>OY728159.1:1094666610-1095964600 GCA_963277665.1 Viscum album | reverse complement strand
AAAATCCTCACTGATGTGAAATTCTTACCAATGTGAAAATTCTCACCGATGTGAAATTCTCACCGATGTGAAAATTCTCACCGATGTGAAATTCTCACCGATGTGAAAATTCTCACCGATGTGAAATTATCACCGATGAGAAAATTCTCACCGATGTGAAATTCTCACCGATGTGAAAATTCTCACCGATGTGAAATTCTCACCGATGTGAAAATTCTCACCGATGTGAAATTCTCACCGATGTGAAAATTATCACTGATGTGAAATTCTCACCGATGCTATATTTTAAAACTTCTGTCTTCCACCAAGAATACGAATTGTTTTATTTTATTTTATTTTACTCTATTTTAGTCGTCTATTTGGAATTCCTAAATGATAAAAACTATGTCTAAGCCACTTCCTACCTCACCGAGCTCAAAATCTCTCACCTTCAAACCTTTGCTCCCAAATCGGCCAAGAACCCTAAACCCGCGATGGAAAAAACTAAGCTTCCTACCGTCAGAGGTGAAAGTGTAGAACCAAACGCTAAGAAGCAGAAGACACAGCATAAAGCCAGTGTTAGTGAAGTCAGAACTAGATCGGGAAAGTGACCAGTGAATCCTCACTTGCAGAATAGAGACATAGTAATCGAAAAGGAACTGTGCGTGGAATGGCTACTGCCTAGCAAATCATTAGTACTCGAGATTCTGGAGGACCAGAAATGGGTGGATTTTTTCTCGAATAACAATGGCCCATACTACCCGAAGTTTGTAAAACAGTTCTACGAGTTTGTAACCTTCGAGAAGTCTGAAAATGAGAATCGGGTAAGCTCGTTTTTAAATGGAAAAGAGACGTCTTTTTTTTCAGTAGAGTGGGCTGAGTGTTTAAAAGTACCACATGAAGGTGTCTCTGGGTATGTATCAAGAGCAATGCCACCTAGCAGTGATATCTTTGATTATGAAACAGCCTTAAAAGAACTGATTGGTAATGGGAATCAAAGGCAAGTAGTTGCTACTGAAATGGATGGAGAGAATCGACTTCTCTTCAAGTTTGTTCAGCATGTGTTGATACCGAGGCAAGGAGATTTTGAAAATCTGAGATATCAAGATATCTATCTTCTTCATTTGCTAAGACATGGTGTAAAAATCAATCGGTGTAGATTGTTAATGCTTCAAATGGAAGACATGATTAGACCAAAGTCAAAGACAAATGCTTTGTTCTTTGCCAAGCTGATTTCAGTAATGATAAAAGTGAAAGGAATAGCTGAGTCTCAGGATGAGATAGTTGTAGTCAGGAACAATTTTTGCATCACCTCGACTGTTTTTAAGTACATGAAAATTAACTGGAACCCATGGAAGAGATAATGGGTCAGTGATGATCAGAAGATATATGATAGGTTTAATCCTGTGGATCATCCCTCAAGACCAAAGGATATGAGAGATCTGAGTCTGAGACCTGATGAAGAGGAACCTGTTTATAGTAATGAAACAGAAGAAGAAACAGAAGAAGAAGAAGAAACTCCTATGGATGTTGGAGGAGATCCAGACTTTCCCCCATGTCCTGTTGCAGAATTGGTTTATTCTAGGAAAGGAAAAGTAGAAGAAATTTTGTCTACTTATGAGGAAAACCAGTCTGTACCTCACCAAGAAGAAGAGGAAAAGGAAAATGTATCTGAATCGTTTGTTTCTGGTAGTTTAAGTATGAGTCCATTGATTGGAAGCTCAGCTATGCCGACTGCTGAAGTAGAAAGAGATACAGAAGAAGTTGTACCTGTATCAGATGATCTTCTAAATGCTGCACCGATGGAACTTGTAGTAGAAGATTCTGATGAAGAGAATCCAGCACTGAATGCTGTTGTGATACATCAGAATGCACCCATTGAGGGGGAGCATCAATCTTTTCTTGGAAATGTTACAGTAGCTGTTGAGTTTGGAGACTGGGTAAAAGACCCAGGGTTTATAGTCTGTGGATTGGATTATCCGGACTCTGATAATGAGATGTCTTTGAATAGACCGAAGACCAATTATGATCTTTCTTCTGAGTTATTGCCCGATGATGTGGTCAGATTTAATGATTTGAATAAGATTCTAGAGGACCTCAAAACCAGTTTTGTTGAAGAAGTGAAGTTAATGGAAACCGCCCTTGCATCCTCAATTCAATCAATAATGACTGATTCTGTAGTCAGTTTGGCCTCAGCAAAGGGATCTGCTGCAGTTGTCCATAATGATTTTGTCTCTAAATCTGATCTTGAATCCATGAAGAATGAGCTGAAAGAATCATTCAGTGTATCAGTTGCTGAGATGAAGCAAAGATTTAATGAAGAAATGAAAATGTTAGAGAGATCCTTCGAGCTATCTCTGGCTTGTAATTTATCTTCTTTTGTGTCTGAGCTTATGGAAGAAGTGAAAGAGTGCCAAACTCAGTCTTCTAGAATCGAAGCAGATCTTGAAGCTCTCAAGACAACAGTTGTTGCTTTGGATTCTTATATGAGCTCCATGTCTCAAGCTGAAAAGGACCTAGCTTATGTGAAGAGAGTAGTAAGCATGTTTGTCTCGGTGTATGAAAGTTTAAAAACCTCAGTGAAGGATCATGTTCAATTACAGGACTCTCAAGTTCAAAGCCTAATCAGTGGTTTGTCTAAGAGTTTCAAAGAAACTGTTTCCTTCTCTCTTGGCCCTCTCAAATCCAAACTATTAGTTGACCTGAATCAAGTTCGAGCAATGTTGAAGGAGGAGATTGGTTCTATTTCAACCAGTGGTTCTGTGGACTCATCAGAGTTGAGCCGAGTGGTGCTTTCTACAAGAGATTCTGCGAGAGAAATAATGAAGATTGATCAAGATTATATGAGAGAAGCCTCTGCCTCTCAGGAAGCCATAAAGAGCAAAGTGGACTACTACTTCACCAGAATTTTCACCAAGCATCAACTCGAACACCACTTCAAGCTGATGTTGGAACACATGAAGCTACCTCCAGTAACTCAAGCTTTTAGAGAACAAGTGAGACAACTAAGACAGTTGACTCCTGCTTTGGAGTAATTCATGGAGAACAAAGATGATTTCATCTCTGCTATGGAAAGAGGAGGAGGAATTATTATGGATTTTAGAAATTTGTTGCTGCCCTTCTTGCATGTTGATGCCAGACCAGTCATAGTACCTCCTACTTTGCCTACTTCTGCCTCAGTTGCTTCCACAGTCCAGCTGACTCCTGCTCAAGCTATTCGAAGCCTCACACCAATGATCACCCAAAGATCTTCATCCTACAGGCATGACTCTGTGTCAGTGGCTCAGCCTCCTTTGATCATTTCTGGCATTCCAAAACCTTCACCTGCATCCTCACCACCCGAACCTTCTTCTGCTTCCAAAGGAAAATCTCACGTTGAAGATGAGGATTGATCCAGTGGCTAGAATTTTTGATAGGAATTCATTTGTATTCTGTATTCTGTTTCTGTACTTTCTGACTGCTCTAATACAGAAGAACTCTTTTTACTTCTCATGTTCTATTTGTCTCCTATTTATTCATTCCCACTTTTTGATTATCAAAAAGGGGGAGAACAAAATGCGAGAATAAGGGGGAGAACAAAATGACAGAATGAGAAATATTTTTCAATGGAGAAAAATAACCTTCTTTTCAATTTTATCTCTGATATTATTATGTTTCTTTTTACCTTCGGTACCTTATGATTTTACCTCTGATAACTTATGTCTATATCATACTATTTCTATTATCTCTGATGTTGTTTTCTCTGAGAAAATTGTTTTTAATATTATACTCTTTACTATTATATTTTCACTATGTTAAATGCCCATATCATAAATTGTGATTATCAAAAAGGGGGAGATTGTTGACCTCACCTGTTTTGATAATCTCAATCATGTATTCATATGTGTTGAAAATCCCAATTATGTGTTCATTCTATATGATATTTTTAATTATCATTGATATATACTTTAATTCTTTCAAATCTGTGATCAAACCAATAATAATTTTTAAAATAGTCTTTGGAATATGTTAATCCTCATTTATCCATGTTCGTACAAGTTATAAATTGATTCTAACACAATCTGATGTGTTCTGCATAAAACAGATAAGTAATCTGCCTATAGCTACTGGTAAAGAGCTACTGGTACCCAGTCTACCGATAGACTTAGTCTACCGACAGACAGAGTCACCGATATACTTAACACAGAGCTACCGATGTACCTATAAATGTAAGCTACTGACTTACAGACAGCTACCGATACAAACATAGAGCTACCGGTGTAAGTATAAATAGCTACCGATGGAATAAGAGTCACCGATGGATGAAGCTACTGACAGACTCACAGCTACCGATACACGCATGGAGCTACCGACGCATGGATCTACCGACGCATGGAGCTACCGAGGCATGGAGCTACCGATAAACAAAGTAACTGATACAACCATGTACCAACCGACGCATAGAGCCACCGATAGAGTCAAAGCAACTAATGACATTGAGCTACCGATGTTCAAGCTACCGATGCTGATTACCTACTGATCACTCGACTCACTGTTTGAATTTATTTATTTCATATCTTTATTTAATCTATCCAACGGTCATATCATGTACATTTTAATGATTTGTCAAATATCTGAAAAAGGTTGTCGGATGTCAGGAACCCGTACCTCGTACCTGTAGAAAGGAAATCTTTTCTGTCCCCTGTTGCACGTGACATAAATACAAGAAGACTCTGCTGAAGAGAAAAGAGACAACACACACAGAGACAAGGAAGACATACGACATACTTAAGAAGAGCTCTGTGCATACAAGAAGAACCAAGCAAGACAGAATCACATACACAATCAAGCCTACTCAAGAAGAGTTCTGTGCATACAAAAGAATATCGAAGAGCTTCATCGACTACCTTTTCACTATCTATGAACCTGGAGCATACGACACTCTGTTTCTCAAACAGAAACGAAAAGAGGACTCAGACTCACTTCTGATCGAATCCAAAGGAGTCCAGAGCTACACTGGAATCACCAAAACCACTTCTAAACTCTACATCTCTTGTTATATGATTTATTATTATACTTTTCGAGCAGTGTGTGTTACCTGCTGTATCTAACACATACACTGTCTCCTGTACTTAAACTGGAGGACTTGTAAATCCTTACCAAACTCTTTCATTCTTTCTTTCCCACGAATAATAGTGGTATAGGTTGTGTGTGACCTGGACAGCAGGTTGCTATTGTACTGTTTCCCACGAATAACAGTGGTAGAGGTCTTGGACCTGGACAGTTGTAAACTGTTGAACCCCGATCCAGGGTGTGGATCATTTTTATATAAACTTTTGAGAGGACTAAGTCTCGGCTTGAGACTGAACCTCTTGGTTACATTTGTTGTGCCATCTCTTTCAAAGTTTTATTCCGCTGCTAATCACTTTAAAACCAATACTGTTTTTAAAGTTACTTTGATAATTAAATTAGCAAGTGTTTATGTTAAGTGTAGATTAGTAAGTTAGTTTCAAAAGATAATCACACACTCCTGTGTTGATTAACTGGGAATTAATCAATCCCTTGAGAATCTGACATAACTTCTAATTTAATATAAATTCACTACAGTTTAATTTATTATTTTATTTGGGGGTCTTTAAGACAGTGTTTTTAAATACAGAAAATTTAATTGGTACTCAAATCACCCCCCTCTTGAGTAAACCACTCCGACCAACAGTTTATACTAAACTTCCTCTAATACCATTTTTAATGCCCTAACCCTACTTACCCAGAGTCGGTTCATTATTACATAACATTGGCATAATCACAAAGGATCAAGTCTCGAAAGACCGATTAGTTTAGTAGCCTTAGAAATACGAGATACATTAATCAGTTTTATATTAAATTATAAAATGAAAAATTAAAATGACATATTCTCCCTAAGACACACTCATATCACTTATACTATCCATGTAGGTCAGTAATAATATACATCTTCATATCCTGGGAAAAATAAAACATATAAAGGGGTTAGCTCAGATGCTAAGTAAGGATAACAATATAGAGAAAACTTTCAAAAATAAGCATAAACATTTATGTCAATGTAAGACTAAAACAAAATCATTTTAAACATGAACATCAACATAATATGGAAAAGATGAAATCAAATAATATCATTTACTTATTCAGAAGGATATTCTACTAGTCAAATAATCACATGCAATATCAATAGTCACTTTAATAATGATGGAATGCATAATACCAGACTTCATAACCACATATTCAAGGCCATGTGCCAATACTAAAAATATGATTTTATCAAGGCCTTATGCCATGAAACTAGTTTGTCTCATGAGACCTATCGATGCATCGAGGAGCTATAGCGGGCTTCACCTGTTACTTACTAAGTCCAATGCATTCCTCATATGAAAAGGTTTAAACATAACATAAACATTTGTATTAAATAAAACATAAAAAATGTCAATATATTATCCATAAACCATGACTGGTATAAAAATAACACATCTATAGTCAAATATATCATAAAACCTTCAATACAATATTGATGATTTGAATAATAATAAATCAACTTCAAACAAGTTTAAAACTCATCAAGTGATATTGATATATATGAAAATTATTTGTAAAATAAATTGAGACAAATATCCCTTTTCCATAAAATCACAATTTAGAATGGAATAATTTTAAATACATTTCTGAATCAAAGTTTCCCATATCACTTTGAAACATTATAAAGTAATTAAAATTTAAAAAAAATTCATGTCCATATAAATTAATCCATAAAACACATTTTCAAAACATGTATATTAATGAAAATGATTTTGAAGAATAAATATTTAAAACATTTAAAATTATGTTTTAGTAAAAAATAACCTTAAAAATAAACACTTTGAAAACTCTTTTATGAAACATGGACATGTATAATAAATATGTCATAGTAGATACTTACGTAAAAACGGCCTTAGATAATAAATAGACTGTGAAATTATCCCTTACCTTTAACTTTTCCTTGGATGAGGGTACATTAACCTTATGTATAATAGTTAAATAATTGTTACTATATTATACAAGAACTATATACATAAATATGATATCATATATGATCTTCTAATATTGCATTGTTAATGATTTTTCAGTATTATCATCATTTTGGGTGTTAAATAATTCATTTTCCTTTATATAATTTGTTATGTATGTAATGTTTGTTATAGATAGGATGTATCTTATTCATATTAAAAATTATATTAAGTCCTTAAACATTATTTATAATCATTTAATGAAAATTAGTCTTGAATGGATATGATGGGGAATAAATCTCATCGCGTTCGTGGAGACTATAATCTATATGTACACAAGAGCGACAATATCATTCTTTTGGTATTAAAATAATATATAATTGCAAGGTATATCATATATGCAGAATCATTATCATGTTATATTTATTATTTACATCATTTATACTCATTATTATACCCCTCCAAAAGATGAAGTATTTGAATTAAAAACTACACCACGCCGTGGAAGCGGTAATCCGTACATACGAACGTATAGTGACTTAGTCGTTTATAGGATAGATAGAATAATGAATATGGATGTACCATTTCTATAATAACATCACAATATATAGAATATACTGGATTTATTATTTTATAATAGAAACAACAAAGAAATAGGATGTGTACAAAAAAACAACATGAAAGAGGTGATGAAATATTTACTTCTTCTTCAGGTTCTTCCTTTTGATATGATCAAAAGAGAACCTTACATTGCCTTTATGACTAATAGATGGCCTTTAAAATGAAGGGAGGACAGTTGAGATGATATTTGGGTAGGTTTTTTCCAAGCCAAATTTATTTTATGGTGTTAATTTGAGATAAGGGGAAGTACCCTTTTATAAGAGTGATGAGGGGCACCTTAGGAAAAGATTGAAAAATTATTTTTTAATAAAATCATTTTCAGTTTATAATGGAACTAAAATGAATTATTTCAATTATACGGTGGGGATGAGTTACAACCCACTCAACCAATAGGTTTTAGACAGTTTTGGGAAACTATATTAACCTTATCTTTTATATTTAACTCTTAATTAAATAGTTTGACATTTACCATGTCTCATTGTATTTTTATATTATATGGTTAATAAACATACTATAAACATCCAAACGAACCCAAAGTGGTTCATTAATGAAATATATAATATTAGTTAAGCACTTTGGACAACCCATATATTGTTAGGAATAGAATTCAAATTAATAATATAATATTTATTTAAAAAACCCTTTTATGTCAATTTTGATACTATTTGGTATTTTTCTTTTGTTAAATTCATACAGTATTATTACTTCCAAAACAATTCATTGAATTAACCCTAACATGTTATAAAAACCAATAAAAATTTTGTAATTCATTAAAAGGCACAAATTAGATTTATTTGGATATTTATAATATTAATAATGATAATCTTTCATTGATAAGGTAATTATTTCATCACCATTATGTCATAAATAAAGATAATTATTTAATGTATAAATATTATAAATAAAAAACCATTATCTAGTAAATATTTTTATATTTCTAATAAATATTTATAGTCTAATTTATTTTATGTGTAACCCAATATTTAAAATTGTTTAGTTCTTAAACATTGATTTTAGCTCATTTAACTCTTTTTTAAATAAAATAATAATAAATGTCCTAATCTAATCCAAGTGGACCTAAAATATCATATTTTATTCATAAGGTTGTTTTTGGTTGAATTACACTTATCCAATAGAATTATTACATGTTTTAGGATAATAATAATATCATTTTTACCCTTAATTACTCTATTTACTTTTAACCGTGGTAAATAATAGTAATAAGTTACTATTCACCAAAAACGGGCTTCTTCTTATTGATCCACATTTTAATTTTTGATATCAACTGTGTCTCTCAGATTTTATAAATTCTACTCATTTAAGTGGTAAAATAAAGTTTTATACCAATTTTCAAATGCTCTTAGAAGGTGGGTAAAAGACAGTAAAAAGTAAAATAAAATTTTATATATCTAAATTTATTATAAAATGATTCCAATGAATTAAATTTTACATATATAGGTATTATGATTATATTTTGACCTAAAATAAATTCAAATAAAATTATTAAATATTTAATTAAAATGTCGGTTTTAAACAATAACGCATTATTTTTAACTATTCATAAAAAATTCTATGTTTTCATAAATTTACCAAAAATTCACCCTATGTTAATTTCAATATTCCAAATCAATAAATGATGTCCATTATGAAAGATAAAATTTATAAAATTTCAAAAAGTGTGTATTACAATTCATAATATCTAGTTTGATTGGTTGTGGTGTGTTTAAACTCGAAGTTGCATACAACACAAGCTATTGCATTATTCAATGGAAAAAGTACCATGGAAGCTTGGGGTGTTACAGAGTGAACTTATGATACTTATAATTCCATGAGAGTGAACCATGACTACTAAAATTGTATGGTGAGTTAATCCACACTACTAAGATTAACTTGGAAGTGTTTCTCTAGCTTTTATGGAAATAATTATATGCTTATGTTTCTACAACAATTCCATGTTTTATTCCGATTTTATGCTTTCATGGATTATGTTATTTATTTCTTTATGAATCATGTCTTATGAACTGCCATTATTTATGCCATGAATCAGGTCTATGATATTTGATATGTAGGGTATGATAATCTATTTTTATGATCATGTTCACATACCCTTAAGATCATTATTACACTTATATAACTTCCCTGATTACCTTTAATGGAATCTTAAGCTCACCCATTTCTTATGTTTCCTTTCCTCATGTTACGTAGAATGGTTTTAGGTAGAAGTAATAAAGGTGGAGATCATTATGGGATATGTTGAAGAACTTTTAAAACCATAGAATATTTGTTTCCATGTTTCCAAATACACTATATTATTATGGTCCTTGGGCATTAATTTTTTTAATTTAGAGTGTATTAATTTAAAATGGTGTAATATCCATGTATGTCGACCCTGGGTTTCTATAGTTTGATGAAAATGAAAGCTTTAGTCAATATTTAGAAACTAGTATGAGGAATATTTTGTGAGATACCTAGTTATATTTATAAGGATATGTCTATGGATGTCTAAGGATAATTATATGGGTGATTCAATGTTTAGGAAAATATCATGGAATTTTGGTAAAAGACAGAGTGAGTTGTTTCCTAGAATTACATCCATGTATGAATAATAAAAGTGAATGTGGATCCAATACATATTTACCTTAGTGTAACAAATCCTACAAGATTTTTTTTTTCTAGACTCGGGGTAATTTGGTACACGACAATGGGCCTTAATGCACCTTTGGTTCGACAATCCCATGAGATATTCTATTGGAATTTACCAACTCGTCACAAACCATCCTTAAGTATTTAAATAGGTGTTGATTATGACTAACGTTTGATAAACTGAAAGAGTTATATTTTAATAATGGTGACTTAGTGTTGATATAATATAAGTTTTATTCAAGAATATGTGATTTTTTTCTATGATGCTCATTTCTTACTCAATTATTCTTAGTTTTGGACAATGGAGGGAACTAGAAGACATTGGATTAACATTGAGTATAATGTAAAATAAATTTATAAGAAGTAAAATGGGATGATCACTATAATAATGGATTTTGTAATCATGCCTATCCAGTTTTGAAGGAACATGATTAACAACAAGTACCTTAACCAACTCTTAGACTCACCAATGAAGAGAAATAAAGATATAACTGAGAGTTCAGGTAATAGAGACCATGGAATAAATAATATTCACATTATTTTTTGTCAAGAATGTAGAAATAATTACCTAAGTTAATGTATTAGAGGAACAAGAATGTGTTTTGAAAGGGGAAAATATTGACACAAAGAAAGTAACTATAAATTAAAAAATAAGAGTTCAGTTAATACAATATATGGGAATGTTGGCCCCCTAAAGATGTTATCAATTGATAATTGCATTAATGTGGAATGTATCAAAATTACGAAAAGTGATTTCATATAAGGAAGGATCGTGAAGAGAATCCTAGAGGTGGTATAAGTAATGGTTTTTCTAGAGATGATGAAGATTCCAAAAATGGCATATGAACACCATGGTCAGTTTTTACAGTATTATAGATAAGCGAGATAAAATTGAGAATAAAAATTGATAAATTCTATTTCATTATTTATATTTTTGTAAAGAGGTATTAAAGAATATATTAATGATGATTGGGTAATGGTTTTAGATTAAAGGTAGATGGATAATGTATTTACATCTTGGAATACAATGATAATAAAATATATGAGTATTTTCATTATTTTTTCATTATGGATTGAAAAGGACATGTTGAATTGTGATGAAGACATAGAAAAATGATTTCACAGAAAGTTGATATTTTTATTAAGGGAAGTTATCCTGTAATTAATGCTTTACATTGAGATAATTATGTTTGGATAAAAACATGTTGGATATGACTAAGTAAATTAGACGGTACATATTACCTTAGAACTTATTATTGAAAAATAGTTCTATTCCATCAAGGATGAAGTTTACAACTTCATCGATTTAAAGAATATATCCAATAATCATTAAAATAAGGAAACATGATTGTTCTAAGTAAGGATATATGATAAATCATATTATTTTCATGTTTTAAGATACTATATGGTCTGTTATTCTGACTTTTGGAATGTCAGAACCATGTATTGCCTTATAATATATGGGAGATAAATGATAAGCCTATATAGTAGAATTATTCTTAATGTCTTGGATTTTCAGCTATCAATAGGTCTGTAGTAATATCCATTTATGTAAATTTTATGTTAATCCTTAAATATGTTTGTGTGATTAAATAATTATCTCACCATATATATATTTATACTTATTTTGTAACTTATGATAACCTTTTTTTGAAGATAGATATATTGGATTAACATTCATATCATGTTTTTCTAATCCTTGAGGAATAGAAAATTCAACTAAATTTCATTGATTAAGAGATGAATTGAAGCTTTATCATGGAACAACAAAGTGGGATGTTATGATGAAATAAATTATATATATATATATTCTTAATAATTCATCATCATTAGAAAAAGCGATGGTGCTGTAAAATAGAGTCCTATTATCCTAAATATTTATAATATTAATGATAATTTGCATGCTTCTTTTGTTAATGGTTTATTTATTTTTATCCTTATCTTTATCACACACATTCTTATGGCTAGTGATCTTTTTCAATCTCTATGGTTGATTACACATTTCTTCCATGACCAAACCTTCATTCTCTTATGTAGAAACCTAGTTATAAGTTACCTCTGGTATCTGTTATTTTCCAAAATTCCTTTTTAATGGATTTTTTAGAATTTTTTTTCGATGTTGTATTCTATTAAAGGATCTTTAAGGATTTAAATCCTTGATAACCCATATGAATTTAATGAGATAAATTCATTTTAAGGGGGGTAGAATGTAACACCACATGATTTTTGTGAAGGTTTTTTAAAATTAATATAATATTTGGATATTTTCACTTCACATAACACTAAATGTTGATTTTTTATTATTATATAATAGAATATGGTTTGTATTATTTTATACATAATTCCCTAGTAATATTTCACTACACACAACATTGACTTGGCTTACGTTGCGCACAACACAGTGTTTTTACAAAACGATAGTTTACAATTAGTATTATTTAAATTTGATAGTTAAAACCTAGATATTAAAATTTTATTATGAATATAAAAAAATAATTTTTTATATATGACTTATAATGGGTTTTATAATGAAAATTAAAATTTAATGTAATTTCTTTACATGATTAAAACTACTATTTGATCAAATGAATAACTTTTCATGTCCAATGAAAAATAATGAAATTTATCTAAGACACTCATAGAAAAATGTTCTGATAATATAAGACTTATTTCTGAATTTGAAAGAAAGAATTATCTTAGAGTGAATGTTTTGTATTTTTCTAAAAAGATCTTATTCTGGATGAATGGTGAAAAATATTGCATTGCATTTAAAACTGACATTCTCATTCAAATAATTATTTTACATTAAATTCATTTTAATGTAAAAAAATAGATTAATAATGTGTATATTAATCTGATGTATTTCAGTGGAATTATTTTTATAATTTAATTATATATAAATAATTATTGAAATTTGAATGTCTTTTTTTACTCGCCTTCTAGCCCCTTTTGTGGGATTAGTATTAAATATAATTTTTCCAATTATATGAATTCAGTTTTGAAAAATTGTCATACATAGTTATAAACAATTATAAAAAATATCATCTAATATGATCAAAATAATTCTTTAGTGAATAATAACTTTTGAATTTTATTTACCACAGATAATATTAAATATTTTAATTCAAGGAAAAAATAATATTATAATAAAATAAAATTTCCAAAACACTTTCATAGTTTATTTTGATATTTTTAACTTGATCCAAATAAACATCAGGTAGAAATATGATCCTTTTAAATACACTTTTGAATGATTTGGACATTTATTATATTTTCTTTAAATAAGACGAAAAACGTAATATTTAAATTTGTATAACAAAATAATTTATAATATTGTATTATACTTAAGAAAAAATAGAATAAAAATATTAATTATAAATATAATAAATTTATAAACATCATTATAATTTATTTATAATTTTTTGAGATAAAATAATTAGATTTAATTATTATGTAGTGTTGTTGTTTTAGTATATTATTTAAACTAAGAATCCAATAAATGATATTAATAATACTAAAATAAATATCTTTTGAGATATTTTATGTCATCCATGAATTTTTTGGATGAATATGACAAGTTAGGGATTCTTAAAAGTATTTTTTAAAGAAATAATGTTTTTAGGATTTTATTAAAATGAAAATATAAAATTTTATCAAAATATACATAAATCATACTTAAAATAAATTATATTTTATAAATGTTATAAAATATATATATTTATATAATTATGAAAAATAACTATTATAATGTCAAATTGTCATAAATTATCAATTGGGGTTCATTTTTTATTTTATAGTAACTATATTAACCTTGTAGTGTAAACAAGCCAGTTGTCGTGGTAAGAGTTAAACTGTTTAACTAACTCTTAAAGCCAAAAGATAAGTTTCATTGTGTAACCTAAACATGTCTTGAATTCATTGGATGATGGGACTTTCTAACCATACTCATCTAAAATTTCATATAACTTGCATAGTGGATATTTGAAATCTAAAATCAAACTATAATAAATTTATTGTTTTTGAGTTTCCTAATATGCCCCTCCTCCCTCTTAAAAAAGGGAACCTACCTTTCTCTTTTATTCACACCTCTAAATCCTTTTTATCCAAAAAAACCCATCCCATTTCTCCCCATAACTACAATCAGTTCATTCTAAATGCCATAATTTTATCTGAAAGCCTACTAAATGGGTTGTTTTGTGTAATTAAAAAGGTGACACTTGAAAAAGAGGTAATTGTTTTTACAAACTCTTTCAATGTTCTTTTGTTATTGAAAATCCATTTCCTAATTTATTTCCATAATAATGTAATAACTCCATAATAAAATATATTATGAGATATATTTATTATTATGTGATAAAATGTTTACTCCTTTTAACCTTTCTATAAAAAACTATATCATCATGTGTGCTTACGTACGGCTTACCGTCTCCATGTGGTGGTGTAACCTGTTTTTCCATTATACATTATTTCAATGGGTATTAATATGAATACAAATGTTTAAAATAATTAATATTTAATGATAACTGTTCTTCATATTTAATATTCCATAGAAATCCATACCAGTTAACAATTACGATAATGGCATCGTTGCTCAAGAATCTGTACAGCTTACAGTCTCCATGAAGCGATGAGATTCATTCTCCACATTAAGCATTCAAGAATGGATATAAAGTATATATAATAAATAATCATCAAATATACGACCTTTTTTTGTTTTTTTATGCAATTAAAACAATATATAATTATTCATATCAAGTATAAAAATCAAAACGTGTATGATAAAAAAATCAATTATTACTCGGAATTTTCCTTTAACGTGGAATTATTAAATGAACGGGTAATAAAAATTCATAAATGAATCATATATGATATCATAAATATTATCATGGTTCCAATAATAGTTGATAATATGTTTAAAACCACTATATTTTAGTTTCAAATAAATATGAAAGAAATCATACATAATGTAATTGATTTATGTCTCACCTCTATTTTTGAGAGACACATGTATTATACACTACTTTTTTCTTCTAAGTGGTGTATATTCATCTCATGAATGAATTTTATGAGTATAACCAAGAATATTAAGATATTTTTATATTCTTATAACTTTCTTTCCCATAGGGGACATATTATTTTATTGATTATGAGGTGATGAGTATTGACCTCACAACATCTTCCATATTTTGTGTTCTTTCATTTAAAGTATCTATTAAGGAATATTTATCATCCACTTCCAATATTTCAAAAGAATTTCATAAAATTTGTTAAAATTCTACAATGAATTTTTAATTTAATTTTTACCTATTTTTTACGTTTTACTACACTATTTGAAATTTGTATTTCTTTCATTTTCTAAATGATTCACTTTTTGACTTTTCTTGAAAATTATGAGAATAATTTTTTTAAACAAAATATAATGAAGTTACGTTTACTCTTTTATGACTCCTTATTACCTTAACACTTCCTCTACAATCTTACAAGGTATTTTTCATAAAAAAATTTCTTCTTTTAAAATTGTGTTCCATTATAAGGAATGAAAACTATTCAAAAATTAAAGGATATTTTCCTGAACAACTATATTAAATGATTTTCAGGTTTCCTTTTTATTTTTAAATTTTGGTCTCAATGAAAAGGTTTTGAAATTATATTTTAATATAAAATTGATTTTTAATGAAAACTAATTTTCCATGTAATTTTTCTAAATCTTTCCCCATGTGTGATGACATACTTTGTTATAGTTCAAGAATAATATTAATATTCATTCTCTTAATGGTTTATATTTTGATGGATTAATGTTTAAGAAACCCAATTATTTTTATGCGTTATGCTTTTGATGAAATGATTATGAAACAAGTATATTCTCTACATGTTATGATATGATAACACATTTATGATTCCAATTTTATTTCACGAGTTATGATATGATTGTTTAGGATATTTTATAATATATATGTATGATTTCATTATGATATTGGTCGGACCTATATCTTCCTATTATAAAATGGGTAAATATTTATATCCCATGATATAAACTATGTTGGTCATGCGAGTGAGCCATGAAAACTAAGATGGCCAAGGGAGTGAGTCATGACTATAATGATGGTATGCGTAGTAAACTCATGCTACTGATATGGGAATGGGAGTGAACTATGACAACTAATGTGGTATGGGGAGTGAACCCACACTACAAACATAGACTTAGAAGTGATTCCATGGCTACTATATAAATAATTATATGCTTATGTGTCTGTTAGAATTCCACGTTTTATTGCTATTTTATATAATCATGGATTATGTTATTTATTTCATTTGGAATCAAGTCCTTTAAACTGTAATTATTTTTGCCATGATTCATGTATATGATCATTTATTTGCAGGCTATGATCTTCTATTTTCATTGTCATGTTCTTATACCATTATGCTCATGATTATGCTTACATATCACCCTTGTTTACCCTTACTAGGAATTTGAGCTCACCCCATTCTTATGTTTCCTTTATCTAGGTTTTGAAAAATGTTTATTGGTAGAAGTAATAAATATGAAGATATTTATGGAGGATTTTTATTATATTTCACCAAGATATAGTATTTTTTCTGTGTTCCAAAGATACTAAACTATTACGATCCTCATGAATGTATTTTGGTAATGTATAGAATATTCATCTAAAATTATGTAATATACATGTATATCAATCCATGGTAGTTACACTACGTATATTATATCCCTTCCGTTGAAATACATCAAACTATATCTCAAAACCTGGAATCTATATAGGAGATATTTGATATGCTGAAATAGATATTGAATCCATCCTAGGCTTCAGATCAATGTTGAGGTATATCTCTTAGCATAGAGCTATTCTTGGAACATCCTTGGGGATGAATTTATCATACTATTCCACCATCACACAGAAATAGAAAATCACAACATCCACTACACAAAGGGTTATGATATCTAACTGATGAGTAATCATCTGTAACATCCAATGAATGATTCCATCCTATGCTTCTTCGGTTACTTTTTTGCACAGAAATATAAACCTAGCCTTATTACAACGTACACAACCCATCATACACCTAAATCAAACTATCTGGGGGTGAGCTATATATAAACTCCCTTATATAAGATTTCATTGTAATTCCTTATCATTGGTGTAATTATATCTCTATAAAAACTCTATACTATAAGAGTGAGGTCACACTATTAGCACAACTGTATGATTGCTGGGCCAAGTCCAGCAGTAGTCTCCATGTGAATGAGTTGAGCCAATGGATCAACTAGAATATATATAATCAATCTAGAAATGATTAAATAATGTAATAAATAACACCTATTTTTATCAGTACTATAGATGATATTGAAATGAAAAAAATATTACCTCATATCATCCACATAATCTTTGGTTTATAATCCTTGACCACCTACAGTTGTGCCCATCCCTATCCTCCTACTGAAAAATCACAGTGTGGACCACCTAAGGGTTTTGGTGTTAAAATTCATACCTTCTACCACCTATATATTTTGTCCATGATCCTCTTCCAGTAATACCTCCCTATAAATATTTTATATCAAGCTATTTCCTCCTCTATGTCGTACCAACCACTATCTCAACATTTGTTGTACGATGGGCCAAGAAATCAATCGTGAGATTTCCCCTGCTATCACCTAAGTAGTAGTGCCTCTCACTGGGATGAATATACACATACTATGACACAGAAACCATATAACCACTATCATGAGACTGAAACCTAGAACATATCACTTGTTTAGGTAACATAGGCTATGGTCGGCTCCCTACTATCAAAGTATCTTCTCTTGTGCACCCACTGATGGAACCCACTATATATGTCTGCAAAACTAGAAAATTCTTAACCAATAAAAAGTACTCTATCACTCTATTATTGGTTGGAATTCATAAAGGTATATATATGGCTCTAATTTCTCTAAGCAGATTGGGCTTAAAGGATCTTGTCTATAAGAACTAATCATGAACCATATATGTTATGTACATGGAGTTATTGATGAACCTAAATGAATACTCCACCACCACATTATCGCCTTACTAAAGCGGTATAATCTATTGGATGCATATATTAATCATCATATTTTGATAAAACTCTTCTACGAAGAGGTTCTAAAACAATAACCATGTTAGAGACGCATCGACATAATATTATGTTAGCCAACTCTATAATTCTCATGCTGATCAATAAGGAAGGATCACTAAGTGAAAAAAAATCAATTCACTAATGTCCTACCATGATAGATAACTCATGTCATGCCTCAATATATCCCTCCCCTACCTATCGGTTGAGATCGGATTGGAACCTGATGGGTCATTATCTTGAAAACTAATAAATCACGCTCAAATTATCCACCTCATCAACAAGTATTATGGGTACCATATGCTCATTAAATGGTGGTGGGATAACTAGTGCACCACATGGATGTTACACCTCAGTTACTGGCCCCAATATTGATTCTTATTCACTGAGGGGATCATCCTCATGATCTTGAAACTAAATCCTAACTGGCATATGTCATAGAGGCATCCTGAAATTGACAAGATTTACCATAGTCAATGATTATATCTGGAGAGATGAATAAACAATGACACTGAAACCACAACCCATTCCTGGATTGAAATTTGAACACAAAAAACATTTGATTTCCTGGATTGAAATTTGAACTCAAAAAACATAATAATGTCATCCAAAACCAATCACATAGACCCAAGTCCTAACGTATAAATTACTTCTCTGATTACACTCTATCATGACCCATCATAATTGGGTAAATTCTTTGAGTCCCCATGCCTCCCATTAATTGGTCAGGGATTTGAAACTAGGACTGATTAGTAATATCACTATCATAGGAAGCCTTATCCTAAAAGAACTGTATGAACACACATATTTCAATTACCATAAAAATATAAATTTTAAAAAATTGATAAACCATTAATTCATACATCTAAATCCCCCAAAAAATAGTATAATAAAACACAAATGGAATGTAAAACAGTATAATTACATGCCCCCCAAAATGAGTTTGAAAACATGTCCAACCTAAATGTGAGGATGCAGACTTCTATCAAGATCACTTCCAGATCAGAAATTGGCCTATCTGAATCACTAATGATTTCCTATTCTTGGTCCCTCAAGAACCCCATCAAAAGTTTTATCGTTAGGATAACACAATTCGCATGTGGGAAAAGCTCCCATAGGGGTGAGTATAATAATACATAGTTGGATACTCTAAAACCACTAATAGAATAACAAAAAGAATAACAGTCATATCTACAGTGTTATACATCTACAATACATATGAAAATAAAATACAGATACACTCAACAGATACAAATCATCTCAAAGTAATGTATCAAATGTAATTCAAGTCTAGGAATCCTACACATAGTTTCCACATAGCACTGATCTAGAAGTACTCACACCATGAGTCCCATATATCTAATGGTGTCTATCTAATATGTACAGATCAATGGGTCCCACCATAATAAGTATACATTGTAGGATTGAAGAGACAGATATATAGATTAAGATCACACCCAAGGCTATGAGGTATACTAGTAATTGAATCCAAAATAACACACTAATTATAGTATTTGATCCTATTTTTTGTTATTAATGATGGTACCATGAAATACTCCTACTGAAATAAAATGCAAAACGATCTCACTTACGGCCTCATAGAAGGTTAACTACAACTTTTTCCAACAATTCATGCTAAAGGGATCACTATCCAATGTCTATGATATGATTTGATACTAAACCTTATCAAAATATATTTAGGGAAAACACTAAATGAAACATATCCATGTGGAAGAGGACAAGGGAAGCAAGACTTCATTATGGAATTATAGAACATGTATTGGTAGTACGTGGTGTGTCCCTTTGAAATTGGGTTCCTCTAATATAACTTTTATGCATTCATTTCCATTTCAAAGTACATGACATTTCCATTCCCATGTAAATCAACCCATTTCTAAGTGCATGTATCATTCTTGTGTACACCTAGAATAGTTTTGTCTGTGTGGGAGTACATGGAATGTTAATGGCCGTGTAATCTTGTATGTGTCTGAATACCCTTTGAAGTACTTTTCGAGCTATCTGGTCAAGGAATAAACTATTTGATGAAGTCACATGGCATGTGATATTTAATTCAATTGTTGAAACCCTATAAGTCACAAAATGTTCCAACAGAGTCTGTTGTTCCAAAACAAACACAAAGTATCATGTAATTTCATAGATCCCTTGTATTCCTCCTGAACATTTTCAACCACTCTACCAACCACTGTATCCATCTATAATGGAATTATGAATCACAAATCTACTCCATAAGAGCCTATCCATCACCACTTGATAGATTTCGACCACCCAATTGAAATGAGATTCAGTCATCCACAGTCTTCATCCTCATCGTATACCCCACATGAAATTGGGGATTTGTGATCTGATTTTATTGTATCGTCATTTCCATCATCATATGATCCCCATGCCATTACATTTATGGGTTTGTGTTATAAAATCATGTCTCCATAGAAAAAATTCACAATTTTTAATTTCTTGGTACTTGGGTCAAACAAATATGAAAATGAAACACCAGTGGTGAACACCCATAGAATAATAGATGAAAACAAAGAAACACATAAGGGAGGAAAAAACCTCTCCCTTTTTCTGTTGGACATAATTTGGTGTCCTTATAACAATGAAGGAAGAAACATAGTAACTAAGAAAATATCCCATGAAATCCACATGGATAAACTCATCCCACAGTATGACTGATCTATGAAACAATACTTTGGGCGTTTGATTCTCATTCTATATATGAATTAAAAAATTGAAATAAATTGAAACAAAACATGGTCGTACCTTTGTTAGGATTGATCTATGAAGAATAATAAAGTCGTTTCATTCTCATTGGTAGGATCATGTAATTTTGTTTCACACTATAGGTTGTTCTCCAATCCCGTTGTCATTTGACAATGGAACATCCCTCAATAGTTCTCCAACACTCTCTCAAAATTGAAAGGTTATGTGGCTAGACCATAAATTTAGATATAATAGTTTTTTTACAGAGAATACAGTTCAATTCATCAACATAAAAATTATAATTATTTAGTCATTAATGTTACTCATTTTATGACCATTATGTTTTTCCTAAACTACCTGCATTGACAAAGGGTATGTTGCATCTACAGTAAATCCAAAATTCAAAACTCAACAGTTCCTTTAAATTTATGATACAAGAATCTGTTTATATTTTAATCCACTTTTTATGAAAAATGTGTTCCCTTTCATTTAATAAAAGTCATATATTTCACATATTTATTCAGGGAATTTTTTCCCTTGTAATACCACACCTTCACAGTGTCTGTTCTAAAAATTAATCCATATAATATAAAAAAATAGTTCATGGAAAATCTGAATCGCTACATAATGGGGAGGAGATAAAGGGTCTCAAATTGAAATATTTGTGAACTCTTTATAAAAATTGTGTTTTCTCAATATTATTATTTATACATTACCCCAATCAATATTGTTTCACATAATTTCATAAATTCAACTTTTCGATTTGTTTTTTCATAATCAAATATTTAATATGGTAATTACATTTATAATACCAATATAATTTATCCACAAATCAATTTATTCTTTATTATGTCAATAAAATT
This sequence comes from Viscum album, assembly GCA_963277665.1. Taxonomy (NCBI): domain Eukaryota; kingdom Viridiplantae; phylum Streptophyta; class Magnoliopsida; order Santalales; family Viscaceae; genus Viscum; species Viscum album. The sequence goes on along the minus strand of OY728159.1, from coordinate 1,095,942,669 downwards.
TATATAAGAAGTTTTATTTTTCAATTTAATATTTAAACTGTAAATACACCCATCCCCCCACCCATAACATCTTCTATAACAAAAAAATGCATTATTTTTTACACCGTGAGGTTATTAATATTTAGATATAATAACACCGGGATTCTTTATCAATAGTTTTCTGAAAAATTTTATCTGTTGAATATGTAAAATGTGAAGATAACACTAGACTACAGAACTCATTCATGTTCTTCAGGAGGCCAGTGATGAATATGGAGTCTACGGGAACCTATATAGTTGTCCTTGGAAAATTTGGAACCCAGGTAAATGGAATAGTGGAAATGGGAAACTAAATAGTTGATCTAGTTATAGGGGGTTTTAGATAAGTTACTTATGGTAATGGAAACCCCTGTTTCTCACCTAGAAATGACAGTTATAGGATTTTCTTTCAATATATCAATAAGGGTGGCTGAATATTTATTTGAAAGTGGGAATGGGTGGAGTATTATTCTTACATATATTGTTGCGATAATTGGACTAAGTTAGATGGTCTATAAGATCTAGGTTTTTTTCCATTAAAGAAACAACAAGAAATACCCCTTTTTAGTAATAGGGTACCCATTTATTTTGACATTTCTAACTAGATACACCTCATTGTGCTCCTACTTTGAACTGGTCTTGTAGTTTCCAATGGTGAAGTGGTATTAGAATAGTTAAATCCATTAGATGACCTAAATATACATTTCTCCCTTCCACATTATTTGGGGATCAGACTAAGCAAAGGTATCTGGGAGGATCTGGGAACAGATTTATTGAACTCAAGTGATACTGTGACTTCTCCATCATGATCAGCTCATACTCCCAAACCCTTGGTGTTAAAACTTTGTAGTTATGGGTCCATATATAGAAAAAGACAACTATTAAACTATGAAATGGTGGTGGTTTTCTTGACGTACCCATATCTTCTAAAGAAGTTTTACAACATATTTGCATAGAATATTAACTGTAATGCATGGATTAGTGATATGAATGAATGTATGTTGATCAAGTGATGATATGGAACATGGGTATTTCACAAATAATTTTGGTGAAATTTAAAATCTGTGAAATTATCCACAATTAATTTTTATTATTTTTCATAACCTCTTCATCTTGTATGTCATTTATATTATTTTTTTATCTCAGTGAATCTAATATCTCTGAATTCATATATAATACATGGTTGAATATTAATGTACCATTTATACAGAGCTAGTGGAAACCATTATTTAATTGATTATTGATGAGGTTAAGTTCATCTTATTACATACTATACAACTACATCATCATGTACATTCTTGTCTTCTTAGATGAGCTCTTCTCAACATTCCATCATCATTCAATATTCCAATTATTGGGAAAACCCAAATAAATAATTGATCAACTATAGTATTTGATAAAACAAAAAATATTAAGATCAATATACCACTAAAAGTTTCTTTACTGATCAGTGTAGTAGAAAATAACCACAAAATCAGATTTTCACATACCCTTGACAATCATCATTGTAAGTAGAAAGTCATTACACCCTACCCAACACACTAGGTTGAATTCACACATAACTATATAAAAATAAAAAATTCAAAATATATTAAATAAATAATATTACATCAATCATAATTTAATAAATTTTTAAATGAACATAAGAGATTAACGTTTATTATAATTTTTTCTATATACAAGGGAGGTACCACTCTAACTTATTTATATTATCAGAGTTAATAATATTTACATTTTATAGAAAAAATTATCAATATTATTTATTATAAAATTATTATCACTATATAAAACTCTGATTCAATGTATATTCCACTTGTTCAATATGAAATAATCAGATTCAATATTCAATGCATGGATACATTATTCATATTCACTCCCTTGTCCTTTTTTATGAAAATTATCCAGTTTTTATGGTCACACCACCTTAACATATTAATAGAGAAGCATCCTTAGAATGTTTTACTATTTATCACCCATATAAATTTTAACCAAAACCATTTTCCCCAATAAACACCTTTGGATACATTAATCTAGATAATTTAATTTTGATATTTCTCCAACATTCTATAAAATCCTTATTGTCGTTGGTTTATAAAAAATTTCAATGATCATTTTGATGTAGAATATATGGAATTTTGTTTCCTTCACAACAATTCCAACCTCCAATGGTTTACTATATTTTCAGTAAACATAAATTTAAGGCTTGGAATTTTGGTGAAATAAAAATTTTATTGTCAATAAAATACACACATCTAAAAAATATCCCACTTTATGAAATGTACAATGGAAAATCACAACTATCCTCCCTGAAAAGCCTCATTTCATCTTCTAAGGATTCAGTTATTGTAGAGACCCAAATCTAGACATACATGGACATTACATTACTTTTTTGGAATACATGATACATAACAAAAACAGACACACAAGGACCATAATAGTTTAGTGTCTTTGGAAACTCGAAAAATAATATTCTAATCGTGGTGAATGGTCATCAACATCTCCCATAAAGATATTCCTCTTTTGTTATATTACCTAAAACATTTCTTTAAATCATGGGGAAAATAAAACATATAAAGGGTGAGCTAAAATGCTCAGTAAGTGTAATCATAGAGAACATAAAACAATCCGTAAACATTTGAATGCAAAAACTTAAATATAAAATCTAAACATCAAAATCATAAGCAACGACATAAATCATGGAAGTACACAAGACATAGATTATAAAGTAACAGTATTCATGATAAAATAGCATGGTAATAAAACATGTAATTATGGATTCCATTAATCACATGTTATGATTTCCAAAGTAGCAAATGCATTGCTACCAAGACCATCTTAGTGGACAAATTCCCATTCTGAATCGAGTTCACTCCTCATTCGAGTCCAGTAACACTGAATCGGATTAACATACCATTCCAGCCATGTCTATCTCATGAGATATAAATCATTACACAATTAATTTTCGGGATATATAGGTCCCACTCATCTCATAATTAAATCATTCTTACTTTTTCCACAAAATAAACTTAAAATATTCATCATAACCCAAAGAATAAAATGGGTTTCATAAACATCAACCCATCATAACAAAATTCATATAAAACAAATGGATATAATTTCATCATAAGAGAAGTAAAACCATGTAAATCATAGATAAATTATACTTGAAACATACACATATGAAATAATGTCATCTTAGATGGAAAATGGTTTTGATAAAACACATGAAATGAATTCTTGAGGAAAATATCCTTTCTTCTTAAAAATAAATTTCTTTTCACAAAATTCCATGAAATTTTAATAGAAAAGTATTTTGTTGAAAATATTCATAAAATCTTGTATAGTATGATTCATGAAAATGTGGTGTCATGAAACCATAAAAATCCATTCACACCGTATAAGTTAAAAATAACATTCTTCTCATACTTTTGTCAGAAAAGTCAAAAAGTACCTCGTATGGTAAACAAATGAATGATTCCTTCCATACGTTGTGGTAAAATTTAAAAAAAGGGAAAGAATGACTTTAAACATACATATAAGAAAAGTAAACATTTTATGAAAACATTTTGAGAACATATGGACATGGATGATAAACACAACCCCAGTAAATACTTACGAATAAACAATCTTGGATAAGAACGAGATTGGAAAAGTTATCCCTTACCATATTTCTGATATGCCTCGTATGTATCAGAACCTCCTATATAATGATTCAAATAATTTTATTGACTTATTACAGAATCATATTCATTGTTATGATATCATATATAGTTTACTTATGACTTTATATTACCTGTTCTTTTGTAAATTCGATGTAAAAGCAGTGATTTGGGTAAAATCATTTCATTTATTTTACATGTTTCGACTTGTTGTTCTTGATATTATTACTCATATCCTAATGTACTTAATTCCATGATTTAAAACATGATTTATATATAATATATTTCAGCATATACATATATATATGATAGATCTATTAATGGAATGAAATACACCGTTCATGGAGACGGTAGGCCGTATGTACGCATGAACGTCACTTTCGTTACCTTATTGAATTGAATAAAATTATGTAGATGAAATACATATATATATACATAAATCCAGTATCATTATTATATAATATATTTAATTATTATTCTTTATATATTCTTTATAATCATTCATGAATAGTTAACATGGAGATTGAATCTCATCACATCGTGGAGACGGTAGTCCGTACGTACGCATGAGCGGTGATATCATTCCCATGATCGTGGAATTGTATTGAAGTGTATGTATAATTTTTCAGAATCAATATCACTTTACAATAATAATATATAGTTATTTATTTACACCATTATACCCATCTATGTAAGGTGGTGGTCGAAAACAAATTACACCACGACGTGGAGACAGTATTCTGTACGTACGCACGCGCGGTGATTTTGTTTTCCGTAGGATGGATAGAAGGTGAAATAGGGTTGTTTAATATTTATAATAACATATCAGTATATAAATAATTATTACGTTATTGCATTATAATCAGAAAACTAAATAAGAAGAAGAATAAGAAGAATGAAACTTGAGAGAATCGGAAGAAGAGATTGCCTCTTCTTCGATGCACCTCCTTTAAGCATACTCTTTTGGAAGTAGAGTTGTTCTTTTGAGAAGAACAACCCACCAAAATGTTTCTAGGGATGTGGTTAAGAGAAATGTTCAGGGTTTGGCTGAGCTTCAAGGCTCAATAGTGTGTGAAGAGAAGAGGGATGGGGTGCCGTTTTTATAAGGGAGGAGAGGGGAACCGTAGGAAAAACATAAAATATTATTTTATAATAAAGTAATATTCTGTTTAAAATAGCTAAAAATTTAATTATATTGAATATAAAGTGGGTATGGGTCTAAATACTTTCATAAAATAGATTTTTGACAAGTTTAGGTTACAATTTTAACGTTATCATTTAGATTTACCTCTAAGTTAAATAATTTAACTTTTATTGTGTCTTCTTGTTTTCTTACACTGTATGGTTAATAAACATACTATAAAAAGCCAAAAACACCCCAAGTTGTTAATTATTAATATATATATCATTATATAAGTAATTTGGCTGAACCTTATATTTTTAGTAATAAAATAATAATTAATAATATAATATTTTTTTAAAAAACTATTTTATGTCAAGTTTGGTAATATTTGGTAATTGATTTTTGTGAAAAACATAACAGCATGATTAGTTCTAAAAAAGTTAATTAAATAAATACTAACATGTCATATTAACCTATAAAATAAGTCGAATTCATAAAAGTCTCAAATTAAATTTATTTGGGTATTTATAATATCAATTGTTTTAATATTTCATTATTTAGGTAATTACTACATCACCATTGTGTCATAAATAACATAACTTATTTAATGTCTAAAAATTATTAATAAAATACCATTAGGTATGAAATAATTTTATATTTCTAATGAAAATTTATAGTCGAATTTATCTTACGTATAACCCAATATTAAAAATGAATTAGTTATTAAACATTGATTTTAACTATTTTTACCCTTCTTTAAATAAACTAATAATAAATGTCATAATATAATCAAAGTGGACCTAAATGGTCATATTTTATTCCTAGGGTTGTTTTTGGTCGAATTACATTTTTTCAATAGAATTAGGACATGTGTTAGGGTAATAATAATATCACTTTTACCCTTAATTACCATATTTACTTTTAACCGTGGTAAATAAAAGTAAAGAGTTACTATTCACCAAAAATTATTTTCATCTCATTGAACCAAATTTTAGTCCTAAATATTAACCATGTCTCTCATATTTTCGAAATTCCACTCACAGAAGCAGTAAAATTATATTTTATGTGAATTTCCAAATTCTCTTAGGAGGTGGGTAAAAGACGGTGAAAAATTCAACAAAACTTTATATATATATAATTATTATAAAATGACTCCAAAGAATTAAATTGAACTTATATAGGTAATATGTATCAATTTTGACCTTAAATTTAAATAAAATAAATAATTATTTAAATAAAATGTTTGTTTTGAAATAGTAACCCAGCGTTTTCACTATTCATCAAAAATTGTAAGTTTTCTGAAAAATACCAAAAATTCACCCTAGGCTAATTTCGATATTCTGAATCCCAAAATGAAGTCAATTTTGAAAGAAAAAAATGTAAAAAAATGTAAAAATGGGTATTCTATTCATAACGGCTAGTTTATATAACATATCGTTGTTTAGTGAAACTCGTTATTGCATACAACACACGCTATCATGGAAGGTCGCGATTGCAAGCCAAGTCAGGGATCCGTGTAGTGAAATCTCCATTTGGTGTAGCGTACAACACAATACATCAATAAAATTAAAAATAATATTTTTCATAAAATCTCTGGGTGTTACATTCTACCCCCCTTAAAAGGAATTTCGCCCTCGAAATTCGTCGGGGATAAAAATGGTTTCCTACTCGGAATTTTCTTTAATAGAAACCCACATCGTAAAAAGGAATACCAAAACCAATCTTTAAAAACTAAAGTATGAAAGGTAATGGTTACCCAAATTAACTTATCACTGAGTGTCCACATAGGAGAACATAGGTGAAAATATGGATATGGAAAAGAAATCTAACCATAATGTTCTGATGGAGAGTGGTAGAGAACATGGATATGAAAAATAAAACCATCACTAAGCCATAGATTTTTAATGATCTAAGGTACCATCTGATTCATCGGATATAAGGGCACTAGGACAAAATTTTTGGTTTTCAAGATCATTTCCCTAAAGTTGAAGAAATTGGAATTAGAAGAAATACTTTCGTGATTTTGGTACAGTCTCACCATTGGTCATTCCTAGGACACTTTCCACATCATCTCTTAAATAAATCAAGTTGAATCTGTCATTCGTGAAGTGTTAGCAGATCATGTGATAGAATGATGGGTCATTCCATCTGCCTCAAACAAAAGGTTAGATAAAGTTATCAAAAATACATAAGTCCGTCTATAGTGAGATTAATTATATGTGGTTACTAAAATGGAGTTATAATTCATATATCATACTACTGTATAATATAAGAAAACTAGTTTCTACTAAACAGTGACTTCCTGTAGGCCAGTGGTAGGCGATAAGGCCTGTCGCACTTCAGTTGTGGGTTCGATTCCCACAGCCTTGTCCGACGCGACGGGTTGTCGCATGTCCTACATGTTGTCCTTTTTCTAAAACTACATTATTATAACAATCCATAAATAATATCGAAAAAAAATTCTAGACTTAAACAATTCTATATGATGTCCAACTTAAACCATTCCAACCGTTAAGCTTATCAAAAATACTTCTGTCCAATCTCATAGTGTAAAGAAATTTATTAATTGAGAGGACACATAACAAGTAAGTTAATACCATCATTTATCCCCCATATAAGATATATATTTTTGGTCACATTCCAAACATGTGAATACCTTAATCGTGTATTCTCTTAAAAAATGAATACCCATTGAATCATACTAAAAACATGAATGCTGTCAAAAGTTAACTCTTTCCACATAAAAAAATCCAAATATTCTATATACTCAATCCATGATATAACTTTTTACTTATATCAGTCATGAGCTCATGAATACTGTCAAACATTTCATTTTCTCATTATCCCTTCATTATGCGCATATAATCTTCTTTTCAAAAATATCTCAATCACTTTCCATGGTTAACGGTACTATAAAATTATTGAAAACCACAATAGATCAATACATAAATATTCCAATATTCCATGATACTATATACAAAATTATTTTGGAATCCCATTACATAGACACTTAATCATTCCACCACATCGTTTTCATATTCAACATCACCAATAGTGATTGCATGTGACTTCCCTTTGTCCTTTTCCTTAAGTGGTTGCTCATGTCGATCATCATTAACCCTTGTATTAGGGAATTGATTATCATAATGACCCATTTCATTGCACTTGAATCATTGATGTGTTGGTGGTGCGTTCTCAGTTGTCTTTTCTTTATTCACATCATTAGCAACCCTTTTTCTATTACTTCGACACTCACCTACATGATGACCTTCTTTTACACAATTAAATCATTTTCTAGTACCTTTAAGACAATCTCCACCATGCATCTTTCCACACTTTGAGCATAAAGAAATATTCATCTTCTTTTCACAAGTATTCTGATATTTCTCCTTGAACTCCATCTTTCAATTCTTGTCAAAACAATGAGATGGATTTGTTACACTAACTTCCAGTTCTACCTTGATATCACAATGCACAATTTCTTCATAGCTACTGAAGTCTCTTGTAGCTAATTCCCTTCGAAGACTTGGTTTTAATCCAATAAAAAATCGATCAACTTTACTTTCAGGTTAGATGATAAAGCTAGATGCATACCTTGAAAGTCTTGTAAAATTCACTTCGTATATACCGATAGATTCATCATCCTTCTACTTAAGCTCAAGAAACTCTTTTTCCATCTTTGTTAGAAGAATATGATGGAATTACTTACTGAAAAAAAAATTCTTGAACTTATCCCATTCCATGGATTCAATTTCATCTTGGGGCCTTGTATTCTTAATTAGAGTCTACCACTTGTCTTCTTCACCTTCTAAATGGTAAAGAGCTAAAATAACTTTTTCATGTTCTTAATAGAAAAGTATGGAAAATATCTTTTTCAATGGTACTGATCCATTGTTCAGAAACATGTGGATCAGAAGACCCTTTGAAATACGGTGGGCGTTGCCTCATGAGGGGCTCAATAGAATATTGTTTCCTTCTCTGATCATTTTGAAATCCAGAATGATTCATAGCTTGTGTAAGTATAGAAAGCGGATTTTTCACTCCATCTCCCATAAAATTTGGTTTCTCTGGAGGAAAATCATTGCATTTTCCATTAAAATGATCAACATAGTCCTTTTGGGTTCCATCCATCGTCTAAAATCCAAAAAGAACAGTGTGAGAGGAAAAAATCATGCTAGGAAAAGAACATAATAAAGGGAGAGTACCTTAAATATCTAATATCTTAGGTTTAATTCTAATATCGTTATCATAATTCAAGGACTATAACCTATACTTATACATAACCTTATGGACATCTCTAGAAATACCATAGAAATATCTCTAGGGATCCCACTAATGTTTTTTCACCCTAGTTTCCAAAGGTTAACTAAACCTTTCCCCGGATACCAACTGTAGAGACCCAAAGCTTCACGTACATGGACATTTCATTACTTTTGCAGAATACTTGATACATAATGAAAACAAACACACAAGGACCGTAATATTTTAGTTTCTCTGGAAATTTGGAAAATAATCTTCTAATCGTGGTGAATGATCTTCAACATCTCCCATAAAGATCTTCCCCTTTTGTTTTCTTACCTAAAACCTTTATATAAATCTTGGGGAAAAGAAAACATATAAAGGGTGGGATAAAATGATCAGTAATGGTAAGCATAAAGAACATAAATCAATCCATAAACACTTGACTGTAAAAACATGAACATAAAATCTAAACATCAAAATCATGAGCAACGACATAAATCATAGAAATACACAAGGCATAGATCATAAAGGAAAATTTGTCATGATAAACTGGAATGGTAATAAAATATATAATTGTAGCATCCATTAATCACATGTTATGATTTACATAGTAGCCAAGGAATTGCTGCCAAGACTATCTTAGTGGAGAAAGTCCCATTCTGAATCGATTTAACTCCTCGTTCCAGGCCTGTAACACTGAACCAGATTAACTTACAATTCCAGCCATGTCTATCTTATGAGATATAAATCCATACCTAATGAATTTGAGGGAGATATAGGTCCCATCAATCTCATAATTAAATTATTCTTACTTGTTCCACAAAATAAATATAAAACTTTCATCATAACCCAAAGAATAAAATGGGTTTCATAAACATCATCCCATCATAACATAATCCATATAAAACAAATGGATATAATTTCATCATAATAGAAGTAAAACAATGTAAAAAATGAGACATTATACTTGAAACATAAACATATGAAATAATGTCATCTTAGATGGAAAATGGTTTTGATAAAACACTTGAAATGAATTCTTGTGGAAATTATCCTTTCTTCTTCAAAATCATTTTCTTTTCACAAAATTCCATTCAATTTTAATAGAAAGTATTTTGTTGAAAATAGTCATAAAATCTTTTAGAGTAAGCTTCATGAAAATGAGGTGTTATGAAACTGTAAAGATCCGTTCATGCCGTATAAGTTAAAAATAACATCATTCTCATACTTTTGTCAAAAAAGTAAAAAAAATACCTCGTATGGTAAAGAAAGGAATGATTCCTTCCATACGATGTGGTAAAAGTAAAAAAAGGGTAAGAATGACTTTAAACATAAATGGAAGAAAAGTATAAATTTTATGAAAACATTTTGAGAACATATGGACATGGATGATAAACATAACCCCAGTAAATACATACGAATAAACAATCTCGGATAAGAACGAGATTGGAAATGTTATCCCATACCTTATGTCTGATATGCCTCGTATATATCTGATCCTACTGTATAATGATTTAAATAATTTTATTGACTTATTAAAGAATCATATTCATTGTTATGATATCATATATAGTTTACTTATGACTTTATATTACCCGTTCTTTTGTAAATTCGATGTAAAAGCAGTGATTTGGGTAAAGTCGTTTCATTTGTTGTACGTGTTTCGACTTCTTGTTCTTGATATTATTACTTATATCCTAATTTACATAATTCTAGAATGTAAAACATGATTTATATATAATATATATTCAGTAAAAACATATATATATTATTGATCGATAAATTGAATGAAATACACCGTTCATGGAGACGGTAGGCCGTACATACGCTTGAACATTGTTTTCATTTCCTTATTAAATTGATTGGAATAAAGTATATGAAATACATATATATATATACATAAATCCAGTATCATTATTATGTCATTTATTTCATTATTATTCATTATATATACTTTATAATCATTCATGAATGGTTAACATGGAGAATGAATCTCATCGCGTCGTGGAGACGGTAGTCCGTACGTACGCACGAGCGATGATATCATTACCATGATCATGGAATTGTATTGAAGAGTATGTATAATATTTTAGAATCAATATAACTTTACAATAATCATATATATTTATTTATTTACACCATTATACCTATCCAAGAAAGGTGGTGGTTGAAAACAAATTACACCACGACATGGAGACGGTATTCCGTACGTACGCACACGCGGTGATTTCATTTTTCGTAGGATGGATAGAAGGTGAAATAGGGTTGTTTCATATTTATAATAACATATCAGTATATAATTAATACTGTTGTTATTACTTTATAATGATACAACTAAAGAAGAAGAAGTAGAAGAAGAAAGAAACTTGAGAGAATCGGAAAAAGAGATTGCATCTTCTTCAACGCACCACCTTTAAGCTTCCTCTTATGAAAGTAGAGCTGGTCTTTTGAGAGGACCGAAACCTCTCAAATGTTTCTAGAGATGTGTAGAAGAGAAATGGTCAGGGGTGGGCTGAGATTAGAGGCTCAAAAGGGTGTGCAGAGTAGAGGGAAGGGGTGCCCTTTTTATAAGGGAGGAGAGGGACACCTTTGGGAAAACTTAAAATATTATTTTATAATAAAGTTATATTTGGTTTATAATAGCTCAAAATTGATTTATTTAGAAGATAAAGTGGGTATGGGTAGAACCCCTCTCAACAAATAGATTTTAGAAAAGTTTAGGTTATATTTTTAACCTTATCATTTATATTTAACTATAAGTTAAATAATTTATCTTTTACCGTGTCTCCTTGTTTTCATACACTATATTGTTAATAAACTTATTATAACAAGCCAAAAGAACCCCAAGTGGTTAATTATTAATATATATATCATTATCTAAGTCATTTATCCTAACATTATATTTTTAGGAATAAAAAAACAATTAATAATATAATATTTTTTTTAAATGCTATTTTACGTCAATTTTGAAAGTATTTGGTAATTGATTTTTTGGAAAATCATAACAGCGTGATTATTTCGAAAAAAGTTAAATAAATCATAATAACATGTGTTATTAACGTATAAAATTAGTTTAATTCATAAAAAGTCTAAAATTACATTTATTTGGGTATTTATAATATCAATTATTTTAATATTTCATTATTTAGGTAATTACTGCATCACCATTGTGTCATAATTAACAAATATTATTTAATGTATAAAAATTATAAATAAAATTCTATTAGTTAGGAAATATTTTCACCTTTCTAATGAATATTTATAGTCAAATTTATCCTATTTATAATCCTATATAAAAAATTAATTAGTTATTGAACTTTGATTTTAACTATTTTTACGCTTCTTTAAATAAATTTATAATAAATGTCCTAATCTAATCCAGGTGGACCTAAATGGTCATATTTTAATCCTAGGGTTGTTTTTGGTTGAATTACACTTATCCAATATAATTATGACATGTGTTAGGGTAATAATAATATTATTTTACCTTTAATTACCCTATTTACTTTTAACCGTGGTAAATAAAACTAAAAAGTTACTATTCACCAAAAAATATTTTTTCCTAATTGAACCACATTTTAGTCCTTGATATTATCCGTGTCTCTCGGATTTTCGGAATTCCACTCACAGAAGTGGTAAAATTATGATTTACATGAATTTCCAAATTCTCCTAGGAGGTGGGTAAAAGACGGTGAAAAGTTCAACAAAAATTTTTATATATCTAAAATTATTATAAAAGTACTCCAATGAATTACATTGAACTTATATAGGTATTTTGTATCAATTTTTACCTAAAATTTAAATAAAATAAATAATTATTTATATAAAAAGTCGGTTTTTAAATACGAACCGAGTGTTTTCACTATTCATCAAAAATTGCATGTTTTCAGAAAAATACCAAAAATTCACCCTAGGATAATTTCGAAATTCCGAATCCAAAAATGAAGTACATTTTTAAAGATAAAATTTATAAAATTTTAAAAAATGGTTATTACTATTCATAACGGCTAGTTTATATAATATATTATTGTTTAGTGAAAATCAGTATTGCATACAGCACACACTACCATGGAAGGTCGCGATTGCAAGCCAAGTTAGGGATGCATGTAGTGCAATCTCCTTTTTGTGTAGCGTACAACACAAGACATCAATAAAATTAAAAAAAATATTTTTCATAAAATCTCAGGGTGTTACAGTTCTCCTCTAATTTTTTCATCTTCTCTTCACCCAATCCCCATATATGGATGATATTACCTCCAATTATCATTATATTAAATCATTGTGAACATACCGACGAGATTCTATCTATAGGAGGGATTCTAGTGATATAACAATTTATCCTCAATAATATTTCTAATGATGTTTTCATTTAGAATGATATGAATTATCTATTCATTGAAAAATGTATTTTTATCCAAGTGTATTTTACTTTGGTAGTCATCTAAATAAACCATTATTTCATACATTATCTTAATTCTTTAAGCATCTACTTCAACTAATCCATCTCCTTCCAAGTTTTGTTTCTCTACATACTCTTCTTCAGTTGTAATTATTGTGAAAATATTCTGTATTTTTCAAATTATAATGATTTTTATTCCTCCATATGTAAATATGTGTCTTATTATTCTCTTCCATCTATCTATGTCTTTAGAAATTTCAACATCCAAAAAAACATGTAATGGTTATTCCCCCCCTAAGGAAATGAACATAATATTATGATACATTCAATACTTAAGGATCCACTTGAATTCATCCCAATGACTCATTCTAGAGTTTAAAATTAGTATTCTTATAACTCACACTGCAAATTTAATGTTGGATATATAAAAACTAATGAAAAAATTACACTTATGAGAGTTTTGAACTAATAAAATTTTCCTATAGATAGATTATCATCATCCATTTTTGTTTATTTCCCCTTGGATAGTTTGAAGGGTCTAGAAATAGCAGTAAAAAATAATTTGTCTTTATCCATGAAAAACGATTCTATGAATTTCTAGATTTTATCGTACTAATATAGATCCAATATTCCCATCTTATGAAATTCATTTATTACTATCCTAAATATCTTCATTATATTCCCAATATCATTCATCTAAAAACATCAAAAAAACTTATTCTCCAATTTTTAAATATTTTGAAGATATGTTCTAACCATTCCCATTAATTATAAATTCAATAACAAAAGTATTAATTTTCCCTCATCAAATTTATTTGGGTAACCATAATGAGTTTTATTATACCTACTAGAATATTCTTCTACCATAAAGGAGTCTAACTCTTTATTCTAATATCCTGGTTCTATCTTCACACCATGCAATAGTTTATTATATCAAAAGAAAAAAATTCTAGTTATGATCTTTCAAGCCCCATTTGTATTTTATTTCTCATTTATACCACTAAATCACCAAAAATTAAATATTTCATAGCATCCATCTACTATATAGAATGATTTTATGATTCTTCAATACAAAACTATGTTCATATGTTTGATTTTTATCCATTGATGAGATTATTTCTGGGATATCTCTTTTTTTCCAATATTCCAACTACTTCACCACTATACAGTCTTTATACCTTTTAAATCTATCTATATCATACTTAATCTAGAAAACCCAATTCTTTTCAATTTAATTTTTACTCTCTGGATGTCATCTATTTCCAATGTTTTGTTGATCATTACTGAATCTATATCATTCTTTATGAATAAATCCCATTTCGTAGAGTCACTAATTGAATCTTCCTCCCCATCATTTTATGTTATACAATATATTTTAGTAATATAAATTTTAATTCATTCTCAACCCATTTTACAATTCTCCCAATTCTGGATGGTATCCTTTGAAGAATCAGTCAATCTGAACTACTTGCCTCTATACATGTGTTGATACATGAATGTTCAATAACCACTTTTTAGGGGAAGGTAAATCTATTTCACCTACTCAAGAGTTAGATACTCAAAAAAAAATTAATCTATTAAATGGTCTTAGTTTTATAATTGATATCCCTTGAGCAACCAAATCATTGTAATTTTCATTTTTTGAATTATTATACATTGACCAACCCTGAAATCCGGGGTGGATTTATCATCAAATTACTACTCCTCCATGTTTTGATCTTCCAATATAATTTTATCATTAAAAATATAATCTGTGCTTATGATGAATTTTTTCCTATCACCATCTCATTATCGATAGGAAAAATTTTATTCTCCATATCCAAAGGAAAAACTATTTTGGATTTTGATACATGTTTATCAGTGTCTATAGAATTTACATGAATATATTCTAAACTATTGAAAACAATAAGCTTTTGAAATTTTTATTGTTCATATTACCAAATATCCATAGGAATATCCTTCCCAAATACTAATTATATATATTTCTTTGATGATTTATGTTGTTCTGTTGAGTACTTCTGCACAAATCACCATAGTAATTCAGTCCTGTAACCACTTATTTTCTACCTTCTCTATCAAAATTTGATTCATCAATTCAGTTAACCCATTTTATTAATTTTATTTTAAGAATATTATTATGAATTATTCAGTCTCTCTTATATAAAATCTAGATTTTTTGTGTACTCAATACCATTTTATTTTTTGATGAATATTAATGTTCAATTGCATTCCCATTCTCTAAATTCGTTTCACTAAGTAAACACCAAAACAATTTCAGAATTATGTATCAATACATAAAACCATTCATTCCTAGTATAATCATAAGATAAAGTGATTTTTAATGATAAACCACTATGTGATTGAAAGGGAGAAGGTCTCCAAATATCTAATTCTACAATTTCAAACTTCTAGTTCATGGGCTTTCAACCACAAATGTTAAATGAAACTATTTTTTCATTTTCAAAAATATAAATTTATCACCAACCAATTTATATTTGATCTATATTAAGTATTCCCCTTTACATTAAGAAATTGTTGTTATTTTCACTTGGGTTACAAAATTTTATAAATATAATTATGGATTATTTGATGATCTACATCAAAAACCTCTATCACATCTAAATCTATGGTTATATAAAGGGTGTCATATTTTAATCAACAGGGAACTATCATTGATCATCTTGTAAATTTTCATAACCCATCAAAACTTTTATTCCCATAGATCACAACATTATTATATCCAATTGAAATTATATTTTTTATATGGATAGGGATAAGAATAACATAAATTAACATCAAGAATCATTCATTGTTCATTATGTTGTTGATCTTTTCTTTTCCACTAATATATAGTGAATCCTCATACACTAGATGGACATTACTAAAATTCATAAATACATAATTGACTATGATCTTTTCCCACCTATTGAATGATATGATTCATTCTAGCTAATCAACCATGATATTATCTGGGTATTTAAAATTAGTAGAAGACATTTTCATTACTTTTTTGTGTTAATGGAATATGATCTGATGTACGATGAAACAATTCTTTTAATCCTATTTAATATTATAGGCCTTATAAATATGTCCTTTCTTCTAACATTTGATTAAATTTTTACCAAGTCTATCCAATAGACTTTGAATCATTTCATTGGAAATTTAATCCACATGATTCTTTTAGTAAACATGATTCTGATCAGGTGACATTCCCTTTACATTGATTTTAATAGAATTATTTCTAAAAAAATAAACTTCTAAATAACTTAGTTCATCATTGAATACATATAACTTGATATAATAAAAAACCATATCATTTTTCCCTAAGTTAACAAATGATAGTTACTATTATAACTCAACTCACTAAAAGTGATGAAAATAGTATAAATTACAAAATATCATTAGAGAAATATAAACAGACCAATTTTATGTGTCCCAAAATTATGTTATTTTATTGTAAAATTAACATCGAATGATCTGAGTTCTGATAGTTATACTTCAATCAACCATAAAATCCTAGGAAACTTTTGAATGATATCAAATTTTTCATGAACATATATTAACACCATCTAAACATCCATTGTTTTATTATTCCATCAAATGATGAAAGAACTATATACTTTTAGATACATCCTTACCATTGTCAATTAATTCAAATCTATTTTATCAATTTCATCCTTCTTCATTTGTAATGTCGTATTCATAGATAACAGGGATTCTAAGTCTTTATAAATCATATGGTCTTCAATATGAATTCTCTAAAATCCAAAATTCATTTCATCAAATTTATCAATATAGATATTTATTTCATCTATTTCCATTCATGTGTTGTTACTATTTTTTTACCCTTTCATAAGAAACATCAAATTTATACCACTTTCTAGGGATGATTCAAAATGATAAACTAATTTAGTGTACTATTGATATGACATCCATAATTGTAATTGATAGAACACTAGATACTACCATGTAGATTATCACCATGAAATAAATGAACCATTAGAACACTTATTCCCCAAAAAAATTATTATTTGAGGTTGGAAGTCACTGCACCCTACTCACCATACTAATTCAACCTCATACACACCATAGATGGAACATAAATTTCAATGAAAATTAAACCAATTGTAATACATGAAATAAATGTAGACAAAGAAGTTAATGACCATAATATATTAAAATGAATTGGAATTTTTCTTACATGTATGGCAGTAACCACTATGAATTTTTATATTACCAAATGTAAAAAGAGTATATGAAACTAAAAAAACATATGTACTATCCATTACAGGATGATTAATAGACTATAAAAATCTGATGCACTGTATATTTCATGGGTATATTTTGTATGTTTGAAAATTTATATTCCCTGATTTGACACACTAATAATGGTTTGTCCCTATAACATTTTATAGGAAACATAGAATGTTTTTTTTTCACACCTCCTTCCCATATCAATGAAGGATCCTAAATATGGAATGCCACATTTGATTTCCACTAACAGAGTTGACCTAAAAAATTCCTTAAAAAAAATTATATATTATTCATTAAAGAGAATTCTTTAGAGATATTTATCCAAACTATAGACATTACTTGATTTCATTAGAAGATATGAACTTCCAATTAACCCAAAACCATTAAGTAAAATAATTTTCATTCCTTCACATCAATTTAATCCTCCAACCATCAATCAAAATAATAG
This sequence comes from Viscum album, assembly GCA_963277665.1. NCBI lineage: Eukaryota > Viridiplantae > Streptophyta > Magnoliopsida > Santalales > Viscaceae > Viscum > Viscum album. The sequence goes on along the minus strand of OY728159.1, from coordinate 1,095,924,526 downwards.
TAAATGTAAATATAATTATGGAATTTCTATTTCATTACAATTATGATGGTCTATATAGGTATTCACATCCCAAAACCCATATACATGTTTAGACTCTTTATTAACATGAAGATTCCTAAACAAAACATTAATCCTCATTTTATAAAAACTCTCCCATCAATAGGTGTGTATTTAAAAATATTTATCATGATGGGTAAATCATATATGAGGTAAAAAATGAGGAATTATACTACTTATAATACTATATGTTAGTTTTAAATGAATAAAATAATGTATAATTAACTTTAAGCCAATCCTTAAAATTGATTCAATGAAAATTATAAATGAATTCATGTAACCTCCACCATGGATGGGAATTTTCTAAATAGTGGTCTAGTATATTCTAGTTGAAGCTGAGTTGCACTGAGTTCAATCTCTATTTCAGAGTAGTCAAATATTATGTCTATTAAGACTTCACAATTATTAATTTTTCTCCATTCTAAAATCATCCTATAGTTGACAATTTATTGGCGGGTTGAAACCAATACTTTCTAATTATATTACACAAGAGCATGCTAAGCCTATGAGATATTTAAAAGATCAGGGAAGTTCTTATACATGGTGATAGTTATAAATAATTTTTTTATTATATTTAATACATGGGAAATTCCCTGTAGACATCCTTTCTATTGAATAAATTAACAAATCTGGAAAATGATATGATAAATGGTGATGTTCATTCATCCCTTAACATCCAATTTTGCATCTAGATCAAGATATCTCTAGGATTCTGTGGATTGAAAACTAGGTTGAAGTGGAAAGGGTTCTTTCTAACAAAAAAAAGATAGTGGGACCCATAATACAGAATATAAAATTCCATATGACGATCAATATATATATCCCGAACCTTATATAGCCTAGAGATGCTATCTTATATCAATTAAAATTGCATGAAAACAAGTAATCAAATCCTAAAGGACATAATATTTTATTATTCTTAGAGAACTATATATATAAATGATAGTTTTATTAAAAAAATAATACACTAATTACAACAAATTTTTTTTCTAAATAATTTGCTTTGAGGAAAACTCTAATCCATCTATTAAATCCATGAATATATTTCATAGTACACTTCCTAGATTCATAGGGAAGGATACATAATAATGGTGACCTTGAATTACTAATAAGGAGAAAATATAGCAATAGAAATAATGAATAAATGAGAATAATAATTATGACATGGTGAATAACTATACTCACATGCCAAGTAATCAATAAAATGCGATAGAAGTGAATAAAAAATATGGCAATGTAATAAATTGGAACACATTCCTTTTAAATAACATGATAAGGAAAAATAAATTTGGTAATGAAATAAACTAAAACACATTCCATTTAATCATTGAACATAAAATGAAATATTATCAAAGATATGTCAATGAAAAATCTCTTAAATTATAAATAACTAAAATAAAATGAGGGAAATTACTTATTAATGGAAATCATGTTTTTGGAACATGAATCATTTAACATTAAGACTGTTCAAAAATAATTTTAAACTATTTGGATTTTTGAATCTAATTTGCCTCATGTGAACAGGCCGATGCATCGAGGTGCTATGTAAATTAAGGGATCCTCTTGTCATGGCATGTCTGAAGCATTACTCATGTCAAATAATAAAAATAGATATATTCCTTATCAAATATATGTATTGAATATATAATACTAAATTAAAAATATTTCACCAAATAATCAAATAACTATCAAAGTGGTCGCCGAATGTAAAATTGTATAAAGATTAGGCCATAGTAATACCAATGACAAATTAAATGGATAATGTAGGTGAATTTAATGATAAATAATAATAAGAGATGGAATATTTCAAGGTGTATAAGAAATTATTAAAGGAAGTTAACGTGAATACTATCCTTTACCATATCAACAATGAAAAATCCAAAGGAATAATAAGGATGCTATTAAAAAAAAATCCCCAGTGGAGTAAAAATAATCGGTTATTTTTTTGATGAATGTAAATACTATAAAACAAGCTTTTAAAAACAATTATTGGGAAAAACCCTTTTATTATGAAAAAAACATAAAAAAACATTTTCATTGTAAGTAACATTTGAAAACCTTTTTATTAAAATTTAATGATTCAAACAAGAAAATGAAGCTTCAAATAAATGATGGTGAGTGAATTCATACATACTATATGTGGTAGAAATAACATTATTTTTTTCATAGTAAAAACTTAAGAAAAATGTATTGTTGGGAATGAGAAAAATAAGATTCCTTATAAAAAATTGAAAAAACAAGACAATGTGTAAAAATTTCATTACCTGACCCTTTAAAAAACATTTTTCAAAACATTTTAAGAAATCATGGTTTTTAAAAGAAAACAGTTTCTCCGAATAGAGAGAAACAAAGTTTGATTTTCTGAAAAACATTTGCTAAAACTTTTGTAGTACCAAAGAGTTGAACAATGATACTAATACATGAAGCAATTATGAATAACCAAATGATAGAAAATAAACATTTTTATCGGAAAATAGTAATATAATTTACTTGAATTTAAATACCATTTAAAAAACACTATTGTTTTAGTGGGGTAAAATAGTCCTTAAATATTTTTAAGTGTTTTATAACATAGTGAAATATTTAAAATCATCATCCCCATGAATAAATAAAATGAAAATAAATTTTAAAATATCAGAAGGATAAAAATATTAATGATATAATATAAAAAAGTGTTAGTAGATACACCACAACAAATATTTAAGTGGTGAACATGATTTTAATCTCACAAAAGTAAAATGTGAGATGAGAACCCATTACCTTGTGTTTCTTTATGGTGAAAATCCATTAACATACTATATAACAATATTATATTAATTTTCAAGTTCATTAAGATAATTTTTCATGATAATAATTACTTTAATTTCTCTTTTTACTTTATTTTATACAACAAATTTAAAAAAATGTTTTCATTGGGTGTTTTGACCAAATTTGGTTTATGTTTCAGCAATACCTTATGTAGGTCAACAATGTTCAAACGGATCATTACATGATATCTGTATGATAATAATCAAGAAATAATTATAATATTTATAAATAAATTATACTTTTATGAACAATAATTATATATGGTTATAAAAAAGAACCAATGTTACAATCATAGAGATGGTTGGCCTTACAGTTGCATTAGTAACATTCATATTTTTTAAAGATCAATTTAGAAAAAAGGTTAGTAACACCATTTATTTTCACTATGATAATTATATAAAACAAATCATGTTATTTTATCATACCTATTTATATATAAAATTATTCTGATGTATAATGAATCACAACGTGTCAAAGAGGAGGTATTCCACACGTCCACAACCAACGTTATCACATTCTATGTTTGTGAAAGGGTAATAAAATAAATTATATATATATATTATATTTTAAAAAAGGAAATTCTGTAATTAATATACTATAGATTATTTTTATGTCTCATATGTTTAATTATAATAATAATTTATAAATTTCATGTATTTTGTGAATGAATCAATCACATTGAGGGGATATAGTCCACACTTCCTCAAATGATGTTATTATATTAACTTAAAAAAGAATATTTTAAATTTATGTTTTATAAAAGGATTTTAGAAGTATAAAGACATAAGATATATCATATATGACATATGAAAATAGATTTTCCATCATAATGGCATACCATAAAAGTTGTTTAAGGAAAAATAAATAATCATCCTTTCATGGGACAGTAGTTAGCCATACACTGAAATAGTATATTTGTTACCCATTATATGGAAGTTTGTGAATGTGTAGGTAAACCAATATACATAAAAATATCCAAGAATATTTATGATATTGTTGATGTTACACAATACAGTAATAATGATATTTGGTGGGGGGATAATTGATATAAAATTAAAAAACAAAAGGGATGATGTTACCTATTAATCGGGAACCTACTTTTGGTTTGAACTAAAAGGAATACTTGGAAGGATTTATTCCCAATTTAATGATTCATGGAATATGGGCGATTTCAGGAAAATATATGCTCAGTTCCTAGATGAACCTATGTTCTTTGAGTTTTGTGATGAATGGGGAGAGCTCGTGGCCTTTTATAAGGAATCAAAAATAAACACCTAGAATTTTTGGAAACCAAATAGGTGTACACATTTCCTTAGCAGAATAATGTGATAAAACATCAATAAAACATAATAAAGTAATTTCAATGGAATAATAATTTTCATACAATAGGTTTTTTACCCATTTATCTGTCATTAGTGACCCTAATAAAAATGTTTAGTCTTCCATTAGGATTAATATTTCCATAATAATTGTAAATAATTTTAATTAATTTCACAAGTATTCTGGAAAGAAAACTAATTAAATCTTATTAAAAATTAGAAAATATGATAATTCCAAATACGTAATCAATTATTCCAAATTACAATCACATAAGGTGGTATAAATTACCTTTAAATTCATCATGAAAGAAGGATGAAAAAAGTGTTTTATTAAACTAAAAACGAACCAATGTTTCATATATTTTTATAATCAATTTAAATGTGAAATTGATTACAATGAATTGAATTGAATTAATTGAAAAAAAAATATCTAATTAAATTTAATATATATTTTTAATTTAACCATATAAATAAAAATACAAAAAAGTCATTTGGAACTAAAATTTAGTATTTTTAACTATTCATAAAAAAATGAAATGATTCAGAAAATTATAAAAAATAAACCATAACCTAATTAATATGTTTTAATTTCAATTTTTTTTAATTTTTTAAACATATTAAGTGAATTAAAGTGTAAAAATTCATATTTAATATGGGTTTCCCATTAAAAGTAGCTATAATTTCCTTTATAAAAATATTGGTTTTTATGTCTAAAATAGTGTTTGTTCTTATGTTATTTCTATCAAACCTAATTGATTAATATAATTTTTTTTTTGAATATATAACATATATATTTCCTAATAGTCATTATCCAATTTTAGTTAATTAACTTTTTAATACAAAATTCTTTTGGAATCATATATATAATAATATTTCTTTTTATCTTCCATTGCTTCATATTATTGTTTTTCTCAAGAATTAATTTTATATAAACCATATATTTTAATAAGTTGGTTAGTAGAATTAAAAAATTCTAGCATAATAACTTGGTTATATATTATTATATTAAATAATAATATTTTAATAATATTTCGTTGTTTGGTAAATCTTGGACTTTTGTATAATGCAAGATATCGAGAAAGGTCTCTCTTTATTTTAACACAAGATAATGAGCAAGGTCACTCAATTATATATTGAATGATGACTCAGTTTTGTGTTCATTTCAAGAAATATATTGTATTCAATTTATGTACAATTTTAAATGTATAGTAGAATATAGAAATATTTTATTCCCTTATGTGATTGGTGATGTGTTTTATACATGTTATCTAATAAAAAGTTGTACTCTAGAATTTTGGTATGATACATTATCTACACCTTAATATAATAGATTCCTCACATTTTGAACATGATCTTTGTAAAATATTTGTTGAGAGTTCCAATGTTTAAATCCCCCATCAAGAAAACGGTTCATAAAACCCCATCTAGAAAAGATATATTGGAATGTAAAAAAAGGACACATGAACTACTATGTAACTAGGTTTCTATGTAGGTGGAAAATAGTGGAAATTGAAAATGTGTATATGGAGTAAAAGCATAAATATTTATTGTGAATGAATGTGGTCATCAATCACAAACATTTGAATGATCTATAGAATGTTAAAGGAATAAAATCCCTAAATATGTGATAATTTAGAAGACCATAGGTTTGATAGGAATTAAGTTTTTAGGACAAATTTTTATTTCAAATTCATTCTCCTAATTTTGGATAGTTATTTTTATACCTTAGAATATAAGGAAACGTGCTTATATAATAGGTTGCAGTTTCTAATTAATAATACTAATGATTGTTTGTACATTTATCAAATTCTATTTCATCTCTTTACTCATAGAAATTAATTAAAAATAATGATTTTTTTAGGCCTATATAACTAAAATATACACTTAATAGATCAAATGTCCTATAAAATAATGGAAAGTCTAACAATTTTTCTTCATATACCTTCCAAAACAAATATGGTTAATAGAATAATCTCAAATACAAAAAAGTGATACTACTATTTCATCAATAATATTTACTCATTAAATATATTAACTAAATCAACAGAAGACTAACTATGGTATTGCGTAGGTCATAGTTTGGTGTAAAACCCTTATCATCTTTCAGTCAACTATTCAAGAACCGCATTCATAAAAAAATTTATTGGTTATCACTCAACTTATGGGATTTCATTTTCTAAAACAAAATTATTATAATTTCTAAAATAACTATGATTGAAATCCTTGAAATTAGGTTAATCACAAAATATAATTTTTTATAATGTTTTCTATACAACCTAAATACATAAATACTTCATCATTTTATTTTCACATATGGCCTTCCATAGTCAACGGTTTATCCACAATATCATTTCTACGATTTATAAATCATGAATATACATGTTCAATATAAAATACCTTTGGTTTTACCTGGTTAACTTATTCTATATCAAATTACTTCATATTGTTTTCTAATGAAAATGATAATTATCCTAAGCATATCCCCAAGGAGTGACAAATGATGAATGCAATAAGGCTCGTTATTGTGTACTAGAATACCATGTTTGATGCTCAGAACACGTTTTTAGAGTTGTTACTCATATCTACATCATTGCCGGAACCACACACACTAATAGTATACATAAAGGGTTTCATTTCTTGAAATTCCCACATAATCTATAATTTTATAAAATTATATGATTTTCTTCTATACTAATCCTCAAATTAAATCTTTGGGTTATGTTCTCTAACATATTTTTTCCAAAATATAGTTCCTAAGGATGATGATAAACCTCCAAATGATGGATACTGTAGCACTCCTATATATATATTTTAGATCCTATGTTTGTTATCAATTACCTTGGAATTATTACATAGAATACAATCCTAATGGATATAAGAGTTTAGTATTCATGGTAAACCCGTCACATAAATGAGAATTATTTTACCAAAGAAAAAACTAATCACAACGTTATGTTTTTTCTTATATTTAAATAAATAACCTCATGGATAACTATAATCCAACCAGTAAACTATTTCAGATATTTCATAGTACACTTCATTGATTCCTAAGGATGATAACATAATAACGGTGATCTCAAATGCTCATTATATGAAAAATATAGAGTAATAAATATGGAAAGGTAATAAATGTAAACACATTCCATTAAAATACCTAGATAAGAAAAAATATATTTTAATGGGTAAGAAACTAAGAAAAATATTATTTAATTAGTTTACTGAAAATGACATGTATCCATATATTTGTTGATGAAAAATCTCAAGGATGAATAATAACTGAAACTAAATTAGGGAAATTATTTCTTAATTGTCTTTATGTCTAAAGAACATGAAAACCTATAACATTAAGACCATTCACAATACATTATAAACTATTCTCATTTGTGAAATTCATTTGTCTCGAGATAACTTGTCGATGCATTTGAGGAGCTATATAAATTATGGGCTCATCCCCCCAATTCATGTCCAAAGCATTCCTCATATCAAATAATCAAAATAAATACATGCCTTATCAAATTTACTAATTGAATAATGAAGACATAATTAATAATATTTCCCAAAATAATCATATAACTATAAATGTAGACACTGAATGGAAAATGGAATATGGTTTATGAACTATTAATATCTATCAGAAAAGATATGTATGGTGTAGAAGAAATTTAATGTTCAGTGATTATATGATATTGAGTATTTCAAGTGGAATAACTAATGATTTAAGGATGTGAATGTGAATACTATCCTTGAAAAAATCAATAATAAATCATTCCAATGATTAATAATGATAGGATCAATACAACAAATCACATGTGGATTAAAAATAAACGGTTGTTCTTATTGATGAATAAAAATTCTATAAAATTATATTTTAAAATCATTCTTGAAGAAAACATCCATTTATAATGACACGCATCTTAAAATGATTTCATTGAAAATAACATTCGAAAAAAATTTATTTAAAAATTATTCATTCAAACATGAAAAATAATCTTTAAATAAATCAGCATGAGTAAATATATAATTTCTCAATGTGGTACAATGAATATTCATTTTTCATGGTAAAACTATTAAAAAAATGAAGTATAGGGAATACGACATGAAGATTCATTTGAAAACATTAATAAATGAAAAATGTGTTAAAATTTATTTAGAAAATAATTTTAAAATACAATTTGAAAACATTTTAATAAAACATGGTTTTTAGAAGAAATAAGGTTCTCGATCAAAAAAGAGAAACAAAGACGGGTTTTATGAAAAAAAATCTAAAGAATTTTGAGTACCAAAGAGTGGAAAATTTTACTTATATATGAAAGTAGTCATGAAAAACCATATGAGTGAAAATGAAAGGGTTTATTGAACAATGGTTATATAATTTCATGAAGGAAATACAATTGAAATATCCTTAAATTTTTTGTTGAGGAAAATGATATTTATTCATTCCAATGTATTCCATACCAATTTAATCATTTTTAATCATATTTCTCATAATGGAATTAATTAAAATGAAGGTTTGAAATACCATGATGGTAAAAAGATTAATTATATAACATAAAAAAAGTAAAATTAGATACATTACCCAAAATATTTATGTGGTGAACATGGTATTTATCTCATGGATATAAATAGTGATATGAGAATCCATTACATTGTGTTTCCTTTTGGGTGAACGTACATTAACATCATGTATGATAATATTATGTCAATTTTATAAATTCATAAGAATAATTTTCAGGTATGTCATTACATTATTTATATTTTTACATTATTGTATTTAACATCTTAAGAAATTATTTTTACATATGGTTTTGACCGAACTATATTTATGTGTCAAAAATAACATTGACACGTCACTTATGGTCAAAGTCTTAATTATATGAAGTCTCCAAAATAATAATCATATTTAAACATCAATTATATTTTAAAAAAAATAAATAAATAAGATTAAGAAAAATGGACAATCATTACAATCATAGAGAGTGTAGTTTATAAGTACGCATGAGTAACATTTCAATTTTTCAATTAACATTATAGAAAGAAGGTAAGAAACACCATATCTTTGAAAAATTATAATTATATAAAAATATCATGTAATTTATTCATATATTTTTATATATTTATTTATTTTGATATAAAAGGAATATCATCATGTTGGGGAGGCAGTAGTCCATTGGTCCATGACTGACGTTATCACTTTTTATGCGTGTGAAAGGGATTTAAATAAATTGATATATATATATATATATATATATATATATATTTAGAAAGGAAAAAATTTCAGGAATATCATATAGATTTATTTCTGTCGCATATGATTAATTATGCTAGTCATTTATAAATTTGATTTCTCATGTTAACCATACACATTGCTTTGAGGGGAGGATAGTGCACACTTCCTCAAACGATGTTATCATATTAATGTAAAATAGAAAATATTAAATATATGTTTTATAAAAGGATTAAAAAATAAAAATACATAATAAATATAATACAAAACACATAAAAACAGATTTTCCAACATAATGGGCATCCATGAAATTTGTTACAAGAATAATTAACAATCATTCTTTTTGTGAGGCAGTAGTTCTCCATACACATAAACAGAATTTTCATTACCTATTAGATTGAATGGTGTGTTTGTGTTGGTCAAAACCTTTTCATAAAAGCATCCAATTATATTTAGGATAAATGTTTTTTCATAATAATGGAATAAATATATTTTATGAGGTAGATAAGGAAAACAAAATTAAAAATCTTGAGAGAATATGTTACCTTTTAATATGGTTACTACTTTTGGTCTGAACCAAAAGGATTCCTTCAAACACATTCTAAAAAATTTAGGATAAAAGGTAAATGGGGGGAATTTTTGGACACTCTATGTGTATATATATGATGATAGTATGTTTTTTGATATGTGTGTTGAATGGGTAGAGGTGGTGGTCTTTTATAGGGAAGGAAAATGACTCACATTGAATTTTTGGAAAGAAGTTAGATGTACAGATGTTCTTACCCATACTAATTTTATTAAAACCCACCCAAAAACAACAATGTAAGTATAATGGACGATTTATTGTTATCCAATGTGTTTTGGAAAAGTTTCTAGGTCATTTTTACACCTAAGAAAAAAGGTTTGTCGTTTATTATGCTAAAGTTTTCCTTAATAATTATAATTAATTTTATTTACTTTCACTAATTATTTTGGTCAGAGTATTTTACCATATTATAAATTATAAATTATTTTGATTCCATATATGTAACAAATTTTTAGAAATTCCAACCACATAAGTTGTAGAAATTAAATTAATGTCTATCCCACATACGGGACGATAATGCGAGTTTTTAAACTAAAAATGAATGAAAGATAGATATGTTTTTATAATCAATTTCTATTTAAAATTGATTAAAATGATATAAAAATTATTAATTAATGAAAATATTATCTAATTAAACATTAAAACAATTTAAATTTATTATTAAACATTAAAAATAAATTATATGAAAAAATTAGTTTGGAACTAAAATTCAATATTTTTAAATATTCATTAAAAATTAAATTTTTTAGAAAAAATATCAAAAATTCACCCTAAACTATTCATAATGTTTATAATTATAATATCATGTTCATTGTGACATATTAAATCAATTAAAATTTTAAAAATACATATTTAATATGGGTTCTCCATTAAATGGTGGTAATATTACCTTCATAAAACTAAGAGATTTTATGTTTAAAATAGAATTTTTTCTTATTATATCTCTATAAAACCTAATGGAATAATTTAAAATATATTTTATTTAATATATATCACATAAATTTAGTAAAATAATTAAACAATTGCAATTAATTGTTTCTATTAATAAAAAACTCTTTTATAATCATAAATATAATTTTTTATACAATTTGTTTTAATTTTTGTTTTTCATGAATTAATTTTATATAAAACATAAATTTACTTAATTTAGATAATCATAACAACTAACATAATTGCTAGGATATATATGTATATATATTATATTACATAATAATATTTTAAAAATATATCATTGTTTGGTGAATCATGATCTTCTGTATAACACAAACTATCGAGGAAGGTCACCATTGCATATAACACATGCTATCAAAGACGGCCATTATTACAAGTAATGAAAGCTGACTAAGTTTTTAATTAATTAAAAGATATGTCATGTATTTAATTAATTTATAATTTTAAATATATAGTATAGTCTAAGAATATTATATTCCCCTACATGCTTGGTAACAGATGCTATATATACTATCGAATACATAGTTGTAATTAAGAATTTCAGGGTGTTACATTCTCCCAACCTTAATTAAATAGTTTCTTCACAATTTAAACATGATATTGGTAATATATTATTTTATATTTCTTATTTTAAAAATCCATCATTATGAAAGGGGTTCATAAAACATCATCTAGAAAATATACAATGGAAGGTACAAAGATCACATAAACTACCATGTTACTAGGTTTCTATGTAATAGAATAATAGTGGAAATTTTAAATATGTTCATGGAGGAAAGGTGTAAATTTTTATAATAAGTGAAAGAGGTCATAAATTGAAAAAAATTGAATAATTAATAGGATGTTTAGTACCTCAAATCGAAAAATAGTTGATGATTAAAAAGAACATCACTTAAATAGAAATTAAGGTATTAAGAAAACATTTTATTTCAAATTCATTCTACTAATTTTGTTTAATTCATTTTGTACCTATGAATATACAGAAATATTATTACTTGATAGGTTTTAATTTCATATGAACTATCCTAAATTTTTTTGTTCCTAAATTAAATTTTAATTCATCCCATTACTCTTATAAATTAATTAACTATAATGGTTTCTTATTTTTGTAGCACTAAAATATATATCTAATGCATCATATGTCCTAAAAAAGATAGTAAATTTTAAAAAAATTTCTTTAACTATCTTTAAAAATCAAATATTATTGATATATTATTCACTAATACTCAAATGTGATACTACTCATTCATTATTAATTTTTACTCATCAAATTGACTAACTAAAAACAATTAAAAATTAACCAGGACATTGCATACATCAGTGTTGGGTGTGAAACCCTTATTATTTTTTGGTAATGCATTTAAGAATCCTGGGCTCTCCATAAATGATTATATTTCAGCCATATTATAGGTTTTCATTTTTCTAAATCAAATATATATTATTTAAAAAATAATTATCATGGAAATCATTGAGATTAGTTTAATTAGTAAATATCAGTTAAAATAAGGTTTTCAATATAACTTCAATACAAAAAATAATTCATCTGTTAATTTCCACATAGGTCTTTTTTGGCCTAGGGCTTAGATACAATATCATTTCTAGGATTTCAAAAACATGAAACCTATTTTTAATTCCAAAACTCCATAGGTTTAACGAAATTTCATTATTATATATCCATATATTTCATAATGATATGTATATAAAATGTGAATTATCCAAAGCATGTCCCCATGCACTACCAAAACAGGTGCATAGAAAGTCTCATTTTTGTGTAACAGGTTACACCATTGTATAGCCTGAAAAATCATGTCTGAGTTCATACTCCTTGGTATATCTATGTGACAACCATGCCCAATTTCTCTATCGTGATAGGAATTTATTTCTACCCACATAATCAATACATTATCAAAATTCTATGTTGTCATTCAATAATTTCATCAACTTGTTCCTTAGGGTAATGTTCTCTCACCAATTATTTCATAAATATAGTTTTGAATTTTACTACTAAACATGCCTCTGATACAAAATGTAGTGCCCCTACCCTAGATAGCCGAGGTCTAATGTCCTCTATCAATTAAATATGCAAAATTACAAGGAATAAAATACACATGGACTAAATATTTTAGTACTCTTGGTAAAACAGAAACATAAATGAGACATTTATTACAAACGAATACCATAATTACAACATAATTTTGTTCTATTTTATAAATTAGTAGCTTCGAGGATAACTCTAATACATCTAGTAAATCCATTTCTATATTTCATAGTATGTTTCTTGGATTCCTAAGGAAGGAAACATAATAAGGGTGAGTTCAAATACTCAGTAATAAAAAAATATATCAGAATCATTAATGGATCAAAGAGAACAATACTTACTAAATGGTGAATAACGGAACTACATACCATATATTCTATAAAATATTAATGAAGTTCATAAAATATATGTAAAATTAATAAATGGAAGTGTGTTCAATTAAAATAAATATATAAGGAAAAAATATTTAAAGGTAAGAAACTAAAACACATTCCATATAATCAATTAATTGAAAATTAAATGTTTCCATAGACGTGTAGACACATGTTATCAAGGACGAATAAAAATTGAAACTAAATATATGAAATTATTTTTTCATTGGAATACTATCTGAGGAACCTGAAATCATATAATATCAAGACATATAAAAGATGTTTTACAACATTCATAATTGTGAAACTAATTTTTCTCATGTGAACATACTAATACGTTGAGGAGGAATATAATGATTAGGATCCTCCCTTCATTTCATGTCAAATCAGTCCTCATATTGAATAACCGAAATAAATAAATGCCATATAAAATATTTGTATTGAATAAAGAATGTGGAATTAAGAATATTTCATCAAGTAATCATATAACTATCACAGTTGAAACTCTATGTAAAATGGTATATGGTTTAAGAAATAGTAATATCCATGATAAATCAAAAGGACCATGTGGGGGAAATTCGATGTTCAATGTTCATATGAGATTGAATAATTCAAGGTGAATTACAAATTGTTTAGGGAAGTGCATGTGAATATTATCCTTTGAAAATTCAATAATAACCACCAATATGAAGAATAAGGATTGTTTCAATACAAAAAATCCCATGTGGAGTAACAATAAGGGGTTGTTGTTATTGATGAAAATAAATTATATAAAAAGGTCTTTTAAAAACATTCAAGAGGAAAATGTACTTTTTATGAAAAAAACTTTTGAAAAAACTTTCCTTTGAATATAATTTTAAAAAAAATCATTAAAATTTATCCCTTGAAATATATATATAAAGATTTTACTAAAAAAAGATGATTAAATTTATACTTATCATATCAGGTAAAATGAACATTCCATTTTGCAGAGTAAAAATGTTAAAAAATGCCTTGTTTGGAAAGAGATAAGATGATTCCTTTTAAGACATTAGTTATATCCATTAATGGGTAAAAATTTCTTTACCAATTAGTTTTAAAATTATTTTTTATATCTTTTTAATAAAACATGTTTTTTATAAAAAAATGTTCTCCTACTAAAGAGTGAAATAATTTTGGGTTTTTAGAATGACATTTTCTATAACATTTTGAGAACCAATGTGTTGAAATATGGTACTCCTAATTTGAAAAAATTAATAATTAGATGATATAAAATGAAAAGTTTTTTTATCAATGGTCATATAATTTCCTCTAATGTAAATAACATTAGAAGATCATTAACATTACTATTGATGAAAATAATGTTTAAACATTCCAAAGTGTAACATACTACATTGAAACATTTAATATAATAATCCTCATTAAGGAATAAAATTAAATTAATGTTTAAAATGCAATAAATATTATAAATTATTAATGATATAATATAATGGGGTAGTAGATACACTTCACAAAATTTGTTGGTTGTGGACATGATATTTATCTCATATATGAAAAGTGTGCGATGAGATTCCCATACCTTGGATTTCCTTTCAGGTAAATGTCCATTTACATAATGTAAGATAAACTTATGTTAATTTTATAGATTCTTGAGAATATTTCTAATTTATTCCTTTATTTTATTTCTTTTTTAACTATATTACATAGAAATACTTACATAATAATGTTTACATCAGGTGTTTTGACCAAATTATGTTTATGTGTCAAAAATAAATTTGGTAGGTCAACTATTGTCAATGGGTTCATTACAAAAAATATATAGAATAATTATCATGAAATAATTACAATATTAATACCACAATAATAATTTTAAGGTAAATATTTAAATATGGTTTTGAAAAATTACGTTGTGTTATAATCATAAGGATGGAAGGTCTTACAGATGCATGAGTAACATTCCCATTTATCAATGATCATTATGGAAAGAAGGAAATTAATACTATATTTTTTCCTAAATATAATTATATAATAAACATCATGTTATATAATAAAATACTCTTATATAACTAATTTCTGTGATGTAATAGTAATAACATCGTGTCGAGTAGGTGGTAGTCCAGATATCCACGATAGACGTTATCACTTTTTAAGTGTGTAAAAGGCTAATAAAAAGGATATATATATATATATATATAAATTTAATTATGTAATGATGTTATATATATGTTTTTTATGTCTCATGTGTTTGATTATAACCATAATTTATATATTCCATGTAACGTGTGACTGAATCGCTTCTCTTGGTGGGGGCTGTTGTCCACACATCCTCAAATGATGTTATCTTATTAATGTAAAATGTGAAGAATTAAATGTATGTGTTCTAAAAGGATTAATGAAATATAAATAAATAATTAATATCATATATAACATATATAAATAGAGTTTCTGTTATAATTTTAAACCATGAATTTTGGTAATGGAAAAATGAAACATCATTGTTTCGTGAGGCAATCAATTTTCTTACACAAGAAACAATATGATTGTTATCGGTTATATAGATGTCTGAGTTTGTTTTAGTCAAAAAAATTACATAAAAAACTGTTATATTGATTATACTAGTTTGTTTAAATAAGATTGGAATAATGAGATTTGATGGGGTGGATAAGGGGAAAAATTAAAAATCCTGAGATAATATGTTACCTCTTTATCTGGTAACTACTTTTGGATTGAACAAAAAAGATTCCATGGAAAGATTTCCACCAAAATAATGGCTTCAAGGTGGAGGGGATGGATTTTTGGAAACCATATATTCAAATAATGACTGATCCAAATTGGTTTAAGATGGGTAATGAATGGGTATGGGTGGTTGTCTTTTATAGCAATGGAAAATGACTCACTTGGAATTTTTGGATGTAAGTCTGGTGTACACATGTTCTTACTTAAAAAAGTCATAAAAATAAAACAAATCAATAGTTTAAGGTTAATGTCCAATTTATGGGAAACAATGGGTATTATAAATGTTTTTAGGTCATTTTTACCATTAAAACGTTTTAATCCTTTATTAAGACTAATTTTCCTTAATAATTATCGAAAAAATTAATTATATTTTCAAATTTTTTTTCAAATACTCGGTTTGTATTTTTATACAATAAAAATTATTATGATTCAAAATATAGAATTCATTTTTTAAAATATAAATCAATTAAGTGGTAGAAAATAATTTAAAATTCATCACACATGCAGGATGCCAATGTGAGTTTTTAAATTGAAAACATCTAATAGAATAATATGTTTTTATAATCATTTCATAGTGAAATTGATTCCAATTTATTAAATTGTATTAATTGATAAAAATAATATCTAATTACACTCTAAAACCATGTAATAGTACAATTTAACCTTCTATATAAATAATATTAAATGGAAATATTGAACTATAATTCTATATTTTTAAATATTCATTAAAAATGTAATGCTTCAGAAAAATATCAAAATATAATGATAACATATTTATTAGGTTTCTCATTAAAATATGATTTTTTTGAGGAATGATAACAAATAATTATTTCAAAATTCATATTTAAAATGTATTCTCTGTTAAAAGGAGATTAAATTCCCTTAATAAAAATATAGGGTTATGTGTGTAAAATATAGTTTCTTCTTATCTTAAGTCGATAAAACCTAATGGAATAATATCGAAAATATTTTATTTAATATATAAAATATATCTTTCATTAAAACAATTAACTAATTGAAATTATTTATTTTTAACATACAATTGGTCTTTAATTTCATTTATCACTAATTTATTTAAAATAAAACATAATTTTTTATAATTTTGTTAATCATATTAATAACAGATAAAACAATGGCTAAGTTATATCATATTATATTAAATATTATTATTTTAATAATATATAATCTTTTGGTGAAAATCATCCTTGCGTGTAACTTATGCTTTTGAGGAAGGTCACACATTCATATAACACAAGATAGCAAGTAATGTCACTCTTGCATTTAATTAAAGAAAACTAAGCTTTGTGATCATTTCAGGATAAATTAGGTATTGAATTTTTTTTATAATGGTAAATATATAGTATAATATCAGGATACTATACTCCCTTACATGGTCGGTCATGCGTGCCATACACGCTATCGAATACAAAGCTAGACTTTTGAATTATGGGGTGTCACACAATATATAGATTGGGTTATCGGGAAAGGTTTGAGATAAGCATATATTTTTTTGGAAATATTTCTTGTGATGTTTAGCAAAGGGTGTATATTAGTAACCCATAATACTCACACAGGGGTAAGGGATACCTCCCTTATGATGTATATGCATATCACATTAATGATACTTATAAACATCATCATACAAACCTTGTGAATATTCTACCAGGTATTGGGATAAGTCCAATGAGGTTAAAATCCTTATAGTATTTCTATACTAATCTAGTTCATTCATAGTCTTTTGGTGGAGAATTTTAGTAGTTATTTCCCAATGAACATGGGTTTTACTCCTCTATTTGACCATATTCCCTCACTACTGGATATTTCAATAAGATAATGAAAAAACATGGATACACTAGTCTCATTTCTGTTTTTAGGATGTTTTTCTAGTTCATGTTCACTCCTTACAAGGATCATGTTGTAACATTGGTGGATGATGTCCCTGGTTCAAGAAATGACTATTCATTCTGAATCCCACTAAAAGGATTAATTGTCATATAATGATTTCACATGGTATCCATCTATGAGGCTTAAGATTAACATATATTTAGATGAAAATTTTAGTATGCATATAATGTGGGACAACCACTTTACTATGAAGTATGTGCATAACATCATCCCATGGTTCTATAGAACTTTTTGTTAATGATAATGTGTATATATATATTGATGCTCTATTCAATCTTCTATAGTATAATTATACATTTCATATATCTTTGGAGTATGCTCAACCA
This sequence comes from Viscum album, assembly GCA_963277665.1. NCBI lineage: Eukaryota > Viridiplantae > Streptophyta > Magnoliopsida > Santalales > Viscaceae > Viscum > Viscum album. The sequence continues at coordinate 1,095,906,226 of OY728159.1, read as the reverse complement.
TGGATGAAGTGATATCCTATAGCGGTGTTGATATGAGTCACCCTCTAAAAAAACATCATTCGAATTTAAGAGGGAAGGTAGATATGGAACATAGTGGGGATATGACATAATTGAATTGGGATTCACAATTAAATAAGTAGATACCTCAAAAATTGATCCTACTATTATGGTATATAATCACATAGAGGGATATTCCCACATAACCCTACTATGTGTATTTTCCATTGTAGATTCTCATCGTGTTCACACAAATCAAAGTTCACTAGATGAACATCCTTTTAACATGAAATTTGAAAATTATATATTTATTATATCATCATCTAATACAAATGATGTTATAATAAAAAAACATATCATATAGAATATTCTACTTCTACATGTCAAATAAACATTAAAACCAATATTTCTTCCATGAACTATATGACACATGAATGAACATGAAAAATTTTAAATTCCTTAATCACTATAACTCCCAAAGCTAAAAAGGGTAATAAGTTATATCTCCATCACCATATAATTATTAGTCAAGGAAATTTTAGAATTATTTATAGATATCAATGCTAAATTATCTATAAAACAATATTTAAAAAATTCAATAGAAATTTAAATAAAGTGATCAATGTGCCTTTCAAATCATGAACTACCAGGATAAATCTGTGGAAAATGTTACGAAAGAGATGGAATAAGAAACTAAAAATGAATAACTACTTCACAATGGAGAAATCACATTAACTGTATAGATATATAAATATGATTCAGAGATAATAAAAAAATCATAGTGAACATTTCGTAGGTAGAAATTATTCATGAAACCAAATGACTTATTAGTAAATAATATTCTATAAAAATATAGTAAATTTGTCCCCTATCTAAATTTGAAACTATCAAGGGAGTATATCTGAAGAAAATAATAAATTCTGCACATAAAAAATTAACCGAGTTACAGTGTTCTGCTATCCAAATCCGACCACGTCACCCATGTATATTTTTTCATAATCACTTATTTTTCACTTATCATCTAAATACATTTCTTATGGATGTTCCTTCTATTTTAATTATTTGAAGGAATTACAATAGTTTTTATCTCTAACCATTATCAATATATCAATCCCTAATGTTTTTTTGAATATCAATCTATGATCATAAATGAATCAATAAAATATAAATGTTATGATAAATTAATATCCATGATATTTTTATGGAAATGGATCAAGTAAATCAAAATAAAAAAATCATGAGTATGTGATGGCATGCATGAATCAGTTTGCAATATTTGAAACATATTCCCATATATGGATATTAAGGGATTTGATATCGAGGCATATATGCCATCACAATATGTTATTCAATTTTTCTGATATAAATGAATATGTGATTTGGTTTCCTTTTGAGACTATACTCTTATATAGATATAAGTTTACCGAATATAAAGGTATATATATCGTTATCAAAACACAATGTTATCATATTCTGATATAATTGAGTAGAATGTATTTGAATAATAAAAAAAATAAAGGGATATTCTTAATGAGTTCTTAAATTATCAAAAGAGATCAACTACCATAAATTACAGCTTCATACATTTCACACAAATCATGAAAACCAATATATGCAAGGAACTAAAGGGTTCTCTAACTTTTCCCAAGGTTGATTGAACTATTGAGAACATATCAATTTTATCAATTTTTGAATGGTAGACATTAAAAACATGATTCATTATTTATTTATTTTAGGATCTATTTTGTTCTATGTTGGGAATGGGGTGAGGCTCAGTAGGTAAAAACTTGAATTTTTCATTTCCCACCAATTAATGAATTACAAGAAGATATGTTTTTTTTATCTTTTCTATTTTATAAAACTAAAAACAATACTAGGTATGAGGATCATTAAAAGTGAGTGGAGTCACAAATTATTCCCAACATACAATTTCTATATATTTTAACTAGCATTTTACATCTCTTAATATTTTCAAAATTTTGGGTAATTCATGTTAAAAAAATTAATGAATTTTTTTATACTTGGATATCTTCAACTAAAAAAGTGGGCTAAGAAAACAATTATAAAACCATGATAAAAACATGAAATGATGTATATATATAAGGGAAATTTAAACTTGATATTAATGATATTTGAATGGAAATATATATGACATCGGAGAGATTTACCTATTGTTTAAGGTAATGAGGCCCAAACTATGAGTTAATGAGGATTAATGCCATATAGATTTAACTAGAGGATTAGATAGTTTGGATAAATTTATGAGGTGAAAATACCATGTGAAAGATGACCTAATACAAATATATACCATACTAGATAGAGGTTAACATATTTTAATGATGTGATAATTTGACCAATGATAAGGGGTGTGACATGATATCCCTAGTGGGGTAAAGACTATGAATTTCCCTAAATTTGTTGAACATGGGATGAAAAAGAAGTAAATCATACCTATAATTATTTGAGTAAGTAATTAAGTATATAAATAAATTATTATGGATGATCACTGGCCTAATCTGAATGATAGAATACACTAGAGTATTGATAAGGGAATATATCTTTTAATGTATTTATCCTTAACATGAAACACACTTCTAGTTGGAAAGGTAAATATATGATATGTAAATCATTACAATGTTAAAGTGTCCTTTTATAATTTATTGTTATAAAGTATAATAGGCTTGAAAGATCTATAGTGACCCAAATACATGTGGTTTGAAGTGTATCCTTTGGTAAGTAGATATTGAAATGTTATTCGAACACTTCAATATATTACTCATAATGTTTAGGCTATTTTGGGATGTCAAAGAATAGTGTGAGTAATGATCTATGGGATGATATACTATACACTATTTATATGTCACTATGAATACTGGTATAATATTAATCAAGACATGAATATATATCATCAATGATATGCCTCCTCTACATAGAGTATACATTAAAAATAGCTGATGTTAATGTAGAGACCATACAATAGGAAAGGTATTGTAATTTGATTGAGTCTATGTCTGGGTCCAAGATGAGTGATGTGGTATCCCTACATATCATATTAATATATGAACCAAGAAACACATAGTTCTAATATGAGTGAAACATTTATAGTGGGGTCTGAGATAAGTGATCTTTATATCTCCATTTATCATATAGTACTTGTAATCAATTCCAATGTTGTTCTATTAGCATCACAAAATATATCTATAGTATGTAAAGGGAAAATATTAAAATCATATCTCATAATAAAACTATATAGGGTAAATCATTATATGATTTTTGAAAACAGAAACATTCAGACCTATATCTTAGTGTTTATCACATAGAAAGCACCCAACATGAATATTTAAGGCCTTTTATTCAAAGATGGATAAAGGGGATATTAGGATAAAACTTGTGGTTGAGTTTACGAAAAGAAAAATAAAATTTTTATCATACCCAAAATTAATTGAAATAAATACACATATATTTATTAATATGGGTATTTTTATAGATGAAGCTTGTATAAATAAGAATATATAATGTATTTTTCCTCACCCATCCACACACTAGGAAATAATAAGTTTATATAGCACATAGATAAGGAAATTATTTCATTTTGTATATACCACTATATGAAATTTATGGTATGGTGGGATGTATTATTCTCTCTAGTGGAAATTTACCATGAATAAAATAACAACTCATGATATCATTTTCTTTCTAAATGAATCATACCATGAAATTAAATGATACAATAAATGTTATGTTATGTTATTTATTCGAAAAATGGTATAATAAATGATTATGAGACATTAAGGGTATATGATTCCACATTAATAGTTTAATTATGAAGGTGTAACTCATAACTTGAAAATTTCATAGTTAATAGAACATGGTTGGGAGAAATAATTAGTTAATCTTTAGTAATATAGAAACTACTAGCACATTATTATGAAATAGAAAATTGGTTTAGAGGATCTTTTCCTTGGAATGAAATCATTCCCCTACATAGTAGTCTTATTTGTAATTACTATAAATGTTAGAATTGTGAGGATATGATCATGTTTTTGTTATTATAATAGTATAATATTGAATCAAGGATTTCTATTGGGGATGATTCAGAAATCATAGATATGAAGTAGTGTTACGGAGAAAAGGATATTCAAGAAGTTATAATGTACCCTAAAAGATACACCACTATGTATTGAACAGATTCTATGGGAAAATATATATTTAATGAATTATATTGTTATTGTTATCATCATAGAAGGAGGTAATTTCATAGTAAATAAGTTGTCGTATTTTTTACAAGAAAATACTCATGGCATAGTTAATGATCTACAATTGAGGGACAAGAAAATATTTTATAAATTTTCCTATTAGAAATGGGTTTAATAAGAAAAACATGACTTTTTAAGGCCTATTTTCTGTCCCTAAAATCATTGAGTCTTCTTCATTTGTACCCTGTCATTTTTCTAATATATGAAAGGGATGGATTAGTGGGAAAATATATTACTTTTTTTTGGAGATTCCATATATAATTATTTAACCTGAAAATCCTTTAGGGATCATTATTATTTAGTTTGTGTTCTTAACCATTGGATAAAATTTGATTGATTGTAGTTTTTGTTTAGATATATTACACTCATATAATGATTGGAATTTTTAACTAGGACGGATATTAAAGATCATCTTGTTACCACATTTCATTTTGGTAATAAGAATATGGCCACACATAATTCATGGAAAAATAATTTATGACCATTGATCCTTATATATAAGGATCTAGTTTGATTTATTTTAAGTTATTAGCAATCAGCACATGGTAAAAATTCATTTTTTTGCTAATTTCATGGTATAATGTATATTCACCCCTACATGTATTATAAGAATAGAAATCAAGACACATATAATTCTTATAAAATATATCTGTAAATATATCTAACTCATATACAAAATACATGATAAAAAGGATAGGTATTGTTTTGAGAGATTTTACTAAACCCAACAATAATGATGTTTTAAAAGAAAAAAACAAACTAAAATTATCCCACGCAAATATAATACCCTTGGAATCTCTGATGTGATATTTTTTGGGTATAATACCCTATAAAAATTTAGAAGATAATATTTAATCTACTGCTGGGTTCATAATAAATGATTTGGACATTAATACAAGTACCGAGATTTCAGGAATCATGCCACACATAGATTTGGTAAGGGAAATATTTTTCATAGGCTTTGTGAACCATGAAATTAGGGTTGTCTAGTATATCATTAATCATCAACACATACAAAAAATAAATACACATATTTAAATCATGACCTCCCCATGGTGGTTACAAATACTAGGGTCACATGTGATGGACAACTCCATTCAGTTTAAGGTAATACTAGATGATCATTAAATTATTTAATGTTATATCATTTGATAATTACATAGTTTTCTAATAGTTTAATGATATAAAATTTAGACTTTTTTCGTGAAGATTAGAGTTAAATTGAGTGGACATACATATAACCAATATGAATATATTAAAAGTGTATCTTAAAAAACATACATCTATGTTAGGTAATAAATAATATACATGAATCATAATCTAAGAGTAATAATTCTTTGGTTACAAATTATTTAAAGGGAAAGGTCCTCCCCACTTATACTCAGGCTTTAGGTTTTTCTTCTGTGGTATCATAGAAGTTCTCAAAACCGATACGAACTCTCCTTTAGTGAACTGGTCAAGGTGAACATTCTCCTTGAATGCTCATGTGGCATGATTGTGATAAACCACTATGATATGTAGTCTATAAAATATTCTTTCATCGAGAATATATAACTCATCTAGTAATATTTGAGTCAACTTATCTACATGCAATTTATTACAGATTATGATGTGAATTGAGGTCAACTGAACCCGATTATGTAAACCAACCTCAGTACAATACAAAAGAAAATATCAGGACACACTTATACAAATATAGGTTATGGTGTGATAATAAAAGGAAGTATGATGGTGCATATCCTGAATATACTAATTTTATTAATCTACTATATTATTAAGGATCCAGTATATAGTATTATTGATGGCCTCTATCTACTAGGAACTATATGAGAGTAGGATGAATGGTTAGAATGGATGTTATATAATAAGATCCAAAAAAATTCAATTTTGGGAGTCTACCTGATTTTATAATTCATAGTCTATCAAAAAAATACCATCAACTTGGTAATAGTATTGTTAAAGTATAAGGTCAAACCCATGAGGAATAAGGAATACCGGTTAAAACATAAAACTAAATTTCATAGCACTATAGTGATTTCTTTATCATAAAATAAAATCTAATATAAACTAATCAATAAAATCATAGTAACAACATAGAAGAAATGATAAAGATGATTAATAATATATGGGAGTAAATATCTATGGATAGTTCATCAAATAAGAAAAACACAACTTCACTTAAAAAAAAATCAAAATCTATAGTTATGGTATTTTATATATCATGAACATAAATTTGGGTAGAATCAATAAATAATATCCTTTAATATCAACTCTCATCATTAAAGAGGAAAACTAAATTATATTATGATCTGATTGTAGGAGAAGAAGAATAATCCATTCACTATGTAAGACCCTAGATATAAAAATAACTTATTATATATATTATAAACTTAAATCCACATCATTATGTTCCCAAGAATCCCTCTATTTAGAGTTTTACATAATTTTGACCAAACCATTCCAAATAAACCCCAAAAATACAAGTGGAAACTTATACCAATTATTGATTTATTCCATAAAACAAAATATTTAAAATAAAAACATTATATTTTTCATGATCAAATCACCAAAATTATCCTTTTGATCTCATCCATATTCCTTTTTTCCCTTAAAATCTATAAAAAATTTTAAACATGGGATGAGAAAAAAATTATATTAAGGGACAAAAAAGAATGTAAAATTTTATTCCAATGAAATGCAATAAAAATCATAAAAACATATGTTTCTATTCAAAAAAAGAATCATCTTTTCCAAAAGATCAATGTCATACCTTTTTAAAATCAATCGTTTTTAAAAACACTCATTAGAAATAATCTATAATTTTTGATGGTAAATTAGGACATCATTTTACATCTCACTCTTACAAATAGAATACTCAAAAATGTCATCATCCAATAACATAGTACCCAATAAATTTGTGGTTATGACATAACCACATGTTATTGGTTTATTACAGAACCACTCGTCATTAGTTTATAACAAAACCATTCATTATTGGTATGTCATGTAGTAATCCAAAATTATTTTATTAGGTAACCACCCATTATTATAAGATATTACCATGGACCATTACATAAATATTAATCATGAATGATTTCATCATTAAAACACGCTTTGAACGGAATGAAATATTCATTTAAGAATCACCCATTTTGATAAGCCACTCATATACAATGGAAAACGTTTTCTTTTAAATTATCCTTTTAAACATGGAAGGTAGTGTCAAAAATATAAAAAACAATAAGAATATTGAAAATAAAATTCATGAAATATATGTTATAAAACATAATTTTTTTAAAATTTCATCTTAAATATGATTTTTAAAAGAGAGTCTCCCATATGTGTCAAATAATTGAAGTGATCATTAATCAAATGAATCAATTATGTGTATTAACATAAAATTAACATAGAAAAATTTAAATACAACTTATGATATTCAAAGAACATGTCATCAATAATATTAGAATGAAATAATCCAAATCTATAATATCAACCTAAATTATTTGAATTTGGTTAAGAATTCCCTTACCTCTTGTTCGAATTCATTAATATGTGTTAAAAACATCCGTATAATGGTTTAAAGAATTGTATTTTTTTATTATAGAATAAAATTCATATTTATAATACCTTATATGATCTTTTAAAAACATGTTACCACATGTTCATTAATAATATTTCACTATTTTCAATGTTTTGGTTTCTTTAATTTCATGAGTTCGTGGTTGGTAATGAAGTATCCATAGATCAAGTTGTCACACTAAGCGGGGGTAAATCTGGTGTGACCTATTTTATTAAATTATTTTTTTACATTTTATTTCTAACCTATGTTTCCTGATATGATGTGTGGATTAGGAATTCAATAAAAAAAGTAAATGTAAAACAACAAATGATATTTTTACATGGTTCATTACTAAGATAAACATGTGTTACATGTTGGTTATACCTCCATGATGGGTTATCCAATATAATATTTTTATCAATTAAAATGGTTTAGTAGGAAGCTGGTTATACACCACATTAGTTTTTCCTTAGTTTGATTGTGGATATCCCCCTCCCCAGTGATTAAAATTTCCTACCTCAGTTGGATATCCAACCCATCCATTTGAATGGTTAGACCCCCAATCTCCCAGTACTCTTAGGTGACAAGTTAAATCCTTGAATCATTAACTTATACTCCTTCTTTAGAAAAACTGATCCAGTGATATGATAATAGATGGTTCTTCCTCCATGAGGATGTTCGATTAAACTATCCCATTTATAATTCAAGAAACATTGCACCGATGTTGTTCTTGTTCAAATAATATTAATAACTTGTAGAAGGTTAGTAGCCTCAGTAAAACACTACTTTGTAAATTCTTCCTACTACTGAAGAACCAACCTCATTGAATACTGAATAACGAAGATAAAAAGGCCCTATAAAACAATTCTATCACGTTATTCTCAAATCAATGCTTATTGATTGTGAAATATATTTTACATGTGAATCTTTTTCAACGTTCATGCATATATAAACAGTGCATGGTCTTCTCAACATAAAATGAAAAACAATTCAAATTCATGCACTTCAAAAAAATTTCCATTCATAATTTCGTGTGCATCGATTTAATGTATAATAAAAACACTTTTCATTATTGTATTTACTTATTCAATGCCACATAAAATATATAGTATCTTTGCACATATAGAATATAATTAAACCTTGTTTCTTGAATTGATGTTCATGATATTGCATACTTCAATTCAAACACTATTCACATTATAATTTGAACATCCTTCTCAATCAATTTTCACTAAAAAAGAACACATGCACATTGCATGTGTTCCATGAAATGATATAAAGCATGTATATATGCACTATTCCATTAATCACCCTCATGTGAAACAGTCCAATTCATAAAATTAGATTCCCATTATCCACTCCTAATAGTGTATGCAAAGAATTCAAATAATCCACACATGTCTGGTATACATTGTGTCATCCATAAAAACCAAAATGTATGTACAATGCATGTGATCCGAATTCATAATGAAAACCAAAAAATATGCATGAAATGTATCATACAACCTCAAACATCTTCATTGAATCATTTCTTTATTGGTAAGCATCAATACTGTTAGACACTTTTGGAACGAATTCACACCCATCTTCTTCTTTATTTAAGATTACCTCTATAGAAAGCTTCCCCTTCATGAACTATAGGGTCCCAGTTTCTATATTTGTTCATAAAATGAGATAATATCTCAATTCAATGGAAAAAACAATTGAGCACACCCTTGGTTATTTATATCCCACACTCCAGAGATCTGTCCACAAACATTCTTCATGTTTTTTAACAACATGAATCACCATCTATGAAATTATCCCACTTATTTCCCACAATTTTTACTTTGGTTAGAATATCGTTATATGATGAGAAGGATATTTCATATTATTTCATCCATTTTTTGATATTAAGGATCATGAAATGAATTTTGAATTTCAAGAGTCATGAGTTGGATTATGTTTCATTGAGATCTAAATGTATTGAAATACTCAGCCGATCAATTTGTATATGACGATATTGGCACCCCAATTAACTGGCCTGAATGATTTGATCAAACCAGTATGTTACATTATTCATTTTTTTCTTATAATGATATTTTAAAAGGAATCACTTTGTTCTTAAATGAACAAATAAATACTATGTGGGCTTTATTTCCTAGTCATTAAACATATTTTTTGCTTCTCTATTTAGAATTTTGAATAACAAACATAAACAGTTGCGATCAGTAAATAATTTAATGTTTTATAGGACCTATTTAATTTTTGAGATATAGAAACCTACCATTTGAATAATATTTTTACCCATATGAATGGTGATATGACCCTTATGAATAGTAAAATGTCTAAATTAATAGAAACCACACCAATGCATGTATAATAAAAATGATTCTTATAAATGACAGTATGATAATTATATACGTGTTGGTATTTTTGTAACTGATAAGTCTATAAACATAGGTTTATGATTAATTAAATTATTCAAATGAAAATTAATTTTCATAAAATGTAATGAAAAATTATAATATTATTATGATATGGTTGTAAGATAAATTTATGTGACCTTGATTATTTTTTCAGGGTATTATAAAATGAGATATATTTTAAATTTGTTATATTAAAATAAATGATGATTTTATTTATAAATAAAATTAAACATATATATTAAATTATTATGATGAAATGGAGTTTATTTTGGAACTCTACATGACATAAAGTTTTTGGGGAAAATTCATTCAATTTTTCTGAAATACCTGAATTTTTTGTGTGTAGTTAAATATGATAATATGTGAAATATATGAAATAAATGAATTTATCCATCATTATTGAGTTATGGTTGAAGTAAATGACAATTATTTTGAAATAAAATGAACTTATTACTATTTTGGGTTACATAAATTATGACTATTCAAAGACTTGATAAAAATTATTAAACTAATGATTCATATAATATAATACCCTTCCTCTCCTCGACTATAAATACCACAATCACCCCCATATTCCACACAAATAACTCAAGTATTGATAATTTCTTATATTCTTATAAAACCCCTTACCAAGTCTCTTCCCCATGTCTAAGACCTGATGGTCCTACAAAAAGTCCAAAACAAAAGGACTTAAGTAGGATCTCAATGAGAAGGGATCAAGATGTAAAAACACAATTTCATATTCTTGTATTTTCTTTTCAGTTATATTTATTTTCATATACTCTCTTATCCCACACTTATCCAAGATGAATGTATGATATATTATCTTAAATAATATTTCATGTTATCATTTTTTGGAAAAAATAAATTTAAATAATCCTTCTCCTCTACCTCTTATTCTAAAAATTAAAACTTCATTCCTGATGTGTTGATTTATAGACATCATAGGTGATGTACCTTCAATTTTCATCACGTCCTGAAAAGATAGTTGTAAACCCATTTTAATGGTTGAAATAGATTGTAAATTGTATTATATAACCTCTTTTATGTTCTTTAATTAACTAATATACATGATGATAAAGTATACAATGAAACAAGTTTGTGATTATTAATGAAATGCAAATAAATTATCTAAACGAATATCAATAATGATTTATCTAATGACTCACCCTCATTACACAAAGGAAAAATGATTTATGTAATGATTGAATATTTAGTAAACATACAAATTCCATTTTATTCTAATTTTGGAGTTTATATTCCATTCACGAATAAAATCCTTTACAATCCAACCCTAGAAATCATGTAAGGAACACACCTGAAAAAATGGAAATAAAAATATATTATTAATAAATGGGTCAAATGGTGTTATATAATGATCATATAAATTTTCATAAACATTAAAGTATTTATTTAAAATATTAAAAACTATTTTCTATCCATTATACCGAATGATTAATCTTGATTTATGTAAGACGAATCTGATATAGGAGAATTCATAACCCAATTACCATTGTTTGGGTTAACAATCTACTTCATTTATTATGTGGTATTATTATTTTTTAAGTAATTAATTTTTTTATATTATGTTTAATTATGTGTATTTACATTTTATACACATATTTATTCCATTATGTTTTATTCTCACTCTAATTATATTTTTATGGGACATTACTTATAAGATCTTTTTAAAATAGTCTTTAATTAAATTCAAAAGGGTTATTATTTTATATATATTCTATGAGTGGTTTCTCCTGATTTCATGATGATTTAATATTATGATATATTCATTGGACATATTAATATTGTTTTGAGTCCATTATAACTCAATATATGATAGTTTGAGACTATTATATCTCTATATATATTGGGTTGAGCCCATTATAGCTCAAGATATGACGGGTGAACCCCATTATAGCTCTCAAATGAATTGGGTACTCTGGAGATGGAAGTTGAATGAATGGTTATTCCATGTGTATGATTGATTGTAAGAGTGATATAGTAAATCTTTCCCAAGGAATCAATATGATGTTTCTATGAAATCTAACGTGTTTTTATGAAATGGGTTTTATTAGATTTTATGTTATCACTTGACTAATGATTTATTTTGTTATATCCCTTACTGAGGTTTTTTTATCACCACATGATTCTAATTTTCTTTTCACAAGATTAAATATATGTTCAAAGGATAGTGAAAGAGCTAATGTAGATGAATCCAAGTAGTTATTTTGTAATTATTTATGTAATATCTGATACAATTTTTTTAATTTTCCTATAATTCATCAAAACTTAGACCAGAAAAGGATCTTCAATGTATAATGTACTGTATCTTTTTATGATATCTTTTATACCAAAAAATATACAGAATGTATTATCATAGAATCTGAATGTGAGGGTTCAGGGCTTTATAGTTGGTATTAGAGGAATGGTCTAGTCAAAATTATAGATTAGACATTATTGTTTTTTTTAAACCAATAGAATCTACTTTTGAACATATTTTAAATTAACGTAAAAAAAATTAAAATGTTTTTACTAAATATAAAAATTTATAATTATATGTACAATGAATGAATAATGAAGAAGAAATTAATTTATGGGGGGGAATGTAACATCTCGATATTTTAAATAGAAAAGATATGTGCATAAATATAATAATAATTACCATTTGACCTTTATAGACAATTTCTTAAACATAATTTTTTCATTTATATGTTCTGAATTAAAAAAAAGATATGCACGGTTGCGATCAGTAAGTTATTTGGAGTCTGTTAGGACCAACTTAATTATTATTTAATATTAAACTACACTTATTAATAGTAATGTTACCCTTATTAATAGAAATATAACCTTAATGGATAGTAAAATTTCAAAATTAATAGTAACCTCACTAATAAATTTATAATAATAATGCATTTTATATCTTACAGTATGATCATTATATAAGTGTTGGTATTTTTGTAAGTCAAAATTATTTATTAAAAAATTTATGATTAATTAAATAATTTAAATGAAAATAAATTTTGATAAACTATAATCATAAATTATTATTTTATTATCTTATGGATGTATTATAATTTTTTCATACCTTTATTAATATTTCAAGGTGTTTTAAAAGAGTTATAATTTTAAAATTGTTATATTTTGAAAAAAATTTGATTTTATTTAAAAAATAAAATAATCATAATTAGAAACTTATTTTGATAAAATGTGGTTAATATTTTATTTCTACACATCAAAAAATAATTTGGGTGAATTTATGGGATTTTATTAAAATACATGAATTTTTTGTGCAAAGTGAAATTCAATAATTTACTAAGTAATATAAATAAATGAAATTTGGCATCATGTTTGAGTCATTGATGATTCAAATGGCCATTTTTTCGAACTGACATGCACTTGTTACTATTTTTGGTCATAGTAATCAATACTATTCATTGTCCTGATAAAAAATTTTAACTAATGATTAAAATAATAGAAAAACCCTTCTCTCCTCCAATATAAATAATACCCTCACCCCCCCCCACAACCTTACATGCCTTTCAAGAAATTGATATTTGCTTAAATTTTGCCCAAAACCCTTCCTGAGGATCTTCACCATGTACAAGACCAATTTTTCTCACCAAAAGGACAAAAACAAAGACCATAAGAAGGATCTCAAGGAGAAGGGATCAAGAGGTAAAAATCCTCTTTAATTTTCATGTATTTTATTTTCAACGATTTTTATTTTATGATACTCAATATACCTCCACATATTCAATGGGAATGAATGCTCTAGAAATATATATATTCTAGATGATATCATGTTTATCAAAAAAGTCATCAACTTATTCCTTCTCCCTATTTTTCTAAAAATAAAAACATCATCTGTGATGTATCGATTTACCAACATCGTGGATGATTTGAATTAAATTTCCATTAATTCATCCAATACTGATTGTAAAACCCTTTTCATTGATGAAATATATCCTATATTTTATGATATAACAACTTTTATGTTCTGTAATTAATTTATATGCATGATATTATATTATATAATGAAAGTAGTTTGGGAATATCAAAGAACTGCAAAAATGATCTAAATATATATGAGTAATGATTTATCTACTTATTATTCCTCATACCATTCATAAAAAATGATTTATGGAATAATATAATATTATGGAAACATATTAATACAATTTCATTCCACTTATGGTGTTTCACATTCATTCGACAAGAAAATCCATCACCAACCGACCATGGAAATCATATAAAGAACGCACCTGAAACAATGGAAAAACAACATATTATTAATCAACGGGTCAAATATAGTTATAAAATGATCATATAAGGTGTTATAAACATGAATATGTTTCATTAAAATATTTATAACACTATTCTAACCATTATATGTGAGGTTTAATAAATTTTTCTTTATAATAAAAATGAGGTAAGTGAATTCATAGTCCAATTTCCATTAATTGGGTTAACCTTATAATTCATCCATTATATGGTATTAATATTATTTGTGAAATTAATTTTTACTTATTTTATGTTGTATTATGTGTATTTGAAATGTATACACATATTCATTCCATTTTAATAATTCTTACTTCAGGTATATTGGAAAGGGACATTCATTTTATGATCCTTTTAAAAGATACCATAATTAAATTATAAAATATTATATATATATATTTATTTAAGTATGGAATGACTGTTTTCTACTAATTTTATGATGATTTATTAATATGATATGTTCCTTGGACTGATTTATGTTGGGTTGATCCCATTATACCTCAATATATGATCGGTTGAACACCATTATTGCTCGAGGTATGTTGGGATAAGCCCATTATATCTCAATATATAACAGGTGACTTCCACTATAGATCTCCAATGTATTGGGTGATCCATAGATAGATGTTGACTGCTTGGTTATTCCATGTGTTCAGGTTATTTTCATTGTCATATGGAAAATATTTCCCATGAAAACTAAATGATGTTTCTTTTCACGCTAACTTGTTTTTTTAAATTCGGTTTCATTGGTGTTTATGTCATCACATGACAAAAAATTTAATTCTTTATATCCCATACCGAGATTTTAGTTCTCATACTACATTTTTAGACATTTTTTCACAGGATCCCTTATATTTTCAAAGGAATGTTCAGGTGTTGATGTGGATTAATCCAGTTTTTTTTTAATTATTTTTGTGATCTCCGATTCAACATTTGTTAGTTTTTTTATAACTCTCAAGAAGATAGATCAGAAAAAGTCCTAGAATATATAATATAATGTTTATTATTATGATATCTTTTATAAAAAATACACAACTTGTTTTAGTACATTATCAGGGAGTGCAGGTTCAAGACATTATATTATTAAAATGTATCTATAGTAGCCGAATTTCACGAAACCCACATAGAAATCGAATTACATTCCACTTTACATTGTAATTCAAATCATTCCTCTATAAAACTAGAATAAGTTACTCTTCTAGACTGCTCACTCCTGTTGGAACCACACTATGCTGGCGCCCTTCCCTGGCTGATGTGATTCCATATTCAGTTACTCCATGCTGCTCCCTTATGCTTCAATGGTGCACCTATACAAGCCATTGAAATCACTATTCAGTCCTATTTACATAGTTGATCCCTGTTCCAACATAAGAAGTGGTTCACCTGGATCACATGGTTTCGGTCTAGCTTGTTAATTTTTTTTATTATAGGACAACATATAATGATAACCAAAAATAAATCATTCCAATCAATGTAATTACAATTTAGAACTTATGTTAATGTACTTCTACATCAAAAAATGAAATTACAAATAAAATATATTTAGAATGTATATTCCTATAAATATAGAAACAATGGAATTAAAAAATTAGCATCAATGTTTTCACATTTCAGGGAACATAAGAATTGATATGCATTCATCACAATAAAAGATTCTTTGAATTTTCCAATTCTTAACTAATTGACCACAATTTCGAATTCAAAAATCTATATGGGTTATTCAATCTCTCTCTTTTGATTTTTTTCAGTACCCACTTCCTTTTTAGATGTATATGAACTCGTTTCCCACTTATTGTAAATAAAACCCTATATATAGGTTCAGGAAAGAGTCAATATCTCCAAAATTAAGATTATCCCCTTCTCTAATGAATCTGTTTATATGATTTACTTTTGAGAATGATGGAATCACAACTAATAATGAAATGAGATAAAATTTACCAACTATATTTCTACATGATAATTTCTCTATGTTGAAAACAAAATTTTTCAAAATAAACATCTGAGTTATTAAGGAATTTTCAGCATGTGATACTAATCCCTGAAACCACTTTCCAAAAATTTATCAATATATTTTCAACTAAATTTAAGAATACAACCCAAAAAACATATTAAAAATATTCATGTTCTAAAATGTATTTTACCTTTTTCATTAAATAATAAATCAATCTCTTTTGGAATTTATTTTTAATCATGAAAATGAGAGAATGTAACCCACACACATCAATGATGAAAATAATCAATATTTATATTTATAACATCAATGAAATCATATTAAAACCAAAATATATCTTATTAAATTCATTATATATCAATTGTCATAGAATTATGTTATGGTTTATCTTCAATGCACCCACTCAAGTGATGCACTTTAAACTTCTTCTTGATGATTCTAATTTTTACAGAATAAACTATAATCATCATTATATAATTTTTTTTAATTTTTTTAACGAGATAATGTGGCACCATTATTATTCCATGAATGAAAATTTTCTATTTGTAATATATTCCTCAATTTTACTAAATTAATGCCTCCCTAATAATTAATGTGTCACCTTCAATTCCCTACATTAAAATCAAACACAATATTTTTTAGGGAATAAGGTGGTTCCTTAATACTGTTGAGTTAGATAAATTTATATGAGAGTTTCTTATCATCTAATTAATATTAATAAATTTAAAATACTTCAACAAATTTCTAAAAAAGTAGTTTCAGTTTTCTCTACTTGTTCCAGCTTTTTTACATCTTCTAACTATTATAAAAAAATGATCAAACACTGTTTTGGAACGTTCTCAGTCTTTACATTATATATAGACATATTTTTCTATCCTTATATGTATTTGATGATTTTCCATTATTCATAAAGAATTATTCTTTACTTGATAACTATGTCAAAAAAAATTCCATAAATTTATAAACATGTAGAACCATTCACACTCAACATTATAATTCAATAAGTTACTCCTCTCATGAAACTTTTCAAATTCCTCATGAAATATTTTTTTTCACCAAATAAATACAAATTATATTATTATGTAATGATTATTTTTTGACTCTATGTCTCTTATATTAGTATGAATATTCATTTCCAATTCACAATGTTCGATGATCTGGAATCATCTACCACAATAGATGCATCATTTTTTTTTATTATTTGCATCATTCTTCAAAAAAAATTATGGGTAGTTATTATTTGACAACTTTCTTCTTTTTATTATCATCCCATCACTATACTAACATCGTTATTTACGACATACATAACTTCTTTTTGGCCTTATATTATAAAAAACATATGAATTTCTTATGATTGGTATATACTATAACTCATTATAATAATAACCATTGCTATTATAATAATCAAATAAAATATCTAAATATTTAAAACTTTTCTTGATAGAAATATTACCATTTAATTAGTTCTTCTTACTTTGTGATTGTTCCCAATTTGCTTCATCTTTTCTCCCCAAAAAATCTTGTATTTTATAATTTTAATACAATGTCTTAGTGTGTCATCAATTTTTTTCCTGGTTCCAAAACATCCAATTTCAAAAACAATAGCTAAAAAATCGTTATTTATTACTTTATGACTCATTATGATTGTCTTTAATATTTTTCATCTTTTGGGTTGCACATTTACACTTTTATAATTCATTTTGGGAACAATAATTTCTATAATTAATCATATCAAACATTGATGATGTAACGGAATACTAAGAATATTTCGTTACCCAACTTTTTCATATTTTAATATTTAATGTGAAATAAGAATCAATGCATTATTAGAACAAATATATTTATATAAAAAATGGTTACCTTCTTCAATGACCCTATAGTAGATTTATCCTGACATAGTATCAAGATATTCTAACAAATAGATTGATTAATTCCAGAAATAAGACTCTTATAAGATGAATCCTTGGAAATACTACCATTATGAGTAGCTTTGGAACTATCTTCTCATGTAAATTCTATATTTCTCAGTTTCCACAAAAAGTTTAAGATATTTTATATTTCAATAAATATTCTAATCTTTAACTGATATCAGGATTTCTTCTAACTAAGTCTTCATCATCATAATCTCATCTTTATGCATTTAATTTTTCTTTAGTAAAAAATCATCAAGATCTATGATTTCTTCATCATTATAATTTATTTTAGAATCATTTATATTTATATATATTTTATGAATCTCTTCATGTACATGGATAACATGTTTAAAAACCATTTTAAAACCATATTTCCCACAATATTACCTTTTAATTATTCAATATCTCCAATATATCATTCTTTTAAAAGATTTATTATTTATTCATTTTCCTTCAGAAGTTTCCTGAGAGTGTTGTATTTTCTAAAACTTTTATTCAATTCCTCTTCCATTTAATAAGCCTATTCTTCTAGATGTAATTTTAAATCCTAGTGTTCCATGAATAATATGATCATACAAGTGACCAATTCTTTGGGTACATTATTTTAATTCTCTATAATTTCAGAATTGATGAAGTATTCATCACATCTTGAACTTGATCATAAAAATTAAAATAAACTAATTTCATTGAAAAATTACCCCTTAGAGTTCCTTAAAGTTTTAGTTGATCATCAATTATAGTAGAATAGTTCTTCATATTATTTTACACTCTGATCTTTCTATTTTTATGATTCTTTACTGAAACATCAACATTTCTAGCTTTATGTGAAGGGATAATATTTTCCTTCTAAAACACTACTGACATTTCTTCAAAATGAAATATGAAATTCATGTACTTTTGATTAAAATAACTAGACATGAAAAGTATATCCATCCAAAGGTGGCCATTTATTTCATACCAATTGATATTTCTAAGGATCTTACAATCACATTGATAATTGGGTGAATCAGTTGTGGCATGTTTTAATGAATTATTTTTCACATTTTAATTCAATCCTTTATCACCAATTAGGATGAGTGAATCATTAATTAAAAGAATAAATTAATTATATCACCAAACATAGTTTTTTAGATGGTTTAGTACTAGGACCTGTATCCTTTTCATGTTGGTTAGTCCCCCCAACATGTATTATCCACTATAATAGTTTTATCAATTACATTGGTTTAATAAGAAACTGTTTATACACCCTATTTGTCAATTTTCCTGTTGATCATGTTTATAACCCCAACAATCCACGCCTTCTACCCTTTTATTTAGACACCCCAAACATTCAACTAGATATACACACATCCTCTCGGGCCTCTTCAATAATTGGTTGGATCCCCAAATCACAAGCTCATTCAAATTCATTGAAGATCATATCCAATGATATGATGAAAACATGATCTTCATCAATGAGATTGTTAGATCAATCTAAATCATGTTAAATACAATAAACATTTCATTGATTCTATTCTTACTCAAATAATACTGATAACAAGTATATTTTAATCTTAATCAGTATAACACTACTCCATAAATTCTTTCTTCTACTGAAGACCTGACCACACTAAATATTGAGTAACACAAATATAAAAGTATTCTAAAAAAATTCATTGACAGTAGTCCCAAATCACTACTCTCACTATAAAATATATATCCCATGTGAATCATTTTCAACATTCATGTAGTTATAAACAATGCATGGTATTCACAGTATAAAATATACAAAAATACAAATTCATAGACTTCACACATTCCCTCATTCATTATTTCATGTACATACCTGAGTTTTATAATAAAAAATCATTAAACTAGCCAATATACATTTTCAAAACCCTGTAAAATTTATATTGTCTTAGAAAATATAGAATATATTTTAAACTTTTTTTACATGTGATGTGCATAATCATACTCAATTTTAGGAAAAAATTATTCACAGTATAATTTTCATTGCATTATCAATCTGTTTTCACCCAAAAAAAAGTCACATGCATAGAATGTTTTCAATAGAGGGGTATCAAGCATGTGCATATGACCTATGTCTTTATTCGACCCATGAGTATGACTCATTAACAGCAAATTGTATGGTCATTGATCAATGATTAGCAATGTATGTGCATGGATAAAATACATCAATCTTGTACGATATGCATTATCTCCTTCATTAATCCATCAGGAAGGTAAAAATGAATGTGATATTGATAATTTTCATAACCTACGATATATTTGATTAATTTACCTCACTACCTCATATGTATTCACAACATTAATTCATTATAATACATCATCAAGTGTGTGAATAACTCTTCAATGTGATAAATATCCCTCTTCTCCTTCACGTAAGACTATAGTGAGTGATTGGTTCTCCTTAATAAACAAAAGGATCACGGTGTATCTATTTTGTTAGTGAAATTAGAGTGCTGATAAATTCAAAAGAAACATAAAATGACGTAAAACTTTTATATTTATAGGAAAAAATATTCCAATGTTCGAAATAACATTCATTATGTGTCATAAAATCAAGAGTCACCATCAAAAAAATTATCACATGTTCATCACACTATTTTTTCATTGGTTTGAACATTGTTATATGATGTAAATAAATTTTAATCTGATTTTGATCCATTTTGGATCATCAATATTATTAAATTTTGTTCAAATATCGTAGATCAAACTTTAGACAACATTTCAAGGATATCCCAAAGCATATCAATAATCAGGTCTACTTAAGGTAGAGGAAGTGCTCGACACTTTGATCGAACAACCTAAAAGATTGTATTAAATGGAATATTTTCATTATAATTCTTGAAATGTATCCATATTACCTATATAACCTTAATTCCACTTCAAAATGGAATTTTGTTCCACTCTACCAAATAATACAAAGCATGTCACTACAACACCAGAATTGGTTGCAGATCTAGACTGCTAATTCCTACTGGCACCGCACCTTGTCATTACACTACACTACATCCATATCACCCCAAATGGTATCCGAATTATACTTGTAACATCCCAGGTAAATAAAGAACAAGATATATTTCATATTTAATAATATTTTTTAATTAAATATTAATTTTACTTTATAGGGGTTTCTATGTTCGATAGTGTACCTGATACACAACAACGAGTTTCTTTGAAATCTTATGTTGTACACTAATAATATAATATTATTATTTTAAATGGTAGTTAACTCTTTGCCCTTGTATTATAAGGAATGAAAAAAACTTTCAAAAATATGATTATACATGTATGTTAAATTTGTTTACATTTATCTGATAAAAGTTAGAGGCTTAAAATGTGAATAAATCTAATTTAAGCATAATTTACATTAAAAGACCGATTTACTTCCTTTTAATGGAGAACCTTATTTAAATATAATTTTGGTCACTTTAATAAATTATACCTGACCACATGAAATCTGTATTTAGAATGGGGATATCCAAATTTACTTGTTGTATGTATTTGTAATTTTTCTGATAAAGTTCATTTTCTAAGGAATAGTGAAAAATATTTTATTTTAATTCAAAATTGAGTTTTAATATAATTTATTTATATGGTTAAATTATCATTATAATTGGTTCTAAAGCTTAATTATAATATTTTTTATCATTTAATACAATTTTGGTAATTGGAATTAATTTCACTATGAAATTGGACATAAACAAGTGTCAATCTTTTGATAGTTATTGTTTCTTAAAAACACGCTATTCGTTTTAACAATGGGAATTAGTTTTAAATTAATTAATTACACTTCTATGTTTTGAATTTATAAAAATATACATCATTCTTGAATTCAGAATATCAAATAAATCATAGGCTGAAATTTTGGTATTTTTCTGAAAAACATCAATTTTGGATGAATAGTGAAATCACTTAGTAGTAGTTAAATAACTAACTTTTTCATTTAAATAAAACTTTACATCTTCATTGAATTCAATTTCGAAAATATAATATACATGGTTGTTATCAAGAAGTATAATTTTGTTCAATAAGATGAAAATAATTTATGGTGAATAGTAACAATTGACTTTTATTTACCGCGGTTAAAGGTAAATATGGTAATTCAAGGTAAAAAAGAATATTGTAATAATTCAAAATTACCATAACACATGTCCTAGCCATATTGGACGAGTAATGGATGACCATTGAAATCATTGGGTCTGTTTTGGGACCTCATGGAGCCACTTAAGCGTGATAATTACACATTACATTAATTAGATTAATGTAAAGCAAAAAATGACACAAACAAATACCTTTTAGTAAATTAATTTTTACATGGGGTTATATAAGTTATATTTTAGACTATAAATATTCTTTGTAAAAATAAAAAGATTTCCTACATCATGTTATTTTTTTAATTTTTAGACATCCCATAAATTAAATTATTTATGACACATTAATGATGTAGTATTTACCTCATTATTAAATTATTTAAATAAATAAGATTAAAAATATTAAAATATCATCCAAAACCTATCAAATTATAATTGGATGGTATTATTTCCACTGTGAGTCATCTTATCTTAGACGTTAATGTTTTTGGACATTTAGAAAAAGAATATCATTATATAATAAAATAATATTATCACACTTTCCTAAAGAGCCCCTCCTCCCCCTTATAAAAGGAGACCACTTCTTACCAATTCCTCACACATTTCATGCCTTTTGGCTCATACAACCTCTTCCCAATTAATCTCCCTACATCCCTATTCTCCTACTAGAATCCTTACCTTAGGCAGAAGGCACTTCAATAAGTGATTTCGTTCAAACCAAAGAGAGTTTCCCAAATTAAAGGTAACAGTTTATCATTAATTATTTTCTTTTATTTTAATTATCCAACCCATAAACTATTTTTTATTCATTTATTTTATAAGAACACAAGTATCCTAAATATACTAGGATGTTGTTATTAGATTTATTTGAACTACACTTACACACACCTCTATCTAATGGGTGAAGAACATAATGTTCTTGTGGATGGAAAACTAACGCCTCACGAAACGATGATTGTTCAAATATCTCCAACCGCCTCTCATGGTGGCCATTATGATGGAACTGTATTTATATACGATATATATTATGTTTATTTTTTTATTCATATATATTTTTCCTTTTATAGAAATACTTTATGGTATCCATAGTGGGAAAATACAATAATCTCATTAGAGGAAGTGCGGACTACCGCCCCCTCAAAGTGATATGACTTGTTAATGCCTTATGTGGGATGTATAAAGGATGGAGTTAATAATATTGTTTATGATATTACACTAGAATTATAATATAACTATGTATCATTATTTTTTTAATTCCATTAAAATAATAAATATAAATGGATGGTGGGTTGAAGCGTAGGTACGGCTTACCATCTCAATGAACGATGCATTTCATTTCTTACCTCTAAAGGTTTTGTACTATTTTAAATACAGGTATAAACTAAATATATATGATATATATGATATCTAAGTCATTAATATAATTCTGAATATAATTTATATCTTACCACATGAACAACATGTAATTATAAGGTGTTTATTTGTTTACTCAACTACCAAATATCGACAAAATGACCGTTATTAACTTAAATGATTACATAATGTTTATAACATGATAATAAGTAATATAAAAGGAATAATAAAATTTAAAAATGTTCTTATGCAATTAGATATTAACTTGAGTTTATTATTCATGAGATTAAAGAATGAACGGTTCAAGTTGGACACAAGGTAAGGGATTTTCTTATCTCACTTTTAATTCTATGAGATTTCCATTTTTCACAACTTATTTCATTGCATGTGGTGTATTTTGTACTAGCATTTGATATATATTATCACTATTCTCATTATATTCATGGTATTCTGTGATTCATTTGATGTATATTATTATTTGGTCATACGACTCAATTGATTACAATGTGGTAAAGGGTTTCATCTCACTTCTTATTCTTGTGAGAGTCATGCTATATTTTCTACTATTTCCTTTTGTGTGGTGTATGTACTGGCCATGATTTTACTATTTGTGTAACATACTTTCATTTATTATTATTTACATCTTCATTGTGTGATCCTTTTTACATGTGGTGTATGTTTTGTATGTTACCAAATCGATAAGGGAACCTTTCAACCCTCCTCTTTTTAAAAGACTTATTATAATTATGTATTTTAATTTACATATTGTTGTGTTGGGATATGTTATTCAATATATTTATTTATTTAAACATTTTTTCCATGTGATTAGATACCCTTTATCTCATTAAATAATTTTCTGAATTTTAATGTGACGTCATTAGGCTGTCGAATTTTTACAAGGGGACTTCTTAACCCAATTTCAATTCTATGGGTTCATCATGTACATCTTGAATATGATGTACAATGAATACGTGTGAATGACCTATGATTGTTTTAAAATTAATATCCACTTATATTGGGTGTATTTATATTTTTCACACATAATTATGTGATTGATTTATCCTTAATTTAAGGATACCATATTTTTAAGGGATTTCATCTCAATTTACATTTCCACTAAGACATCATTGTTGTGATGCACCAATTCACTCTTATATGGTGTATATAATTTCCTTTGACATATTATATAATGAATCCATTTATTCTAAAGATATTATAAAGTTATGATTAAATTTTATTCCTCAATTATTTTTATTCAAGCATCTCTCTTTTTGTTAAAAAACTCTTTTATTAAAATATCATTTTAAATGTTTTAATGATTTATTCTTCAAAATAATTCTCATTATTGACCATGTTTTCAAAATGGTTTTTAGGATTTATTTATATGGGAATTAATTTTTTCCAATGATAATTCATTTAAAAACATAAAATTTTTATGGGACACTTTGATTCAAAAATCACTTTTTAAATGGTTTTGAAAATGATATGATAAAGCATTGTTTATTTCAATATCTTGATTTAATACATTAGAATTTTTAAATGGTACCTTTCCTTTATACTTGTGTTATTTGTAATGATTAATGTTATGGTTATTGGGAATTATTTACATTTACGGGTGGTTCCGTGATAAACCTAGGGCAGGTGAGCCTGAGATAGATCTCCAATGCATTGGGTAATGTAATAGAGGTAAACGTGATGTTTCTCTTAAGAGATTTAGGGAATATACTGTAATAGGTATTCCAAGTGTAACTACCTATGTAGCTGTGATAGCTACAATGTATGTTTGATATGGATGGCATAAGTAACCTTTATGATTTATGATTTGTGTGGGTTATTCATAAATCTTATGATCTCGTAAGGTATGTTATGATTGAAAAATATAGTTTCATTGATTTGTATTTATTGATTGGATAATGATTTCCTTCCTTATTTTATAACCTTTATATTGCTTTTTATGCTCATCCCATGTTTTTTAAAAATTTTCCACAAGACCTAAAGATGAATAGGGTCAAGGATGGGATCAAGGAAAAGCCATGCTATCTAAAATATGGAACTTGACATGTTTCTTTTTAAGATTTTTTTTATGAAAAAAATGGATACTGAGTAGTAGTGACTAATTGTAATATTCAAGTTATTATGTAATAGTTAATGCCTAATTCTCTAAAACTCCAAACCTGAAAAGATCCTTAATGTGAATTATTCAATAATTCAATATTATGTAATGTTATAAGGTCGGGTCCTTATAGTCGGTATTAGAGAACGGTTTGGACAAATTTATAGATTAGGAGTTTTCATTTGACACATGGTTGTCCTTATGTCTATTATTTCAGTTAAATCCTTGTTTTATAACTTTTCTAGATCAAGGAAATTCCGTTACAAATTGAAGGAGGAGGATCTTAAACGACATTCTTATCTCTTCCTTATGACATTCTTGCAATTATTATTGAAAATTCATTTCTGGAAGACATTGAAACTTTTTCTAGAATACAACTCACTTTCAAGAATATGTTTGAGATATCAAACACCTCCACTATACCTCTTTATCATCGTGGATCATAGGTTTTATTTAGACAAATCCTATTTTCACAATATTCTCATATTTTCAATAACGGAAAATATTATCAAGGCATTTTCAAATATTTTACCATATCAAATGATTTTGAAGCATGTTATGATTTAAAAAAGAATCTAAAGATGGAGACCCTCACGCAACCGATTCATATTTTCTATTACAAAATAGTCTCTCAACAAATACCAATGGTATTTTAAACATACCATTAATTGAAATTTTCAACTCAAATTCGGTCTGACTATTTTATAGAAATCATGTTTTATCAGATGTTTTGAAATTATATTTCATACATGATTATTTTCAAAAAATATTTTTCTATGAACACCCATATGACCCATGTAGTAAAAGGAGTATTTGGATGGAGGAAAAAACAATTTTGAAGGATCATTAAATAATTTTTGTGATGCATGGACCTTCTACCTACATGAACAAGATGATGATGAAACCAAATGGACACCATGATCAAGGCATGATGTTCTTAATTTTGGGGTATTTTTATTTTATCATATGGTGGTGAAATAAGACTTCACGAATTAAGATGTTGATATCATAATGAATTTGGATGAATATTAGAGTTATAAGGAGACCATCGAAGTTAAAACATGTTAGGGTTATTTTTGTGTTTTATAAAAATGACAACACGTAGGATGGGTGACAACCAGTCACATCCGAAAAGGCTGCAAGAATCGAACCCACAACTAAAGGGCGACAAGGGTGTATCGCCTATCACTTTCCTACTTAAAGTCCATGGTTAGTATGACTTATTATTTTAGTAAAATGTTTTTATGGAACAAGAATAAGATGAATTTTGGAACTTATGTTTTATCAAATGGATATACTTAATATAGAAAAATGATTTAGTTATTAAGTGATAATGGTTTTTATGGAATACATTCTCTCTACTGAGGAAACACTATATGCCTAAGGATGATATAATAATATGAATTTAAATTGTGGAATAATGGTTGAAATTTTAGTATGGAAGAATCTATGTTTTTATTGTGGACATATGATGATTTGGTTTATTTATGAAAATGATTAACCTGTCATGGAGAACATGTGATATGATTAATTACTTTTCAATATGAGACATTATGAGTAACTGTTGTTATTTGGAGATAAATGTTATCTTGGAAGACCACGTAATTATATCCTTATGAGATTTGGGTTTCAATCATATTTTGGATCAATTTTGAATACTTTTATAGAAACTTGTTTTTTTGAATGGTCTTTATTGATCTCTGGGTTTTGATTGAATTTTTTTTGGATATTATGAGTTGTTTTTCTTTTTGTAAAAGATTATCATTTTGGTAATTATCTGATCTCGCACTATGAATTTTGGTTTTAGTTGATGTCTACAGACAAGGGAAATATATATTTTTTGTTTTGTGGACTATATGATTCTCAAGAAGATGATTATTGTGATTTTTATGTGACCATGTGTTTTTGAATGCTATTTTTTGGAGAAAAGATATGTTTTTGGTAGAAGATTATTAAAGGATGAAACTCTACTTGATGGTAAGTATATTTCCTTATGTTCTAATTTTATGTAGTAAATGAATTCCCCAAAATTATAAAATGGAATTTAAATCAAAAATATTGTCGGTTTATATTTCCTACTGGGTAGTGAAAAATTGTTTAACACATCATAAGTTTGTAATTTTCTGGTGGTTGACTTTCCCCTAATAATATTTTCTATCACTCTCCATGAGAAGTTGACCATTTTTTCTCTCTTACATATCCATGTTTTTCTACCTGGAATCCTAGTACGGGTTATCTGGGATGACCATTGTACTTTTATTTCTTTCTTTTAAATTGATAGTTTTACTGACTCTTTTCCGATTTGGGAATTTTAATAAAGTTTCCAAGCCCGGTTTTACAATTGCGAGAACGCAATTCCCAAAAGGGTGGAAGGATGTAACATCCCATTTAAATAAAGAATAAGACATATTTCATATATATTACTATTTCTGAATTAAATATTAATTTTACTTTAAAGGGGTTGCTATGTTCTATATCGTACCCGATACGCAACAATGGGTTTCTTTGAAATCTTACATTGAACACTAATAATATAACATTATTATTTTAAATCATAGTTAACTCCTAGACCATGTATTTGCGGGAATGAAAAGAACAAACTAAAATATTATTACACGTGTTTTTTGAATGTATTTACATTTATCTAATAAAAGTTAGAGGCTTAAAATGTGAATGAATCTAATTTTAAGCATAATTTACATTAAAAGGTCGATTTACCCCCTTTTAATGGAGAAACCTCTTTAAATATAATTTTTGTCACATTAATACATTTTATTTGACCAAATAAAATCCTTATTTAGAATGGGGAAATCAAAATTTTCTTTGTGTATGTTTTTGGAATTTTCTGATAAAGTTTATTTTCTAATAAATAATAAAAATATTGTATTTTAATTCAAAAATGTGTTTTAATGTAATTTATTTATATGGTTATATTTTATTTTTAATTTGTTTTAAAGTTTACTTAGAAATTTATTTTCTATTTAATCTAATTTTGGTCATTGGAGTTAATTTCACTTTGAAATTAGACATAATTTTTTTTTAATCTTTTGATAGTTATTGTTTCTTAAAAAAACACGCTATTTGTTTTTACAACGGGAAGTAAATTTAAATTAATTAATACCAAATATATTTTTTAAATTTAATAAAATTGAAATCATTTTTAAATTCTTAATATAAAATAAATCGTATGCTGAATTTTTGGTATTTTTCTGAAAAACATCAAATTTTTTTGAAAAGTGAAACCACTTAGTAGTAGTTAAAAAACTGGCTTTTTCATTTAAATGAAGTTTTACTGCTTCAGTGAATTGAATTTCAAAAATTTGACATACATGGTTGTTATCAAGAATTAAAATATGGTTCAATAGGATTAAAATAATTTTTGGTGAATAGTAGAATTTAACTTTTATTTATCGCATTTAAAGGTAAATATGGTAATTCAAGGTAAAAATAATATTGTAATAATTCAAAATTACTTTAACACATGTCCTAGCCTTATTTTATGAGTAATGGTCGACCATGGGGTTCTTTGGGTCTATTTTGGGACCCCATGGAACCACTTAAGAGTGATAATGACACTTTAGATTAAATAATTTAATCTAAAGGCAAAAATGACACAGACAAATATCTTT
The DNA here is from genome assembly GCA_963277665.1 of Viscum album. Taxonomy (NCBI): domain Eukaryota; kingdom Viridiplantae; phylum Streptophyta; class Magnoliopsida; order Santalales; family Viscaceae; genus Viscum; species Viscum album. Next base: position 1,095,876,672 of record OY728159.1, on the reverse strand, counting down.
TAGTAAATTAATTTTTATATGGGGTTATATAAGTTATATTTTAGACTATATATATTATTTGTAAATATAAATATATTTCCTATATCATTGTATTTTTGTTATAATTTTTAGACATCACATAAATTAAATATTTATGACACAATAATGATGTAATATTTACCTCATTAGAAAAATATTTAAATAAATAAGATTATAAATATTACAATAACATCCAAAACTTGTCCAATTCCTAATGGACGATATTATTTAGACTATGAGTCATCTTATATTCTACTTTAATGATTTTGTACCTTTAGAAACCAAATATCATTATATAATAAAATAATATTATAACACCTTCCTAAAGAGCCCCTCCTCCCCCTTATAAAAGGTTACCAATTCGAACCAATTCCTCACACATATCAAGCATTTTGTCTCGTCCAAACTATGCCCAATTAAGCTCCATAAATCCCTCTCTTAATCCTAGAAGCCTTACCTTAGGCTGAAGGAACTTCAATATGTTCTTTGGTTCAAACCAGACGGAGTTACCCAAATTAAAGGTCACAGTTTCTCCTAAATTGTTTTAATTTGTTTTACTTCTCCAACCCCTAAACTATTTTTGTTCCTTCATTTTATAATAACACCAGTATAATAAATAAACTAGGATGTTTTTATGATAAGTATTCGATCTAAACATACACACACCTCCATTTAATGGGTGAAGAACATAATGTTTCTGTGGATGGAAAACTAACGCCTCACGAAACGATGATTGTTCAGATATATCCAACCGCCTCCCATGGTGGCCATTATGATGTCAAAATATTTATATATGAAATATATATTATGTTTATTGTTTCTTTATTATTCTGTATTTTTTCATTTATAGAAATACATTATGGTTTACATATTGGTTAAATACGATAATCTCATTATAGGATGTTCAGAGTACAACCCCTTCAAGGTGATATGACTCCTCAATGCCTTATGTGGGACGTTTAAAGGATTGAGTTAATAATGTTGTATATGATATTATACTAGAATTATAATATAAATATGTATCATTATCTTTTTAATTCCATTAAAATAATAAATATAAATGGAAGTAGCATTCATGCGTACGTACGGCTTACCGTCTCCATGAACGGTGCATTTCATTTCTTACCTCTAAATGCTATGTACTATTATAAATACATGTATATACTGGATATAAATGATATATATGATATATAAATAATTAATATCATTCTAAATATAATGGAAATCTTACCACATGAAAAACTTTTAATTATAAGGTGTTCATTTTTTTACTCAAGTACCAAATATTGAAAAAACGACTGTTATTAACTTAAATGATTACATAATGTTTATAACATTATAATAAGTAACATAAAAGGAATAATAAACATTAAAAATGTTCTTATTTAAGTAGAAATATACTTGAGTTTATTATACTGGAGATTAAATAATGATCAGGTCAAGTCGGACACAAGGTAAAGGATTTTCTTATCTCGTTTTTAATTCCATTAAATTTCCACTGTTCACAAAACATTTCATTGCATGTGGTGTATTGTGTACTTCCATTTGATAAATATTGTCATGATTCTCATTATATTCATGTTATTCTATGATTCATTTGGTGGATATTATCTTTTGGTCATATGAGTCAGATGATTACAACTTGGTAAAGGGTTTCATCTCACTTCTTATTCCCGTGAGATTCATGCTATATTTGAAATTATTCCCATTTCTATGGTGTATGTACTGCCCATGATTTTACTCTTTGTGTAATAAACATTCATTCATGATAATTTACATCTTCATTGTATGATACTTTTTCCATGTGGCGTATGCTTTGTAAGTTACCAAATCATTAAGAGAACCTTTCACACTCCCCTTTTTAAAAGACTTCCTTTCTTTATATATTTTAATTTTCATATTATTGTGTTGGGTTATGTTCTTCCATATCCTTATTCATGTATACATTATGTACATGTTATGAGATAACCTTTTTATCTCATCAAATCATTGTCTGAATTTTAATGTGACACCATTAGGCTGTCGAATTTGTACAACAGAACATCTTAACCCAATTTCAATTATTTGGGTTCAACTTGTACTTATTGAATATGTTGTACTATGAATATATGTGAATGGAATCTTATTTTTTTACACTTAATATCCACTTATATTGGGTGTATTTATATTTTTCACACATAATTCTGTTATTGATTTACCCTTATTTTAAGGATACCATCTTTATAAGAGATTTCATCTCAATTTACATTTCCACTAAGACTTCACTATTGTTATGCACCAATTCACTCTTATATGGTGTATATAGTGTTATTTTACATGTTATATCATGCGTACCTTTATTCTCATGATACTATAATGTTCTGATTAAATGTTATTCCATAATTTATTTTTTCAAGAGTCTCTCTTTTTGTTAAAAAACACTTTATCTAAAATATCATTTTAAATGTTTTAAAGATTTATTATTCGAAATATTTCTCATTAATGACCTTGTTTTAAAATGGGTTTTAGGATTTATTTATATGGACATTAATGTTTTCAGACGATAAGTCATTTAAAATATTCAAAGTGGTATGAGACAATTTGATTCAAAAATCATTTTTTAAATGGTTTTGAAAATGATTTTATAATGTATTGTTTATTTTATTTTCTTAATTTAATATATTGGAATGTGGAAAGGTTATATTTCCATTATAATTGTGATTTGTGTTATGATTAATGTTATGGTTATTGGAGATATTTTATGTTTACAGGTAGTTCTGTGATAAACCTAGGGTGGGTGAGCCTGAGATAGCTCTCTAAAGCTTTGGGTAACATGATAAAGGTAAACATGATGTCTCTCCTAAGAGATTTAGGGAATGTATTGTGATGTGTATTCCAAGTGTAACTCCCTATGTATCTGTGATAGATACAATATATGTTTGATATGGATGCCATAAGTAACCTTTATGATTTATGATTTGTGTTTGTTATTTATAAATCTTATTATTTCGTAAGGTATGTAATGATTGAAAAATATAGTTTCATTGATTTTTATTTATCGATGGGATAATGTTTTCCTTACTTATTTTATAACCCTTAGTGTTCTTTTTATACTCATCCCATGTTTTTCAAATGTTTTTCACAATACTTAAATATGAACAGGGTCAATGATGGGATCAAGGAAAAGTCATGTTGTATAAAATATGGAACTAGACATGTTTCTATTTAAGAGTTTTTATTTTATGAAAAAATGGATAATGAGGAGTAGTGTCTACTTGTAGTATTTAATTTGTTATGTATTAGTTATGGACTAATTCTCTAATACTCTAAACCTGAAAAGATTCTCAATGTGAATTATTCATTTAATTCAATATTATGTAATGTTATAAGGTCAGGTCCTTATAATACTCATGTGAATTTATATGTAATTCTTATGTAATCCATCATCCTCTCTATACATCTTATATGAACTGGTGGATCCTAGTTCCTGACTAATTAGTAGTGAACCTAGATACCATTGTTCTTGTATACCTTGGAAAAAAAATTAGTTTAGTCCAACATAAATTTTTAGAAAAAATAAAACAATCCACTCAAAGTACATCAACTTCAAAACTCAACTAAAATTTCTTCCACTTCAGAACTCAAATTTCTTATACAAATAAATATTACGCATGGAACTTATTATTAATTTTGAAATAAATGTAGTAAAATATAATCATTAATATTTTAAAAATTCTTGGAACATAATACCATATCTAAAATCATAATAAAAAACTCATTAAATTTTCATATTTTTAGGTTATTGACAACAATTAAACTTCAAAAATCCATTAGGGATAATTGGATTCACTAGTGTATTATTATGGATGTTCCTATAAAATATAATTACAACTCCATAAGTGAAATGAAATAATATTAATGAAGGTAGATCTGTATGTATGATCCCATATATTATTTTTTTCATTTAATAAGTTTATTTATTATATAAAATATTAATGATAAAGGTATATTTTATTTTGGTGGGTTTTCCTAACATCAAGAACTATTTTAGTTTTATTTAGTTTTGTGTTTATAATTTAGTTCCATAACATGAAATAGGTCAAAATAATCTTATTAAAATCCTGAGTGACTAGAAAAATATTTTACAACTATCCATGAAGGAGTTCATGGAAAACCAAAAATCATTATTCATGGAGACTGTAAACCACTATTATTTATACAATGGTTTTGTTTAAATGAATATTAAGTGATAAAAAAATGAAATGGATATGAGATATTACAATATAATCATAAATTTGTAGTAAATACAAGATGATAGAGTTAGTATGACTTTATATATGAAGTATTTGAGGAAAAAATAAAAGAATAAAATGAAAATAAGATAGGTGATTTGAGAATATTAACTCATTGATTTCACAACATTAATTGACCCCCTAAGGGCCTTAGATTTTGAAATTTTGTGAAATAATAAGAACATGAAATTGTGTGGAGTGAGGGATAGGTTGTTTTGCAAATAACTAATGATCTTCATGTCTTGTGAGGATAAATTGGTTGGTGAGGTGAGGTATTAATACTTTAGGGGTGGTGGTCTTATGTGATTATATAATGATTATTTAATATTTAAAGATAACCACAACAAGGTGGAATTAATTCTAATGAATTTGGCTAATAATTAATGTTTTTGTTGCATGTTATGGCTGAGAAACACATAAAGCACCCATTTAATTTTTTAATTGTTTTGGAATTTTAATCCTCTAACTTTTAACGTTAACTTGTTTCATTATTTTTCCTATAATATAGGAGATGTTTTTTCCACGGTATATTTTTTTGGCCTAAAAATTAAAATACTTGAAATAACTAATTTTAACCTTAATATTTTAAATACGAAATCCATTTTACTAAATTCTGTTAATATAAATACAAAAAATATATCTAAAACTAAACGCGTCGACACAATGAAAATGTGTTTTTTTGATGTGAAAAAAATCTCAAAACAATTATATCTAATATCAAAATGAAATTATTTTAAATGAACTAAATTTGATTTATTCATGTGTAATTGAACTATTTAGATTATAAAAACAATGTATAATATATTTAACATTACAAATGAATTATAAGGAATATAAAATTTCAGTTAAAATTATGCATTTTCCCTATTCATCAAAAAAATGACACTTCTTTGAAAAATATAAACATATCACCATAAAATAATTTTTATATTCCACATTCAAAAAAGATGTTAATTTTTTTCAAATAAAATTGAAAAATTTAGGTTTAATAGAGTAGTGTTTTCAAAAAAGTTTAAAAATTGCTATTTAGAAAAATATATATTTTATGGTTAAAATTGGAATTAATATTATATTAATCCTACCAAACATATTAAATGAATCTAGAAAAATATATTTGAATATATAAATAAAAAAATCTTATGATATTTCACTAGTAGTGGATAATTTAATTTATGAATACCAATAAATTTGAAAACAAATTATTCTTTCAGTAAGTGGGTTGTTACATTCTCCCCCACTTTTGGAAAGTATGTCCTCAGAATTTTATTCACATACTAAACCAATTGGGGAAATATTTCCCTCATATAATTTTTATATTTTCCAATTTATTCATTAACCATATAGTTTCTCTATGAAACATTAACTTGGTGAATTGCCATTTTTAAAAAACATTATCTCTATGGTCTAAAATCTGAACAAGTTATTCCCCATTTGAAAGGCTCTCTTCCAATTAAACTACATTAGAGCTCAAAAAATTAGCTTAATCATTCCTCAGAGTTCAAAATTCTGAAATATGAAAAATATATTTTACCTGGGATAAACTTCGGGTCAATGACACTTGTGATGAATAAAGTCCCATTTTCTCTAGAATTTGATGTAGTCTAATAAAGCATGGACTCAAAATTCACTTCTTCACAAAATTAATAACACATTTAGATGGAGAAACTTTAAGAAGGATATTATAACCTGCCTCAAAATAAATATATTTTATCCTATTATCTACATAACTTTTATTCAATTTTAGATTTGACTTGATGTGATACTGAATTATCAGCATCTTCTCAACCATTTCCTCCAAAAATTCAATTCCCAAAAACATCCTTTCTTCAATATCATCCCAAAAAGCAGGTGTTCAGCAACACTTTCCATATAAATTTTCAAAAGGATCCATATTTATATTCAAACAAAAACATTATAATATAAAAACGTAACCAAATAAAGAAATTATAAACTAACTTTTTTGGAAATTCATTGATTAGGATTGATGAAAATGTTCTAATGTCTGAATTTTTCCCTTGAATTATACATCAGATTTAGGATAAAATTAATTGTCTAAAGTTAACACATTTCCCAATGACTTTTATATTCCTTTCTAGAAAGTACATGTGACCCTCGGATCATGGAAAGATACCCTGGATAGGGGAACTCCATGTTCACTAAAATTCATCATAACATATAGTATAAAATGTTTATCAAAATACATAATATAATATATAGGGATGAAATGGGTAGATTTATTCATTTGGCCAAAAAAAACATAACTGCATTATTACATTGGGAATTCACTGGAAATACCATTATAAAATTAATGGATATATTTTCCCATTCACAATCTTATACTCAAAAAGTTTTAATCATCCCCTTTGGTAACTACCATTATGCTTTAACAAATTTACAAGTCAAACACCTCATGGTAAATTTAGTAGTATATCATTTCATTCAATCCCCCAGTAATATTCTTAATGGTCTCTATATATTATAGTGATTCCAAGATAAATGGAATACAATGAACTATGAACATTAGTTAACAACTCTTTCTGCGACAGGGGTCCATAAGGTAAACAAATTTTTTTCAAAATCATTAAACACATTCTTCATTAATATTGACATTAGAAAACATACCTCTAATAACATATTAAATATTTTTTTAATATTTATTATCCTTTTGAGTTTTCATAATTTCTTTGTACAATTGACTTCACTAAAACATGAAAAAAAATATTTTCCCCACTTCAACAACTTATAGTAAAACCTATTTCATATCACTAACCAAAGGGTCATGTTTCTAATGTAACATGGATAACTTAGTATTAATTTTTCAACTCAATAAAATTTCCACCTTGTATTATTTTCTAGGATGATGATGAATCATAAAATCTTAATCCTGGATCCATTCTAGCAATATTCTCTCACTCATGTTGAAATTATTTCTATGTGAATATATTATTCAATCTTTTTATCAGTATATTTTTCAATCCTTACTCTATACAAATTATGCGTCCAAAATTTTAATTCAAAATAAAAAACATTTAATTATTAATATTTTTTTGGATAATTCTTCTCATGATGTTTTAATTTCAATGAAGCATAAGAAAATTACCTAATCATTCGGAATCCAAATCCAACCAAATACCTTCAATTAACCATCACTAAAGATAAACAAATTTTCACATCTTATAGTTATGTCCAAATCTATATAATTTACCAATATTCGTTTTAATTCTTGAAAAAAATTATTACATTCTTTTTTCCATATAAATTTAACTCATTCTAATGCTATCTTAGTTATTGGCCTAGATTACCTCGAAATGGTTTCATAATATCTTTATTAATATCCTCATAATCCAAGAAATATTCTAATATGAGTAACATTTTTGGTTATTTTCCATTTATCAACATCCTTTGTTTTTAAAGGATCAATATTAATTACATCTTTACTTATAATATTCACAAGAAAGTAAATCTATTGTAACGAAAAATCAAATTTTATAAATTTTAAATATATGTTCTTTTCATTGTATGTTTGAAAAAAAATCTTTATATTTTTTACATGTTCTTCATATATGTTTGAATAAATCAAAATATCATCAATAAAAACAAACAAAAAATTATCCAAATATTGACAGAAAACCCTATTCATAATATCCAAAAATATAGAAGGGGAATTTTTTAACCCAAATTTCATAACTAAAAAATCAATATTCACATATATAGTCTAAAATAAAATCTTTATAATTACTTCCCCCTTCACATTCAATTGATTGTATCCCAACTTGAGGTCAACATTTTAAAAATACTATTCTCATTATAGATGATCAAAAAAATCATCAACTTGAGGAAAATGGGACTTTTTCTAAACAATGATGTTATCTAGAGTTATAAATTCATTAAATAGTCTCATGGAACCATTTTTCTCCCTATTTAAAAAAATCAAAATTTAACAATGGGATGTGAAAGGTCAAATAAATCCTTTATCTAATAATTCTTCAAATTTATTTTTAAATTCCAAAAACACTACTTGTGACATTTGATAAGGGGTTTTGAGATATTCTTATAGACAACGTCAGATAAATAGTAAGCTCAAACTCCCACTCAAGAATAGTACAAGAAAATTATTAAATAAAAATATCCATGTATTCTTTCACTACCAACACATTAGTAATATGAATAGTTCTATTTTATTAACAACCTCTACTAAGTTACATTCAAAACTATTTAGTTCTAATTTATATAATTATTTTTAGGTTATTAAAGGTATAAAATCCTTCTATATGACAATTTTTAGATCAAAAATATATATTATTGTTAAAAAATGTAATCCAATCCATTACCAAAATAATATCAAACTCAATTATGTGTTGTTTGAAAAGATTTTTTGGAAATATTATTTCACTGACAAAAATCAGAATATTCCATTAAATGATGGATGACTTAATACTTACATTCCTAGTTTTTAAAAAAACAAAACCATAAATTCATGATTTTATATTCATAAAATTCTTTTAAATTTAACATAAATAATAGAATGTGATGATCCAGAATCAAAGATGGTATTGGAATAATTGGAATAAACAAGTAACATGCCATTCAACAACTCATTTCGTGACCCAATATCAATCAAAGTTGTATGAAATGATTTTTCCATGCAATACTATTCCTAATTTTCTTTATTTCCCCCTAAAAGACTAAATTTGGTCACATGTTAGCATAATTTCCCAACTCAATGCCAATAAATCATTTTGACATCGTCTTTCCATTAATTATATCAAAATTTTCCATAGAGTCACAAGCCATGAGACCAATATTCACACATCTAACAAATATACCATATTTTTGGAGACATTTTACAAGGATATTCATAATACATACTTCACAATAAGGTAATTTCATTTTCATACCTCAAAATTTGTTTGATGAATTTTTTCTAAATTCTGGAAATCTTGATAACATCATATTTTTGTCATCATGGGGCATGTATGTGTCATTAACCTCTATCTTTTCATTTTCATAACAATGATAAATTTTATAATAGATTTTAAATACTTATGATGGAAATTCCATTCATAAAATTGTTTTCAAATTACTGTAAAATCAATAAATATCTCTATCAATGTGCTGAAAAAAATTATTGTACCTTCTAGGAAAGTATTTTATAATTATCTTCATATTGAGAAATAAAATAATTATCCTAGAACCATTCAGCAAGGAATTACTTCACTATCCTATGTTGAAAAAACATATGAACATATTTTTCAAAAAAATGACACTTGATATCATCCCGTTACACAGCATCCAAAACATATTTCACTATATTATTCATAACAATGGACAATTATCAATAAAGTTATCATTCAAAATGATAGATTGATATGGTTACCTTTTTCCATTACAAACATACCATGATTTAAAATACATTTTATAGAATTTTGATACATCATTTATCAATTAATGGATTTTATTTTTCACTAAAAAATGGTGGATGTTGCCTTATCAAATGATACACTAGTGACATATTTTATTGTGGTTGATATGAATTCTCCCTTTCATAGATACCACTAACATTTATTGTATGTGTCAAATAATACATCACTAGGAAAAAATATTTTGTTCTGATTCCAATCATATTAGGTTTAATAATTTGGATGTAATGTTTTCCTCTTGATGGCTTCCCACTATAGATTCAATGTTTCCTATCTAGAAATCCATTCTTCACATATATATATTAGATAAAGCTAAATGGAAATCTTAAAATAAAATTTCATTTTAATAAAACCATAACATAAAAATAAATTATTGGTATTCTATTAACATTACCCTACCCTCTAAGGTTATCTATACCATAATCTGATATTCAATGTAAGGACATGACCTTGAATATTACTTATTATATAGATTTTAAAATATAATCCACATTATTAAATTCCCAAAAATATTTCCGATTTAGTGTTTTAGATAATGTGGACAAAAATTTTCAAAGTAAACCCATAAAATCAAAGTGGAATCTTATACATAGTTTCCATTTCTTCCTGAAAACAAATTTTATAAAAAAATTTGGGTTTCATGTCATGATCAGAATTTTCCAATTTCCCAATGATTTCATTAGTGTCACTATTCTACCTAAAATCAAAAGAAATATTTTTTAAAAAAATTTCATCAAAAAAATCTTAGTAAGGTACATAAATTAAATGATAATCTTTTCCCCACAAAATTTCATAAAAACGTTTTTATAAAAATTTCCATTTTTATTCATAAAAATTAATCATCTTTTCAAAAATATCAATTTCTTACAATTATAAAATAATAAATTTTCATTAAAACAAATTTTAAAGAAAAATAATATTAGAAGGATACATGGGATATCATTTTATATCTCACTATTTTAAATAGAGTAACCTATATGGACAACCTACAACTCTGGACCACCAAATGAATGTTAGGTTATAATGTAACCACTTGTCATTGGTTTATCATGGAACCACACATCCTTTGATTATCACATAAACATCCCTCCGTAGTTTATCACATATCTAAACACAGTTTTTCTATCATTTGACCAACATAATTACAAATAATTCCCATTAACCATAATATAAACATAAATCATAAAATATTGCATCATAAAAATAGTCTTTGAAGAAAATGAACTTTTCATAATGAAATCCCCCATTTTGAAAATTCATTAATGTATAATGAGAAAACATTAATTAAAAGTAACCATGATAAACATTTAAGGTGATATTCAAAATATTAATGTCATGATAGCGGAAATATTAATTCATTCCATATATTTAATAAAATATTATTTTTCAAAAATGAATCTTAAAAAGGATTTTTAATAGAATCTTTTTTAAAAATGTCATATCATTGAAGTGGGAATTAATAAAATGAAGATATTATTAATATTAACTACAAATTCACATGCGAAAAATATAAATACAACATTATATTTTAAAAAATCATTTCATTGACATTATTAACTTGACAAAATCAAGAAGTAGCAGATTACCCCAAATCATGGGAATTGGTTTAAGAATTCCCTTACCTCATGTTTGACTTCCTTAATTTGTGATAAAACATTGTTTATAAATGTTTAAAGAATGTTATTAATTCATTACTAAATTTTATTCATATTTATTAAAACTTATAAGATCTTTTAATATCATATTTCCACCCATTCATTAATAATATCTCACTACATTCATTGTTTCAGGTACATTTGTTTCATTTTATCATTGTTGTTTCACTTGGGTATTAATAAAGATGTTCGTATAAAATGATATTACAACTCAATAAGTGGAATTAAATGGTGTTAATTAAATTAAATAATTATTTATGGTCCCATAATTTTTTTTAATTTATGTAAGAGGATGATTCTATTTATAAAATTTCATTGATAAATGTTCAGATTATTTTCGCTATTTTTTCAAACATCACTAAGTAGTTTTGTTTTTTTATATTTTTTTATATTTTATTTATATAACATTAAAAAGATTATAATATACAAATAAAAATATTATTTTAACATAATAATTATTTTATGACCATCCATGAATTCGTTATTGGAAAATGAAAAAACATTATTCATGGAGATGGTAAACCTCCATAATTTGGACAATAGTATCATTTCATTGAATAAGAGGAGATGATAAATGAAATGGATATGATATATTACATTAGAATCATAAAACTCAAGTATATACATGATTCTTTAATTATAATTATTTGGTGGATGTTGTATGTGATGAGAAACTAAAAGCCAAAAATAAAATAAGAGAGTTGATTTGAGAAAATTACCTCTTTGATATCCACTCATTGAAAGACCCCTTGACGACACTGGATATTGCATTTTTGTGAGACCATTTTAAACTAGACATGGAGAGAGTGAAGGGGATTTTGTAGGAATTTTTGGGAAATTTAAGAATTGTAAGGTTAAATTGTGTTGGTAAGGGTGTTATTTATACTTTACGATCGGTGGTTTTTAGTGATTATATTACCATTAATTTGTTTTTCATGTCGACCACATTGAGGCAGAATTAAATAAAAACAATTAGAATTATAATTAATAATTTGGAGGCTTTTTTTGGTCTAAAAACACAAAAACACCCACTAAAAATATTTCTTTTTATAAATTTTTATCCATTACCTTTTAATATTACCTTTTTCACTATTTTACCTATACCATGATAAATATTTTCATACCAAGGAAAATTTTATAATCCTACATATGAAACTGAAATTTATAACCTAATTTAGTCCTCCTAATTCCAAACATGGTATGCATTTTACCAAATTAAATTCATATACATAGGAAAATTATATTTAAAAATAAACCTCTAGACACAATGAAAAATTGGGGTTTTAATGTGAAAATATTGAAAATAAAATTTATATAATTTCATTAGGAAATTGATTTTTGTGATCTAAACTAGATTTATTAATGTATAATTGAACTATTTATACATAAAAATGAATTTAAAATTAAATTTAATTATATAAATAAAATATAATAAAAATTATTTCTCAATTAAAATTTGTTATTTTTTATTATTCTTCAAAAAAATAGAACTTCCCTGAAAAATAAAAAAAATCAACTGAAGATAAATTTAATATTCTCATTTAAAAAATGGGGTATATTTTATAAAATAAAACCCATCAATGTTCCAAAATTTAGTTTTAAAATATGTACACCGGGAAAAGGTGGAAATAATTCCCTTTATAAAAATATATCTTTTATACATAATGTTGGATTTATTCTTACCTTATGCCTATCAATGATTTTGGATAAATTTAGAAACATACATTTGAATATATAACATTTAAATTTATTTTATAAATTTCACTAGTAGTTATTATTTAAATTTAATAATAATAATAAATTTGAAGACAAATTATTATAAGAGTACTTGGGTTGTAACATACTATTCATGCATTACTTTCCTTTACCATATAGTGTTTCATCCATTACCCAATACAGTAGTTAATTGATTAAACTTTCAACAACATAAATATTTATGTCATGACACAACAATACTAAATATGATTATAATTTCAGTTGATATAAATTTAAATATAGAACACACACCATCATTAATAAAACCCACCCCACTTATATGTTTATATACTCATCACCAATTGATGATAGGAATAAAATGAACAGAGTGACATAGAAGAGTGGATATAATAATAAAAAACAACAATGTCATTAATACTTCTGCGGTGACATATAACCTGGCATATGACCCGACCCATGGTGTGGCCAAAGGGGTTTCCCATTCCCCACAGGCTGAAAACTAGCTCCCAGGTATCAATAATACACTTTTGGGAACGATTTCACCCATAAAGAACAACCCTAAATAATTTAAATGAATAAAAATCACATAATAAACCATAAACATATCCAAAATATATACCAAAATTTCAATTTAAACATTTTTTAAATTCATATAATGACCAAATTACTAACAATAGGGAGGGGAACCAACAATGAAACCAAATCTCCATGCAACAAGATGGACCACCCCTAAAGCTAGCTCCACCAAATCCTAAAAGAGATGGAACAAGGAAATGGATCTACAATCACCACCACATAACACCATGCCTTTACCTGGGTCAAATAATACAAGGTACACATCCACCCAATGTTGTATGTAGGGTGTGATCTACTGCCCAGTAGGATTCCTCTAAAAATATATATTCCATTTCACAACATTTCAAGGCAAATTAAAAAGCATATTTTAAGAAATAATTTGATTACATTTTAAATGATATTTTTAGGAATACTCTTTTATGGGAATAATACTTTGAAACTAAGAATAAATAAAGGTCCACTATAATCTGAATTATAGAACCACATCGCAAGCGCACCACAGGTAATCCCTAATGTTACATGCACATGTGGGACCTTAGGAACATCATTTATCGGTGATAATGGTATATCAACCATGACACATAGATGTTCCTGAATGATCTTTTAGAGATGAATACATCCATAGTATTAGTGGTATACAATCATCCTATTCATAGTTAGTGTTATAGAATTAATCCTACAAGATGAAACTAGGCCTCAAACATACCATTCTGACTAGAGTACTAGTCCTAGTCCTCCCACATAAATACCTTTAATTCCCTTGGTCCTCAATTTCATTTCACATGTCAAGTCGATAACATCATTCACATACACATATCATAAAATATTAATACACATGGAAAACCATCATTTTTTATAGTTATAACCTCTTCCAAATAACTAGTCACACCTAATCCATTTTAAAACATTCTTTTCGCCACATAAACAATTCCTAAAACCCATTTGGAAGCACAAGAATGAAAGAAAACCTAATAAACTACCATTTTCATTTTCAAGCTCATGTTTTGACCTATAATATCCCATTAATCTTTTGAAAACATATATATCACCACAAACATAATCCATAAAACAAATTTAAGAATCCATGAAAGCATACGAAATTAAATAAATAATGTTAATGCATGAAACAACTTACCTCAAGTGTGGAATCATCTCGAATATGATGAAATGTAATAATATCACCATAAGGGTACCCATGATGAAAATATCATACCACGAAAATTAATATTTTACCCAAAAACTTAATATTGAGCCCTTATTAGTCTAGCTAAGCTATTATAGAAAGAAGAACTCACTTTGTTAGGAAGAAGAACCCTATAAGAATGAAGAAATCAGGAATGAAGGTACTTACTAGATGTTTTTTTGTTCCATAACATATCTACCAAGAAAAAGGAGATCTAAGGGAGTCGTGGGAAGGGGAGGAGGCTCCCAGGGTTATAAATCCAGAATAGATAAGGAAGTTGGATGATTTGGGTTATAATCGGCAGTAGAAGGGTAAATTCATCATTTTTAATAACTTTTACATGCCACATTCTTAGCCCTAATAGTTTACAAACCTTCTAGAAACCATTTGATTTATTATTTCCAAGAATAAAATGGTTGCATGGTTTGCCCGCGGACAGTGAACGACATAGTGGTATGCCATGATGGAAAGACAATGATGATGTATAGTGTGTACAGTCTTTTCTGGCCAGGACACTCACATTGCGCCAAATATGTGATACCTTGTGTCCATTCCAAAAAACCATTTTCCCAAAAAAAAAACCCTCTAACCCAAGGGATAAATATAAGATCAAAATGAACCATAAAAATATGTCAAAATAAAATCATGAATTAAAATATATTCCCCACCAAGAAAACACTCCAAACTTATAAAGTCATCTCATAGTCTGGTCGGAGCATAAAAATGGATGCTTCTCCTTAATCTAGGGCACCCCCTCTCATGAATCATTCTAATCATTACCCTTCATCAAAATATCTCAGAACAAGGGTATGGACTTCCCCTGAAGATTGTTGTCATTGAAATCAGTAATATCCATTAGCTATTCAAACATACACAAAATTGATCCTACTCCATGTCTTCCCAATTAAACACATAAGATGGATATAGATTATATGTTTTCGGTTGCAGGATATGGAACACATCATCAATTTACATCGACTGATATGTATAATATAACTAGTATGATACCAATCAAATCCATTGATAATCTCAAAATATTTGACATACCAAGGCATTAGTTTCCTCTACTTACCAATATAATTGTGACCCAATTTGGGTTCCACATTCAGTAACACATGACCACCAATAGTGAATTCAAAAGATAAAAATCCATGATCTATATAATATTTTTTTAGATACCTGATGTCAAAAAACACTCCCTGGTCAACATGACATATTAATATGTCTCTTCCATAATGCTTGGTCCCAATAATGAGGACTCACGCACCTCATCTCAACAAAAAGGTGACTGAGATGGAAAACCATAATGTTACTCAAATGGGGACATTATTATTGAGGATTGGTAAATATTATTATAGGTAAACTCATCTAACTCCAAATGTCAATCCCATGAGCCTGTAAAATCTAATGTGCATACTCGGTTCATGTCTTCTAGGATCTAACTTTCCTACTCTATCTGGCCATTTGTTTAAGTGTGGTATGTCTTACACAACTTGAAATGTAACCCTAGTTCATTCGAAATGGCTAAATAATACAACTATGGCACACCATGATTCCTCACTTTCTGTTGAACATAAAACCAACCCAAAACATTAACTGTGGCGGAGTCCCTGATTAGAATGAAGTTGGTTGATTGGGTCAGATTTTAAATCACTACCCATATTGATTTCTACCCCCATGGTGTATGAGGTAGTCCAATAATAAAATCCTTGGTGGATCGATCCCAAATCTAGGTAGATATGGGAAATGGATAAAGAAAACCGTGTAACACCCCAAAATTCTAAATTATAAATATTTTATCTAATAGCGTGTATAACACATAACACCATGCAAAAGGGGGGATATAATATCACTTGACTTCACAATTTATTTACTATTTTAAATAAAATCAACATGTGATATATCATTCAATGCACATGAGACTAATCTATCCTTCATCAAACTAAACAATGACTTTATTCAGTGACTTGTGTTACATGAAGGATCGTGTTTTACCGAACAATAATACATTATTTAAAATAATTTAATTTAATATAACAATATTTAACATAGACATTAAATTAGATGTTATGAATTTTATTATATAACTTATGAAAATATTTTTCTTGAACACATATAAATTTAATTCATTTGTTACTAATTAATTATAAATGAATATTTGTACCAGTTGAATATAAATTGAATATTTTTATAGAAAACTACTTTTCTTACCCCAAATTTATTTTATCTTAATAAGTTTAATTAATTACAATTAGGGAGTGATATTAATAATATATATATATATATATATTATATTCAACCAAATATTATTTACAATAATTATATATATTTTATTATCATTAGATAAGAAAAAACCCACTATTTGATATACAAATCAATATTTTTGTAAACATGATTTTACAGCATTTTAATAGAGAGTCTATTTGAAATCAATTTTATTAACTTTTATAAATTTAATATATAAAAAGTAGATTTATTTTCAAAAAATTATAAAAATTATCTTAATTTAAATTTTTATAATTTTTTTGTAATGTTTCAATTTTTTATGAATATTTTAAAATACTACTGTTTATATCATAATTTGTTTATCGTCTAATTTATTAATAATTTTATATTATATTTTAAATAGGTTTTGATGAAAAAATATATTTAATATAAAAAATTAATCTTATTTAGGTCATTTCAATCATTTAATAATTGAAATGGGATTTAATAACATCTCAACCTTTTTAACATTTTTTCTTTGAAAACATGCTTTGTCATATTGTTTTTAGGATTAAATTTAATATAATTTATAAAACTTCTATGATTTTAATTTATAAAAATTGATCAAATATTTGGAATAAGATTAATTTTAATTTCATATATTTTATAATTATTTTATATCAAACAAATAGTTGAATTTAATTAACAATAATTACATCAATTAAGATAAAAAATTAGCATAACAAGGTACTAAACATTAATCATATGGGAAACAATGACCTAGAAAATATTCTAATATCCATTATATGATCATATATATACCCTATAAAAAAATTTATATAATTTGGATCATTGTTGGATCTACATGACAAGGGAAAATGTGGGTCGAATTTCTTTTAATATATTTATAAGAATCCCACTCCACCTCAACTTTAAAACAGCACTCACACCTCCCACTTCCTAACTCATCTAAAGTAACCTTTTCCTGAAAAAAAAACAAAACACAAATAGCTCTTAAACATCCCTAAACTAATGTAAAAATGATCACCTTGTGAAAAAACAAAACCAAGGAATCCCATTGGGGAAAACAAAAAGGAGTTTCCCGAATAAGAGATAACCTCCTTCCTCAAGCTCTTTTATTTTATATTCGTTCTCCACCCAATAAAATATTCTAACTATATGCTTAAACAATAAAAATATAATCCAGAATATAATTATCTGTATTTATATTAATTTTTCTACCTATACTTACAAATACTTCCATCAAATGGGTAACGAACTTGAAATTCTTGAGTACGGTGGACTACTTCCTCACAAAATGAAGATTGATTGTTCTTCTTTTACCACCTGTCATAGTGTGAATTTTTATTGAACAATTATTTATATATGACAAATTTTATATTTGTAAAATATTTATGATTATTTAATTTTTATATAAAACATACCATTATGCTTTACATTTTTTTTAAATATGTGAACATCATTTGGGGACGTGTTGACTACCCCCTCTTTAAAGCGATATGATTCATTAACACTATACATGGAACACATTAACTATTATTTTAATAAACATGTGTGGAATATATGACATATATATGATACTATTATTATAATATAAATATATATTTAAAATTTTTTATTCTGTTAATATGGAAAAGAAACGTATGCAGTGTTCATGCGTACATATAGTCTGTTGTCTCTATGAATAGTGCATTTCATTTCTGATCTTCAAATATTATGTATTTTTATAAATATATTTATATATATACTAGATATATGTGATATCTAAATAACATTTACATTATTCACACGATTAAATAATGATCAAATTAATTGGAATAAGAAATAATATGTTATAACATACGTGGAAAAATAGTCATTTAACATCCCAAATATTGAGAAAAATGAATGACTATTAAAAAATGGATAAGATTATATTTTAATAAGTTAATATTTTGTTTTTGAAATATTATTATGGTTTTGGTATATTTTAGTAACATGTTTATAAAACTTATACAATTGGTCAAAGGGCGTTCACCCAAAAGGAAATGTAAGGTAAGGGATATTACACAAACTTTCTACATCTATGATAAAAATGTCAAATTCAACACATAATTTTTTTTGAGGTTTATCTACTTCTAATTATATTATATTATATCATGAAATTTTATTTCGTCAGTGTATTCTAGTTTATAATTTGAATAATTTTTTCTTATGGGGATTTGAATTTTAAGGTACCAAGTGGTAGGGAATTTTATAACCTGATTCCTTTTCATTAGGTTATATTACATCCTCAATGATGTTAATATTATAAGATAATGTGTATAATAAAATATTACTATATATTATTTTATATACACTTTTTATGTGTATTGACATTTTACACACATTATCTATTTAATATTTTATCTTCACATCAATGTTACAGTCTTTTCAAGGGTCTACATCACAATATCATATTTTCAGGATCAGTTATTTATAAATTTCCATTTGAGAAAATCATTGGATAATTTTTTTATTAAACAATTTAATTTAACTATACTATAGTATTTTGTGACATTTTCCAAATACTAGTTCAATTTTAAAATCTTTGGTACTCAAAATTATTTATAAAATATTTTTATGAAATCCAGACTTTATTTCTCTCATTAGTTGGACAACCTATTTTATTCTAATAACACTATATTTTAAAAAATTACAATTTTTTAACCATTTCAAAATGATTTTTCAATGTCATTATCTCCCATATTTTTTATTTTTCTAAATGAAATTTTTTTTCAAAAAAAGAATACTCTTCCACAATAATTTTTTCAAAATATCATTTTATTGTGTTTATATTCATCAAATAAAAAATATCTCCATTTTTACTCTACATGGGATATGTTATATAGATACCATCCGTATTCTCTCTCTGGATGTTTTTTCATTTATTTTTCCAAGGATAATATAGAAATTCACTACCTTGAATCATTTCAGTCCCCTTGAAATATAAAATTTCTTATTATCACTGAAAATTTCATTCCTCGCATTATCGATATCATTTATCATGGATATTTTATTTTCCTACAATGTGTAACTTTTTTTATATATGGTGTTTAATTTGATAATTATTTATTTAGAAGGGAAAATAATAAATATTTTTATCCATTATTCACTACTAGTATTTGATAAGGAACATTGTCTATTAATTTAATTGATTATTTCACTATATGTGCAATGATGTAGACAAGCATTATAAGGTTTGGAGATAGGTTAAAACCATACCTATCTATTGGGAAACATTTATAATAAGCCCATTGGTTTATAAGTAGTCTCATGAGATGAAATTAGTTAGAGAAAGACACTTTCATTTTTTTTCCTAATAGAATAGAAGAGTTTGTACCTGTAGATTTAAACAATATTGACAATTGATTTGGATAGTAAATATATCATATTCTTGGGAAACATATTGTCCCGTATTTATGCATTGACTTTTTTTAGAAATTCATTTTTTATTACTATCCATGAGATTATTGATTGAAATTATCTATGGGTGCAAATTAATTCTCAGTTTATATATTACATGGTATGTGTGTTGAGTTATTTATCATTCCTTATTAATTATGACTTATCCAATTTTTAAAACTATCATGTGTATTCAATTATTTACCTTTCCATAAAGTGTATGCACTTAATAATAATATAATTTATTATATGTCATATGTTTTCATCTATTAAATGTCCATATTAATTATTCTCATTGATTTAGTATTACTTTCGTTGTACATTATCCTTATTAATCATTTGAGGTTTCCCTTATTTTTTTAATTCCTGTAGCTTCCATGAAGTTTACTATGAAATATATGCAAAAATACTATATGGAAAAACGATATCATCTAAAAAACTATTTTTTAATTTGTGTTTTCATTTTTAAAAAAAGACTCATGTATTTATTTGGCTTACTGAGACTAATGAAATATTCAATTCAACGGGATTTGATTAACTATAATCATGAAAATATATTGTCAGTAGACACTGGATCTGGTATTTCTTGGGTTAGATGTTATAGGTTGTATCGAGGAAAGATTATTAGCAACATTGGTAACTATATTTTGGAAAACATATATTAGGGAACATAACCTTAAAGTATCATTTTATGATATGTATATAAGAACACCTAAGAGTTTTGGCAATATAGATATTTTGAGGGACTTATATAAAATGCATCCATGAATGGTTACTGAAAGTGGGTGTGGTTCCAACATAGATGTACCTATGGGTATAAACTATTAAATGGTGTGTTAGGAGTGACTTGAGAGTAACCTTGTACATGACAGTGTTGCTTACTATGAACCTAGTTTTACACACCTAGAGAATATGATTAAGGTAAATCACATTTTATTTATAGTTCATTAAGAAGTTTTGAATAGATAATGAAAATTAATGACCTCTATTCATCCATAGTCCATGGAAGAAACTATTTGAAAAAAATGATGAGGTATTTATGTATTGATGTAGTGTTGAAAACCTTAGTTAATTTTTTTTAGTTATTAACCCTATTACAAGGATGCCCATTATATTTATTTTAGAAATTATATTAATACAGTTTGAAAAAATGAAAACAATAATTTCAGTTAATGAACTAGAAAATCTAGAAATGTCATGGGACATGAACCCATTACTGAAGGTCGCTAGTGGTATAATTCCAACAACTAACCTACATAGTTACTTAGTTATTATGTCATTGATTTTAGTTAAATATTTTGATGAATAAATATTAATTATGAACTAGTCGTTTTACTTCCTAGGTTTAGAGACTAATGTCTTTACCATAATAGTTTTTTAAAATAGTTATAGTCAAATTTAAAGACTTGTTTAATGGGGCATATTATCCATTAAATTTTTATTTTAGTGTTTCTGGAATCAAAGATTAATTTTTTGATATATAATTATTGATGTAATTAATTAATTGAAAATTTATTGAAACACACAAAAATAATGAAATTGTTTTTGTAGAAATATATCAAGTACGTATATTACCTTATATTATTAGTCTGTAAAATAATTACTCAATGTTTTCAAAAGATGAAAAACATATTTTACTAGTACA
Source organism: Viscum album (assembly GCA_963277665.1). Lineage (NCBI taxonomy): Eukaryota > Viridiplantae > Streptophyta > Magnoliopsida > Santalales > Viscaceae > Viscum > Viscum album. The sequence goes on along the minus strand of OY728159.1, from coordinate 1,095,854,539 downwards.
TTAATACTTACTGAAGAAACATTCTTTTGAATCATTAAGGATTTATGGAATTGTGGCCCTCAAAATTACTCATATTATACACTTGTTTGTGTTTGATGACCTCAGGCACTACCTATAAATATTTTCACATTCCATCGATAAACATATCTATATATTACACTATTGTTCTCTTACTTAGATACCTAGATATATTATATTCTATTGACCTTTGTAATTCCCATACTCTCTTATTATGAATATATTTTATAAACTCTTTTACAATGTGGGTTTTCTTATAACATTATTTCGAAATATAAACCAAAATATTTACAAGATAAATTTTAAATGGTGTGGATGAAATTTAATTAAGGTTTGTAGAATTTATTACCCTGAAATTATAATGTAAGGACATTATTTTTGATACTTTGAATAACACAAAACACCAATCATGTAATGGAATATTATTTCCTAATATATTAAAATATAATTACTATTTCAAATTAAAAAAATCTAAGTTATATCTTCTAATTCACGTGATATTGATTTATATTTATTCAGACATAATAATTCAGTTCTTCAAGGACTTTTACTACATCCAAGACCAATATTTACCAAACAACTATATATTATTAAAAAATTTATTATTTAATTAGAAAATATATAACCTTGATATTAAATTAGTTTTTATGAATAGTATTAAATAAATTATGGAAATCTATAGTTTAATAAAATATACAATGATATTTAAAAAAATAATTTTAAATGAATATAAGAACCAATTCAACCCAAAGATAATGTTTTTATAGAAAATTAGTTTTATACCCAAAATGATATTTTATAACAATAAATCAAATTGATTACAATTTGGGAGTGATATTAAATTAATATAAATATTATATATTAAATAATATATTTTTAAAATTAATCAATTAGATTTTATAAGAAAAATATATGATCCAGACAGATATTTCTCATAAAAATCAATATTTCTCTAAAGAAATATTTACAACATTTTAATGAATATGTTATTTTAAATCAATTTTTTTGAAATTTTACAAAAAAAATTACGAAAAAATTAACTTCATTTTTAATGTTAAACACAAAATTTATATTAGGGTTATTTTTTTGAATCTTTCAATATGGTATCATTTTTTTAATAGTGAAAAATATTGATTTTTAATTCAAATAATATTTTTAGTATAACTTATTTATAATAATAACTTACATATTAAATTGGATTTAAAGTATAAGTATATAAATAATAATAAAATTAATACAATTTAGTTAATTTTAATCAATTTATCATGGAAATTAGATATAAACACAACTCAAACATTTTTATATTTTTACATTGAAGACCATCTTGGTCGTCCAATCTAGGTGATTAAATAGAAAATGATTTATTACACTACGATGATTCTAATTTGGGGAAATTGTATAAATATTTGGCATTAGAATAATATATAATATCTTATATTATAAATTTAGTTTTTTTTCAAAAAATATTATTGAATGTAATTAAAATTCCTTACACGAATTAAGATTAAAATTTACTTAACAAGGCACAATACCTTAAATTTAAGAGATAATTTACATATACACTTATCCACAACACCATGAATATTATTATTTAGACCATATAATCCCTTTTATCAAATTCAGATCATTATTGGATCCAAATTTCCTACGATGAATGTGGTTGGAATTCCCTTTTCAACAATTTAAATGAATGTCACTCCACCTCCACTTTAAAAATGTACTAACACCTCCCACTTCATCACACCATCTAAGAAACTTTTGATTGACCATATTATTCCCAAATATATTCCAAAAATACCTACGCTTTTCTTAAAATCCTCAGATTGGGATAAAACCAAACAAATGAATACATTGCATGAAAACCAAAAGGAGTAACCTGAATTATATGTGACATCCTTCTTCATGTTATTTTTGTTTTATTTTCATTCCCCACCAACTACAATATTATTATTCCATGCTTATATAATAACCTAAGTATCAAAAATATACTTTTATTTTTTAATATTAATGTTAATAAGTACACTAACACAGACTTCCATCTAATGGGTAAGGAACATACTATTCATGTGTACGGTGGACAATAACTTCACGAATGTATGAATGTTCATTCTTATATTACCACCTATTAGTGTGGGAATTATGATAGACACACTATTTATATATGTTATATATGATATTTATAATTTTTTAATTCAAATATATTTTTTATATAAAACATACCCTTGTGATTTCCTTTTTTTAATATGAAAACATCTTTTGTGCACGTGTAGAGTATCACCTCCTCAAAGTAATGTGATTCATTCAGACTATACCTAGAACATATAAATATTATTTTGTATAAAAAAAGCCTCATGTATGAAATAGAAACTATAATTGGATTATAATATACATATATATCATTTCATTTTCATTCATTTAATATGTAAAATAAATGGAAGTTGTATTCATGCATACGTATGACCTACCATCTCCATGAATGATCCATTTCATTTATTATCTCCAAATATTATGGATTATTATAAATACATATATCATTGATATATATGATATATAAATAGTTTTTTACATTCCATGAGTTTTTAGATCATGTTATATGTAATATTAATAATAAATAACCAGTCAAGTCAAACTCCAAAAACAGGATAATAACCAAACGAACAAAAAAAATAATTAAAGGTTTTTAATAAACAAGTAATAATATATTGTAAGAATTTAATATAACTTATGATAAATATTATAAAGGATTTGGAATAAGATTTTAATAAGTGTAAAACTTTAATGAATTAGGTTAAATAATTCTCACCCAAAAGTAAATGAATGGTAAGGTATTTTCATCTCACTTTTAACATCTATTATATAAATCTCATATTTAAAATTTACATATTTTTTGGTGTATCTACTACTGATTTTGATGTATAATATCATTAAATAAAATATATTCCTGGTATTTTTTACTTCATTTTGAATTATTTCTTCTATTGGGATTTTATTTAAAAATTATCAATAAGAAAAAAATTTCATTATTTAATTTGTTTTCAATGAGTTATATTTTTTCATCATTGTTGTTATTATTATAATACTAGGTGTGTAATAAATTTATAATATCTATTTTTACTTAAAATTTTTATGTGGATTTATATTTTTCATGCCCAGTCTATTTTTTTTTTCAAAATTTCCATGTTTTCTTTTCAAGGGTTTACATCACAATCTCATTTTGTTCATGATTATTAATACATGAATATACATGAGAGGAAATTACTGGATCATTGTTAAGTAATACAATTAATTTTTTTATCCTCTAGTAAATAATGAAATTTTTCAGCTATTAGTATCGTATTTCAGTCTTTGGTACACAAAATGTTTTAGAAACATTCTTTAATAAAACCCAATGTTATTTCTCTCACTAGTCGGAGAACATATTTTCATTTAAAACCATGTTTTATAAAAACAAATTCTATTTTTTTAACCTTTTCAAAATTATTTATTAAAGGAATTTTCACATTTTTTAAAATTATTTTTATCTAATAAAATGTGTTTCAAAAGGATTTTCAGAACAAAAGTTTATTTTCCTCAAGATTGTTTTCAAAAGATATTTTTATATTATTTCAATTCATAATTTTCAAAAAAAATTAATTTTACTCCAATTGGGTTATATTTTATTGATACAGTCTTTAATATTTCACTATATCATTTTTATTAGTTTTATAAGGTTAGGGTTAACATTATATTCCATGATTCCTTTTATCCCCTTGAAATATTCAGGTTCCTATGAACATTGAAAATTAAATTTCCCTGATTATACATATTATATATCATAGATTTTTCTATTTCCTAAAACATGTATCCTTCATACATATAGTTTTCAGTTTGAAAATTATTTGATTATCTGGGGATATATTATTAAATATGTATCCATTATTCAATTGGGATATTTGATAAATCACATTATTAATGAACAAAGATTATTATTTTAATATTTTAGGGATTCATTGGCCATGAACTATATAGGTTGGAGACTAGTTAAGGTAATACCTATGGGTTGGAGTCTATTTAATGTAATCCTCCTGATGAATCAATAGCCTTTTGAGTTGAAATTTAGGTGTAATTTACCAGTAAATATTATTTTCTAGAAGAATAGATGGGTTTGTACACTTGTATTTTAAACTTTATTAAGGAGAGATATTGATGGAAACGGTATCATATGCCTAGGAAGCATGACTTCCCATATTTAAAAAACTGTCTTTATTGCGAATTAATTTAATATTATTATTAATGACATTAATTATTTCACATCATGTATGCATTCAATTTTATTCTTAGTTAGTAAATTACATGGAATTTTTGTTCTTTTATTAACCATTCCATAATAATTATTCATTATATAGTTATTTAAAATTGAATGTGTGTTTATTTTTTTACCCTTTCATACTATTAATGCACTTCCTACTTAAATTATTGATTATATAGAATTCTTGTTCAATTATTACATTTATTTATAGATTATTTTCATTGATTCATTATTTGTTTTCCTATACATTACCCTTATCGATAATTTAAACTCACTATTATTTTCTATCCTTTATCTGGGATTCCATGAAGTATACTAAGAATGATATGAAAGGATACACTATATGGAATAAATTTATCATATAAAATACTTTTGTTGAAATATTTTTTTTTCATTTATAAAATAATTTTCATTTATGTATCTAGTTCAATAAGACTACTAGTCTCTTTATTACTTCAGGATTTCATTACATGTAATCATTATAATGTAATATTAGTAGAAGCTAGCTCTATGATTTATTGTGTTGTGTTTCTACAAACCAAATGGCCTTTGGTGCTCTTCTTTAACATGTTGACACGAATGACACTTAGATACATCATCAGTTATGTCTCATCTCATATATGGCCACCATAACTGACAATGCACATTATAAAACTTATTTTTGGTACTAGTACGAACAACCCAAAATGATAGAAAGTGATATAGTGTAACCACCATCTCTAATGACAACAACACAACCACACAACCTTAAGGAAAATAACCTCATATAAAGACAGAGACCATTAACTAGGCACCACCCAACCATTTAAGAGTTTCATAGAATGCTAGCACAACTCATTACTCATCTTCTCTCAATTAACAAACTCATAAATGGAAGGATTCATCTAATCATTATCAAAGAATACAGCTTCACTGTGTGCCTTAGATTCTAGAGGAATCTGAAAAAAAAGGCCCACCAAGGTGCATTAATCACTAGACTCTTTCCATTCCATCAATATAAATTTCCATCTCAAAGTATCATCCACCACATTATATTTCCCTTGGATATTAATGTTATTAAAATAACCATCCTAATGGTATTTCACCCAACAATGCTACGTAAAATTAAAATGTTTTTGGAAGAAAATGTCTGCCCGAATCGTAAGATCTGAAAAGAAAACAAAATTCTCCAAAAAAGATAATTACACCATGTATTAAAATAATTCATCACCACTGTAAGAATCAATTAATGGGTTGGGCATCTATTTTCATATTATTGAAGATGGTTAAAACCATACACCACCGCATGCACATCCTATAACATTACACACCCAATACACAAACCTAAATCATCACAAACGTCCACATATCACTTCACAGGTTTTCAAAAAATCAACACAGTTGATGTGTCTATCTACCACTTAATTTCTCTAAAAGACGCCATAAATTGAAGGATCCACTAGATCTTCACCCCTTTTGGGAATGTGTCTTCATTGGAGATGCGAGATAAAATAAATATTGAACAAACCACATGTAATACCTTTCCAAGACAAAAAATATCATGATTTCAAAAACATTTTTCAGTTTCTCCCATGAAATCAAAAAATTAATCTTCGCATGGTCCACTAAAACCCCACCTTCCATACACACATTACCATGATAATTTACCTCCCTAATCCAAAAGTTTCACTTCGAAAAATTAAACTAAAGGTAAGGATCCTAATGGGTTTCTACCACAATCTTCATGTTCCACTCATGGTCCTCCTAGATACATGAATAGACTAGGATATAATCAAAAAATACTATGACAATGGAGTCTGCATAATGGTGGAACATATGGTTCATCAGTTCTGTAATTACCACTAGATAATTTTTCATTCCAAAAGGCAAGACTAAATACTGAAATTGGTAGTACCTACTTCAAAAATTTGTCTGAAGAATATCCACCTCTCTGACCCTAGTATGTTGAAACCTGGATCACAAGTTGTTCTTGGGGAACCACCTAACTGCTTTGAGGGGATCATAAATTTTATTAATGCAAGTAACGGGATACATATTATTGATCATTTACTTATTCAGCATCCAGTTTTCATTAGACAACTGGATAGATAAACCAACCTTCTTTTCAAATAATTCTTGGGCTTCCCAAGGTGAGATGCTCAAATGAATTAATCCTTTGGATTCCAAATCATCAAACTGCATATTTAGTACCCTTATATTGATAGGCTAAATATGATATGGGCTATGATATATCATCTCTGTTCCCATGGCCATATAAATGGTGAATTCCATGTCCTAATCTATAGGAAACCCTGATAATTCATCTAGAAAGACCTATAGAAACTCATCCCCCAAATAGGGTAACCCACCCTCAAATCCTATATAATATTCCTCCAACATGAGTGATTATATCTAGAAATCAGGACATCCCTATTTAGGATTTGGATGTCTAGTATGTCCAAAATGAGTATATCATTCCCCCAAAAGACCTGGGTATTCCCATCAAGTTCCATGAAACACACTCAACATTTACAAAAATTGACGTTCACCTTAGAATTCATCATCCGATCCATACCGAGGATCATGTCAAAGATCACCATTTTCAAAACATGCAAATACCATTCCAGCTAGACCCCTAAGATGGAGATTTCAAATAATGAACACCTAAAAACCTTTTCTTGCTTCTTACCAACTGGCGTAACCAACTCTAGTGCCTAATAGATAAGATCAGTTGCAAATTTCATCAAATACATAATGAGGGAAGAGATAAATGATACAGAGGCACCAATATAAAATTAAACAAAAATCGTGGATGATGTTATAAGAATCATACCTCGAACTGTGGAAGGTCTTACATCAGATTCCAATAGTTCTAGGTCCATAGCATATTGATTCCTCATATATCATAAGACTAATAATGACCACTTCCATATGAATATTCCTAAAGCATAGTTTTGATGTGGAAAATATCCAGCCCTACCCCCATGACCACAAAAAGGGAAACCTTTTGTTCTTGAATGTTCTGACTGAGCTAATATCCCTTTCAATGCCACACAACCGTCTCAATATTGATATGGATGTGTATCTCAAAAAAATGCTACAAATTACCCATATTCTCAATCCTATGGAAAGGTTTGGGTGGGGATAAACATATAGATCACAAATTTCTTTCCATCCCTCACTGATGGAAAAAAACAAACCTATCATTTCATTCCATAGATGAATACATTCAGGAAAAATGACCTAAACCACCACCTCCTTTATTCTCCTACTAGTACTACATACTCTTCTTCTCAGATGAACTACCACTAACCTGACCCATTGCTGACACTACTCAAGAAAAATAGAACATTACACTACAACCAATATACACCAAAAAACATGATCAAACACATAAACATAAGTTTTGAAACTAAATTAGATGACCTAAGATCAGATATCTTATTACAACCCCATTTCAAAAAATTTATCCTTTAGCTACTCGTTGGGAACTGCATTGGGTGAGAATCAAACTAAATCTATAAAGTGGTTGGCATACTTCATCACGATATAATTCCCCAGTAGAGATCTAGAAATTCTGGAGTCTCAGATAGGGATAAGGTATTTTAGTAAATATATATCATTGAAGTTGAAATTGAAGTACTTTCATTCATTCTAATTGTGCTTCGCAGCTTCAAGAACTTAGTACACCCACTTATTACTTGGGCCTTCAAATGATAATTATGCACATTTCAGTTTCACTGCCTAATTAGTGTTAATAACCCTAAACATTCTCTTGATATTTTCAATCAACTCAACTAACTAATGGAGATCCTTTAGGCCTTGGATGGAAGGTTTAATGTTCTTGAGGAACTCTTGAGCCTAATCCTTTCTAGAACCTAGTTCATCTTCCCCAAAATAGGCTGGAAAAGATCCCCTCACATATGCTAATCATGGACAGATATAATAATAGTTTCCACAAGTCTCTATCCAACTGGATATGGGGGACTCTCTCCAGAAGTTTCATTTGGTTTTATAGGAATTCAATGAGGGTAACATTTATACATCATGAAACCACCGCAATTAAAGAACATCAATACACCAATATTAAAAAATAGAAAAAAATTAAAAAAACATCCATGAATCAATAAAGGACAATATCCACTAAAATAACAAGAAAAACAACATCTCCCCCAACCTAGTATCCATGAATAGTTTTTAGCCTATACATATCACCTAGAAGAGAAGTCAAACCAAATCCCATGATCCCATTGAAACTGAATATCCTTCATAATGTTTGTTATTTAGTAACACAACTCACATCAAAACCTAAAGCCCCAAAAATATTATCTATAGTCTATCCAAACATTACAAAGTATCATGATTCAAATAAAATGAATAATACACCTATGATACCATTTTTTCGTGAACAAGTTAGGGGGTCCATTAAACCCAACACCTGACCTGGCCCATGGAAGGGGATGAAAATGAATTCTTGATCCCCAAAGGCTATAAATTAGAACTTGGTAATCAACAACACACATTTTTGAATGATTTAACCCATGATGAATAGACAGAAAAAATTCAAATGAATAAAATATCACATAATGAACCATAACAAAATCCAAAAGGGGTATACTAATTTCAAGGTAGAAAATGTATAACATCATCCAAAAACAAAAATACCAAAATTAGTGAGGGGAACCAAGTGCATAAGAAAAACTCCATGCAATAGGAAGGAAAATCCCTCTATCCACCTCCACCAACACCTAAAAGAGATGAGCACTAGTAACTTAGTGCACCATTACAACCACAAAATGAATTTCAATTATTTGGGTCAATCAGTAAAAAATTTACTTACACCTAGGGTTGTATATTGGGATTGAACCAAATCCTAGTAAGATTCCACAAAAAATGATTTCATGTTTTAACATATTATGAAAAATTAACTTTCATGTTTTAAGAAAGAATTTGAAAAAATATTAAATAAAAAATTTAAAAAGACACTTTCAAGAAAATAATACTTCGGAAATGAAATGAAATAATGGTCACCGTGTTCTAATGGTAGGAACCACATCACAAGAAAACTATGGAAAATCATGAAAGGTAATAGCACTAGTGGGACCTTAATAACCTCAAATCTCATTGATAATAGTATAGCTACCTTGACCCATAGTGTCCTCATGCACGAGCCACCAGATAGAAATCCATAAAAAATTCTTGTGGTCTATAATCATTATATGTTTAGTTAGTGTTATAGAATCATTCATGATAGAATAAACAGATCCTCTGTCCCACCAATCCAACTAGTATAGGAGTATTTGTTTTCCAAACTAGATACATAGGATTCCATTTTTGCTTCATTTCACATGGCCCATAGATCATCAAATTCACCTACACATACCATGAAATAAGAATAATCATGGAAAACCACCCTTTATCATATGAAACATCTATTTAAAATCAATACATAAAAAAATCCATTATAAAACATGGTCCACACCACATGTACAATTCGTAAAACCCATTTGGAAGCACAACAATGGAGGCATACATGATACACTATCATTTTTTAAAAAAACCATATTTTAACCCATACACACCTTGAATCATTTTAAAAATAAATTTCAAACCAAAAAAATAATCCATAAAACAAATTTAAGAATCCAAGAATGTATATGAAATTTCGTCAATAATCTAAACCAGGGTTCCATATAACTCAATATTGGAAACATACAAAATGTAGGGAAAACCCCAAACTACACCAAAAGGGGATTCTATAAAGGCAATATCATACCGCACACATATATATTTTACCCAAAAACTCAATATTTTACTCTTATTAGGTCATCCAATAAATAGGAGAAAAGAGAACTCAAAGAGGGAAGGGGAATAACCATATAATAAGTATGAAATCAAGAATTGAGGGTATTACAAGATGATTTCATGAATATACACACCAAATCCTCAAAGAGAAAGGATTTCAAAGGGAGGAAAGGGAAGGCGAGGAGCCACATAGAGCTACAAACCACGGATGGGGAAGAAATGTGGTGGATTTGGATTAAAATTAAGGGTTGAAAGGTAAATTTATCATTTTTAAAGACCTTAATAGGATTCATGGATAGCCTAAATGGTTTTCCAAACAGTGTGGGAACTATGTGGTATCTTATGTCCCAAAGTAAATAGGCCACACAAGGGAGGGCACACACCCATGCAGCAAGTTGTGTGAGCTAGACTATACTACTATATATGATGTATGGTCTATTATGGGATATTACACCATTCCCCCTTACTCTAAACCAACTTTTTTCCACTTTTTGTATGGTCTAAAAAATTTATTTTCCCCAAAAACACCCACAAATCAAAGAGTGAATTGAATACCAAATAAAACCAGGAAAATACCACATTATAAAATCACAAATATGCTAATGAAATTATTAATTAAAAGTAAATAAAATTCCTAAATTCAAAAACACATCCAATGTGTGAAATCAACAATGAAATCTTCTAAAACTAATGAAAATTAATAAATAGAAGGAAAATTACAATATACATGGTCACATAGTTCTATGCTCACTACATATCCTTCAAGTTGTGGTCGATCCCCACCTATGGTGGTTTATTTATTAATTTCAAATTATATTAAATACATCACACGATCTCCATTAAAATATATGTTCTCACTCTTGAGGATAAATGAAATTTATATTTTATTATTCATTATAGTCAAAACCATTATGGTGCAATAGTATCTTCATGGTGCAAGCATGTACTTCTTTATTCATAATAAATTCTTCTATTTAGTCATAAAATATGATTCCTTCCAATACTAAATAAATTATCATCTTCAACAGTGCAAACCACTACTCATATAGAAAAATACTCCATTCATTACAAGAACTCATCCTATGACACAAATATATTACATCATTCAACACCATCTCTATTTTCTTTGTGTAAATAGATCACCCATTTTTTGAACACTTCATGAAACATCAATTGACTGAGTTAGAAGTAGACCATGATTCCAATATTAATTCACCACAATGTGAGATTATATTATAAAAAACCTTACTAAGGAAATTTACTCAGCCTTTTGCATTCACTATTAATTTAATGGTCTCCTTGAACACAATTTGGGAACATATAATGTATCATCAACACTTGATCACAATGGCATGGAATTGATAGGAATTGAATGTTTTACTATTAAATATTACCCAATATCATCTTGTTATGAGTTACACTTGAAAATGATCATGCACATTTTACTATCATTAAATTTTTTCTAATACATTATGTGGGATAAAAAATACTTACCTTGTTCATTCATACGATGCAAAAAAAAATTGTGATGTTTTAATCCATCCAATCAATCATTATGGTATTTTTTCCTAACATTATTGTGCTAACTTAACATGTATTCCCTAATATACAAAGTTAAGCTTCCCTAGATTTCCTTCTTCGTGTAGATTTATGGTGTGTGAGTCACATACCCAATATGGTGTCTCATCATGTCACAATAGATAAAATAGTAAGATGGAGCTTAAAATTTTTTTTATCTGTAATCATTCACATTATTTTACTTTCACTATGAAATGTATAATTTACAAATATACATTGTATCATCGATTATAGAGGGTCCATTTGATAGTTGTAGTTATGACACACCAATTTAGTGTTCACATAATTTATTGCCTTACATTACAACCACTACTAATCTTCTCCATGTTTGACCCTACGATACAATTCATGTGCATTTAAATATTATGTCTATTCCCCTAGATCCTCCATTATACCCTGACTATACCTACCATCAGGTTCAGATGTTTCCATTGTTGTCTCACTATTCGGGTGGTAATAGGTTGGGATGACCATATTTTTTCTACACATATATCAAATTATCATACACATCTATCATTATGATGAAATTTACCAATTTATTAATTCTGAAATAATAATATCATACATATGATTCTCCTTGTAAGATAATTCCAGAATAATAGTCCATAGAAAAAATTTCGTTATTTCATCCTTATTCTCAAAACTCCACCCAAATTTTAATAAGTATATTTCATACTATTAAAAACTAAGACAATAAAATTTGACACTAATATATCATTTTATATTCAAATACATCTAAAAAAATATTTATAATCTAATGAAAATATATATATATATATAATAGATATATCAAACTCCCCAACACAAAAACAGATCCTTTTCCTGAAGGAATATTTTATCATCTAATCAAAAATGATCCATATATCAATAAAGGAAATGCAAAATTTATCCTTCCTATAATCATAAAGTCATAACTACAAATTTTAATATCATAAACCCATTTAATAAAGAGTTTAAAATAAGTCTTGGGGATTAATTCCCATTAAGAAATTTTTTCATCTTCCACTAACATCATTCAATTATTTATAAATATTCATGAAATTTATGATTTACCACATGGACAATTAAATTCACTCATCACAAAAAATCATTGAATCTGAGTAATGTTTGATCTCAATTATATAAACCTTAAGCATCGTCTTGAATTCTATATACTTTTCCACTTAGAAATTAAAACAAAGAAATATTGAATACTTTCTTGTATGGTTCAAATGTTTCTGATGTTAAGGGCATGTTGAAAATGAAATGAAAATTACAAAAATAAGATAACAAGTGATGAAAAATAATTATTAATAATGAATGATATTGAAAATATTTTTCAATGGTTAATAAATTCCTCCTCCAACATCCCTCATATAATAATATATTCACTTAATTATCCACTCTTACATATGATCATAAAGCAATTGTGGATACAATGGAAAACATCATTATTCATTTATGAATTATTTTTTAATAATTTTTTGTGGTTTTATATATTTTTATCAAACTATTTAGGAACCTGATTAACATAGTAAACAATATCTTTTTAGTCCTCCAAAATAATGAACATAATATACATTATCCACTTATTGATGTCACTATCACCAAATTTTATAATAAAAAAACCAAATCCCCCTTTAAATATCAAATTAATCATTATGAAAAGATACCAAAAATTGGGTATTAAGGATTATTATCCTTATAATTTGGCTTCATAGTAGGTTATTTCATGGTTTCTATGGGTTTTAAAAATGATCATGAATAAGGTATGTCTCATGATAAAATATGACATATATAAATCAATATATGGACTCAATCGTTTTTATAAAATTTAAAATCTTCTTCATTTGATAATAAATTGAAAAAAAAATTAATATTTATGCACATTTTATGATCCCACAAAAAATAGGATAAATAAATAAATTTTTATAATATTTTTAAATCCTAATGGGAATGAGAATCATAATATTGGTCAATCTTTCCGTGGAATGAACTATAACTATTATTCTAAAAATTCAATATTCTAGGAATCAATATCCACCAATATCTCAATAATTTATAATCATTATGAGTCAAATATTTCCAATAATAACAAGTAAGTCACCTATTTGATGATATCTAGTAGACCAGTGAGTAAAAAACAATTAATTAATTCTTTTTTTGAATTAAATTCATTTCTTCCATGAAAAAATTCATCCTTTATATAGGTTTAAAACATTTAATATTAAAATGAATGTAAAAAGAATATGAAAGTTAGAATAATTCTAAAATTTTAATGGAATTCCATCCATTATTCTCCTCTTCATTCGATATTCTTCATCCTATAAACCTTTGAGTTTAAAAACAAAAATTTCTATTTTGGTTAATTCTAATTCATGTCAATATTTTTATATAGTTTATAAAGCATCGCTATGATAGTTCATAAAAGGATTTTATAAAACTAATTCCTATAAATCCAAAAACAATTGTGTTTCCTATTGAATGAACATTATTTAATATCATTTAGCAAGAGCATTCCTAGGTTTCATGGAATGTGAGAATGGTATAAATTTCCCGAGTCTATTTTGAAAAGTAACATGAATTTATACCTAACTATAGTATGTGAGTAGAGACCCAAACTACTCAAACATAAATATTACAATTTTTTATATGAATATTAAATAAATTTCCTAAAATACATGCATGAAGACTATATAGGGTTATTGTCTATGGAGACTAGATAAGAAATATTTTAATTTGATGAAATATATTTAACATATCCCACAAAGATATTCTCATTTAGTACTCTTCATATTTATAGCCAACATAATACTTTCATCACAAATAAAGGAAATATATAATTAAGGGTGATCTTATATTATTATTAATGGTAAAAAATTGAAATATAAATATAAAATGATCATCAAGGTATGATAACAAGAGAATAACATATAATAACTATACCTAGCAAATACAATATCAAAATCATGAGTCAGGGAATACTGATTTGTAATTTATAAGTCATTGTTAATATGGATATGAAATAACATGAGACATTATTACATAACAGTTACATAATATGTTAAATTTTGTCATAAACATAAGTGTAATAAATAATTTCCTTATTATCTAAGTATAATTTACAGGACTATCATAGTGGAGTGGGTTCACTACCCAAACCATCATAGTAATTACGCTTCACTCCCAAGACTATAATAATTGAAAAATTCTCTTAAATAATTATGTTAACTCCATATTTGAGTCCTGCTTATCTTAGGATAGAACAATATTTACCTAGTTTATTGGAGAGAGATATAGGTACCACTTTTCACATGACTTAAATCTTATATATGGGTCTCACAATATCATAAAACATTCATCATTTAGAAATCCAATATAATTAATTTTTCATAAGAACTAAATTATATCATATCCAATGGAATGTAAATGGGTTATATATAAATCTAATAATTTCATCATACTATAACCCACGGAAAAAATAACTGGATTCAGAAGCATTTTATGACTATAGAACCCATGGATAAAAAATAGGTTTCATAAACATTTTATTATAAAAAATATAAACAATTTTGAAGAAAAATAATGATATCAGTGTATTATATCCCTAGTAAAGCATAAGAAACATCAATGTGTTTTATCTTAGAAGGAAAATGATTTAGATAGATCACCAATAATATCTCTTGAGGAAAATTTTGATTCATTGAAAAAAAAAATTTGATTCATATTATTGATGATTATTGACTTAGTATTTTTGTGGTGAAAATTAACATCTCAATGTCCTAAAATAAAGATGAGGAATATCCTTGATATTACCCCTAAAATTTTATTTGGGGAGTGGGGAATTTTCAAGCGATGTTGTTGTAGTTTATTGAAACATTACATAATATTGAGTAGATGATCACAAAAATTTTATTACATAACAACTAGATCATCCATATGGAATTATACATCCTTTTTCAACAATTTCATTAATATATGGTATAGAACACATTACTATGTAGAAATAGTGTTCTTCATGAAAATGGGGGTTACATGGTAACAATGAACCCCTTTATGGATTCCTAAAAGTATTGTATTACACAAATTTTAGGTATATTCGTAAATGGTTATAGTTATAATAACCATCTATAAATGATAGGTATTCGAAATAAGTCATCACATAGACCAGTTATTTTGTGATTCGGAATGGGAAATCGACGTTTAGTTAGTAATGGATATGTTCTTGGAAATTGATGAAAACAATAATTATCATGATCATTTTATTAAAAGGGAAATTTTTTATTATAAACATTAGCTATTTAACATCATAAATTTATTTCTCCCTGGTCATCTTAATAGTTCACATTCCACATATGTAAAAATAATCTATTGAAAAATCCTTATTGATTATTTTTAAATATTATGTCTTTTTGAAAAACCCGAAATGAAATGTAGCCTCATGGGGATACAATATGTTAATTTCAATATGGTTACATGAAAAAAAGAAATGTTTCTTATAATAATGACGATGTGATCATATTTTTCTTGAGGTGTCATGTAAGAACTGGTTGATGTAGGTCATGGTTCTTCCTATTTAGCCAAATTAACCAATATGAGTTCCTTAAAGGTGGTTAAAACACAATCCTTGAATTTATAATGAGTAACCCTGATTTATTCCTCTTAATGTTTTTTCCACTATAAAGAGTGGAAGATGAACTATAATATTGAGATTTAAAAGTGGATTTTTCGGTATTATTACCTCTATTAGTACCACCTCCACCCTTTGAATGGACATATAATTATGGTGCATATGAAACAATAAAAATGGAAGTTAATGTGCCTAAATATGGTACTATTTAAATAATAATAATATCTAGAATATTGAAGAGTCTTCTTTGGTTAAACATAATATCTATCAAAATATCTCCCATGTAAAGGATATCTAGGATATTATCAATCTACATGAATTTTCTGAAGAAATTTTCCATGATCAAAAAAGGGTTCTTTATGGAAGTATCAAATTGAAAATCATATGAGAGTAAAATCATTTATGATTTTAATTCATTATCCATTTATCCCAAATGACCAATAGAATCTATATATCTGTCTTTTTTTACTCAATTCTATTTATAATAAATGTGAAATCATCACCATTATTACACAATTTACTCATTTGAGTGACTCCATGCAATTAATATGAGAAAATTATATGAAATTATTTAACATTAATTTCTTCCTCTTAAATTTAAAATACCATTCATCTATGTAATGAGATATATAGGACTCAAAAGAAGAATAAGCATGGTATTGTTCCTTGAATTATTCATCAATAGAAAATATTAGAAACTGATGAGATGATGAGGGAATTGTCATGTGAATAATGTGATATATCCATTCCAGTAATATTTATAAATCCATGACATGGTTGAAACTGTAAAATAAAATTATGAATTTATATAATTGAATTGGGTTCCTAGATTAGTCCTCATGGGTTTTATCTATTCATAATTTCTATTCCATTTATTTTTTATATTGGAGGAAGACAAGTTATCTTCAATATGTTTAAAATAGTAATGTTTTTGAATTGTGATGTGGTACATTGAGGAACCATTATTGATTATGGATCAATGTAAATCAATATCATTGAACATTCTAAATATATACTAAACCTTAACGTGTCCATGCATGATCGCAATAAATTCATATGTTGTGAAAATAATGATCATGTGGGATTCATCAGAGATAATATTTATGCCATATGAATTTTTTGTAGTAACCCCATTATTGATATCTTGAGGAAAAATATCCTTGATAATGGATTCCATAATTTATTTTGACAAGTAAATAGAATCAATGTTTGAGAAACTAGACTGGGTGATGGAGAATTACATTAAAATATCATACTTCTGAACCAAATTTTTGTTCGTCCTGATTTAATGTTATTATTTGGTTTGGGGATTTGAGACCAAATCTAGATATATTGAAGGTTCATTTCTTATTCTAGAATAGGAGATGTCATGATTTTTCGTAGACCTTGTTTCACTAACACTTATCTATATCAATATTTAGATGACTAATATATTTCTATTGATTAGTCTCTAATATGAATAGATACTAATGTGCCCTATAGGATTCATGATCAAATTAATATTCCCACTGAACTGGTTAATGCGTATATCCGTATTTTTTTGTAGAAAATATGGAATCAATGGAAATTATACCAAATTTATGGGTCCATCCTAACTTTGAATTCTCAAACCATTACAGGTTTTATAACATCCACATCAATTGTAACTGAAAAAATTCATTTTATATGAGTCCACCTCAATTGTGAAGGGGTTCATCAAGTGGTTGAAATTAATATATTAATATACTGAATACACAAGGGATTAAAACTAGATTCTCTAGGCTGATCTAATACTCATATTATGAGGGTAACCTATCTAAGAGTGTCATGAGAGGCTCAGATACTCAAAATGTCTCCACCTCCTATTATTTATTTTTCTAATGATAATTAGACAATAAATTTGAGGTATGTGAGGATAATGTTACATTATCTAATATTACATATTGAATTGGGTTAATTAATTTTTAATTCATTTGAGTAATAATTACATTATGATAATAAATGAAGAATTTCTTGTTTAGTTATTATTTATACAAATATCACCCATTGTTTGAGTCTTCTTACTACTCAACTGGTAACAACCCAAACATTTAACAATGGAATTTATCCATTAGTATTGTAATTTCATATAGTATAAATCACATAAAATCCATTATATACCATAATAAATACTTTATAAATCGACAATTAAAGATATAAGAAGTATTTCTAGATACAAAGAACCAATACAGATTAAGTAGTAACTTGACCACAAGAATTTTAATATGACCCTTATGAATATTAAACCATCCATAAAATAGTATCCTCACTCATGAACGTATATGTAAAATTTGGGGATCTTATATGCGTAAATATAATAAACTTATATCATATTGTAAGTAATTATATATTTTAAAAATTATTATTCAAGTGTTGTATTTTTGTATGTCATAAAAAATTAATTAAAATAATATGATTGTAATAATATTTTAAATTAAAATAAAATTTAATAAAATGTAATCATTAATTATTATTTTTATGTCTTATGATATAATGATAATTTTAGGAGACCCTAAGTAGTTTTTCAATGTGTTATAAAGTAAGTTATAATTTTAAAATCTGTATTTTCCAAGTAAATGAAAATTTTAATTTAAATTATATTACTAAAATTTGGAAAATAATTTTCATAAAATGGATTTTATTTTTTAATTATAAATATTGATAAATGGTTTGGGTAAATTTTTTCAATTTTTTTAAGATGTTTGAATTTTGTGAATAGTGAAACATGATAATTTACGGTATATATACCTTATAAGCTAAATAAATTATTCATGGATTAATCACTGATATAAGAACTATTGGTTCAATCTCAATTGATTTTATTAATGAATTTAGTCTCAATAATCAATACTATTTATTTTCTTGACAAAAATAATTAACTAATGAATTGCATAATGGGAAACCACCCATCTCCTCCAATATAAACACCGCCTCACACCCCCCTCTTCACCTCAAAACTATAAATCTTTGATCCTTTACCAAATCATGTCTAATTCTCTTCCCAAGCCTCTCTCTCAAATATTTTATCTCTTTGTATCATTGATATACCAAGCACAAGTTCCTTGATGAAGATCCTAAGAGAATAATTCAAGAGGTAAATCCTCTCTCTTTTGCATTTAGTTTCCTTTCAATTCCATTTATTTTCCTCTATTTTCCTCCCCTTCTCTTATAGAAAAGGACTTATAATTCCTTTATGTTTTTTATAATTTAATAATATAATTTTAATGGAATATTCATCAACAAATTCCACCCTCTCCCTCCTATGTTATAAAAAAAATCGTTGCTCATGATGTGTCAATTTGCCGACATCATGGGCGATGCACATTCAATTTAATTAAACGCATTCATGGATATTAAAAAACCATTAAATGGATTAAAATGTAGTTCCATGTTTATGATAGAAACATATTTAACTTTTTAAGATAGATTTTATTTATAATAATACGTGAGAAAACAAAATGAGTTTGTTGCAATTGAAAAATAGTCAAAATTAATCTAAAACGATCATCATTAACTTTTCTCTAATGATTCATCCACATCCAATATTACTAAATGATTTTTAAGATAATTTAAAAATATGGAAGTTATTTAATGAAATATTATAACAGTTATCTATATTTATCCATATTTTTCAAAAATATATATCATCTTGCTTACAAGTGAACTCATTATGAATACCATGAAAATATATGCTCTCGAATTATGAAATCAAGCTATATAACTCATAAAACAATTCCGTAAAAATTTTAACAAAACAATATTAAATAATATAAAAGTATGAAAGGTTTTGGATTTGAAATTAAAGAATATAATGTGATTATACAATACATTAACTTGATGTGACTTCTAGACACAAGGTAAGGGGAATTCTAAAACCCAAATCGATTTATTTGGGTTTACCTTATTTCACCCATTTTTATATCTAGATATTCCATAATTTTCATGAATTAATAATTATCTTATCTTTTAGTGGATATAAATATTTTTACTTCAGTTTTTTAAATACAAAATATGTCCAAAATAATTTTTCTTTAAAAAACACCTCTTTTACTTATCAAGTTTGTTTCTTATTCCCCCAAGGTTTATGACACGGATATAAATTATTTAATTCCCAATTTTTTTGGGAACATAGTGTTTATGAATGTAATCATTAGTAAATGAATCTCACTCTTTTCCATGGGTTTTTTTGTAAAATATTGATTTATTTTCTTTGTGGAATGCATGATAATGTAAATGTTATGATATGATGGGTGCACCTAGAATGATATAGAGCTCCAATGCATTGCGTAATTTTATGTATCTCCTAATAAAACTAAAATTTTCTTTAACATGAATCTATATTTATTCACAACTATTTTTGGTACATTACCACTAAGACATGATTTTTTATTTTTATGTATTTCCACATTCCATTTCATTTCTTAATTATTCCTCTCATGAGTATAATCATATGCCTATTTTATGATGTTAATGATCCTTATAACCCCATGTTATATTTTTTAATGTTATTATCTATCCTTTTACTAGGATTTTAGCTCACTAATTTCATTGATTTTTATCCTCTAGTGAATAAATGTACCTAATATAATTCAAGGTCCAATAAAACCCTAAGAAAAAGATATTAAATAAATTTTTACGTTTTATTTTGTAAATGTTATGTATGGTTATTATTTTCATAGGACACTAGCCTTTTAGATATTCATTGTGTAATGATTTTATTTTTTTCTTTTTAATTATCTAATATGAAATGTATGAAAAACATGGTCTCTATAGTTTTTATAAGAAGAATAATTTTGTTAATTTGAAAATTATGATTAGATAAGCATAGTGAAAACCCTTTATATGAGAATAAGTGTATGTAAGCACCGTAGAAGTTTTAAAACATATAGGGATCATGTATGATATATCATCATAGATAATTTACAAATGGATAATTTATTGATGTCTTGTTCACAAGTGTTTTGTTCTAAACTTATATATTTTACAAAATGGTGGGAACCAACAGAAACTAGTATAATAAACCATGTGTGGAATAATGCAGTGATTTCACAAACAACATCTCCAATGCCTTGTATGGTGAAGCTAAAAATTTCATGGTGATGCTTACCTATCTGTCATAAGTTATTAACAATAAACTAAATAATGTGGAACATAATCCCACACATAAGAGGGAGATACTAGCTATCATGTGTTTTATACAGAAACAACCATTGATGTTTAGTTGATTTTCTGCTCCACTAGTTGTGGAATATTGGTTCAACTAAATGGATATGATATTTTATGTTCTTTACTATTTTTGGATGTAGATGGTGAATATTTCCATTGATCTTCAATATGGAGAGGCCAATCCATGGTGGGAATTGATTAAGAACACCAAGATAAAGGATGAAATTGAAGAGATAAGGTGAGAAGACATTATGATATTGTTTCATAAAATTTATTTCCCTCAATCTCTTCATAATAGTATAGAGAGATAAAATATATAGCTAATGAAAATGAAGTCGATTATATCATGTCATATGAAAAAAATTTCACAAGGATTTTAAGGTATTAATTTGGTTTTTTATCAACATTGATAGAAAAATTGATATATTATTTATTGCATTATAACCACTCCTTCAAAAATATATTTCTATTAAAGACTTTTGGAGTTATGAATAATTTATTCAATGTTCACAAAAAGTGGAGATGGGTTTTGGAGAACATTCCCATGTATTTGGAAATTATGAATTAAATATGGGGTTTCCGACTAGAGGATCTAATTATAAAGGTGAAATGAAAACAAAACCACCCACAAGTCAAAAATGTGGGAAGAAGCATCATGAAAACTTCATCAATGGGATGTGAAAATTCTTGAAATATGGGAGAGAAGGACACCAATCTCATTAATGAAGAAAATACATAATGAATAATGAAAATGTTGTGGAGGGAAGGAGAGAACCATCCATGGTCCAATGCATAAACTATTGGGAGAAAGGGAACTATAGAAGCCAGTTCACAAAACATCAGGTCCTCAAGGATAATCATCATTAAGAACCACCAAAGACAATAGATCAAGGTAAAGATTTTTCCATCGCTATTAATAAAGTGGAGCAAGAGAATTAAGTCATACAAGGTATGCTTTCTATTTATTCATGAATGAAAAAAATTATTATTTGATTCTTGTTCTATTCATTCTATTATATCATTCAGGGTTTCTAGAACTATTGAATACATTCCCTAAGTCCTTGATGAATAGATATCAATAAATACTCCAAGTGTTTCAATCATTTAACTCTATTTGTTGGAATCTTATACAATTAGAGTGTGTTGAAAAATTATTCATGAAAATATCATAATACTTTACTTATTGGAATTTGATTTTATATTAGGGATAGAATCAAACTCATTAAATAAATCACATATCAACTTTCAGGAAAATAAAATATATTTTCATATTCAAAACCATCCCATGATCCTCTATAGATTGAAAGAAGATAGTGAATCTCCTTTGGAAAATCCTTCAATGGTATGGTTGTGGATTCCCAGTGAACATTCATAACTCTCTCAAATGGTTGAGTCAAAGGAATGTATCAACCTAGGTGAAATTCCAATTGTGAGGAAACATAGTGATTTCATTACCAAATAGTTACTCGGAATCTCCTGCATCATGAAGTAGAGTAACCAATAGAACTCATACCTAGAGATACACCTCTCTCAACGTTTTCCTATTGAATGGCTCTAATAAAATAGGAGTTAATGAATTAGCTGCAATATCATTTGGGGAGACGGTTAATATGGCCTAGTGCATTCCCTTAGGGTGTCCTAGTGCTCTTTTTCATGAATAAGGATTGATCAAAGCATATGTGTATTGATTACCAGGAACTAAATAAAATCACCATGAAGAAAAATTATCCTCTCCCAAGTATTGATGACTTGTTTGATCTGTTATGAGAGCATACTACTTCTCAGAGGTGGATCATCAATCTAGACATCAATAGCTAATGGTGAATATTTTATATATTCAAAAGACTAATTTCCATACAAGAATGTGATCTATGAGTTTTTTTATTCCCTTCAGACTTACAAATTCCCATAAAATCTTCATGGATTTTATTAACAGATTATTTATACATTATGTTGATATATTTGTGGTAGTATTTATTGATGATATTATCATCAACATCAATATCAAGTAAGATCATGTTGAAATTATAATGCTAGTGTTGGAGACCTTAAAGAAGGAGAAGTTTTATGCCAATATTAGAAAGGGTGAATTTTGGATTTAGTAAATCAAACTATTGGGATATGTGATCTCAAGTTGTGGAATTGATATGGATCCTTAAAAAATATAGTCAATTGAAGAGTGGACTAGACCCTATAATGTCACATATATCTATATTTTTCTTGGATTAACTTGGTTCTATAAATTTTTTTTAGAAAAACTCATGATTTTAAATCCCTATAACTATGTTAACAAGGAAATGGGTGAATTATGTCTGGATTGATAAATGTGAGGAAATCCCTAATGAGCTAAAGAGAAGACTGATCACTACACATATACTCACATTACCAAATATCAGAGAAGGTTTTGTGATATACAGTTATTCTTCCCATAAATTCTTGGTTTTCGTACTCATTAAAATAATTTTGTGACATCTAAAGCCTCACATTATTTTAAGATCAATGAGTAATACTACCCTACGCATGATTTATAGATAGAAGATGAGATTTTTTCCTTAAAAATCTAATGGAACTATATCTCTTGTGAGAAGCATGATATAAATATTTATCAAAAGAGTTTATGTATATATTAATTCAAAAAGATCTCAACATCCATCAAAGGAGACTGTTAGGGATAATTAAAGTCTATGATTTATCTATTCACTATCATCATAGAACGGTGATAAAGGTAACTAATCCTCTTAATTGAAATTTACTAGTGATTCCTTCCATGTTTTAGGTTGAGAAAGACCCTATCTTCTTGGACATGAAAATTATGGGTCTGGAAATGATAATGGAAGGTAATTCATATGATGTTTCCAAAATGATTTCCCAAAACACTATCCAAGAAAAGATTAATGTGGCACAAAGGGATGATCTGATGTTACAAAAGAAGGTGGATGTAGTAAAGTAAGGGATACTAGAAGATTTCCATATTAACGATGACAGTTTGATTTAGTTTAGAATAAGTCTATGTGTTCCTTATTCACCAGAGATAAAGGTTGAGCTATTAGAAAATTAACATAGCTCAACATTCTCTATCCATTGTGGGAGTACCAATATGTACAGTGATTTCTGATTACACATCTAGTTGGACAACATGAAGAATGAAATTTTAGAATATATCTCAAGGTTCTCTGTCACGACCCACCTCCATGGGCCATGAACCTTGTCATCTGACCCCATGGGTCTCCTATAATACCTTGGTTGCCTTCCCAGCACACCGTAGGCTATTACTCACCTGGGTCACTTATCAGAATAATGATTGTCCCCACATGACAACACATGTTCTTTTCCGTGTGTTTTGTCCTCAATAACACACACCCTGGTAAACATCCCAGAAGGTCACCCATCCTGATTACTACTCAAGGCCAAGAATGCTTAACTGTGGAGTTTAATTAGGTAGACTCTTGAAAAGAATGGTGCACCTTGTTGACATGGGTAATAACATTTACCCTTTTAAGTCTCACTTTTCCAGGGGTGTTACATAATCCACCACTTTAATGCACAACGCCCTCATTGTGGATCCCAATACTCAAACCCAGGAAGTGCCAAAGCACTTCCGGTTGGGTATTGGCTCTGATACAAATTGTCACGAACCGCCTCCCTAGGCCAAGAACCTTGTCATCTGACCCCATGGGTCTCCTTTAATACCTTGGATTCCTTCCCAGCACACCATAAGCTATTACTCACTAGGGTCTCTTATTAGACTAATGACTGTCCCCACATGCCAACACATGTTCTTTTCAGTGTGTTTGGTCGTCACTCACACACACCCTGGGAAACTTCCCAGAAGGTCACCCATCTTGATTATTACTCTAGTACAAGCATTCATAACATTGGAGTTCTAATCAGGTAGGCTCCCAAATATAAAGGTGCACCTTATTGACATGGGTATTAACATTTAGCCTTTTACTTCTCATTTTTCCAGGGGTGCTATATGCTCGATATATCAGCAAGTTAAAGTATAGTGACAAAAGTAAAAAAGGGATGATTCAAGCACTTCATATACTCATGTGGAAATGGGAGAATGCCACTATGTAGATTCTCACTGGTCTCCCAATGAAATCCAGAGGACACAATGCGATATGGGTTTTGGTGGACCGAATCACCAATACTGCCCACGTTATCCTTATTCGGGAAAACCTATCGCTTGAACAGCTTGATAGGATATATTTGAAGGATGTGGTCAGACGGTATTGAGTTCCACTCCCAATTATCTCTGATCATGATACTAGGTTCACACCTATATTCTGGAGGATTCATCAACATTCTTTGAGTACTGAATTAAATATATATATAGCTTATCAACCCCTAATTGATGGACAATCTAAAAACACTATTTAGATCCTCGAATATATGCCATGATCCTAACTTTTAGAATTTAAATGTGGATGGGATCAGAATCTCTCAATTATTGTGCACCCATACAACCATATCATGCACTTCAGTCTTCAAATGGAACTATATGATGAAATATATGGAAAGAGACGAGAAATCTAACGTATTGGGATGAAGAGGGAGAATAAAAGTTATTGGGACCCAATATCGTGTAAGAGATGATATAGAATGTCCAAGTCATCTAGAATCATATCAAATCTCCTAAAAGATGAAAAACGATCTATACTTAAAACTGTTGAAGGGACATTGAGTTTAACGTCGTGGATAAAGTCTTCCTTAGAATATCATTATATAAGAGATTCATACGGTTTTCATAAAAAGGGATCCTAAACCCATAATACATTAGCACGTTTGATATCCTTTATTGCATAGAGGAGGTGGCCTATCATCTTGAACTTATACCAAATATGGATAATGTTCATGATGTGTTCTACGTACCACTCATGAAATATAAATACTAGATCTCTCACATGTAATGAACTCAGAAATGGTACAAATATAATATTATCTCCCTAATGAAGAGCAGCTTGAAAAGATTCTGGACCAAATAGATAAGGTTCAATTAAACAAGACCAGCCACCTTTTCAATGTATGTAGGAGGAACCATAAGTATGAATAATAATCCTGGGAACCAGAGGTGGCAATTAAGAAGAAGTGAAATCACCTCTTTATATAAAATGAAATTTTGAGGGAGAAATTTCAAAATACGGTAAACTGTAGTGACACAAACTTTTATCAATGGAATTTATCCATACTTATAGTAATTTAATATAGTATAAATCAAATAAAATCACATATAGTTCAAAATAAAGGCTTTATAATTGAGGAACTGATGTATCAAGAAGTATTTTGAGATGTTAAGGAACCAATATTGATGAAAATGTAACCTTACCATGGGAATTGTAATATGAACCTTATGAATAGTAAACCAAAAAAAATAATTTTATTATCACCCATGAATGTATATGAAAAATTTATATAACTTATAAGTAAAAATATCATATAATTATATCATAGTATAAAGAAGTAAATATTTTAAAACTTATTAATTTGGTGTTTGTATTTTTATAAGTCATAAATATTTAAAGAAAATTTAACGATTACAATAATAATTAAACATTAAATTTACTTTCATAAAATATATTGATAAATTTATATTTTTATATCTTATGATTTTTGGATTTTTTATGATACCTAAGTAATTTTTCAATGTGTAATAAAATAAGTTATAATTGTAAAATCTATATATACTAAGAAAATGACAATTTTAATTAAAATGAAATTACCCATATATATAAAATTATTTTCAAAAAATGGAGTTCATTTTTAAATTAGACCTATCAATAAATTATTATGGTAAATTTTTTGGAATTTTCTAATGTACTTGAATTTTTTGAGAATAGTGAAATACTATAGGTTAAGGTATATATACATAATAAGCTAAAAACACTATTCAATGAGTCATCACTTATGTAAGAACCATTGGTTCAACATAAAATGATATAATAACTATATTTAGTCTCCCAAATCAACACTATTTCTTGTCATGTGAAAATAATAATCTAATGAATAAAATAATTAGAAGACACCCCTCTCCTCTAATATAAATACCACCCCTCATTTCCTCTTCTCCTCAAAACTCTCATGATTTGATCCTTTCCAAAATAATTCCCAAATATTTTCCCAATCATCTACCATTTGTCTAATAGATCTTTTTATTATTAAAATAACAAGTCAATGTTCGTTTAGGGGGATCTCAAGAGGAGAATTCAAAGGTAAATACTCTCTCTTTTTCTTTTAATTTTTTATCAATTCTATTTATTTTCTTCTATTCCCAATAACATATGTTATCCAAAAATATTGATAACTCTAGAATGATTTTTATATTATAATTGTATCAGGTTCAGGGAATATTAATCATTATATTCATTATTCTCACTCCATTATTATAAAACTGAAATCGTCACATGTGATGTGTTAATTTATCGACACCATTGGTGAAACACATTCAATTTCCTTAAATTACCTAAATCATTCTATTGAAACCACTAAATGGTTTTCAAAATATTGTTATGTGTATGATACAACACCATTTATCTTATAGAATAATATTTTATACAAAATTCTTAAGGATAAAACAAAATGATTTTTTTTGGTTCGTAAAATTGCTAAAATTGGCCTAAAACAATCATAAGGAATTTTTATCTAATGATTCATCCTTGTTCCAAATAACCAAATTCATTTTAAATCATTTAAAATTATTTAACATCATGTTTAACTTATAATAAAAATATTGGATATTTATCCACATTTTACACAAACTTTTGTTTGTCTACACTATTTAACCGATCATGAAAATGATGAAAATGAATCCTCCAAAACAATTAAATTAAACTCTTTAACTCATAAAAA
Organism: Viscum album; assembly: GCA_963277665.1. Taxonomy (NCBI): domain Eukaryota; kingdom Viridiplantae; phylum Streptophyta; class Magnoliopsida; order Santalales; family Viscaceae; genus Viscum; species Viscum album. The sequence continues at coordinate 1,095,826,229 of OY728159.1, read as the reverse complement.
ATATCATAATTGAACTTAAAAAAACTATATTGAATTAAATACATGTAATAATGTTTTTTCATTTTTAATTAATGATTATAATGTGATTATATATTTCATTAATGCGAAGGAAGATTTCTGACACAAGGTACGGGGAATTCTCAAACCCAACTCTCTTTCATTAGGTTTTCCATATATTACCCAATTTTCAGTTTGTATATTACTTAAATATATTTTTTGTAATCATTATCATACCATTTATAAGATGTGCATGTTTTATACTTGTGTTTGTGGCAATCACAATGTTTTCCAAAAGAACTCTACTTTCAAAAAAACACAAATTTTACATCTAAAGATTGATTCATCTTCACTTAAGATTGATGACAATTTTATTAAATATGATATTACATTTTTTATTTTGGAAAAAAATTTATCAATGTATGATTTATGAAATAAAATCCATTCCTTTCCTTGGGTTATTTTATGTTCAATATTGATATATGTTCTATGTGGCATGCATGATAATGTAAATGTTATGATATAACGATGCACCCATAATTATATTAAGCTCTAGTGAATTGAGTAATGTGATGTATAATATAATAATAGTTAAACAATCATGAACATGACTCTTTTTTCAGTACTATGTGTGGTAGTTGACCCCTAATACATGATGTTTCATTTTTATGCATTTTGGCATTCCATGCCTTTCCTTAATTCTTCCTCTAACGAGTATGATCATATTTTTATGTTATGATAAAAATGATTATTCCCACCCCATGTTATATTGTTTCATGTTATTTTTTATCCACTTGTTGGGATTGTATATCATCCATTTCTTTGATGTAAATCCTCAGGTGATTGCATGTACAAAGTATAATTTAAGGGTAAATAATCTGTTATAGAAGTAGGAATTAAATAAATACTTATGATTTATTTTATAAATGTTATGTGTGGTCTTAATTTACAAGGACACTGATCCTTTGGATACTTATTGTGTAATGATTTTAGGTTTATTTTAATTATAATGATGTAATAATATATTTTTGAAAAAGCAGGGTTGTTATATTACTTCTCTTTATAGCAGAGTACTAGACACATAAGAAACCTACAGTGTGGGTTTACCTATCTTTACCTAGTTAGATTCAATCATCGTAATTAAAGTATCATTAAAGATAATAAATTATTCACTTTTTTACCTCAAAACATTTATTTGAAATGTTATTAATCAATATGATAATTTAAACCAACATCCATGGAAACAGTAATATTTGGAATCATAACAATGTTCTTCTCTAGAGAAATTATTATAATCCTAAAACTTTTCTTTTCAAAAAGAGTATTTTTTTCATCTAGTATTTTATGCTTGGGAAATTTTTATTCTTTTGTATCTTTGTGGGTGAGATTATTGTCGATGGTTTTGATTCGGACATTGAAAATATGATATTGTGTGGTCTTACATGTTAGATTGTGCATTGGTACTGGTTTCAACATAATAGTGGAAGTCTCTTATCAACTAGGTTTCTTCCCTTTTTCTAATCATTTGGACCAATACATGTGTTTGTAATACATAATAGAACGCCCCCCCATGAACATGGATATGGCTATTAAATCTCAATATCTTCCACAGTATTATTGAGTGGACCATTACACCATATCATGTTTTCATAATTATAACCCTTTATTTATTAACATGAGAAATTTAAAGGACTATTAATCCCTAAAAATTTTATCATATATTGAATAGTTGTAATTTCTCATATCTTTTAAAATAAAAATTTTAATTTTTTAATATCATATCTCTATTTATTGAGGAGAAATTTCATTTTGAATAGTTTTATTTCATTAACTCGATAATATTTTCAAAATCATTAACTAATAAATTTATATATGTGATAAAATTTTCTTTTTCAGAAGTTTAACAAGGTTAGAACATAGAGTGTGTTAAAACAATTCAAAATGAGATCATTATATTTTTTTGAATTTTGAATAACTAGATCTGGCAACACAAAATCAGATGTTCTGTGAGTTCAATTTTGTAAGATATAAGAATACATAGGTTTTTCTACTTGAATTTTAGATACTTTCATTTTCCAATATTTAAAATTTTGGTTACATGATAATCAAAGATATGAGAATTTATTAATGAAAAATTCATCTATATATAAAATTTTTTTACTTGAATTTCAACTATGTGAATTACATGTTAACATGAAACTGAAAAAAACTTTTTCTTTTACAACCACTGACATTAAAATTTACTAAATGTTCATTACCCTTGTTTCTATTGTCTTGATTTCACTACAATTACATGTTAATTATTTATTTTCTATATTAATTAATTTCAAATTATATTAAATAAATTTATAATAACATTACATGGTTAAAAATATTCACCAGAAAATTTTGAAGAAATGCGAGTTTTTATTTTAAAATATTATGAATATGAATTGTTAATATCAAATCTCTTATAGTATTATTCCAAATATTTTTAGGTTGATTTATAATATATATTAAATATTTTATCATGTATTTTATTGTGAATTTTTATGTTTTTTGGATATTAAAGTAGACGAATGTGGACATTAATTAGATCTCATTTATCAAAGACATACAAGAGAAGAATTTTTTTGGAAAATCCACACTGAATAATACTGAAGTATTGCATTGATGATATATACACTTACTTCCTCATAAAAAATATTTAAAATGGATTTAAAATTCCAAATATGTTGTTCATGGAGAAACTCTATATATATTGATTAAGATCTAGTGAAAGATATGAATTTTTTAGGATATAATATTTTTAAAGTAGTAAACCATTCATGTACATCACACTATCATTTTATATCCAATCAGTTTGTTATACTTCAGTATTCAATGCTTATTTATTAGAGATATTCATAATTCCAAAACATTCACAAGATTATTTTTTTGACTTTCTTCGAGGGTTCTAAAATAATTTCAATTCTTTTATGCTTATTCATGTGTTGGTTATACTACCCCATAAATGATACATGTGTGTGGGTTATGACTCCCACAAAAAAAGTTATTTAGGGTTGTTTCTCTATGGGTTAAAGGATTGAAATTTTGGGTTGTTCCTCCAGGGTAAAAGGCATGAATTTTCAAAGTGTGTTTCCTAGTAAAAAAATGATGGTTAGTCTAGGGTTTTATATTCAATTGAAAAAGTTTTTTTTGTAATTATGCACTAACTCAAGGTATGTTGAATTAATTATGGGATTATATAGTGATTGGTATCCATTTTTCTCCAAATATGAGATGAATGAATATTATATTAGGATCATTTTTAACCATACTACTATAAAAATATCTTCTACCAATTTATTTTTATTTACACTAAACTAACATTAATTCTCTGATATAATATCTAAATTTATTTGAAAATTCGAATTTAGCTCACTCTTTTATATTCTTCCATATTTATAATAGAAACAATTATTTATATAAAATATTGAACCCTATCTTGATATATATTTTTATATATGATAACTAGTAATATACATAACCATGAAGGTAAAAATATCTATTTAAGGTGTTAGGGATGATTTCTTATGATTTATTGGTACATTAATTAACACCTCATCATGATATTACATATTATTAAACATTAAAATATTATATGATAGTATTCAAAAAAATAACATTTATCAGTATAAAGTCATATAAAACCCATTCAAACTACCTGAATGTGAATATGAATCGTTAGTTAGTAATGATAATATTTTACTTCTATTCAATTACAAGGTGACTAATATTTTATATTGTGCAATTAAAAAATGTTGTTATTTATATATTAACATGTAATAATGTACATGAAATTTTCATGAATTTTCAAGTAACACATATTGGATCAAATTGGCTCATTTGATCAAATTTTTTCAGGTTAAGAGATGAATATAAAGAATTTAATGTGGGTGAAGAAAATAATTAGACAAATGTTCCATAGATTTATTTAATTTTAAATGGTATGGGTTACTTAAAAGAAACACTATAGAACCATGTTCTTGTATAAATATTACTTAGACCACTTCCTCATAAGTGTAATTGTAAAATGTATTATATAAATGCATGTCAAAAATTTAAGGAATATACATATGATGATATTAATTGTTACTTTTTTACAATAACCATTGGAATTGAAAAATGACATAGAAGAACAAAATACAATGAATAAGGGAATATATTTAAAATATATTTATATAATATTCAAATTCAAAATTTTAATGTTATGATAGAAATAATTTTTGTCAATAATAAAGGGAGAATATAAATGGAATAGTAGTTAGTAAAGAAGATTTTATAGGATAATCCTAATATTATTGCATGGACAGAATAAAAGGTAAAGTGTTTCTTAATGATAATAAATTTAAAAATTGTAAGCATGATGTACATAAATATTACATCTTAATAAGATTGTTTTATTATATATAAAAACTATCTACAATAGAATCATTTTGTTCTAGTGCCTTTATAACCATAGAGATAGAAAAAACATTCCCAAAAGTGTGGTATGTTATCTCTAATTACATTATTAAACACATGAAAACTTATTAAACATATAATACATAATACTATGCATCATAACCTAGGAAAAATAGACATAATAAATGTTGAGATAATATTTAAATTGTGAGAAAAAAATATCAACATGTCATGAAAATAAGGGTCTGTGGACATAATAATAACATTAGATTATCATACCCAATATATCATATCCCATAAACTGAACTCTTGGAATAAATATTTTTACTTTATGATATAAGATTAAAAATTTAATTAATTAAAATTATCTGTGATATCATAACATTAAAATAAGACAATGATTTTTGGCATACACATAAGAAAGAAAATCATTTCCTTAGTAGTTCAAGTGTATTTTACCAAACTATCATAGTGGATTGGGTTTACTTCCCATACCATTATAGTGGACTTGGTAAACTCACAATACTATCATGGTGGAATGTATCCCAAAATAAACTATGTTCTCTCCCTGTTATAGTCTTCTTTATTTACTGATATATAAATCATTATCTACTGAATTTTATTGAGATATAGGTCCCACTTACCACATTATTAAAATCATATATATGTTTACAATAAGATAATACAACATTCACACTGTCTAAACCCATGAAAATAAATGGGTTTTATAAATATTTCATCAAATCATAACCTGTAGAAAATAAAAATAATTTATAATCATTTAATCATTTAATAATATCTTATCCCACAGAAAAATATATTGGTTTCATATGCATTTTATAATGGTATAACACATGGAATATAAACTAGTTTTAGAAACTTCTTTTTTACATAAAAATATATCAAATACAGAAAGAATAGAAATTGTATCCTTAGATTACATACCGTATAACCTATAAGTAACGTCAAATGATAACATCATTGATGAAAATGATTTTCAAATATCAATCAAAACATTTCTTGAGGAAAATAACTATTCAACGTTCAAAATCACAGTTCTAAATTAACATTTTATAAAACATTATCAAAATATGTTTCTTTAAAAATAACCTTGAAACATAAAAAGTAATCTTCAAAAATCAACTAAAAAAATTTTGGGAAAAAATATCCATTCATATTTGAAAAAAAATAAAACATAAAAAATTTCCAAAAAACTATTTCATTGAAAATATCCATGAAAAATAACAATGTAATATTTATAAAAATTAATAATTATGATGAGGAGAAATTATTTTTTTCATACACATTAAAACTAATATTCCTTTGATGTTTTTTGTAAAAGAAAAATGGGATTTTTTTAAAAAAAAATTCATTTAAAATATTTTTCAAAATTTAAACATGTGTAATGTCGAAATTAAAAATAATATAGTAACATTAAAAAATCTTTGAAAAAAAATTAAAAAATATTGACAACAAAAGAAATTTTTTTTCCCACAGTTAAAAATAAATTCAGTTTCCTTATTACATTTTTTTTAAAATCATCACTGTAAAAAGAGAATAAAATTAAGGAGTAAAGTATATTCTATTTAAATATCTATGGGATATAAAAATTCATGATTTATTTAATATATATATCAGAATTTTTAATCTTCAAAATCATAATACTGATAATCTTAATAATTGATGAGATTATATCATAAAACCATTTCCACTTTTGTATCTGTTGATTCTTAGGTCACAGAAAAGAATAACATAAAATGAAACTTTTAATATTATGAATAGATAGAGATTAATTATATATCATTCCATATTAAAAGTATGTACACCTCATAGAATAATATTGGTTCATAACATAACCTATTTTCGAAAGGAGGCAATTGGAAATAAATATCACATACATTGACATCTTATTGTCTCGAAAGCTCACTAGATACTAGTATAATAAATATAAATTTAATATAAATATATTATAATAAATTATTAATATATAATATCATATAATATATACATATACCCTTTAATTAACAATTTATTAACAATTTCTAATTAAATTAATGTTTTGCATTATAACTGCTTCATTTTTCAAGTATGTTTGGATTTATATTTTTTATTCCCATTACATTGATAATTGATAAATAATCTCAAAAATGTTAAAAAAAATTTAAATATCATATATTATATATATATAAATATATGTATTTTTAGTGGTCCAAAAAATTTAGAGATAGAAAATTTAATACACCTTTCATAGAGGTGGTTGTCATACGTACGCTTGAATGTTGTTTCCTTTTTCATTGTAGATGATGTGAAATAATGGTAAATAATATAATAAATTTATAGGATCATTGATATTTCATATATATCACATGAATTTGTTAAACAATTTCCTTATTACCTTCCATGTAAATCTTTATTTAAAAGTGAATGACATCACTACATGTGGTCATAGTATGTCGTACTCATGATCGATGATAACATACACACTGCGCTTAATGGAAATTAAAAGAATAAATGTTAAATATATATGAATTTAAGTATATTTACATTGAAACTATAATAAAAATACATTATATCCATCATCATACCCTACTGTGTGAGGTGTTGAATGAAAATTTGCCATATTAGTTCACAAGGCAGTAGTTTGTCATAGATAGAAGTGATGTTATCATTTCCCATTTGTGGAAAGTGTAGATGAATGTAGTTTTTTTATTAAAATAGGAAACATTAATGACTTAAATCAGAAAAAGTACATGTGAAAATCCATGAAGGGAAATTGTCCAGCTAGAGCTGGTTGGAGTCGAATGGGCTAGAGGCCACTAGCTGATGGGCCGCGTTGTTCCCTTCCATTTTTATAAAGGAGAAGGTGCATAAAGAGAAGCGTTGGAAAAGTGAGATAATACTTCTGATGATGATGCCAAATGAATAGATCCCTCCATCGTTGTGGTTAATATCATTAATTACGGTAATGAAGTTGAACTCAATGGTGATATCACTCCATCCACATTCCAAGGCGGGCAACATACCGGCAAGGATGCCCATGGATTCAGAAACTACAGGTTCCCAGAAATCCTGATTTGGTTCATACTTTTCAGCAAGGATTTTCCCTAGATGATTTTGGGCCAGGAGGCTAAGGGAAACAAGCCCAACCTTTCGGAGCAACGCATCCACCTTAATATTAACATTCCATTCCATTGGGGGATTCCAATGAGGGGGGAAGGAGAGGGTAACACCTGGTATAAAATGTACATTGTGGACTTTCCAGCCATCATTCCAAGAGGTGGCCCCTTCAATCCAGATATCAAGGGGTTTTGATCTTGATGAAAAATAGAATCGTTGCACCGGACCCAGATAATCTATACTAGAGTATAAAGTGATCTTGAAGAAGCTGAGGATAGAGAGGAGCACCAACGCGTCATAAGATCGGTAAGGTTAGAAGCTGATGTCATTGAAGCAGCCAAAGTTGGTCCCCATTTAGTTGAAACATTCTTAGCTCCTAGTTAGTGAATGATGGTGTGCAAATGAGTTTCTAGAATGTTCGGGTAGAAGGGTAAAAATTCTGTACTAGCCATATATTGGTAAGAGAGGAGGCTCAAGGTTGGGAGAGTTCTCGTGCAGGTCTGCCACCAAAATTGGCATACATTAGGGGGGAATTGAGCTTCCAAATCAAATTCACTGTCCCTCATACTGACCGAATGAGTGGATTCCAAGAGCCAGTATCTAACCAGACCTCACCGTGTATTCTCCTGAGAAATCACTGATCTCGAAAAGCTGGTCAGGTCCTGCATGAGGGACCCAGGTAATTCTAAGTGCTTCATGTAGTTAATCATCATTTCATAAGAAAATATCAGTATATATAATTTTTATATTTTTTTATGTTACCATGGTTTAATTAGATTTTATTTTGGTGGAGAACAAAATAAAATAAATAAATTTATTGAATAATGTTAACTATTCTTCCGGTATCCTCGTTACATTTTCACAAAAAGTCATTTTAGGTTGGATTTGTGATAAAACAAATTGGACTCCACGATGATATTAGGTAATTATTTTGTTTATATTGTTATTTTTTGTCTAAAACAATGTGTTTTGAAAGTGTGAAGGTGGGGCAGAGTGGGTATCCCTTAATAAGCGGGGCAGAGGACACACATTGTATTTTTTTATATAATTAATTGATCCCTTTTTTATCATTCCAAAAAACAACAAAATGGGACATTCATGAACCTTATAAGATATAATTTCTAGATATTATTTTCCAGTGGTAGTCCTAATAATTTTGTGTAACTTTTAACTCTTATTGTATTAGTTCAAACCTAGATAAACCCATTTATTCCTTAACCACGATAAATAATCATTAGTGTTTTTATTTTCAATAATGTAAAAAATGATGTTAAAGATGTTATAAAATATAAATTATTTTGATTCCTATTGCTGAATATTTTTTTAAAACTAAACACATAGACATGTAAGAATATAATTTAAAATTAACCCAATTGATTTAATGATAAAGTCGGTTATCAAATATATAATTTTCAAAAGTGTAAAAATATTATACAAAAAAGTTTAATATGATATTCATTATAATGAATTAAATTTTATTAATATACTTATAATTGAACTAATTTTAATTTAAAACCAATTTTAAAACAATTTTTCTGTTTTTTAAAATAACTAAATCAAAATACTATTCAACAAATAACAAAAATTTCTACTCACTAAAAAATGTATATTTTGAGAAAAATTCCAAATATTAACTCCGATATAATTTTTCTTAAGATTACAAATATATATTTTAATTTTAAAAATGAATTTTATCAATGTGGTTAAATTTAATTTAATTATTTGTTCATAAAAGTCAATAAAAACTTTTTTTTTGAAAAAAAATACTTTTGGAACATATATTTAATTTTATAAAAATTAAGTACTTTTTATCATTAGGTTATATTTAAATAAACCCATTATAATTAATTTTTAAAATTTATTTATTACAGTTTATAAAAATTAATTTAACTGATAGGTTATAAAAATCATGTTTATATAATAATATTAACAATATATCTTGGTTTTTTAAAACTGAATGTCATGTGTTACCCAATCTAAACTAAATGTTGTGTACAATGAAATCTAAACTTGGTTTTAATTGTAATTAATTCTATCAAAGAAATTTAATTTATTAAAAATTAATAATTCTAAAAACTATAGGTTGTAACATTCTACAACCTTAAAAATGAATTTTAAACTACAAATTCTTTATAATGATAAAAAATAAGGATACTTCTGCCTCATCTTTTCCACAGGTACCCATTTAACACCTTCAAACTAATAGTTTCACAACAAAAGTTTCACCAACAAAGTGGTCCTATTTTCCATCACTTTATCTCTATGATCCAGAATCCCTACTGGTTGTTCCATATAAAAATGATTATTCTCTAACAATATTACATCTAAATTCAATACATCTGAAGAATCATGTATGTATTTCCCTATGAGAGATACGTAGAACAGATCAGGAAATTGAGAGGTATTTTTTGGTAGCACTAAATGAGAATATAATATCTTGATATGATCAAGAATCTAAAAAGTACCAATGCATCATGGTCATTAATTTCCCTTATATCCATATATCATTACCTTCTCCCATGGGGTAATTCATAGAAGAACCGCGTAACCAACTTCAAATTTGATATCATATTGGTGGTTATTAGCATAGTTTTTTCAACACAAATCTTATTTGATGTTATTCTAATTGGATTAGACCTTCTTTGCCATTTTATTAACTTACTCGGGTCCCAATGGATTACTTTATACAACTTTATTCCAGTTCATTAAAGTTTTATGATTCTTTCCGAAGATCTCGTCATGATGAGTAATCTGAATGCACGAGTAGAAGCTATTATTGTATGAAAAATAACCTATACAATGGTGTTAATCCCAACGACCATTAAAATCTATATTAACGTATCTCATCATATCCACTAGGGTTCAAATTTTTATCTCATACCAACCATTTTTCTGAGGATGATATATAGTGTAGAAACATGACATCATATCTAGAGCCAATTGATGTCTTCCCCATAACTACATTGTAAAACCTTAATCCCAATCAGATAAAATAGAATGTGATAATTCATTTAATCATACCACTTATTTAACATATATCTGGGAATTATGATCCATATATAAATCATCTCTAATAGTGATAAAATTTGATAAAATTTCATGGCAGTCGACTACAAACCATTTATGATTATGCCCATTAGATGTTTTGGGGAGTCCGACAACATTATACATAGTGATGTTTCCTCATTTCCATTGTATTATGGGTAATATATATAATATCAATTCATAATTTATTCTCATACCATTATATTTATAACTTACATATCATCGAGATATAAACATTGTGATATCTTTATTCATGTCATCCCATCAAAAATACCATTTCAAATATCTATACATATCTATACTTCAATGATGAATAGATAATGATGTCTATTGGATTCCTCTAACAAATCCTTCTTCAAATATGGTATGTAGGGAACACATATGTGTTTCCTGAACCTTCACATTCAATCATGGTAATGGATAGACTAATGAACATTTCTCGCCTTATTTTATGATTTACATTATCTTTCTAATCCTTTTAATCGTAACATGAATTGATAAATAAGAATTTAATATATAATTATAAGATTTATCCCCTTTATTCTGGATTTCCCCACCTATCCTTTCCAAATTTAGGAATATTGTATCACTTATTTATCCTTTACATGGATAAGATATCACAATTATTTCAACTCAAGGCAGTTCCCTCCTTGTTTTCTTTCCCTAGGTGGTATTGTATTGAACAATAATAATCATTAATTAGTGATAACCATCTTCTATGTCACAAATTCAACTCTAATGTAAATAAAAATAGTAAAATTTTATAATTAGTATATTTATTAAAAATGTTTCCTTAAACATAACTCTTCCATATCATTTATGAAAAAATAACGAATAGAACATTAAATAATTAGTTGGGTAATTTTTCTCATGAAACATTAATTTTCAAGAGGTATAAGTTAAAACCACGTAATTAGGAATGATAGCATATCCTAATGCTTTCTTGGTTACATGAAAATAGATTACAAAACATTCTCCACTGATGTGAAATCTAATCATAGTTGAAATCACTAACCTTCTCTTCGGTTCCTTGAAATGTTCCTCACATTCATCTATCCATAAGAACATGGATTCCAAATGGGCTAACATGGAGAGTGGATTAGATAGTCATGAGAAATTATCCACAAAAAAATTGATAATATACATTTAAACTAATAGAAATACATATCTCTATCAATGTAGTTGGTCAAGTCCAACATTCAATAGCCTCTATCAATTATGGATCTAATGATATACCATATATTGAGATTATATTACCCAAAAATGAATCTTTTTTCATCCAAAATTCTATAAATTTAGATTTTTCATATATTTTTTCCTTCCTTTGGTTCGTTAGTAAAATTATAAATAGATATTCATGATCTAACTTAATCATTGAATAGATAATAATTTCATTTATAAATACTACCACAGACTAAACTATGTAAACTATAAAGACTATATTCATCAAATTTATGAGAATAAGAGGGGAATTAGTAATATGGAATCGTATCAGTATATATTCATAGTGTTCATACCTTGTATGAAATGATTTCTTGGGTATATTATTTTTTTCCACAGTTGATAATATCTTGTATAAATTTCAATCTTGGAAATGTATTTATCTCCACATAGTTGATAAAATATGTCATCAATATGGGTTAGATGACACTTCTTCTTGATTATGAAATTTTATATCTCTTAATAATCAATGCACAGTCCCATTAATCAATATCGCTTTATAAAAAATAAATGTTCTCCCCAAGGAGAAATCCTTGAATGAATTAATCACTTCTCATTGTTATCATATATTTTTTTTGAATTTTTTCTACTCAGTCATTTATATTCTATAGGGACTCTTTAAGATGGGTGTGGCAATAGGTTTGAGTTCTTTTGAGAAACGAACATCATTTTTTTGTGGAAGTCTAGGAAGATCATTCATAAAATAATTAAAAAACTCCATCACAATAGGAATATCATCAATTTTGTGTTTCACCCCAACAATATGTGATAAATAGGAATAAAAACCCATATAATGGATGAGATTTTGATCAGAAGTTCATATTAATCTTCATATTGATAGAAGGTCACAGGTTGTTGTAAAACCAAATATGACATCAATTTTTCGGCAATTAATGTGATATTTATATTGATAAATCCAATACATTCATATGATACAATAAAATTCAACAATATAATGAATGACAACATTTTTAGAAAGCAGATTCTCGCAAACATAGACCAGATATGAATTATATAATTTACATGTTATCATCATACCATTTTTGGTTTTCACAAAAAATTGTAGCAACCCAATCATCCATGGTAATATTCTCTTTGATTAATAAATTAGCTTTTGCAGTACGTTACTCTAGGTCCAAGCACACCACGGCCAACAGAAACTACCGATTTAAAAAGTAGTTATGAATTGTAATATCCATGTTTTAAAATTATATAAATTTTATTTTTCAAAATGGACATCATTTTTTGATTTCAAATATCAAAATTAGAATATTGTGTTGTTTTGGTATTTTTCTAAAAACATTTTGATATACAGTGACAAACACTGCGTTATTGTCTAAAAACAGAATTTTTAATTAAAAATTTATTTTTAATTTAAATTTATTTTATTGTTAAAATAGATACATAATATCTATATGAATCCTATTTAATTTATTGGTTCTATTTCATAATAAAATTAGATATATAAAATTGTATTGACCTTTTTAATGTCCTTTACCAACCTTTTATGCACATTTGAAAATTTGCATTAAACATAATTTTTCCACTTTTGCTAATTGAATTTTAAAAAATCGATATACACGGTTGAAATCAGTAATTAAAATGTGGTTCAATGGGATGAAAATAATTTTTCGTTAATAGTAACATTTTAATTTTATTTACCACAACTAAAAGTAAATAGGGTAATTAAAGGTAAAATTAATATTATAATTACTCCCACAAATGTCCTAACAATATTGGATAATTATCTATCAACCAAAATCCATGTTAGAAAAAATATGTGCTCATTTTTAATTAACATGGATTATATTAGGACATTTAGTACATTTTATTTAAAGAAGAGTTAAAATTGTTCAATTCAAATTTTAATAACTAAAACATTTTTAATATTGGGTTATACATAAGATAGATTAGACTATAAATATTCATTATAAATATAAAAATATTTCTTATGTCATTTTATTTTAATTATAATTTTTAGAAATTAAATAATTAAATTTATTTACGAAACAATTTTGATGCAATTATTACCTTATTAATGCATGATTTAAATAATTAATAATATAAATATTAAAATAAAAGTAAATTTAAACTTTTGATGCCAAACATGAATTTAATAAGAGAATATGACAAGTTAGGGATGAATATATTTTTTTAAATGTAATAATGTTGTTAGGACTTTTAGAAATTCAAAATACTAAATAATGTCAAAATTGACATAAATGAGTTTTTAAAACAAATAATATTTTATTAAATGATATAATATTTTTAAAAATATATGATTCAGCTAAATGATTTAGATAATGTATTATATGTCATTAATTAACCACTCTATGTTGTCGTAATATTTTATAGTACATATAATAACGATGTAGTATAAAAATAGATAAAGACATTGTAAAAGATAAACTATTTAACTAAATGATAAATCTAAAACATGAGGCTAATTTGGTGACCTAAAATTTACTAAAACCCATTATATTAGAGTATATCAACCCATCCCAACCTTATCCCCAAAATATATCCATTTCGAGATCATAGAAACTAAAAAATATATTGTAATAAATTTATATTTCAAGCTCTTCCTAAAGTACCCCTCAACTCTCTTATAAATAGGTACTTCCCCTTCTCTTAAATTCACACCTCCAAAGCCATTTTTAAGGCCACACCCTGCTCAAATATCCTCCCAAATACCCACACTTAAACCTAGAGGACATAATTTTATCAGATATCCAACCAATGGAGCCCTTTTGTTCAAAAAAAAAATAAAGCACCCGGAGAAGAGGTAATTATTTCAACACCACTTTCAATGTTCTTTTCTTCTATTACGTTATCTTTCGATGTTTTTTCTATAATAAAGTACAAAATATAGTACCTTATATATAATTAAATGTTATTATAAATATGGTTCAACCATTTTAATTATTCTATACATCTAGTAAATGAAAATGTCACCAATTGTGCATTTGCACGTCTTACCGTCTCTATGTCGTGGAGTAGTTTGTAATTCAATACCTAATTATTTGGATTTGTATAAATATGAGTATAATTTATTTAAATAATTAATATAACTTTTTAATTATTGTATATATATATATACTATACCATCCAATTACATATGTTTTCACAATCAATAGAATGATATAGTCGCTAGTGCATACGTACGAATTAAAGTTTCCACGACGTGATGAGATTTCATTCCACATCATAACCATTTAAGAATAATTTTAATTTGATGATTAAAAAGTAATGTTTAATAACATAATATCATTAAGGATATGAATCAAATACATCCTATCCATAAAAAACACGACATACGTAACAAAACATATAATGGAAAATGAATCAGTTAACAATCAAAACAAGGATTCTACTGAAATATTATTAACAAAGCAGTATTATAGGATCATACATGACATCATATTTATGTACGTGTTTCATGTATAATTTAATAACAATTATTTAACCATTTTACATGATGTTAACATATCCTTGACTATATAAAAGTACACGGTAAGGGTTAGTTTTACAATCTCATTATTATGAGAGGTTGTTTAGACGTAAGTATCTACTGGTACTTATTTATCATCCACATCCATATTTCTAAAAAATGAATTTTCAAAATGATTTTCTTATTTCCCAGACTATGGGTTAATTTCATTTATACCCTTGTTTTTACTTTTTATAAAAAATTTTGAGAGGAATCTTTCCATCATTTTCCAAACAAGGTTCTTTATGACCTTTTCGACAAATTAAGGAAATAATGTTTTTAACATATATGGAATGTGTGGCTATTTTCTGCCATTATAACACATTCGATGCTTCCCTTAGAGACTTATATGAATATTTTCAAAATTAATTTTTTCTTTTATAGGTATAAAACATTTAAATTATTTCAAGGTAGAATGATATATTTCAATCAAATAGATATTGGATTGATTTCATCTATGTCACCATCTATTATAAGATTTTATGTTTAATTGAATTTGATTTATTATGATACAATAATCTATATTATATTGATAGTTTTATGATATTTATGACTATAGATGTGCACTTTTAATGTCATTCATGGTTTATGGTTAAATTATTAATAGTTCATATGTTAGTTTAACCATAATTTTAATTTTATGCTTCACCATTATCATATGAGGAATGCAGTGGACATAGTAAGTGATGGGATGGTCCCAGTGTATCCCCTTTATGAATCAGTATGTCTCATTAGAAAAATTTGTGTCTTGTCACAAGGCATTGATAATATTTATATTTAGGTTCTTGTCATGAGGCCTTGACATTGTGGTTAAGATGTCTAGAATTATGCATTCCATCATTATGAGATTACCTATTGATATTACAAGTGATTATTTGACTAGTATAATATCATTGGGAATAAGTAAGCCGAATTATTTGTTTTAAATTTTCCATATTATACTGAAGTTTATGTTTAAAAGGATTGTGTTTTGGTCTTATACATTGCCTCAAATTTTTATGCTTATTTATGATTGCTTTTGCAATATTGTTACCCTTATTGAGCATCTGAGATCACTCATTTGGTATGTTTTCTTCCAAGATGTGAATAAGTATATAATGAAAGACTTTTAGGGAATCGATAAGTAATATGAGTGTGTTAAATTGATTGAAATTTTTTCTTTTTTCTTTTTCCTAATGTAATGTGAAACGTATTTATGTATCTAGTAATTTCAAGGATACTAAACAGATCGGTCTTTCAAGACATGATTTCTTATGATCATAAAAATGTTATGTAATAATGCACCAACTCTATATAACTAGGGTTAGGTCTTTATAGTGGTTATCACAGGCGAGTTTAGTACAAACCTTGTAAACTAGATTTTGAAAAAACTCTGATTAGAGAATGTTACAGTAATATATAATTTTTGAATTGGTATTAAATAATATCTAAATTTTTTGGTAATTTAGATATTATGTGGGTTTTTCAAAATATACATCCATATATGGATAATACAAGTGGAAATGGTTCTAGAATAGAGGTACCTTGGGATGAAATCTCCAAAAAGGAGTTTCAGGCTTGACCTAGGGTATCCTGGTACCCGACAGAAGGCCTTACTACCCACCTGTTTTGAAACTTTTGTGGGATACGATTCAGATAGTTATCATTTTATTTAAAAAACATTATGATTGATTAATCAGTAAATAGTACCCAAAGGAAAAAAAATTATTATGAATTAAATGCATAAACTGTTCAATTTATTTTATGTATTTTAAAAGTTTGGAATTATGCATTGTGATTCATAAGCTAATGTAGTGTATTCCATTTTTTTGAAATTGCGCCTAGTGGAAAGAATAGAAACTGTAGTAATGCACATAATACATATAGTTATTTCCCTCCAATTAAATATAATTATATTGGTGCTGTTGATGCCACTAGTTCTGAACAACTTATTACCAAACTAGGAAAACTCACTTTGGTTATGAATAAAAACATTACCTGTATAAGAAACCCTGATCCACAACATGGTGGAAAAAAGTTATACTGCTTTATGAGGAAACAACTACCAACATTCATTGTGAGATAAAATACATTTTTAGATGATAAATGAGTAAGTTTCTTAGAGAAAATATCTCATTCTTTGGGGAGTAGCGAAGGGAAAAAAGTTTTCGTTGTAGTTTATCACCTCTCTAGAGATGAAGATCAATGGTGATCACTAATTCAAAACCCAAAGGTGTTTGAAGAAGTATCAAATATGGAATGAAGGGAGCTTAATGATATTTTCATAGCAAATTACTTTCATCGTGAACATCTACCGGATATGGAAAGGAAATTTCTGAGTGTGAGGAAAAATGAGGATGGGAATGTCGCAAAATATGTGGTTAATTTACTAGGTTAGCAAGGCATGATGCTGATAATATACATAACCAAAGAAGCAATATTGATTGATTATTTGATTATATAAAACCATTTCTTCATCTAAAATAAGTCTGAAAATCCTTCGCATCATATGAAGATATGGTCTTATGTGCTATAAAGATAAAAAATGAATTCTTTAAGTCTTATGACAATAAAGTGAAGTAAGGGAAGAAGAGATCAATTGAACACTATAGAAAAGAAAATAATGGGAAAATGAAAAAATTAATGTTCTTCCTACAGTAATTGTGGGATGAGACATCATGGTATATTCCATAAGGTGATGGGAGTTTGTTGTAAGTGTTGAGAAAAAGGACACCAAGCTCATGATTGTAAGGGGATGAAAGAGGCAATCAATGTTCGACGCTAAAATTATAATGAAATGTGGAATTATTAAAATTAGGGACTTAATCATCAAGGAAACAAACCACAAAAAATTCCAAGGGTGCAAGCCCCAGCTTATGTGATCACTACTATTGAGGTTGAAGTTCTTAATAATGGGGTGGTAGATACTATAATCATTTCCTCAGAATTAGCCAATGCTTTATTTGATTCGAGATCATCTCATTATTTCATACCTTTCATGTTTTATTAGATAATTAGATATTAATAATTATACTTATTAAGGGAGTTTTCAGTCAAAACATCTATGGTATGTATTATTGCAAAAAAGTATTGTTAATCAGTTACTATTATACCATAGTGAAATGCTTTATATACTAATCTTATTTCCACACCGATGATTGAATTTGATATAATATGTGGTATGGATTGTCTTTCATACCATTATGTGAGAACTTATTGTAAAAAAATGAGGTTACAGTTTTTGATGATGCTAAGGAATCCCTTATCTTTATATCTGAAACATCACCATCTGATTCTCATGAGGATCCACCCCCAGTAGCCCTACTAAATTCAATTATTGGGGAGGAAGGGAGTGAAATAACTATGGGTGAGGAATGTAATGTACCAATAAAGGATGTACCTATGGTTCAAGAATATGTTGATGTGTTTCCAGAGGATTTACCTGGACATCCTCTAGAATGGGAAATTGTGTTTTCCATTAACATAATTATTGGTTTGAGGCCCATATCAAAGAAACCTTATTGAATGGCCACTATAAAATTATTAAAACTGAAGAAACAACTAGAGGAATTGAGTAATAAAATATTTATTTTCCTTAATGATTCTCCATAGGGGGCCCCAATTCTTTTTTCGATAAGAAAGATTGATTGATTGGGTTTTAAATTGACTATAGGGAGATCAATGTGATAACAACATATAATAAGTATCCCATACCTTGTATTGATGATTTATTTGATAAAATTCTTGGAGATTGATATTTTTCAAAGAATGACCACCGTTCTAGATACCATCACTTGTGTATGAAGAATGAATAAATTCCAAAGATAGCATTTTGAACAAGCTATAGGCTTTAAGTGTTTAAAATAATGAATTTTTAACTGACTAATGTGCTCTCCTTTTTCATTGATCTAATGAATAGATTTTTCAAGGACTATCTTGATGTATTTTTAGTTGTATTTATTGATGATATATTGGTATACTCTAAATGCTACAATGATCATGAAAATCACTTACACACTATTCTGAAGAATCTTAAAAGAAAGAATTATATGGGAGGTTTAGCAAGTTTGAATTCTTCTATAGGAAATTTCTTTTCTTGTCCATATTATTTCTAATGAAGGAATCTATTTTGATCCTTATAGGAAAAGGGAAATCAAATAATTTTATGCACTAATGATTATAACTAAGGTACGCAATATTATTGGTTTAGTAGGTTACTATCAGTGTTTCACATATATTTTCATCCAGTTGGATGACCCATTATCCAAGGTCACGCTTAAAGGGGTTAAATTTGTTTGCACAAAATAGTGTGAATAATGTTTTTAAGAATTGAATAGAATATTATTCAATTATCCTACATTGATTCTACCATCAGAGAAGGATGGTTTTCTAATTTAAAATTTTGCATCAAAGAAAGGAATTGGTTTTGTCCTTATGCATAATGATAGAGTTATTGACTATGTATCATGAAAACTAAAAATTCCTGAACAAAACTATCTTACTCTTGATCATATGTTAAAAGATATAATATTTGATGTGGAGATATGGAGACACTATCTCTAAGGTGAAAATTCTAGATATATACTTATTACTAGAGTTTGAAGTATATTTTCTCATAGAAAGAACTCAACATGAGGAAAAGGCGATGGCTTGAACTGCTCGAGGATTATGATTGCAGAATACACTACCACCCTAGGAAGGACAATAAGTTGGTAGATACATGAGCAGAAAGGATAATGGAATTCTAAACACTATTATATTTTAAAGGGATCTTATGTTCATTGATCTAGTAATGATGGATATGGGAATTACCTTGGAAGTTGAATCATCAATACATTTTCAAATGGTTTCCAACCCACATTTACTAGAAATGATAAAAAGTACATAGACAGGTGATTAGGAGTTTCAAAAACAATTAATATTGTTAATGATGTGAGATTGGTAGAATTCATATATAAAGATTGAATTTTGAAATTTGGGTAGAGACTTTGTGTTCCCTACATGCCTCAGCTAAAAATAGAATATTTTGGATGATGCTCATAGCTCCAATTTCCCTATACACCCTTGTAGCACTAATATGTATAGTGATTTGAAGGAATATTTTTTGTGGAGAAACATGTCGAGGGAGATTTCTGATTATGTGTTAAGATATACGGATTTTGAATAGGTGAAGGCTAGAAGACCACATCCTAGAAGATTCATTCAACCTCTTCCCATACCTTAGTGGAAATGGGGTGATATTATGATGGACATTTTCATGGGGCTATGAAAGACACCTAGAAGGAATGGTGAAATATGGGTCAGTGTTGATGGTCTTACCAATTTGGCACATTTTCATAAAATAAAATTATATTTATCACTTGAATGTCTACAAAGACTATATATTAATGATTTTATAAGACTTCATGTTGTTCCCCTATCGATTATTTCTGATCAGGATTCCCATTTTACATCAATATTCTTGAAAAATCCTCAGAAATACCTAGAAACTAAACTTCAGTTAAGCACTGCCTACCACTCTCAAACTGAATAACAATCAAAACAAACTATTAAAACCTTATGGAGACATGTTGAGATCTTCATCACATGAATTTCAAGGTATGTTGGATGACTTTTTACCTCTTGTAGATTTTTCATATAACAATTACTTTCATTCAAGTATTCAAAGGGAACCATATAAAGCGTTATATAGAAATAGATTTCATGCAACAACTTGATAGAATGATGTTGGTGAAATAAAAATTGTAGTCCTATAACATGTTAACGAATAAATGGAAAAGGTAAAGATTATCCAAACTCACATCAAAGTTTCTCAAATTAGGAAAAAGATATATGTTGATAACCAAAGAAAGTATTTGGAATTTCAAGTAGGTGATCATATTTTTTTAAAGTTATCACCATGGAATGGTGTTATAAGATTTGGTAAAAATGGTAAATCATGTCCCAGGTACGTCAAACCATTTGAAATGTTGGAATGAATTGGAGTTGTAGCTTACTATTGGGAAATTCCTCCACGTCTCTCCAAAGATCATGATGTGTTCCACATATCACTATTAAGAAAATACATGCCAGACCCACCACATGTACTCATTTTTGAAGAAAAATAATTGGAACATGAAATGTCTTATTGTGAAGATCTTGTCAAGTTTCTAGATACCATATAACAAGTGATGAAAAATCATATGACTCGTTTGGTAAATGTTCTTTAGAAAAACCATAAAATAAAAGAGGCAGCATGGGAACATGAGGAACTTATGATGAAGAACCACCCAAATATTCTTATGGTTTAATATTCTATATGTTTTTAGGACAATATTATTTGAAGGAGGGAATAATGTAACACCCCAATCGTCAATGGTACGTTTCTCTTAGAGCAATAAAATAGCCTTCACTGTATACAGCTTTGGGTACTATCAAACCACAACCAATCAAATTAGACATTTAAAAAGTAGCTATGAATAGTAATTCAAGCTTTTTGAAAATTTCAAAATTTTATTTTTCCGAATGGACTTCTTTTTTGGATTCGGAATATCATAATTATCTCAGGGTTATTTTTTTATTTTTTGGAAAAATTTATATTTTTGAGGAATAGTGAAAAACAATGCATTATTATTTAAAAAACAGATTTTTTATTTAAATAATTATTTTAAAATATAAATTTATTTTAATGAAATAATATATAAATAATTCCAATAATAATCCAATTTAATTTATTGGTGTCATTTTATAATAATATTAGATATATAAAATTCTATTGAACTTTTAACGTTGTTTATCCATGTTCTAGGCACATTTGAAAATATACATAAAACATAATGTTACCACATCTGTGAATTTATTTTCAAAAATCTGATAGATATGGTTCTGATAAATAAGTTAAATGTGGTTAAATAGGATGAAAATATTTTTTGGTAAATATTATCTTTTGAATTTTATTTACCATGATTAGAAGTATATAGAGTAATTAGAGGAAAAAATAAAATTAATATTACACCAACACTTGTCCTGCGTATATTGGATCAGTATAATTTGACCAAAATCACCCTTAGGTAAAAAAATATAATCCTTTTTTATCCAATTGGATTAGATTAGGACATTTAGTATATTTTATTTAACGAAGAGTTAAATGTATTAATTTGAATTTTTAATAACTAAACCATTTTTATATAGGGTTATACATAAGTTAAATTCAGTTAAAAATATTAATTACAATGAAATAAACATTTCCCACATTATGGTATTTTATTTACTATTTTTAGACATTAAATAATTAAATTTATTTTTGTTACAATGATGATGTAGTAATTTCCATATTAATGAATGAGTAAAATAAGGGATATTATAAATGTTAAAATAAATTTAAATTTAATTCTTTGACGCCTTAAACGAATTTTATAGGTGAATATGACATCTTAGGGTTGATTTAATTTATTTTATAGAATTAATATAGTTTTTATGACTTTCACAAAAACCGAATAATATATATATTCAAAATTGACACCAATGAGTTTTTAAAATAAATTCTTTTTTATTAAATGATATAATAATCCTAAAAATATAAGATTTTGAAACATGACATATATAACGTAATATATGTCATTAATGAATCTCTTGAGGTTCTCTGGTTATTTTTTAGTAAATATATTAACCATGTAATATTAAAATACATGAAGACATGCTAAAAGATAAACTATTTAACTAAGAGTAAAATCTAAATGATATGGTTCATAGGGTTACCTAAAATTCTATAAATCAATTTGTTTTATAGTACATAGTCTGTAACACCCCAAGATTTCATAGTGTGTTATTTCATCAAAATAATTCAATAACTTTCACTACACGCAACACCGAGTTCAAGCGCACCATGACTTACCAAACAAGTCGTTCAAAAGAGGTTATGAATAATATTAACTAAATTTTAAACTTTATATAATCCTAATATTTTTAGAATACATATTATGAGTGTCATAGACATAATGTAAGAACAAATTCATTTTTTTCAGATAGAAGAATTATTTTTTTTAAAATGCACTTTTACCAACTTTTAATAGTGAAACCCATTTTTTAAATCAAACATTTTAAACTTTTATATATTCAATTTTACTAAATAAATTTATTCTTTAGAATGGGGACATCAAATATTTACAATTAAACACCCCATGATTCCACGGTACATTTCTCTTTGAATAATGTAATGGCCTGCATTGTACGCAACTTCGAGATTCTAACACACCGCAACCAATCAAACTAGCCGTTATAAATAGTAATACCAAATTTTGAAATTTTATAAATTTTATTTTTTGAAATTGAATTCATTTTTGGATTCGTAATATCAAAATTATCTTAGGGTGAAATTTTGGAACATTTTGGATAACCTTCATATTTTGATGAATAGTGAAAATTACTAAATTTTAATTAAAAAAACTTTTTTAATTGAAATAATTAATAGTTATAAATTATTAATTTGAGTGGTTTTAAATTATATTTAGAATATATTTTTACCATTTAATACAATGTTGGTCATTGAATGTAATTTCACATTTAAACTAAACGTAAACATGTGTCAATCTTTTGATAGTTATTATCTCTTAAAAACATGCTATTTGTTTTGACGACGGGAATTAATTTTTAAATTTAATAATGCAACTGATATGTTTTGAATTTGGTAAAAAATAAACATCATTTTTGAATTCATAATATCAAATATAGATTAGGCCTAATTTTTGATATTTTTCTGGAAACTTTCATTTTTTTGATGAATAGTGTAACCATTAAGTGGTAGTTAAAAAACTAAATTTTTCATAAAACATAATTTTACCACTTCTGTGAGTCGAATTTTGAAAATCCGAGAGACTCGGTTAATATCAAGGAGTAAAATGTGTTTCAATGAGATGAAAATAATTTTTTGTGAATAGTAACTTTTTACTTTTATTTACCACGGTTAAAAGTAAATAGGGTAATTAGGGGTAAAAGTGTATTAATATTTCCCTAACACATGTCCTAATTCTATTGGACAAGTGTATCTCAACAAAAAACAACCTTATGAGTAAAATATTATCATTTAGGACCACTTGGATTAGATTAGGACATCTATTATTATTTAATTCATAGAAGTGTTAAAAGATTTAAAATAAAAGTTTATTTACTAAAAAAAATTAATATAGTTTTATATAAAATATAAATTAGATTTTAAATATTAATTAGAAAGATAAATAGATTTCCTACATAAGGATATTTTATTTATAATTTTTAGACATTATATAATTTAATTTATTTATGACACAATGATGATACAGTAATTACAATAATAGTGAATAATTAAAATAATTGATATTATAAATACCCAAATAAATATAATTTGAGACTTTTGATGAATTACACTAATTTTCTAGGTTATTATGACATGTTTGGATTGATTTAATTATCTTTTTTCTATGTAATCATTCTGTTGTGATTTTTACCAAAATCAATTATTGAGTAGTGTCAAAATTGACATAAAATAGTTTTAAAAACAAATATTATATTATTAATTGATATTAAATTCCTAAAAATCTAAGGTTCGGCCAAGATACTTATATCATGATTGTTTTATCATTAATGGACCATGTGGTGGTCACTTGGATGTATATAATAAGTTCATTAACCATATAATATAAAAATACAAAGAGACATTGTAAAAGTGAAACTAATTAACTAAGAGTTAATACTTAATGATAAGGTTAATATAGTAACCCCAACCTATCTAAATCCTATTGGTTGAGTGGTTTTCGTCCTATCCCCACCTTAACCTTTAAATAATCCACTTTGGAGCCATTAGTAACCGAATATAAATTTATAATAAAATAATATTTCTAGCTCTTATAAAAGGGCACTCCTCGTTCTCATTAATTCACACCTTCAAAGCATTTTGGTTTGGCCAACCCCTACCCAAATACTCTCCCAACTTCCCTCAATTAATCCTAGATGCCTTAGTTTGATCAAAAACCAAACCTAAGGAGCCCTTTTGATCAAATTAAAAGGAAGAACACGAAGATGAGGTAATGTTTTCACCACCCTTTTTCAAATTCATTTCTTATTCAACTTCTTCTTTATTTGTTTTTTCCATTATAAAATAATGAATACAGTATCTCCTATATACTGTAATATTATTATAAATATTTTACAACCATATTCAATATTCTATCCATCCTTTGAATGACATGTCACCATACGTGCGTACGTACGGGTTACCGTCTCCACGTCAAGGTGTAATTGTTATTCAATATATTATTATTTGGATTGGTATAATAATGATTTTTAATTCATGTAAATAATAAATATAACAAGGTAATGATTTTGAATATATGATATACCATCCAATTATATATTATTTTAATATCAAAAGAATGATATTGTCGCTCGTGCGTACGTACGGACTACCATCTCCATAAACGTGATGAGATTCATTCTCCATCGTATCCATTCAAGTCTAATTTTCATTTGAAGATTAATAATAATATTTATGTACTTAATATAAT
This sequence comes from Viscum album, assembly GCA_963277665.1. Lineage (NCBI taxonomy): Eukaryota > Viridiplantae > Streptophyta > Magnoliopsida > Santalales > Viscaceae > Viscum > Viscum album. The sequence goes on along the minus strand of OY728159.1, from coordinate 1,095,800,438 downwards.
TCTGAATATGAAAAAGATACAACCTATCCATAACAAACATGTCTTACATAACAAAACATATAAAAGAAAATGAGTAAGTTAACACAAGAAATGATGATAATTCTAAAATATTATTAACAAATCAATGTTAAAAGATCATATATGATATCATATTAATGTAAATGATTCTTGTATAATTTAATAACAATTATTTCACATTATACAAGAGTTTAACCTGCCCCAACCAAGGAAAAGTACAAGTTAAGGGTTTATTTTTCTCAATCACTTCATTATCTGAGGTTGTTTATATGTAATAATCTACTAGGACCTCTTTATCATCCACATCCATGTTTCTTAAAAATGTATTTCAAATCATTATTAATATTTTAAAGACTATGTTATAAATTCATTTATACCCCTGCTGACTTTTTATAAGAGGTTTATAAAGTAATATTTCCATTGTATTCTAAACAAGTTGATTTTAACCTTTTCAAAAGAATTAAGGTAAGAATGTTTTTTTAACTTATACAGAGGGTGCGGCTATTTTCCACTGTTATAAAATCTTTGAAGGTTCCCTTACAAGAATATAAGAATATTTTCAAAGTAAATGTTTTATTTTTATGTGACCTTTAAATTATTTCAAAAATAATATTTTAAGAATTTGTGAAAGGTACTCTTTATCAAGATCAGAATTTTAAATGTTTTAACGATTTATCTTTCTAACTGTTTTTAATTAATGTCCATGTTTTCAAAATGATTTTAAGGATTTATTTATATGCACATTAATATTTTGAAATGATATTTCTTTTCAAAGGTTTCAAAGTGGTATGGGACACTTTGATTCAAAAATTTCTTTTAAATTACTTCCTTTATAAATGTGTGACTTTTAAATGATTTAAAAAAAGAGATATTTCTCTCAAATAGTTTTGATTTCATCTATGTCAACATCCATTGATGGATTTTAAGATTATTTGAAGTTTATTTATTATAAAACAAAACTTCCATATTGTATTGAAGGTTTCATGATATGTTTGACTGTGGATGTATTATTATTTTTATACCATTCATGGTTTATGGTGAAAGTATTGACATTTCGTATGCTAGTTTTAATATGAATGTTTATGTTATGTTAAAAAATGTTCGTATGATAAATTCATTGGACTTAATAAGTGACGGGTAGAGCCCAGTATAGATCCTCGATGCATCGGTAGGTCTCATGAGACAAACTACTGTCTTGGCGCAAGGCCTTGACAAAATATTATTTGTAGTCTTGGCATGAGGCCTTGGCTATGTGGTTATGATCTTCTGGCATTATGAATTACTCCATTATGAAAGTGGTTATTGATTCTGCATGTGATTATTCGATTAGTAAAATATCCATGTGAATTAGTAAATGGGATTATTTCATTTTATTTCTACCATATTACATTGAAGTTCAAGTTTAAAAGGCTTTTGTTTTAGTTATACATTGCCTTAAATGTTTATTCGTATTTATGACAGTTTACGCTATATTGTTATCCTTACTGAGAATTTGAGCTCACTACTTTCTATGTTTTTTTTCCCAGGATGCGAAGAAGTATTTTATGAATGACCTATAGGGATAGTATGGGGGGATAAGACTGTGCACTATAGATTCTATATTGTTGTAGTTTTCATTTTATGATGTAATGTAAACTTTATGAATGTATCTAGTTATTCCAAGGTTACTAAACTAATCGGTAATTCGAGACTTGATCTTTCTTGTGGTCATGCCAATTTTATGTAATAATGCACCGATTCTGGGTCATTGGGGTCAGGGCGTTACAGTTGGTATCAGAGGAAGTTTAGTAAAAACCTTGAAAACTAGATTTAGATAATCTCTGATTGGAGCACATATATTTAAGATGGAATTTGATTATTAGTATAGAAGAACTTCCTAGAATTTTTGTATTGTACAGATTTTGTGACTTTTCCGAGCAATACATCCTTGTCTCGATACGAGCAGGTAGAGGCGGCTCTGGCACAGATGTACCAAGGTGTAAAACCCAAAAACACTGCTTTGAGCTAGACTCGAACGGGAACTAGTGCACGACAACCTACCTTGCTGCACTCTTCATTACGACACTACCGGGGGATATGCTTAGGAGAATTCCCATTTTTTTACAAACAATTATGAAGGGTTTATGAGTATATACTTCCTCAAAGGAGACATTTTTATGATTTTGGATTATATCCATAAATAATTTAATTTATGTTATGTGTTTTACAAGTTTGGGATTAGTTATTATTATTCATAAACTAATCTAGTGTATGTCATTGTTTTGAAATGGCACCCAGTAGAAGGAATGAGAACTCCAGCAATGCACATGATCCAAAGAAAAAGAAGGATCATAACTTTCATGGTCTTAAGCAAGAATTTATAAGAGAAATAGACTCCCGTGTATTATCATTATATGAAGAAGTAATATCAGGTGTTGATAAGATATGTAAAGAGTTTACTGAGTCCTATGGATTTGAAGGGAAGCAAGAGAAGAAAAGGATGGAAGAGAGAAAGATGGATAAAGGGAAGAGGGAAAAGAAGAATTTTCCCATATGTGATAACTGTGGGAAGAAACACCCTGGAATTTTCATGAAAGGAATGGGAGTTTGTTATAAGTTTGGAGGAATAGGGCACAAAGTACATTACTACAAGGGTATGAAAATGGTTTCAAATGTACAATGATTTATTTTCAAGGAGTTTGGACACTACACGAACCTATGTCCCAGTCATCAGACTATGCCAAAAATGATGTTATTGGATAATAATCATGTTATGATACTACCGCAGATCAAGAGGAATGATTAGAGTTCTTATGTTGATTATTTCAATTGAGTTTTATATCAACAATGTACTTGTTATAATAATTATGGAGTAAATAAGGATTGTACTACAGTACTATTTCATTAAGGACTTGAGATTGTGTGGAACAACGAAAAGTGACTCAATAGCAGGTTAAATTTTTGGAAAATATATGGTTGAGAGAATGATAAACCATAATATAGTTCTGATACCGAGGTAGTGATTTTAGAATAATTCATGATTGATTTGGATAAATTATATTGGATATTCTTGACTACCTTGAAACTGGTTAATGATTTGTATATTCCATAATTTTTGGGGTTTACAACATTTTTGGATTGAAGGAGTATATCCATTATTCTTTAAGGAATAAGGGATCATGAATGTAATCAATAAGGTTTTATTGTAATTCAGGATGTTGCAGTGTTTTAAAAAAATACATGATGAAGGTGTTCACATGTTATTAAGTACAAAAAAGGAACTTCATTTTGTTTACCTTCCATATAAATTTTGGATTAAATCATTTTGGATAGTTCTAGTTTGGATTATTTTTGGTTTGCCATAAAAGGACAACCCGAAGGTCGGGCGAAAACCCTTCGCGTTCGGCAAGGCCGCAAGACTTAAACCCACAACCGAAAGGCGACAAGGGTGTACCACCTACCACTGGCCCACGTAATGTCCAGAATTAAATAATGTAGTATTTTTAAAGATCTGGAAGATGAATTATAATTTCATTTATTTGGAACCCTATAAGAATAGGATTAATAGAATATATATTTTTAGGTTCTATTATCTTTTAGAGTGAATGATGAGTTTGTGGTAGAAATTAGTTAAAGGATGGAACTCTACTTGTCAAGAATATATTTTTTTCTTCTCTTATTATATGAAGAAATTAATTCTTGTAGTTTATTTATGGAATCCTGAAACCAAAAATTTGTAATCCTAATACCCTATGTTTTTTTGAACCGATGGTATTTCAAACCGTCATAAATTGATGAATTTAAGGACCTCAATTTTACACTTGTTTGTGATTGATGGCCTCAATCACTACCTATAAATATTTATGTTTTTACTCCAATTATATGTCTCTAATTTCCACCAATGTTCTCTTAATAGAGATCATAATTTTGTGGTGACCCTTTCATTTCCCCTTTCTTCATATTAAGACTAAATTTTAGTAACCCAATTTCCAATGTGGGTTTTCCCACAAAGATATTTTTTATTTTCAACCTTTTATTTTCGAAGAACAATTTCAAATTGCGAAGACACAATTTATTGAAGGAGGGGAGAATGTAACACCCCAATATTTCATAGTGTGTTATTTATCCAAAATAATTCAATAACTTGCACTACATGCAACACCGAGTTCAAGCGCACCATGACTTACCAAACAAGCCGTTCAGAAGAGGTTTTGAATAATTTTAACTAAATTTTAAACTTTATATAATCCTTATAATTTTAGAACCCATATTATGAGTTTCTTAGACATAATGTAAGAAAAAATTCATTTTTTCAGATAAAAGAAATATTTTCAAAAAATGCACTTTTACCAAGTTTTAATAGTGAAACCCATTTTTTAATCCAGTATTTTAAACATTTATATATTCAATTTTACTAAATAAATTTATTCATTAGAATGGGGATATCAAATATTTACAATGAAATACCCCAAGCTTCCACGCTACGTTTCTCTTTGAATAATGCAATGGCGTGCATTGTACGCAACTTCGAGATTCCAACACACCACAACCAATCAAACTCGCAGTTATAAATAGTAATACCTACATTTTCAAATTTTATAAATTTTATCTTTTGAAATGGAATTCATTTTTGGATTCGTAATATCATAATTAGCTTAGGGTGAGATTTTTTTACTTTTCGAATAACCATCATATTTTGATGAACAGTGAAAATTACTAAACTTTAATTAAAAACAACTTTTTTAATAGAAATAATTAATAGTGATAAATTATTAATTTGAGTGGTCTTAAATTATATTTAGAATATATTTTTACCATTTAATAAAATGTTGGTCATGTAATGTAATTTCACATTTAAACCAAACATAAACAAGTGTCAATCATTTGATAGTTATTATCTCTTAAAAACACGCTATTTGTTTTGACGACGGGAATTAATTTTTAAATTAATTAATGAAACTGAAATGTTTTTAATTTGTTGAAATGAACATAATTTTTGAATTCATAATATCAAATATATCTTAGGCCTAATTTTTGGTATTTTTCTGGAAGCATTCATTTTTTTGATGAATAGTGTAACCACTAAGTGTTAGTTAAAAAACTGAATTTTTCATAAAACCTAATTTTGCCGCTTCTGTGAGTGGAATTTCAAAAATCCGAGACACATGGTTAATTTCAAGGAATAAAATGTGCTTTATTGAGAGGAAATTTTTTTAGGTGAATTGTAACTTTTTACTTTTATTTACCACGTTTAAAAGTAAATAGGGTAATTAAGGGTAAAAATGATATTAATATTTCCCTAACACATGTCCTAATTCTATTGGAAAAGTGTATCTCGACCAAAAACAACCTTAGGAGTAAAATATTATCATTTATGTACACTTGTATTAGATTAGGACATTTATTATTATTTAATACAAAGAAGAGTTAAAAGAGATAAAATCAAAGTTTATTTACTAAAACAATTTTAATATAGGGTTATACATAAGATAAATTCGATTTTAAATATTCATTAAAAATATAAAAATATTTCCTACATAAGGATATTTTATTTATAATTTTTATACATTAAATAAGTTAATTTATTTATGACACAATGATGAGGCAGAAATTACCATAATAGTGAAAAGTTAAAATAATTGATATTTTAAATACCCAAATAAATATAATTTTAGACTTTTTATGAATTACACTAATTTTATAGGTTAATATGACATGTTAGTATTGATTTAATTAACTTTTTTTGAAGTAATATTTCTGTTGTGATTTTTACAAAAATCAATTATTGAATAGTGTCGAAATTAACATAAAATAGATTTTAAAACAGATATTATATTATTAATTGATATTAAATTCCAAAAAATATAAGGTTCGGCCAACGGACTTATATCATTATACGTGTATCATTAATGGACCTCTTGGGGGTCTATTGGATTTATATAATATGTTTATTAACTATATAATATATAAATACAAAGAGACATTAAAAAAGTGAAACTAATTAACTAAGAGTTAATACTTAATGATAAGGTTAATATAGTAACCCAAACCAGTCTAAATACTATTGGTTGAGTGGTTTTCGACCTATCCCCACCATAACATTTAAATTATCCACATTGGAGCCATTATAAACCGAATATGAATTTATTATAAAATAATATTTCTAGCTCTTATAGAAGGGCACTCCTCCTTCTCATTTATTCACACCTTCAAAGCCTTTTGGATTTGCCAACCCCTACCCAAATACTCTCCCAACATCCCTAAATTCAACATAGATGCCTTAGGTTGACTATAAATCCAACCTATGGAGCCCTTCTGATCAAATTTAAATGAAGAACCCGAAGAAGAGGTAATATTTTCACCACCCTTTTTCAAATTCATTTCTTCTTCAACTTCTTCTTTCTTTGTTTTTCCCATTATAAAATAATTAATTCAGTATATCCTATATTATTTAATATTATTATAAATATTATACAAACATATTCAGTATTATATCCATCCTTTGAATAACATGTCACTATACGTGCGTACGTATGGCTTACCGTCTCCACATCGTGGTGTAATTGTTATTCAATATTTTATTATTTGGATGGGTATAATAATTATTTATAATTCATGTAAATAATAAATATAACAAGGTAATGATTCTTCAAATATGATATACCATCCAATTATATATTATTTTAATATCAAAAGATTGATATTGTCGCTCGTGCGTATGTACGGACTACCGTCTCCACGAACACGATGAGATTCATTCTCCATCATATCAATTCAAGTCTAATTCTCATTTGAAGATTGATAATAATATTTAAGGACATAATATCATTCTAAATATGAATAAGATGCAACCTATCCATAACAAACATATCTTACATAACAAAACATATAAAAGAAAATGAGTAAGTTAACACATGAAACGACGATAATTCTAAAATATTATTAATAAATCAATGTTAAAAGATCATATATGTTATCATATTAATGTAAATGATTCTTGTATAATTTAATAACAATTATTTCACTATTATAAAAGAGTTTAACCTACCCCAACCAAAGAAAAGTACAATTTAAGGGTATATTTCGCAATCTCTTCATTATCCGAGGTTGTTTATACGTAATAATCTACTGGGACCTCTTTATCATCCCCATTCATGTTTCTTAAAAATTTATTTCAAATAATTCTAACTATTTTAAAGAATATGGTATAAATTCATTTATACCCTTGTGGAATTTTTATAAGAGGTTTATAAAGGAATCTTTCCATCGTATTCCAAACAAGGTGCTTTTAACCTTTTTGACAGAATTAAAGTAAGAATGTTTTTTTACATATACGGTGGGTGCATCTATTTTCCCCCACTATAAAATCAGCAGAGCTTCCCTTACAAGAATATAAGAATATTTTAAAAGTAAATGTTTTATATTTATGTGACCTTTAAATGATTTCAAAATGAATATTTTCAGAATTTGTGAAAAGTACTCTTTATCAAGATCAGAATTTTAAATGTTTTAAAGATTTGTCTTTCTAAATATTTTTAATTAATGTCCATGTTTTCAAAATGATTTTAATGATTTATTTATATGGAAATTAATATTTTGAAATGATATTTCTTTTTAAATGACTCAAAGTGGAATGGGACATTTTGATTCAAAAATCTCTTTTAAATTACTTCCTTTATAAATGTGTGACTTTTAAATGATTTTAAAAAAAGATATATTTCTCTCAAATAGTTTTGATTTCATCTATGTCAACATCCTTTGATGAATTTTAAGATTATTTGAAGTTAATTTATTATGAAACAGCACTTCTATATTGTATTGAATGTTTTGTGATATGTTTGACTGTGGATATGTTATTTCTTTTATACCATTCATGGTTTACGGTGAATGTATTGACATTTTGTATGCTAGTTTTAATACAAATGTTTATGTTATGTTTAAACCTATTCATATGAGGAATGAATTGGACTTAATAAGTGACGGGTGGAGCCCGGTATAGATCCTCGATGCATTGGTAGGTCTCATGAGACAAACTAGTGTTTTGGAACAAGGCCTTGACAAAATCGTATTTGTAGTCTTGGCACGAGGCCTTGGCTATGTGGTTATGATAGTCTGGCATTATGAATTCCATCATTATGAAAGAGGTTATTGATATTGCATGTGATTATTCGATTAGAAGAATATCCATGTGAATATGTAAATGGCATTATTTCATTTTATTTCTTCCATATTATGTTTAAGTTCATGTTTAAAAGTCTTTTGTTTTAGTAATACATCGCCTTAAATGTTTATTCCTATTTATGAAAGTTTCCGCTATATTGTTATCCTTACTGGGCATTTGAGCTCACCCCATTCTATGTATTATTTTTCCCAGGATGTGAAGAAGTATTTTATGAATGACCTGCAGTGATAGTATGAGGGGATAAGAGTATGGACTATGGAGACTATTTTTTTGTAGTTTTCATTTTTTGATGTAATGTAAACATTATGAATGTATCTAGTTATTCCAAGGCTACTAAACTAATCGGTCTTTCGAGACTTGATCTTTCTTGTGATCATGCCAATGTTATGTAATAATGCACCGACTCTAGGTAACTAGGGTCGGGGCATTACAGTTGGTATCAGAGAAAGTTTATTACAAACCTTTGAAGCTAGATTTAGATAAACTCTGATTAGAGCACATAGATTTAAGATGGAATTTGACAATTAGTATAGATGAACTTCCTAGAATTTTGGTATTGTAGAGATTTTGTGAGTTTTCCGAGCAATACATCCCTGCCTGGATATGAGCAGGTAGAGGCGGCTCTGGCACAGATGTACCTAGGGGTAAAACCCAAAAACGCCGCTTTGAGCTAGACTCGAACGGGAACTGGTGCACAACAATGGGCCTTGCTGCTCTCTTGGTCATGACACTCACGGGGGATACGCTTAGGATAATTCTAATTTTCTTTACAAACCATTATGAAGGGTTTATGAGTATATACTTCCTCAAAGGAGAAATTTTTATGACTATGAATTATATCCATAAACTATTTAATTTATGTTATCTGTTTTACATGTTTGTGATTAGTTATTGTTATTCATAAACTAATCTAGTGTATGACATTGTTTAGAAATGGCACCCAATAGAAGGAATGAGAACTCCAGCAATGAACATTATCCAAAGAGAAAGAAGGATCATATATTTCATGGTCTTAAACCATAATTTATAAGAGAAATAGTCTCCCATGTATTATCATCATATGAAGAAGTAATATAATGTATTGATAAGATAAGTAAAGAGTTTACTGAGTCCTATGGCTTTGAAGGGAAGTAAGAGAAGAAAAGGATGGAAAAGAGAAAGATGGATAAAGGGAATATGGAAAAGAAGAATTTTCCCATATGTGATAACTATGGGAAGAAACACCCTGGAATTTTCCTGAAAGGAATGGGAGTTTGTTATAAGTGTGGAGAAAAAGGGAACAAAGTATGTGACTGCAAGGGTAAGAATATGGTTTCAAATGTACAATGCTTCATTTGCAAGGAGTTTGGACACTACGTGAACCTATGTCCCAGTCAACAGACTATGACGCAAATGAAGCGATTGGATAATAATCAAGTTATGATACTACCACAGATGAAGAGGAATGATTAGAGTTCTTATGTTGATTATGTCATTTGAGTGTTGTATAAACAATGTACTTGTTATAATAATTATAGAGTATATAAGGATTGTAATGAAGTACTATTTCATTAAGGACTTAAGATTGTGTAGAACAAAGAAAAGTGACTCAATAGTGGGTTAAATTTTTGGAAAATATATGGTTGGGAGAATGATAAACTATAATATAGTCCTGATACCGAGGTAGTGATTTTAGAATAATACATGATTGATTTGGATAAATTATATTGGATATTCATGACTGCCTTGAATCTGATTAACGATTTGTATATTCCATCATTATTGGGGTTTACAACATTTTGGATTAGAGGAGTATATCCATTATTCTTTACGGAATAAGGGATCATGAATGTAATCAATAAGGTTTTATGGTAATTCAGGATGTTGCAGTGTTTTAAAAGAATACATCATGAAGGTGTTCACATGTTATTACGCAACAAAAAGGATCTTCATTTTATTTACCTTCCTTATAAATTTTGAAATAAAGCATTTTGGATTGTTCTTGTTTGGATTATTTTTGGATTGCCATAAAAGGACTACCCAGAGGTCGGGCAGAAACTCGTCGCGTCCGGCAAGGTCGTGATACTTGAACCCACAACCAAAGGGCGACAAGGGTGTATCACCTACCACTGGCCCATGTAATGTCTGGAATTAGATAATGTAGTTTTTTTAAAGATCTGGTAGATGAATTATAAATTCATTCTTTTTAGAACCCTATACTAATATGATAAATAGAATATATATTTTTACGTTCTATTATCTTTTAGAGTGAAAGATGAGTTTGTGGTAGAAATTAGTTAAAGGATGGAACTCTACTTGTCAAGAATATATTTTTTCTTCTTCTTTTATTTTATGAAGAAATTAATTCTTATACTTTATTTATGGAATCCTAAAACCAAAAATGTGTTATCCTAATACCCTATGTTTTGTTGAACCGATGGTATTTCAAATAATCATAGATTGAGGAATTTAAGGACCTCAATTTTACACTTGTTTGTCATTGATGACCTCAATAACTACCTATAAATATTTATGTTTTTCCACCAATTATATGTCTCTAATTTCCCCCAAGGTTCTCTTAATCGAGATCATAATTTGGTGTTGACCCTTTCATTTCCCTTTTCCTCATATTAAGACTAAATTTTAGTAACCCAATTTTCGATGTGGGTTTTCCCACAAAGATATTTTCAATTTTCAACCTTTTATTTTCGAAGAAAACTTTCAAATTGTGAGGATGCAATTTATTGAAGGAGGGGAGAATGTAACACCCAAAGATTTCATAGTGTGTTATTTCTTCAAAATAATTCAATAACTTTCACTACACGCAACACCGAGTTCATGTGCACCATGACTTACCAAACAAGTCACTCAAAAGAGGTTATGAATAATATTAAATAAATTTCAAACATTATATAATCCTTTTAATTTTATAATCAATATTATGAGTTTCTTAGACATAATGTATGAAAAAATTCATTTTTTTCAGATAAAAGAAGTATTTTTCAAAAAATGCACTTTTACCATCTTTTAATAGTAAAACCCTTTTTTTAATAAAATATTTTAAACATTTATATATTCAATTTTTCTAAATAAATTTATTCTTTAGAATGGGGACATCAAATATTTACAATGAAACACCTAAAGCTTCCACGGTACGTTTCTCTTTGAATAATGACATGGCGTGCATTGTACACAACTTCGAGATTCTAACACACCACAACCAATCAAACAAGCCGTTACAAATTGTAATACCTACATTTTGAAATTTTATAAATTTTATCATTATAAATTGAATTCATTTTTGGATTCTTAATATCAAAATTATCTTAGGGTGAAATATTGGTACTTTTCGGATAACCTTCATATTTTGATGAATAGTGAAAATTACTAAACATTAATTAAAAACAACTTTTTTAATAGTAATTGTTAATAGTGATAAATTATTAGTTTGAGTGGTTTTAAAGTATATTTAGAATATATTTTTACAATTTAATACAATTTTGGTCCTTGAATATAATTTCACATTTAAACCAGACATAAATAAGAGTCAATTTTTTGATAGTTATTAACTCTTAAAAACATGTTATTTGTTTTGACGACAGGATTTAATTTTTAAATTAATTAATGCAACTGATATGTTTTGAATTTTGAAAAATAAAAATCATTTTTGAATTCATAATTTCATATATATCTTAGGCCTATTTTTTGGTATTTTTCTGGAAAATATAATTTTTTTGATGAATAGTGTAACCAGTAGGTGGTAGTTGAAAAACTAAATTTTTCATAAAACATAATTTTACCGCTTCTCTGAGTGGAATTTCGAAAAATCCGAGAGACACAGTTAATATCAAGGAGTAAAATGTGGTTCAATGAGATGAAAATAATTTTTGGGGAATAGTAACTTTTTACTTTTAATTACCACGGTTAAAAGTAAATATGCTAATTATGGGTAAAAATGATATTAATATTTCCCTAACACATGTACTATTTCTATTGGACAAGTTTATCTCGACCAAAAAAAACCTTAGGAGTAAAATATTGTCATTTAGGTCCACTTTGATTAGATTAGGACATTTATTATTATTTAAATCACAGAAGAGTTAAAAGAGTTAAAATCAATGTTTATTTACTAAACCAATTTTAATATAGAGTTATAAATAAGATAAATTCAATTGTAAATATTCATTAGAAATCTAACAGGATTTCCAACATAAGGATATTTTATTTATAATTTTTAGATATAAATAATTTAATTTATTTAAGACACAATGATGATGTAGTAATTACCATAATAGTGAAAAATTAAAATAATTGATATTATTAATACCCAAATAAATATAATTTGAGAATTTTTATGAATTAAACTAATTTTTTAGGTTAATATGACATGTTAGGATGGATTTAATTAACTTTTTTTGAAGTAATCTTTCTATTGTGATTTTTACAAAATTCAATTATTGAATAGTGTCAAAATTGACATAAAATAGTTTTTAAAACCAATATTATATTATTAATTGATATTAAATTCCTAAAAATATAAGGTTAGGCCAAGAGACTTATATCATGGTATTTGTATCATTAATGGACCACTTGGGGGTCATTTGGATGTATATATCATGTTTATTAACCATATAATATAAAAATACAAAGAGACATTGTAAAAGTTAAAGTAATTAACCAAGATTTAATACATAAAGATAAGGTTTATATAGTAAACCAAACCTATATAAATCCTATTTGTTGAGTGTTGTTCGACCTATAACCACCTTAACCTTTATATAATCTACTTTGGAGCCATTAGAAACCAAATATGAATTTATTATAAAATAATTTTCTAGCTCTTATAAAAGGGCACTCCTCTGTCTCATTAATTCACACATTCAAAGCCTTTTGGATTGGCCAACCCCTGCCCAAATACTCTACCAAAATCCCTCAGATCAACCAAGAGGAATTAGTTTGATCCTAAAGCCAACCTAAGGAGCCCTTTTGATCAAATCAAAAGGAGGAACCCGAAGAAGAGGTAATGTTTTCACCACCCTTTTTCAAATTTATTTCTTCATCAACTTCTTCTTTATTTGTTTTTCCCATTCTAAAATAACTAATCTAGTATCTCCTATATACTGTAATATTATTATAAATATTTTACAACCATATTCAATATTCTATCCATCTTTTGAATGACATGTCACCATATGTGCGTGCGTACGGCTTACCGTCTCCACGTCGTGGTGTAATTGTTATTCAATATATTATTATTTGGATTGGTATAATAATGATTTGTAATTAATGTAGATAATAAATATAACATGATAATTATTCTTCATATATGACATACCGTCCAATTATATATTATTTTAATATCAAAAGAATGATATTGTCGGTCGTGCGTACGTACGGACTACCGTCTCCATGAATGTGATGAGATTAATTCTCCATCGTATCCATTCAAGTATAATTCTCATTTGAAGATTAATAATAATATTTAAGGGCATAATATCATTCTGAATATGAATAAGATACATACTATCCATAAAAAACATGGCTTACATAACAAAACATATAAAAGAAAATGAGTAAGATAACACACGAAACGACGATAATTCTAAAATATTATTAACAAATCAATGTTAAAAGATCATATATGATATCATATTAATTTAAATGATTCTTGTATAATTTAATAAAAATTATTTCACCATTATATAGGAGGTTAAACTACCCCAACCAAGGAAAATTACAAGGTAAGGGTTTATTTTGCAATCTCTTCATTATCCGAGGTTGTTTATACGTAATAATCTACTAGGACCTCTTTATCATCCACATCCATGTTACTTAAAAATGTATTTCAAATCATTCTTACTATTTTAAAGACTATGGTATAAATTCATTTATAACCTTGTTGGATTTTTATAAGAGGTTTATAAAGGAATCTTTCTGTCGTTTTCAAAACAAGGTGCTTTTAACCTTTTTGACAGAATTAAGGTAAGAATGTTTTTTTAACTTATACAGTGGGTGAAGCTATTTTCCACCATTATAAAATCTTTCAAGATTCCCTTACAATATTATAAGAATATTTCAAAGTAAATGTTTTATTTTTATATGACCTTTATATAATTTCAAAATGAATATTTGATGAATTTTTGAAATGTACTCTTTATCAAGATCATAATTTTAAATGTTTTAAAGATTTATCTTTCTAAATCTTTTTAATTAATGTACATGCATTCAAAATGATTTTAAGGATTTATTTATATGGACAATAATATTTTAAAATGATATGTCTTTTCAAAAGTTTCAACGTGGTATGAGACACCTTGATTCCAAAATCTCTATTAAATTAATTTTTTTATAAATTTGTGACTTTTAAATGATTTAAAAAAAAGTGATATTTCTCTCAAATAGTTTTGATTTCATCTATGTCAACATACTTTGATGGATTTTAAGATTATATGAAGTTGTTTTATTATGAAACAAAACTTCAATATTGTATTGATGTTTTTGTGATATGTTTGACTGTGGATGTTTTATTGTTTTTATACCATTCATGGTTTATAGTGAAAGTATTGACATTTTATATACTAGTTTTAATTCGAATGTTTATGTTATGTTTAAACCTATTCATATGAGGAATGAATTGGACTGAATAAGTGATGGGTGGTGCCCGGTATAGCTCCTCGATGCATTGGTATGTCTCATGAGACAAACAAGTGTCTTGGCACAAGGCCTTGATAAAATCTTATTTGTAGTCTTGGCACGAGGCCTTGGCTATGTGGTTATGATAGTCTGACATTATGCATTCCATCATTATGAACGTGGTTATTGATATTGCATGTGATTATTCTATTAGTAGAATATCCATGTGATGAAGTAAATGGAATTATTTAATTTTATTTCTGTAATATTATGTTGAAGTTCAAGTTTAAAAGGCTTTTGTTTTAGTTATAAATTGCATTAAATGTTTATTCCTATTTATGAAAGTTTCTGCTATATTGTTATCCTAACTGGGCATTTGAGCTCACCCATTTCTATGTTTTACATTTCCTAGGATGTGAAGAAGTATTTTATGAATGACATGTAGGGATAGTATGAGGGGATAAGAGTGTAGACTATGGAGACTATATTGTTTTAGTTTTCATTTTATGATGTAATGTAAACTTTATGGATGTATCTAGTTATTCCAAGGCTACTAAACTAATCGGTCTTTCGAGACATGATCTTTCTTGTGATCATGCCAATGTTATGTAATAATGCACCGACTCTGGGTAACTGGGGTCGGGGCGTTACATAGTCACATACACACCTTAGTCTCCAAATAAATCCTTTTTGAGATATTATAAACTGAAAATAATTTTGTAATAAATTATTATTTCAAGCTCTTCTTAAAGTGCCCCTCACCTCTCTTAAAAAATGGAACTTCCCCTTCTCTCAGATTCACACATTTAAATCCATTTGGAACTACCAAAAACTACTCAAATATCCTCAAACCAACCCCCACTTCAACCTATAGTCCATACTCTGATCATAAATCCAACCTATGGAGCATTTTTTTCAAATCAAAAGGAAGCTCTTGAAGAAGAGATAATTATTTCAACACCTCCTTCAATGGTCTTATCTTCTTATACTTCCTATTTCGGTGATGTTTCCGTACTAAAATAATAACTATAGTACCCTATACATACTTAGATGTTATTATAAATATGGTACAACCATGTTAATTATTCTATCCATCTAATTAATGACAATTTTACAGTACGTGTGTACGTACGACTTATCCTCTCCACGTCATGGTGTAGTTTGTTATTCAAAAGATCATTATTTTGATGGGTATAATAATGAGTATAATTGATGTAAATAATAAATTTAACATGTTAATGATTCTTTATATGTAATATACCATCTATTTATATATGATTTCAACATCAATAGAATGATATTTTTTCTCATGCGTACATACAACATACCGTCTCCACGACGCGATGAGATTTCATTCCCAGTCATAACCATTCACGAATAATTTTCATTTTATTGTTACAAAATAATGTTAAAAAACTTAATATCATTATGGATATTAAAAAATCATCATATCCATAACAAAAAAAAGTTACATTACAAAGCATATAAAGGAAAATGAATCAGTTTAAAATCGAAACAATGATACAACTGAAATATTATTAACAATGGAATGTTAGAGGATCATATATGATATCATATTTGTGTATGAGATTCTTGTTTAATATAATAACAATTGTTCACCCATTATACAGGAGGTTAAAGTACCCTCATCTAAGGAAAAGTACACTGTAATTGTTAATTTTACAATCTCTTTATTATCCAAGGATGTTTATACGTAAGTATCTACTGGGACTTATTTATCATCCAAATCCATGTCTCTAAAAAATTGTATTTAAAAACATTTTAATTATTTCATATACTATGGGTTAATGTCATTTATATGCATTTTTTAATTTTTATAATTTATTTTGAAAGGAAGTTTTTTGTCATTTTCCTAACAGGGTACTTTATGACCATTTCTACAAATTATGGGATGAATTTGTTTAACTTATAATGTGGGTGCGGCTATTTTCCACCATTATAACACCTTAGATGCTTCCCTTAAAAGATTATATGATAAAATTTCAAAATAAATGTTTTTATAAATTATAAAACTTTTCAATGATTTCAAAGTCCAAAGAGATATTTCTCTCAAATAGTATTTGGATTGAATTCATCCCTGCCAACATCTACTGTTAGATTTTATGATTAATTGAAGTTCATTTATTATGATACAATGTTACATATTGTATTGATAGTTTTATGATATATATGACTGCGGATATGCTATTTTTATGTCATTCATGGTTTTTGGATAAATTATTAAAAGTTCGTATGTTATTTTAATACAATTGTTTATGTTATGCTTTGACCTTTCCATATGAGGAATGAATTTGATGTAGTAAGTGATGAGAGGGGCCCTATATAACCCCCCAATGCATCGGTAGGTCTCATGAGACAAACTAGTGTCTTGTAACAAAGCTTTGATAAAAATTATATTTAGGTTCTTGGAATGAGTCCTTGACTTTATGGTTAATATGTATGGTATTATGCATTCCATCATTATGAGATTAGATATTGATATTACATATGATTATTCGACTAGTTTAATATCCATGTGAATAAGTAAATCGAATTATTTGATATATCATTGATATATAATTCTGAAATTTATATTTAAAAGGCTTTTTTTAGTCTTGTACATTGCCTTGAATTTTTGTGCTTGTTTGTGATAGTTTCTGATATATTGTTATCATTACTGGGCATCTGAGGTCACCCATTTCTTATGTATTATTTTTTTCCTGGATGTGAATAAGTATAATATGAATGACCTATAAGGATATGCTATTAAATATGAGTGTTTTCAATAGAGACACAATTTTTTTCCTTTCATAATATAATGTAAAACATGTGTATGTATCTAGTACTTCCAAGGTTACTAAACTGAGTGGTCTTTCGGGACATGATTTCTTGTGATCATGTCAATATTATGTAATAATTCATAGACTCTGGGTAACAGGTGTTGGGGAATTACACTAATTCTACATATAATCATTTATCTTAAATATTTAAAACCATATGGAACTATTTATATATTACTAAATTGTTATATATGGTGTAAAATTAGACATTTTTAGTTCTAGAGTAGATGGTTAGTTTAGCTATCACTGTATCATAATCACACCACTTATTTGAAATATAGATCACATGAGACTTCCCTTTATCTCTTCACTTAATAGGTTTTTGATGTTGATTATCTTCTAGCATTTTATATTTGGGAATTGGTCAGAATAATTTCCATACTAATTTCAATTGTAACACTGAAATGTGGGTGGTTCATTTTAAAGATCTTCTCCTCAATTCATGTCATTTTTCATCTTTTTACTATCACATTGTCATTCAATTACCTAATGATTATCCCTTCCACACACCAATAATTTACCAGTCCCTTATGAAGATTTCCACTATATTTCCTTCCACAATATTAGGATAAAGGAAAGATCATCTTCTTTTCAACAATTTTTTCATATTTTCCATTGAATTCCTTTTTTCTTTTCATATCAAAACCATGTTATTGATGGGTATCCCCAATATAAATTTCCCCCTTAATTCCATAATGAATAATTTTCTCATAGCTATTGATGTACATTATTGATAATTACCTTTAGAAAAATGGTTTTAATTGACTTCCGAAATACTCAAACTTAATTTTTAGTTGGATAAAAATAATAGAAATGTACCACGAATGTGCTATAAAATTAGTCTCATAGTTACCAATATATACATCATCCTTTTATTTTATCTCCTATAATTCCTTAAATACTATTTTATGAATAATACAAGAGAATTAATTATTAAAAATTATCTATCAAACTCATCCCACCCAATGGTATAAATTTAATGATGGTCCCCCATATTTTGGATGAGAGTCCACTATTGATCTACTCGCCTTCAAAATGATATATATCCAAAATGAATTTTTTATAATCTAAACACTAGGTAATGAAAAATAACTTTTCAATGGAACTAATCCATTTATCAGAAACCACCATTATTATAGAAACCATTAACTGGAGGTATACATATCCCCATAAAGAACTCAATAGAATGATATTCCCTCCTATTCTTATTTGTGACTTTAGTTTGATTCATTTCTTGGGAATGTTTTGTGAGCATTCCCATGATATTTTTTATTCAAGAACCCAGAAAGTTTGGTTTCATAGGATAACAATAGTTTTATTTTCCATCACACTCTGTAGAAACATGGTTTCATAATGATTTATGCATTAACTATAACTAAAAATGAATAGTTTAAGAAAAAATAATCATAGTGTTAAACCACAGAATCTATAAAAATTGATTATATGATATATAAATCATGACACTATATATTTTATCTATGAAACCATAGGTTTATCATAGCTCACTCATATTTATAATATCTTAAAATATTTCATGATAGTTTATAAAAATATTTTCAATTTTAAAAGCTTAACCCCTAAGAGTGTCAATAAATGTGTGTAGCAAGTCCCATTTTTGTACACCAGGTGACGTTCAAGTGCTTCTCCATGTGCCCTTTTTAGAGATATTACTCCTAGCGAATTATATGAAAATCCACATCCACAAGTAATTTCCAGACAGGGATGTATTCTCTTAGAGACCAATCTCTATATACTTTATTAAAATTAAATTACATCTTCCTATAGTGTAACGCATATGTAAACATATCCTCTAAAATTCAATAGAGATCTTACTAATGTTTTCCAATCCAAATTTCTAAAGAATAATTAGGCCTTTCTATAATACAAACTATAATGATACTAAAATTATCATACATAAATATTATGTTTTATTATATTAATATACATTGCATAACATAATGATCTATGCAATAATTTTTTAGGTATAGTTACTTCAGAATCTTTGGAATGTAGATAACATTACCATATGTGATTTACATTAAATCCCACTATGTCCTTAATAACTATCATCCTTCTTAGAAAAATAATAAATTATTACATTTGTAATATCTTGGAGAATGGAAACATACAAAAGGGTGAGCTAAGATGCTTAGTAAGGCTAAGCAAGGCAGATATCAACATATCATTAGTACAATGGTATTAGAACTTGTAGAGAACATTTGGAAACCATGAGATGCATATCATAGATCATAAACATTAATCAAGTAATAAATATATAATGTTCATAAGGAATGATTCATAATTGATTCCATGATTATAATCAACAAGATCATAACAATGGAATAAGACATATATTTTTTCATACACATAATAAAAAAAATAAATTTTCTTAGTATTTCATCAATAATTTCCAAAATAACATAGTGGAATGGGTTTAATTACCATACTCTCATAGTAGCCAATGTTCACTCTAGATAATATTATAGTGGACATAGTCCCTTACTAAACTGGGTTCACTCCTCTATCAAATCTTATTTATCTCATGATAAATCAAAATTTACCCAATGCATTGGAGTGTGATATAGTTCCCTCCATTCACATAATGAAAATAATACATATGTGTTTCAAAATAACAATAAACATTCATCATATCAAAACCAATGAAAAAAGGTTTCATAAAAATTTAATCATAGCATATTATTTAGAAAAGAATGTAGTTTCATAATCCTTTTATCATTTCATCCTAGCATAACCCATGGAAAAAGTATTAGGTTCCATAATAATTTAATTATGGTATAAAACATCGATGGTAATTATGATTCATAAAAATCATTTAATTATAAATGTAAACCATTTATAGGAATAATATAAATGGTATCATTTAGTCATATCCCCCATAAAAATTAGTAACATCCAATGATTTCGTCATAGATGGAAAATTATTTTGATACATCACTAGGAAAATAAATTTTCAAAACTATAATTTCCCTAAAAAATTTAAAAATCCTTTTCGTTAAATATTATCTCCAAACTTATAACATACTAATTTAAATAATAATTAACATTTATTGATGATAACCTACTATTAGGTTTAAAAAACATTCTGAAACCTAAAACATTTCAAAAATTATTTTCGTTGAAATTAAACATTAAAACAAATAAATTATGCATAAAATTAAATAATTGACATTATGGTGGAAAATTATTTTATTATTGTACACATAAAAACAAATATTCATTTCAAGGTTTTGTAAAAATCCAAACATTCCATGTTTTTTTATAACATTATGAAGATTCAATTTAAAATACAAAATATATAAAATGGTAAATATTAAATTAATTATTTTGAGAGAAATATTAATATATTTTTAATAACTTATTTTGAAAAAAAATACTTTGAATAGAAATTATGTTCGGTCGAGTAGACAAATAAATTCTGATTTCTTTGAAAATGTTATTTTGAAATCATTAGTGTATAAATAATTGAAAATACAGGGAAAATTTTATTAAGAAAAAATAATTGGAGGATAATAAAATTAGTGAGTTTATTTAGAGATAGTTAAGGATTTTTCATCATTGGAGTTTTAAAAATAAAAATTCATAATAAATGGTGATATTACATCATAAATCCCTTACCATATTAGTATATTTTGACTCGTAAGCCCCATTAATAATAAAAAAAGGAAAAAATTTCATTAAAATATATATATTAAAAACATAACATTTAAAATTGGTTGTATATACACCTCATAAAAGAATATCGTTTCATGACATAACTTATTCCCCAAAAAAGACAATTTAAGAGAATATCACTTACCTAGAGTTACTTATCATTAAAAAGTTCTTTATCCTCATGTATAATAAATACATACATAATATACATATATTAAAAAAATCATATATATAATATAACATATGAACAACTTATAATATTATATTTCTTAATTATTAGCAATTCCTTGTGAAATTTTCATTTCGGGAAATAAATGCATCATTTTTCACATTTGTTTATTTTTTTGGTGCTCTTAATTTGATCATGGTTATATAATATCCTGAATGTTATAAATTATATAAAAATTAAATATATTCTCTATATATGTATTTAGAGTTGTAAATAAATGTTGTGGATAGAAAATGAAATACATTATTAATGGAGAGGGTGGGTCATATGTATAGGTAAAGGTTGTTTCCATTTTCTCAAAAGGAATAATAAAAAGAAATGAAAATAATATATTATGTTTATAGAGTAATTAATATATAATTTATATAAAAAATATTAATAAAATTTATCCATTATTAACATCCCTATAAAATTTATCTGGAAAAAAATTTACATCACTTTATGAGGCAGTAGACTTACACACACACAATTAACATTATAATATCCCCCATTGAATGTAAATTAAGAAGGTATATGTGATAATAAATTTCCATAAGTAAATTTATGTTATATATATCATAAATATAAATTATATCCATAATTATTTAAAATCATTAGAGGTGTTTATGAAAGACGTGTGACATTACTTAGTGAGGTGTTAGTCTACCTTACACATGAGTGTTTCAATCATTTCCCATTTTATGGAAGAGGAGTTGGATGTAGGTCTTGATCATAGAATAATAACATATTAATATGTGATTAGTTTTTTAAAGATTTTAAATTATAAATTCTTCATTTTATTTCAATGATGTGGAATAATAAATAAAAAACACTTATTGAGGAATGTTACCTTTTCTCCGGGTAACCTATTTAGGTTTTCACCTAAATCTATCCTTTGATGGATCCGTGACAAAGAAAATTATTTTTGAATTAGACCAGGAAAGTAAGGATGGGATTTGGGAATGGATTTAATGATCCTAATGGGTTTTTATGTTTGAAGAGGAGAGGAGAGGGGGTGACCTTATATAAGTAGGATGGATGACACACTTATTATTTTTAAATGAATAAATTGTACCCACCTTTTTTAAAGTCCAAACAATAATCAATATGGTAATTTATAGAAAATTAGGGCTGAAAAGGCTGAAATATATCCATATTTTTTGTATTTAAAATATTTTGGGTAATTATTAACCCTTATCATTTCAGTTTAACCCTAGATAACCCCATTTTTACCTTAACCATGGTAAATAATTTTTTCTTTTTTATTAAATAATGTAAACAATATATGACCTTATAAAATAATATATATTATTCTAATTAAAAATATTTAATCCATTTTTTCAAATTAGAATACATAATTAATATAATTTAATTTAAAATTAAACATATAGATTTGATGGGAAAGAATGTTTTTATAGAGAAAATGTTGGAATTATTAAAAAGTTTTCATACAAAATTTAAATATGAAATTATCTAAAATGTTTCGAATTTGATAAATTGATATATAATTTTAACTAGTTATTCTTTAAAAACCATATAAACATAATTTTTATATTTTATATATATTTTTAATGAAATGAAATTTTGTAATAAAAACAAGAAAATCTTCATATTCTTTGAAAAAAGATACATTTCAGAAAATAGTAAACATTTAAGACCAAGATAATTTTGATGTGTTGATTTCCAAAATGAATTTTATTTTTTTCATATAATTTTTAATAATTGGTAAATATAAATTTTTTGTTTTTTCACAAGATTAAATAAAAACATTATTTGATAAAATAATATTTTCAACAAGTTTAAATCCATTTTTAAAAATTAAGTATTTTTTTATAAATATGTTTTATTAATATAAAACCATTGTACATAATACTTATAAAGTATTTATTACAATTAATATAACTGAGATTACAGTATATGTTATAACAGTCACGTCATAATAATAATAAAAATAATATGTCATGGTTTGATAAATCTTAGTGACGCGTGTAACCCAAGTTAAATTCAGTGTTTCATATATTTCACGCCAAACTCAGTGTTTCATGTAATACAAGAAATCAAAGAAATTTTATTTATTCAAAAAAATATTAATCCTTTGAAATATTCTATGTTATATTCAACACAACCAAAAATGAATTTCTCCTTTGTAATTCATCACCCATATACAAAAAATAAGGATAATTATGCCCCATCATTTCCAGAGGTTACCTTGTTTCCCTTTCAAGCACGTGGTTTCTCTATAATAATTTAACCAATAGAGTGGTCCTATTTCATTTAAATTTCTCCATTCAATATATAATCTCTACAAGTTAGACTTCATAAGAATGATAATTCTCTAATAAAATTACCTTAGATATCAATATATGTGAATAATTAGGCATGTACATTATTAGGAGAGATACATAGAACAAATCACGAACATGAGGGACTATTTGGGTTATTCCAAATGATAAGATAATATCCCAATATGATCATTAATCTAATGAGGAATTGTAAATATATGGTTTAACTTCTCCTTTTTTAAAATCATATTACCTACTTCCCAAAAGAAATTCTTCAAACGAAATATTCCACAACATATATATAAAGATCACACTAGTGATTATCACTATAACTTTTATACCAACTATGGGATTCCTTAATGTGTTGTCTAATGGATCTAACCTTCTATTCACTTTATTTATTTTTCCTTCATCCTAATATATTAAATTCTCTGACTTCATTATATTAAATATTAGTTGTACATTACATTCCATAGATGGTTTCATAAGAATCCATTTAATTGATTTAGTGATAGCTATTGTTTTATGAAAACAAGACTATAGGAATATATTTATACCAACCGCATTTAAAATCTATTTAACCAGATATTAGAATATCCAATAAGATTTAAATTATAAAATAAAACTAACTATCTATATAAGGGTGATATGAAGTGATAAAACAGGACTCTATATCTAGATATTTTTGGAGACATCCCCAGAACATCATGCTAAATCACAGATTCGAGACATATATAATATAATATGGTACTTCGTGTAATTTTACCACTTCATTAAGATATATCTTATAATTTTAATCTTGAGGGAAATATTAAAATATATATTGTGAGTGGTTACTTTGTAATGTGACTCATTACAACCCATATTGAATTATTCACATTAGTCATTTTGGGAAGTCTAATGAAAAACAATCATGGTGATGTTCTTCCATTTACATTCTAGTATACGCAGTAAATGTGACATTCCCATGTGATTTTTTTCATTATGTATATCTTTCAGTAATATCAAGAACATAGATATAACCTCTATGATATCCCACTTCATATTATCCCACTATAAATACTCTTTCAAGTCTCTATACATCATTGTATATAAAAATTGTATTGATAATGTTAAACAATGAGCTTCCTCTAAAAATTCCTTCAAATCAGGTATGGACAGAAAATATTAATGGTTTTTGAGCCATGCAATTCCATCATGATCAATGTTATACATAGGATCATTTCACATCTTCTTTTTCGACTCTTTGTCGTCCTTCTGGGCCTCTTTAATAATCATATGGAAATATGGTTGAACATTAAACTGGGAAGGAAAATATTTCACTGCATCCCTCAAGATTTATAGATCCATCCTTTTAAAAATGAAAAATATTAAGTCTTTTTTAATATAATCATATATAACCTAGCATGATTATTGTGAATCAAAGAAACATCCATCTTATTTACATTCCTAGGATGGTAATATGTTATGAGTCATAATCATTTATTATCTCTAACCATATTCATTGATGCATATTCAACTAATTTTGTGTGAATATACACTCTAAACTTATGTGATTAGTATATATATCAGGAATTTCTATAAAAATATAATGAATCCATTTATTTAATTTAATAATAATTAATGCTTACTCCAAATCCTAAGTTTGGTAATTTTTCTTATAAACCAGTAATTTTCAAGAGGTATAATCTTTAACCATGTAATTCAACCTCATAAAAATCATAATCCCTACATGAATGCGTAATTAAATATTGAAAACCTTCTTTCACTACAAGGTAATGTAAGAACAGGTGGGATGAAAAATGTTCTCCTTAGTTCGTTAATGTTTTCGGAATATTCATCATTCCAAAAGAACTTAGATACCTTATTAGTTGACCTGGTGAGAGCATAAGATAGTCATGAGAAATTATCCACAAACCATTAAAAATATCTAACTAAACCATACAAAAATATGGATCTAAACCCCTTTTTTAGGTCTGGGAAAACATTCAATAACATTTTCCTTTAATATGTCTTCGTATATTCCCTCTATTGTGATAATATGGCCCAAAAAATAGATCCTTTTTTAGAAAAAATATACACATTATATAATTCTCATATATTTTCACTTTCGTTAAGGACTTTAGTACAATTATCAAGTGATCATCATGATTTTCCATTCTCAATGAACAATTAAAAATATCAATTAAAAAATCTACCACCAACAAATTAAGGTATGCTCTAAAGGATATATTTATTAAATCAATATGATATTTCAAAAATTACTCAGACCGAATAGACAAACAATATATTCATAGTTTTTAAACCTTTACAAAATTTTGTTTCTATTATATCCTTCTTCTTAACTCCCAATTGATGTTATCCAAAATGAAGGCCACTCTTGGAATATAATTCAACACTACATAGTTGATCCAAAAGGTCAACTATATAAGATAATGAATAATTGTTCTTCTTCCTGATCTTATACATATATTGATAATCAATTCATAGTTACATCGATCCATATTTCTTTTTAATAAGTGGAACATGTGCACCAAAATTTTTCATACATGTTCACATGAATCCCTTTTCAAGATTATCCTAAAGTTTATTTTTCAATTCCTATAACTCAGTTTGAGTCATTCTATAGGGAGTCACTGAAATAGTTGTGGCACCATGTATTCTTTCTATTAATAACACAACATCAAATTTTGGTGTAATGGTATTATAAACATCCATAAATACATGAAAACACTCTCACACAATAGCCATATCATTTATGTTTGGTTTCTTTCCAACAACCTGAGATAAATTTACATTTGGAATAGGAATCACTACCCATGTAGTGGTTTTTATATCCATAGGAAGTTTATATTTTATCACCACACTAATAAATAATCATAGGAGGGTTTGGAATATCAAATCGGACTTAGCTTCCATGGAAATTAATTCACCATTTCTGTTGGAAAAAACAATCCATTATTAAGATTACATCAAATTAAACCAAGAGATTAATGATAAGATTTACTGAAAGCAGATTACCAAAAACATAATCTATATAAGAATCATATACTTGAGATGATTTCATAAAAACAATATAGGTTTTTGAATTTAATTATACATATAATTATTTAGGATGCATATTGAAACACATATAAAATTATTCTTATCGGAATGAATGGGTAGATCTTGAAAAAATAAGATATTATTAGTTCTATAGTGGGTGGTAAGTGAACATTTCACCATGTATTTATCACACACCACATCATAAATAGTGATCCAATTGGATTTCCCTTTGTATCTCTACTTATGAGGTTTCTAAACTCAATCATCAACATTAACCATTGGATTTTCGAACCATATAGCGTAATTTATATACGCTAATAATTTGATATAATGGAATATGGATGGACCATTCTGTGGAGATTTCGATCTATTCGAATCACTACTTAACTTATTGTTTATAATTTGGTATTTTATTTCCCATTGTTCTTCCCTTGAACCCTGAAAACATGTACCAATCCATGTAAGACAAATTACTCGATATTTTCTTTCACACATTGATCATGAAATAAATATCATCTTCTTTTCTCTATGGTTTTTTTGTTTCATTTGAATTAAATTTTTCTTTACTTATCAAAACCATGATATTGAGGGGTATCCCCAATCACTATTTATAGATTTATAAAAAAATAAACAATAACATGTGGATAAATCCCTTCATAGAAATGGTTTTATGAAGATAAATTATCAACCTTACTTTAAAGATGGATGATTATAAACTAATTATACCTCACATGTCTTGTAAAATTTTCTATACTAATACTAAGAGATTCAACATCCATCTTCTTTAGCTCAAATAATTTTTTTTCTCCTTTTTTGTATAATGAATATTAGATAATTTTTTATTTAAAATCATATCTTAAACTCATACCACGCCATGAATTCAATTTCATTATGTTCTAATGTATTCTTCGAGAGATTATAATATTTATATGCTTAACCATCCAGATGATAGATAGACAAATTGAAAATTTCATAATTTAAACACTGGATAATTAAAAATATATTTTCATTGGTTTTGATCCATTTCTTGGAAACATGTAGATCCGTGGTACCAATGAGACAAGTTAGATATTTCACCATAGAGGACTCGAAAAAATGTTTTTGACTCCATTTCTCATTTTTGGAGTTCATTATGATTCATATCTTGAAGACGTTTTATTAGTATACTAATGATATGTTTCATTTAATATCCCAAAATTTGTGGCCACTTAGGAGGAAAATCCTTTTTTATCCATCACACTCAACATTAATATAGTTCTTTTAGGTTATATTCTTGGACTATAACCAAAAAAATAATAGTGTATGGAACAATAATCATAGTGGGGAACTACATAATCATGAAAAATTAATTATCACAAGTTTAATTCCTGAAACCCTAATTTTAAGATATGACATCTTGTTTTTATCATAGTTCATTCATTGTTGTTATCTATTTAAATGATTAATGATGATTCATAAAGTGTTTGTGAATTTCCAAAGAATATCACTATAGATAGTCAAACTAGTTGTGCATCAAGGCCAGTCATCATGTACCAAGTGACAATCATGTCTATCTCAATTTTCCCTTTTGGAGTTCTTACACCAAGTTACAATTGTTTTAGAGGAACATTCTCTAGTAGGAACCATAAATTGGTTTAATTACATGTAAAAATGGTCTTCATATCCTTTACCATCATTCTAATACATTTTCCTATAAATTGACTCATCATTAGATTTATCCTTTGACATATCCCTATATATGTCATTAATATTTTCTCATAAAAGTATCCAATGGTTAACTAATCATTTATATAATACCAAATTTGACAACCCTGAATTTCTCATATAAAAATAATAATCCTTAATAAAAATATATTCATTAAATTATATAACTATTCATGTTATAATAATTTAGGTATATTTTTTTGGAAATTTGTATGTGTAAACAGTCAGTTTATTAGTGAGCTACGTTCTATATCTCTATGTTCTTCATAAATAGATCCCCTCTTAGATATATTATACACATTACCTTTTATAATAACTCAAGGAACGAAAACCTAAGATAGGGTTAGCTAAGATAATCATTAAGGGTAATGAAGGGAGATATAAACATATCATGGGAATAAGGGTATGATAACATGAGATTAACAATTAAAAACCATACATAGAGAATAATATATCAAAAACATGAGTCATGGAATAATTATTTGTAGTTCATAAGATATGATTCACGATGGAATCAAAGAACATGATCTATGAGTACATAATATTTCATTAAGACATATATTTATGGCATACAAATAAGAATATAAAATCATTTACTGAGTAGTTCATGTCACCTTACCTAGACAATTGATGTGAAATGGATTCTCTCCCTAGACCCTCTTATTTGTCTGGGTTCAAACACAATACTATAATAATTTATAACATCATATACTATACTAGGTACTCTCCCAATTCCAATCATGTTTATCACATGAGATATAAATATTTATCTAATGAATTGAATTGACATATAGGTTCCACACATCACATAGTAAATATAATTCATACATGTTACAGAAGATCATAAAACATTCATCACATGAAAAACCAAAAAAATAAATGAGGACATAAGCATTTCATTTTCGAATAACATTTCGAAATGAAACATGTTACAAAATAATTTCATCATATCATAATTTATGAAAAAATATGTGAGTTTAATTATAATTTCATCATGGAATAACCCAGGGAAAATAATTATACTTCAAAATAATGTGTTTATTATGAAAATAAACTATTCGTCAAAATAATAAAACTAGTATCTTTGAATAATATCTCTCGTAAAGAATAAGTAACATCAATGTATATAATCTTATATTAGAGATGATTTTAAAATATCACTCAAAACATTAATTTTAGAAAATAATCATTCCACATTTAAAATCATTTTCAAAACTCAAATTGCAAAACATGTTCAAAAACTATTCTTTTTGAGAATAACATTGAAAACATATAATTTTTTTAAAATCAATTAAAATAATTTATTTAGTAAATATACTTTCTTATTAAAGAATAAGAAACATAAAACATTTAACAAAAAAAATCATTTATAATAACAATGAAAAATTATAAATTAATATTCACATGAAATAATGGTAACAGTGATAGGAAATTTTGATCATGTTGTATACGTTAAAATAAATATTCCTTTCACATTTTCGTAAAAATAAAACCGACCTTATTATTTGAAAAAGACATGAAAAATCCTTATAAAATAATTGAAAAAAATTAAGAATAGGATAAAAATTAATGTAATCAATCATAAATGAATATTAACTCATTTTTTGAAAACATTTTAAGAAAACATTGATATCTAAGACAAAGGGTTTTTTAATTAGGAGATAAATAAAGTAAGTTTTTATTAAAATAATTATTTCAAATAATTGAGTGTATAAAGAGAGGAAGATGAATGGAAAAAATTTATTCACATGAAATAACTATATGAAAATAAAATTCATTCTTTTCATAATGGAAATTTCATAAAATTACTTTAACACCCTAAAAATATAATGTAGGAACAATGTATTTGATAGCATGTATGAAACGCAACACCAACTACGTAAAGAAATATAAAATTAATTGAATTTCATAAAATATTTACTATTTTGAACAAAATAAATTTATTTTATATATTTCAATGCATGTTTTACTATTTTAATATTTGTCGGACACAACAAAAAGTCTCTTTAATGGCTTGCGTTACACACAAGACAGACCTTTACTGATCAATATTATATTATTAAAATATTATTATTTAATATAATAACTAAAACTCAGATGATAAATTAGTGTTTGTAAATAGGATTAAATAACTTATAAGAATATATTTATATCACAAATATTAAATTAATTCAGTCATTACGTATTAATTATAATATAAAATCAGAAGAAACTGAATATAAAGGGTATTATTTTATATAAAAACTACTTTTATGCCCATAATATTGTTTTATCCTAATATAATAATTAAAATTTCAATTAAAAATAGATATTAATTATATATTTATATAATATTCAATGAAATATTAATGTCATTCATCCAATATATTTGGTAACCATAAGATAATAACAAACTCAACATTTTTCATAATAATCAATATTTCTCTAAATACACTTTTAACACCTTTTAATGTTGAAGCTATTTTATATTCACTTTTTTGGAACTTTTATAAATATTATATCTAAAAAAATTAATTTTTTTTAAAAAAAAATTCAAAATTAGGTTAGGTTTATTTTTTTTCATATTTTTTAAAATATTTCATTTATGATGAATATCAAAAAATATTGAATTTTAATTCAAACTACATTTATGTCTTATTTATTTACAAGTTTAAATTAAATTTCTAATTGTTTATAAAAATAAATTTTTCTAATTTTTTATTGCTTAATACATATTATGTAATATTAAAAAAATTCACATTTAAATTTGATGTAGAAACATAGAAGTAATTTTAATTTTTTTACATTAAAAACATGTTTTGACTTCACGTCTACAGTATTAAATATAAATAAATTTTTTCCCTTTTAGTGATTTTAATTTGTAAAAATGGATTCATGAATTTTAGTGTTAATAATTTAGAATTTATAATACGTTCAACTTATTTTTTGACGACAAATATTTATAAAATTGGTTAAAATTAATTTCAATGATAAAGAGTAAATTTAGCTTAACATGGGAATAAGCCTTAAACATAGGGCCAAAATGACCTATAAACCTATAAAAATGAATTTTATGTACATATTAATACCCTATATTACATTTTCTATATATATTTTTGTAGCCCCATTTCAAGGGAAAAACATTCATCTAATTCTCTTTTCAAAATATTTTTAGAATACCACTCCTCCTCCACTACAAAAAGTCACTCACACCTCCCTCTTCCTCACACCTCTAAATCAACTTTTTCCTGACCAATATATTCCTAAATAGATACTAAAAATCTATCCACTCATCATATGGGTCTTAACATGGGAATTATTACATCTATGAAATCTCATTGGTCAAAACAAAAAAGGACATACCTTAATAACATGTAACATCCTTCCTCAGGATCATTAGTATTATTTATTTCTCCACTCATTAAAATATTATTATTATTATCTTATATAAAAACACAGTTATCCTAAACATATTGATATTTTTTATTTTATTTTTTCTATCGAAACTTACAGAAACTTACATCTAATAGGTAATAAACAAACATTTTACGAGTACGTCGAACTAGAGCTTCATGAAACGAAGTTGTTCATTTTTCCTTTAAGACCTATCAAGGATGGAAATTATGATAGAAACAATATTTATATATTTTATAAATAATATTTATAATTTATTTAAATTTATTGAATTATTTTATTACTCATATCTTTTTTAACTCCATTATGTTGAATGACGGTTAAATCATTTGTGTAAATGTGGATTACTTCCCCCTTAAAGCGATGTTATTCATTCACACTATACATGAAATTTATAAAGGGTGGGTTTGATAAAACATTGTCAAATATATTATATATATATAAAAACAAGAATTATGAAATACATATATATCATTTACATTTCTTTATTTTAATATAAAAAAAATGAATGTGGTATTCTTCCGTACGTACGACCTACCGTATCCATGAACAATGTATGTCACTTATTATCTCCAAATATTATGGATTATTAAAAATAAAAATATATTATAATTATATAATGTTTGAAATTATATATATAATTATACAATCATCTAATTAATAGTAACAATAAGTAACAATTCGAATCATACTTGACAGACTAGGCAATAAACACCTGAAATAATGAAAATAATGAATAATTGTTGACAAACAGATAATAAGATATTAAAAGAAGTCAATATATGAAATTATAAATTCTTTTATAGTATTTTTATAATTTATTTACATTTTTAAATCCCTCATACATGATTTTAAATGATGTTTACTTAATAAAAGAAATGAAAGTTAAGAGATTGCCATCCAACGTCTCACATCTGTATGATAATGTCATGATCACCACTAACTTCTTTTTTGTGTTGTAACTATGGCCCAATTTTGATATATTATCTAATAAAATATTTTATATTAAGGGAATTTAGAGTTCCATTTAATGTTATTCCATTAGGGATATTATCATTAAAAAAATTTAAAGTAGTATGGGGCACTTTATAATTATTCAAGATTATATTCCTTGAGAAATTTTTTAATTATTATCTTCGTAATCTAACTTTATTTTAGGATTGTTAACTTTATCTTGAAATATATACATTTCTTTTATGAACCAAATTTATTATATATGGTTTAAATACATATAGTTTTTCATATAACAACTTGATTAATTTATAATTCATGATATTTTGAGTTTAAATTTTATTTATTTCATCAAAGTTTATTTGAGTTAAAAGTTACCACATAGAAAATAATTCAAAACTCATTATCTTTTCATTTGTTTATATTAATTCCTCATCTTCATAAATATTCTATTATTATGTGTACAATTATATTGAATATCTAAATATTTATTTCCACTTCTATATGTGGATTTATGGATCATATAAATAATATACTCTTTGATTTATTCTAACTCTAACATTATTAACTTTTGGAGGGTTTACATTATAATAATAATGAAAAAAAAGGATTTAACATGGGTTTTATTAAATTTTGACGTTGTTTTTTAACTGATTTATATAAAGGGGACGTAAATTATTTCATTTTCAGTGTCATTTTTCCCAAAAATAGTGGCCGAAAACCCTCTACAAATTGTTTTTGGTGTTGGTTACATTAAAAATTGACACTGAAAAGAATATATTTCATTCTAAAAGATTTAGTGTCATCTTAAAAAAATCAATGTTGACGTTTAAAAAAAATAGAAAATAGAAAATATTACACATCCAAAATAATTGAAACATTTATAATAATAAAAAATCTTTAACAATCAAAGAGTATTTATCATTAACCAAAAATATATATCTTACATGATTTAATCTATTTAATCAAAAAAACTGTCTATATATTTGTATTATAAAGTGGAATTAAAATATGCATACCTGAAATTTACAACATGCTCATTATCTGTCATTGTTAAAGTATTCATTTGATTATCATTATTTTTAAACACCTATTATATCAAAATAGTTAGTTTTTTGAATCCATATGTAATAATATTCATAAATATTATATTATACATACCACAAATCCTAATCAAAATAACAAATTGTTCCCAAAAATAGATTCAATATGGGTAATATGAGATTGAGAATAAAAGTGGAAATCATTTAATGCCTACAATAAAATTGAATGATATGAGATAAAAAATTAGATTAATACAACATTAAATATAATAAGATTAATATAACAAACCATATCCAATATAGTAGTTTCTCTAGTTGTGATTACCACGTACATGAATTTTAGATTATTATAACCAAATTCAAGTTGTCCTTTTTTATGATGACACTGAAGTTATGAAACATTAAATAGATAATAAAAATCTATATATAACAAAAAATCACAAAAAAAACTAGTATAAAAAATGATTACCTTTGCTTCCACATATTTTATTTTATTTGGTGTCATTATCGATGTGTAATCCTTGTTAAATTTTTTCCATGAACTACATTTTAATATATATACATATGAACTAAAAATTAATGTCTAAACATAGAGAATTATACAAAATGAGATTATAAAAAACAAAAAAACATTCCATTCTAATATGGTAGAAAATATTTTATGAACATTCCCAGATAAAGAGAAAACCCAATATAATGTGCATTCACATGGGCACAATATGCCAAACATCCAATTCCCCCTATAAACCAAAAATTTCACAATGAATGACACTATAATAATAATTAGTTGATAATTATGTTTTTTTCTTAATTATGGAGAAATGGAAAAAACCAACACTCAATGTTAATATGTGATAAACTCTCACATATATATACAACTATATCATGATTTTTCACATGTTGCACTTCCATGGAATTGAGTTATGAATCTATAAAACCATAAATGTATATACTATAATTTTTTTGAAGAATCATGTCTAGATACCTTATTTAAAAAGACAATTTTGTTACTATATTTTAAACCATATTTTATTAAACAAATACAAATTCATATGTGAATTTACTTACATAGAAAACAACTGCACCACATTCAGGCTGACATCATCAAAATCATCTAGATGAATGATATCTTCTTTGAGTAATATCAATGTATATTCCCGTCCTCATATATTGTTCATCATCTGAAAATCTTTGAAAATATTCAATAAAGAAGAAGCATAAGGTAATTTTTGTATCCCATAAAAAATATCTAAAATATATACTATTGATTTTTCCTAAACATTTTGTTTCATTTGTGGAGATTATTTTTCTTTCAGATAATCCTATATAAGTTAAATGACATGGATAATTTAAAAAAAATTGAGTCATTTTTAATTAATATTTATATAAACTAATACCTCATATGAAATATAATGAAGAAAAACAATTTTCTAAAGTAATAAATTAACCAAAAAACCCAAACTCTGGTGTTCTCTTAGGTAGTAAATTGTAGTAGAGAATTAGGATTTGTAATATCGAGTACTAATAAACTAACCTGATCCATCTGCATAAGTTGGTGAAGTAATGAATCCCTAAAAAATGAATGAGTCCTAACACAACAATATGTATATGAGGATCTCCAACAAATAACTCATAATATATGTTTCAGACGGATTGAGGTGGTGGATGATCTATGTTAGTAGATGGGGCAGGGCAGTCCTGCTGAGAAGGCTGGGAAGGCAGAAAAAGAAAAAATTATATTAGTGTTTATAATTTAGAAAATATTAAAATTTATGACAAATAAATAATGTATTGATTGTTTTGAGTGAGGAGGTAGAAGATCGAATTAAGAAAATGGGGAATGGTCGACCGGGTGAGCCGGCAAGAAGGGATGAAAATGAAAAATTTATATTAGTGTTTATAATTGATAAAATAGAAAAATTGATGAAAAATAAATAATATGTCCGGGAAGGCTGCTCATATGAGGCAGGGTAGGTAGATGGGGAATGATAATATGAGTGATCATACTGGGAATGATAAAAAAAATGAAAATGTTATATTTGTTTTTATAAATTATTATGTAGAAAATCTGATGAAAAATAAATAATATACATGGGAACACTGCTTATATAGGGTCGGGTAGGTAGATGGGGTAGGGTAGTCCAAGTGAGAAGGCTGGAAAAGCTATAAAATGGAAATGTAATATTAGTGTTTATAATTTATAAAATAGAAAAATTAATGACGAATAAATAATATAACTGTAAAGGTATTTCATATTTTGACTATCATTCCAAATGTTCTACCAAATCCATCCTCACATATTCCTGAAATTTATAACCTATAGACAATTTCATATTTTTCATCTCGTCATTTAATGATTTTATTTTTGGCTCTCTTTATTTCTTAATTTAACCAAAAACCTTTTGAATACAAACATCTACCTAATATCCTCTAACAGATCTGGGGTGTTATACCTTTCCCAATGTAGTGGCTAAGATATCCACCCTACCATCCTGGATAAAATATTGATGTGTCTCTATCTCTTGATGTTCATCCTGAAATGAAAAAGAAAAAGTAATATTACTGGTTAAAATTTATAAAATATTGAAATTGATAATAAAAAAATAATATTTACATATAACTTTATCCACTATGTGCTTATCTTCCTCTATAAGATACTATTCATTTTTCCTTCTTTCTCATTTCCATTTTTCATGGCATGTGGGAGGAGATGGAGGACCATGTTCAACCTCTTCTAAACTACTACTAAATCATGCTCTTAATGCGATAAGTTTTTCATCATTCATTTTATGATCCTAATAGGGATACCATCAATGTGATAAAGTATGAGGGTATTCATTTCTCATATGAATCCTTTGATGAGATCACTTGGAGGCCTATTATGTAAAAATTAACAACTATGTAATTTGAAAAATATATAATAAATTTTAAATTATGAAATAATTATCAAACATGAAATTTTTCTTCATGAAAAATATCAAAAAATTTCTTCCATCTATCATGATCTACAAACAGATACTTGAGGTAAGGGTTTTCGAACCTTCTCTTTCCAGAAACATAATTTTTTGTCAGTTTTATTTAATATCTCCCCATCGAACCACCACAAAAGATAGATTCCTTTTCTTAATTTATTTCATTTCCTCAAAATTGAATGTCATATGTAATTGAATAAATTAAATATTTCATTTTAAATACATATTATTCAAAACATTAGATAAAAAGAAATTAATTAAGATATTTACCATCTTGAACTCTCAAATCTGTTGTTTCTCCATCCTATCCACTGAATTCCTATCAGGATATAAGATACTAAACCTGAAACCTATCTACATCAATATGTATGTGATAAACTGAACATCATTATGGCCAGTTTCATTATTATTTTCAACAAAATGGACGTTTCATCTGTCATCATTATGAGATAGTGATAGTTCTGGTAAACATGTAAAACCATGTTTACCAACATGATAAATTTATTTTTTAGTAGTAATAGTAAAAGTATCCTCTACCGAAGACACATCAGTAGTACTAAAAAAATATCTTGTAAATTAATAGTTCTCTTTCATTAAATAAGTATATTATTTAATATTTAATAATATATAAAATTAGATATACATCGGTAAATTCTCCTCTCTATCTGTATCTGACATTTCTAATAGAAAGTGTCATCTAATTTTTTGTACCTGGATATCATTAGAAAACTGAAAAATTATAAATAAGAAAGAAAAAAATAAGTAAAAAATAGGCATTTTTTCTAATTTTTTAAAAAATGAAAGAACATATAAATATTTTCTAGATAAATTGGGAGACTAATTTAGTGTTTTCTTAAATTCCA
Organism: Viscum album; assembly: GCA_963277665.1. NCBI lineage: Eukaryota > Viridiplantae > Streptophyta > Magnoliopsida > Santalales > Viscaceae > Viscum > Viscum album. Next base: position 1,095,762,674 of record OY728159.1, on the reverse strand, counting down.
TCATCATGATCATTATGTATTTCATGCACTATGTCTTTCTTATACTCATTTTAATCATCCATAAATTTCATAATATTTGAATCAGGCTCTTGTAAGTCAATAACATCATTAGTATCATCCTCATCACTAAAAAGGATTATTTTTTCATGAAAAACGATCGAACACTGATAATTTGATGGATAAATGACATAAAATACTTTTTTCATGTTTCGCCATGATAAATGGTTCCTCGTTGTAATTAAATCTATTCAAATAAATTTGTTTAAGCCCATATTCATCATGTTTCGCACCACTCATACAATCAACCAAATTATTCTTAAAAATAGTGACTCAATATTTAATATAATCAATTTCCCATATGTCTTCAAGAACTCCAAAATATAGCATTGATGCATAAATTACATTTTTATCTTTGGAACACAAAAAATGCACTACTTTAGTGAAAACCATCACACCGCTATTATGAATGGTACTCTTGTAACCAAAATTTTTTATGTAAAATGTGTATCCATTAATATCAAAACAAGACCATGGGACCATATTAAGAGATGGTCCCCCTGGTGACCACATTATTATTTCTGATGCAGATATATTTCTAGTGACATTCTCTTTAAACCATGAAACAAATGTCTTCTTATACTCAATAATCAATCAATTTTCACTTCATTTCTTAAATCATAATAGTAATTAAGCAATATGTGAGGATATATATGATTGAATCTAAAATGTGTTGTTCAAAATATATAAATGTTCCTACATCACTTCAGCATGAAAAATAAAATTTACCTATAATCCTCAAACCCCTCTAACTTCACTATCAATAGTCATATGTCAAGATATAGGGAGACCAATATGCACGGCCTCATACAAATAAAAATTACAAAACACAATAACCTATTTCGATACATATTTTTGAACAATAGAGGCCTCTGGTCGATAAGGATTTTGAAAATATCCCTTCTAAATTTTTAGGTATCTTTCAAAAGGATACATCCATCGTAAATAAACAGAACCACATATTCTAATCTCATGCACCAAATGAATTATTAGATGAACCATTATATCAAAACCATAAGTGGGAAATAAATTTCTAAATGACCTAGAATGAGAGTTTCTTAATTATCCCACACATCAAAAAAAATTTATATCAATAACTTTTCTAAAAATGGATTTTAAAAAATAATATAACCTGATGATTGTATTTTTTATAGTTGTTAGTTGTAAGAACTCAGATCTCTTTTCAGGTATGTTTTTCCTTTTTCTGGAGTTTTTGAGAAAAAATAAATTTTCTGGAAATTTCAGAATTACACACCGTGTACTATCTGAGTACACGCCGTGTACTCTTTCCCCGGCTCAAAGCCGTGTGCTGGCCGTGTCCGGGCTACACACACGGTGTGTAAGGCTGAGGTGGAGGCCAGTTATTTTGGAGTACGGAAAATTCGAAGTACACGCCATGTACTCAAAAATTACACTCCGTGTACTTTCTTTTTTTTCATTAAACGGGCCGGGGTTGCATCTAACCCCCATATTTATCTTCTTCTCCATTTTTCGACCGTCCGGAAGTGACCGTACGGCCGGATCTTCAACGGATGACCACCTCGTTGTCCGTTCTCCAATTCAAGCATGGTAAGTTGTGTTGGAATCACAGCGGTGAGTTGTTCTTTCTGTATTAGCCTTATTTATTGATTCCTCCTCGTTTCCATGTTATTGTGGGATGAATGTTTTTTGCGTTTTCTCGGATCTACGTCGTTCTAAGGGGGATCTTTCTTTGAGGTTCAAATATATCGATCTCCTAGGATCAAGGTAGGTTGTTTGTGACTTTCTGTAGAATGTTGATGAATATTTTGTGCGATTTCCACCAATACCCTTGAATGGGGTATTGCGTGTTTCCTATTTTTCCCTTCTTAGTTTCCTTCTTCGCTTGATTGTTTTAGTAGAGGTTATTTCTTGTGATTATAGTAATTCATTGTGCTCAGATTGCTTTTCCATACTTGTTCTTCCTGTTTGACGTTTTTTCAGTTGTCATGCCTAGTTGTAGGATAGTGGAACTGTTGTTCTAATATTGCTATTGAACCATAGTTGTCAGCCAAGTAGTTCTTAATGTTTACATGGACGATACACATGCGTTGAACATGTTTAGTTATACTCAGGATTGTGAGAACCTAGAGTAGTAGACCAAAGTGAGAATTGACGGAAGGGCTTCTCCAGAGTGTCTTTTAATAACGACGCAAGACTATAGAGGGAATTGACGTTGAGTGCTTCCCCTGAGAGTCAGTAGATCCATGATGTAGGCCACAGGTGGAATTGATGTTGAGTGTTTCCCTAGAGAGCCTTTAGCACGATACGAGACTATAAGGGGAATTGACGGTGAGTGCTTCCCCAGAGAGTCTGCTTAATTTACGTAGCTGAACCATACAGGTGAGACTGTGTGTGCCTCCTAGAGGTTTGATAGTACTTAGAGGATAAACCATATGGGTTAGAATAGAGTGATACCCAAAGGGTTACCTATTTTCTTCTTGTTGTTAACTGCTTACTTGTGTGCTTTACTTGTTAGAACTATGGATTGTAGCTGCTTGTGACTTTCTGTTACTGCTCCTTTTTTTATTACTGCCATGTATTCATTGACTGTTAGGCACAAATATTTTGGTGATTGCCTATGGTATTGTATCTCACACCCTGTTTGGGCCATGCTTTCGGGCACATGCAGACTATGTTGCTGCAAGTATAGATAAGGTCAAGTGCCCTTCTACTTCGGGATCTTGACTCCATCAAGAGATGGGGAGCATGGGACCGATCCATGGCTCGCGATGCTGAGGAGCTTACCTTATTTTTATTTTGCACTTGGTTTTAGTTTTATTTCAGCACGTTGTTGTGTTTTCTATTTTCCATAGATACATGTACCTACTGCATCATTGTCATCATGGTTATATATATACATTGCTTTCGTTGTTTGGTTTCTACTATTATGCATGTTGTTTACTGCTTCCATTGTTCATTGTTGTTTTCTTACCTTGTATACCTTACTGAATAAGGGCATAGTTTCCCCACCGACATACCAAGGCCCTCGCTGCTAGTCGGCAGCCTCTGGCATTCGGGGAAATGCGCTTGAGGTCATGTGGCGAACTGGGTACGTGGCACTAATGGAGGTGCTCCAGACTCGGGACATTACAAAGTGGTATTAGAGGAGTTCTTTTCTCTTACTTTACTATTTGGATACATTACCCAGGGATAGGAAGGATTTGGTACTTGGTATTAAGCTGTCCCCGGGAGTAGCTAACCCGTGTACAGGGAAAATCCATTCTACCTCGTTAATTGTAGTTTTCTAGTTTTGAGATTTTATGGATGGTATAATTTCACCTAGAGTGATTCACATGGCTTGTGCAATTATTGTTTTGATATTTCGGCTATTTCTATCGCAACCCGATGAGATGAGGGTATGCCATCTCATGCATCATATAGGCACTTGTGGAAATCACATGTCATGCATTCTTGCCATGCCATCTAGGGTGCATTAGTGATTGTATGTTGTTGTGATAGTTTCTGTGTATATTATGCATGCTTTTGTGATAGATGCTTGATAGATTTCCTGCTGTAGTGTTAGAAAACTATTGTTTTGTTCCTTGCTTAAACTGAATGCAAAATTTTGGGTTTTGAGGTGTTATGGGCCCTTACGAATCGGAAATTGGCATCTTTTTCCTTTTTTAGTGTTTTTGGAATTCTTGCAGTTTCTGAGCTACTGCCCGAAAAAACCCAGAATACATGACGTGTACTATTTAGATAGACACCGTATAGAATTCAGGCCATGTCACTGACCGTGTGAGCATAACACGGTGTTGTGGGAGTAACATCGGGAACACGCCATGTATGATTGGTACATGCCGTGTGAGTTTGGAGCTGTGCACCCAATAATGTCACTAACAACACGGGCTGGGGAAGCTCGGGTAGAACATGCCGTGTCCATAAGGAAAACGCCATGTAGTCCTATCCAACTACCCGTCCGTGTCACGAACAACACGGGACGGCATTACCTTCCTTTCCACATGCCGTGTTTGTTTGAAACACGCCGTGTAGTATTGCCCAGGTATCTGGCCGTGGCGCGAACAACACAGGACGGTGTCGCCTTCACCTATGCATGTCGTGCTTGTTCGGAGCATGCCGTGAAGGGTCCAGCAGTGTAGACGGCCGTGTAGTCAACAACACAGACCGTCGAAGCCTTGTCTAGTGCACGCCGTGTTTGTTTCGAACATGCCGTGTAGTCTTGGGTTGAGTCAGAACGTGTGGGTTAACCATGTAAGGAGACTCAGGCAGGGGAATAGATTCAAGTACACACCGTGTGTGCGGTCCACACGCCGTGTAGTTAATGTGTACACGACTTTTTGGGTGAGAGGTCATGGCCATGTCAGTGGTTTAATAAGACACACTATGTAGTTTTATACAAGCCATGTAGTCATGTTTTGCAATCTTCTATGTTTTCTTCCCCTCTTCCCGTTTTATACTCTTGTATTCTCTATCCTTGTTTTCCTGATCTAAGGTGTGCTTTTAATATTTTAGAGCTATGCCTCTGAGACGTCCTTAGGCCGTACGTCTATCATCGGGCAGTGATCAGATGCCAGATAGGGTTGATCAAGGACTTCTTGTCCATCCCCCTGCCGAGCCAGCCTTGGCACCGATTGTCGTACCAGTAGCAGGCGCTGATGCGCAGTTCAGGGAAGGTTTCATGAGGATGATTCAGGCCTTCCAAGGAGAACCGCCTCCTACCTCATCTATGGTAGATTTGACACGGGTCTTTCAGCAGCAGCATCCTTCCACGTTCTTGGGGGAGGAAGGAACTCAGGCTGAAGAGTCATGGCTGGAAGCCATGCTGACTATCGTTGAGCATCTGGAGATGCCTCCAGAGAGGTGGGTCAAGCTCGCCACCTACATGCTCTGAGTCTCCACCAAGAGGTGGTGGGACGTGATCTCACAGGCGGTTCAGCAGCAGGCTATGACATGGGAGGTGTTCCAGCCCGTGTTCTACGACTACTTCTACCTGGAGACCATGAGGGCCGATCGAGCCTGGGAGTTCATGAGCTTAGAGTAGGGTACTCCATCTATCATGGATTATTCCTCTCGTTTCACTGAGTTTCATCATTTTACACCCCTCTAGGAAGGGAGTGGTGTGTTCTTGGTGAGGAAGTTTGAGGATGGACTCAGGCAGGAGATCCGCTCGTAAGTGAACATCTTACAACTGACTTCCACTACTTCCAGTGTCAACCGGGCCCTGATTGTGGAGCACAATATTAGAGATTTTGGAGCTGTTAGGCAGGGTGGTTCTGCTTCCAGAGCCAGCATTCCATCAGATGACAGCAAGAAGCATCGTAGGGAGCCTACATGCAGTGATTCGAGGAAGCGAGATGCATCATCAGGAAGCCAGGTGACATGCTATCAGTGTGGCCGGACAGGGAACATGAGGCCGCAGTGCCAGAGAGTCCCCGTGGAGTGCTGATCATGCTGCAAGATGGGTCACCTTCAGCATTTCTTCTAGGTTTTCTCACCATCAATAGGTGACCAGGGTTCTTCCATGACTCCTCGTTCAAGAGAAGCCCCACCAGCTTCTCACCAGTCGGGGAACTGGAGTTCTTTTTGCTGTTCGGGCCGAGGTGGAGGTCGGGGCCATGGCGGTCAGCCACCAGTTCCTCAGCACCAGCAGGGTGGTTCAGCTCAGAGTGGTCAGCTAGGGGCGCAGGGCCGCGGCACGGGCCAGTCTTTCACCGTGGAGTAGACTTATCAGGAGCAGGATCCCGACCCTTCTACTATTCAAGGTACGAATTTATTAGCCTTAGTTTTATCTTCAACCCTTTTCGATACTGATGCTACGCATAGCTTTATCTCCATTTCTGTTGTGTAGAGACTTGGACTCTCCGTCTTTTCTTCTGCCGACTCATTGAAACTATACATACCTTTGGGAATGGGGACATCTAGTGTACGCCTGTGTAGAGAGTGCCCTCTCGAGGTTGCAGGGTATCACTTCTTATGGGATCTATATGTCCTAGAGATGACAGGCTATGATTTCATTCGTGACATGGACTGGTTGATTCCCCTCTAAGAAGTCAGTGACTGTTATCACCGGATAGGCAGTTTCATTTCACCATAAGGTGAATCATTCCTTCATAGAGTCGAATGGAACGTTCGGGTGAGTCGGGCGGGACTCAATCATCTTGGGCTAGGAGGGGTGACATCCCATATTGCTATTCTTTATCTGGATGATCAGGGGACTCCACAGTTAGACTTTCCTCCAATGGTGGATCACTTCATGGATGTCTTTCCAGAGGACTTTTCGGGTTTTCCTCTGGAGCGTGAGGTAGACTTCTCTATTGAGCTCGTGCCAGGAGTGGAACTGGTGTCCATTACTCCATATAGGATGGCCACACCTGAGTTGCAGGAGCATAAGAAGCAGTTGGAGGAGTTACAGGCTAAGGGTTTCATTCGACCCAGTACTTCTCCTTGGGGTTTGCCTGTTCTGTTTGCGAAGAAGGAAGAAGGTACCCTTCAGCTTTGTGTGGATTATCGGAAGCTGAACCAGTTGACGGTCAAGAACCGATATCCCTTTCTGTGGATTGATGACCTTTTTGATCAGCTTTGAGGATCCCGGGTGTTCTTGAAGATCGACTTGAGGTCTGATTATCATCATTTTCACGTTAGACCATCAGATATACCTCTGACAGCTTTCAAGAGAAGGTATGGTCTATATGAGTATACAGTCATGTCATTCGGTCTCATGAACGCACCTACATTATTCATGGCACTGACGAACCGAGTGTTCCATCTTTACATGAACTCTTTCAACGTGGTCTTCATTGACAATATCTTGGTGTACTCTCATACTCAACACGACCATGCCAGACATCTTGAGATCGTTCTGAGTACACTGAGAGAGCATTGGATTTATGCTAAAATCTCGAAGTTCCACTTCTGGATGTATCAGATTCACTTCTTGGGTCACGTCATTTTAGGGGCATGAGTATCTGTGGACCTAGAAAAAGTGAGAGCTATAGTTTCCTAGGATCTTTCGAAGAATTTTTTTGAGGTACAGAGCTTCTTAGGGCTGGCGGGATACTACAGACGCTTCATTCAGGACTTTTCTCATCTAGAATCACCTTTGATGGGTCTGACCAAGAAGGGGGTGCAGTTCTTGTGGTGAGATTCTTGTGAGTCATCCTTTCAGGAGCTGAAAGGGAGGTTGACGTCTGCACCGATACTAGTCTTTCCAAAGCTAGGCAAGAGCTACACTGTTTACTGTGATGCTTTAGGTTTCGGGCTAGGAGTTGGGCTTATCCAAGGAGATGGATTCGTTGCATACGGGTCTCATCAGTTGATACCACATGAGAAGAACTACCCTACGCATGACCTAGAGTTGGCAGTTGTGGTTCATGCCTTGCGCTGTTGGACACACTATCTTCTGGGAGAGCACTTTGTGGTCTTCACTGACCATAAGAGTCTCAAGTATATCTTCAATTAGTGTGATTTTAATCTGAGGCAGCGCAGGTGGGTTGAGTATCTATAGTATTCCGACTTGGACCTCGCCTATACGCCGGGAAAGAGAAACACCATGGCAGACGCATTGAGCAGGAGAACTCAGATTCAGGAAGTTTAGTAGGCCAGTAGTTAGTGGAAACTGATGGATCTGTTTTCTAAGATGCATCTGGAGGTGCACGATAGACGGGGACAGAAATTTCTATCTTCTATAGCTGTTACCTCCACACTACATGATCGGGTACGGATGAGGAAGCAATCAAACTCAGAAGGCTTAGTCCTGTGGGAGAGTGTGTCCGGAGAGGACCCTCTTCCTGGATAGACAGCAGATGATGATGAGATCTGGAATTTCTAAGGACGCGTTTGGCTGCCAGCAGACATACGTGAGGAGATGATGCGGGATTTCCATTCCTCTGTTTGGGAAGTTCATCCTGGCATCACCAAGATGTATCGGGACCTTCATCACAAATACTGGTGGCCAGGTATGAAGAAGGATATTGCTGGTTTGGTCATGAGATGTTCTACATGTCAGCAGGTGAAAGAAGAGAATCAGTGACCAGCGGGGCTTTTACAGCAGTTACCCATTCCAGAGTGGAAGTGAAATGATGTTTTAATGGACTTCGTGATCAGATTGCCGAGATCACCTCGAGGGTATAATGCAGTTTGGGTTGTCATGGACAGACTTACGAAGGTTGCTCACTTCTTTCCAATCAAGGAGACCTTCAGTTTCGATGATCTGGGATGACTTTACATTAGAGAGATTGTTCTTCTGCATGGAGTTCCGTACTCTATTGTTTCAGACAGATATGTGTGCTTTACCTCTCAGTTCTGGCAGGTTCTTCAAAAGGCCTTGGGTACCTAGGTACTTTTGAGTACAGCATATCATCCCCAGACTGATGTCCATTCCCTGCGCATGATCCAGGTGCTTGAGGATAAGCTCTGAGATTGCATCCTTGACTTTGGCGGTTCTTTGGAGAAGCATATTCCTCTGGTGGAGTTCGCCTACAACAACAGTTTCCAGGTGACCATTTAGATGGCGCCATATGAGGCATTGTATGGTAGGCCATGCCGATCACCCTTATGCTGGCTGGAGGCAGGAGAGGCAGCTTTTCTGGGAGCTCATCTCGTTCAAGAGACTTTAAAGCAGATAGAGCTTATTCGGATGAGGATGGATACAACGTAGTCTTGACAGAAGACTTATGCTGATCCACGGAGACGACCTCTGGAGTTCGAGGTCGGTGATCAGGTTTTCCTACGTATCACACTGAGGTTGGGACACAAGAGGATTCAGAAATAGTGTAAACTTTCACCATGGTACGTCGGGCCGTTTGAGGTCTTGGAGAGAGTGGGTCTGGTTTCCTATCGGTTGCAGATACCTCAAAGGTAACGGGCCATGCACGACTTCTTCCATGTCTCTCAGCTCTGACGTTACATTTCAGACCCATCTCAGGCCTTTCAGCCAGAGGAAGTCGATCTTGAAGCGGATGCATCATTTGAAAAGCATCCTATCTGGATTTTCAATCTTAGTAGAAAGGTTCTCTGTTGGTGGTCTGTTCCTCTGGTACGAGTGCTATGGAAGCACGGGCGAGTACAAGAAGAGACCTGGGAGAGGGAGACCGATGTACGATCGTAGTGGCCGGAGCTGTTCGGGGTTTCTCCTTATTCGCCTCATTAGGTAAATTTGGGGGCGAATTTCTTTAAGGGGGGAAGATTGTAAGAAATCGGATCTCTTTTCAGGTATGTTTTTCCTTTTTCTGGTGTTTTTGAGAAAAAATGAATTTTCTAGAAATTTCAGTACATGCCATGTACTCTTTCCTCGGCTCGAAGTTGTGTGCTGGTCGTGTCTGGGCTACACACACGGTGTGTAAGGATGAGGTGGAGGCTGGTTATTTTGGAGTACGGAAAATTCGAAGTGCATTGCGTGTACTCAAAAAGTACACGCCGTGTACTTTCTTTTTTTCATTAAATGGACCGGGGTTGCATCTAACCCCCATATTTGTCTTCTTCTTCAGTTTTCAACCGTTCAGAAGCGCCCGTATGGCCAGATCTTTGATGGATGACCACCTCGCCGTCCGTTCACCGATTTGAGCACGGTTAGTTGCATTGGAATCACAGCGGTGAGTTCTTCCTAATGTTTTAGCCTTGTTTCTTGATTCCTCCTCATTTCCAAGTTATCGTGGGATGAACGTTTTGTACGTTTTCTCATATCAATGTCGTTCTAAGGGAAATTTGTCGTCGAGGTTCACATATATCGATCTCCTAGGATCGAGGTAGGTGGTTTCTACATTTCTGTAGAAAGTTGATGAATATTTTGTGCAATTTCCACCAATACCCTTGAATGGGGTATTGTGTGTTTCCTGTTTTTCCTTTATTAGTTGCCTTCTTTGCTTGATTTCTTTAGTAGAGGTTATTGCTTGTGATTATAGTAGTTTGTTGTGCTCAGATTTCTTTTCCATACTTATTCTGCCTGTTTGACGTTTTTCCAGTTGCCATGCCTAGTTGTAGGATAGTGGAACTATTGTTTTGTAATTTCTATTGAACCTTAGTTGTTATCCAAGTAGCTCTGGAGGTTTACTTCAATGATACACATGTGTTGAGCATGTTTAGTTATAGTTAGGACTGTGAGAACCTAGAGTAGTTGACCAACGAGAGAATTGACTGAAGGGATTTTCCAGAGTTTCTTTTAATTACGACGTAAGAGTATCGGGGGAATTGACGTTGAGTGTGTCCCCAGAGTCTCTGTAGATCCACGACGTGGGCCACAGGGGGAATTGATGTTGAGTACTTCCCCAGAGATCCTTTATCACGATACGAGACTATAGGGGGAATTTACAGTGAGTGCTTCCCTGGAGAGTCTGCTTAATTTACATAGCAGAACTAGAGGGCTGAGACTGTGTGTGCCTCCCAGAGGATTGCTAGTACATAGAGGTTGAACCATAGGGGTTAGACTGAGAGAGCTATACAGAGGTTTACCTGTTTTTTTCTTGTTGTTGACTGCTTACTTGCGTTCTTTACTTTTTAGAATTGTGGATTGTAGCTACTTGTGACTTTCTGTTACTGCTCTATGTTTCATTACTGCCATGTATTCATTGACTATTAGGCACAAATCTTTGGGTGATTTCCTATTGGGATTGTATCTCACACCCTATTTGGGCCATGATTTTGGGCCCAAGAAGTCTATGTTGTTGCAGGTACAGGTAAGGGGAAGCACCCTTCTACTTCGGGATCTTGTCTGCATCAGGATCTGGAGAGCATGGGACCGATCCCAGGCTCGTGATGCTGAGGAGATTACCTTGTTTTTCTTTTGCACTTGGTTTTAGTTGTATTTAATCACATTGTTGTGTTTGCTATTTTCCATAGATACATATACCTGCTGCATCATTTCCATCATGGTTATATATATACATTTCTTCTGTTGTTTGGTTTCTGCAGTTATGCATGTTGTTTACTGCTTCTGATGTTCATTGTTGTTTTCTTACCTTGTATACCTTACCGAATGAGGGAATAGTTTCCCCACCAACGTACCAAGGCCCTGACTACTAGTCGGCAGCCTCTGGCGTTCAGGGAAATTCACTTGAGGTCATGTGGCGAACAGGGTATGGGGCACCAGTGGAGGGGCTCCAGACTCAGGACGTTATAAAGTGGTATCAGAGAAATTATTTTCTCTTTCTTTACTGTTTGTAGACTTTATCCAGGGATAGGATGGATTTAGTACTTGCTATGAATCTGTGCCTGGGAGTAGCTAACACGTGTACAGGGAAAATCCATACTACCTCATTAATTGCAGTTTTCGGGTTTTGAAATTTTATGGTTGGTATAATTTCACCTAGAGTGATTCACATGGATTGTGCTATTATTGTTTTGATATTTCAGGACTATTTCTATCGCAACCCGATGAGATAAGGGTATGCCATCTCATGAATCATATAGGAACTTGTGAAAATCACATGTCATGCATTCTTACCATGCAGTCTAGGGTGCATTAGAGATTGCATGCTGTTGTGATAGGTTCTGTGTAGATTATGCATGTTGTTGTGATAGACGCTTGATAGATTCTCTACTGTTGTGTTATAAAACCATTGTTTTATTCCTTGCTTAAAATGAATGCCAAATTTTTGTTTATGCGGTGTTATGGGCCCTCATTTATCGGAAATTGGCATTTTGTTCCTTGTTTTTTGTGTTTCTGGAATTCTGTGCAGTTTCTGAGCTACTGCACAGAAAAACCCAAAATACCTGGCATGTACTTTTTAGATACAGTCCGTGTAGTTTTCAAGCCGTGTCACTAACCGTGTGAGCAGAACACACTGTCGTGGGAGTAGCTTTGGGAACACGCCGTGTACGATTGGTACACGCCGTGTGATTTTGGAGCTGTGTTCCCGATCGTGTCACTAAAAACATGGGTCGGGGAAGCTCGGGTAGAACACACCATGTCCATAGGGAACACACCATGTAGTCCTGTCCAGGTACCCGGCCATGTCACGAACAACATGGGCTGGCGTTACCTTCCTTTCCACATGCCGTGTTTGTTCGGAACACACCGTGTAGTCTTGCCGAGGTACACGGCCATGTCGCGAACAACATGGGACAATGTCACCTTCGCCTATGCATGCCTTGCTTCTTCGGAGCATGCCGTGAAGGGTCCAGCCATGTAGACGACCATGTACTCAACAACACGGACCGCTGAAGCCTTGTCTAGTGCACGCCGTGTTTGTTTTGAACACACCGCGTAGTCTCAGGTTGAGTCGGACCATATGGGATAACCGTGTATGGAGACTCGGTCAAAGGAATAGTTTCATGTACACACCGTGTGTGGGGTCCACACGTCGTGTTGTTGAAGTGTATACAACTTTTTGGGTGAGAGTACATGCCCATGTTAGTTGTTTAAGAAGACACACAGTGTAGTTTTATACACGTCGTGTAGTCATGTTTTGCAATCTTGTGTTTTTTCTTCCCCTGTTCACATTTTGTACTCCTATGTTCTCTGTCCTTGTTTTCCTGATCTAAGGTGTGCTTTTGATATTTTACAGCTATGCCTCTGAGACGTCCTCTGGTCGTACATTTGTCGTCGGGCAGTGATCAGATGCCAGATAGGGCTGATTAAGGACTTCCTGTTGATCCCCCAACCGAGCCAGCCTTGGCACCGGTTTTCATACCAGTTGCAGGCACTGATCCACAGTTCAGGGAAGGTTTCATGAGGATGATTCAGGCCTTCCAAGGAGCACCGCCTCCTGCCTTGTTTATGGAAGACTTGACACGGGTTTTTCAGTAGCAGCATCCTTCCACGTACTCGGGGGAGGGAGGACCTCAGGCTGCAGAGTCATGGCTGGAAGCCATGCTGACTACCTTCAAGCATCTAGAGATGCCTCCAGAGAGGCGGGTAAAGATCACCACCTACATGCTCTGAGACTCTGCCATGAGGTGGTGGGATGTTATCTCACAGGTGGGTCAGTAGCAGGCTATGACTTGGGAGGAGTTCCAGCGCGTGTTCTACGACTACTTCTACTCGGATACCCTTAGGGATGATCGAGCCCGGGAGTTCATGAGCTTAGAGCATGGTACTCTATCTGTCATGGATTATTCCTCTCGTTTCACTGATCTGTAGCATTTTACACCCCTCTGGGATGGGAGTGGGGTGTTCATGGTGAGGAAGTTTGAGGATGGACTCAGGCGGGAGATCCACTCGCAAGTGAACATATTCCAGCTGACTTCCAATACTTCCATCGTCAACCAGGCACTGATTGTAGAGCACAATCTAAGAGACTCTGGTGCTGCATGCAAGGGAAGTTATGTTTCCAAAGCTAGATTTCCTTCAGATGACAACAAGAAGCATTGCAGAGAGCCTACATGAAGTGATTCGAGGAAGCGAGACACATCATCAGGCAGCCAGGTGACGTGTTATCAATGTGGCCAGATAGGGCACACGAGGCCGCAGTGCCAGAGAGACCCCGTAGAGTGTCGATCATGTAGTAAGAATGGTCACCTTCATCATTTCTACTAGGTATTCTCACCATCAGTAGGTTACCGGGGTTCTTCCATGACTCCTCGTTGAGGAGCAGCCTCGCCAGCTTCTCACCAGTCAGGGAACTGGAGTTCTTCTAGCCGTTCGGGCTAAGGTGGAGGTCAAGGCCATGGCGTTCAGCCAGCAGTTCCTCTGCACCAGTAGGGTGGTTCATCTCAGAGTGCTCAGCCAGGGGCGCAGGGCCGCGACACGGGCAAGTCATTCTCCGTGGAGCTGACTTATCAGGAGTAGGATCCCGACCCTTCTACTGTTCGAGGTACGATTTTAGTAGCCTTAGTTTTACCTTCATCCCTTTTCGATACTGGTAATATGCATAACATTATCTCCATTGCTGTTGTGGAGAGCCTTGGACTCTGCATCTTTTCTTCTACCGACTCGTTGACACAAGACACGCCTTTGGGATTGATGAAATCTAGTGTACTCTAGTGTAGAGAATGACCTCTCAAGGTGGCAGGGTATCACTTCTTATGGGATCTCTATGTCCTAGAGATTACAGGCTATGATGTCATTCTCGTCATGGATTGGTTGATTCCCTTCCAGGCATTCATTGACTGTTATCGCCGCATAGTCAGTTTCATTTCACCAGAAGGTGAATCTTTTCTTCATATAGGCAAATGGGACGTTCGGGCGAGTCAGGCGAGACTCGAGCATCTTGGGCTAGGAGAGGTGACAGCCCAAATTTCAAGTCATTATTTGGATGATCTGGGGACTCCACAGTTGGACTTTCCTCCAGTGGTGGATCGCTTTAGGGATTCCTTTCAAGAGGAATTTTTGGGTTTGCCTCCGAAGCGTGAGGCAGACTTCTCTATTGACCTCGTGCCAGGAGCGGCACTAGTGTCAATTCCTCCCTATAGGATGGCCACACATGAGTTACAGGAGCTCAAGAAGCAATTGGAGGAGCTACAGTCTAAGGGTTTCATTAGACCAAGGACTTCTCCTTGGGGTTCGCCTGTTCTATTTGTGAAGAAGGCAGACCATACCCTTTGACTTTGTGTGGATTATCAAAAGTTGAACCAGTTGACGGTCAAGAACCGATATCCCGTGCTGAAGATTGATGACCTTTTAGATCATCTTCGAGGAGCCTGTGTGTTCTCGAAGATCGACATGAGGTCCGGTTATCATCAGATGCATGTTAGACCATCAGATATACCTCTAACAGCCTTCAGAAGTAGTTATGGTCTATATGAGTATACAGTCATGCCGTTCGGTCATAGGAACACACCTGTAGTTTTCAAGGCACTGATGAACTAAGTGTTCCATCCTTACTTGGACTCTTTCATCGTGGTCTTCGTGGACGATATCTAGGTGTACTCTGATACTCGACACTACCATGCCAGACATCTTGAGATTGTTCTAAGTACACTGAGAGAGCATCGAATTTATGCTAAACTCTCGAAGTGCCACTTCTGGATGGATCAGATTCACTTCATGGGTCACGTCATTTCAGAGGCAAGAGTATCTGTGGACCCAGTGAAGTGAGAGCTGTAGTTTCCTGGGAGCATCCGAAGAACGTTTTTTAGGTATGGAGCTTTCTAGGGCTGGTGGGATACTACAGAAGCTTCATTCAGGACTTTTCTCATCTAGCAGCACCTTTGATGGGTCTGACCAAGATGGGGGCGATGTTCTTGTGGTCTGATTCTTGTGAGTCAGCCTTTCAGGAGCTGAAATGGAGGTTGACGTCAGCACCGATACAAGTTTTTCCAGAGCCAGGCAAGAGCTACACTATTTAATGTGATGCTTCAGGTGTCAGGCTAGGAGCTGTGCTTATGCAGAGAGATGGAGTCTTTGCGTGCGGGTCTCGGCAGTTGAGACAACATGAGAAGAACTACCCTACGCACGAGTGGAGTTGGTAGTTGTTGTTCATGCCTTGCGCTATTAGAGAAACTATATTCTAGTAGAGCACTTTTTGGTCTTCACTGACCATAAGAGTCTCAAATATATCTTCACTCAGTGTGATTTGAATATGAGGTAGCACAAGTGGGTTGAGTATCTATAGTCTCTCGACTTCGAGCTCGCCTATATGCCGGGAAAGGGAAATGTCGTGGCAGACACATTGAGTAGGAGAACTTATATTTAGATAGTTTAGGAGGCGAGTAGTGAGTGGAAACTGATGGCTCTGTTCTCTGAGATGCATCTGGAGGTGCATGACAGACGGGGATAGACTTTTCTATCATCTATAGCTGTTACCTCCACACTACTTTATCGGGTACGGATAAGGCAGCTATCAGACTCCATACGAGGCTTTGTACAGTAGGCCATGCCAATCACCCTTATGCTAGAAGGAGGCAGAAGTGGCAGCTTTTCTGGGACCTCGTCTCATTCAGGAGACTTCAGAGCAGATAGAACTGATTTAGAAGAGGATGGCTATAGCACAGTCTCGATAGGATTCTTATGCTGATCAGCGGAGACGACCTCTGGAGTTCGAGGTCGGTGATCAGGTTTTCCTACATGTCGCACTGAGGTTGGAACACAAGAGGATTCAGAGACATGGTAAACTTTCATCATGGTACATCAGTCCATTTGAGGTCTTGGAGAGAGTGGGGCCGATCACCTATCGGTTGCAGCTACCTCATAGGTATCGGGCCATGCACGATGTCTTCCATGTCTCGTAGCTCCGACGTTACTTTTCAGACCCGTATCACACATTTCAGCCCGAGGAAGTCCAGCTTAAAGCGGATGCATCATTCAAGGAGCATCCTATCCGGATTGTCGATCGTAGTACAAAGGTTCTCTGTGGGCAGTCTGTTCCTCTGTTACGAGTGCTATGGCAGCATGGGCGAGAACAGGATGAGACCTGGGAGAGGGAGACCGATGTACGATCGTAGTGGTCGGAGCTATTCGAGGTTTCTCCTTCTCTTCCTCTTTAGGGAAATTTGGGGATGGATTTCTTTAAGGGGGAAGTTTGTATGAAACTGGATCTCTTTTCAGTTATGTTTTTCCTTTTTCTAGAGTTTTTGAGAAAAAAATAATTTTCTAGAAATTTCAGAAGTACACGCCGTGTACTATCTGAGTACATGTCGTGTACTCTTTCCCCGGCTCGAAGCCGTGTGCTGGCCGTGTCCGGGCCACACACACGGTGTGTAAGGATGAGGTGGATGCCTATTATTTTGGAGTATAGAAAATTAAAATTACACGCCATGTACTCAAAAAGTACACACAGTGTACTTTTTTCATTAAACGGACCGGGGTCGCGTCTAACCCCCATATTTGTCTTCTTCTTCAGTTTTTGACCGTCCGGATGCGACCGTACAACCGGATCTTAGATGGACATCCACCTCGCTGTCCATTCACCAATTCGAGCACGGTCATCGACGTTGGAATTGCAACGGTGAGTTCTTCCTTCTACTTTATCCTTGTTTCATGATTCCTCCTCATTTTCAAGTTATCATGGGATGAACATTTTGTGTGTTTTCTTAGATCTATGTCGTTCTAAGGGGAATCTGTCATTGAGGTTCACATATATCGATCTCCTAGGATCGAGGTAGGTGTTTTCTTCCTTTTAGTAGAATGTTGATGAATATTTTGTGCAATTTCCACCAATACCTTTGAACGGGGTATTGCATGTTTCCTATTTTTCCATTGTTAGTGTCCTGCTTTGATTGATTGCTTTAGTAGAGGTTATTTCTTGTGATTATAGTAATTCATTGTGCTCAGATTGCTTTTCCATGATTGTTCTTCCTATTTGACGTTTTTCCAGTTGCCATGCCTAGTTGTAGGATAGTGGAACTGTTGTTTTTTTATTGTTGTTGAACATTAGTTGTTATCCAAGTAGTTCTTGTGGTATACTTGGACGATACACATGTGTTGAGCATGTTTAGTTATACTCAGGACTGTGAGAACCTAGATTAGTAGAACAAAGGGAGAATTGACGGAAGGGCTTCTCCAAAGTGTCTTTTAATTACGACGCGACACCTTAGGGGGAATTGACATTGAGTTCTTCCCCAGAGAGTCTGTAGATCCACGATGCGGGCCACAGGTGGAATTGACGTTGTGTGCTTCCTAGATAGCCTTTAGCATGATACGAGACTATAGTGGGAATTGACGGTGAGTGCTTCCCCAGAGAGTGCTTAATTTACATTGCTGAACCAGAGCGGTGAGACTATGTGTGCCTCCCAGAGGTTTGCTAGTACTTAGAGGTTGAACCATAGGGGTTAGACTGAGAGATCTACCCAGAGGGTTACCTGTTTTCTTCTTGTTTTTGACTGCTTACATGTGTTCTTTACTTGTTAGAACTGTGGATTATAGATGCTTGTGATTTTTTGTTACTGCTCCTTCTTTTATTACTGCCATGTATTCATTGATTGTTAGGCACAAATCTATGGGTGATTCCTACTGGGATTGTATCTCACACCCTGTTTGGGTCATGCTTTTGGGCCCAAGCTGACTATGTTGCTTCAGGTATAGATAAGGGAATGTGCCCTTCTACATCGAGATCTTGACTGCATCAGGAGCTGGGGAGCATGGGACCGAGCCGTGGCTCGCGATACTGAGGAGCTTACCTTGTTTTTCTTTTGCACTTGGTTTTAGTTGTATTTCAGCACGTTTTGTTTTTTTTTTCCATAGATACTTGTACCTGATGTATCATTGTCATCATGGTTATATATATAAATTTCTTCTGCTATTTGGTTTCCGCTGTTATGCATGTTGTTTACTGCTTCTTCTATTCATTGTTGTTTTCTTACCTTTTATACCTTACTAAATGAGGGCATAGTTTCCCCACTTACTTACCAAGGCCCTCGCTACTAGATGGCAGCCTCTGGCATTCGGGGAAACGCACTTGAGGTCACGTGGCGAACTGGGTACAGGGTACCAGTGGAGGGGCTCCAGACTCGGGATGTTACATTAGTAGTATACCATGTACTATTACTGGTATATGTTTTTGCATCAATACATAGAAATCATGATACTTCATACCTATTAATTTAAAATCGTTCAATGACAACAAATTATTCACATTTGAAGAAAACCCACTGGATATTTTAATACAATGATGACACTAACAAAAAAATTTATTTTCAATCTTGCAATATGTGTGACACCTATAAGGAAAATATTCTTTGTTTCCATTCACAATGGTAGAAAACACCATATATATTATCATTTATTTAAGGTCCAATCTAGCATGAAATCCATATTTTGTGTTTCTTTTCATGTCTTTCAAATTTCTATTCAAATTGTCACATATGTTTTTGTCAACATTCATTCCATCAATTTTATTTTTTATCTCTAAAAATATCCAATAATGTTGCTCAAAAAATAGATTTCTTCTTCCTGATATTTCATTGAAGACTAGAAATTCTTTTATTTACAAATGTAAAATAAATATTTTAATCCCTTTCCTAATATTCTTCAGCTAACAATGGACGAGGGGGAAGGATGAATTTTTGTAAATAATTAAATTATTTTTTCAATAAATGATATATATGATCAATTCCCAAATATCATTGATTTCCTATGTATACTATCTTTATTAAATTCTGAAATTAATAATATGATGTCTTTTCTTCACAAAATATGACATGCTTTATGTCCCATAACACAATATCCAAATAAGATTCCAAATGTAGGAAAGTATTTTATAGTGAAAATTTTCAAAGCACACAAAACAAAAATACTATTTCTTTTATACATCAAAAACGTTAACACCTTCCTCCCATAGACATTTCAAATAATTAATCAATGGTGAAAGATAAACATCAAAATCATTTTCAATTTTTTTGTTCCAGAAATCAGCAATCACATCATAACATGTTTTTTCTTTATACATGTATGTGGGGAAAAGTTATAACCTACCAATAAAATAGGCCATGAACTACGTTGGATATTAAGGCTCTGATATAGATTCATTCCATCAGTACACAATCCCATTATAATATTTCTAACATCACTTCCAAAATCATGATTTTTTTTCAAAAATCTTCCACTATGGTGAATCGGCAGGGTGACATAAATTACCATCAGAGATGCAATAATCTGAATTCCATCTAAACCATTTTTTTCAATTTAATTTTCAAATAGACAATTTAAACGAGGAATTATTAGATGGTAACAATTTTTTTTTCCGGAGTCTTGATTATGGTACCAATGAATAAATCACAATTTAATTCACATAATTTTATACACAAAATATTGGATGATATCATTAGAATGTAAAAAAATTGATTTTTTATAACATAGGATTGTAGTACCTAAGAATGAATCTGATTTGACTTTCACATTTATCATATAGTGTGATGTACCACATTTAGGACAACTTTATACATATTCATTTTCTTTTTTATATAGTACACAATCATTGGGGAAATCATGTATATTTTTATACCACAATCCCATTGAGCATAATATTTTCTTCGCCTCATAATGGGTATCTTGGATCCCGTTACCTTCTGGAAGTAGAACTTTTAAAAACACATATATGTTGGAGATACTTTTATCACTCCACCCATTTTTTCTTTTAAGTGAACTAATATCAAAACTGCTGAGATCATTGTATATTTAATACAACCTGGGAATACTGGTTTCCTAGAATCTTCGTACAATCGTTAAATATTTGCTGATTTTTTATGGTTTCAATGCCTAAATCATGAATTAATTATTCAATATGATCCTATTCCTCATTATAATTATTTTCATAAACATTGGATGTTGAATTTTTAGTTCTTTAACCATGCCAGATCCAACATGTATAATTAAGTCAAAAACCATAACAAATGAGATGATCATCGATTTCTATAGAGTTCAACATTATCGTATTCAAACAATTTACACATGGATAGAAAATTAAATCAATGTTTTGAATATGCCTTTTAGAAAATATCAAGAATTCATCGACTCCTTTTTCATAGTCACTAGTACTTCTTCATAAATGTATCCAGTTATGATCCATTCAATACGAGATATCACATTATAATTAGTTAATATATTAGAACATATAAGCATATATATATATGTATATATACTAATAAATTTTAAATTGAAACACATTTAATAAAAAATATTGATAATCAGATAGAAAACATCAGATAGGAAACTCACATAAAAATATTAAACTTTTTATTTTCATATTATATACATGTGTTATATTGAAATTATAATTTAATTATTATATCAGTATTCTAAATTTAATTAGATATTATTTCATTGTTGTTATATTATTTGGATGTTGCGTGTGTCAAAATTATTGAATATTACATTAATTTAACAGACCCAAAATTTATGTATTATTAGTAATATGAAATAAAAAATAGAGTAAATGTTCATATTATAAGTGAAATAAATCATAATTCTCCAAAAATAATGACATATGAAATTAAATACATTATTAAATTGGTACATATTAGAGAATGTTCATCTTTTTAGAACATTGATGTTGAGATATTTGATTTTTTGAAATGTTGAGTCCTCATGATCTTCTATAGATTACAAAAGTTAGAGTTCTGTACAAGTTTGTTGGCACGAAATAGTAGAAACTATCATGAGAAAAATATATGTGTTTATCGCACAGGTTTAGCTTCATGATGAACCAAGTTATGTGAAGTAATTTAGAAATTCAATATTCTTATGAATACCCACCACTTTATGCGATGATTTTTTTAGAAACCGCAAATTAGTGAAAATGATCACTATGTATTGTGATGAGAATTAAAATTAGAGAACCAAATATTTGGGAGATGGTTTTAAAAGTGAGTATATTATTGTGTAATGAATGGTTAATATGTGCTTCTATAGAGTTATTGTTTTAATTATGTTCACACACGGTGAGTCCAAGAGTTAGTGATAGATTATATCAAGTAAAGGAAGAACACATAGTGACATTTTCTATTGTGTAATATAATAATGTGTTCTAGGATCTACATTAATCAATAATTGAATAATTTCATACATAAATAAATGAATAATCCTTCAGGATTATATTCGTAATCTGATGAATGTAAAACTATTTGAAATATTGTGTCAAATACACATAAAAGCATGATGTATACAATTTGAATTCATAAAGATTATGTGAATATTGTACGTGAGTGAACATTTCCCAAAAGACATTATGTGTGATTCGGTTTGCAAGAGATTGTAATGGATATTGAGTGTGTGCTTCCAAATGTGTATGTGATGTTGAGAGATTGTTATGTGTTTCCTTGTATCACACAATAATAGAGAGCTAGTAATGTGGGAATTGAGCATCTTGTGTATTTAAGGAAGAAGAATACTATGAATTAATCCAATACTTTGAGTACACAATTAGTAATTTTGGTAGTGTTAAAATACAAAAAATAACATTAAAGAGATAGCATGTGATATATGTGCATGAATTCCGAACAATGAAAAACAAATATTTTCATTTATACAAATGAAATATTTCATAAAAATAAAAAGTCCATGCATTTGATTTTACATGAATGAGGTACATGCAATATAAATTTAATGAGTTGATGGTATCTAAAATAAATAAAGATGAATTGAATTGAACCCAATCAAACGAACCTGGTCTAAATGTACTTAACCAGATTTGATCCAAACTTAATAATCATAGACTAAACTAAATTAAACCAAAATAAAGTAAATTTATATGGGATGACCACTTTTATGGATATTATTAACCATGTTGAATAAATTTAAAATAAAAAACAAAATAATAATTGAAGAAAATCAAAAACATAATCAAATGATAACTAACTTATCTCTAAAATTAAAAAAACATAAAAATTCAGAGGTTAACTTGAAAATAGATCAGAATCAAAAAAATTCTCTATAGAATTATTTTGAAGATTAAACGCTACATGATCTATACAAAAATGATTATAAATACAAATAATAAATATGAACAACAAACTAAAATGAAAATGCAGTTGAATGTGTCCAGAAATAAGATTTAGAAGAAAACATAAACCAATGATGATGAAAAACGAGGAGATAATCACGAAATAAGATTATAGAATGTGAAAATAGAAAAAATTTGACAAGAACAGTGGTTAGAGGTCACAAAAATGCCTTCATAGTCATTGTGAGTTGAGAAGAGCCACCACAGTTTAGCAACAGAATATCAAAAAACATGTGGGTTTCCCAATCCCACCAAATTTTAAAAGACATTCAATGTTGGTTTTTTATAAAATCTGATGTTGAAGTGTATGAAAAATATTTTTTGTGTCATTTTTTGGGAAAACTGATGCCGAAAAATATTTTTTTTAAAATATTAAGTTAGTTTTCTGAAAAATAGACATCATAAATATGTTTTTCTAATATATGGTGTCAGGTTTTGTGGAATCCAACACCACAATATCCCAACATTGGGATTAATGGTGTCAATTTTGTAAAAACTAATGCAAAAAAAATTATATTTATTTTCAGCATCAGTTTTTTTAAATAGTGAAGCCATATATCATACTTTTTGAGGTTTGTTTCAGCGTTTCTACTAAAAAAATACACCAAAACCCACTCTTAAATTTTTTTGCATAAATTTATAGTAAAACTAACACAAAAAATTTCTCCCATGTACTGTTGGCATCAGTTCAAAAAAACTGAAATGTTTACTTCATCATTAAATATTATATTTTCACTAGTGTAATATAATTTTGTTTTGATTTTTTATAATTGAATTTCCATCAGTAGAAATTATTTGGTGATTTTCTCATAAAACATTTCATTTTCTTCTCCTCAAGTTAGTCATTACCCTTTTTACGTAATATCACAATTTTCTACTGTTTGTTACTCAAAATGTTTTCTAATATGTTTTTTAAACCGGATTCATTGTTATATTTAGTCAAAGAATATATTTTCTTCTAATAAACATGTTTTATTAAACTATTTAAAAAAACTTCTAAAAATTTCCAATAAATGTAATTTTCATCCTTTAAGAATTATTTGATATTTTAAAATATATTTTTAATGAAAATGTGTTTCAAAAAAAATCAAACCAAACGGATATTTTACTCATTATTTTTTTAAAGATCCTATTCTATTTAATCAAAAACAATAACCATTTATTTTACTTATCTTGGGATATGTTGTATCTAGACCATCCTTTTTCCTCCTTTGGGTGGTTTATGATATATTTACCCAAGGATAATATTAGAATTCACTTCCTTGATTCCTTTTATCCCCCTTCAAATATTCAATTTACTATAATGATTTTTCATTGAATTTCCAATAAATATCCATTCAATAATTCATGAATATGATTATTTCATGAACCATTTACCATTTTTCATGTGGTTCTTACATTGAAAGTTATTTTTTACTTGTGTATGTATTGATTAATCTACATCCTTTATTTAATATGGATATTTGAAAATTTTTATTATGGATTAATTAAATTGATTTTTTGATATGTGGAATGCATTTTACATGAAATGATGGGTTAGCCCAAGTTTTATATAGCCCCTTCAATCATCGATAGTTTCTCATGAGGAAAATTACTTGTAAAAATAAAAAAAAATTATACCTATAGTTTTACACTATCTAGAGGATGGATCTTAACAGTAGAAGCATTCAAGTTCCTGAGACATGAAATCTCACAATTAACAATTTACTTCATTTTTATTCAGTATTTATTTATCCATGAGATTTTTCATAGAAATATATATTTATTCATTTCATTATTAGTTTTTTATTGAATTATATGTGTTTCCATTATTTACCTTTTTATATTTTTTTTGCCACACTTCCTTTTTATTTTATTGATTACATGGCATATGTCTTTAGTTATTACCTTCTCAAATTGACTATTCTCATTGATTCATTGTTGCTTCCATTATACTTTACCCTAATTATCATTTTATTACATCATAATTTTTTTCAATTCCCTAAAAATCTAATACATTTACTATGAATGATATACATATATATGCAAGATGATTTAAAGTGATCCTAGAAAGATAAAATATTATGTTGTATTTAGTGTATTAATTTGAAATACAAGACTTGTGTGTGTATATTGTCTACCAAGTCAAATAAATTATTGAATACATTGAGATTTGATTCCATGTGATCATTCCAATGTAATGGTGGTATACAATGATGATATGTTTTTAGGGTTGGGTCCCTATAGTTGGAATCAAAGGATGTTTCATCGAAACCTAGGAAACAAGATTTAGGAAATCATATCTTATAGAATATATCACTAAGATATAATTTGCGGATAAGTATAGAAAACATTCCTTAAGAATCAGTTATAGAGAGATTATGTGGTGTTCCAAGAAATAATTCCCTTTCTGGATACTATAACAGGATGTGGTTCATGAACAGATGTACCTAGTGGTAAAAACTATGATATCCTTTGTCAGGCATGACTCATTGTAACCTGGTACATGACAACATACCTTACCACACACTAGTTTTCACTCTCCCAAGGGATATAATTTGGATAATTTCCTTTTTTATTACAAACCATTATGATGGATTTTAATAGATATGAAAATAAATGACCTAGGTTGAACCTGAGTTCTCCTAGATTGAAAATAATGTTCAATGATTTAGACACCCTAAAATGATTATATGGTTTTTACAATATGATAATTGTTGCACACACTATGGCTTCTAATTTTAATAAATTCCCTCCACTACAATAAAAACACTATACCAATGAACAATCAATGTGGAAGTAAAATGGATGAAGTATTTTTGTATTTAAGTTAAATTGAAAACAATAGTTAAAATGTTGTTTAGTGATTTAACTTATATCAATAATATATATCATATTTATTTTGGATGTTATATTATTATGGTTTTATAAATGAATAAATTGTTTTTTGAGGGACAATAAATAAAGCATGGAAAGTCTATGGGTCTTGATTAAATCACTGAAGAATGATATGTGTTTAACACCAACCACTTACTTATGCAATTTCATGGTAATATGTCATTATTTTTAATTGAACAATATTATGAATAAAAATTAATGATAAATTATTATTGTTTATTTTTAGGTCTAGATGTTAATTTACTAACTATTTTAGACACATATAATAGTTAGAAACAAATAGTTAGATTTTCACTTTTTATTGGCCTTACAATCCGTTAAATGTTTATTTTTCTACTTGAGGAATCAAAGTTTATATTTTAATATCCATTTTGATGAATTAATAGGTTGATTAAAAATTAATCAAATAACAAAAAAAGGATGATTTTTCTTTACAAAAATATGTAATGGATGTATATTTAATTATATTCACATTAAGTGACATAATTACTCGACATTACTAAATTGATAAAAAAATGATGTCCTAATATCTGAATATTTGTTCAACTGATGGTCATCTAAATCATCATAGATTTATGAATTTGAGACCCTTAAATTATCATTCATAATTCACTTGTTTTTGATTGATTACCTCAATCAGTCCCTATACATATTTACTCTTTTCCTCCAAGAACATATCTCTACTTTATACAAATTTTCTCTTATTTAGAGACCTAGTTATATGATGTTCCATATAACTTTTATGCCTCCCATTCTCTATTTTCTAGAGGATTTATTAAAAACCCTTATCATGATTTGGGATTCCAACCATAAAAGCTATTAAACAATCTATCATCAAGATCTACATTAAATAGGAAAAATGAAATTTAATTCAGTTGGGGAGGATGTCCTGAAAATCATAAATAAGAACATTTTACTCAATGGCATGTATTACACACAAGTCCAAGATTGTAAGGGAATGTAATATCCCAAGAATTCATAAATTATTTTATAAATTAAATAAATTAATATATTTTATAGCTTTCAATTCATGTGACAATATGTTAGTGTATGTCACATATAACAACGATTTTCTTCAATGGCATTCATTACACGCAAGATGAAGTTTTAACGTATTCTAATTTGTTATTAAAATATTATTTTTTAATACAATAAGATATTACATAACTGTTTAATTATAAATATTGAATAGTATATACAAACATATTAAAATATATGTTTTAAAAAATTATGAAATTATTTAACTAGTTAATAATTATTTTAGAAATGAATATAAATACAAATTTAATATAAATTAAATATTTGTATTGGAAAATATTTTTATTCTCACAAAGCTATTTTATCATAATAAATTAAATTAATTATAATTAGTTACTGATATTAATGTAATATATATATATATATACATATTTAATCAAATATATTTTATATTCATCCAATGGATTTGGTAACCATAAGATAAGAACAAACCCAATATTTCACATGAATATCTGTATTTTTTCAAATAAACTTTTTATTGTCTTTTAATGGAGAACCTATTTTAAATACACATTTTAGAACATCTATAATTCGTAAATATTAGAATAAAATAATTTTATGAATTATAAGCATCCAAATTATTTTAAGTTTATTTTTTTGTATTTATTTTAAATATTCTATTTTTTATAAATATTTTAAAAAATCGAATTTTAATTCAAAACTACTTTTTCTTGCTAATTTATTAATATTTTTAAATTTTATTTTTAATATATTCTAAATTATAAATGGATTTAGTTTTTATCAAGTAATACATTTTTGTTAATTTGGTAAAATTTCACACTAATGTTGGATATAAAAACATTGTATGCTTTTGATTGTTTTTACTTCAATAGCCTACTTTTTCATCCCGACCGTGGGATTATGTTTAAATAAATTTCAACCACTTATGTGATTTAAATAATGAAAAATGGATTCCATATTTTTAATCATTATAATATGTAATTCATAATTATTTGAACTTATTTTTTTATCACAAATATTCATAAATGGGATTCAAATTACATACAGTGATTAAGTGAAAATTTGGTTAAGGGACATAACCTCAATCGTAAGGTTCAGAATGACCTAAAAATATTCCAAAATCCATTTGATATAAATATTTATACCATATAATCCTTTTAATATAATTAGTTTTTTTGGAACCACTTTTCATAGGAAAAATGTTGTGGTAATTTGCTTCAAAAAAATGTACACAATTTACACTCCTCCATTATAAAAAATAACTCACCCATCCCATTACCCCAAAATTGTCAAGGAATTTTGGACTAAAAAAATATACACCTATAAAGATCCTCAACATCCCTCCCCTAAATCTTTTAGCCTATCCTTGGGGATAAATCTATCTATTGAATCCCTTTGGTTCAAACCAAATGGAGTTACACAAATAAGAGGTGACATCCTTCCTAAAGATCATTAGTTTTATTTCATTATCCACTATTAAAGTTATTCATATTACATGATTATATGTCTTCACCTTTATTATAAATATTATGATATTTTTAATGTTAATGGTTTAACTTACACTTACACTCACATCCATGTAATGGGTAACAAAAATATATATTATGTGTACGGCGAACTACTGCATCACAAAATGAATTTATCCATTTTTCCTTTACCACTTCTCGCGGAAGGGAACTATAATGGACACTATGTTTAGATATGTTATATATTATATTTATATTTTCATTATACTTATGTATTTATTTTATAACACATACCTATATACAGTATATTTTTTGGGAAAAGGATAACAAAGTTTGTGGATGTGTGGACTACCGTCCCCTCAAGGCAATGTGATTTGTTCACAAAATACATGTAATGTATAAATTTTTTTTATAAACCAATGTGACATATATGAAATTTATATTATTCTAAAATTATATAATATATATATATATATAATTTACATTTAATTAGTAAAATATGAAAAATTAATGATTATACTGTTCTTGTGTACGTACCAGGAATTATTCATTTAATTTCTTATCTCTAAATATTATATTTTGTTATAAATATAAATACACAAAATATAAATGACATTTATGGGATGGTTTAAATTCAATATATTGTTAAACTGGTTGGATTTTAATGTATATATAGACAAAAAATATAGTATTGGGTTTAATTTTATGTTTAAAAATATTCATTTTATACTTAATTGAAAAATAGATTAATAGAATTGAACTAATAATATTTACCAAGATATTTTTTATTTAAACTATAATCAGATAGGGCCTTTGGTCCAATGGTAAAAGTATCATAATCAACAATTTATGATAATTATTCTACGTGTTGTATTTTGAATTACAATTATTCATAATAAGGAAACAATTAAATCATAGTAAGTGTGATATAAATAAAAAATACAATGGTTATGATAAACAGAGTGAACAAATTAATGATTCTATTATAAAGAATATATAATCTTATTGGGTAAGAGAATAGATTATAATCAATAAACCATAATTAAGAATATTTTAATCTCTAAATAGAGAATTTAAATATGAATATATAAAATGATTCGATTTATTTTACAAAGAAGTGGAAGTGCTAAAAATTAATAGACTAAAATTATTTTAACCCAAAGATAGTGGTATCTAAAAACCGCATATAGTGGTCCCTTGATTTAAACTTTCAAGAAACTCTATCTTACCCATCATAGGGTAATCTCTGTATTCAATAATCAGCTTGTATCTTGATATCCTCATAACCTATGTATCAATAAGGTGATCTGGGCCCCAATCTTCCAAGATTTTGAATCTATCTATCTACAAAATAATGACAACTATGTCATCCAATCCATGTGATCCTTCAATATTATTCACAACGGTCTATTTTTTACCATGAAAAATGAAACAACTATGGGTAACAAGTATGTGGTAAAATAGGTTCAAAATTTCTTCACATTAGAGTTTCCACACATAGTATGAATTTGGAAGAAATCGTGCATGGTGTCTCGAGTTCATCTATCAGTAGTTCAAGCTTGTTAAAATGTTATTTTTTTATAGGCATTTGTCCCATCAATATTCATGGTCTTCCAATGGATGGATTTTATCCTAAAATATAAGTGGAACTTGGAATGATGGAACTCTAATGTTCATATTATAACTAATACAATGACATTGTTTTATAATGAAAATTGAAACATATTGCATAAAACTGTTTTTATTTAAAGGTATTTCATTCATTAGGATATAGTTGTTTTATATAGAAAACTATGTGAAAATAGATATGATTATTTATATTTCTATATATAATATGATTTATAACATTACCTAAATATTTTCATAATGAAAACAAGATAGTGTGTATGATAATGATTGTATTTGGTGTGTATGATAGAAATCTTATACAGGATCATTACAATTGTTGTGGAATAAATCATTTATTAAAAAAAAGAGTATGATTATTGTTACATTCCAATGTATGTATGGTAAAATGATATTTTTTCCATTATTATATTAATTTTAATATAAAGTTGATTGTTATTGTGTATTTATGAAATAATTTTGTATTTCCAAAAAACGTAATTGAGTTGTCAAAAGATGAATTTTCTATTAACAATCTCCCACTTTTTCATAATCCCATACCACAAGTCTAAAAAGTAAAAATACTAGTTTTATTTTGAGTTGAAAATTGTTTTAATGGACTATAGTATTTATAATTAAATAATTGTATTTATCTACCTTCGAGTTTTAAAGCAATTTTGATTATTATGTTTAATATCACTAACCTCTCCTTAAAATAATATAATTTTTATATATAATATTATTTCTACTCCCCGTTAGTAAAGGAGTTATCTTCATATTATTATCATTATATCCCCTGATAAAAAAAATTCTACCCCTTCATAAATCAATCTCCCCCTTTCAGATTTTAAAAAATCGAATAGGTAAAGTCTTCTAATCCTTATAAAAAAATTATAGAGCCAATAATATATAAGTAGTAATGAATTTGGTCATCTATAAGAAGTGAAAGAACATTCATCCAAAAAATGGAATCATTAAATAAAAATAATTATGGATTTCGTGTTATTTTACTGATGTTTCAAAAGAGAATACAAAACGAATTTGAGAAAAAAAGTTATTTCTTCTCTTTTTCATTCTCCTTCTTCTATAGATCAAAGAAAACTACATTCATTATCATGAATTACTTCCTGGATTACAATAACTTATCAAGGGACTTTTGGTGAAATTGAAAAAAAAATCATGTTCTTAAAATAACTGGTCTTGGGTATGAATTCATTCCTCCTATGATTGCATCTTTTCAACCTTAATAAATATCATGTCTTCTTGAGATTTTATTTTTTTATCTTGATCATTAAATTCTATCGGTCATTAAGACATTTTTATTTTTCAAATAAATTATGTCATATTTTTAAAACTTTAAAATTAATACATAAGATTGAATAACTATATGAATTTTTTCAATCTCTTTGAATTATTTGTATTGACCATCTTTTGGAATTTTGAAATGTTGTATATTTCAATCTATATCATTGGTCAACTTATTGAAAAAATTATTTACTTCATTTGAAAGTATTCTAATATAATCAATTGAATCTTCATGAAGTTTCATACTTACATTAGTTTAATGTGACCACTTCGCATCTTTGTTATAATACATTCTCTGAACCTTAGTACTTTATTTATTATCATTGAAATTGGCCTCAAGATTGATCAATATTCCCCTTAGAATCATGATAGAATACAATCTCTTATTTTGGTTGTCTGTAAAAAATCAATTTTCCCTTCAATACATGGGAGATATAGAATTTCTTTTTCAATTATCTTTTGGTCTTGAAAAATGTACTCATCTCTTTTCAAAAAAAATTATTGTTCGAATCATTTTCTTTTTCATAATTATAATGTTCACTCTAATGGATTGTGACATCTTATCTTTCCATCTCATGGATAAAAACATCATCGTACATAGTTAAATCATCATTGTGTGAAATATGAATGAACTTATATTCTTGGATTCCCTAATTTTCTTTTATCAAAGATTCTACTCCTAGGGTTGGTAGTTTTCATGAAGTAGCTTTCCAATATCTGACTGGTTTCTATTATATTGGGTTATTGTTTCTGAACAACAAAATTATCAATCTCATCATCCTTATTTTCTTCTTATTATTTTTTATTTTTTCTTCTTTTTCTTATTCCTCTTCTTCATATTTTTCTTGTATATTCTTTTTATTCTTGTTCTTCTACCACCAATTCATTTTTTCCTTCATTCTCCTTGAGATATTCATATATTTCCCTCATTTAAATATCTTATTATTCATGTGATAATTCATTTTGAGTCTCCTTTGGTGTAATATATTCTTTACCAACTTTTTTCTTCTTATATGCATTTTCGTAAATAGTTGGATTGATTGTTTCTACATGAATTGTTCCATTATAGAATTTTTTTCCCATTCTTTTTAACCTATTTTTAACACCTTATCAACATAAAAAATATAATATTTTCACTTTTTTAACCACTTTTAAATTTCATCTTTTTTGAGAGTTTCTTGAGTCTAAAATGTTTCATCTAGATCTTCTACTTAATTAAGAACAAATTTTGGGTCTCTTCCTTTTCTTTTGGAATTATTATTTCCCTATTTGGAAGTTATTTAATTAGTTAGATTCCTTTGATTCAATGTTTTAATTACAAAATCAAACTTAGTTTTCGTTTCATTCATAGAAACAATCATTACTGATTGTATTGGAATACTCTTAAATCTTCTAGAAATTTCATTTGGAATTTTGGTTTAATCATTTTGAAAAAATATCAAATATTCATAATCGAAATGAAATTTCAACCTCTTTATTGTTCCATCACTAATCTAAAGTACATTCTAATTTATCAGAACATACTTATGTGGGATGTTATATGGTTTCAAATCTTCAAAAATCAATTTACATAATATTTTTCAAAACATAATCAGTTGAGACATAATTATTTCTATCTTTAATATATTTATGTTTAGGAAAATGTGACCCATCAAATTTATCTTTCTCATATTCAATAAATATTCAAGGATAAATACATCTGAAATCATCAACATTTCCCTATACCCTTTTTTAAGAAATAGAAATCCATACATCTAGGGTGATTTAAGATGATTTTCCATTTAACTATAACCACATTTCCTTTTTTATTCATGAATCTGAAAAAGAGACTGTTTTGATATTTCCATATTAAAGGTTCCTTTTACTTTTAGAATAATGTGAGATGAACAAAAAACATCTCCTTTTGATGTTACACACATACATTATGTATATTTATTTTCTAATATAGAAATTTATTTATTGTACATTTAAAAATGATACATTTAAATCTCTATCTACATAAAAAGTATTATAGAAATGTCTCACATCACCCATGATAATGGAATATATATAATAATTGGGTTTCTTTACACAAAACAATTCCCATCCATTAAAATTGAATAAATTATTCAATGAAGAATCATACTTATAATAGAATTATTTGGTTATTAACCTTTCTCTAAAATAATCATCCCTAGGAAATCTTTTTTGGAATCCAGATCCATTATCTTCTGAGACATAGTGAGATATGTTCTTGTTTATTTTTACATGGGTATGTCAAAAAACCTTGTTCCTAAAAGGATATTATACTTAGCTACTTAAAGGGTAGTAGAGGTTCAACATAAGGAGAATACAAATAATGTAGGATTGGGTAGGTGGTCCCATTATATAGGTGAATAAAGTATGACCATTGAGATTTTACAGTTTATATTTAATCAAAAAAGATCCAAAAGTTGAAAAAAATAACTCTTGAGGTTTAAAAAAATTCCTCATGAATCCGATTTTTTTTTAAAGAAAATTATCATATTCAAAATTAATTTCATGAAATGTTTTTCAAATAAAAAGTAATAGAAACAAATATAATTCAATTTAAAGCATGTAAGATAAGAAATAAAAACATTCAGAGTCTCAGAGTAGATCTATTGGTTTCAATATTTTGTTCTCGAAATAAAACAATATAGTATGAAATAAATATGAATGTTTTCTAGTGTGAAATTTTAAGTAAAAAATTTATGAGTAAAAAAATTAATGTGTACTAAAATTATGAGTAAGATAAATATGGGTTCAAAAAATATGAATATTTATTACAATGAAAATTTGTGTATGAATGTTTATGAGTATTAAAATTTATGAGATTGAAAATTTCTGAGTATGAAAATTTCTGAGTACAAAAATTCTAGAATCTGAAAATTTTTGAATAAAAAAATTTCGGAGTATGAGAATATCTATGTTTGAAAATTTCAATGTACGAAAATTTTTTAGTATGAAAATTTAAGACAACAAAAATGTTTGATTATGAAAATTATTTGAACAAAAATCCCTAAGTAAGAAATTTTCTAAGTACAAATGTTTTTGAGTAAAAGAAATTTTGGGTACATAAATTTATGACTGCCAAATTTTTTTACTATGTTATGTCAACTAAAATAATGAGTATGAAAATATCTGAGTATGAAAAAAAAATTATGCAAATTTTGATGTTCAAAAATTTATGAGATTGAAAATTTATGAGCTATAAAATATATGTACTCCTCATTTGAAAATTAGTTACCAAATGTAAGGGGATTGATTAAATTATAATATGATGTGAATTATTATTTTACTATTATCATTCAATGATTTTGTTTAATATGTTCAAATCAATTGGAAGGTAATTATTTTGAAATGATATCAGCAACTTGTTTTTGTGTTCCCAATAATTGAAAAATGATATCTCATATAAGTGTCTGATCACTAAGAAATTGATGCCTAATATTTTTGTGTTTTCATTTGAGTGATGGGAAAGGTTTTTACTTAGATATATGGAAATAGTTTTATCACAGAGTATTTGAGTTTTATTGAAAATCATGCAACAATAATTGAGTGTGTATTGAATCCGTAACACTTGAGCACAATAACTTCTAGCTTCCACATACTCGACAATATTAGTATAATGTGGTTATGATTTTTGTTTCATACAAGACATAAAAACTAATAAATAACATATGAAATGAAAAATTTTAGTTGTAATTTTTATATCCATTTTACAACTAGAAAATCCATCATCCGAAAAAACATTTTTATTCAAAATCATTTCAATAATAATAGAATAGTCTTAAATCTTGAGTTCCCAATAAATATCAAAAAATATATTTTTAATGATTTTAAATTTTAATCCATTTGATTTTCTTGATACCTTGCACATAAGCATATTAAAAACATTATATCTATATGAATAGTTGTTATGTATTGTAATCTTCCCATCATCCCTCAAAAAGTGTGTTAATTTATAGGTTTTCCATATTTATCTGTTTATAGAGTATTTGAGGTACTTATTAGAGTACTAATACATTTAGTATTATCATATATATACTTTTTATGAAGTTATTTAATATTCTTATGTTGGGATATATAATTACCTTCTCGTTTTTGAGAAATTTCAAAAACAATAAAGAGTGATAACTCACCCATCATACTCATCTCAAATATACATCTCAAAAGATTCACAAATAAATATGTTAAAGAATACTGAGTTGATCCCAATATAATGTCATTAACATAAATTTTAATGATAAAAACATTTCGGTTTTCATTATTTATTAAATGTGTTGGATCAACAATTCCCCTAAAAATTTATTATGTAACAAAAATCGTGTCAATCGATCAAACCAGAATGTATGGGATTTTTTAAGGCCATATAATGAATTGGTAAGTCTGAAAACATATTACATATGTTTTGTATCTTCAAACCCATGAGTTATTTCATCAAAAACATCCTTTTGAACAAAACCCATAAGAAAATCACACTTAACAACCATTTGAATAAAATTTAAATTATAGAATGCTGCAAAGGCTAATAGTATTCGAATAGACTCAATTCTAGCTACCAAAGAATATGTATCATCATAATATATTCCCTCTTTATAATTATAACCTTTATCAATTATTCTTGCTGTATTTGAAATGATTATTCCATTTTCATCACATTTGTTTCTGAATACCCTTTTTACTGTAATTATAGATGTTTATTTGGGTCATGAACCAAGGTCCGTACATTATTCCTTATATATTAATTATGATCATCTTTCACATATTTAATCAAATTTTCATCAACTAAATCATCATTAAGACTTCTAGGTTAGAGTTTTGAATGTAATTATAGATGTTATACATTATTTCTCAGTGAAATTATAGTCTTTGTAGGTGGATTTAAAACACTAATGATAATCTCAATTGGATTATTCTTAATAAGGAATTGATTAATGTTTTTAAAAACTAGTTCATTAAAATAATATTTAATGTATTTAATAGTGAATACTTCAGTAATAATTTCTTATGTATTTTTCTTATTAAAAGTGTCTTTTTTCAATGGTTGTTAATCAGTTTTGGATAACACATCAAGAATATGTTGTTTACGATTTCTAAAAAATAAATTTATCAGTTTTATCAAATTTAATATATACTATTTCTGCAATAATATTATAATTTTTATAGAAAATACTACAATCCATTAAATTATTGGAATAAACTAAGAATATTCCTTCACTATATTTGGGATTGAATTTCTGTAAATTATATTTTGTATTCAAAATGAATACATTGCATTCAAATACATTGAAGTATGAGGATTTTTGTTTTGGGCATGTCTATAACTCATAAGTTGTTTTATTAAGAAATAGTCAAATTAAAACTCGAATTATTGAATCGCTAGCAGTAATCGCATCTTTTTCCAAATTATTATTTTCAATAAAATATTTACTCAACATAGTTCATATAATGTTCGGAAGAATAATATTTATTCTATCAACAACACAATTTTTTTAAGGATTTCTAGGTTCTAAAAAGTTATGAGTATTTCATTTCTTAATACAAAAAATATTCAAATTTAAAATTTAAAAATTCTCCACCATGATCCCTATGAATTGTTATCGAGGGATTTTTTTTTTCATTTTCTAATTTGGCTACAAAATTATTAAAATAGAAATAGTTTTATGATTTCATTTATAGAAAATATAAAAATATATATCTAGTGTAGTCATCAACTAAAGTGAAAACATAATACTTGCTTCCAAAACTTCATTTTTTTATGGATAAAAAAGACCCACATGAACTAATTTTAATGCAACAAAATTTGAAACTTTAATAAGGGATTTAAATAATTAATTATGTTTCTTTCCATATTTAAAAGTATCAAATACCTTTAAAATAATGAAATATATGTTTTGGTATACCCTTAACAATTCTTTTCATAGAAAATGTATATAGGTTCCTAAGATTATATTGTCTTAACCATATATCCCATAACCAAGATTGTTCTTATTTTTCACTAAGGCATGGTTAGTATTGGATCCTAAGGTCTTCTATGATGAGTGTGTCAACATTCTCATACTGATTAGAAGAATGAATTAATCGATCCTTGGAATTATATACTACATTATTACAATTACTAAAATTTACAAGGTAACCTTAATCACATAATTTTAATATTCTTATAAGTTTTCTATTAAGACCTTTTACAAATAAAACAAATTAAATAAAATATTTTACAAGAATAAATACCCACAATCATTCCTTGAGAATTGTCTCCAAAATTAACACATCCACCTTTCATTTCAATAATCCTTTCAAAGAAGTATTTTTCATCAGTCATATGTTGAGAAAATAAACATTCCATTTACCATATGTTCGTGTTTTATTTACATCTTTTTATTTATTGAAAATAAGTAAATTAGACTTTTGGAATCCAAGCATTCTTGGATCAAAAAATGATAGACAGATAAATATTAGGAACCAACCTTTGATTTGATAAATGGAAATTTTGGAATTTGAGAGATTGAGTTTTATTTTAGGAGAGATGTTTATTCCAATAACCTCTACTTTTACATTTAGTTAAAAAGGGGGTATTTTTAGGAACCGTGATATTATTACTAAAAATAGGTTTTGAATGTGTTTATCTAATTCATGAACTATTATCTTATTGATGAAGTGGTGTATACATTTGAAAAAAAAAATTACATACTAGTGGTATAATTTTATAAGAGATTACTTAAATAGAAAATTTTAGATATTAGGTTTAACTCAACTTTCTTATCCACAATATTATTAGTTTCATAAGTGAGTTTTTTTTAATTTTTGACTCATAAATGACTTTTTAAATATCTTTTCGAAGCATAATCTTTTAAGAATTATCTTTCATGAGGATTTTAAAAAAAATAATTAATTTTAAAAAATAATTAACAAGATCATTAAAAATATATAATACTTATTTTATGAAAAAACTTATTCTATCATTTTCCTTCTCAGGTATCTTGCTAAAATTTCAATTTTCATTCTCTAACTATTTTGATAACCTTGAAACCAATTCATATGAAGGTAAAGTATTTTTATAACTAGATATGGATGATTATTCATTTGAATATGTTGAATTATTCTCATCAGGATAATTTTTATTTAAGTACATTTTAGTTAAATATAAAATATTGGGTACCTTTACCATGAAAATAAATGATTTTCAATAGTAATTCTAGGAACAATCCCAATTTTCTTTTATGTGGAGTTATTATTATTTGAGGATTTTTCCCAAGAGTCTCCACTACTATCACTCTAAGCATAATTTTCATTTAACATATTCCTTCCTTTTGAATAATAATACATTTTTTTATTCCACTATGAATTTATTTCTTTTATATTTTTTCTTTTCATCTTTGGACAATTAGGTCTTATATGTCCAACCTTTTTTTCATTCATAACAGGTAAATTCAGTTTCATTTTACACATGTTAATTTTCATATATCAATACTAAAAGTATTTATTTACAAAAATATTTTTCATTATTTCAGTATTATTAGTCAATTGATTCAATGAATGTTATAATTCAATTGATTTTGATTGAACTAAAACATTCTTCTTAGTTTATTTGAGTATATTTTCAAAAGTCTTAGCCACCATTTTAGTTGAATTTTAAGTAAAATCTACTAAATCATTATTCATTTTGAACTTTTCATCTTCTTTTGTCAATATGTTCTCTTATTTTTAGAGAGATCCAAATAACTCATCATGTTTTACATTTGGAACTTTTATTAATACAGCAACAGATGTCCTTTTTATTCACATTCATCTTGAAATATATTTTTGATCTTTTTTACTAGGATCTCATCATCTTTTCCTTTATCACCCATGGATTCTACAATTTTCTTAACTTCTATGAATCTCTATTGACCCTTAATAACGTGTTCCTCATAATGGAATTCTAAATCTTGATAATC
Organism: Viscum album; assembly: GCA_963277665.1. Classification (NCBI taxonomy): domain Eukaryota; kingdom Viridiplantae; phylum Streptophyta; class Magnoliopsida; order Santalales; family Viscaceae; genus Viscum; species Viscum album. The sequence goes on along the minus strand of OY728159.1, from coordinate 1,095,724,133 downwards.
ATTACATAGAAATGATGTTCTTATTTCAAAAAAATTTGATGTACCAAAATGAGTAATTTCTAGCTTCTTCTAAATAAATTTTTCTCCTTCAAAAGATAAAATCTAGCTATATATATTTCTATTCATAAAATAATGTAATGTGTTTCATACCATGTAATTTAATTGATATTCATGTTTCTAAACATTGGTAGTGGTTATAACATCCTTGTTTGGAATTTAACATTATCTAGTTAGCAAAACAAATTATTTAACACTAGTGTTGATAAAAAGGTTTTTATTCTATCTCTCCAATATTCATAATTATTTCTATAAGCAATGGTGGTCTTGTATGATTTATATTGTTAATTTAATCGATATTAATTTCTTCCATGTTTAAAACAATAAAAAAAATCTCTTCCACAGTATATGTTTGTGTAACAAATATTTATAAACAAAATGCTTGTTAATGAAATATAACAAACATGAAAAGTAATGTAAGAAAATATATAACCAGTGGAAGTCTCCATTGGTACCAATTTTTTGTATTGTAAGGTATATATAGATAAAACATTATAAGAGGGGTGAATTGTAAGACTAAAAATATCCAGTTGTATTCTTAAAGGAACCATAGTTTAATAGAATTAATCGTATTGTATTCACAAAACACTTTGGTATTTAAACTACAATTAGATAGGGCCCTGGGTCTGATAGTCAAAGTATAATAATAAATAGTTTATGATATGTATTCCACATGTCCCATTTATAATTTATAGTATTCACAATAAGGAAATAATTTAATTAGAGTAAACCTGATATAAATCATAATCCTATGGGTTACCATAAATATAGTGAAACAATCAATTATTCATTCATAAAGTGTCTAGAATCAAATTGTGTAAAATAATTTATCATAATCACAAAATCCATAATTATTAAATTTTTAATCCTTAAATAGAGAAGAGAAAGATGAATATATAAAATGATACACATTTTATTAAAAACAACATAAAATTAAATAATTAAAAGAATACAATACTTTTAACCTAAGGAAAGGGGTATTAAATAGACTTCAATAGAGGTCCCTCCATTTATAATTTCAATTTAGTCTATCTTACCCACACCAAGGTATGTCCCCGATATGATGATCGACATCTATCTTGATTTACCTGCAATCCGTCGATCAAGATGGTTGTCGATGTCTCTATCATCCTAGTCTTGAAAGCACTTGAAACACATAATATCATCACGTTTTTATTACTATCCATGGAAGCCCTCAATTGTATTCATAATGATGGGAATCACATAATGAAATAAAAAACTCTTAATGATTACAAGAATGTGAAACAAGTAGTTCATGACTTGTTCACTTGAAATTTTTGGCACGTAGAAACAAGTTGGAAGATCTCTCACAATGTGTTTTGAGTTCATCTGTCAGCAACTCATTCTCTTTCAAATGTTCGGTTATTTATAGGCATCTTTCCAAATTGACTTCTTGGTCTTCCAATAGTTGGATTTTCTATAGAAATCTCATAGGGAATTGAACACATGGAACTCCAATGACCATCTTATTAATAAAAAAAGACATGTTTTTATAATTAATATTAAAATATAATACAAGAAACTATTTTGGTTCAATTTTTTTTTGTTTCATTGTGATATACTTGTTGGGATATGGAAAACTAAATGAAAAATACCTCTATTTATTTACATTATTAGTGTATTTATGGTTTATATCATTACAGAAAATATTATATGTACAAAAACCTGAAACTATGTTGAATAAATATCATATTCGATGTGTTTGATAGAAATATTTTCCAGTAACATTACAATAATCATGGAATAAATAATTTATGAAATACTCAAAAGTAATATTATTATTGTTTTCATATGAAAGTATCGTAAAATGATATATGATTATTTTATTATATTAATTCAGATATAATGTATTCAATAATTAAGTATTTAAGAATGAGTTTGTTATTTTCAAATAAAGAAATAGAGATGTAAAAAATAAGGCTTTAGACATAACAAAACCGTGATCTGATTATTAGTAACAACAATTAACAAGTCAAAACCAACAAACAAACCAACTAATTGACACCAAAAATAGTGAAAATAATGAAATATTTTTAACAAACTGGTAATACAATATTTTAAGATGCTAATATATGATATTAAAAATTTGAGTATGATTCCAGTATAAGTTAGTGACTTGTCTAACCACCTTGTAAATGAGGTTAAATTACATTTACCAAAAAAATGCAGGCTGTATGATCCTGGATCTTGTTAAGTTATGTTTTTTATGTTTTGGTTTGGCCTCTCCTTTTAGGATAAATAAGTGTTTCCCAATTTTCATGTGAAGGATCGACGGTGTTAAGGGTTCAAGACATAGAAGAGAAAGAAAAAGGGGGTTCCAAGGCATGTTGCATAGTTTTCACATGGTTAGAGAAAACTGTGAGGATCATCTTAGGTAAATATGATTCCATAGACAGAGTCTTATAGATAGTTTTCCCACAGTTTGAGAAACCATGTATAATTTCTAGGAAACCGTGAGAAGGGGGTGATTTTGTATAGTAGCTTCTGTACGGTTTGTGCATGACATGGAAAACCGTTCTGGTAAACCATGCAACGTAGAAAAGATGGAAAATATACAAAATTTCCACTCTAGGGTTTTAATCCCCAACTTGTGATTTTCCTCCATTCCTCATCTCTCAACCCTAGTGACAAACATTGATAACCCAAGGTTCCAAGAGGTATTCCTCCTTTTATTCCTTGTCATTTTGGAAATTGATGGTTACAGATCAATGCTTCGGGTAAGTCTAATTTTGTCTTAACTTCTCTTTTTTGGATTAGGGGTTGTGGTTTCTACCAACTATTTTTGAAGCACTAAATCCCTTTGTTTTCATGTGAAACCTTTTTTGGGGCTTTAAGGGGTGTTTATATCCGAATCTATGGCTATGAATAAGAGTTTTCTCATCGTTGGATTCAATGTAGGTGATCTAAAAAAAATATCCCATAGTTTTATGTTGGGTTTTTGCATGGACATTTGTGCTCTTGTTTTCCATTTTTGGGGTTCTTTGTTCCATTTTAGTCATATGATAAAAATGGGTGTTTAAGACGATCCCTGTGGGATGCGTAGGGGATGGCTTTACTTTTAAAGGGACACCGATGGGGAGCATGAGCTTTTCTAGACATAGATAATGGTGTGGTTAAATGAAGGGTTGTTAAGTGATAATGTTGAACCCATGTAGAACATCTTTTAATGGTTGATTAAAAGTAAATATAATGATAATAGAAATTTATAGGGTGATTAAGAAAAAGGGGTGGTTTGAAATGACATGGAAATGTGAAATTTGGGTCGAATGGGGTTATATCAATTATTTAACGAATTGTGTTTATAATGCATAAGGGGGTTAGTGCATATTAAATGGTAAAATTCTAACTGGAAAATCGAATGAAGAAGGGGAGATATGTTAATGATATGTAATAAGGGAATTGATGAATTTGTGGAATGTTTAAATACATGATGATTAGGTGGTTCACCTAAATAGTTGAATGCAATAAAGTGATTGTGTTATGTTATATGAGAATTGTACTTGAAATTCATAAGTGGGAAAATTCTTGTCAAATGATAAATGGGCTAAATGGGTTAATGAATAGTAAATGATTAATTTGGCTAAGGCATAGGGGTTGTTGACTGCATCTAATTGTTTTATGAATGGAAATGATAATTTGGCTAAATGGATATGAATTATAATGTGAAAATGTGATAATGGGTTATGGAAAACTATTGATTTCCATGTAATTTTCTATGTATTTTGAATGATGAATAACAATGGCATTATCTTTTTTATGTTTTGATATGGTTTTGTTGTAGTGATTGATAAATAAGTATGTGCATATGGCTTGGTAGTGTGGGGTAGTGACTTGAGGTTCTACATTCACAGGTTGAGTTATCGAGTGAATTTCTAAACTCCACCTCAAAATGCATGGGTTGGGGAAGAGGACGAAGGCTCTATTCCCCTAACAGTTGAATTCCACCAGGATTGATTCTTCGAGGTAAGGATAATGGTAAGATGTGATATGTGTGTCCCTAGTGGGATATTGACTAAAGTGATTCCCCCAATTCATTGTGATTGATTTCCTTAGACCCATGTATGGATGGTATATATGCCTAACCCAAAGAGAATAAGTGGAAATTGACTATTTGTGAAATTGGTATAAGAAATGAAATTGGGATTAACTATAGTCATGAACTAAATGAACCTTGTTATCTAATGGCACCCAAAATGTAATTTTTTTTCTTAACGATTATTTTTTACTTTCATGCACTATATATTAGACTAGATATTTTGTAGACACCATTGGTGGTGGCCTACAAGGTTTTGTACTCCCACCCATCCCAGGACATCATTGGGTACCCTCGTAGATATATTGGTTAGAGGTATGTACAAGGGATGATGCCCTATAATAAGATGATGAGTTGGGATTGGTACGTACATGGATAAGGATCCAGACATTGTGTTGGTACCCATTGGGTGTTTTTTCTGTTTGTTTTGTTTTTGGTTTTATTCACTTGCACAGATAGTATAGCATGACATTGTCATGTTTGACTTGTGTTGTATCTTGTTTGGGAAACGTTTGGTTATGCATGTTGTTGAGTCAAAAATGATTCATTATGACTTTTCCATTAATTCATGTTTTGAAAATCACAAATAATATATCTCAAGGAAAATTTCTTTTCAACTTAGATTTCCCTTAATAAGGAAAAGTTCCCTTCCCCAATAAAAATTTATCCTAACCATTTTTTCATGGTTCATGTTTTAGTTTCTCTAAATCTCACTCTTTTTGTTCCTAAGTGAAAAATTCGGTTTCACATATAGATCCTCAAATTTTATAAATAATTAGATATAGAGTATTCTGTTTTTATGATCTGAATTCAGTCTCTGAATTCTCTTAAATTCAGACTCTATATTCTATTAAATTCAAACTCTGAATTCTCTGAAATTCAGACTCCGAATTCCTTAGAATTCTAGTTCCGAATTCCTTAGAATTCAGATTAATAATTCCTTAGAATTTAGACTCTAAATTCATTAGAATTTGGACTCTAAATTATTTAAAATTTAGACTATGAATTCCAAATAATTCAGAATCTAAATTCCTTGGAATTCAAACTCCAAATTCCTTAGAATTTAGACTATGAAGTCTATAGAATTCTGATTTCAAATTCCTTGAAAAATAGAATCTGAATATTGTTGTAATATAGACTTTGAATATTTTTCCTTATACTCTGAAAAATAAATTTGGTTGAGAAACCACATTTTATATATCCTTGTTAAAGTTAGAAAATGATGTTGTGTATTCTGTTTCAAACCAACCACTGTTTATGTGACACATGTAAAGGCCCCTTCGAGAATCAATGAAAAATATGACCGTTGGAGGTGGGAGACGACTGTTGAAAATACACCTATAAATAGGAACTCATTTGAAAGATATCAACACACATTGATAAATTTAGATGTTACATTCTACTGAATTGGTTTCTAGAGAGATAGACTATCATGCTTTGTGCATGCTGAACTTCTTGTTCAGATTACTTCATGAGACTCCAATTTTTATTGTGTACAATTGAAGGATTTCAGGGATAGGAAGAAAGAGGTACTGAATAACATGAAGTTCAAGGTCCTGTGGGGATAACAAGACAGACTCTGATATTTTTATCGATGGCTTACCCTGGTGTGGTTATTACAGACTTTCCTGAATGTATAAATCTAGGGACCTTTATCCAAGGTTGTTGGATACCCGACTCTTTGGGTTAAAAGATTTCTAACTTGTTACTTGTATTGTTTCAAGTTTATTTTCTACTATATTTTGATTATTAAGGAAAGGATAACTATCTTATACTTTCTTATACTTTTATACTCTGATTTGAAATATTCTCTATGATTTAAGGTAGAATCTTTGTCTTTGTAAACTTTTCATAAGTTTCATTTCTAGAACCATATTTCTAGAACGTAAAAAGTTTGGAGAACTAATAGGTCCTGTGAATTTACCTTGTTTAACATTGTTAATTAGTAGAATTTTTTAACAATAATTAATGGTTCCAAAGGAATACATAAAGTATAAAATTCACCCCCCTCTTTTATATTGAGCATCTACATTATCATTTCGATAGTACAATTTGTAACAGAGGAGTTCCCTAAAATACTTATATTCACATATATGTTTTCTTAATCAAGTTTTCTTATTCTATATTTTCCTTGATTAGTATATTGTTGTCCTATTTTACAAACTATTATTACTAATAAGATACAGTGGAAATATATATTCTTTTAGATGGAAGGAATGAATGTTGGTTCGATTGAAAATCATAATCATAATAGACCACCTATATTTGATTGGAATTATTATAAATATTAGAGAGATCGTATGAAGACTTTTTTTATAATTACTGGAGTGGAAAAATTTGTTATTCTTACTGGAGATTAAAATATTCATGATAAGGATGTAATAACTTTTATGAGTCAAGAAAATTTAGATTATCAACATAACTATATGGTAAGAAATACATTGTTTTGTTCCATGGCTAGGAATATATTTAAATAGATTTCTTCTTAGGAAGCTGCACAGTGTATTTGGAATAATATTGAAGAAACTCACTTTGGAACTTCCAAAGTTATCGAAACTAGAAGAGATGCACTTAGAGATGAGTATCCTGGCATTTTCTATCCTTATGGAGAATCGGTGGGCAAGGTACAATATAGGTTTATGACCATTTATAATAGATTACAATACATTGGTGAAAGTGGTTTAGATGATGAGGAACTTGTGGATAAGATTATAGGTATCATTCCTAATGAGTTGGAGTCAGAGAGAACAATTATTCATGAGAATAGAAATGTCTCACAGATTACTCTTGATGACCTTTTTGGAAGTCTTCTTCCACATGAGACCAAAATGAAATTAGATGTTGATCTAAATAAGAAGAAGAATGGAAATGGAAGTTTTGATTTTATAAATACTTCAAATCATATGAAATCTAGTACTCTTAAGAGAGTTACATGATCCAAATCTAAGAGGACTGTTATTCAATTTCAATCTAATGGAAGTTAATCTTTAGAAAATGAGTTATTCAATATTTCCAGAATGATGAACAAGATTGTTGGACAGAAGATCATTAAACTTAGATACATGAAGAATGAAATAAAGGATAATAATGTCTCAAAAGTCACTTGTTATGAGTGTAAAAGAGTAGGGAGTATAAGGCCAGATTGACCTATTCATAAGGGAAAATATTGAATGAAAAGCATTCAGAGAGGAATAGAAATAAGTACAACAAGGCTAAATCTAAGAAAGTTTTGAAAGCCATTGACACCTGGAGTGCCAGTGGTGGTGACTCTTCTAAAGGATCCTCAGAGGACGAATCTTTTGGTCAGAAGAATCCTGTCTTATTAGCAAAGATACCTATTGAAAATAATTTTTTAATGGATAAGGTACAAAATGTTGAATCCCAACCAATTTATCCTTGAATGCTAATTTTAGAGATAGTAAATATTATAAATCCTTGGATAAATAATCTTCTTCTCATGAATATAATAATTTACCTACTTATGAAAATGTCTCTATGTTTTATAATCTTCTTGAGAAGGAAAGTTCTAAATTTAAGAAAAACATAATAAAGAAAAATCTAGGATTTCTATTCTTACTAAAGAAGTATCAGATCTTTCTAAAGATCTTGATAATAAATTTTATGATTTTGAAAGTATTCCAAAAATACTTGAAAAAGATTATTCTACGAAGTATAAACTTTCTAAGGATATAGAATAAGTAATTTATAAGAAAAATGTTTTTGAGACTAACTCTAGTGCTAAAACTAATGATTTTTATGATAAAAACCTAGTTATTAAGCTAATGTTAGTAATATTTTACTTGAGGAAGTGGTTGTCAAATTTAACCTTAGGTAAGGAAATGTCTGATAAGTTGTTTTCCCAAATTTGACCTCTAAGGAATAATTTTGGAATTTTTTATACTTATTCAAAACCAATTTTTAGTAACAATTATTTTGTACCTCAAAGTGCTCCATTTTGCACTACGTGTTTGTGTGGTCGGAATTGGGGGGGGGGAATTTCATTAAACAAAACATAGATTTTTGGTTTTCATAAAGCATATATTTTATTGAAAATTTCGATTCCTAAAAGTTTTCTTTCTGATGATTACAGATCCAAGAAATTCTGGGTTTTGAATGTCCAAAACTCTTATTTTTAGGAAATAAAATATAGTAGCGACAAAAATACATGGTACATGGATATTGGATGTTCCCAGTATAAGACTGGAAAAAAAAACTTCTTTTGAAAGATTATCAAGATGAAGGGAGGAAAAGTAACTTTGGTAGATAATTCTCAGGGAGAAATTATTGGTATAGGTATGAGTTTTCTTGTTGGAAAAACTTTCATTTCAAATGTTTTATTTGATAAGGGTCTTAAAAACAACCTTATTAGAATAAGTCAACTATGTGATGAAGGTTACCTTATGAATTTTTAGAATGAAAAATGTTTAATACAAAATTAAAAGGAAGAGTTTATTCCTTCTGCCAATAGATAATAGAATGTATACATAATAAACATACAATGCCTAAGGAGCCAAGATCTACCTTTTCATAGTGAATTTGAAGATCATTCTTGGTTATGGAATAGAAGGGTAGGTCAGTGTAACATTAGGAAATAATAAAAACTCTTTAAGAAAAGACTAGTTAAGGACCCACCAGAGCATATATTTGATTCTTCAAAAGTATCTGACCCTTATCAATATGGAAAGATACATAAATCATGTTTTAAATCAGTTAGTGATGTCTCTACCACTGATTCATTACATTTGGGGCATATGTATCTTTTTGGTCCAACACAAACTGGAAGCATTGGTGGAAAATATTATTTATTTTCCATAGTTGAGGATTAAACTAGATTTACAAGGTTCTATTTTCTAGAAATGAAATCTAATGATTTTTCTTATTTAAATATTTTTAGAACCAAAGTAAATAATCAAAAAATCATTCCATTGATAACTATCCATAGTGATCATGGAGAAGAATTTCAAAATTCATATTTTGAAACTTTTTGTAGTAGAAAAGGCATTACTCATAACTTCTCAGCACCAAGAAAACATCAAAAAAATGGTGTTGTTGAAAGAAGAAATAGAATTATTCAATAAATAATAAGAACCAAGTTGAGTGAATATTTGTTTGCCAAACATTTTTGGGCTGATGTTGTAAGTACTAATTTCTATAATATAAATATTGTTTTGATTAGACCTTTTTTTAATAAAACTCCTTACGGGTTATGGAATTGAAGAAAACCTATACTTTCCTACTTCAAGGTTTTTGTTTTCCAGGTAGTCATTCTAAATAATAATGATAATCTACACAAATATTCACCTAAATCAGATGAAGTAATTCAATTAGGATACTCTACAACATCTAAGGAATATATATTTTTCAATAAAAATAAATGTATGTTGAAGAAACAGTACATGTTAAATTCGATGAAACTTATCCTTTGTTTTTAAACATCCTCAACCTATATCTTCATATGTGGTTTCAAAAATTGATTATCAATAATTAATATAATATCCTTCTTATAAGGAAAATGTTCAAAACAAAATTTGAACCATTTACCCCAGAAGACTTTCTACTATTCCTTTATGAACAGGTTTTACAAAACCCAAAGTAGTTGATTATGAAGAATCATCCCAGTGAAAGTATCATTGGTGATGTAAATCAACCTATCAGGAAAAGAAGATCCTTATGAAATGAAATTGAAAATCTAGCTTTCCTTTCCCAACATGAACCAAAAAGAATTAAGGAATCTTTGGTGATGATGATTGGATAAAAGCTATGAAATATGAGCTAAATGAATTCTAAAGGAAATAAGTTTAGACATTGGTTAAAATAATTAAAGAAACTTCTATTATTTGAGTAAAATGGGTCTTTAGAAATTAGTGTGATGAAAATGGAATCATAGTAAGAAATAAATCTATATTGGTTGTGAAAGGGTATAATCAACAAAAATGAATAGACTATGAAGAAACCTATGCTCCCATAGCCCGACATGAATCTATCCATATTTTACTTGCCTTTGCAGCATTCTTTAATTTCAAACATTTTCAAATGGATGTTAAATGTGCTTTCCTTAATGGTTATGTTCAAGAGGAAGTATTTATTGAACAACCTCTTGGTTTTGAAGATCCAAAACTTCCAGAACATGTTTTTAAACTTACCAATGCCTTATATGGACATAAACAAGACCCAAGATCCTGGTATGATTGACTTATAGTGTTTTTTCTTCGAAAAAATTAAGTTAATGGAAAATTTGATCCCCCCTTTTTATAAAGAAAGATAATAAAAATGTTCTGATTGTTCAAATTTATGTTGATGACATTATATATGGTTCAACTCAGTAATCATTAACTGATTATTTTGATGATCTAATGAAATATGAGTTCGAAATGAGTATGATGGGTGAATTAACATTTTTCTTTAGTTTTCAAATTTCTCAAAAACAAGAAGGAATATATATATCCTCACATATGTATATTAATTATCTTCTAAAAAGGTATGGATATGACAACACTAAGAGTATAAGTATTCTCATGGGTACCTCAAATTCACTTGATCTTAATGAAGCTGGGAAACCAATAGATCAAACATCATTTAGAAGTATGATATGAAGAATACATTACTTGATATCTAGTCATCTAGACTTAATGTTTTCAGTATGTTTATGTGAAAGATATCAATCCAATCTTATGTAATCATATTTAAAGGTAGTGAAAAAGATTTTTCTCTAGTTAATGGGAGCCATAGATCTATGACTCTTTTATAATTCTAGGAATGATTTTCTATTAAAAAGTTTTTTGGATGCTGACTTTAGTGGAAGTAAGATGGATAGGAAAAGTACATTCAGAACTGTTCATTTATTAGGAGATTAATTAGTTTCTTGGTCATGCAAAAAGAAACACTCAGTAGCACTTTCCACTACTGAAGATGAATATGTAGTAGCTGGATGTTTTTGTTCTGAAGTATTGTGGATGCAACACACACTCACAGATTATGGTATGAGTTTTACCAAAACACAATTTTTTTGTAATAATACTAGTTCCATTTCCTTAAGTAAAAACCCTACACATCACTCTCATGAAAACCAAATAGATATTAGTCATCTTATTCATAGGGATCACCCACAAAAGGAGATATCATTCTTTAATTTATCATAATGCAAGATCAACTTGCTGATATTTTCACAGAATCATTATCATCCTATAGATTCTAATACATTAAATAGAAGTTAGGAATGATAATCGTAACGTAATATTCCTTATTAACTTCTTGTTGAAAACTATCTTCTTACAAAAACAATTTTTTTTTCATTGGGGGATTCCATTTTCTTTTTAGCCAAAAATTTTCGTAGTTAAAATTTTCGATGTTAAAATTTTAAAGATCGAATTTTTTATAATCCAAATTTTCATAATCCAAATTTTCATAATCCAAATTTTCATAATAAAAATTCTTGTAGTCACAATTTTCATAATCAAAATTTGCGTAGTCTAAATTTTTAAATCAAAATTTACAAAATATAATGTTTTTGAAGTGAAATTTTCCCTCATTATGAATAATATTCCTAGAAATGCCTAAGGAATGATTCCTTTCCTAAATTTTCATAATCTTCTTTTACTTGTTGGAATTTTCTTTTTGTTTTACAATTTTTGGATTCACCTTTCCTCAAATCTTAATGTTTTTCTTAAAAACCTCTATATATCAGAATCTATCAAAATCCATGTTCAGATATCATCTAAACTGTTAGATCTTCTAAAGAAGTTTCATCCATTGGATCAATCGGGGATGTTGATCCATCACTTCAATTGCCTATATAAAGGCCACCTGATGCTTGTCCCACATCGAACCCCTAGCCATTACGCGTTGAAGCTCTGCCTCTATTTTTAAAGTCGTTCTAGATCTTCAATGATTCCTTACATCTGAATGTATACTGAATCCTCTTCTCAGAAATAAATTTCAACTATTAATGAAGTCTTTGAGTTGAAGATATATTGAAAAGGGTAGTCAATATGAATATTAATTCTAAATATGACTCAATTGTTTCTAAGAATATCAAGATGAATAGTTGAGAGAGTGTTTGTATATCAAGATCAAGAGCACATGATCTGGTGTATCTGGAATTAATGGTTGAATTCTATGAAATAGTCTGTTTTTTCAATGAAGTAGGGAAAGATAAATTACTCTTCAAGATATATGGAAAGACATAACATCTTTCTTATAATATGGTAGCAAATCTGATAGGAATTCCTTATGAGGGAAAAGTAGGGTTTTTCTCACACAAGATACCTGATGTAATTGGATCTTTTGACAAGGAAAAGGCTTTAGACTATCTTGGCGTGAAGGAAGTGAAGACTCTAAAAATTATTCATCTCTCTACAAATCATTATATTCTTTAGTTATGGGTTCATGTTTTTCCCATTCTGAGAAAAGGGGACAAGAATACCCTGATGAAAAGTGATATTTACATTCTCGATTTCCTGGTGAACCTATGAAAGATAAATCTGGTTAAGCATATCTTGGTTATGATTGAGAATATAAAGAATGGAAAGATAATGTCTCAAATTATCATGTATCCATCCATTCATTCAAAAATATTGTTCTTTGTCTTCAGTCATTCATGATTCCTTGAAATTCAAAGCCTATAAACTTCAAGGTGATACTTTTATGTGATGATACTCTAAGGAGGATAAAGATTGGAGTTAATAGTGGATCCAGAAAATTTTATGATATTTCTGAAAAAGTATTTGAAGCACTTTAAATGAAACAAGAGGTGGATGAAACCTCTAAAAAGGGTGGAAGGAAGGTGAAGGTGGAGGAACTAGAAGGAAAAGAGAAAAATACTTTTGGAGAAGGAAACTCAATCCACACCCCAAAAACCTAAGAAGAAAATGACGTATAATTATGAAGTGGATGTTAAATGGGGAGAAGAAAAAAAGAACTATAAATAATGGGATCCTAAGTTTCTCCTAGAACCTGCTAAGGAAAAATAATTGAAGTAAAAGACTGTTAAAAATCATGAAAATCAAGAAAAATAAAAGTAATGGAAGAAATTTTTGAATGTTTAAGTCATTCAATCTCTTATCAAGGCTACTAAAAATGGCCTCTGAACAAATTCTAGTACCAAAATATTTTTTCATAGAACCATTACCAGAGACTCCGGGATATAAGTTACTGATTTTGGAATGAAATCAAGAAGATGAAATAGTGAAATAAGAAGAAGTGGAACAAGAAGAAGAAGAAGGCATTGATGATACTGAAGACTTGATATAGCAAGTAGAGGATTTCTATGAGAAGGAAATTCCTTCTGAAAAATTATCAATCCGAACTTCTGAATCCGAGTCTTCAAAACATTCTATACCAAGAAAAGATGAGAAGGGTGATAAAGAAATGAATAATTTGTCTAAAAATGAAAGTGACAATCATGATTTCATAAACCCAGAGGATATTGAGGCAGTAGTTGAGAAGGAAGAAGTTAATGAACATAAAACTGTCCAGCTATCAGATAGTGACCATGAATCTCTTAATCAATAAAAAATAATTCTGAAGTATGACTGACTAAAAATCATTTTTTTTTTTTGATTTTATGAAAGCCAGTTTGAGGGTATTCGGTTCCCATGGTACATTTCCAAACATCCAAAATTAAGATAGAAAACCAAATTCAGCGGAGAAAATCCAAATTCAATCTTAAATCGAACCATGCATCTCCCTGAGCCGCACGCCACCTCGAGACGAGTTCCACGTGGCCACCTCGAGCCGCACACCACCTCGAGAAACGAGTCGACGGAAATCAAACCGCCTGCATCCATGTCGCCGGTGAGAGATTCCGGGCATCTTCATCCATCGATGTCATCGAAAAAAAACAGATCACACCCTTCAGACATCTCCACAACACCAGAACCCTAGTGATCTTCACCGACGCTCATCATCACACAATCACCCGTGCCGGCGACGAGAAATAGAGCGCATCACCGTCGGTGGAACCCTTCACCGATTTCAACGAGGGAGAAACCCTTGTCACTGGTAACAGCAAGGTAGAACCCCACGGCCCAATGCCAAATCATCAGAGCCAAAACAAAACCGCCAGAAACTACCACAAAACGCAAAACAAAACACAAAAACAAAGAAAACACAAATGGAACGAAAAAACCCGCTACGACCAGACAAACCAACCATATCATACAAAGGGATACCCCAACAAACTCACCTGGGAGGAGGCATAAGGCCACCGACGCATGAGAGCGGCCCTCAAACGCGAATAAAACACTACCGGACAGTAGAAAGCTGTCGAGATCTGATCCATGGGCGCTCCGGAGAGTATGCCATCAACAAGACCGGTCTTCCAGCCATGGACCAGAACCAGCCACCAATGATGCTCGAGAGCATCTCACCGCCAGAGAGAGGACCACGAAGCATCACTACAGCAGCGGAGATCCACCGCCAACCCACTGAGGGCAAGAAAACATGAGATCCACAGAAGAGGAGTCGGTCACGATGAGAGAGAGAAAACCCTAGACCGAGAGCCCCTTATGGGTTCATTCCCATATGATAAGGGAAACCAAGTGGTTGTGGATACACCTAGAAAATCAGTGGTAAATAAGAAAGATGCTGGTGCTTCATCCAAGATGATGGTTGTTGAAATAGAAAAATAATCCCCTCCCACCAATGTCTCGGATTTAGAATCATCTTCTCTTGTCTATGACATTATTGTTCAGTATTTGAAAACCTTGTTGGAACTATTCATTTATTTACTAGTATAGATTCATGAATATCAATGCTTCCACATACATTAAATCAAAATTTGGATTTAGTATCTGTGGTGATGGATAAATGTGTTAGTCTTGAGGTAGATATCAAATCTTTTCCCATTGGTTATGAGGCTCACAACAGATCTTGAATGAAGATGAAAAGTTGGTCATGGAAGACAATATAAGATATGGGAATCATAGATGATTTCAAGATATTGTTAAGGATGCTTTTGACAATGATGATTTGATGTTCCAGGTTCTCACTAATTGTTTTGAGGAAAAGATATTTCTTGATCAAACTTCTTGGACGCTAGAAATTAAGGAGATGAATGTGAATCTAAATTCAGTTTCTCTGAGTTGGAAGAGGGAAAGGGATCTTAGAATTGAGATTGGGGATAAGCTTGATAATCAATAAGAAGTCTTGAAAGCCCTGGTATGGAATCTTAAGGCCCAGGAAGGAAAAATTAAATCCTTAGAGAAGAAAACTGAAGATCAGGATCAGTTTCTCAACCATACAGAAGAGGATCACAATGAGCACAATAAGTTAAAAACCATAGTGACGAAGCTGATGCTGAAGGAGAAGGATGAATAATTTTTTCCAAATCATATCATTTTTTGTATTTCATTCCTTGTAAAAATTCTTTCAGACATAATAGATTTGTAGTCTTTCTTCATATTTTTTGGTTGTTCTGTACTAATATTTTAGGTACCATATTTTAAATTCAATTCCCTATATATTATTTTGAAAACCACAAAGGTGTATAAAGGTATGTAAAAATAGAATACTTTGTAGAGAAGAAATTTACTTAAGGGGGGGTTCATCTAAGAGGTAGTTTTCATCATTATGATTTTTGTATGCAAGAAAATAAAAAACATACTTAGGAAATTCAGAATATGATCCTTAGGGTTTTCGAAGCCAAAGGGGGACCTAGTCATATTCACTTTCCTCTATAAGTAAAGGGAGATAAGTGTTTATTTACAAGCCTATAAAATTTTTTAAGTCCTTATATTCATATTCATAATGTTGTTTGTGCATTCCAAAAAGGGGGAGATTATTGAGTCAATACGGTTTCCTTATGACTTTTCCATTACTTCATGTTTTGAAAATCAAAAGTACTCTATCTCAAGGAAAATTTATTTTCCACTCAGATTTCCCTTAATAAGGAAAATTTTTCTTCCCCAAGAAAAATTTATTCGTACCATGTTTTCATTGTTCATGTTTTAGTTTCTCTAAATCTAACTCTTTTTATTACTTAGTGAAAATTTTGGTTTCAAATATAAAACCTTGGAATTATATAAATACATAGATATAGAGTATTCTGTTTTCATGATATGAATTCAGACTCTGAATTCTTGGAAATTTAGACGCTAAATTATCTGAAATTCAGACACTGAATTTTGTGAAATACAGACTCTGAATTCCTTAGAATTCAGACTTCGAATTCCATAGAATACAGACTCTAAAATCCTTAGAATTTAGGTTCCGAATTTCTTATAATTAATAATCTGAATTCCTTAGAATACAGGTTCTGAATTCCTTAGAAATCAGACTCCGATTTCCTTAGAATTCAAACTTCTAATTTCATAGAATTCAAACACTGAATTCCATCGAATTCAGACTCATAATTCCTTGGAATTAAGACACTGAATTATATAGAATTCAGACTCAAAATTCCCTAGAATTAAGTCTCTGAATTACTCATAATTCCATCTCTGAATTCTACAAAATTCTGATTCTGAATTCCATGAAAAACAAAATCCATATATCCTTGTAATATAGACACCGAATATTTTTCCTTAGACATAGAAACAAATTTGGTTGAGCAACCTCCTTTTACTTACCACTGTTATAGTTATAAAACAACATCATGCATTCTGTTTCAAACAAACTATTTTTTGAGTGACATGTGTATAGGTCCCTCTAAGATTCAATGAAAAAATGTGGCAATTGGAAGAGGGAGCCGACCATTGGAAATTTTCCTATAAATAGGATCCCATTTGAATGAGCTCAACACAAGTTGATCAATATAAAGGTTACATACTACTGAAGTGATTTCTATAGAGAGAGACTATCATGCTTTGTGTATTATGAACATATTATTCAGATTGCTTCGTGCAACTTCGATTGTTGCTGTGTAAAATTGAGGGCTTCTAGGGATAGGAATACAGAGGTACAAACTACCTTGAAGTTTGAGGTCTTTCAGGGATAGAAAGACAGACTCTGATATTTTTATCAAGGGATTAACCTGGTGTGGGTAAGATAAAGCTTCTTGAATGTATAAATCAAGGGACATTATCTAAGGTTGTTGGATATCATACTCTTTGGGTTAAAACATTTCTTAGTTTTTTTAAATGGTTGGGGCCGAAGCCTCAATTAATTATTTTGAAAGCAATGACCTCCTTAGACTGGTTAGAGGGAGACCCATTACATAGCCTGAAGGCACAAGGCCATGTGGCCTGAATACAAGGCTTGAAAGCCCATTTGAATGGCCCAAAGGACACCTCGGTGAACAGTACTACTACAGTACCCATGATGCTATAGTACCACCACCGCTACAGTATCTGCTACAGTCCCCCCGCCGCTACAGTGCTGCCGCTACAACAGTAGAATGTTTTATCCAACTTTAATGGGTCCAAAGGAATTTTTAAAGTACACAATTCACCACCACCATCTTGTATATTGATCATCTACATCATTAATTCAATCCTGAATATTTTTTTTGGTTATTTCATACTATTTCCAATATTTTTATTGCAAACTGATATGTATTACTCTAATAAAGAGGGTATAGTCTCCCCATGTGGATTATTATTCCCTCACCACTGGTTGGAAACCTATAGTGTATGTGGAGGCGCACTTTTGGTCATGTAATAACCCGGCAAGCGGTATTGGTTTAGTGGTTCCTAGTCTTGGATGTTACGAGGTGGTATCAAAGGAGTTCCTTTCTCTTTCTTACTATTTTGGGATGGTAGATAAGATAATAGTATTTTTTGGGGCTTGTAGTGATCTCATTCTTGGGAGTAGCAAACCCATGTACAAGGGAAAACCCAAGTCACCCTAAGTGGGAATTACTATTCTTGATGTGTGTTGTTGCATTTGGATGATATTTCCTCCTCGGTTGATTCACATGATGTGGGATTTAAATGATTTATGATATTTTTCTCATTGCTTGAATGTAATGAGGTTGTGCATTCATGCATCATTTTAGAATCCTGATGGATATAGGTGGCATGCATCATTATAAGAACACACAAGGAATGGGAGTGTAGGGAATAGAGAATGGAATAAATTTTACTCCCTTTATAAATCTAAAGAAAATGATGCATAATAATTTTAATGAAAATGAGTAAATGTTATATCCAATTTAAAATTTTGGGTTGTAATAAATTGTAAAGGTTGATCGGTTCTCTAATGGGAAAGGGGGTGGCATTAGGATGGTATGATTTTTAATAAATTTTTCATAATGAAATGTTTAAATGAGTTAAAATGATGATTTTAACTAATTTTGAAATGGGAAATATGTCTAAAATTAATGGATCATGTCGTAAAAGGAGAATGGTTTGAAGGGGTGCTGACAAAATACTTGTGATTATGTAAATTTGTTACCCTAATATTGAATATGACCCACAGTAGGTATAGTAGAGGGTAATTTTCTAAGTGTGATGATGATTGTTGTGATAAATTATGATGAATGGGTTTGTTATGGTTGATAGCGTGAGACATTTTCCATATATGCTTATTTCTCATTGCCCATTATACAATGCGTTGTGAGAATGATATGTTAAAAAAATGAAAACGGTCGATTTCAAAGGTGTGCATCCTTTGTGTTGTTGGTTTGACCCTTGCATGTGTAAGTAGGGTAGTGAGAGTGCCCATGTTTGAGACTTTAGATTTATTTTGTAAAGTATTATCGATTATGATGTGGCTTGAGTAGCATGTTTAGGGAACCCTTGTTAGGGTGTGGCTGTTGGGTTGTGAGTCATTTTTTGGTTATGTGAGTGAGGGAACTCTCAGGGTCTATCACCATATGGAGTACATGCAGGACCCTAAGGATGTTGCCTAGGTCTTGGTGACCTTGTGGGTAGAGACCTTGTGGGTTGTGTCTCAAATCCTAGAGAGGATGTTTTTTCATAGTGATGATGAATGTGTAAACCTTTGGTGTGGAACCTGGAGTAGACTGTTGTTCGGTACACTAATCATAGTGTGCATTGGAATGGGAGTGATATTTCCATTCATGTGCATTACATTATTTGTTTCATGGTAAGTATATTTTAGAGAGAGGACAAATGGTTTTTCATATTTGTGACTCTAGTATTGGGAGTTGGTATCATTCAACCATCAATGCGACCTATGATAGAGGTTGGGTAGTGATTCTAGTGCTTTTGGGTGTGTGTCGTGCATGTAGATGTTTTGGGCTTGGGTAGTGAGACTCTGAATTCCCCTTGGTGCAGGTTTGGAATTAAGGGCTATATGGAATGGTTGATGGTATAGTTGTGCTCGCTTCAATCATAAGGGCCCCATAGTGTTGTCATAGTTGGTCCAGTTTTTCTAATGTTTCATTACATATGGATGCCTGACTAACATGTTGAATGATGATTAATGGAGGTATGGATGTTTTTTTCGAGCAGGAAATACAAGGGTGGTGGAAGTTCACTTATACTCATTCACTTGATGGTGACACCTGAGTGTGGGTGGACACAAGGAGAAACTTATTCGTTTGAATGGTTGGGTTACTGGGTGATATGTAGTGGCCTACTCGTGGATGATGAGACCGACTAACCAGTATACATGGTTATGTATGTTTGTATGAGATGGGATTTATGGAAATTAAGGTTGTTTTGTGGAGATACTAACAGTTTGGACGGTATGGTTGACTTTGTGCTTTGGTTGTTGGTTGTCGGGACCATTCTGGAAGAACTCAGTTGGTGTGGCAGAAGAATTCCCATGAGAAAGGTTGGTTCACAGATGCTCAGTGGTTTGGATGTGGAGCTATGGTTGAACCTAGTTGGTAATCAAACATGAGCATTAGTGATCATGTTTTGATAAGACGTGTTTTGGTAGGGGATCCTAAGATCCTTTCCAGGTCATGTTTTCCCATGGTTTGACATCATAAATGGATAATATTGTGGTGGTGTTCTTAAAAAAATTATTATCATACAACAGTTGGTGACGAGCATGCCCAACATCTAAACTTCGACCCAGGTATGATGAAAATTTATGGCTCATGCCAAGATACGTAAAGGTGCTTGGTTGGATGAGGGGAATAATGTAGTTGATGTGCATGGGATCATTATATGTTTATCTTGATGATGGAATTAACAACCTCTATGGTTTTGGGTGAGGTCTTTGGGATGGATCTAATGTCGACAAACGTCATGGGTGCCATTCACAGATGTAGGGAATGAGCACTGGATGAAGTTTGTTTCCATGTTTTGGTAAAAATCTAGATGTCCATGTCTTAGTTGGGGGTTTTGTTTTGTGATTGGGTATAATATGTGATGGTTTGAATCAATCAAGAGAGTAGTTGTAAAAACACTTATAAGGTGGGTAATGATGATTCAGTCTTAGATTTGGATAGGGGAACATCGAGCTGATGTGGTGGCACAAGGATTCCAATGATGAACTTGTAAGGTGTATGTTTGGTCCCTCAGAAAGGCAATGTGGGACGTGCATGTGGTGACATGATAAGGGGAAGCCCGGTGATGGTCTGGAGGGCAGTAGTTTCTTAATGAGGGAGTTATACTAGAATTCATAAAATAACCTCATTTGGTGTGTGGGATGATAATGATATACATCATTTCAATAAGAAACTTGGGAAGGTGATAAAATGGTAACATACCATCAGTGGAAGGTGGGTGTTCTAGGGAATGCTTTTCAAAATTGGTATAACCTGAAATAGTAAACATGAATGGGTGTGGGGAGAGTGACTCACCTCCGGGTTCAGGATGTAGCGGAAAGAGCCTTCTAAAACAAAGTTGTAATTGAGTGAGATCAAGTTGTTTTTTGTACTCAGATAAATAGTATAGGGATGTATTCCCAGTGGTTTTGACAGTGCATCTGGATGCTAGGGAAGGGTATGATCCGATGGATGCGTGGGTGCAGTGAGTTGGATCAGGTTAAGATATTGGAATGTTAGGTTGAGATCACATGGTCCATTGTCATTGGAGGAGGTTCCAAGAAACCAAAAATTATGGAGATAATGATACCAAATAAATGGTTGGAAGGTGACGCGATCTGAGTTTTGTGTTGGGAGAACTCTAGTGGTCATAGTTTGGGTATGATATCCAAGATAGATGGCCTTGAAACGAGTTTAGTTGTATGAGTTCCTGAGATATTATTCTGGATTTTGGCTGTACAATTATGGGGTGAAATAATCAGAAATGTGGTTGGAAGGATTGTCTGTTTTCTTCTTGGTGATACCGGGTTTGTCACCATTTGAGTTGGGTGAACAGGAAAACGACGCCAAGTGATTTAGGTCATGATTTGTGTAGAGGATCAGGCTGATGTGGTTCCAGTCGGTTTCCTCCAAGATGATGTGATTTTGTGTGTGAAGTTTCCATTTATATGGAGTCAAGAACTATTGTCTAATTTTTCGTCATGAATTTTTTAGTGGTTGGGTGTGGTTGTAATGGAAGAATCCCTGGGGAGTTTTCGGTTTGTGTTGAAGTGAGACATTTTGGGACAAGAATCATCCCTTGTTATGTTTTTGGTGGTCCTTATGATGTGTATCCAAAAACTGTAAGATGATAAGGGTTAGGAAGACCTTGTTTCATGAACTCTTGTTACATAAGTTCAGTGATTATCGGAAGAGATACTCAAGGATGAGCTGTTATAATGTGGGTAGATTGTAAGATATCGGATCTTCTTAAGGTATGTTTTTTTTAATTTTGGTTTTTCCTGTCCTTTTAGGGATTAATTAGGGTTCCCAATGTTCATGTGAAGGCTCGAGGGTGTTCTGGGGGTTTGGGACATAAAAGAGGAAGAAACAAGGGGTTCCTGGGTATGTTTCACTATTTTAACATAGTTAGTGCAATCTATGAGGAGCAACCTAGGTAATCATGCAATTGTAGATAGAGGATTATAAAAGGTTTCTGCACAATTTGGAAAACCATGTGGAATTCCCAGGAAACCATGCAAACGGAATGATTTGAGGCAGTAGCTTCCACACAGTTTGTGAATGGTTTGGAAAACTGTTTAGGTAAATCGTGTGGCCCAAAAAAGATAGAAATTTTGCAAAATTTCCACTCTAGGGTTTTAAACCCCAACTCTATATTTTTATTCATTCCTCTCCTCTCAACCCTTGTGACGAAATTGGACGACCAAAGCTTTGAAGAGGTGTTACTCCTTCGATTATTATCTATTTTGGACGTGGTTGGTTGGGAATCGAAGCTCTAAGTATGTCTTATTCTCTCCTCCCATCTCTTCTTCAGATTTGGGCTTATGGTTTCTCACATATTCATCCGAAGATCAAAACCCTTTTTTTCTGGTGGAACCTAGGTGGGGGATTCAAGGGGTGTTGGAATCCAGATCCATGGCTACAATTAAGAGTTTGATCAACATCAGAATCGACGTAGGTGATCTACAAGAGTTATCCCATAGTTTTATGTTGGGTTTATTTATGGAAGTTTGTGCTCTTGTTTTCTATTCTCTTGGTGTTCTAGCTTCCATTGAGGCATATGATAAAAGTGGGTGTCTAAGTGACTAATTGAAACCCTCATGATCCCTTTGGGATGCATAGAGGATGGATTGACCATTTATGTTCTACCCATGGGGTGTGCTGGCTTTTTCGGTCATAAAACATGGTAGGGATAAATCAAGGGTTGTCGAGTGGTAATGTTGAAGCCATGATGAACATGTATAAATGACTTATTAAGAGTAAATTGAATGACCATAGAGAATCCTAGGGTGATAAGGCATAATGTTTTGTTTGGCATGACATGGAAATGGGAAATTTGGGTCGAATGGGATTAGGTCAATTGTTTAACGATTTGGGTTTAGAAATACCTAAGAGGGTAGTACATATTAAATGGTAAACATGTAATTAGATAGTGGAATGATAAAGGGGAAATGTGTAAATGGGAGGTAATATGGGAATTGATGATTTTTTTGAATGGGTTTGTACATGACGGTTAAGTAGTACACCTAAATGGTTGAATGCAATAAAGGGACTGTGTTATATGATATGAAAATTGTACTTGAAATGCATAAGTGGGAAAATGATTGTGAAATGATAAATGGGATAAATGGGTTAATTAATAGTAAATGATGAATGTGGATAAGGAATAGGGGTTGTTGAATACACCTAATAGGTTAAGGCATGTGAATGGAAATTGGGATAATTGGATATGTATTTTAATAAGAAAATTTATTATGGGTCATGTCATAGTATTAATTCCCATGTTTTTTACTATGTATTGTGAATAATTGTTTCCAATGGAATTTTTTAGGTTATGTTGTGTTATGGAATGGTTGTAGTGATTGAAAAATAAGCATGTGTACATGGCTTGGAAGTGTGGGGTATTGAATTGAGGTTCTATGCCCATGGGTCAATTTATAGACTGAGGCTATAAACTCCACACCAAAATGCATGGGTTGTGGAAGAAGGAAGAGGCTCTATTCCCCTGATGATTTAATTTCACCCGAACTGAGTCTTCAAGATGAGTATAATAGTTTGATGTTATATGTGTGTACATGGTGAGATAGGGACTAGAGTGATTTCCCCTATGCATTGTGATTGATTTCCTTAGACACATGAATGGAATATATATATATATATATATTCCTAACCCAATGAGAATATGTTGAAATTGACTATGTGTTCAAATGGAATGATAAATAAAATTGGGTTGAAATCAAGTCATAAACTAATTGATCATTCTTAACTAATAGCACTTGATACTTCTTATGTTTACATACCATTTATTTTGTACTAACATGCACTGTCTATTAGACTGTATATTTTGTAGAGACCAATGGTGGTGGCCTTCTGTGTTTTGTACTCACACCTAGCGCAGGCCACCATCAAGTACTCGAGCATATCTCTTGGTAGCAGGTCTAGAAAAGGGATGAGGCCCTACACTAAGATGTTGAGTTGGGCTCGAGACGTACATGGAGAAGGATACAGACATAGGGTCAGGACTCATTGGGATTTTTGGCTGTTTGTTTTGTTTTTGGATTCTTTCACCTGCACAACAAGTATATAATGGAATTGTAATGTTTTATTTGTGTTGTATCCTGTTTGGGAAGCATTTGGTTATGAATGTTTGTTGGTTGTTTCATATTGTTTCTATTATTTTGTTGTGAACTGTTGTGTCTCACTCTGGTAAAAAGGGTATAGTCTCCCCATCTGGCTTATTAGACCCTCACTACTAGTCAGTAACCTCTGGAATATTGGGAGGTGTGCTTGAGCTCATCTGATGACCCGACCTAGAGCACCAGTTTAGCGGCTCTGTGTCGAGGATGTTACATGTTTTTTGTGATTTTCATCTAATTTTTTTCATCCTTGAGATAATTTTCTTGTTTACCACTTACATATTTTGTGTGATCTACCTACTTCCCCTTTTGATGTATTATATCATGAATTATTTTGTCATTGTGGAATTTAGATATTCATTTTATTTAATTCCTTCATGGATATTATTATTCAAATCATTCAATGTTTTATGTGACACTTGGGAATTATTAAATATTATATTCATCAAGAATTGTTTTAAATATTATATTTGTAGTTTAACATTTTTTTCAATTTTTAACATTCTCTTGAAAAATAACTTTATTTGTGTGAATCTAGTTTCTTATATATGGTGTACATACTTCTAATTTTTTATATAGTATCATGTTTCATTCATTCTTCTGAATATTTTGAGTTTTAATTTAAATTATTCCATCTATGGGGATTTTAGTTAAAAGTTACCTAGTGTTGAAGGATTTCATAACCCAATTTATTTTCATTTGATAAAATATATCCTAATTGTCACAAATATTCTACAATTATGTGTACAATGAAATTTACTATTTATTAATATATTTCCACATCTATATATGGATTTACAGTTGATTTACACAGTATACTCATTGATTGATTCTCACTCCAACAATATAATATTTTCAACGGTTTACATTTCAATCCCATTTTATTTGGGCTTGTTTACACAAGAATTTACATCAGAAAAATTATTTTTTCAATATCTAATAAACCCTTTAATTTTATTCTCATCATTTATTAATGAACCATTTCAAGTAATAGTTACATTTTCTCACTCTTTAGTACTCAAAATGATTTAGAATTTGTTTTTGAAGAACCCAAATTCATTTCTCTCCTTAGTCGGATAACATGTTTTCTTCAAAAAACCCATTATTTATTAATACAATTTAATATTTTTTAACATATCATAATCATTTATAAAATTATTTTTTAACCATTAATGAATATTTAATTTTTTTAAAATTGATTTTCAATTTAATGTTTTTTCAAACGGGTTTTGAAAAAAAAGGATATTTTACATAATAATGTTTCTAGAGGTCTTCTTCAATTTAATCAATGAAAACAACCCTTTATTTTACTCCACATCGGATATGTTGTATTTATAATATATGTATTCCACCTATAGATAGTTTATGAATTATTTTTACAAGGATTACATTATAATCAATTTTTTTATTCCTTTTGGTACGCTTGAAATATTCAATTTCCCAGGATCATTTAATAATGAATTTCCCCTAAATATCAATAATATTTTTCATGGACGGGATTATTTCCTAAACCATATACCATTTTCATATGATGTTTACATTGAAAATTATTTTATTTTTTATGTATATATTGATATGTTTTTATCCTTTATTCAATATGGAAATTTGATATGCATATTTTTTATTAATTAAATTGATTATTTTATATGAGTAATGGATTGGATATGAAATGATGGGTGGTCCTAGACTTTATAAACCCCTCGATGCATCAACAAGTTCTCCTTAGACAAATTAGTTTCATTAATTAAACATGTTTCTAACTGTATTTTTGAAATATCCATAGGATGAATCTTCATAGTAGAGGTTCTAATTTACCAAATACATGACATCCAATAATTATGAAATGCCTTCATTTGGATTCAATATTTTTTTTTCACGATGTTTTGGTTGAAGTATCTATGGGTTCATTTTATTATTAGTTAATTGATTAAATGGAATGTGTTTCAATTATTTACCTTTCCATATTTTTTAGGAACTTCAATTTTAGTTTATTGATACATTTCTTGTGTATTCAGTTATTACCATTGTATATTTACTATTCAAAATGATTAATTATTTCTTCCAATGTAATTTACCCTTATTGCGCATTTGAGAACACCCTTATTATATCAATTTACCAATTAATCTATGAGGTATACTATGATAAATATTAAAGTATTTACTTGATGGAATGAATATGTCCTCAAAATAAAATACCAGTTGTAATTAGTGTATTCATTGGTAATACAAGGATCATTTATGTAACTAGTATAACAAGACTACTAAACTCATTGGTCCTTCAAGATTTGATTACATGTAATAATTACAATGTAATGGAAGTAGAAACTAGCTCTAGGATTTATTTTTCTGGTTCACAACAATTTCATCATTGAGATCACAATCTTAAACAATCTTGTTAAAAGAAATAATTGTATCATAAATCCCTTCACACTTTGGTATCTTTTCAATCATAGGCCCCATTAAAGAATAACATAAAAAGAAAATTTTAATGGTTTTAAAAAAAAAATCAATATATAATACATCAAATGGGAAGTATATTGACATCATAGAACAAGATAGTTGATTACATAAATTATGACTGAAAGAAATAAACTTTAGACAAATATCACATACCTTGTGTTGTTCCCTCATCAAAAGTTATTATCCTCTTATCCAATAAAAATAAATTTATTATAAATATACTCCTATACCAAAATAACATATATCATTTTAAATATTAATTAAAAATACCCTTTTATTAATCATTTATAACAATTCCTTGTCAAATTTTTGTTTCGAGTAATAAAAACATCATTTTCCATCTATGTTTTGATTTATTATATTCAATCATCATACTTTGATCATTGACCCATTACATCCATAATTTTAAAAATTATATAAATAAAATATTAATTCATTAAATATATATCAATATTAGACCCTAAAATTTAGAGATGGAAAATGAAATACATCGTTCATTCAAATAGCTTGTCGTGCGTTCACATGAACACTATTACCATTTTCTAGAAGGTCGAATAGAACTGTAACACCGCGAGATTTTATGAAAAATATTCTTTTTAATTTCATTAATGTCTTGTGTTGTATGCTACACCAAAAGGAGCTTGCACAACATGCATCCTTGACTTTCCTTTCATTACACGCAATCACGACCTTCCTCGATAGCGTGTGTAGTACGCAATAACGAGTTTCACTAAACAACAATATGCTATTAAAATATTATTAAAACTAGCCATTATGAATAATAAAAACCACTTTTTGAAATTTTATAAATTTTATTTTTCAAAATGGACTTCATTTTTGGATTCGGAATATCGAAATTAGCCTGGGGTGAAATTTTCATATTTTTCGGAAAACTTTCAATTTTTGATGAATAGTGAAACCACTAAGTGGAAGTTAAAAAAACTGAATTTTTCATAAAACATAATTTTACCACTTTTGTGAGTGGAATTTCGAAAATCCGAGAGACACGGTTAATATCAAGGACTAAAATGTGGTTCAATTAGATGAAAATAATTTTTGGTGAATAGTAATTTTTTACTTTTTTTTTACCACGGTTAAAAGTAAATAGGGTAATTAAGGGTAAAAATGATGTTATTATTACCCTAAAACATGTCATAATTCTATTGAACAAGTGTAATTCGACCAAAAACAACCATAGGAATAAAATATGACCATTTAGGCCCACTTGGATTAGATTAGGACATTTATTATTAATTTATTTAAAGAAGGGTTAAAATAGTTAAAATCAAAGTTTAATAAGTAAGTAATTTTTAATATGGGGTTATACATAAGATAAATTCGACTATAAATATTCATTAGAAAGATAAAACGCTTTATTACATAATAGTATTTTATTTTAAATTTTTAGACATTAAATAATTTAATATATTTATGACACAATGATGATGCAGTAATTATCATATTAATGAAATATTGACATAATTGATGTTATAAATACCCAAATAAATGTAATTTGAGACTTTTTATGAACTCCACTACTTTTATTGGTTAATATGACATGTTATTATTGATTTAATTATCTTTTTTCGAACTAATCATTCTGTTATAATTTTCACAAAAATTAATTACTAAATAGTGTAAAAATTTACATAAAATAGTTTTTAAAACAAATATTATATTATTAATTGTTATTTTATTCCTAAAAATCTAAGGATCGGAAAAATGAATTAGATAAGGTTATATATATTAATAATAAACATCTTGGGGTTCTTTTGGTCTCTTATAGTAAGTTTATTTACCTTATAGTATAAGAATACCAGAAGACACGGTAAAAGTAAAATTATTTTACTTAATGTTAAATCTAAATGATAAGGTTAAAATAAGAAACTAAACTTGTCTAAATTCTATTGTATGAGAGGAGTTCGACCCATCCCAACCTTATCTTCGAAATGTAT
The DNA here is from genome assembly GCA_963277665.1 of Viscum album. NCBI lineage: Eukaryota > Viridiplantae > Streptophyta > Magnoliopsida > Santalales > Viscaceae > Viscum > Viscum album. The sequence goes on along the minus strand of OY728159.1, from coordinate 1,095,695,630 downwards.
CAATTTGGAGCTATTTAAAACCGAATTTGACTTTATAATAAAATAATAGTTTTAGTTATTCCAAAGGTGCCTCTCTCCTCCCTTATAACAGGGAACCTCTTCCCTCTCTTCCTCACACCACATTGAGCTTTCAGGCTCGGCCAACCCCTACCAAATTCCGTTATCCACTTCCCTAGAAACATCCTAGAGGTTCTGGTCTTCCTCAATGACCAATTTTATTGCCCTAAAAGGAGATCTCAAAGAGGCGCTTCAAAGAAGAGGTAATGTCCGTTACTGATTCTTTCATATTTATTTCTTCTTCCACTTCCTCTTCTTAGTTTGTTTCATTATGAAGTAATAACATCAGTATCACTTATATACTGATATGTTATTATATTTATGAAACTACCTTATTTCACCATCTATCCATCCTACGGAAAACGAAATCACCGCGCGTGCGTACGTACGGAATACCGTCTCCACACCGTGGTGTAATCTATTTTCCACCACCACCTAACTTGGATAGGTATAATGGTGTATATAATAACTATATATGATTATTTTAAATTGATATTGATTCTGAAATAGTATACATACACTCCAATACAATTCCACGATAACGAGAACAATATCATCACTCGTGCGTACGTACGGACTACCGTCTCCACGACGCGATGAGATTCATTCTCCACTTTAAACACTCATGAATGATTATAAAGTATATATAATAAGTAATCATAAAATATATGACATAATAATGATTATGGATTTATGTGTATATATATGTATGTCATCTACTTAATTCCATTCAACTCAATAAGGAAAAGAAAACAATGTTCTTGCATACGTACGGTCTACCGTCTCCATGAACGGTGTATTTGTTTCCATTTACTGATCTATTATATATATATATATTCTGAATATATATTATATATAAATCATGTTTTATATTCTGGAATTAATTAATCAGGATCTGAGTAATCATATTAATATTTACAAGTCAAAACACGGACGACAAATGAAACAATTTTACCCAAAACGCTCTTTAACATGGAATTTACAAAAGAACGGGTAATATAAAGCCATAAGTGAACCTTATATGATATCATAACAATGAGTATGATTATGGAATAAGTCAATGACATTATTTAAATCATTATACCGGAGGTTCGGACACATACGAAGCAAATCAGACCTAAGGTAAGGGAAAATATCACAATATCATTTTTATCTGATATTGTTTATACTTTGGTATTTACTGGGGTGTATTTTATCATCCACATCCATGATTCCTCAATATGTAATATTATTTCCATCCACCTACAATTTCTTAAATCCAATTTTACCCTTCGGTGAGTTTTTAGTAAAATATATGAAAGGAATCTTTTGTCGTTTTTCGTACAAGGTACTTTTTGACTTTTCCGAAAAAAGTACGAGAAGAATGTTTTTTATAACTTATACGGCATGAATGGATTTTTAAAACAAAATTTCCAAGAATCTTCCTTTACAAATTTTCAAGTTTATTTTTTATGAACTTATTTTAGTTTAAAATTGTATGACATGTTAAGAAAGGAAAAACAATGTTTTTGAAGCAGAAAGGATATTTTCCTCAAGAATGGAGTTTAAGTGTTTTATCAAAATTATTTTCCATATAAGATAATATAGGTTTCTGTTTCTATCCCTATTATTACATTGATTTGATTATGTTTTGATTGAAATATTTTTATGAATTCCTTTATCTTATATGAATTGTTTTATGATGTCATGTTGTTTAAGAATCCCATTTTTATTACATGGGTTTGCAATGATGTATGATTTATGATTTTGTGGCACACATATGAATGGTATCATTATGATATGGGTGGGACCTATATCTCCCTCCAATTCATTGGGTAAAGATTTTATATCTCATGAGATAGACATGGCTAGAATGGTAGGTTATACCGGTTCAGTGAAACAGGACTGAAACGAGAAGTGAACTCGGCTCAGAAAGGGACTTTGTCCACTAAGATAGTCTTGGAAATGAGTCTTGACTAATAAGAAATGATTCTCTATGATTATGTGTGTATGCCACAAAGTTACATGTTTTAAGTTATGATTTTTGGGATTACATTTCACTACTATGATTTATCCCATGTTATGAAATTATGATCTCTTTTGCAGGTTAAGATTTCAAAAAGATATGTTCTTATGAATATGATGTGATTGATATTTATTTCATTTACCCTTACTGAGCATTTGAGCTAACCCTTTTATGTTTTCTTTTCCCCAGGACATAAAGAAAGGATTTAGGTTTTAAAAAAAAGATCTTTAAGGGAGATGTTGAAGATCTTTCACCATGATTAGAAGATTATATTCTGAGTTTTCAAAGACCCTAAATTGTTACGGTCATTGTGTGTGTGTTTTTGTACTAAGTATTCCGCAAAAGTAATGTAATGTCCATGTACGTCAAGATTCAGGTCTCTACAGTTGGTATCAGAGGAAAGGATTAGTCAACCTTTGGAAACAAAGATGCAAAAACGTTAGTGAGATCCCTAGAGATATTTCTAAGGTATGTCTAGGGATGTCCCTAAGGATAAGTATACGTATAGGATATAGTCCTAGAACTCCGGTAACGATATTAGAATTTAAATAAGATGTTAGATATTGAGGGTTCTCCCCCTTTACTATGTTTTTTTCCCTAGCATGATTTTTTCCTCTCACACTATTCTTTTTGGGTTTTAGAAAATGGCTGGAAACAGGGAGATTCATGATAATGGAGGATATGACGGACAATGGAATGATATTCTTCATGAGAAACCAAATGAAACGGGATTTGGAAGTCCAGACATCATTATTATGCCTAATCATTAATCTCATAATATGATCAATAATCTTAACTTTGGTAAGTTTCCTGACTCAGATAATAAGAGAAACATGGAGTTTAATGATGATCATAGAGGAAAGAAAGTTCAATTTCCCTCATGTAAATCATGTTGGATGAGGCATCGAGGAGATTGTTTCAAGGGAACTGGAAGATGCTTTGGGTGTGGAAAAGAAGGACACAAAGCCAGTAAGTGCAAAGGAAAAGGTTCAGTTAACACCATGGATGAGGATACTGGTATTTCTACGACATCAACAATGGTTAAATGTTTTAAATGTGGAATGTACGGGCATTATGCAAACCAATTCCCTAAGGAAAAGTCTCATGAAGAGAATCAGTATGGCCGTATGGGTAGTATTTATGTTGATGATGATGATGAGACTACAAATGATATGTGAGATGAAGGAATTGTTGAAGCTCAGTTAATGGTTTAAGAAGGTAGTGGAATGATTACATGTTTATCAAGTGTAATGTTGTATAAATAATCTCATGGTACTATGGAATAAAGAGACATCTAAGGATTGTTACACTGCTCTCTTTCCTTGAGTTTTGAAAGTGTATGATTAATGGTACTAGTATCCATTAAAGTTTATTCAGATATTTTTGGATTATAGATGATATGCACATAATGAAGGGATAAGGATAAAATTAAATGTTTGATAGTATTCATGAGCTCATGACTGATATAAGGAGAAGGTTATATCGTGGTTTGAGTATGTAGAATCTTTGGATTTTGGTATGTGGAAAGAGTTAACTTTTGATAGCATTCATGTTTTCAGTAAGGTTTAATGGGTATTCATTTTTCAAGAGAATACATGATTAAGGTATTCACATGATTGGAATGTGACCAAGAAGATATATGGGGGATAAATTATGGTATTCACATGCTTGGTTGATGAAATTTCATGTAATCGTTTTCTTTATACTATGAGCTTGGACCGAAGTATTTTAGATAAGCCTATAGATTGGAATGGATTATGTTAGACATAAGTTCGTATTGTTTAAGGATAGAAATTTTTTTGAAATTATTTATGGGATGTTATAGTAATATAGCTTTAGAAAAAGGACAACCTACAGGACTGGCGACAGCCAATCGCGTCGGACAAGGCTATGGGAATCGAACCCACAACCGAAGTGCGACTGGACTTTATCGCCTACCACTGGCCTACAGGAAGTCCTTGTTTAGTAGAAACTAGTTTTATTATATTAAGTAGTATGATATATGAAGTATAAGTCCATTTTAGGAACCATATATGATTGATCTCAATATAGATGGACTTACATATTTTTTTGATAACTTTTCTAACCTTTTGTTTGAGACAGATGGAATGACCCTTCATTCTATCACATGATCTACTAACACTTCACGAATAAAAAATTCAACTTCATTTCCTTAAGAGATGAAGTGGAAATTGTTCAAGGTGCGAACAACAGTGAGATTGTACCAAAATAAAGTAAGTATTTATTCTAATTAAAATTCTCCAACTTTAGGGAAATGTTCTTGAAAACCCAAAATGTTGTCCTAGTGCTCTTATATCTGATGAATCATATGGTACCTTAGATCTTCACAAATTTATGGCTTTGTGATTTCTGGATTTTCAATAGCCATGTTCTCTACCACTGTCCATCAGAACATGATGGTTAGATTTCTCTTCCATAGCCATATTTTCACCTATGTGGAAACCCAGTGATTAGTTTATTTGGGTAACCATTACGTTTCAAATTTTTTTTACATATTGGTTTTGGTATTCCTTTTTACGATGTGGGTTTCTATTAAAAAAACTTTCGAGTAGTAAACCAATTATAACCCCGATGAATTTCGAGGGAGAAATTCATTTTAAGGGGGGTAGAATGTAACACCCCGAGATTTTATGAAAAATATTCCTTTTAATTTCATTAATTTCTTATGTTGTACGCTACAACAAAAGTAGATTGCACAACACACATCCTTGAATTTCCTTGCATTACATGCAATCATGACCTTCCTCGATAGCGTGTGTAGTACGCAATAATGAGTTTCACTAAACAACAGTATGCTATTAAAATATTATTAAAACTAGCCATTATGAATAGTAATAACCACTTTTTGAAATTTTATAAATTTTATTTTTCAAAATGGACTTCAGTTTAGGATTCGGAATATCGAAATTAGCTTAGGGTGAAAGTTTGGTATTTTTCTGAGAACATTAAATTTTTGATGAATAGTGAAACCACTAAGTGGTAGTTAAAAAAACTGATTTTTTCATAAAACTTAATTTTACCGCTTCTGTGAGTGGAATTTTGAAAATCTGAGAGACATGGTTAATATCAAGGACTAAAATGTGGTTCAATGAGATGAAAATAATTTTTGGTGAATAGTAAATTTTTACTTTTTTTACCACGATTAAAAGTAAATAGGGTAATTAAGGGTAAAAATGATCATATTATTCCCCTAAAACATGTACTAATTCTATTGGACAAGTGTAATTCGACCGAAAACAAACTTAGGAATACAATATGACCATTTAGGCCCACTTGGATTAGATTATGACATTTATTATTAATTTATTTAAAGAAGGGTTAAAATAGTTAAAATGAACGTTTAATAAGTAAATCATTTTTAATATGGGGTTATACATAAGATAAATTCGACTATAAATATTCATTAGAAATATAGAAATATTTCCTAAATAATGGTATTTTATTTGTAATTTTTAGACATTAAATAATTTTATTTATTTATGACACAACGATGATGCAGTAATTATCTTATTAATGAAATATTGACATAATTGATGTTATAAATACCCAAATAAATATACTTTGAGACTTTTTATGAACTACCCTAATTTTATAGTTTAATATGACATGTTTTTATTTATTTATTTAACCTTTTTGGAACTAATAATTCTGTTATGATTTTCACAAAAATTAATTACTAAATAGTGTCAAAAGTGACATAAAATAGTTTTAAAAAAAATTCTATTATATGACAGGATTTAGACCAATCCCCACCTTATCTTCTAAATGTATCAATTTGGATCTATTTAAAACCGAATTTGACTTTATAATAAAATAATAGTTTTAGTTATTCCAAAGGTGCCCCTCTCCTCCCTTATAACAGGGCACCTCCTCCCTCTCTTACTCACACAACTTTGAGCCATCAAAATCGTCCAAACCCTGCCAAATTCCCTTATCCACTTCCCTAGAAACATCCTAGAGGTTCTGGTATTCCTCAAAGACCAATTTTAGTGCCCTAAAAGGAGATCTCAAAGAGGCGCTTCAAAGAAGAGGTAATGTCCGTTACCGATTCTTTCATCTTTATGTCTTCTTCCACTTCCTCTTCTTAGGTTGTTTCATTATGAAGTAATAACATCAGTATCACTTATATACTGATATGTTATTATAATTATGAAACAACCTTATTTCACCATCTATCCATCCTACGGAAAATGAAATCATCGCGCGTGCGTACTCACGGTATACCGTCTCCACGACGTGGGGTAATCTATTTTCCACCACCACCTTACTTGGATAGGTATAATGGTGTACATAATAACAATATATGATTATTGTAAAGTGATATTGATTTTTAAATAGTATACATACACTATAATACAATTCAATGATCATGAGAATGATATCATTTCTCGTGTGTACGTACGGACTACCGTCTCCACGACGCGATGAGATTCATTCTCCACTTTAACCATTCATGAATGATTATAAAGTATATATAATAATTAATCATGAAATATATGACATAATAATGATTCTGGATTCATGTGTATATATATGTATGTCATCTACTTAATTCCATTCAACTCAATAAGGAAAAGAAAACAGCGTTCATGCGTACGTACGGTCTACCGTCTCCATGAACGGTGTATTTCATTCCATTGACTGATCTATTATATATATATATATATATTATGAATATATATTATATATAAATCATGTTTTATATAATGGAATTAAGTATTCATGATTTATGTAATCATATAAATAATTACAAGTCAAAACAGAGACGACAAATGAAACAATTTTACCCAAAACGCTCTTTAACATGGAATTTACAAACGAACAGGTAATATAAAGCCATAAGTGAACCATATATGATATCATAACAATGAGTATGATTATGTAATAAGTCAGTGACATTATGTAAATCATTATACAGGAGGTTCGGACACATATGAAGAAAATCAGACCTAAGGTAAGGGAAAATATCACAATCTCATTTTTATCTGAGATTGTTTATACTTTGGTATTTAGCGGGGTGTATTTTATCATCCACATCCATGTTTCCTCAATATGTAATATTATTTCCATCGACCTAAAATTGTTTAAATCCAATTTTACTTTTTGGTGAGTTTTTAGTAAAAGATATTAAAGGAATCTTTTTTAATTTTTCATACGAGGTACTTTTTTACTTTTCCGACAAAAGTATGAGAAGAATGCTTTTTTTAACTTATACGGCATGAATGGATTTTTAAAACAAAATTCCAAGAATCTTCCTTTACAATTTTTCAGGTTTATTTTTTGTCAACTTCTTTTAGTTTAAAATTGTATAAAATGTTATGAAAGGGAAAAATGTTTTTGAAGTAGAAAGGATATTTTACTCAAGAATGGAGTTCAAGTGTTTTATCAAAATTATTTTCCATCTAAGATAATATATGGTTTTTTTTCTATCCCTATTGTTACTTTGATTTGATTATGTTGTGATGGAATTATTTTTATGAATTCCTTTATCTTATATGGATTGTTGTATGATTTCATGTTGTTTAAGAATCCCATTTTTATTACATGGGTTATGCAATGATGTATGATTTATGATTTTGTGGCACACATATGAATTGTATCATTATGAGATGGGTGGGACCTATATCTCCCTCCAATGCATTGGGTAAAGATTTTATATGTCCGGAGATAGACATGGCTGGAATGGTAGGTTATACTGGTTCAGTGAAATAGGACTGAAATGAGGAGTGAACTCTGCTTAGAAAGGGACTTTGTCCACTAAGATAGTCTTGGAAATGAGTCTTGACTAATAAGAAATGATTCTATATTATTATGTGTGTATGCCACAAATTTTCATGTTTTATGTTATGATTTTTGGGATTACATATTACTACTGTGATTTATCCCATGTTATTAAATTATGATCTCTTTTGGAGGTTAAGATTTCCAAAAGATATGTCCTTATGAATATGACATGATTGATATTTCTTTTGTTTACCCTTACTGAGCATTTGAGCTCACCCTTTTATGTTTCCATTTCCCCATGACATAAAGAAAGGATTTAGGTTTATGAAAAATAAGATCTTTATGGGAGATGTTGAAGATATATCCCCATGATTAGAAGATTATATTCTGAGTTTCCAAAGACACTAAACTATTACGGTCCTTGTGTGTGTGTTTTTGTAATAAGTATTCCGCAAAAGTAATGTAATGTCCATGTACGTCAAGCTTCGGGTCTCTAAAAGAACTTAATGAGAATAATATATAATCTTTATATAATCATTTATATTTCATATATATCATATAAATTAATTAAATTTATCCCATATTACTATCTTTTTAAAATATACATGAAAAATAAATCATATCACTTTGCGAGAAGGTTTTCTGTGGTATACATGATCAACATTATTGTATCCCTGATAGAATGGAAATTAAAATATTAAATTTGATAATATATTTGAATAATTGAATTTGTGTTAAAAATATAATATGTACAATATATTCATCCTCAGAGCCAAATGTTATAGGTGTTGATGGAAAATGTGTCACATGAGTTCATGAAGTGGTTTCCCGTCGTACACAATAGTGGCATTATCGTTTCCCTTTTGAGGGGACATTATTTAGATGTAGGTCATTATCAGAGAATAAAAGAAAAAATTTTATCATTGAAACTAGGTTTCTTATATTTTCATGTTTTAATATGATTTAAAGTAGGGGAGGAAGAAATAAACTAAAAAAATCTCATCGAATAATGTTACCTAATATTCAGGTAACCCTTATAGGTTTGCAAAAAAAGACATCATTGGTTAAAATTATGATCAAAATAAGTTTTATAGTATTATATTGTGAAGTAATCATGTTATTTTGTTATTTATCAGTGGGAAAAAATGGATGTTTATGTGCAAGGAGGAGAGGAGACGAGGTGTCCATTTATAAATGGGGGAGAGGGAATGTTATGTAATATTTAAGAGAATAAAGTTTTCCCATGTTATCTATTTGGAATAAGACACAAAAAGTTAAAATTATTGAAAATTAGAGGTTATGAGGTCGAACTATTTCAATAAAATAGTTTTTTTAAATGTTTTGGGTCATTTTTTAACCCTTCTCTTTGCTGTATAACCCTAGGTAAACTCATTTTTATCTTAACCCTAATAAACAAATTTTTACTATTAATTAATAAATAAATATAATATTAACTAATTATATAATATTAATTATGGTGTTCTGAAATATAGAATAAAACTTTCAACATTAAACTAATATAATTGGATGGATTTAATTAAAAATTAAACCTTTCTACGCAGCAAGAAATCATGTTTTCGAAAGGAAAATATTGAAAAGAGTAAAAAGATTTTATATAAAAATTAAATATGAAAATGATTAGTATGACATAAATTGGATATATATGTATATATATATATACACTAATTTTAATTTCAAACACATCGTAAAATTATTTATATATTTTTTAAATGTAGTAAACAAAAAATAGAATTCGTAAAGAGAACAAATATTTTTCATTATTCACAGAAAAGATGTATATTTTTATAAAATTATCCAAATTATCTCAATGATAAATTTTATATATATTTCAAAAATTAATTTTATTTTTTGAAATAAATTTTATAAAATTGGTAAAAATTACTATTATTATATCTCCAAAAGATGTAATATTTTTTTTGCAATAATTAATATTTTGAAAACATATAAATACCTTTCTAAAAGATAATTAATTTTTATCAATATTTTTTATTATAAAAAAATTAGAATTAATAATAATTTTTTATTATTATTATTTATATCCCCAGGGTTAAAAACTAGGTTATAATGGTCGTAATCAAATAATGATATTAATAATATATCATGGTTCATTAAAACTCAATATTGCATTTAACACAGGCTGAATAAGGAGTTATTTATAAAGAAAGATAAACTGGGTATTTTGTTTAACACAAGAAGTAAAATAAATTTAATTTATTTATGAAATATATAAATATATATGTTGTTATAAATATCAAGATACATAAGAAGGAAAAATACTTAAATGGTACCTATATAGTGTTTGACAGATGATTCCAATTCTAATGAAGAATCATGTTTAGAAAATTTTATTTCAAACCTATGATTAATGTCTTTTTCAAATCAATTGAGTGAATATACATAGTATTATTCCACTAAATATATTTATCTATTATATATTATTGTGTAACTTCAAAAAAATGATGAAATACTTGATCAAAATGTTAAAAAGTTGATTGGATTATATAAAAAAATGAGTGCCAATATACGTATTTTATTATGGAAATTGAATAAAGGAATAAATCTATCAAAGATTTATTTTGAACAAAAATTAAATAATTAAAATATACATAAGAAAATATAAAAATATATCTTGCTCAAAAAATAAAATTTAAGAGTTAAATAAATTTCATTTCCAAATTACTTATAGCTGAAATAAATAATTTTCATAATATTCTTAATGAGAATGAAAATCTAACAAATGAAATTGATAGTCTAAAGTAAAATATATCTACTCATGGTCAAGGTGGATAATAAATTTATAAAATGATGATTTTCAATGAAATGAATAAAAATATATATATATATTCTTTGTTATCATAAGAATTGACCCAAAATGTATATTACATTTCGTTTTAAAAGAAAGTATAACTATTGTTACATGTTATTTATGTCAAATGAAAGGAAATTAAGAAAATTAATGCAAATTGAGATTTTTATAAAAATAATTACAAACAAAATCATTTATTTTGAAATATTTTTCTTCTATAATGCATGTAATCTAGTGTTTGAAATTATTTTGGTTTCATAAGAATTAATAAATTAATCCCAATTGATCCTAATATGCCAGTGTACCAAATAGTCCTTAAATATTTTTTTGATAAAAATGTGTCATAGACGAATCAAAAAGGATTTTTGTTTCATAGATAATGTTTTTTCAGGATATATGAATATGGATAATTTAAACATCAATCATTCAATAAATGTGATGGAGGTAATTCTAGATATGGTGAAAATTTAAAAGGAAAGGTAATAGATCTTAGTAAGGTGGGAATTTCAAATTTTGTTTTAATTTATAATGTTATTTAAATATAAATATTGAAATAAATATTAATAATTATATTTAAATTATTTTATATTATTATATTAGTTAAATTTAATAATTAATAATTAATATTTTAAATAAAAATTAGTCTTGTTCAATGAAAATGTAAAAGACAACATTTATATTATTAGTTTTTTTGAATTAAATAAACGAAATGTAATTTTTTTAAATATTGTTCAATTTGATATTTTTATTCCTTAGAATATTTACACCTAATAATTTAATGATAGTATATATGATATAAAAAAACAAATCAATTTTGTAACTACCAAATTTCAATAAAGGCGTCACACATTTATGTAGCGCATACATGATATTTCACCTCCATAGATATAAATTCAGATCTATTAATTATATAAACATTTTAAGGCCTCTTGATCACATACATTCAGATTTATTTCAATTCTCAAACTACCTTGTTCTGGTCATATGGGAGATCATAGATTCATTATTTTTTCTTATTCTACATACACAATAAATTATTTTCTAACACTTAAATATAACTATTTATTTGTGTTTTCCACTTTAACATAATTGATTTAAAATTGTAAAGGAAATTTAATTAAATATTTAGAATTCATCATGGTAGTGAATTTAATAATATATAATTTATCCATTTCTATGAAGAAAATGGGTATTTTTAAAATTTTCATCTCCTAGAGCACAAAAAAATTGATGTAATTGAACGGAAAAATATAATTCTTTAAGAAATGGCTAAGACCATGTAAAATAATTTTATATACCAAAATATTTTTTGAAAAAAGCTAGGAATACATCTTGTTTTATTCTTTCAATATAATTAAATAAGTACTATTGTTAAAAAAATACTTTATGAAATTTGGAAGGGGATAAAACATGAAATTGGCTATTTTAGAGTCATTAGACATAACTTTTCCATTATAAATTAAAATGACGGCATGAATAAATTTGATGAAAAATATAATAAATGTATTTTTGTCAAATATTTAAAAAATATTTCGGAATATGGAGTTTAAAATAAAATAACCATGTTTTTATGAATCATTTTGAGTTATGATTTAAGAAAATTCATTGATTAAAAAGGATGATTATATTGATCAACATAGGGATGAATTTAGAGATTTTCTTTCCATACAAGAACAACCTCATGATAAATATGAATATATTTTGTTGGAGAATATTTCTTATCATTCTATCCTATTTATTAAAGATCATGTAAGACTAATAGAGGTAATATTATAGATAATTGGATTGAAATTTGGATTCAAATGTTAAAACTGGAAAATATTCTATAAGTTAGTGTGTTTATCATGATTCTATTTATATTTTTTTACCCAAGTATATTTATGATTTTTTAAATGATCTTAGTTTCATATTTTATTCAAAATATTAGTTAAAACAATTTACAAGAAATAATGTATGAATATAGATGGTTCCACCAAATTATTCTTAATTTATTAGAAAAAAATGGATCTTTAGAAAAAGACATAAATCATCAAAAAATGTATTTAAAAAAATATAGATTTTTATATTAAGGATATTCCCAAGAATAAGGTATTAATTTTGAGAAATATTTTTTTCTGGTATCTTGATTATATGAAATTAGAATATTATTATCTTGTTCTTATTTACATGGATTTAAATTATTTTAAATGGATGTCAAAAGTTCATCTCTATGTGACTATATTTATTAAGAAAAAAATGGTACACATCCCTATAGATTTAAAAAAAATCACACTTGTGATATTTTTAAACTATCTAAGGAATTATATGGTGAAAAAAATATCTTAGATGTTGGTATAAAAGATAAACTAGTCTTCTTTTGAAAAAAATATTCTAAATGGAAAAGTTGATCCTAATATTTTTGTTAATAAATTTTTAATTATATTTTTATTTAGAAAAATTATGTTGATGAAATTATCTTTTTCTCTTAATTTTAAAACTCTTATAAGTAATTTTTTGAATTAATGGCTTATAAATTTTATATGAGTACAATGAATGAATTTAAATTCCTTCTTAGTCTACAAATACTTCATTAACATAATGGTATTTTCTAAAACAGTCCAATTATGCTAAATAGATACATAATATATTTAGTCTATACTCTTATAAAATTATAAATAATCCAACAAGTACTACTTATAAATTCAATGTATTCAAATCTAGGAAATATATTTATTTTAAATCCAATTGTTGAATGTTTTAAAGTTGGTTATTTTAAATTACTCTAAGTATTAATTTAATGTTTTCATTTTTCATCGATGATATATTTCAATGTAACCATAATAAAATTCACTGGAAATTTGCTAAGAGGATTATATTATATGTTAATGGAAAAAATAAATCTTGTTTTTTTAATCCTTCAATAACTAATTTTGATTTTATTATTTTCATTGATTTTTTTAGGTGGATTCCAGATAGACAGATAATGAACTTTCAGTTTCTGTTAACTCTGTAAATTAAAATTATCTTTCTCTTTCAACTAATGAATCTAAATACATATTTATTCCATATTTATGTGCTCATTCATTGTGGATTTTGAAAACAAATTCTAATTTATGTTTTGGTTTGGATAATATTCTTTTATTCTCGGATAATAATTCTATTATGATTATTTCCAATAATTCCTTAAAACACTATAGGACTAAACCCATTGATGCTAAATTTCATTTTACTATAGATAATGATCTAAAAATAAATATAAACTTGGAATTCATTTCTATAAAAAAATAATCTTGCTTATATATTTAATAAGATGCAATACATCAGTAGTTCGAGAAAGAAATTTTTTAACTCAATATAATGGAAGTCTATATTTTTTCTTACATACGTTTTCGGGATGTTTGAATGCATTTATATGCAGAAATTTTCATATTTATAAGAAACCAATTGTAATTTAGAATATATTTTTTAGTTTATCATTTATTATTTGTATAAACATTCACTTGTTAATTTCTTATTGTGGGTATTCTAATATGTCCTAGTTTTAATTCAATGTTCTAATACATACAATGAACAATAGTGGTTCATTTATACGTGTTTTGAAAAAAAATAATTTTTATATTTAGTGTGAGAATATTTTAAAAAAATCATTTTTGCAATTTTAAAATGCGGGAGATGTTTTGAATTTCTTCATGTTTTTTTATTATCATAAAAGTTGGCATATTTTATTGGATCATTAAAAAGTATAATTTTTTCTATAACTATAATAAATTATTTATTTTATTCCAACTAAGATGATTAATTTTAAGGATTATTTATACTTAACTATTTTTTCATAGATTAGATAATTATAATTTCTCATATTTATAAAATTATCATTTGTTTTGTTCAAATATCTTACATATGTTTATTAAGGTTAAATTAAACTAATTATATATATTTTTCATTGAATAAGATCTATGTTAAAAATATTTAAATGGAAAATTTGGCTACCTGAGAATGTTAACTTTGTGATAATTATTTTTATTTGAGAACATTGGCTCTGTTGGAAATATGGCCATATGATAAATATTTCTATAAAATAATTTTGGATATATTGAGTCAGATTTGTTATAACTACAATTAGGTGGATTTGGATAGGTTATAATTATGATTCCACATATAAGGCTATGTGAATTTTGGATATGTTGATTTTCCTATGTATGTAATTTTGGTTATGTGAGAATTTTGTCTATGTTAATTTTGGTGATGAAAATTTTGGTTGCATATAAAATTCACAAACATGAATTGTGGATATGTATAAAAACCATCAATATGAATTACATGCTTATATAAAACTAAAAAATAATCTATTTTTTTATTTTTTATATACATTTTGGTTTACTATAATTATATTATGAATCTTTCCTTTCATTTAATTTTACTGGAAATACATATTAATCATTTAGAGTGTGTGAAAATTAATTCCAATGTACATTAAATAAATTTATGATACAATCACATGCGTATAAATATTCATTATAATATGTTTGAAAAATATGATTTTGGAATTTAAGATACCATGTGTTATAAGATTTGTTGCTGAATGATTTTTGGGAGTATTCCATGAGTCATTAACATGATTTTTAATTTATATTTACTTGGAATTGATATTGTTTATCTTTATTTCTATACATAATATTGTATTTTATATGAGATTAAAGTAAACCCCTGTAGAAAATAATTGTCTCTCATTTTTGAAAGTGATACACATGATGCACTTTCATGAGAAAATTACAAATAACCATTATGATGAAGTTTAATGAAGTTACATATGTGTATTTATTCCAGACATATGATTTTCAATGGACTTAAAATTTGAAATACGACGAACATGATGAAATTATATATATATATATATAGTTGAAATGAAAATTAAAATGAGTCAATTTTCATGGATACAAGATGTATAAAGCACTACATCATTCATGCACTTCAGGCTATCGTTGAAGAAATAATAACATTACATGACTTCATAATTTGACACTAATTTATTGGAGTAACACATGATGCATCTAAATTAATAAGATTTATTTATTCAACTAGTTTACATGGTGTTTGAATTATTTATTTTATTTTTTCTTAATATTTTTTGTGTTATAAAACCCCATTAAAAGGTATATGGGTGTGAGTTGTGACAACCCCAAAATATTCAGAATTGGTTTTGACTCAATGGTAAAAGGGATGGGATGTTAAGGATGTTCCTCTTGGGAAAAAATGAAGGATTTTTCGGTTATTATTCCATGTTTAAAATGGTAGTCTGGTCTTAGCATTAAGGAAACAAGGGAAAATGATTTGTAATTGGGTTGTTACTCCATGTGGAAAAAAACTATGTAGGATTTTATAGTTAGTGGGTTTCATTCATCTATATATTTTAGAATTTTGAATATTAGTGTATGATCAATTTCATCATCCCTACTATAAAAATATTTTCTATATATATATTTTTATTTCCACTAAATTATATTTTAAAAAAGTAATATAAAAATTAGATTTTTCTGAAATGGACAATTCACCCTATTTTTGTTACTCTACCATCATCCCACTCAGACCAATATGTATTTTAAGGGAGAAAAGGTAATCTAAAACTAAAATATAAGAATTTATACACATGTATCCAATTTCTACTCATATGGTAGTTTTATTTTTAGGGAATAAAGATATATGTTACACCTTGTGATGAATTCTAAAACTCTCTCATTCTTCCATTGATCGTAATTTTAGAGTTCTAGAATAGCTTTCACTGTCACCATAGAGTTTTATTGGAATAAGAACTAACATTGGTGCTCTTCTATATTTGTGACGTACCTTGTTGGTAGATTGTTTTACTAGATAATGGTTTTACCTCCAAATATTGTATGATGAAACTTGGTTTTTCCTCCTATAGTACAAGGTCTTCCATTATAGGGTAGAATCAGGATGTAAAATTCATGAAATACTATATTGTATACCCTGTACTATTGAATATCAGGAAATTAGGATTCCCATATTTTTGTGGATATGGAATCAAGTACACCCAATTAGTATACAAAATTCTCTCAGATTGCAGTACTGTATGTTTTTTACTCCATGGTTGCATTTAGAAAATGGTAAGAACCATATATGGTTATTTTTCCTATTGAAATTGATGATTTCTATTCTTTCCAATTGAATTTTTAGTAAATTGTTAATTGTTATTAACCTGAGACAAACAATCATGATATCCCTTCACTACTGAGGTTTCATAAACAATGTTCCTATGCCCTGGGTTGGTTGAGTGACTACACTATTCTCTTTTTGGTAACATATTTCCTTCTTTTTAAAGGTTATTATGTCAATGATATATATTATCCAAAATATGGGTGTCTCACTTGACAAATTCAATGCCTTTGAGAAATTCAGTGATGATCCTCCTCAACATATCCAACTAAATTTCATATTAGAAATTTCCCCCTTCAGTAAAAGGGGATAAACATTCATATGTTGTGGGTGGTATATATATTTTTCTACACCCTTACTATTATGTTTATTAAATAATTTTTTTCCAAAGGTTTTATGAATATTCAATGGATATCCCAAGTCATGAGTATGACTTTAAAAAATTTTATCCTCAATATCCTCATGGATTTTAGTGTGAATGGTGATTCAATTGGATAAATAACCATCACATTATTTTATTCTAAGACCATTATCCATGTTATTTTGGGAATTTAAATTACTAATTTTCACTTATGTGAATCAAAAAATAGGTTACATAGCCTCTTCTGCAACAATGTAGTAAATGGATTCTTCATCATCAAAATATCCTTCGAGGGAAAAGGTATAATCCTCCTTGATATCTACTTTTTTTATAACCTTTTGGCTTTTTTACCCTATAAGGATTCAAATATAATGGTTGATATTTACATGGAATTGTTTTATAAAGGTATTTCTTCATGAATTCTAAAATTGATTTCACTAAACATACTTATAGTGTAAGAGATAAATCATTAAGTGGAAGGAACAATGATATTTGGGTTATAGTGTTGATAAAAATTCTTCCATACTTATAGTATAGAGTTTCCCTCATGTTTTTATATTAGTTTCTACAACAACCTTGTTATAAATTCATTCCTCTAACCTAGTATAAGCTAAAAAATGCCTCTTTGTGGAATGTGTATCACTGCATCAAGGATAGATACCTAATTTTAGGTTTTACAATAAATGTTTAAGAGGAATGTTTCACTTTCCTGAATGACTGATGTAGGATCTTGTAAATGGGATTCTCTCTTCGACTATTTTGAATAATGGGATTTCAATGGAGATACCAACTAGAATGTAAAGATCCTAGACATATGTCTTGGTTTGATGAAATGAAATTTTATGATACTTTATCTAGAAAACCTTTTTGTCCTATAATTTGAGATAATTATATAGCTCTTCATTTTTGTCACCATCTTATTTTCACATTTTGTGGGGTGTTAATGACTATCAGAGGGACATCATAATTTTGTAGCATGAATGTTGGATAAACTCATGTTGTTTCCCTAACCTATGATTCTATGCCAATAATGTAAAAACTGGATAAAGGTAAACTGTTATCAATTTTACCACTATGATATGGTTATCATACCCCCTAAAAGAAATGTATTCTGTCTTTAAATGTTGAATATTCTCCAATAAATTTGGAGGAAAATTGGATACATGTTCCTATTTTAATTCATATTAAATTACATACCGGGGTTTAAAAATATTATAAAACATGATCAATATTATATCATTATAAAAACATAACCATACAGTCATAGAGTTCTCTTGATCCTTTTTAAGGGATATTCATCATAATTTGACTATAAAGGTCATTTCATTGCATATTTATCAAGAGGATTAAAATTATTCAAAACGTCATTTGTTTAATAAAAGTATAATTGGTCTGATGGTGTTTTATATAAAATCCATCATCATGGGCTACCATTTTTTTTTGGAATGAGATGCAAAACATTTATGATGATGCATCTAAAGTATCTAGAATAAATTTATAAATTGTCTCTTGATATAAGTAAAAATTAAAAGTAGCTTCATCATAGGGAACACCATCATGCCATGGATTTGAATATTCATGAGGGTTACCTACACAATTATCCACAAGGTTAGGAATTCAATGGTTTTTTATTTTATTTTTTATTTTAATGGGAGGAATTTTACTTCATGTACTACAGGGAGGACCTCTAAAATATATTTCATAGCGGGGGCTCTAGATTTATCAGCTCGGTTTTCCTAAGGAGGAATTTTTTTCTACTAACTAATGATGATTATTTATGGGGAATACTTCCATGATATTTATTTTCAATATAAAAAAACATAATATTTAATATATACATTAAGTAGGACCTCTATTTTTCTTTTCCTAGTTTTCATAGGGAATACCTCTATGGCTACTGATCGGTAATGAGATGGTTGGGGGATGTATTATTTATCAGTTGATATTAATATTAAAATATGGAACTTCACAACTACCATATTTAGGAGTAATTTCTTTATCAATATTTATATTACCATAGAGAAGGCCTTTGTGATGAGTTCTCTTGGGAGAAACTCTTGATATATTCATCACAGTTCCACAAAGAGGATCTATTTGACCATTATCGCCATCTATTACAAATGATGGGATATAAAATAATCAATAAACTTTTAGAATAATAAAATGATGTTCAAGAATTTTTTTTATGGTTAGGGATATGATTTATCTCAAGGATTACAGATTTACTTTCACAGTACTTCCTTCTAGACATTCTCTATGGGGTTAAAAATATTGAAGCCATAATAATTATATGTTTTGGTAGTGTAGGAAATAACCTTAATCTTTTAGATCCAAAATAATAATCTCCTCTACAACTAAAATAATATTCCTATAAACATACTACATATTGATGGGGCTAAGGTTATGATTAGGTTCCTTCATTTCGTCTAGAATATATGAACAGAAAACATTTGTAGGATTATGGATATGACGAATCTCCAATACATTCATTAAATATACAAAAACATCATAACTAGAAAATGAGATATTAAACTGCACTTATATTATCTCTAGAATATGTAAAAAGTATTAATGGGTGGTATCAAGGATCATATCCTTCTATAGGATTACCGTAAAAATGGTGATGATCCTTATGGGTGTTAATAGAAATATGGATATAATCCTATTCATGTGATAACTCCAAAATATCCAAATAAAATTCATAGGTGGAAATAGGGATATTATCCTTCTGTTTTATTTCCACCAAAATATATCAAAAAAATTCTTGGTTAGGGGTAGATATATGAACCCACTCCTAGATTACTAATGGAATATTCCAAAAAAATATCATAGGTGGGAGTTCGGATATGATCTTTTTATAGATATTAAATAACCATATACCCATGGTGGTCCCTCATCCTATATTTCCTAGTTCATAACAATGCATCCCAAATAACTAAGGTAATTTTTTTATTGTATTCATGATGAGCTAGGTTCTTGAGGTATTATCAATAATGATAGCTAGATGGAGCCCACATCGGAAGCTATCTTATATCTTTGCGGATACTGATGACATATTTCACTACCTTCTATATTAATGGATGTAATACCTTGTATACACTACATAACTAATCTTGAAGATAATGTACTTATAAATAGGGGTCTTTGGTATACTCAAATATTTTCATTAGGATGATGGTCGGGGTGGCTTCATATTCTTGTTAATTTTGAAATTTATATCTGCTGTTTGGATGGGGCCAATGGGAAGGTACTTATTGGCTGAAGAATTCACTAACTAGTATTGGAGTCAATGAGAAGGTAACAATATACATTTACTCTATTGGGCCCTTACAATCATCATTGTTGTGGTGTATACCATGTACATTATCTAGTAATTTGTAGTGGTCGAAGATGTATAACAGTGTCCCCCATCTTGGTCAGATATCTTGATTAATGATTGTTTATTTAATGATTCCATTTCAATTTTGGGGATATCCTAATGGGTAAAACTTAAAAAAATTGGGATTTCATAAATGTTGAATCACATAAACATTTCATGGTCAATAGATCTACACTACAGGTAAAATATTTAACATCAAGTCCACTATTTTAACCTAATAGTGATATAGAAATAAAATTTCAGGTATGTTTCTTATACTTGAAACAAAATTTTTTCTCATATAACTAGTGGATGTGAACACATATTTGGTGCATTCTATTATGCTCATTCAACGTGGATTTAGAAATCACTTCCAAATTTTGATAATATTTTTATGTTCTGAAATTATAATTCAAATATTGCAACTTCCATGAATCCCTTTTAACACTATAAAACTAAGAACATTATTGATAAATTTCATCTTCTTTTGGAAAATGTTTTTAAAGTATATATAAATCCAAAATTCATTTCAATTGAAAATCAACATGAATTTTTAATTACTATGATCCTAGACTTTTCTTGGTCTAATAAAATCAACTCAGAACTTAGTATGATCAAAATATAAATTTTTTCTTGCATGAATTTAAAAGGATAATGAATGTGTGTACTTTCATATTTTCATGAAATATGTAGTAATATAGAATCTATTTTCCAGTTTAATATTTTTAATTCAATTCACAAAATTTTTTATTTTTTTGTTATGATATTTCTCAAAGGTTCTAATAGATGCCAAATTTTATAAACAATATAAGGCTTTATAGTGGTTCCTCGATACATGTTTTTGAATGGTTTTAAATATGTTTAAATTTAAGGAGTGCATTATGGAAACCCATTTCTATTTAAAAATTTCAAAATGGGGATAATGTTTGAAATTTTTACTTAGTTTTGTTGTTATCAGATAAGGTTAGATTATTGATTTGGTCCTTGAAACATATCATGTTTTTATAATTACAAAATTTAGTTGTTTTATTACTTCTAAGATGATTAATTTTAAGATTTATTTATACATAAATATTTTATCTTATATTATATAATTATAATTTATTAGAAAATTAAAAGTTTAAATTTTTTAATATATTATCTAATTGAATTAATATAGAATATCATTTAGAATATTAATTTTTTCCTTAAATCTAAAATATTTCAAAAAAATTTAATGATAAATTTGGATATAATAGAAAATTGACTATGTTATAGATTTGGCATTGTGAAAAATTTGGATATGTGAGAATTTAGATATATGGACTTGTATATCTCCGAATATTGATTATATGGATTCAGTTCAGTGAGAATTTGGAATATGTGCATTTTTTAATGTGAATTTTTGACTGAGCTATTTTTTTAAATAATGAATTTTTGTTACATGATAATTTTGAATATGTTAATTTTGGATATAAAAAATTCAACTATGTCTAATATTTTATTACACGGATTTTGGTTATAAAGGAAAAATCATCTACATGAATTACATGCTATATGAAACAAAAAAAAGAACTATTTTACTTAGTCGTTAACAATTCAATTTACTAAAATGTTATAATGCGTGTTGAAATTGATTTTATTTTACCACTAAAACATATTAATCATTTAGAGTATTGAAAAATTAATTTTTATGTATTTTAAATGTATTTTGGATACCGTCACATCTTATAAATATTAACACTAATATTTTGGAATAAAACCAGAATATAATTTAAAAAATATCATGAATATGAAGAGTTAATCATGAATTCTTTGTTGAATTATTCTTGTAAGAACCCGGATCCTCTATTCATGTATGGTTTTACTTTTCTGGTCATTTTTTTAGAAAAAAAAAAAGAATTTCTGGAAATTTTCAAAGTACACTCTGTGTACTTTATGAGTATACGCCGTGTATTGCCTTGCCGCAGGAGGCCGTGTGCAAGCCATGTAGTAGCCACACACACGACCATATGGGGATGATTTGGATTCCACATAATGTAGACTACGAAAATGGCATGTACACATTGTGTACTCAAAAAGTACATTCCATGCACTTTCTTTTTTTCTTTAAATGCATCGGGGTCACATCTATTCAGCAGAAACACCCCCTTCTTCATTCATCTCGTCCAGGAGAGTTGTACGACCATGGATCTTCGAGTAACCCCCGAGCATGAGTCTGTTATATGAATATAACACCTTTGGTTGCATTGTAATCACATTGGTGAGTTCTCTCTTATCCTTGAGCCTTGTTTAATTATTCCTCTCCTATATCAAGTTATCGTAGGTTGAACGTTTTGGTAATTTTTGTAGATATTCCTTGTTTTAGGGGGAATCAAGCTTTGAGGTTGAAATTTATAGATCTCCTAACTCCAAGGTAGGTGGTTTGTGCATTTCCGTTCAATGTCTTCGATTATTATGTGAAAATTCCACCAATACCCATGAACGAGGTATTTCCTATTTACCGTTTTACCCCAGTTGTTTTGCTACCATGATTGTATGCCTGTGTAGAGGGTATTTGGATATTAATAGCATTGATTTCTATTCTTTGGATGTATTTCCCTTTTATCTTCTGTTTAATACCATTAGGTCTATTTAGCCAGTTTGACTGCATTGGCTATTTTTCATTCCTGTTGCTGTAGGATGGAGAGTTTGTATTCTGATATGCTTGATATGTTGTATACTTTTTATCCAAGTAGTTCAGTGGGTTTACCTTGTCCATATTGTATTTCTAAGCTTGTTGACCTATATAGGGTCATGATAACCTGGTGTAGTATACTATAGGGGGAATTGACCAAGTGAGCTTCCTCGGAGAGTCTTTAAGAACTTTAGACTATAAGGGGAATTGATCATGCGAGCTTCCTCAGAGAGTATTTGTTTTACTCTGATTTACCTCGACTACTTTAGACTATAAACGGAATTGATAGTGAGTGCTTCCCCATAGAGTCTATGAATGACCTGGGCTATAAGGGGAATTGATCGACTGAGATTCCCCAGTGATTCCTTGACCTTGGGGATATAAGGGCAATTGACTGTGAGTTTTTTGTCAAAGAGTTCCTGACTACCATAGACTATAAGGGGAATTGACCGTTTGTTCTTCCTCAGAGAGTCAATACATTATAAACCACTAGGGTTAGGCCGAGTGTACTGCCCAGAGGGTGGCTTGTACATGTTAGGTAGTACCAGAGGGAATGGTTGTGAGTAATTTCTAGAGGGTTACATAATTGCACTTATCTGTTTGACTAGCTGTTGCTTGATGTTGAATCTATGGATTGTTTACTACTGATTACATTCTTTCTTACTATTTTTTGTACTTTACCTGCTATATATTTACTTGATGTTAGGCACAAATATTTTGTTTGTTTCATTCTAGGATTTAGTCTCACACCCTGTTTGGGTCATGCTTTTGGTCCCAAACTGATTATATTGTTGTAGGTATAGATAAGGGAAAGGTCCCTTCTACTTTAGGTACTTGACTTGTTGTCAAGCTGGAGAGCATGGGACCAAGATTAGGCTTGAGATGCTGAGGAGTTATTTATCTTTTTCTTTTGTACTTTGGTTTAGTACTGTTTGTATTTTCAGCATTGTGACTTGTTTGGGTACTTTCCTAAACATATTTATCTTGCATCATTTTATATATGTATATGTGCTCTAGTTGTTTATTATTCTAGTCCTCCGAAATTTACTATTGTTGGATATTTACTACTTCCAATATTATATGTATTTTTTTACTTCTACTATGTACTCTTCCAATGAGGGCATGGTTTCCCCATATCACACACATGTCCTTCACTGCTAGTCAACAGCCTCTGGCGTTCGGGGAAATGCGCTTGAGGCCATGTGACCAATTGGGTAAGTGGAGCCACTGGGTGGCTTCTGGAACCAGATGTTACAAAGTGGTATTATATGAATTCTTTTCTCTTTATTGACTACGTGGAGCCTTTATCCAGAGATTGGAAAGAATATGTACTTTGTAATATGGTGTACCAGAGAGTAGCTAACCCGTGTATCGGGAAAAGCCAACATACCTCGTTTATTGCAAATTTTCTTGTTTTTCAAGTGTAGAGTTGATTGGATTTCACCATGAGTGATTCACATGATTTGTGCTGTTATTGTTGATGTTATTGAGGTTCTATTTCTATTATAACTAGATGAGATGATGGAATTCCCTCGCTTGCATCATATAGGTACTTTTCAGAAATCACATGTCATGCATTATTTCCATGTCATTTTGGATGCATTAGCGATTTCATGTTGTTGTGATAGATGTTGTGTAGAATATGAATGATGTTTTGATAGATGCCATGATAAAAATACATGATGTTTGATAGGGTATTGTTTGTGTAATGTTTGTTTGAATGAACCCCAAACATTGGTTCTTGAGGTGTTATTGGCCCTCATGGACTAGAATTTGGTGTATCATTGACTTGTTTACCATGTTATAACATGTATAAGATTCCATGATTTAATTCGTAGAGAGTATGGGACCTCACATAACAAAATTTGGCAGTTTAATGTTCGTTTTAGTGTTTTTGTGGGCTACGAGGTAGTTTCTTAGGCTTACTGTGTGGAAAAACCCAGAACACATGTTCTGTAGTTTTGACTACACGCCATTTCTTCTTCTATTTGGGAAGAAACTTTTTTTAAGTACACTTCGTGTAATTTATGTACAAGCCAAGTAGTCTCTAACAATGTGATAGGTCATGTGGGCAGAGACATGGGATACAAAAATTCTTATAGGAACACATTGTGTACCAGTTTCACATGTCGTTTAGTCTAACCTAGTTACCCATCCATGTCACAAATAACACAGGTCAGTGTTATCCCTTCTCGTACATGCCGTGTCCATCTGGAACACACCGTATAGCATCAGATATGTAGCCATCTGTGTAATCAACATCATGGCTTGGTGTTATCATTTCACATGCATGTCGTGTCCACCTTGAACATGCTATGTAGTTTGAGTCATTTGTTAGGCCGTGTCACTAACAACACGAGCCAGGTGAAGCTTTTCTAGTACACACCATGTCTATGCTGAACACGCTATGTAGTCTTGTCTTAGGAGAGCCATGAGGCCTAACCATGTATAAGGACTCGGGAAGGGGAAGAGGTTTCAAGGACACGTCGTGTGTTAGGAGAACATGTTGTGTGTTTTGGGAGTTACACGACCAGTTTAGGCAGGATTACACAACCATGTGAATGGATTAAGGGAACATGTCGCGTAGTAATTGTACATGTTGTGTAGTCATATTTTGCAAAAAATGAATATTTTCTATCTCTTGTTCCCTTCTTATTCTTCTAGTTTTTAGTCCTTGATAATCTTGATCTAAGGTGTGCACATGAACTTGCAGTGTCTAGCCACTGAAACGTCCTCCGGTTGTATGCCAGTTTCCAGGCAGTGATCAGACACCAGACATGGCTGATCAGGGACAACCTGTAGATCCTCCAGTTGTGCCAGCCTTAGATATAGCTGTTGTACCATACATAGGTGTTGATGCATAGTTCAGGGAGGGTTTTTTGAGGATGACTCAGACCTTTCAGGGAGTGTCACCTCCTTCCCCGTCAATGGCCAAATTGACGCGAGTCGTTCAGCATCAGTAACCTCCTACTTTCTTAGTGGATGGAGGACCCCAGGCTACAGAGTCATAGCTAGATGCCAAGTTGACAATCTTCATGCATCTGAAGATACCTCTAAAGAATAGGGTGAACCTCACTACCTACATGCATTTAGAATCTTCCATGTGGTGGTGGGTTGTGACTTCACATGCGGGATGCCAACGAAATACAGCTTGGGAAGAGTTTCAGAACATCTTCTACGATTTCTTCTATTCGGAGACATTGAGGGCTGTTCGAGCATAAGAGTTCATGAGTCTGGAGCGGGGTACACTTTCTGTTATTGAGTATTCCTCTCGCTTCACCAAGCTGTAGAGGTTCCTGCCTATTCTAGGAGGTGATTATATGTTCTTTACATGGATGTTTGAGGATGTTCTGAGGCATGAAATCTGATCTCAAGTGAACATCTTCATGCTGACTTCAATCTCCTCTATCGTTAACCAAGCACTGATCACATAGCGTAATCTAAGGGATTCTGGAACTGTGAGCCAGGGCAGTTCAGTATCGAGATTTAGTATTCCTCTTACTGATTGTAGGAAGCAACACAGTGAAATTGTATGAGGAGATCAACGTAGGTGGGATGCATCGTCTGGTAGCTAGGTGGTATGCTACCAGTATGGTAGGAGCAGGAATATGAGGCCTCATTGCCCGAGAGACCTAGTGGAGTGCCGATCATGTGGCAATATGGGTCATATTTAGTGTTTCTTTCAGATATTCTCACTAGTAGCTAGTGAAAGGGGTTCTTTTTTGACTCCACGTTCAGGAGTAGCAACACCAGTTTTTCAGAAGTTAGGGAACTGGAGTTCTTCCAGCAGTTTGGGTCAAGGTGGAGGTCGTGGTCGGGGTAGTCAGTCACCCGGTTTTCTGCGACAACAGGGTGGATCAGATCATAGTGTTTCGGAAGGGTCATAGGGTCGCGGTGTAGGACATACCTTTCTAGTGGAGCAGACCCAGCAGGAGCAGGATCCCGGACCTTCTACAATTAGAGATACAATCTTAGTAGCCTCAGTTTTTGCTTATTCTCTATTCGATACATTGGATTCCCATAGCTTTATATCTGTTGCAGTTGTGGAGATCCTTGGTCTCTTCATCTTTTCTTCTACTGACATGTTTACACTAGACACTCCATTGGGGACTAGAATGGAGAGTGTACGTCAGTTCAAGGAGTGGCCTCTAGAGGTTGGTGGGTGTCACTTTTTAAGGGACCTCTATGTACTAGAGATGACAAGCTATGATTTCATTCTCAGAATGGACTGGCAAGTTCCCTTCCAGGAAGTTGTCGACTGTTATCAAGGTAGGGTGAGTTTCACATCACTAGAGGGCATATTGTTTCTTTATAAGGGTGGGTGGGATGTCTAGGCGAGCAGAGAAGGTCCAGAGCATCATGGGTTATATGGATTTATAGCCCATATTTCTAGTTTATATCTAGATTATTATGGGACTTCTTAGTTAGACATTCCTCCAGTGGTGGATCGTATCAGGGATGTCATTACAAAGGACTTTTCAGGTTTGCATCTGAAGCATGAGGTAAACTTTTCTATTGATCTCTTATCAAGAGAATCACCTATGTCAATTCCTCCTAATATGATGGCTACACTAGAGTTCCAGGATCTCACGAAACATTTGGAGGAGTTTCAGGAAAATGGTTTCACTCGACCCAGTACTTCTCCTTTGGGTTCACATGTCCTATTTGTGAAGAAGGTTGATGGTACCCTTAGGATTTGTGTGTATTATCGGATGTTGAACCAGTTGACGGTCAAGAACAGATATCCTTTACTAAGGATTGATGATCTCTTTGATCATATTCTAGGAGCCTGAGTGTTCTCGAATACTGACATGAGGTACGATTACTATCAGTTTGACGTTAGACCATCAGATATACCTATTATAGCCTTCTAGAATAGGTATGGTCTATTCATGTATATGGTTATGTCATTCAGTCTCACTAATACACCTGCAGTTTTCATAGCACTGATGAACCGAGTGTTCACTCCATACTTGGATTCCTTCATGGTTATCTTCGTGGATGATATATTGGTGTAATATCACACTTTACATGACCATGCCACACACCTTGAGATTGTTTTAAATACACTAAGGGAGCATCAGTTATATGATAACCTCTCAAAATGATACTTTTGGATGGATCAGATTCACTTATAGGGTTATTTTATCTTAGAGATAGGAGTATTAGTACACCCAGAGAAAGTGAGAGTATTTGTTTCCTGGAAGCATCCGAAGAACGTCATTGAGGTACGATGTTTTCTGGGTCTTTCGGGATAATACAAGTGCTTCATACAAGGCTTTACATGCTTAGCAGAACCATTTACGGGTCTGACTAAGAAGGGTGTAATGTTTTTGGGGTCAGATTCTTGTGAGTCAGCCTTTCAGGAGCTGAAGGGGAGGTTGACTTCATCACCGATACAAGTTATTCTCGATTCAGGAAAGAGATATACTATGTACTGTGATAATTCATGTATCGGGATGGAAGATGTGCTTATGTAGGGAGAAGAAGTAATTATTTATAGGTCTCGGCAGTTGATGCCACATGAGAGAATTACTCGACGCACGATCTCGAGTTGACTATCATTGTTCATACCTTACGTTGTTGGAGAAATTTTCTACTAGGAGTGAATTGTGTAGTTTTTCCTGACCACAAGAGTCTCAAGTACAAATTCACTCTATGTGATATGAATTTTTTGTAGCGAAGGTGGGTTTAGTATCTTTATTCCTTCGATTTTGAGCTTTCCTATACACTTGGGAAGGGTAACATAGTGGCTGATGCCCTAAGAAGGAGGACCCAGGTACAGACAGTTCAGAAGGAGAGTTGTGAGTGGTAGCTTATGGCTCTATTCTTTGAGATGCATTTGGAGGTGCACAACAGGTAGGGACTGATGTTTTTATCTTCTATCATTGTTACCTCTACTCTTCTTGATTGAGTTCGAATGTAGAAAATGTCAGATTCGGAAGGCCCATTACTAAGGGAGAATGTGTCAAGAGATTACCCTATTATTAGATAGAACCTAGGTGAGGATGATATCTTGAATTTATAGGGTCACGTATGGGTTCCATCAGACATATGCGAGGAGGTCATGCGGGTATTTCATTCCCCATATTCGGCAGTTCATCCTGGCATCACAAAGATGTATCATGATGTACACCATTAGTATTGGAGGCCATGTATGAAGAGAGATGTTGCTAGTTTCTTCATGAGGTGTTCCACTTTTTAGCTGGTGAAGGCATATGAACAATTACCATGAGGGCATTTACAGTAGTTATGCATTCCTGAGTAGAAGTGGAATGATGTCATGATGGGTTTCGTGACTGGTTTTTTGATGTCGACTCGAGGGAATGATGCAGTTTGGGTTGTCATTGATAGACTCACGAAGGTCACTAACTTTTTTTCGATCAAGGAGACCTTCAGTGTTGATGAGCCGGGATGGTCGTTCATCTGTGAGACTGTACATCTGCATGGAGTTCCACACTCGATTATTTCAGGCAGGGATGCTCGTTTTTCTTCTCAGGTCGGGCAGGGGGCTTCATAAGGCGTTGGGTACACAATTACATTTGAGTATAGCTTACCATCCTAGACAGATGGCCAATCCGAGTGTACAATCCAGGTGCACTAGGAAATGCTCCGAGCATGCATTCTGGATTTTGTAGGTTCTTGGGAGAAGCATATACCTATTGTGGAGTATGCCTACAATAACAGTTTTAAGAAACAATTCCTATGGAACCATATGAGGCTTTGTACGGTAGGCCAAGACGATCACCCTTATGTTGGCTAGAGGCAGGAGAGGCAGCTTCATTAGGACCTCGTCTTGTCCAGGAGAGCACAGAGTAGATAGAGATGATTTGAAAGAGGATGGATACTACTTAGTATCGAGTGAAGTCTTATGTTGATCAACGGAGACGACCTCTGGAGTTCGAGGTTAGGGATCTGGTCTTTATTCGTGTCACATAAAGGTTGGGACATAAGGGGATTATGAGACAAGGTAAGCTTTCGCCGAGGTACGTCAGGCCATTTGAGGTGTTGGAGAGAGTTGGTCTCGTTGCCTGTCCGTTGCAGTTACCTCATAGGTACCATGATATGCACGACGTCTTCCACATTTCTCATCATCAACGTTACATTTCAGACTTGTCTCATGTCTTTCAACATGAAAAGGTTGAGCTTGAAGTGGATGCGTCATTTGAGGAGCATCCTGTCCTAATTTTTGATCGTAGTACAGAGGTTCTCTATGGCTGGTATGTTCCTCTGGTATGTGTTCTATGGAACCACGGGCTGGTACATGATGAGACTAGGGAGAGGGAGGCTAATGTACGAGCACAGTGGCCAGAGCTGTTCTAGGTTTCTTCTTCTATGCAGCATTAGGGAAATTCGCGGACGAATTTCGTCAAGGGGGAAGTTTGTAAGAACTCTGATATTCTTTTTAGGTATGATTTTCCTTTTCTGGTAGTTTTTTAGAAAACATGAATTTCTCTAAATTTTCAATGTAAACGTCATGTAATTTATGAGTACATGTCGTGTATTGCCTTGCTGCAGGAGGTCGTGTGGGGGAGATTTTGAGGCCGCTTAATGCGGAGTATGGAAACAGCGAGTACACACTATGTACTTCAAAACTACACATCGTGTACTTTATTTTTTTTCATTAAACGCACTGGGGTCACGTCTAATTGGCAGAAATACCCCCTTCCTCGTTCATCTTATCCAAGAGCGATGTACGACCGTAGAACTTCGATGAACCCCCGAGCATGTGTCCATTCAAGAAATCAAACATTGTCAATTGAGTTGGAATCACATCAGTGAGTTATCCCTTCTCCTTGATCCTCATTTCATGATTCCACTCCTTTCTTAAGATATTGTAGGTTGAACGTTTTGGATGTTTTTGTAGATCTTCAGTGTTCTAAGGTGATTCACACTTTGAGGTTCACATATATCGATCTCATAAGTCCAAGGTAGGTGGTTTGTGCCTTTCTATTAGAATTCTTTGAGTATTATTTACAAATTACACCAATACCCTTGAACGGGGTATTGCATGTTTACTATTTTACCCCTATTGTTTTCCAACCATGCTTGTCTATGTGTGTAGAGGGTATTTGGATATTAATAGGGCTGATTTCTATGCTTTGGATGTATTTCCCATGCATGATCTGTTTACAACCGTTTGGTTTGTTTATCCATTTTGATTACCTTCCCTGTTTTCCATGCATGTTACTGTAGGATGGAGAGTTTGTATTCTGATATGATTGATATTTTATAGACTGTTTAGCCAAGTATTTTTGTAGGTTTAGATGGTCCATATTTTATTACTATGCTTGTTCACCTATACAAGGTCGTGAGAACCTAGTGTAGTACACTATACGGGGAATTAACCAAGTGAGATTCCTCAGAGAGACTTTGAGAACTTTAGACTATAAGGGGAATTGACTGTGAGCACTTCCTTAGAGAGTCTTTATTTTACTCTGATTTACCTTGAATGATTTAGACTGTAAGGGGAATTAACTATGAGTGATTTCCTATAGAGTCTATGAATGACCTCGGCTATAGGCTGAATTGACCGAGTGAGCTTCCTCAGAGAGTCCTTGACATTGTGGCTATAAGGGGAATTGATTGTGAGTGCTTCCTCAGAGAGTTCCTGACTACCTTAAACTATAATGGGAATTGACCAGGAGTTCTTCTTCAGAGAGTCTTAACATACTGAACCACCGGAGTTAGGCTGAGTGTACTTCCTAGAGGGTGGATTGTACTTGTTAGCTAGGACCAGAGAGAATGGCTGTGAGTACTTCCCATAGGTTTACCTATTTGTGCTTAGTTGTTTGACTAGTTGTTGCTTGATGTTAAAACTGTGTATTGTTTACTACGGAGTACTTTCCAGCTTACATTTTTCGGTACTTTACCTACCATATATTCGCTGACTGATAGTCATAGATCTTTGGATGGTTTCCTACTAGGATTTAGTCTCACACCATGTTTGGGTCATGCTTTTGGTCCCAAACACATTATATTGTTCCAGGTATAGATAAGGGAAACTGCCCTTCTACTTCAGGTACATGACTTGTTGTGGATCTAGAGATCTGGGGACCAAGCTTAGGCATGCGATGCTATGGAGATGTTTATCTTCTACATGTGTACTTTGGTTTAGTACTGTTTTTATTTCTAGCATTGTTACTTGTTTGGATGTTTTCCTAAACATATGTATCATGCATCATTTTATATATATATATATATGTGCTCCAGTTGTTTATTATTCTAGTCTTCTGCTATTTACTATTGTTGGATATTTATTTCTTTCCAACTGTATGTATTTTTTTACTTCTGCTGTGTAGTCTTCGAATGAGGGCATAGTTTCCCCACTATCACATCCAAGGCTCTCGCTGCTAGGCGGCGGCCTCTGGCATTCCGGGAAATGATCTTGAGGCCATGTAACCAACCGAGTATGGGGCGCCTCTGCAGGGCTTCCGGAACCAAGATGTTACATTTCTAAGGATAATTAACGTGATTTTAATGATAGATTATCAAATGTATTTGTTATTTTATCTTCCTTCAAGATACATACTATTTTTTACAAGATATCAAATTAAACCTGCATGGATATTAATTATTTTTTATTTGGGAAAATGAAACAAAAGATTAATTTTAACCCTAAATCAATATAAAAAAATTACAAAGTATTTCCTTAAACTCACATAATCATATTTCAATGTGAAATATTATTTTCAATGGACCTGAAATTTTAAATATGTTTATCATTAAGAAACTCTATATATATTATTAAAAATACTAGTGCAAAGATATGAATTTTTGGGGACACAAGAAATTTTTATAACTATATCTTTCTAGAAATTGATGTGATCATAAAAATTCGATCACTTTTGGGAATTTTTATTTTTAAAATCTTTTTATTTTCCAATAATACCATTCCATTTTGAAGATTAATTTTTCAACTACATTTTGTGTCATTGTAAATATTTTTATTTTTGGTTCTTAATTGACTCTGGGTTATAATACCCCTTAAAAAGAAATATGTGTGTGGGATGTGACTCATCAATAGAATTTTGTTTGGTTTTTTCCTCCATGGGAAAATGATTTATTTTTTAGGTTGTTCTTTTAGGGGAAAATGTCAAGTCTATTTGGTTCTCCAACCTAGTATAAAAGTTAAAGTTAATATGATAATTAATCCTCGAGAACAAAAATTAATATGTAAATTGGTTTTCAAGAAAATGTGAAAAAAATAATGTAATATTGCATAGTCAGTGGGTGTCATTCTTCTATACATTTGAGAAAAGTTAATAGTTTGGTAGGATAAATTTGATCCAAACTACTTTCAATATATCTTCTACCAATTTTATAAATTTAGTGTATAATAATGTTAAACCAATGATATAATATTTAAATGTATTTCAAAATGACAATTCACCCCTTATTAAATATTATTTTATCTTCCCACTTGGACCAACAATTGGTATCAGATCGTGACCCCTAGATTGATATATAATATTATTTGTTCTAACCATTTTGGACTTAACTATCAATGAAAAATATCTACTTAAGATTATAAACACAATTTGGAATTATGGAAGGATGCAACGAATTCCAACTAATTTTGATGGTACTAACTATAGATACCAGAAATCTAAAGTATAAATAGTTTAAAAAAACTTATCATTGATGTCAAATAATGTTAAAACTATTCAGACTATCTAATGGTGAACCAAAATCATTAGTTGGTAATGATTTGGTAAGTATTGGGTTTCGTTTCAAGGTGATGACGATTCTATACTATAAAATAATTAAAATGTGTATAGCCATCTATCTACATGAAAAAATGAATATGAAATTTAGAATAACATATAAGTTACAAATCCATTCATACATAATCTCTTTAGAACTATGTTAGGCATATTAAAATATGAATTTCAATATTTTAAAATTGGGGAAGAATAAATTTTATATAAAATATTAAAAATATTTTTCTAATATATAATACGGTATGAATTATTTTTTAGAATTAATGTAAAACCTATTATTGTTGAAAATAACATGGGGACCATCCTAATAAGCAGCATAATAAAAATGATTCTATTGATGAAAGTAAAATAATTATGGAATATAAAATTGATGATATTATTTTTTCTGAGTTTCAATATGAACTATAACATAAACTTTTTATAATGAATAAATCACAAAGAAGAAGGTTGTAACTTTTTAATAAAATGTTAATGCATACTCCTATAATTAGTAATTGTAAATTAGTTATATAAATGATTTTTATCACATGATAATGGGGTCATATCAATTGAAGAAAACTAAATCAATAAAATTAATCAAATATTATCCTAAATATGACTTCAATGTGAAAAGAAAATGGATTTTTGTCATTAAGTATGATACTCAAGATATAGTCAGTTAAGAGTGTAGATTAATAGGACACAACAAGCTTTTGATTCCAAGAATATGGAATGAAAAAATAATACGTAATAATATATGAAATAAAAGAAAACAATGGAATCCATATGGGTTTCCAATGATAATTCTTGTTTGATTGAGGAGTTTGGTTTAGAAATGATGTAATGTCCCGACCCCAGTTCCCCAGAGTCGGTACATTATTTTAATACATTGGAATGATTACAAGGAGTTAAGTACCGATGGACCGACCAATTTAGCAGTCTTAGAAAACAGATTACTTACATGAACGTCACATTAATCATTCAAACATAAAACACAAAATTATTAATCCATTGAGAGCACCATCATACCCTTGGCATAACCCTATATATAAAACATAATACACTTTATGGAATTCTAGAAAAACAAAACATAAGAAAGGGGTGAGCTCAGATGCTTAGTAAGGGTAAATAACATAGTAGAAGCTATGAACATTTAAGGAAAGATGTGTAATAAAAACAACAACCTTTTAAACATAAACATGAACATAATATGGAGAAAATAATTCAAAAATTACCATATAATAATGAATATGGACATTCTACTAGTTGAATAATTAATTGTATGAATTAATTTCATAATAAGGGAATGCCTAACACCGTACATCATTACCACATAGCCATGGACTCATTCTAAGAGTACAAATAAATTTTTTTCAAAGCCTTATGCCAAGAAACTAGATTTTCTCAGAAGACTTACTGATGCATCGAGGGCTATAGCAGGCCCCACCCATCACAAGCTATGTCTACTGCATTCCTCATATGAAAATGTTTAAACATAACATAAACATTCATATTAAAACTAGAATACGAAATGTCAATACTTAATTCATAAACCATGAAGGGTATAAAAATAGAACATCCTCATTAAAACATATCATAACACATTAAATACATTATAAAAGATTTTATTCTAATAAATAAACCATAGTCAATAATAATATCCAGTAAAATATGTTGACATATTTGAAAATGACCTGTAAAACGTTTTTTGAGAAATATCATTGTATGTGAAATAATCTAAAAGTCCCACATTTATAAAGGAATTAATTTAAAAGATATATTTAAATCAAAGTGTCCCATACCACTTTGAATCATTTTAAAGGAATTAAAATTTTAAAATAATCATGTCCATATAAATAAATCCTTAAAACCATTTTAAAAACATGGATATTAATTAGAATGATTTAGAATAATATATAATTAAAACATTTAAAATGATGTTTTTGTTAAATAGTTCATTAAAGAAATCATTTTGAAATGTATTTTATGAAAAATTGTCAGGGATAATAAATATTTCCCAAAAAATACTTACACATAAACAATCTTGGATAATAATAAGATTGAGGAATTAACCCTTACCTTGAACTTTCCATTGGTTGAGGGTACCTTTAACCTCTTGTATATTGACCATATTATTTTATTAAATTATACCAGAACCATATTCTTATTTATTATATCATAAATTATTCATTTATTACTTTATGCTAACAATTTAATAAAAATTTCCACCTTAAATTAACATTTCTGGTAAAAATATCTTTCTTTATCTTACGTGTTTTAACTTATTATTTTTGGTCGTATCATTTATATGATGATTTATAAACATTTAGAATATAAAACAATATTTATATATAATGTATATTTAGATTATAAATATGTATAATAGATAGATATATGAAATGGAAAACATCGTTTATAGAGACGGTATGTTGTACGTACGCATAAATATTGCTTCCTTTTTCATATCATATTGAATGGAAGTAAGTTAATAAGATATATGTAAGTACATACATTCATACATACATAAACACATACATATACATATATATCTCCAGTAGCATAATTTTTTCACATATTACATACTTATTAATAATATATATTTTTATAATCATCATGGAATGGTGAACCTAGAAATGAATCTCATCGCGTCGTGGAGAGAGTAAGTTTTATGCACAAATGAGCAACGATATAATTTCCTTAATGATTAAAATGTGTGGAATTGGATGGTATATTAATTTTACTGAGAAAATATCATTTTATTTTCATTATTTATATACATTTTACTCATCATTATATCCATCCAAATAAAATAGTTTTGAATAACAAATTACACCATGATGTGGAGATGGTACGCCGTACACACACATGCATGGTGACATTATCATTCCTTGGATAAAAAGAATAATGAGTATGGTTATACCATATTTATAATAACATCAAAGTATGTATAAGATACTAAAGTTATTATTTTGGTATGGAAATAAAAAATTAAGATAAAGTGGAAGAAGAAAATAACATTAAAAGAGGTTATAAAATAATTACTTCTTCTTTGGGTGTTTCCTTTTGAGTTGAACAAAAGGGATCCTTAGGTTGAATTTATGATTAATAAACTTACTCTAGGTAAAATTGAGGGATATTGGGAAGAGATTTGTGTTGGGGTTGGCCTAGACAAATGGCATTGGAGGTGTAAAATTATGAGAAGGGGAAATAGCCTTTTATAATAGAGTTGAGGGTTAGTTTAGGAAAATCTTGAAATATTATTTTATTATAAACTATTTTTGAATTTATAATGGATAAAAATTAATTTAATTATATCCTTAGGTTGTTATGGGTCCAAATAACTTCAACCAATAGGTTTTATAATATTTTAGGTCACCATATTAAACTTCTCTTTTATAATTGACTCTTAGTTAAATAGATTTACTTTTACCTTGTATTCTAGTATTCTTACACTATTTGGATGATAAACATACTATAAATTAAAAAGAGAAACTCAAGTGGTTAATTAATGAAATATTGATTATTATATATGTCCTTTTGAAGAATATTATATTTTTAAGAGTATTTAATCATTTAATAAAATAGTATTTGTTTTAAAAACTCATTTATGTGAATTTTCACACAATTTAGTATTTTGTTTTTGTGAAAGTCATAATAACATTATTAATTCGAAAACATTTCATTGCATCAAACCCTAAAATGTCTTATTAACCTATAAAAATCTTGGAATGCATCAAAAGTCTCAATTTACATTTATTTTGATATTTATAACATCAATTAATTTAATCTTTCATTACTAAAGTAATTACTGCATCATCATTGTGTCATAAATAAATTTAATTATTTGATGTCTAAAAATTATAAATAAAATACCATGATGTAGGAAATAATTTAATCTTTCTAATTAATATTTATAGAAAAATTTATATTATTTATAACTCTAAATTTAAAATGGTTTATTTATTAAAAATTGAATTTATCACTTTTAACTCTTCTTTAAATAAAATAATAATAAATGTCCTAATCTAATCCAAGTAGACAAAAAGGATCGTATTTTATTACTAATGTTGAAATTGGTCTAACTAAACTTATCCAATAGAATTAATACATTTTTAGGGTATTTATAATATCATTTTGCCTTTAATTAACCTATTTACTCTTAACCGTGGCAAATAAAAGTCAAAAGTTACTATTCACCAAAAAAAATATTTTCATCTTATTAAACCAAATTTTACTTACTGATGTCAACTGTGCCTTTCAGATTTTTAAAATTTAATTCACCAAAGTGGTAAAATTACATTTTATACAAATTTACAAATGTTCCTAGAAGGTGGGTAAAAGACGTTAAAAAGTTCAATAAAATTTTAAACTTCTAATTTTATTATAAAATGACACCAATGAATTTAATTTAACTTATATAGGTATTATATATTTATTTTTAATTAAAATAAATTTATATAAAATAAATAATTATTTAAATATAAATTCAGTTTTAAACAATAACGTAGTGTTTTTCACTATTCAATAAAAATTGAACGTTTTCAAAAAAATACCAAAAATTAATCCTAAGATAATTTTGATATTATGAAATCAAAAATTAATTATATTTTACGAAATTAAAAACATATATGTTTCATTAATTAATTTCAAATTAATTTCTGTTGTTAAAACCAAAATGCAGAGTTTTAAAAAGTAAAAACTATCAAAATATTAAAATGTGTTTTTTTTTCAAATTTAAATGTGAAATTACTTATAATGACCAACATTGTGTTAAATGATAAAAAATAATCTAAATGTACTTCAAAACCATTGAAATTCATAATTTGACACTATAAATATTTTTTATTAAAAATGTTTTTTTCAATTAAAATTTATTATTTTTCAGTATTCATCAAAATATGAAAGTTATCAGAAAAGTACCAAAAATTTATCCTAACTAAATTTTTATGTCATGATTATAAAAAATAATTTATTTTCATTAAATTGAATATTTAAAAGTGTCAAATATTTCTTTCAAAAAGTTTCTCCATTAAGAAGCTGTAAAAGTTCATATTTTAAAAAATATTTTTTTTGTGAAAAAAAGTAATTAATTATTATGTTATGTCTAAGAAACATATAATATGGATAATAAAATTATATGGAGTATATAAAATTCAAAATTCAGTTAATATTTTTCATATCTGCTTTTTGAACAGCTAGTTTGGATAGTCATGGTGCGCTCGAACTCAATGTTGTGTGTAATGCAATATACTGAATTACATTGAAAAGATAAAGTACTGTAAAATAATGGGTTGTTACATTCTCCCCTCCTTCAATAAATTTCATCCTCTCAAATTGAATGTGCTTTTTGAAAATAAAATTTTAAAATAGAAAAAACCTTAGTGGAAAAATCAATCAGAAATAGGCTTAATAAAATTTAGTCTTAATAATAGGGAATGGGAAATGAATAAGTCACAACAAAATTATGATGTCAATTAGAAAAAAATTGTTGGAAATTAGTGAAAAATAATTGGAGCAAAAAAAATAAATATTTTTAGGGAGTGATTGAGATCATCAATCACAAACAAGTGTAAAATTTATGGCCTCAAAGTCATCAATCTATGATGATTTTAAAAATCATCGGTTCAATAAAACATAAGGTATTAGGATAACAAATTTTTTGGTTTTAATATCCCCTCCCTAGAGTTTAAGAATTTATTTATTCATAGAATAAGAGAAAAAAACATGACCACAAGATTATCATCCTTCAACTAATTCCTACAAGAAACTCATCTTTCACTCCAAAAGATAATAGAATTCAAAAATATTCTATTTATTCTAATCGTATAGGGTTGCAAAAATATTTAATTTATAATTAATTTATTAGATTATATAAGAAAAACTAAATTATAAAAACTAGGACATAATTTAGTTTAGTGGTTGGTGATGCACCTTTGTCGCCCTTCGGTTGCGGGATCAAGTCTTGTGGTCTTGCCGAATGCGATGAGTTGTTGCCCGACCTCATGTTTGTATTATTATAACAATCCAAAAATAATATTAAGAAATTATTTAACCTTAAAATAGAATCCAATATAAAACCTAATCCATTCTATCTTATTATTTGTAGCCAAAATATTTCAGTCCAAACTCCTGGTCCAAAATTTTTAAGGAAGGTAAACACAATGAAGTTCTCTTTTTTCCACGTAATAACATGTGAATGACTTCATCGTGTATTCTGTTAAAACACGGTAAAACCCAGAATTACCATAAAACCTTATTGATTACATTCATTCTCCATTATTCCTTTTAGAGTAATATATATACTCCTTATATCCAAAATTGTTGTAAACTCAAAAAATAATGGAATAAGAAAAAAATTAACTAGTTTCTATGTAGCCAAGATTGTCGAATATAATTTATTCAAATCAAACATATCTAATTCCAAAATCAATACCTTAGTATCAGAACCATATTAAGGTTTATCTTTCCTTAAAACATGTGTTTTACAAAAAAAAATTAACTTTCTATTGAGTTACATTTTTTAGAATCATATAATTTCAAATCCTCGATGAAATAGTACAACAGTATAATTCATATATATTTCCATAATTCATATAACTAGTACATCATTGAAAAAACACTCAAATGAAATAATTATTTTATAAAAACATAATATCACTAGTCATTCCTCTTCATCATTGGTAGTATCATAACTTGATTATTATCCAATAGCATCCTTGGGGGCACACTCTGATGATTTTGGACATTGATTCACATAGTTTCCCAACTCCTTGCAGATAAATAATTGTACATTTGAAACTTTTTTCTTACCCATGAAATCACGTACTTCGTTTAAGTTTTCCCAACACTTATAACACACTTGATTTCCCTTCATGAATTTACCAAGGTGATTCATTCCACAGTTATCGCATATTAGAAAATCCTTCTTTCCCCTCTTCCCTTTACCCATCTTTCTCTCTAACATCCTTCTCTTCTCTTGCTTTCCTTCAAAGACATAAGACTTATAGAATTATTTAATTATGTTATTAACATGTCATACTATTTATTCATATAATAAGAATACATGGGATACTATTTCTCTTCTAAACGTTGTCTTAATACTATGAAAGATATGATCCTTCTTACTCTTTGGATCATGTGTATTAGAGAAGTTCTAATTTTTTATACTGGGTGTCATTTCTAAATAGTGGAATACATTAGGTTACTTTAATAATCACAATGCATAATTACAAACTTGTAAAATACCTAACATAAATTGAAATTATTATGAATATAATCTATAATCATAAAAAGATGTTTTCTTTGAGGAATAATTACCTTATAAATTATTCATAATGGCTTGTAAAGAATATATTAATTACCCTAAGCATATCCCATGGGAGTGTCATAACCAAGAGTGTAGCAAGACACATTGTTGTGTACCAGGATACCCCTGGTCAAGACCGAAACACCTTGTCAGAGTTTCCACTCATAAGTACATATGTTCCAGAGCCGCCTATACCTATTCGTATCTAGACAGGGATTTATTTCTTGTAAAATACATAAAATCTCTACATTATAAAAATTCTAGGCAGTTCTTATATACTAATCCTCAACGTATATCACAGGGTAGGGTTCTCTAATCAGTGTGTTTATAAATCTAGTTTCCATGTTTTGTACTAAACATCCTATGATACCAACTTTAACCCCCTACCCCAGTTACCCAGAGTTGGTACATTATTTTAATACATTAGTATGATTTCAGGAAATCAAGTCCCGAAGGACTGATTGAAATATAATTCCTAGAAAATAGATTACATACATGAACATTACATTACACATTTAAATATAAAACAAAAAATAAATAATCCATTGATAATGTCATTATTCCCCTAGCTTAACCATGTATATCAAACATAATACACTTCATGGAATCCATAGAAAACAAAACATAATAAAGGGGTTAGCTCAGATGCACTATAGGGGTAAATAGTATAGTGGAAGCTATAATATTTTAATGCAAGAAGTGTAATAAAATCAAGAGAATTTTAAACATAAAAATGAACATAATATGGAGAAATTAAATCAATCATTACCATATAAACATTCATATGGAAATTATACTAGTCGAATAATCAAATGTAATATTTAATTTCATAATGAGGGAATGCCTAACGTCGGACATCATTACCACATAGCCAAGGCATCATGACAAGAGTACAAATAAATTTTTTGACAAGGCCT
The DNA here is from genome assembly GCA_963277665.1 of Viscum album. Lineage (NCBI taxonomy): Eukaryota > Viridiplantae > Streptophyta > Magnoliopsida > Santalales > Viscaceae > Viscum > Viscum album. The sequence continues at coordinate 1,095,653,542 of OY728159.1, read as the reverse complement.
GTATCCGAGACACTATTTTGTCTCATAAAACCTAATGATGCATCGAGGGGCTATAGTGGTCCCCACCTATCACTTAGTAAGTCCACTACATTACTCATATGAAAATGTTAAAACATAACATAAATATTCAAATTAAAACTAGCATATGAAATGTAAAAACTTCAACCATAAACCATGAGGGGTATAAATATACCACATAGACAGTCAAAAATATCACAACACATTCAATACAATAGGAAAGATTTTATTATACTAAATCAACCATAATCAAGAATAATATCCAGTAGAGGTTGTTGACAAAGTTGAAAATGATCAGTAAAACTTTTTGAGAGAAATATCAATTTTGTGAAATCATATACAAGTCACACTATATAAAAGTAATTAATTTAAAATATATTTTTGAATCAAAGTGTCCCATACCACTTTGAAACTTTTTAATGGAATTAAAATTTTTAAAACAATCATGTCCATCCAAATAAATCCTTAAAACCATTTTCAATACATGGATATTAATGAGAAGGATATAGAAGAATAAATATTTAAAACATTTAAAATGATGTATTAGTTAAATTGAATATTAAAATAATAATTTTGAAATGTATTTTATGAAACATGTACATGGATAATAAATATGTCCTAGAAAATACTTACACATAAACTATCTCGGATAATAATGAGATTGAGGAATTAACCCTTACCGTGCACTTTCCTTCGGTTGAGGGTACGTTTAACCTCCTGTATAGTGACCATAGTATGTTATTAAATTATTAATGAACCATATTCATATTTAAATCATACATGATTCATTTATCACTTTATACTACCCATTTAATGATGATTTTCATGTTAAATTAACATTTTGGGTAATAATAACATTCTTTGTCGAACATGTTTTAACTTGTCATTTTTTATCATATCATTTAGATTATGATTTAAATACATTAAGATAATAAAACATGAATTATATATAATATATATTTAGAATATAAATATTTATAATAGATAGATATATGAAATGGAAAAAAGCATTTATGGATATGGTAGGCCATACGTACGCATAAACGTGGTTTCTATTTTCATATCGTATTGAACAGAAGTATGTGAATAAGGTATATGTAAGTAAATACATACATACATATATATATATATATATATTTAGTATAATTATTATCTAATATATTATATACATATTAAAAAATTATATTTATATAATCATCGTTCAATGGTGAACCTGAAAATTAATTTCATCGCGTCGTGGAGATGGTAAGTCATACGTACAGACGAGCAACGATATCTGTTCTCTAATGATTTAAACGTGTTGAATTGGACAGTATATTAATTTTACAGATAAATTATCATGATATTTTCATTATTTATAAACATATTACTCAACATTATATCCATCTAGATAACATAGTGTTGAATAACAAATTACACGACGGCGTGGTGACAGTATGCCGTACATACACATGCATGGTGACATTATCATTCATAGGATGGATAGGATAATGAGTATGATTGTACCATATTTATAATAACATCACTGTATGTATAAGGTACTGATGTTATTATTTAGGTATGGAAATAACCATAAATATAAAGTGGAAGAAGAAAAGAACATTGGAAGAGCTTATAAAATAATTACCTCTTCTTTGGATGTTTCCTTTTGATTTGAACAAAATGGCCCCTTATATTTGATTTTTTCTCATGTGAAGGCCTCTTGGTTGAAGTGAGGTAAGTTGGGTGGAGAATTTTATAGGGTTTATCGGAACCAAATGGCTTTGGAGGTGTGAAATTAAGAGAAGAAAAAGTAACCTTTTATAAGAGAGTTGAGGGTCATTTTAGGAAAAGCTTGAAACATTATTTTATTTTAAAATACGTTTCAGTTTATAAAGGCTCAAAATTAATTTATTTCGAGACTTAGGTGGTTATGGGTTTAAATACATTCAACTAATTGGTTTTAGAGAAGTTTATGTCACTATATTAACAATATCTTTTATATTTAAATCTTAGTTAAATAGTTTAACTTTTACAATGCCTTCTTTATTCTTATACAATATGGTTAATAAACTTATTATAAACTTCCAAGAGAACCCCAATTTGTTCATTAATAAAATATATATTATTATATAGGTATATTGGAGAAAAAATATAGTTTTAGGAGTATTTTATCATTTAATAAAATAGTATTTGTTTTAAAAACAAATTAACGTCAATTTTTACAATATTTGGTATTTTGTTTTTATGAAAGTCATAAAAACATTATTACATCAGAAAAAAATTATTGAATCGACCCTAACATTTATTTTTAACCTAGAAAATTCGTGGAATCCATAAAAAGTCTTATTTTACCTTTATTTTTATATTTATAACATCAATTATTTTAATCATTCATTAACAATGTAATTACTGCATCATCATTATGTCATAAATAAATTTAATTATTTAATGTCTAATTATTATAAATAAAATACCATCATGTAAGAAATATTTTTATCTTTATAATTAATATTTATATACAAAAACATATTAAGTATAACCCTGTATTAAAAATGGTTTAGTTATTAAACATTGAATTTAATACTTTTAAATCTTCTTTAAATAAAATAATATTAAATGTCCTAATCTAATCCAAGTGAAAAAAGGATCATATTTTATTAATAAGGATTATTTTGGTCGAAATAAACTTATCCAATGAAATTAGTACATGTGTTAGTGTAATTATAATATCATTTTTACCTTTAATTACCCTCTATGCTCTTAATTGTGGTAAAAAAGTCAAAAGTTACTATTCATCAAAAAATTACTCTCATCTTATTGAACCACATTTTAATTACTGATGTCAACTTTTTCCCTCATATTTTTGAAATTCAACTCAAAGAAGTGGTATAATTACATTTTATGTAAATTTGTAAATGTGCCTAGAAGTTGGGTAAAAGACGTTAAAAAGTTCTATAGAATTTCATACATCTAATTTTATTATAAAATGACTCGAATGAATTAAATTTAACTTTTATAGGTATTATATATCTATTTTGACCTAAAATAAATTTAATTTAAATAAATAAATAATTATATAAAAATTTGGTTTTAAACAATTTCGTTGTGTTTTTCACTATTCATCAGAAATTGAACTTTTTCAGAAAAATACCAAAAAATAGCCCTAAGCTAATTTTTATATTCCAAATTCAAAAATTAATTATATTTTACAAAACTCAAAACATAGAAGTTTCCTTAATTAATTTAAAATTACTTCTCATTATCAAAACCAAAAAGCGGGTTTTTAAAGAGTAAAACTATCAAAAGATTGACATGTGTTTATGTCAAATGTAAATGTGAAATTACTTATAATAACCTAAATTGTATTAAATGATAAAAATATAATATAATTATACTTTCTAACCATTCAAACGCATAATTTAACAATATTAATTATTTCTATTAAAAATGTTGTTTTTAATTAAAATTTAGTATTTTTCAATATTCATCAAAATATAAAATTTATCAGAAAAGTTCCAAAATTTATCCTAATTAAATTTTTATGTCAAAATTATAAATAAGAAATAAATTTCATTAAATTGAATATATAAAAGTGTAAAATATTTGTTTTAATAAAGGTTCTCCATCATAAGGCTCTAAAATTGTATTTTTTTTAAAAATACTTCTTTTATCGGAAAAAAGGAATTTATTCTTATATTATGTCTATTAAGCACATAATATAGACTCTAAAATAATATAGAGTATATAAAATTTAAAATTCAGTTAACATTACTCTTAAATTCTTTTTGAATAGCTATTTTGGTAAGTTGTGGTGCGCTCAAATTTGGTATTGTGTGTAACACAAGTTATTAAATTACATTGAAGAGATAACGTACTATAACATAATGGGGTGTTACATTCAACTCTAATTCAATAAATTGATTCCTCGGAATTTGAAATTGTTTTTCTAAAATAAATGGTTGAAAATATAAAATACCGTTTTGGAAAACCACACCAGAAATAGTGTAAATATAATTTAGACTTAATAAGATGGAAAGGGAAATGAAAATGTGACCACCCAATTATGATATCGATTAGAAGATCATTAGTGGAAATTACAAAAACATATTTATAGGAGAAAAATAAATATTTATATGGAGTGATTGAGGTCATAAATCACAAACAAGTGTTTAATCAAGGGCCTGAAAGCCATTAGTTTATGATGATGTAAAATATCATTGGTTTAACAAAACACAAGTTATTAGGATAACAAATTTTTGGTTTTAAGATCTCTTCCCTAAAGTTTAAAATTAATTTACTCTTATAATAAGAGGAAAAAAATAAACCTGACATGTAGAGTTTCATCCATTAACTAATTCTTACCACAAACTCATCTTTTCACTCCAAAGGATAATAGAAATTCAAAAATATCGCATTTATCCTAATTGTCTATGGTTCCAAAAATAATGAATTTATAATTCATTTGTCAGATTACTTGAAAAAATACATTATACAAACTAGGACATCATGTTGCTAGTGCTAGGTGATGCCCCCTTATTTCCCTTTAGTTGCAGGTTCATGTCTTGCTGCCTTACCGGACACGACAGATTGTCACCCGACATCATGTTTTTCATTTTATAAGAATCCAAAAATAATCTTAAGAAATGATTTAACCTAAACTATAGTATAAAATGTCAATCTTAATCCATTCCAACTTTTAGACTTTTCCAAAATACATCCGTCCAAACTCACAGTCCAAAATTAATAATGAAGGTAAAGACAATGAGTATCTCTTCATAACATTTAATAACATGTGAATACCTTCATCGTGAATTCTTTTAAAACTCAGTAACACCCTAAATTACCATAAACCTGTATTCATTACATTAATTCTTCATTATTACCTCTATAGTATTGGATATACTCCTTATATCCAAATATATTGTAAACTCAAACAATAATGGGATAAAAAAACTAATAATTAGTCTCAAAGTAGTCCATAATATCGAATACAGTTTTTCCAAATCAATCATATATTATTCGAAAATCACTACCTCATCATCAAAACCATAATAAGGATTATCATTCAATTAGACAATTATTTTTCAAAATTTTTTACTTTCTATTAAGTAACTTTTCATTGAACCAAAAAATATCAAATCCTCAATGAAATAGTATGGCAATACAATCCTTATTTATTTCCATAATTCATATAACTAGTATGTCATTGGTACAACACTCAAATGAAACAATTATTTAAGAACATCATAAGAACACTAGTCATTACTCTTTATCTATAGTATTATCATAACTTGATTATTATCTAATAGCATCATTTTGGGTATACTTTGATGATTTGGACATGGATTCGCGTAGTGTCCCAAATCCTTGCAGATTAAGCCCTATACATTTGAAACGTTTTTCTTACCCTTGAAATCACGTACTTGGTTTCTTTTTTCTCCAAAATTATAACAAACTCACATTTCCTTAAATAATTTATCAGGTTCATTCTTTACACAGTTATCACATATGAGAAAATCCTTCTTTCCCCTCTTCCCATTATCCATCTTTCTCTCTACCATCCATTTCTTCTCTTTCTTCCCTTCAAAGAAATAAGACTCAAAGAATTATTTACCTATATTATGAACACATGATAAAATTTCTTAATATTATGAGAATAAATGGGAGACTATTACACATCTAAATTTTGTCATAAAACAATGAAAGATATTATCCTTCTGACTCTTTGGATCATGCAAAATGATGGAGTTCTCATTCTTTCTACTAGTCACCATTTTTAAATAATGGCATATGGTAGGTTAGTTTATGAATCATGATGAGTAATTATAAACTTGTAAAATACCTTATGTAAATTCAATAGATTATTCATAAAATCTATAATCCTAAAAAATATGTTTTCTTTTGGATTTATTTTCTCAAAAATCCTTCATAATGGCTTATAACGAAAAATTGAATTATCCTAAGCATGTCACCTGGGAGTTTCATAACCAAAAGTGCAGAAATGCCAATTTTCGTGTACTAGGATACCCTGGGTCAAGCCCAAAACTCAGTTTTTGAGATTTCACCCTTATGTAAATCGATTCCAGAGCCGCCTCTACCTGGTCGTATCCAGACATAGATGTATTGCTTGAAAAATACAAAAAAAATCTCTACATTACCAAAATTCTAGGACGTTTTTCTATACTAATCCTCAAATTATACCTTAGGGTAATGTTCTCTAATTAGATGTTTTTTTAGTATAGTTTCCATGAATTTTAAAAACTTCTTCTGATACAAACTGTAACGCCCCGACCCCAGTTACCCAAATTCGGTGCATTATTTTAATACATCAGCATGATTATAAGGAATCATGTCCTGAAGGACTGATCATTTTAGTAGTCTTTAAAAATAGATTAAATACAAGAATTTTACATTACACATTCCAAAATAAAATAAAAAATAAATAATTTGTTGAGAACTCCAATATTCCTCTATCTTATCCATTCATATCAAATATATTACACTTCTTCAAATCCTTAGAAAACAAAACATAATAAAGGGGTGAGCTCAAATTCTCATAAAAGGTAAATAATTTAGCAGAAACTATAAACATTTAAGGCGAGATGTGTAATAAAAACAATAGCCTTTTAAACATAAACATAATCATAATATGGAAAACATAAATCAAACATTATAATATAAACATAAAAATGGATATTCAACTATTCGAATAATCACATGTAATAACTAATTTCATAATGAGGTAAATCCTAACGCAAGACATCATTACCAAATTGCCAAGGCCTCATGCTAGGACTACAAATAAATTTGTTTTCAAGGACTTATCCCAAGTCACTAGTTTTTCCCATGAGACCTACTGATGAATCGAGAGGATATAGAGGGCTCCACCCATCACTTAGTAAGTCCACTACATTCCTCGTATGAAAATGTTGAAACATAACATAAACATTCGTATTAAAACTATGATACCAAATGTCAATACTTCAACCATAGACCATGAAGTGTATAAAAAATAGAATATACACATTAAAACATAACATAACACATTCAATACAATATGAATTAATGTATTATATAAATCAACCTTAATCAAGAATAATATTCAGTAAAGGATGTTGACATAGTCAAAAATGATCAGTAAAACGTTTTGAGAAAATATGTGTTTTTTGTTGAATAATTTAAAAGTCCCACATTTATAAAGTAAGTCATTTAAAAGATAGTTATGAATCAAATTTTCTCATACCGCTTTGAAACATTTTAATGTAATTATCATTATAAAACAATCATGCCCATATAAATAAATCCTCAAAACTATTTTGAAAACATGGACATAACTGACTATGATTTAGAAGAATAAATATTTAAAACATTTAAAATGATTTTTTACTTATATATTTCGTTAAAAATAATTTTGATATATATTTTAAGAATCATGAACTTGGATAATAAATATGTACCAGAAAATACTTACACATAAACAATCTTGGATAATAATGAAATTGAGGAATTAACCATTACCTTGCACTTTCCTTTGGTTGAGGGTGAGTTTAACCTCTTGTATAATGACCATAATATGTTATTAAATTATATCAGAACCATATTCAAATTTATTATATCATAAATGATTCATTTATGACTTTATACTACCTATTTAATAATGATTTCCATGGTAAATTAGCATTTTGTGTAATAATCTCTTTCTTTATCGTACGTGTTTTAACTTGTTATTTTTGATTGTATCATTCTGATCATTATTTAGATAATTTGAGAATATAAAACATGATTTATATATAATATATATTTAAAATATAAATATGTATAATAAATAGATATATGAAATGCAAAAAAAATTTATTGAGACAGTTGGTCGCACATACACATAAACGTTGTTTCCGTTTTCATATCATATTGAACAAAAGTAAGTGAATAAGATATATGTAAGTACACACACACACACATGTATAATATATCTCTAGTAAAATTATTATGTCATATGTTACATACTTATTAATAATATATATTTTTATAATCATCATTGAATGGTGAACCTAGAAATGAATCTCATCGTGTTGTGGATACATTAAGCCGTAAGTACACACGAGCGATGGTATCATTCCCTTAGTGATTAAAAGGTGTGGAATTGGATGTTATATTAATTTTATAGAGAAATTGTCATGTTATTTTCATTATTTATATATATATTACTCATAATTATATCCATCCAAATAACATAGTGTTGAATAACAAATTACACCATGGTGTGGAGATGGTAAGTCGTAGGTACGCACACATGGTGACATTATAATTCAGAGGATGGATATAATAATGTGTATGGTTGTACCGTATTTATAATAACATCACATTATGTAGACTGTACTGAATTTATTATTTTGGAAATTAAATAACAAAGAAAGATAAAGTGGAAGTAGAAAAGAACATTAAAAGAGGTGATAAAATAATTACTTCTTATTTGGCTGTTTCCTTTTGAATTTAACAAAAGGGATCCTTAGGATGGATTTATGCTCATGGGAAGGCCTCTTGGTTGAAGTGAGGGACGTTTTAGGAGCTTTTTTTCGGGGTGGGTAGAGCCAAATGGCTTTGGAGTTGTGAAATTAAGATAACGGGAAGTACCCATTTATAAGACAAGTGAGGGTCACTTTAAGAAAATCTAGAAATATTATTTTATTATAATATAATTTTTAGTTAATAATTGCTTCATATGAATTTATTTCGATCATTTTGTGGTTATGGGTATAAATAACATCAACCTATAAGTTTTATACCTGTTTAGTTCACCATTTTAACGTTATTTTTATATTTAACTCTTAATAAAATAGTTTAAGCTTTACAATGTCTTCTTGTATTCTTACACTGTATGGTTAATAAACATACTATAAACTGCCAAGATAAACTCAAGTGGTTTATTAATGAGAAATAGATTATTATATAATTTCTTAGACTGATCATTATATTTTTAAGAGTAATTTCTCATTTAATAAATTGGTATTTGTTTTTAAAAACTCAGTTATGTCGATTTTTAAACTATTTATCATTTGGTTTTTTTGAAAGTCATAAAAACATTATAACATCAAAAAAAATATTGAATCAACCCCAACATGTTTTATTAACTTATAAAAAAAATTAATTCCTCAAAAGTCTCAATTTAGATTTATTGTGATATTTATAACATCAATTATTGTAATCTTTAATTAATAAAGTTATTACTACATTATCATTGTGTCTTAAATAAATTTAATTATTTAATGTCTAAAAATAATAAATAAAATACCCTAATATAGTAAATATTATTATATTTCAAAATAATATTTATAGTCAAATTTATATTATGTAAAACCCTATATTAAAAATGTTTTAGTTCTTAAACATTGAATTTTACACTTCTTAAAATTAAATAATAATAAATGTCCAAATCTAATTCAATTGGAAGAAAAAGATCATTTTTTATTCCTATGGTTGATTTTGGTTGAAATAGTCATATCCAATAGAAATAGGACATGTATTAGGGTAATGATAATTTCATTTTCACCTTTAATTACCCGATTTACTCTTAACCGTGGTAAATAAAAGACAAAAGTTATTATTCACAAAAAAAATTTATGTTCATCTTATTAAACCACATATTAATTACTGATTTCAACTGTATCTCTCATATTTTTGAAATTCAGTTCATAGAAGTGGTAAAATTATATTTTATGCAAATTTTCAAATGTGCATAGAAGGTTGGTAAAAGACATTAAAATTTTCAATAAAATTTTATACTTCTAATTTTATTATAAAATGACTCCAATGAATTAAATTTAACTTATAAAGATATTATATATCTATTTGGACATAAAATAAATTTGCATAAAATAATAAATTATTTAAATAAGAATTCAGTTTTAAAAAAATAACGTAGTGTTTTTCACTACTCATCAAAAATTGTATGTTTTCAGAAAAATACCAAAAACTCACTCTAAGATGATTTTTATATTATTAATTAAAAAATGAATTCTATTTTACCAAATTCAAAACATATATATTTAATTTATTAATTTACAATTAATTCCCATTTTCAAAACAAAAAAAAGTTTGTTTTTAGAAAGTAAAAACTATCAGAATATTGACATTTGATTATGTCAAATTTAAATTTAAAATTACTTATAATTACATAAATTGTCTTAATTGATAAAAATATAATCTAATTTTACATTCAAACCATTAAAATTTATAATCTAACACAATAAATTACTCGATTAAATTTTTTTCAATTATAAATTAGTTTTTTTACTATTTATCAAAATATTAATGTTATTAGAGAACTACAAAAAATTATCCAAAATTAATTTTTATGTCCCAATTCTAGAGAATAATTTAATTTCATTAAGTTGAATATATAAAATTGTCAAATATTGGTTTCAAAAAAAGGATCGCTTTTAAAAAGCTATAAAATTGATTTTTTTTTAAAATACATCTTTTATCTGAAAAAAATGAATTTGTCCTTATATTATATCTAAGAAAAACATAATATGGATTCTAAAATTAAATGGAGTATATAAAATTAAAAATTTAGTAAATATTATTCATAACCGCTTTTTTAATGACTAGTTTGGTATGTCATGGTGTACTCAAACTCGATGTTGCATGTAACACATGTTATTAAATTACATTGAAGAGATAGCATACTATGAAATCGTGGGGTGTTACAAAAGGGCATAGAAAACATATTCTTAACAGATTCATCAAAACAAGTATGTGACTCTAATTAAAATAATTCCAAAGAATCTGGTTCTGAAACATTTTTATATAGTAACTTCATAATGATGTTGAAATAATTGATAAAAATGTTTAAAATATCACAAGTTTATATTATAAACATTGGTATAAAATAAGGATTATCGTAAGGAAAGGAATTAAATAAATAGATCCATCCAAATATACATGAAAACTAAAAATATATATTTCATGTATACTCGTGAAAAACTGAAAATTACTATTTCATATAATGAAAATTTTAATAGATATATTTATTTCACTTAAAAAATTAAATGAAACATGAATAATAAATTTTAATATTTTTCATAAAGATAATGAATAGATTATAAATGGAATTGAATGTTTAAATTAAAAGATATCCACTTTCAATCAAGATTAATAAAACATTGATAATATGATGATTTCCTATCTAATATATAAAAATAGATTTGGTCTTAGTTATGAAAAAAATTTAAACGAACTTTTGAAACATTCTTTATTAAGAGAAATCCTCGAATTTCATCTAATTGTATATAGTCTCAATTTAAAATTAGTGTTCATTACTAAAAAAAGATCTCCTTGATATTTCCATAAGCATATAAACATATTAAGAGTTTAATATCTATATATTTATCTTCCATATTACATATAAATAAGTGTTTGAAATCAATTTGTGTTCCCAATAATTCATATTTTAATCTCATAGGACATAAATTTATTTGTGTACCAAAACATCCTTACATATGTTTTTTATATAATATTTTTCATTGAATAATCGAGAAAGATATATGGTACATGGATATTGGATGTTAAATACCTATGAGTAGTGATACTTATAACATTCAATCATTCAATAAATTTGATATGGGTAATGTTATTTTGGTGATAATTTTATAATAAAGGTAAAAGGTTTTGTTGAGGTTGGATTTTTGAATTCTGTTATTAGTTATAAAGATTTAAATATTTAAGGAAAGAAACATAATTGAAATAATAATATCTAAATTATATGTTAATTTTTATAAATTATAAAATGACAAATGCATTATATTTAAATTGAAACAGGTTTTCATCTATAATCTTATAAAAAAACATTTATACAATTACATTTATAAATTAAACAGTAAAAAAGTAAAAAAGTTTATACGGTGGTCAATTTGATAATTTTTTATAGCTTAGAATATTTGTAAAAATATGATTTTAATTTAATATATAGACTATCAAAAAATCAATCAGTTATGAAACTATCCGTGTTCAATGAGTACATCACACATGAATGGGATTCATGTATAAAATGTAAAGAACAAAAAAATACTTTCAGATATACTAAAGATATAATCATTATATGGCATATTAATAATTTTCATATATATTTATCTTGTCCCTTAAAACATATTATTTTTGTGGTAATAGAAATTTATTTTCAATTATTATTGATCATAGGATACAATATGGGTTTATTTTTTACAAATAATCTTAAACATTGACAATGTTTATTACTTTTCATAAATTTGTTCAAAATAAGAAACAAATCATAACTAATGAAATTTTAAGAAATCATGGCTATGAATTACAGATTCCTGAATTTATCTACTTTTGTGTAGAAAATGGGTATTTTCATAATATTTCATCTCCTGGAACCCCAAATCAAAATTTTGTTGTATATATGAAAATAGAACTCTTCCCATTTTTTGAATCTTACAATAATATAGGCAACACCTCCATACTTTTAAAGAAAATAGACTTTATAATATTTTCAAGGGGAGAAAACCCAAAATTGTCTCTTTTAGATTCTTTTAGTGAAAATTATTCATTCTCAAAACAAAAAAAAATTACTTGGATAAATTTGATGAAAATATGATGAAGGTAATTTTTTAGGATATTCAAAAAAATTTAGGACCTAAATATTTTCAATAGAAGAACCATGGTTGCTAAATAATAAATTTATTTTTTTTGATGAAAAATATTTAAATAAAATGTATAATGGTATTGATCAAAATGAGGAGAATTTATGAGATTTGAATTTTGAAAATGAAAATTCTAAAGGTAAATAAGAAAATGTTTTTGGGGATAATATTTATTCTCAATATAAACTTATTCTTAATTGATATTAAAAATATCATAGAGATCCTATTATAGAAAATGTGATTTTAAATATATAGTCAATTAATAAAATTAAAAAATTTGTAAATATTTTTTATTTTTATCATATATTCATTTATAAAGTTTTTATCAAAGGATATTGATTAATCATTAAATTATTCAAATTATAACATGGATTTTAAATATTAGTTTATTTATATTACTATAAATAATGTGTGGACATTATTATTTACACAAATATATATATATATGTTATTGGAAAAAATATATCATCTGAAATAGATATAATTAATAGGGAAATATAACAAAAAATAAATCTAGATTAGTTTCTACAGGATATTATCTATAAGAATGTTTTTATTTCAAATAATATTTTCAAATATTTATAGATTAGAAGAAATTATAATATAATTTTCTTATATTTAATTTTATGGATTTAAAATAATTTCAAATGGATGTCAAATGTGCATTACTAAATGGATATATTTCTACAGAATAATATTTTGGATAGACTGGTAGTTTTTTAAATTAAAATGATATTTCAAATTTTTCAAAACTATCTAAGGCTTTAAATTTGTTAAAACCAACTACAATAGATTGATATATAGGATACCTAGTTTTTATTTGAAAATAAATAATCAAAATGGAATAGTCGATCCTACTATATTTATTATGAATAATTGTAATGATATTTTGATAATTTCAAGTAATATTGATTCAATTATTTTTAGATATTCATTTGAAAATATTTATAATTAATTTTTAGATTTAATGACATCTAAAATTTATATGAGTATGATGAGATAATAACCTTATTTCATGGTCTTCGGATATTTCATAAAAATATTGGTGTTTTCTAAATCTATCCCCATATGAAAAATATCTTGTTAATTGGTTTGGTTTTTACTATTTTAAAAGTTAAATTACTCCCATGAGTAATACTTTAAAATTACATTTAGAATAAATATAGGCAATTTTTTGACTTTAAATCCCTCAGATCAATGATAGGGAGTTTTGAATACTCAACAATTTCAAGGCAAGCTTTAATTTTTTCAATCTTCATGTGGGATAGATTGAAATGTTACCCTATGAAATATCTCATTATGTCTATAAAAAAATTATTATATATGTTTAAGGATCATTAAATATTTTTCTATCATATGAGAACTAATTTTTTTTATTATTAGTTATTCTTAGTCTAATATTGGCAGATATAATATTGATTGGAAAAAACACTTCAGTTATGTGTCTTCTTCTTGAAAAACAATTTTGTTGTTGTTTCAAATAATAAATATGAAAACATAGTTGGTGGATCTTTTAATTCTAAATCTTCATGGATTAGGATAACAATTTAAAAAAAATTGATAATCTTTCTATATTTTATATAAATTATTCAGCTATTTTTATTTCCAATCAATCCATAAAAAAATCTGGTACTTTTCACATTGATGTTAAATTTCATTTTCATAGTGATTGTATTCTAAATGGATAAGAAATATGGAATTTAATTTAATAAAAAATATAAATGGTATCATTACTAATCCCTAGTACTTTTCTATGTTTTTTAAAATAATATTTTAATTTTGTATGGTGGAAACATAAATTTTTTCATTTATGATTTTATATGAAGCTTGAATATGTTTATATGCTGATGTTTTTTAGATTTACATCAAATTTATAGTAACCTATAATGTGCTTTTTATTTTACTATTTCTAATTTTCATACACATTGTATTATTTTTTAAAAAAATTTAAGATTTATTTTTGAGAGGCTAAATGACTTCCAATTTTTGAATCTGTATAAGGTTTTATAGTGGATATATGATAATAAATTGAAATATAATTTAATTATTCTTACATTTATAGAGATAATTTTTAAAAACATTTCCTTTTTAGAAAATTTGAAAAAGCGGGACATGATTTAGATTTTTAAATGGTTTTGTTATTATCATAAAGGGAGAGATTATTGAGTGCCTCCTTGAACCACATAATGTTTTGATAATTACTAGACTTTATTTATTTTATTGCATATAACCTAAGTAACATTAAATATTATTTATACTTAACTATTTTATATTATATTGGATAGTTATGACTTCTGCAAACAATGAAAATATAATTGATTTTTAAAAAAATATATTATATGTGTTTATTAAGGATCCATTTCATTTAGAATAGTTATTTCCCATTAAATATACAATCTATTTAAAATCAAAAAATGATAAATTTTTCCTTTGTGGGAAATTTCACTACATGATAAATTTGGCTACAATATAATTTTGATTGTGTGGATCCATGTATTATAAAACATCAATTGTATGGATTTAGTTATGTGAGAATTTTTAATATGTGTATTTAGATACATGAATTTTCGATATGTGGGATTTCCTATATATGTATCTTTAGTTACATTAGCATTTCAACAACATGAATATTTCATTCATAAATTTGAAGTACATGTAAACCATTGTTGAATTTATTTTCTCTACATATATAAAATTATCTCTGATAATTAAATTATTACATGAAATGGGAAAAATATTCTCCAATTTAATTATTATTTTACATTTTGATTTACCACAACTATATAATGCAGGTTTATATTGGTTTAATTTTTCCTTAATTGATTATTAATTATTTATAGTGTATAAAAATTAAATTTAAATTATTTTAAATAGATTGAAGATACAAACACATGACTATATGTATTCTTTCTAAACTTATTGAAAAATGACTGTTTCAATTTTAAAAAATCACAAATATTTAAACTTAATCACAAATTTTTTGGAGTATTAAAATGATTTATAACAAGATTTTGAGGATATATTAACTAATGAATTAATTATTTTAACTTTTTTATATCCTTTTATAATTTATAGGAAATTGATGTAAAACCAAGTGGATATTAATTGTCTCATTATTGAAAAATAGATACACATGAAGAATTTTTATGGTAAATAAACACAAAATAATTATGATGTAGTTCCTATGTCACATACTCAAAATTATCTGAGAAAGTTGATTTGAAATAAACTACATTTTTGAAATATTTTTTGTATTATGAAATACTATATATATTTTTGAAAGAACTGGTGAAAGATATATATTTTTTATGATACAATAATTTTTAATAACTACAACCTTCCTTCACATAAAGGGGTCATTTGGAATCTGATCACATTGATAGATTCATCATTCTACACTCACTTCCTAGAGGGACCAATATATCCTCCACATTTAAATGTTTCATTTTCTATTTTGTTTTATGTGATGATTTAATTATTTATATCCTTTAATGATTAAGATTGTTTGTGTTATAAAACCTCTTTAATGGGAATGTTTATGTTGGTTGTCAATCCCCAACACAAATCAGTTTGACTTTTTATTCCAAAGGAAAAAATGAAGCACTTTTCTTTTTCACCTCTCTTGTGAAAAGACAGGTTATTCTTGTGTTTAGGCCTCAAGGGGAAAAGACATTGTTTTTCAGTTGCGAATATAGTTGTGAAATAAAATTACCATAATATTTTACCGTTAGTGAGCTTCACTCTTCATTGTGTTTGAGAAGTGTTAAAAGTAAAGTAACACAAATTATATATAAACTGATATAAAAATCTATTATTTATATTTACTTTTATTTCCACATCATTAACATCAAAACTCTCATATAGTCTATAAATTTAATTAAAATGTATAATTCACCCACTCTAGTTGGTTCTTCCACCATTCCATTGAGACTAATGGTATTTCAGTGGAATTAAGGGAATATAAATGTCACAACCTGTCCTCGGGGCCCGTGTCATGACTACCCCAAGCCAGCCTTCTATAGGCCAGGGGCTGGCGACTAGCACCAAAGACGTAATCCCGATAAAAGAGAAGGGATTTCCTCTTAACAGGTAACACACACACTGTTTGAAATGAAAGAAGTAGAGGAAAAATTACTAAAATAGAAAAGTAAGGTGTGCTGAAAGTAATTAGGCCTATATACAAACCCAAATGAACAACAAGTACAAGTAAAAAATGGAAAACAGCTCATGGATCATCCGCCGTGGAATCCTACCTGAAGGGTAGTTGCAGAACTTAAACAAATCATCCATGTTGTATGTCCCATCTAGTCCATCTCCAAGTAGCATCATGTTTGTCACCCTCTTCCTTGATCACTGCTGTCTATCATCTGCACAGAATGTAACAAGATGCGGGTGAAACTCGTGTAGGGGTGAGTATAACAATACTCAGTAGGGGACCCTGAGACCCCTGAAGGTCTCCCAGAATCGAAAAAGGGTAAACCACAGTAGAAAGATACAATCACGATGTATCAACCAACCCTACATAGGTATATGTCAATACATATACCAAAGTTACCAGTCACAGTCCAGCTCCAACTCTCGAGCCCAAACACAACCCAGTCCAAAATGGAAGTAAAGTCAATCACATCAATGATAATGATTGAAAGACAGGACTCATCTTGCATAGGTATACATCTTTTGTAGAGTGATAGAGATGATCAGATGTAGTCACTGATTCATCTAAGCTATCAAACCCACATAGGATACATGACCTATTAAGTTGTCATACCCACACTAGATACAAGACTAGCTATTCTGTCAGACCCACACGTGATACAGAAACAGAAGTCAGAACTGTCAGACCCACAAAGGATCCTGGTAAAGTTTTCATCATTCTCCAACCCCCGGAGGATTCCGATTCAGTAAGCATCGTTGTTGAACCCACGGAGGATTCTGGTACAGTAGTCATCATAGTCACAGCCAGCCCTAGGGTTCCCATACACAATACGCTCAATTTAGAGAGGGTCTTCTCCTCGAGCCATGTGTTGATACATAAACTATCACAATGTCATGAGTTTTTTTCTACAATTGTCTTGTCTCATCAAAATGAACCCAATGCAGTAGATGGTGCGTTAATCGGACTCCCGGTCTGAGAGTTATTGGCATTTCTATTCTAGGAGCCCTGTTAGATTTTATTTTTGATCCAACCTGGCCATTTTCCAAATTTGTCCAAAACTCATTGAGAGTATTCCAAAATTACTGGCTCGTCGTGAGGTTCCCAGTGCCATAGACGACATGTCGTTCGGACACACGGTCTAGGATTTATTCGCATTTATGCGAAGACGGGCCAGGTCCGTCAAGCCTAGTGGGATAGCGGGTCGGCCCGACCCGGCTCAGCGGGTCTGACCCGTCTGTGGTTCGGCCCAGCTTGGTGGGGTGCGGACCACATGCGGGCCGGTCCAGTTCACCTGATGGCATTGCCTCCTCCACTTCCCGGCCAGCTGTAGTAGGCCGGTTCGGCCCAATTCAGGCGGCCCGCATTGCGGACCGCGGCTCTTCCCACATGGTGCCTATGGGTGTTGTGGTTCTACAGCCTAGCAGGCAGCCGGCCGGTTTGCCCAGCCGAGTAGCCCACGGATGCGGGCCACATCCTCCTCCGTGGGGCACCTTTGGGCATCACGGTTCTCCAGCCCGGCCGACATGCGGCTGACCGGTTCTTCCAACTGAGCGGCCCGTGGATGTTGGTCGTGATCTCCCTCCACGCGGCCCCTTCGTGTGCCACTTCTCCTACACACGGATCGGCCGGATCGGCCGGCTAGTTGTCCCACGGTCCGGGTGCCCCGAACGGCCGTCGGTCTCCCTCCATGCAGCCGGCGTGCGGTCACTGCTGCCACCGCCACCTCTCTTCCTCAGTGATGCCACCTCTTCCATCCCCACAACCCACATGGTTGCGGCCCCTCCCTTCCGCCGGCGCGGTGTGACGTCACCGCGCCCTATCGGCCTTGCCTCCGATGTAAATACAATGAGAACAATAAGAAATGGGGAATAGTGGGACCATGTTACTGTGATATGAACCCTCCTCATTACGTTGTTAACATTCGGCATCAAGAGCACAACACACGAAGAGGAAAGAAGAGTATAACTCATACGTAAAAACAATCCAATTTCCCCCTACCTCAATTCAAAGTGCGTTGTCGAAGTCACAGAAGAGGGAAGACATCGATTTCATTGACGTCGGGAAACGTTCGTGGATGAATCTTCGTCGAATTTCTTCTCAGGCGTCTCCTTCTCTTGTGTCATGGACGATGATCGAAGACAGTATCATCATTCTTCGATAATGAGGAGAATTTCTTGTCAAGAGGATGATCTTCTTCCATCCAAACTCTCCAACGATTATTCAATCCCAAAATAAAAGAAGCTTATCCCTTATTTTAATGGTTGACATGAGTACAAAATAATTCAAATAAATTATGTTGGTTCACTTAATTAAATGAATGGAGTTGTCAAGAATTTCAAGGGACTCAATTTAATTAATTAAAAATATGTGTTGTCACATTAATGGGAAGTCCAATAGTTACCCCTATTAATGGGGAGCTCATGGGTTTAAAGGGGGTTAAGAGGAGTTAAAGGGTGTGGGTGGGCCACACCCTAAAAAATCCTCCCAAGGGCGGTTAGGTTGTGATGGGTCCCACCTCCAACCACCCTTTTGAGGTTTTAACTACCTTTCACATAAAAATATTTCACACTTATTTTTATCTAATTTATTTAGGAAGACCCCGAAATTTAACATCCACTCTCGACAAAACGCAACTGCGGTAAAGGTCTCCTTAAGTGAATATCGGCGCTGTGAGTTCATCGGTGTACTCAGATATCGATTCTGAGCACCTGTTCAAAATATATAAAATCCTGCATGTACGTTTATGGAATGTACCCGAACAAATCTTTGAAAATTGATTCCGGGCACACCGGGCCTCGGAATCATGCGCTGTTAGAAACTGTGGACTCATAAAATTTCCATGTATTTAAAAAAAATAATTCAATGGAATTTCTAAGTCTTTAAATTCTCCCCACCTTATGTATTTAAATCTCTGTAAAATACAACACACACTAAGGGAACAAATGGGGGTACTGAGCACGCATCTGACCCTCTCGCTCCCATGTGCTCTCCTGGAGGTTCTAGTGTGGCCAGTGAACGTGCACCAGAGGAATCGACCATACAAATAGGACCTGCTCTTGTTGATCCTCTATCACTAATGGAACCTCTGTGAATTTTCCCCATCATCAATGTCAA
Source organism: Viscum album (assembly GCA_963277665.1). Classification (NCBI taxonomy): domain Eukaryota; kingdom Viridiplantae; phylum Streptophyta; class Magnoliopsida; order Santalales; family Viscaceae; genus Viscum; species Viscum album. The sequence goes on along the minus strand of OY728159.1, from coordinate 1,095,633,613 downwards.
GATCCCCATGGTCGATGATGTGGGACGGGTCATGCACGTATCACCAAAACTGATATACGTGGAAGATGTCATGCACCGGGTGCAACTGAGGTGGAAGGGCCAGGCGGTAAGCCACCTCACCTACTCTGCTGAGGACACGAAATAGACCAATGAATCACAAAGATAATGTTCCACCTCAGCGAAATCTCTACAGACCTCGTCGAGGTGAGACCCGTAGGAAGATGTGATCACCATCCTCGAACTCCAGTGGCCTCTGTCTCCTATCAGAATAAGACTTCTATCTGCTCTGTGTAGTCTTCATTTTATCCTGGATGATCAGCACCTTCTCCATCATAGCCTGCACCATCTCTGGTCCTACAAATGCTAACTCTCGCAGGTCAGTCCAGCAAAGTGGTGATCTACAAGGTCGGTTGTAATGTGCCTCATAAGGTGCCATCCCGATAGTGGAGTGGTATCTGTTGTTATACGTAAACTCTACCAAGGGTATATAATGCTCCCAACTACGAAAAAAGTCGAGGACACATGCACAGATCATGTCCTCAAGAGTCTGAATAGTTCTCTCAGTCTGACCATCCATCCGGGGAAGGAAGGCGGTGCTCAAGCGAAGCTGCATCCCAAAAGCCTCCTTCAACCCCTTCAATTGTCGGGAAGTGAAATGGGCATCTCGATTAGAGACGATTGTTGATGGCACACCATGAAGCCATATGATCTTTTGCTTGTAGAGGCATCACATGCTCTCTACTTAGCCCTACTCTATGATTGGTAGGAAGTGGGACGATTTGGTGAGTCGGTCAACAATCACCCAGATAGAGTCATGTCTTCTGGATATACATGGAAGTCCTATTCCGAATTCCATGGATATCATGTCCTACTTCCACTCTGGGACCTCTAAGGTTTGAACCAAGCCTACTGGAACCTAGGGCTCCACCATCACTTGCTGACAAGTGAGGCATCGCGAGACAAACTCTTCAACTACCTTCTTCATACCCAGCCACAAGTGATGTCGTTTAAGGTATTGATACATCTTCACCACTCCTGGGTGTACCACTAGAGGGGAAGTGTGGAACTCCATCAACACCTCTTCCTTTAGTGAAATTGGTACCACAGTACGTCCGCTGAAGAGGATGATGTGCTCCCCACCTACAGAAAACCCATCAGGTGCCTGCCCTGAGGATATCAGAGCACGTCGCATCTCACAATCAACATCCCCATGTTGTTCATCTATAACTACTTGAAGATGTGGAGAAGTGACATTGAGAGATTGAAGAAAGGCTGCTCCATCTCTATCCACAAAGGATATCTGCAACGCAAACATCTAATCTGTCACCTCTCCTAGCAGTTGAATGCCTGATCTCCTACTGAGATCATCTACTATAACATTCCACTTTCCATGAGTATAGACTATCTCAATGTCAGAGTCTTGGAGGAACTCGATCCGTCGTCGTTGTCTCAAGTTCAGGTCCTTCTAAAATAAGATGTACCTGAGACTCTGGTGGTTAGAGTAGACTATATAATTCTCTCCCATCAGATAGTGATGCCACATCTTCAAGGCAAAGACCACTGCTGCTAACTCTGGGACATGGGTATCATAGTTCTGCTCATGTTTTCTCAACTACCGTGAACCATATGCGATCACTACTCACTCCTGCATCAGGACACTTCCGAGTCCGGTCCCTAATGCTTCGTAGTAATCTACGTACCCTACGCCCTCCTCCGATACCCTCAATATGTGTGCACTAGTGAACCTCTGCCTCAGCTCCTGAAAGCTCTGCTGGCATATATCTGACCACACAAAGGGTTTCCTTTTCTTCACCAATGAAGAAAGTGGTGCTACAACTTTGGAGATGTCTGGAAAAAATATCCAATAATACCCAACCAGTCTCAGGAAACACCGCACCCCCGTCACACTCCTCGGTTTCTTCAAAGAAAATTACTCCCTTGATCTTCGCTAGATCCACTAGAACTCCAGCCTTTGAGATAACATGTCCCAGGAAGTGAACCTCTCAAATCCAAAACTAGAACTTTGAGAGAATACCATAAAGTTGGTCCTCTTGGAGTGTGTCCAGTACTGCCTGCTAAGGGTAGGCGTCCATCGCCACAGTAGTCGAGTAAATAATTATGTCATTGATGAATACTACAACAAAATGACTGAGGTAAGGGTGGAAAATAATGTTCAAGAGACTCATGAACACAGCTAGAGCATTGGTTAAACCTAAGGGAATATCTAAGAACGAGTAGTGGCTATACCGACACCGGAAGGTCTTCATCTGCACATCCTCATCTCGAACTCTGAGCTGGTGATAGACTGAACTAAGCTCTATCTTTGAGAACCATAGTTCTCCCTTGAGCTGATAAAAGAGGTCGTCAATACTTGGTATTGGGTACTTGTTCATCATGGTCACCTGATTCAGGCGATGGTAGTCAACACATAGTCTCAAGATCCCATCTGCCTTCTTGGCGAACAAAATCGCGGATGCCTAGTGTGAAACACTGGGTCAGATAAATCCCTTCCAATGCAAGTCCTACAGATGTACCCGTAGCTCAAGAAGCTCGGAAAGAGTCATCTTAAATTCTAGAGTAGATATTGGTGTCATCCTAGGGTACAAGTCAATATAGAACTATACCTCTCTATGAGGAGGTATTGTTGGAACATCGTCAGGGAAAAAATCCACATACTGATCCACCACAACAAGAAAACTCGGACTCTGCACATCAACCGCTCTGAGGATGAGACTATCTAACTGATGTGTGATCGGCTTCCCCCTCCTCTGTGTAAGTCCATACTGTACCGCAAAGGCTCCCTTCCCGCCGGTGTAGGTGAACCTGGTCCCATCCATGCGAACATACGCCGCTTTGCGCCTAATATAATCAATCTGAGCATGAACTTTGGATAACCAGTTAATACCCAAGATGACATCATAAGGCCTCAACGCTACTACAAGAAGATCCCAGCCAAAGCTCTCGCCTCCTAGACTAAGTTCACACTGTCGGAACTAGTGCGTAATCATCGAGTCTACTCCCGTAGGAGTCTCTACCTGTAAGGATCGAGCCAACGGCTCCGTCAGAATATCAAAGCTCCAAAAGAGGGCAGTATGTATAAAAGAATGACTCGCTCCTATGTCAATAAGTAAGGAATCTTGGTTGGAGTAGACACATATTATACCTCGAATCATCTCAGGTGCGTTGTGGTTGTAGGCCTCCACTCCCTGGAGCTGATCCCGCCTCTGTCTGCCAGCTCCCTATGGTCGGGGTGGACCTCCTGGTGGTAGTGATGGTAGAGCCTCGAAACAACGTCCACCACCCACTACTCGGCCAGCTCCTCTACCACATCTGTCTACTCCCGGTGAACCACCATGGTCGAACCTCTTCCTCATCCTAGGAGGTCCCTCTACTATCTGCTGCTAATCAGCATGGCAGGTCGGGTAGTCACGAGCCATGTGGCCCTACCCTCCGCATGGATAGCACTGCCTGCTCATCATATAGCTGGCTCTATATCGTGTGCCCCGCACAACCAAACCTATCTCCTGGGGTCACCCACCTGATGGTCTGGTCTGCTTGGACCTCAGCATCATCTGTCTACTACCGGCTGCTGAAGACTTCACTACGTGTTGCCCTGAGGTGGATCTTTCTACTGGTGACTGCTGAGCGAGAAAACTCTGAACTAGAAGGGCTTTCTCTATCACCCCCACCTACGTCGGGATGCTGAGGGCAATCATTGAAGCCCTGATCTCATGTATGATCCCCTGTCGAAGGTCTGGGCCTTGAAAAATGGGTCCCGTACCATATCCGTGGAGTAGCACGAGAGGTCGGTGAACCCAGATGAGTACTGAGCTACTGTCATCCTGCCCTGCTGCAGATGAAGTAAATCCTGAATCTTCACCACACGAAGGGTGGCTGGAACAAACTCTGAGTGAAAGAGACTCTTAAAGTCTGTCCAAAGTAATGATGCCTCGCTATGCACCTGGAGAATCAGGCTGCACCATCTGTATGTAGTTGCATGCAAGAGACTCATGACAAGGATCACCATGAGATCCGTTGGTGTCCCTACCAATATGAAAAATCTCACAATAGCCTCCAGCTAATCCCCATCTTCTTGTAGGTCCATCTCTCCCCAGAAAATGGGTTTCCTCTGGTCTGGAACTCGGGCAATGCACTCAGGTGGCGTGCACTCTCTACTACTAGAGCTGGGGGTATCTGTGGCCCAGTGGGTAATGGTACCGCTGGTACCTTTGCTGTGATGGGGCCCTACACTGAGGGCTCGTCGCTCGGTGGGCTACCATCTCATACAAAACTCAGAACCCTAGATGGATGCCATCATAAGGCCATCCTAAAAAGAAACAGGTGTGCCATGGCTCAAACAGTATACCTGCTGAGCTGACACAAAGTAATCATGAATAAAACTTTTCTAAAGGAAACACACATGCAATCAGTGTTTTCATGCACTGAGTTAGAGATCAGAAGCCAGATTCCTAGTGTATGGATACGTCAGCCGCCGCACCAAAACTGGTTTCCCTAAACTGATATCCCCACCCAAAATGCTCAACACTATTTCTGTTAAAAGAATCAGAGTGCAAGTTCTGCAGTAGAACCGACTCCTCTGATAGCAATTTGTCACGATCTGTCCTCAGGGCCTTTGTCGTGACTACCCCAAACCCGCCTTCCATTGGCCAGGGGCTGGTGACTAGCACCAAAGGAGTAATCTTGATAAAAGGGGAAGGCATTACCTTTTAACCTGTAACAGACACATAGTCTGAAACACAAACAGTAGAGGCATCAATTACCAAAATAGAAAAGTAAGGTGTGCTGAATGTCATTGGTCCAGTATACAAACCCAACTGAACAAAAAAGTACAAGTAAAAAGGGAAAAACTCTTGGATCATCCACTGAGGAATCCTACCTAAAGGGTACGTACAGAACTTGAACAAATTTCCCCTGTGGTACGTCCCTTCTAGTCAAGCATAGAGCAGCCTCCCGTCTGTCACCCTCAGACTTCATCACTAATGTCTGTCGTCTATACAGAACACATCAAGGGGCGGGCGAAGCCCGTGCAGGGGTAAGTATAACAATACGCAGTAGGGGACCCCAGGACTTCCTAAGGTCTCTTAGAATCCACAAAGAATAAACCATAGTAGAAAGATAGAATCAAAAAGTATCAACCAACCCTACATAGGTATATGTGCATACATATACCTAAGTTACCAGTCACATTCCGGCTCCAACTCTCAAGCCCAAACACAACCCAGTCCACAAAGGATGTAAAGTCAATCAATCGATGATACTGATTGAAAGACAAAACTCAGCTCGCATAGGTATACATCTTTCGTAGAGTGATAGAAATGATCTGATGTACTCACTAATTCATCTAAGCTGTCGGACCCACAGAGGATACAGGACCAGCTAAGATGTCGGACCCACATAGAATATATGACTAGCTATTCTGTCAGACCCACACAGGATATAGGAAAAAATGTCAGAACTGTCAGACCCATGGAGGATCCCGGTACAGTAGTCATATTTGTCGAAACCATAGAGTATTCTGGTTTAGTAATCATCGATGTCAAACCCACAGAGGATTCCAGTACAGTAGTGATCGCAGTCGCAACCAGCCCTAGGATTCTCGCACACAGCATGCTCAATTCTAGGAGGGTCCTCTCCTCAAGCCAAGTGTTGATACATCAACTATCACAACGTCCTAAGTTGATGTATCTGATAGTTCCTTCTCATCAAAAGTAAACCAAAGTGATAGACGACACATTAATCGGACACAGGGTCTGAGAGTTATTGGCATTTCGGTTTTAGGGGCCCAGTTGAATTTTATGCTTGATCCAACCCAGACATTTTCCAAATTTCTCCAAAACTCACTTAGATTATTCCAAAAGGACCGCCTCGTTGCGAGGGTCCCAGTGCCGCAGACAACGTATCGATCGGGCGTGCGGTCTAGGAGTTATTCACATTTAAGCGAAGATGGGCCCGACCCGGCTTGACGGGTCCGACCCGGCTGGGGGTTAGCTCGGCCTGGTGGGGTGAAACCCACCTACAGACCCGGCCCGCACTGCGGGATGGTCCGGGTTGCCTCGTGTCACCGCCTCCTCCTCTGCTCGGCAGACCGTAGAAGGCCGGTTCGGCCTGGTACACACGGTGCGCTTTGCTGGCCGCAGTTCCTCCCACATGGTGCATACGGGCACCGTAGTTCTCCATCCCACCTGGCAGGCGGTCGGCCAATTCACCCAGCAGAGCTTCCCGTAGATGCAGGACGCATCCTCCTCCGTACGATGCCTTAGAGTGCTGTGGTTCTCAAGCTTGGCTGGCAAGCGGCCAGCCGGTTCTTCCAGCCTGGCCGGCAACTGGCAGGCCGGTTCATCCAGCAAAGAGGCCCATGGATATGGGTCGCGGTCTCCCTCCATGCGGCACCTTCATGTGTTGCATCTCCTACATAGAGACCAGCCGGATCAGCCGGTCGGTTATCCTATGGCCCGAGCAGCCCGAGCGGCTGCCGGTCTCCCTCCATGCGGTCGGCGCGCGGCGACGGCTACCGCCGTCGCCCTCGGTCACCGGTGTCGCTGCCTCTTCCATCCGTCAAGGACCGCATAATCGTGGCCCCTCCCTTCTTCTAGCACGGTGTGACTATACTGCACCCTACCAACTCCACCTCCATCATCAAGACAATGAGAACAACAACAAAGGGGGGAAGGGTTGGACCGTTTTCATGCGGTCTGAACCCTCCTCGTTACGTTGTTAACATTCGGCATCCAGAGCACAACACACGAAGAGGAAAGAAGAGTATAAATCATATATAAAAACAATTAAATTTTCCCCTAACAAAATTCTAAGTATGTTTTCGAAGTCGCAGAAGAGGGTGGACATCGATTTCGTTGATGTAGGGAAACGTCTGAGGATGAAGCATCGTCGACTTTCCTTGCAGGTGGCTCCATCTCATGTGGCGTGGGTGAAGATCGAAGATGGTTTTGTCGTTCTTCAGTGATGATGAGCGTTCTTCATCATGTGGATGATTTTTATCCAACCAAACTCTCCAATGATTATGCCAACCCAAAATAAAATTAGCTTATCCTATATTTTAATGGTTGGCATGAGTTCAAAATAATTCAAATTAATTAAGTTGGATAACTTAATTAAATGAATGGAGTTGGCAAGAATTTCAAGGGACTCAATTTAATTAATTACAAGGAAGTGTTGGCACATTAATGGGAAGTCCAAGAGTTACCCCTATTAATGGGGAGCTCAAGGGTTTAAAGGGGGGTTCAGAGAAGTTAATGGGTTCGGGTGGGCCCCACCATAAAACATCCTTCCAAGGGTGGTTAGGGTGTGATGTGTGACACCTCCACCCCCCCTTTGGAGATTTTAACTACCTTTAAAATAAAAATTTGTCACACATATTTTTATCTAATTTATTTAGGAAGACCCCCTAATTTAACTTCCTCTCTCGACAAAACATGATTGTGGAAAAGGTCTCCTAAAGTGAATACTGGAATTGCGAGTTCATCAGTTTTCTCGGATTTCAATTCCAAGGACCTGTTAAAAATATATTAAAGCATGCACGTACGTTTACTGAATGTACCCGAGAAAAATTTATACATTTATTTTGGGCACACTGGGCCTCAGAATCAGACCCCGTCAAAAACTGCAGACTCGTAATATCTCCATGTATTTTAAAAAAATTCCACAGAATTTATGGGTCATTACAATAAAACTCTTCAATGAGATTTTCTATTTATATATCTGAAAACTACTCTTAATATAGTTTCATATTTCAGGAGTCGTGAAATAAATTCCACCGATTGAAGAAGTCCAAAACACTATCATTCTCACATTCTACGTTGGTTTAGTGGTCATGAACAGTTTTAATTCTTTTCATGGAGCAAAATTGGTAGATGAACTATCATTGGAGATCTTCCTAGTTGGTGATATACCATGTCAATATATTATTAGAGTGTACAACTGTTCATCCCTCCAACGATTCTACAGAGTAACTTATTTTTATACATTCAACTGATATGGGGTTCAAATCATAAGGAAACATAAAAACATACAATACATGAAATATTACAAACAATTAAATAACCAAAAAGATGGATTCACATATTAGGATAGAGGAATATTCAATTACAAAAAATAAGTCTACATATCATTATCAAATAGTGTTGCTTTGAATTTTCCTTCTATAGCTACCATTCATGTGCTAAGAGGCTCTATAGAGTCAAAGAGACATAGCAGGATTGTTGCCTCAGTCGATGCTCAAGTAGATGCAGTGGTCAAAACCTGATAGAGTTAGTCTTCAAATTCATATTGTTGAAAGATAAATTGACATTAAATTGGTAATTTTTCTAAAATAACAATGGTTTTTTATCATGGTTAGGGAATCTTAATCGCCCTTGGTTGTTGCTTATAGATAAATGAAATTCCTTAGAACTGGGTTGGTCATGATACTAGCAAATTCTCTCATTGGTCCAGTAGTTTCTTCATATTAATGTTAATTTTCCAATTTATAGTATTTGGCCTCAGTTTGGGAGTTACAATTGGAGGGAATAATCTCTTAAATACATTTATTATTTATTAACCTCATTAAATCCAACACAATTTCATATTAGGAAATTTTGTCTTCATTAAAAGAGGATCATATCCCTTAAGAGGAATGTTGTATATTTATGTATCTATACCTTTCAATTTTTCACTAGCTGAATATTTCAATGTAATAGGTAGCTAAATATTTGAAGGATCTTTGAAGACATGATCACACCTCTAATATTTTCTATTTTCACCTTCTTCATGCATTTCCTTTGTAAACTAGGTTTCAAACAAAAACTTATAAAATTATTTTATATTGAAATCATGATTAAGGTTTTTCATAATAGATGTTAAATGTGTTAAATAATTTGAATTATACAATACAGACCATATCGTCATCCACATCTAAGTAGTAACGATATTTTTCATCCACTAAATATCAATTGAAGGAAAATTTTTAATCCTCCTTGATATCAAATTTCTTTCCAAAGAGTTTTGGTTTATTAACCCTTTATGGATTCACATTTTCTATTTGATATTACACTACAAGTGGTTTAGAATGGGTGATCTTGAGGATTTCTACAATGGATTTAACCAAAGGCTCAATCAATGAATAAATATAGATCATGAAATAAAAGAAACTATGGGGGCGTGTCCTAAAAATCTCCTCCCATTCAATAATAGATCGACCTCCATATAGGGGGGGCATAAAAATTGTCCTGGACCTCTCACGCATGGTGAAATACACTCAATTAACAATAACTCCAAGATTCATTATACATTAGATTATCTAAGGGGTGGTGATGTTAGTGATAAAAATTACCACAACCTTACGAGATGATTTTTCTCTCATGTTTCCATGGTGGATAATTATACATAATTATTAGAATTTGGGGACTCTAACAAATAATAATCTAGATAGATTTCCTTTTCATGGAATGTGACTCCCAAAATCGAGTATTATTCAATCATTTTAGGTTTTTCTTTCTACAAATAAGGGGCATGTTTCACCTTCTTACCATTCAGATGAAAAATCCAATAAATATCTCACATCTATAAAGTGTGAATCCTCTAGGATTTAAGAACAACTATATTTCATTGTGTAAAAATATGGAATATGTTGATATATGACCTGACACATGGCCTGGAGAAATTACATTACAAGATACCTTACCTATATTTCATTTTTGGTTTGTTAGTGAAGATAACACCAAATCTCTGTATTCTCTCCACCCATTGATATAGACATCATGTGGGGTGTAAAAGATTTTTTAGAAGAGAAACTTAATATTATAATTGAAGAAATGTTGGATATACACAAATTGATTTCAAAAATTAGGTTTATGGGCCATTAAAAAGTAATCTAGATCAAGATAGTGGAAATCTCATTCAGTACATTGATATGGTTAGTGTTATCCCCACAAGATACATATTTAATCTTGTGTTGTTAAAGAGTCTCTAACAAATTGTGGTGAAATTAAAATAATAATTCCACGTTCAATAACTCTGGAATTTTATTCAATAGAATAAAAATGTGGCATTAAATTATAAGGACTATATCTTTAGTATTCTCAGTCCACTTGAGAATATATTTCACGTCATTTTTTCTGAGGGGATATTCTCCATGATTTGAGAATTAATATTATTTATCTGTGAGATTATAAATAGGAGTGAGATTAATTATAACATACTTGGTTAGATCTGAGGGTAGACGGTATGATGTAGGTACAAATAATAATCATAACCTAGAGATACCTATTGATCAGGATAAGATGCCTCATATTGATTATGAGGTGCTTAGCATATGCAGCCTCAATTTCTCAAGTCCCTCTTGTTATAAAGTAAACATTTAATTAACATCTATATGGGGAGTGAAATCATTTTGGGCATATAAATCATCTTGAAGAGTGCCTTCAAAATTATCCCCAAGGTGAGCATCTCAATGGTAGAAGATATTAATTTTTCTACAATGAGGAGAACTTTCACTTCATAAATCTTGTGGAGGAACTCTGAAAGATGTTCCTTGGTGAGTATATCAAGAGTTACAATCTTAGTTTCCCTATGGTGGTATTTTTGTGTTACATTCTATTGATGATTATTAATGGAGAAGATCTCTTTACTGGTTGTTTTCCTGGTCAAAAAAATAACTTTTTCAATACAAACAACAAATAGGACCTCTAGATTTATTTTTTTAGTTTCCATATGGAAGACATGTATGGATACCAACCTCTAATGAGATGGTTGGGGATGTATTATTTTTGAAATGATATTTTTATTTAATGTAGGAACTTCTTAACTAGATTCATTTAGAGATATATTTTGATCAATATTTATATTATCATCAGTAGAGCCTCTGTGGTGGTTTCTTTATGGAAGAAATCAAAATATTTTGTTCACATTTATATAAGGGAATTTGTGACCATTATTTAATAATATGGTTATCTAGAAATTCCCGATGAAACATTCAAAATTTTCCATTGTGACTAAATGAGGTTAAAAATGATAGGGATATGAGTTTTCTAAAGGATAAATGACTTTCCTTCAGAACAACTTCTTCTAGAAATTCATAGTTGGGTGAATAGGGATCGATCCTCGTTTATAATTTTGTTCATGTACTACATGATAATATCTTCATTAGATAGAACCCACCAGGGTGTCTCCTTGGAAACCATCATAATATTCTATTAAATTATCAAATGTTGTAATGAATAGGTATGTGATCATAATATTTAATATCCACGGTAACACCTCGATAAAATTCTTTGTTTGGATAAAGTATATTACTATTTTCAAAGAATATCACTAGAATATATTGATGGAATTCATAGATAGGATTAGGTATATGTTCCTTCTCTATGATTTTTTATAGAATATATAGACATACTTCATTGGGGGAGTGGGTATTTGAGTCTTCCCTTGAATTTCCATCAATATATAAAAAATAACATCATGGGTATTAATGGGAATAGGGAAATAATTGTATTTTTGAATTGATACCCAAATATCCTAATAAAAATTATATGTGGGAGTTAGGATATATTCATTCTCATTACATTAAACCAAAATATATTGACAAACATCATGGGTAGTATAATATGATCCTAATCCAACATTACTATTACAATATGTCATCAAATATCATAGGTGTGTGTGATGAAATGATAATTATCTTTACCTTGAATAACTTGGATCCCTTGGTGGCCCCACTTCATGGGTGTCCTAGTTTGGAAAATTGGGTCATGGAGCTCCAAGTAGTTTTCCTTAAAATATTAATTAGTAACTTCAATCGTGTTCTATTATCGATAACTGTTTCGAGATTTATCTCACCTCATAATCTCCCTATCAGATTTTAAAATGAAATCAATGACCTCTTATACCTATCTATACCAAGGGAAGTAATATTTTTTCCTCTCAATGGAAAGAATCCTAAAGATATTGGATGTGATAATATGGGTCTCATGTCTATTCACATCCCATCATTGAGAGAATGATTGATGGGGCTTCATATTCTAATAACTTTTGTGAGCTACCTATAGTGTTGTGTTATATCCATTCACATGGTACTCATGATCTAACGATTTTACTAAATAGTGATATATATTGGGGTATGAGATAATATTCTTTAAATCCATGGGGCCATGTCCATTTTAATATTTTTGGTGTATGCCTTGTATATTAGCTATTGGTGTATGGAAATCAAAAACATCCAGTGATTCTCACCAGCCAGATCATAATGTTAATGATTGATAGTGGATATTGTAATACCATTATTATTTTCTAGGAGATCCTAATGGGATATCAATCAAAAATAGTATACTCATCTGTGCAACATAACATGAAACATTTCATGGTTAGTCTGTCTCCACCATAAGTAAATTATTTCACATTAGGTTCACTATATTTTCTGATTTTCCACTATGATCATGCATTTTGAGTCAATATGGACCTAATTTCCATAGGTATGGGGTCAATATGACATATTGGTGAAACATTGGATTGCATTTTAGTAAGAGGATTTATGGTTGGATCATCCCTATGGAGGTCTTATAACCTAGTTTAGGACTCTCTTAAATTGGATATATGTTTTTTAAGGTTATATCCATGTTTCCCTGAAATTGTGGCTACAAACTATACCTATAGCCATGATATTCATGAAATCATGTCTATATGTTGTTTTTTCGAAGGCTATAGCCACAGTTTTCATGGAACTAGGACTATATTATTTTTATGCCTGTAGCCTTGGGTTTTAAAGAATTGTGTCTTAGGTTGTTTTTCTGAAGGTTATATACATAGAGTTCATAGAATTGTGGATATAGCCTTCCTTTAAAGACATAGTTTGAATAAAATATGGCTATAGGTTATTTTTATAAATTCTATAGCTATGTTTTTCATATAATTGTGCCTATATTCTTCACATATAGACATGGTTTAAGAAATTTGTGTATATTGTTTTCCTATGTAAGTGCATGAAAAAAATCACATCGGAATTGGGAATAAAGACCTATTTCCATGGGTATTTTAATTATTTCCACAGTTACTAAAGATATATATATATATATCATATAATATGTTAGATGTGGTATAGTGATAAGGTTCCTTATTACCTGATAAAGTGGTATGGGGAATGAATTTTTCTAGAATAAATTTATTTAATACCTATAGGCACAGTTTATAGGATATATTCCCATGGTTTTACACTTTGGAAATAGAACCTATATCTACAGATTTAATTATGTCTCTATCACTATAGATTATTGGGAAAACCAGGAGGTCTATTTCCTTGATTCTAGGAACTTTGGATATAGGTGTGGCTTCCATTATAGCAAGTTTGAAAATAATCCATTAAAACTGTGGCAAGATAATTTTTAGATAGCCACACCAATGGGATCTACATCCCATTAAAATTGGTAAAATAGATTATAGTCATGATTTTGGCCCCTATATCGAAGGTTTTGAAGCATTACTATAGAAAAAATTTTACTTCTGTATATCTTATATAGAATAGAGTGTGTTAGATAAGAATATAATGAGAAAGTTTTATACAGTTGGATATTTTGTTACTTATTCATGGGAATACCTTTTTTTTAACCTAGATGATATCTTAAGTGAAGGCAGGTTCTGGGGATTTTACTTATTTGGTGTGCAACATATATATGTCTACCAACTCACTATTGAAAATTAATGAGGAAGACTGGACACATAGATAATATGGACAAATTAAGATGGGTTTGGGATTATAAATAATAGGAGGCCCATATATGAATCATTATTTCATTAACTGGACTATAGAATCCAGATTAGATGATAAAAGGCTATGGGATCTGGATTTGGTGGTTTTGGATAATCATCTTCATGTAGGGGGAGCACAGTTGTGGGAATTACACGAACATGATACTTATGATCCCAAGGATGGGGACCTAGTAGATGGGTTTCGATATGGGTGACATGGGTTAATTATTTCCCTAGGTATATTACAAACAAAAAATGGGATCCTAGAAAATTTGAAATGGTTAATGGAGGACCCAAATAGTTTACCAGTGTGAATGATGGAATTGAAGAATAGAAAAGGATGGTGTAACATCACATGTGGTTAGGTTACTATTCAGTTTTATAGACACATGATATTTTATATATAGTTTTAAATCCTACTACGGTGATTTTTAATTAATTAAATTCCCTTTTTATATACATAAAACTAATTAAACAACATAAACAATATAATAGTAGGAAGATAGTTAATAAATCATTCATTTGGTTTATTACACCTTCTTGGAATTTATTAATATGGTAGAGTGTTTTAATGAAAATATTTTTTAGAAGATTATTCATATAACTTTATTTTTTTATATTAGATTCCATTTCATACAGAATTATTATCATAAATAATTGATTAATTATGATGGTAATTGATGATGTTGATTGTTTGAATCATATTATTGGTCGAAAACATTCAGAACATGTTTTTAAGAAATTTGAATACATTGATTGATGGATAATTCATTGCTCAATTATATTTTTTATTCTTATATTTTTTTTTATTTTATTCCATTTATATATTCAGAACAAAGATCCATAATTGTTATTTAATTTAAAAAATAGTATAGTTGCACTATTTTATAATAATTAAGATGTTTTGATAGTTTTAAAGTTTTATCTTAATGTCAAGGATAGTGGGATGGTATGAATGATGTGAAAAGGTTATAAGGATTATAACATAGTATTTTCCTTGATTTTAAATTTTTAGAAAGATTATTTTTAAAATTTAAATTAAAAATAATTAATTATTATATTTTATTACCATATTAATTAATTATTGTAGGATAGTTCATTCTAGAACCCAAATAATATGAAATTTTAATTAATTCATTAATTAATTAAATGGGTAATGGTTGTTAAAACATTAATGATGATACTTATATTTTAATGGGTTTGGATATATGATTAAATGATCTATATATCAATACATGATCTTTGTTGGAATAAAAAAACCAAGAGGGATGAATTGAGTTCTGATAAAAAAATTTCATAAAAAGTATATTTAAATGGTAACCTTAATATAAAATAAAATGGGCCTATAACCAAGGTAGTAAAATTATATTAGCTTTACTTTTCATATAGTTTACCAGAAGATTAATTAATTACCAGTTTTAAAAATATGATATATTGATACCGCTTTCTAAATGACTATAATAATGAAAAATAGTTATAACTACTATCCATGACTAACTATCAAAGTAAAATTTAGATTTCTGAAAAATGAATTAAAATAGAAGATGAATAAATTGAAACCACATTAGATATAAGAAGAGTGAATCAGTCTCAAGCAGAGACCTAGTCCTCTCCCCTTGGTGATCACCTTCCACCAAGAAATCTATATAAATAATGATTTTGATCCACACCCAAGATCGGGGTTAACCCAATAGTATAAATACTATCCAGGTCACAAGACCTCTACCACAGTTCTACATGGGAACAAAAAGAATACAATCATTTCACACATGACCTCTTTCACAGTTCTTCATGGGATAAACAAGTGTAAGAAGACAATTTTTTAGGATATCTTGTATCCTCCAATTTAGTGTAAGAGACAATGTTTGTTTTTAGTATAGACACACACACTGCTCAAATGTTTATCAAAATAGTACACAACAGAGCAGAATATATTAAGAAGGGATTAGATATGCTCTGATAGTTATTCAATTCATCTCTATACTCCCTGATGTATTATAATTGATGCCTATGTCCTCTTCTATAAATAGACACTGAAAATAGAGTGTCATGGAGAGTTGTGTTATGTCTTCTAGGTGGGTGAGATGTTCTTTCCCTTAGGTTTAGTTGGATGTTGCTGCGGTGACTGGACTATGATGAACAATAGATCTATGGTTCACAACAAGTAGTAATGAGGTATTCTGCATGTGTTCTTACTTTTTGTATAGTGCTCATGGGGGTCTGATCCTATCTTCTGGTGTATGGGTATATATGCATGTGTATATCTTTCGTGTTCTCTTTTGTGTGTATATATTCTTGTAGCTCAACAATGTCCATATTTGAGGTAAACATTATTCCTAATATTTCTAACATCCTCAGTTAATATGTCTGTAGAAGAAGAATATAATTAAATCAGTTTCATTAAAACAATCAAAATATGACTGTTAGAAATAATTTTAAATAAAACAAAGTTTCAACAGTATATCTATTGGTATCTCCTTCTATCGGTGACTCATTCCAACACTATGTCATTTTTTCGGTTTTTCCATGCATAAGTGACTCATTTTAACTATCTTTGAGTCCTTTCATTGGTAGTATTATCCATCGGTAGGTTATTTTAACTGACAGTAGTTCATCTGCATCGGTAGGTCATTTACATCGATAGGTCATCTGTATTGGTAGGTTATGTACATCAGTATGTCATTTTCATCGAAAGGTTATCTACATCGATAGTTTATCTATGTTGATAGGTCATCTACATCCATAGGTCATCTGCGTCATTATGTCCGTTGAACATTCAACATCTCACCACTTCTGTTGGTGTCAGTCTATTACACATAGAAAATATGTTTTTTTGAACTGTCTTACAACATAAATATTAATATAATGTATTAAATTTATAAGTGATCAAAGATAAACATAATTTCAAATATTAAAAATTAAATAATCATGATTGAATTGTTTATAAATGATAAATATTAATTTATAAGATTTTTGAATATTAAAAAATTTAATACTAGAGAGTGTGGTCAATAGTCTCATATTGGCCTATAATCTCCCCTTTTTGATGATCACAATTCATGGAATTATTCACTAAAATCATTTTATGTGGAATGATATCATTGTACTTATAATCTCCAATTATTGATGACTATTTTTAATATATAGATAAATTTCAGCGATAAAATATTGAGTAATGTTATCCAAGAGAAATAACATATATAAGAGTGAAATCTAAAATAATGAAAATAAAGAGAATTCCAAATTGGTTCTCCCCATTTTGGGGATTATCAAAAAGAAAGAATCTTCAAATTAAGTAAAAATTATCCTTAATTAATAGAAAAAAGAAAAATAGATGGTTGAAAATAACAAAAAAACAAATAATAAATAAATTATAATGAGTCACAAGTCTTAAAATAATATAAAAAAAGACAATAAAACAATCATATCAAAGAATGATCCACACTATGGCTGAGGATTAGGAGGTTCCTCCCTTTCATAGAGGGGTCAATAGAGGGTCCCATATGTGGGGGTTGAGAAGATGGAGGGACTAATTAAATTTTCATAGAAGGTAGGATCAGTCCTTCTAAAACATTAGGTACAAGGCTGGGTTTGTGTTATGATAACAAAGGAGGCTGAATTTTTTCTTGGATCACTAGTTGAATCAGAGTCAAAGCATGAGAAAATGACATTCATGTTGGAGGTACTGATCTAAGAGGTCCAACATGTGTATCCGTGGGCACAAAAATCTCTTCACTTTGTACATGAAGGTATCAATTTAATAGCTTGATAAAAGCCTCAACAATCTCACCACCATACATCATTACTTACTCTAAATCATTCTTATACTCCACAAAATTATCCAAAAATGGAGTGAAGTCTTTCAACTACTGTACTTGATCTTTAAAAGCTCAGGTTACAGGAGGAAAAGACAGGTTCTCTATCATATAATTAAATAGACTGGTCAACTAATTCTTGGTAATGATATTTCGGAAATAATAGTCTACCTTTTCTATGATCTATAAATTTATAATTTCATCACTATTGGAATAGATTCTTACCATATCATGAACATTATCAATGTTCTTCTCAATATTTTCAGGGTTCCCCAAACAAGAAACATCAAATAGAGCTTGAAGATCCTCCATTATAATATTTCTGACCACCTTAATTTTCAGAGTCTGAGTTGTCTGACCAAATTCAAAAGGAATCTCAGTAGGAGAAGAGGTAGGAGTCTTCAATGTTTTAAGAATAGTATCCACACAACATTTTTACTTTGAGGTCAAAGTATTTGTTACATAATCAAGACCAGTCATTTATTTTCTCAAATTTTCATCAATTATAAAAACTATATCAGTAGTTGTAATTAGTTTTGGTTGAATCTCCACTATCAATTTCTTTGAAACATTATTTGCATCAACCCCACTAATAACTACTATCTAACAAGGAACTAAATCTTCTTTCTCAAACTGCCTCATTTTTTCTACTGAGGATCATAGAGAGTGTAATTCATCACACAACTTAGTGTTTTCTCTTCATGATATGTCAATGTCATTCACCATCTGAGATTGAATATATTTACTTACAACTAAACACACTTTTTCTTTAATCCTTTCAAAATCATCTTTAATGATACAGTCACTATAAAGGGTCTCACCCATTGATTCCCTTGAAATAGATAGAAAAACATTATCATCTTAATCTTTATAATCTAAATCAATTTAAACATACCAAGGATTAATTTCCAATTAAACCATTACATCATTATCCATAAGAGTGAGAGTATCACATCATAATATTCCGAGTTGAATCACCTCACCATCTTCATCTCCCCTTTCATGAGGCTCCCCTTAATCTGATCTCTCCTCAGTGGTATCTCATCTTTAGCATGAGGTATTTTATTTCATAAACTAAATGAGGTATATGAAATTATTTAGCTTATACTTCGACAACTAGTTCATTATTTTTTATTACTTCAACAACAACTTTAGGAGGTTCTTCCGACTGAGCCTGGTCCATATATTCAACCATTTGAACATACTCACCTTGATCATCCCTATGATTTTCAATATCACTTTCACTAATTTCATAATCATCGTATCTAGATACATGTTCTTCATTTCTTTTTCTATCACCATCTTATTTATCTTCGTCCTCTTCACTACCACTCCCACTTTCATCGTCTTCACATTGTTTTGCTTCTTCATATCCCCTAAATCAACATACATATTCTAGTCTACCAGAGACTTGTGTCCTCTCATATCCATTGTCATCATGGGTGGTCTCATCAGAGGGTAATGAATGTGGAGTAATAATAGGTCTAAAAGAAAAAAACATTGTGTGTTTTAGTGGCATTAGGATCACACCTATCATCGATAGGTGAACCTTAATATATATCTCTAGTGGAAGGCTCTTCCACATATTCTGAATAATAATAAAATTCCTCATTTAGTCCTAGAACAAGATCGATCTTATTCTTAGGATTAGTTGGATAGTCCATAGGATTGAAATTATCAGACTTTTTATCTCCATATCTAAAACATTCTCTCTTCCATGGGTTCTGGTTGATTTTAATCCTCTTAAGAATTTATTTACTAACACAGATCCCACTACACTCAATAATAACTTCTTCTCCTTCATTTACAAAACATTTCTATTTTATCAAAGTTAATATCTTCCTTGGATAAAATAGGGAATTATTTTTGCATGAAGTTTTGATCATTTTATTCATATACAGAGCATGCTATCTTTCAAAAATTACCTTGATCCCTTTTTCTTAGAAGATAATCAAAGTAAACATATTCATACTTTAGAGAAGAAAATTCAGCATTCCTAGGAGAGATCTAATGCAGAATATACTTAAAAAATATTCTAAATTCTCAACTGAATTTTCTAGTAATGGGTCTCATATTCTCATCATTTTTAGTAATCTCTTTCAGTACTATATCAAATTATATCATTTCAATCTCAGGTGGATAGGCACCTTGATAATCATAATATACACCATTATAATTGAGTTTATGTTATTAATCACATTTTCTTGAAGAGAAATAGATTCACTTTCTTCTAACTGTGTACTTGATCCAGGAAACATCGCTACATTCAAGAATAAACTACATATTCCTGTAAATTTCGTGAATGAGCATCAGGTAAATAGGTCTGTGATTATATGAATACCACTAGAGTCATCCTGATCTTGTCTAACCATGAGCAGTAGAGACATTCGTTCCAATATTCATTCCATAAAAATCTGTGTTTTGAGAGTTAAAACACTATTCCCTAGAATATGATTAATAGGTTCTAAAGATTTTCTCGATTCACCCTTTTGTTTTGTAGATGCATGAGACTTGACACCGTCAAGGGATTGCTTCACACATGCCATTCCAATAGTTCAGTTTGATGGTTATAAGGTGGACTATCAGAGGTAGAGAGACCAACGGATGAGAGAGTGTAAGAGTAAAGTATTAGAGTTTATCAATTCAAATTTATATCATTTAAGGAATTTGAAATGATAATATCAGGAAATTTTGAACGGAGTTAAACTAAATCAATGGAATAATTTCATTCTAGAAAGCATATAAAATGTATTAAAATTATTATTCATCGGTGTCGGCATGACAGATATTTCATCACACAAACATTTTCATCTTAACTAGGAATCAGTGTCGACCTGATAGGTTTTTAGCATAATAATGTATTAGTGTTGGCATGACAACTATGTCGTCATGACATAGCATCGGCGTCAGCATGACAACTGTGTCGGCATGACATAACATCAGAGTTGGCATGACAACTCTGTCAGTAGTACATAGTTATCGACGTCGGCATGACATTGTCAGCTTCATACTATCAGTTTTGGTATAACTTATTCACATAAAATGTTCTATAGAATAGAAACACAAGGTCCTATAGATTGATCATTCCTAACTCATGTTTGATATAGTTTAATCCTTCAGTTTTCAATGGATTAGTGAAAACGTCTGCAAGGTGATGTTTAGTGCCAATGAACTCTAAATTTATACCACATTTTTTATAATGGTCTCTCAAAATGTTATGCCTTAGATCAATGTATTTTGTACTAGAATGTGAAACAGTATTCTTAGAAATATTAATAGAACTTGTGTTATAACAAAATTTATATGGAAATTTCTAAATTGATATCCATAATCTAGTAATCTGTGTTTCATCTAAATTTTTTGTACACAACAACTACTAGATTCTATGTATTAGTATTCAAAAGTATATAATGATTTAGAATTTTTATTCTTATTACACCATGAGACTAGAGACATTCAACAAAATTGACATGGGCCAGAGGATTTTTATTTCAAACTTACAGCCACCAAAATCAAAATCCAAAATACTCACAAAATCAAATAGATTTCATCAAGGATAGAATAGACTTGGGATGAAAGCATGATTGAGCCATTTAAAAATCCTTTTAACATAAAAACATGAGATTCTTATGGGGTTTCGTTAAGACATTCACATATGCGTACACTAAACATAATATCTTTTCTACTGGTTGTTAATTAGAGTAAACATCTTACAATCTCTATCTAAGTGGTTTCATCAAAAGATTTAATATCTCTATCAATGTCCAAATTTCATGTGGTACTAGTTCAAGTGTTAGTACTCTTCATGCTTTAAAATCCAAATATTTTTAAAATATACATTGTATAAGTTCTATGATTCAAAATAATGACAACATTATTTTGAAATATTTGAAATCCAATAATGAATTTGAGTTCACCCAATAAACTCATTTAAAATACACTTTGCATCATTTTTTAAAAAGAAACACAAATATAATTTTTAGAAGATCCAAAAATAATATAATCAATATAAATTTGTACTATTAAAACATCTTTGTAAATTATTTTTCTAAATACAGTAGGATCAACAATACCTTTTTTTAAACAATTAGAAATAAGAAATGTGTTGAGACTATCATACCAAGATATTAGATCATTCATTAAACCATATAATGATTTTTTAAGTTTAAAAAAATATTTGGAAATTTAGGGTTTGTAAAACTAGAGGGTTGTTCAAAAAAAACATCATCAAATATATACCCATTTAGGAATTCACTCTTGACATCCATTTCATAATGTTTGAAATCCAGATGTGCTACATAGGAGATAATGATTTTAATTCCCTCTTGTCTAGATACTAGTGTAAAGGTTTCCTTATATTCAATTCCTTCTTGAGTATATCCTTGTATGACTAATCTAGCTTTGTTTTTAAATGTTTTACCAGTATCATCTACTTCATTCCTAAACAACCATTTTGTGTCTATATTCAATGTGTATTTGGATCTATTTATAAGTTTCCAGAATTTGTTTCTTTCAAATTGATTCAACTCTTCCTGCATATCCATCACCCAGCATTCATCATTGATAGAATCATTCATGTTCATAGGTTCAAGAAATGAATGAAAATCATGATGTTCAACCTGATTTCTTAGAGAATCTCTAGTTTGTGTTCCTTTATCTAAATCTCTAACAATATAATCTAATGCATGGTACTCGAGAGTACTGATAGGTTTAGAAAATGAAGGGCTAGTCACAATGGATTCTTTAGTAGTTTTAGTTTAATTATTTCTAGAATATATAGAATTTCCAGAATTGGATATTCTAACAGATTTCTTCACTTTTTGGTCAAAAGATTTAGTATGGATGTCCAGGATTGACATATCACCCTCAAGATTCTCTTGATCTGCCATTGTCTCATTTGGATATGTCTCATCAAACATTACATATACAAATTCATCCACACATTTGGTTATCTTATGGAAGAATCTATAGGCTTTAATATATATTAAATAACCTAGGAAAATTCCTACATCACTCGTGGAGGAAAAGTTTATTAGATTATTCTTAGTGTTAAGAATATATGATGTTTCAACCAAAAACATTGAGGTAGTTAACATTGGGTTTTCTATTTTTCCACAAATCATAGGGAGTTCTTTTAAGCATAGATATAATCAGGACTCTATTGATTATATTGAATGATTTATAGGAATATTCTACCCAAATGTATATAGGTAGGTCATATTTATTAATCATTGTTATATAAATTTATTAAAGGGTTCCATTTCTTCTTTCTATAACTCTATTTTTCTATGGTGTCTTAGGAGTAGAGAAGTTATGACTGTATTCATTTTTTGAGAAAAAGGATTCAAACTATTTTTTTCAAACTCACAGGCATGGTAAATTCATAGGGTTTTAATTATAAGACCACTGGGATTTTTTACATTCCTAGCATACAATTTAAAATGAGAGGAAGCATTAATTTTGTGAGAAAAAAAAGGTCCATGAATAACTAGAGTAGCCATCAACAGGAGAATGTACATAATGCTTCATAATTAAACATGAAACTCTAGAAGGTCTAAATAAATACATGTGAACCAACTTAAGAGGTTCATAAGTTGAAGCTTAATTATTTATATTGAAATATATTTTGTGGGGTTTACCCTTCTTTCAAGGATTACAAACCTTTCATTTGGAAACTAATGTTTTGTTAGATCCTTGACAAAGGCTTTTCTCATGAGCTTTCAAAGTTAGTGTATATTGTAGTGTCATAATCTCTTATGCCAAAGAAAATATACATTATTAAAAGCACTCAAGAAATAAAATTTTTGAAAGATTAAAGAATCTATGTTAATAGAATATATATTTTCATTTCTAAGAGTAGAAAATACTAACTTATTATTAGATTTAAGAAAATTTCATGCATCATTTTTAAATATATCATTAAAACCATCATCATGTAACTAAGAAACACTAATTATATTGTATTTCAATATATCAGAAAAAAGAAATTTAGAAATTAGAACTGATTTAGATATACCAATATGGTTGAGGCCAATTATTTTTTCTTTGGCATTGTCACTGAATGTGATATACCCACAATCAATGTTTTTTATATTCTTAATACATGATTAATCCTCTTTCATTTGTCTTGAAAATCTGATATCCATGTACCTTTAGAATTTATATGATATCTTCCTGTAATTTTCCTAAAAAATATACTAAACAAGGAATGCTTTTGGTACCCAGATTTGTTTGTGTCCTATAATATTATTATTAAGATCTTTGGGAACCCTAGTTTTTTATGGGTTTCTTATAAGAATTTTGTAATTTATTTGAAAATTAGACATTATTTGGTACAATAAAACATGAAATAGTCGAAAATGATTCATAGTTGGAACTCAAGAGAAATTTTTCAGAACTAGGCATAAACTAGATTTTTTATATTTTGATAATAAAATTAGTTGTTGTTGTATTCCTCTTTTCTGGTTGGTATCCTATTCTAGTATTATATATATGATATACCTTTATATAAATAATTTCAACAAATATTTATTTACCATGGGTAAATCTCTCTATAACCTTTTTCAATTTCTCATTGGATAATTTAAGTTCATTGTTCTCCTTTTACTATTGATAATTTCTCGCTTTTTTCATAGCAAGTTCAGATTTAATAGTGGTAGTCAAACATGTTCTTTCTATAATGATTTTTTTACCATTTAATTAATTAAAAGTTTATTTTATCATTTTCTAATATCGAAACTTTTCCACATTATTCATATTTTCATATTCTCTTTCATCTCCAAAATAATTGGAATTATGTTCAGAAATAATTTAGGGTTACCTCACATGTGATTGTCATAAAACACATATTTTCATTAAAAAAATTATTTGGAGGATTCCGAGTCACTTGAAATTTCTTCACAATCACTCAAAGTTTCCTTCAGGGACATATTATACATTGTATCCTTATCATCATACTTATTGTTGAAATTTATCTTGGGACATTCATACATTACATATCCCTTTATCTGACATTCAAAACAAATTATTTCCCTCGAATTATCACCTTTCGTCCAATCCTTTATCTAATGATCTGTGTGATCATACATACCTTTTTAGATGGGATTTATGAGGAATTTATTTTTTCTAAAAAAATTCTTAATCTTTTTGAATATTTTATCCATCTCCTCATCACTATCTACTGATGAATTTTCATCAAATGACCTTTTAGTTTCATCTTGAACAGTTTCCTTCTTTTTAGAGGTAGTAGATTTGAATGCAATATATTTTATTTTGGATTCAACATCGTCTTATTTGTTTAATATTAGTTCTTCCACATACATAATCAATATGAAAATCAGCTCCTTTACTGGTAACTTGCGGATATCACTGGATTCTGATTGATACAGAAGTACCTCTCCATCAATCTGGTAAGAATTTGGGTATTCTCATGATTTTCTCCTTGGCTGTAACATCCCTTCCCATAGAGATTATAGTATTCACAATGTCATTAAATCTGAGATAAATGTCATAAATAGGCTCATAAGGATTCATTTTAATGTTATCATATTTAATAATATTTTTGTTAAATCTCATTTCCTCAACACTATAGGTTCATTCATGTGGCACAGATAAAGTTTCCCAAATTTCATGGGTTATTTTTCATGCAGAAATTCTATTAAAATCATCATCACCTAAAAAACATTATTGGGAATTCATGGTTTTGTTATTATTTTTATAGTTTTCCTTAGTTGGTTCATACCAAGTATTTTTAGTTGTTGAAAAAATCATATATTCATATATAATTGATGAAAAAAATCTCAAAACCCATACATTCTATGTGCATTTTCATTTTCATTCTCCATTGTCCATAATTTATTCCATTAATGAATGGAGGTCTATTGGTAGCAGACCCTTCCAATCTATTATATATGATAAAAAAATAGGATTTCTAAGAACATGAAATTTAGATGTAACATAAATTTATATATCTTTTAAAACAACTAAAATCATTGTTGAAAAATATTCAAAAATAGATTTATAAATTAATATTTATAAAATAGAAACTTGAAAAACAAACTCTGATGACAAATTTTTGTCAGATTAGGACACTCATGAGGGGGTGAATTGGGATCCTATAAAAAAATTTAGTAAAAAAGTATATTTTAAATATTACCCAATCTAAAATAAAATTGTCCAGTTAACCAAGGAAGTAAAATAATAATATCTTGACTCTTCAAATAGTTTCTTAGAAGATTGATTAATTATTAGTTATAAAAATTAATATATTGATATAACTTTTGAAACTAATATAATAAGGAAAAATAATTATAAGTACAATCCATGAATTACTATCAAAATATAATTTAGTTTTCTCAAAATTGAATTAAAATAGAGAAATACTATATTGAAAACATAGCAGATATAAAACAATAGGTTTGTGCTCAATCCGAGACATAGTTTTCACCACTTTGTGATCACCTGCCACCATGAAATATATATAAATAAATATATTTATCCACACCCTGGATCGAGGTTAACACAATAGTACACATACTATCAAGGTCACAAGACCTCTACCACTATTCTACGTGGGAACAAAAATATACAATCAGGTCACATAGGACCTCCTCAAAAGTTCTTTGTGGGATAAATAAGTGTAAGAAGATAATTTTTTGAGGAAATATAGCATCCTTTAGTGTAGAAGACAGTGTACGTTTATAGTGAATACACACACATGACACTAAAGTTTAGCTTAATAGTACACAACAGAGAAGAATATAATATAAATGGATTAAATATTCTTGGATTGTTATTCAATTCATCAATAGATCCTATGATGTATTAGAATTGATGATTGAGGCGTCTTTTGGGATCATACCCTAAAAATGTAGTTTCATAGAGAACTAAGTTATGTCTTCTAGGAGTGTGGTATTCTATTTCCCTTAGGTTTAGTTTGATACTGCTCAGATGATGGAACTATGATGAACAGTGGTTCTCTGGTTCACATCAAGCAATAATGAAGGAATCCTTATGTGTTCTTCCATTCTGTATGGTTCTAGTGGGGGTCTGCTAGTATCTTCATGTGTATGCATGTCTGCGCGTTTGTGTATATTTCATGCTATCTTCATTGTATACATATATTTTTATCTTGACAATGTGCATGTTTGAGGTAGACACAGTACCTCATATTTCTGACAACCTCGTTTATGATGTATGTAGAAGAAGGTGTTAAATTAACCAGTCACATTAAAAACTCAAAAGATGACCATTAGAAATAATTTTAAATAAAATAAATTTTATATATTATATCAGTTGGTATCCCATTCTTTTGGTGACTCAATCCATTGGTGTGTCATTTTCATAGTCTTTCCATGCATTAGTGACTCATTTTAACTATCAGTGAGTCCTTTCATCAATAACACTTGGCATTAGAAGGTTATTTAAACTGACGGTATGGAATCTATGTTAGTGGGTCATTTACATTAGTTGCTCATTTTCATCGGTAGGTCATTTCCTTTGGTAGGTCATCTGCGTCGATAGGTCATCTACATATGTATGTCATCTATGTCGATATGTCATCTGTGTCTGTAGGTCATCTACATCGGTAGGTCAATTGATCTGTGGGTATCACATCTCTTCTGTCGAAGTCATTCTGTTACTCTTTGAAGTTATTTTGGTTTGGACTGTCTTATAACATAAATATTAATATAATGTACTTAATTTATATGAGATCATAGATAAACATAGTTACACATACTAAAATGTAAATAATCATGATTTAAATGGATAAACATGATTGATAGGAATTGACATGAATTATTATTATTTAAAAAAGTAATACTAGAGATGGTGGACAACAATCTCTTATGGGCCAACACAATAATTATAATAAAATCACATGGGATTTCAATAGTTAATTTAAATAAATATTTAAATTTTGATGAGGTAAAAAAAATTTCTATTTGATTAATAAAATGGATTAGTAATAGCACTAAAATTTTATTCTTTCTTACTTTTAAGGGTGTTATCTTCACAAATCATAGTGTTATCAGTTTGGCTGTTTTGTGGGATGCTGATTTCTTTGAGTCTTAGATTAGGTAGTTTCCTAAAAATGATTGTGAGACAGTGTATATTAATTGTGTTTTGTTATTTATTACACTCCACCACATGTTTCAGAATATGTGATCTATTCTCACATTGGACTACTATTCATGGTTTCTTCCTAAGATCTAGGTTTTTGGGGTTATTGATGGATAACTACTCACACTACACATTTCTCTCTTCTATACATATTTTGATATATTGGCATATTCAATATATAAGAGATTAAAATTTTATTATTTCTACCCATACATACTGTAGTGTCTCTCAATTATGGGAAAATAGTTTTTATAGCTTGTGGATGATTATGGTGATAGTATATTCATGTATATAAGAAATAATTGATTTTGGATATTACATGTGTAAGACCTTTAAATTTTGATGTCTTTAGGTATAGTAAGAATATACACATGTTATGATGGATCAAATTTTTAATATATTATTATGGGAATGTTATGGTGATGTGATAATGATATGTGTTTGTGGAAGTGATTCTATAGAAGTAGTTTTGATGTCTATATAATTTCTATAGGTGTTAGGAGCTATGTGATGAATGAAAATGGGTTTTAGGGGGAATAGTATTGTGGGAAAGTGTGATTGGGATATATTCTCTTATGTATATGACTTTGATATTATATTACCTACTATTAGTTACTTGGTGAGTAATCCTTGGTGAGGATAGAGATTTAGATGGCACATTTTTGGTACCATGTTGGTCTCCCTATTTGGTCGCAGCTAATTTTTTATTATTGTTTTAAATTCCCAGAAGAGGTTTTTGGGAGGATACTACTAAGAAAAATAGTATTCACACACACACACTCAAATATATATATAAATTTCATTATTTTCCTCTTGATGAATCTAGTGATTTTGATAAACAATGCAATCTCAGAGAGTTTGTTTAGGGAAATCTATTGTTTTTTGCCTTAAACATAGTATTTGTTTGCAGTACTATCCTTTTTTGTTCTGAAATATATAGAATAAAATATATTGGGATTTGGTTTGTTTATTTATTATTATCTATTTAGTATATTATTAACTTTTCATAAGAATTTTATTATAATACCTCCCATATATTCATACTATATACCCTGGGATATAGTAAAAAAATTATGTATTATTAGAGGTGGGCTTTCGAGGGGTCACTTTTTTCTTCACGTCCAGCCTGGTAGGAGAACTAGTGGGGGGAGGGGTGTGATAATTTAGTTTCACTTATGTAATTTCATGAATAATCAGGTGTGTGCATAACTACTTGGATGGTTTGTGGGATAGAAAGGATTTGGAGTAGCTATTTAGGAATCCATAAATTCAGAGAGTGAAGGTGGCCAATATTGGAAAGAGACATCATTAGTAGATCACTATATTTTTCTTAATCATTTACTTTGGTTTTAGTAGCTATATTATTTTATATTGATTTATTATGAAATTATTTTCATCATATATATATAGTTTATTTTTCTCAAATTTTATACATATGGTTGGTGACCACTAGAATGAATGTAATTGATTTTTCAATTTTTTGCTAGACCAATAATTCATATTATATTTTTAGAAGTATTTGAAATTTACTCACATTATCGTCCAAACATGGTAAATCATTCCCAAAATAATTTCATTAGACCATAGGTGTTAGTTGAAAACCCCTATTAATTAATAAATATTCTTAGGGTATGTGGTACTCTGGATCAGTTCGATGAATGATCTGGGTCAATTTGGATTTATATAGTTTTTGATATTTTCAAGAGAGGATATATAATGGTTTTAGACATTAAAAGAAACCCATTAATAGAATTTATTACACTATTTATGGAATAAATTCATGTTAATATAGATGTTCAAATGGTTTTTAAGTATCCTTGGGAATGATTTTGAACAGGGATTTAGTATCTTAAGTATAACATAGTGAATCATGGAAGGATTCATTTATATCAGTTGAGATCTAATTTAAGAATTTGTTCCTACATATGGTTGGTGACAGATTGAACATATTCTATCTAATATTTTGATAAATATTTGTGAATTAATTACATTTATTAAAATAAAATATTTATTTTGTTAATGGTTTTTTACATAAAATATTATGGGTTACCTAATTAATTAATGTCACTAATATATGCAAGTTATTGTTATCGGTCAACCTTTCTGTAATTTATGATGTTCAGTTAAATGGGTTTTTTTATGATTAATATTTGAAATACTTGTGTATTAGTTTGATTTTCAAAAAGTAAACAAATTTATTTTATGTCAAATTTTTTTATATTAGAGACTTTTAAATGTGGTTTATTTTTATAAAATTTTATTTCTTTTAAAAAAATGGGAATCATTTTCAACATAAATATTTATAAGGTTTATTGGTTTTTTGAAAAAGGGAATTTCAATAGTAGGTTTGATATTTTATTTTCTAAAATGAAAATATAATTCAAGTGGAAATAATTATATTATTATATGTATTTCATAAGTTTGAAAAATCGGGTGGAAGGTCAAAAAATTAAGAATTATAGGCAATTCCTCCAGTTCAGAGTCTATAATGGGATTATTTTGATGAAAATTGAGTTAATATTGAGTGTTTAATAGTTAAGATCTATGTATTTTAGCATTCGTGTTTTTAATTTCACATTTGTTGAATGTGTGAGTATTAGATATTATGCACCAGTAGAAAATTAGTGATCAAGATAAATTTTAATTTTTATAAATGGGAAAACATTGAAATTTGTAGGGAAAATAGAAATGGTTGATAGTTTATAAAGACCACATTCATTATTATTGCAATTAGTTGTTATTTTAGTATTTAGGATACATTTTTTTGAAGTGATATTTAGTGGAAATTTTGAAAATAGGGATTTCAATCTATAGAGTGATCATTTTGTATGATTTATCATTTTTAATGTGGGTGTTTGCGAATTTTGAGAAGATTAAATTATATTAGGAGTTAAAATTTTATGTTTTTGTAAAATGGAAATTTTGTAATGTTGAATCATGTGGTCATTGGATACTAAGAAGCTTG
This sequence comes from Viscum album, assembly GCA_963277665.1. Classification (NCBI taxonomy): domain Eukaryota; kingdom Viridiplantae; phylum Streptophyta; class Magnoliopsida; order Santalales; family Viscaceae; genus Viscum; species Viscum album. The sequence continues at coordinate 1,095,602,959 of OY728159.1, read as the reverse complement.
TCATCAGGTATATGATGAGTAAACAAATGGGATAAAACCCGCTGAATTTTCAAAAAGAGTTCGGTGGGATTCCATTAAATTCATAGTGAGTCATTGGGTGGCTCATAGAGGACCATCACTTACCCAATTCTTCCACTCTAGTTTTCAAATTATTGGTATGTTTTCCTTTTTTTTCTTTTTCTCCTATTTTATCCCCCATATTTAAGCTTTCAGGCTAGAATGTTCATTTTCAAGTTGATATCCCTCCCCCATCCTCAATTAATCTCCACATTCCCTCATATTCCTCCATTAATCAATGTAATTTAGAGTATATTTGACATTGTGAATTAAGGTATTCCTTTCCCTTTCCTCTTCAACAATTTCATTGTATACAGTTTCTTTATTTTTAATATTTGTCTTGGGGATTTTATTTGTGAACCCATGAGAGCATGTTGTAATCACATCTACTTGAAATGACTTTGTATCTATGGACTAGATAAGCCAATTAATGATTATTATCCTCTATTGATCACCATTTTGAAAAATGATCAATACATGGTGTACTTCTATAATTAATTTTTAGATATTATTCTAATTTTAATATTTTTTTCTTTTTTTATATTATGGGGATGTTGAATATTGGAGTTTCAAGATTCTATTGAGACTTATCTTTGAATATAATAGTTTTTTATTATGATATTTTTTACAATAATATGTTATTTGTGTTTAATTATTTATAAAATGTTATTTATTATTTCCAGGGAGCCACTTCAATATCTTCAATGATTGAGGTTCCCACAAATGTGTTATAAGGGTATATGCTCCCAAACCACCATATGTTTAGTTGGGATACAATTATCATGTTATAAATACTTTCTTTACAAACTATTTGAAATATTTAAATAATAGTTATAAAAAATGGTGGGGATTGAATTGAAAATTTTTATATTAAATTCAATTAGATTTAGAAGAAATTTTATGTGAATATATTAATTATCCTTAAATTTTCTATTTCATTTTTTTATTTAAATGTGTTTTATTAACTTGTTAGTAAAATATATGATCTTATTGTTGTTATAATTTTTGAATCCTCATTGAACTCTTTGTGTGACTTTCCTAACATGGAATGGATGATTGTCTGGAGATATCTATATTTATTGGGACAATATGTTTGTATTTATACAATTAGGATATCATGGTCTCTTTTTAATGAAAACTTTTTTTTATTATTTATTGTATATTTATTTTATATATTGTTCAATAATGTTCACTAATTATTTGGTGATTATATTTATTATCAATGAGTTTATTAAACTGTATGTCTTAAGGAATAAGTATGATGGAGGAAGAATTCACCTACTCAAAAATACATATATTATTTTCATGTATTGATGGTAAAAGATATTGATGATACCATTAAACATAAAAATGGATATATCATATTAAATAGAAAATGAGTCTTAAAGATAAAGTTGTTAGATTGTGATAAGGCACAAAATTAGATTCTTGTGTAAATGGTATTATTATGAAAGAGAAGTTCCCTTGTTAAAGGTACTTCTTATTGTATTTTATAAGAAGTGGAGATGTAGGGAGTAAAGTATGACACTAAGCAAGTATTATATATCATTATAGATATAATTAAAAATATAATAAAATTAAAATTATCAAGGAATGTGGATGAATTTAGTAGAAACTATCAATGGAGAAATCGACAGGAAAACTAATGAAATCAATATTAGTTAAATCACTTGGATTAATATTAGATATTACTAAGTAAAAAGATATAAAAAATATTTAGTGAAGTTTAAATGAATACTCTAAATTATGTATACATAATAATAAGTACCATATAAACATACTCAATATGTTTGGAAGTATTCTGATAATTCACACAAAAAAATTTAAAGTAGTTTTATAGTGATTTATAGAGACATAAGACGGAATCAGATGATTTAATTTAACACAATTTTTTTAAAAAAAATCTATATTTCTAAAGTTTCAGCTAAAGAATAGTATAGTCCAAATATGGGGGTGAGTCATTTAGAAATTGAATTGGATCATTCTATATCTAGTGCACAAAATTGGAAAAAGCCTGACCCAAGTAAGAGTCATCAGTTTTGGTTGAAAATAAAAAAGGTATTTCGGTGTAGTGACATTTCACGAGTCATCATATGAATCAGTGGAATTAAATAATAATGTAAACAATATTATATAACTATATATAAATCATATGGTGAACTACATAGGGGAAATCAGTCTCCTGAGATTTGGTAATGGTACTTATTCACTATTCCAAAGAAGATTCACTCACGTACGAGTGAATATATGGAGGATTTATTTATTCTTATATAGTAATGAAATTATCCAAGGGGATTGATTTAAGATTCATGATAATTCAGCCACATAATAGTTATCTATTTTGACATAAAAGTCATTTAAATCATGTAAGATTCATATCATATGAGTTATAAATATAATTTTTATCTAATAAGGTGAATGTTAACAATGGTAGTGAAGAAAAAATAACAACATAAAAGTCATCTTACAATTTCATGATATCTATTAATGTTTGAAATTATCCAAAAGCATGGAACTAAAATGTGTGATATAAGAGTAATTTCACTGTTATGTTATGATCCATACTAGGAGTTGTGTATAGGGCAGACACATTAAAATGTTCATATTTATAAATTATGAGAAATCTGATATTTTTGGAATATTTCATTTTCTAAACAATGAGATATTTGTTATCTCTAATGGTGTGCTTTCAATGTCAAAAATCATGTTTTTATGTCAAGTTAGGATTGTAGTATTTATTAGATGGATATAAATAGATATGAGACTAAGAATATTAATATTATATTTTTTTAACAAAGAAAAATTTTAAAATTAATATATATAATCAATATGAATTAAATGAGTTGTTGTCAATTTTTTTTCCTATAAATGAAAAAATTTCATTATTAATAATATAAATGAATCCTAAATATTATTTTTTTATTATTAAGTGGAATAAAACATCAAAAATAGATTCAAGATTCAATTTGAATGATGAGAAGGTTGAAGTTTAATTTTCTCTTAAATAAAATAAATTTTAAATCACGTGCTACAAAATTTAAAGACTATCATTATATAAAGAGAAAAGTTAATCCAAAAAATTTCGCTCTATAATTTTTATGTAGATATAAATATCATTTATGATCCTGAATATTTAAATAATATTTTGGAATAAACATTTTAGATCATATTTTATGTATTGAATTAAATCTATTGAAAAATATAAAATGTGAAAAGGAAATAAAAAAGGTATTCTCTGTATTATAGGATCATGGGAGATTCCATCATATGGTATGTTGATATAAAGTAAAATGGTGGATCATAACTTCATTAAGAGGTTTTTTATATAAAATATATAAATTATATTATTATAACATATATATAAATAATATGAATATATATAAATTTTCCAAAGACTGAAGGAACCTACGTGGCCCTTGAATAAATTACCCAATATTTCATAAAGATAAGATTAGTAAATTGGAAACTATTCTTATAAATAATAACAATATCTACATTAAAAAAGTATTCGTTTCCAACATTGTTTTTCTAGTCAAATACAAGTGTTTTCAATTTAAAGTATAAGAAGAAGAGATACATATGATACAATGTATTGTGAAGAAATTTTTTTAACCTGGTACATCCTGAGAGGGGATGGGTGAATCAAGGTGTCAATATTTATTTTTATGGATATTTCCCATGTGTAGTTAAGAACTAAATAAACCAATAATATTGAATTGTGTGTTCACCATAGTCACAAAAAAAACCAAAATAATGAAATCATCATTTTACTTGGTTCCCAAGTAAAGTATACTACAAGGATCATATAACGATGATGTATCATCTATACTAGAATCATCTTCATTTCACTAGTTTTAGGGATTAAAATATTTCTATATAGTAAATATTTTCAAGACTCAAAATATTTATAACTAATTTGGGTATAGTGTACCACCACCCTTATATCACTACTATTGACCTCTACATTCTGACTATGTTAGATTAATCATTCTATAGTTTTACAACTTGATGTTTACTTATAAATTAGTGTGAATTGTGAATGATAATTTCATCATTAAAATATATCATTGATTCTATATTTTATTTTTCTAATTTTTTACATAGGTCCATCCTTGGTGTTGGTATAAAGCATTGCCTAGGTAACTAGATTAACTCAAGTATGGATCACAAAGATTTTTGGAATCACACATGTTTGGCTCTCTATGGTTCCTTCACATGTATTTATTGTCCATAGATCTAGTATCTCATGTTTTTTATAAAATATCCTTAAATAAAATTAGGATTTCATAATGTCATTTAATCAGGTGAGATATGTCTATCCTATTCACCCTTATGAGTTTTGTGCAGATCATTTTATGAAACATCCTTATCACTAAACATCTCATGAAACAATGATCACACAACTCATAAACTCGAGTGGTTTTTTTCACAACAATTTTCCATAGCAATATCTATTAAAAAATTATTCATTCTAATCTTTTACCCATGTATCATCACTCAACTACTTTTAGCATAAGTGTCTATGCTCAGATATACCAAATGTATTGATAGGGTCTATAATTCTTCTCACAATCTTTTATAACTCTAAATTAGAGTTTATTATGATTTTTATAGGAAACCCCAACTATTTTCCCTCACTATTTCTCCTTTTTTATTTTTAGCTTTTAATTCATGCATCTCCACTTAAAAAAATTCGTTGAATCACACTACACCAAACTAGTGAGAAACTAGTTTGTGGTGCGCTACTCCACTAGCATGCATGAACTGTGAATAATTCCTAGCTAGACCTTCACATGATATTCTCTCCTACTAGTTCAAGAATACACTATAATTGATTCAAATTTATTAGTTTGAAATATTTACATTTCTCCTAAATAAAAATTGACCATTCCTCTGATTTCTCACACCGTAAAAACAAGAAGCATTAGAAAAATTCACCATTTTCATTTATCCATCTCCCTTTGTCTTTAAACTCTATAATCAACCTGAAAATATATTGAAAATATACAGAACATCAATCTATAACTTATATTGATTTGTTTAAATAATTCTTCCAGTATGGGTTTATTTATACTTAAAAGTTAACTTTTATTATGTACAAGCTTCATAATTCTTTTAGATAGCAGAAAAAATTACTCATATCTCACTTTATAGAAATGTGAGTAGTGGTCTACATAATAAATATGATTTCAAGGGAGACTTCCATTAATCCTTGTCTTCCTGATACTACAATTCTCAATATCTTCATACTTTTTCAACTTTATTTTAGAAAAAGATATGTTTCCTCTTAGATCATATCTCACCCATCATTCCATACCATATACACCCCCAAATATGGGAATATATATCTAAACCTAGATGTTTATCAGTTTATTTTTATATTTTCTCCATTTATTTTCATTCAAATTTCTCCCCATGTAATAGTATACCAAAAGTGACTTTCCATGCCTGAAACATACCACACAAAGAATTAGATGAAAATAGCGCAATGGTTAATGTAAATCATTATTAAGATGAGATAGGTGGCCAAACACTAAGGTTAAACCAATGTCTTCCATACAAGGTAGAATACATTTTTTTGGATAGGTTATCTACCACTTGTTTAGTAGTCCCAACATCATCCATTTTTACTACGAAATTCTATAAATATTCATTGATGATGTGATGTTGAATGTGAATATTTTTTAAGAGATTATTTTATGGGATTTTTTGTGATCTAAATCACAATTTTTTATCATTAAATATCACCATTCGTTATTTATCTTATTCAAAACTATTGTATCATCTAGATAAATTATGTTCTCTCTTTATTCATCAGGAAATATTTTATCATCTAAAATTCTAATATTTTTTTCTCATATTTTCACTCAACCATACAAAATAGTTATTTCCAACAAAAAACACATTTCCTCACATGGACATACTATCTTATATATCACCAAAATAGACTTCATAAAAAATTCTAAATGTTCATGATCTTTTGAAACATTATAGATCATACCAAAGTGGAGAGTTCCATGGATGCATCTCATTATGTTTTCACAAAAATATGTTTTTATTCATTCATAATATTCAGAAAATTGGTTTCCAAGAATGTTGTACAAACTATATCCAGTTTAGTTTTTTTAGTTATAGTAGACATTCATTTATTCTCTTAAATGAGGTAAAATCTAAATATTTACTATCATTATATTTTACAAGCTTGGTCACTTTTTTTTATAATCATTCATGTCAAATTTCCTCAGTGGCTATCTTATATTAATATCTTGAGAGAGAAAATATTAGTCATTCTTTTAAACTAAAAATTTCTTCAAATATATGAGTTCCCCAATCATAGACATTTTAAATTATAATCTAATGTTATTATAAAATTATACCATAAATATCTAATTAATCCCTCTTAAAATGATGTCATTCATATGAACAAGAACAATGAATTATTATTCTAGGGATATCATTTCATAGATATTGGGATCATCATCCCCAATTTTCCATTACATCTTCTTCATATTTAAATATTGGTGTGGATAACATGACCATTATATAGTCTTCAGGATATACAAGTCCATCATTAAACTGAAAATTTTAGTTTCAACATTAAAAATTAGAGAAATCATTGTTTGCTCAATATAAATGACCTCTTTAAGGACAATTTTCAAGAATGTATTCTTAACATCCATTTGATAATCCTTTCGACCTATTCGTCTTAATATATTCAGAAAGATCTTGGTTTTCTTTTGTCATTCCCCTAGAGAAAACATTTCTTCATCATTGATACCATCAATAAGATAATAGCCTTTATTTTCTAAGTGTTCCTTAATTATTTTCATAATTCTATGATCATCAAATTTATTCATTAAAATACACATTTATACAACTATATTTTCTTTTATATACATTCACGAAGATCATAATTTTGGTTCTTATTGATTTCACCATATCCCCAATTCACGTAATTAACCCATAATTTAGCTTTCATTTTTTATAAAATTAGGATGGTTCAACTTTTGAAAATGAATCATCATGTTATAAATTCTTCACTATCCTAATTAGAGTTAGTGTATATCTATCACCAATTATATTAGATGGATCTACCTTTAATCTTATGTTTAACCATTATAGTGTCAATTTCATGTCATCAGTAATGATTCCCTACTATGATTCAACCTCATTGTCCTCGTAATTCATACAAATATGAAAAAATGTTGCAGTTTTACTAGTACAATTTTCTTCCCACTACTCATTACAGGATATTTTATTGTTTTAACCACAATAATTCTTCAATTATTTTTCCATAATTACCTTAACATCAATAATCTCTATGATATTTCTCATCATATTGTTATATAATTTTTAGGGAATATTATTTATTGATTATCCAAGGAAAACTCCCACGTCATCGGAATTATGATACATTGGTTGATTCACTACTTTATTTGATAATTAGAATATAAATTTAGAAACATATCATTGTTTCAATAAGGTATTCATACCATACCAAATTTCCTAGGGTGTTTCATTCTACTCAGGTCTTAACAATTCCTCATTATTATAGTATACTATGACTTTTAATGTATATTTTCAATAGTGGTGAATGATTACACCTTCATTATGTAAAGAATTTTACATATAATTCACCATATCATTTATGTATTCAACTACTGCATTCAGTTTTAGATTTCATATAGATAATAATTTGTGTTTTATTCCATTATTTTCAAGGTAGTTATTAAGATCATTGGATTTTAATTTTTTCCAATTGTCATGCCATAATGTTTCAGTTATTAACCAATTCACCTTTATAACTCTTCTAAGATACCTCTTCATTCACTCTAAGGATTATCTATTACTATACATAAACATGGTGCTTTTAATTCTTCTATAGTTATAAATTAAAATAATGTATTACCTTTTTTTCTTACGTACAAGATATGTTCATTTGAGTACATGCGGCTATATGGATCATATTAATAAAAGTTGATTCCATTTTATTTTTCATCTGATAAGAATATCAATCAATTTTTTCATATATTCACCCATCACATGTCTTTTCAGTGTCTCGCTTCAGGTTTGGATTGTCCACTATATCATTCATCTTTGATATATTCTCCATGATATAGTCGTGAATGTGTCCTAGACTAAAATTTTGTAAGTTGTTCTCTTCAAAAATAGTTAGGAGACAAGTGCTTTCATGGATATAAACATGATATAAAATATTAATTTTCCTCTTTATTGTCACATGTGTGTTCTCTACATTATCCATGATTAGTTACCCTTTTTTCTTTAATGTAAAGTCAATACTAGATCCATTTATTGGACTCAAACACATGTGGTTATGGCATATACCATCAACATAGAGAACATATATACTCTTAAGATCACCACCTACAATGTGGGTATTTCCACACCTTCAATTTTCATAGATCTATCATTTCCAAATAACATAATACTATCAAAATGCATCCTAAATAGTTTCAGAAGAGTACCATTCCCAGTCATATTGAATAAGAACCCAATATAGAGTATCTAGGAACAACTATTCTTTGTAACTATAAGAATGATTTCTAAAATTTTTAATTTCTATCTAATTTTATTTTCATTACATTAAATTAACTTTTGGGATATAGATAATTGGGTCCTCCTAAAATTTATTCCATCATTAACATTGCAATCTTACTCTGTTTATTCTTCTTCATATAGGTAATATTTTTTATTTTATTCAATCTTGTCAGGTTTTTTATATTAATTTATAATTTCCATCCATAAATAAATTTTATATCCCTTATTAGTTTTTCAATCAATTTATTTTCATATATAATTAGACCATCAAAATAAATAACCCCAATAGGTACATATTCTAAATGATGAATGATATTTTTGAATCCTTCTCTTCAGTCTTCCGGGTGTATTCTATAGTAGTTTATATCCCATATATTGGGGTATTTTTGGATAATGGTTAGGTTTTTTCATAATAAATATCTTCTTACCTCTTCATAGTATGTCATGGTGTGGCTTAAATAGCCAGAAAAACTAACACATAATTTGAGGGAAAATTTTGTCAATAATATATCTTACCTCTTTGCAAATATTTGAGTAATTTTTATCTAATTTATAATACAATAGAAATGTAATACTACTATAATTGTTATTCGTTCCATCAATATAAGTGATCATACTTTGTGTTTTCGTTGTCTCAATCTTGGTTCTCACATCATTAACCTTATTCTCTCCATCAATATTATATTTCATTATCCATAATTTTCATGACACTACATCCATGTTAATCCCACATTTTCTCATGTATTTCATCCAATGATCATCCAGATAATTTTCAACACCTTCGGATCCCCCTTGGCTCACTGTAAATTTTTTTTATCTGAGAACATTCCAAATTTTTATTTCTTTTTTGTGACATTTTATTTAACCCCTAATTTTAATTTTTCTATCATATTCAAAACCACTTATTCATGGGATTCCACTTTCTAAATATTATCTTTCACCTGATCATTAAATTCATCTATGACCAAATTACATTATTAAATATTATTTTTAAGTTTAAATACTCATACTAATTCTCTATGATAGGTTTATTGATTTTTTACATCTATATATAGATGGAAAATTTTATCCTCAATCTAATCCTCATAGAAAAACTATTCACTCACCTAGCCATTTATTTTTAATTTTAATTCCTTTTAATCCTAATATCTTCTAGGCCCCCTAGCCTTCCCCCTTGAGAATGACGATAAATTTTTGATCATTTTCGCATTAATTTAAAAATTATTGTTATTCAACAGTTTCCATCAAAGAATCATCAGTAGCGTATTTTAATTTTTATTTATCTTCCACTATATAGATCTCATCGCTATCTTCTTCTTTCATCAAAAAGTAATTCCTTTGAAACCTTCTTATAGATGAGAATCTAATTTTCTGGTTTTTTCATTGAGGTAATTTCCTCAAAAAAATTATACCTTTTTTCTCACATTATTACTCATTAAACCATCTGAGACACTATAATGATGAAAAAAAATTATGGACCATTTTTCCTAAGAAAAAAGTTTATTTTTATATAGAGGATCGATCATTTATATAATTTTGAATTAAATTCAGATTTTATGAATTTAGTCATCTCTTATAGATGTTTTGGATATCAACCTTGACTCAAGGGTTGTAATGGGTGCTTGGGTGTGTATTGGATAACGGTAGAGGATGACCTCATCGTAAGCATTTCATTGAACTTGGAAGGCCACAACTCCATCCATACATCTCACTATGAGTGAACCATCTATAGTCCTTGGTAAATTTCATGAGAATTTCGTTTCACTATGAAAACTATTTTTTAAATCGTGATAGAATACTATTTGATGTCACATGAAAGGTTTGAGTGTTCCATTATGAATCATGAAACATTTCACAGTTGGAGATGTCATGTTGTATCCCAAATATGTCACACCATTATTTTATTTATAGGTGTTAGATCTTAATCATTGGATCGATCATGTCACAATGATGGATATTTGTTGAGTTTTGATCTATTTTTAATGGAAGTATCCAGTCATGACATTTTTAGGTCTTCCATGACTTTATCGGAGTGAGGCGGTGTGTCCGGCCATGGCCAACATGGTCAAGCCATGATAAATGACTGAGATGGTTTTTCTATCATGGTAAGAATAGTAATTTACTACGCGGCCCAACATTGAGATTAATGATAAGTATTTTTGAGAGAGATACAATTCGATAAAACATCCTTTGTAGCATCTGTACTCAGTTTCTACTAAAATAGTTCCTCGAGATGACTTGTTCTTAGGCCTCAAGTTTAACTCCCCATATATTAGAGTTTTCGAACTATAATAAGGGTTTGAAGGTGTTTTAATGGGGATACTATACCATCTTTATTATTATAAATAATGTTTATATATAAATAAATAACTGAATAAGTAGGAAAATATAATAAAAACTATAAATAAATAATAAATGAAAAAATAATTGTGAATGAATATTCCACAATGTACATGTAACATACATATAGAATGTAGAATATTATAAATGGATAGACTGAAAAAAGATCTAAAGAATGAGGACTCCAAATCCTGAAGGTATCCTGAGTACATGCCCATCCACTACTCCAAAGCTTCCATGTCTAGTCCATGTTTGTGAATGAAACATAGCCTAGAGCACAATCCATGGTCCAAACCTACAGTTGTGAGATAATATATTTGGGTACCAATCGGTGGCCCAAACAGGGTGTAAGATAAACTCAGTAGGCCACCACCAAAGTTTTCAAATTCAATGTAGTCCATAAATATAAAATACGTTAGTGTGAGATAATAATAAATAAAAATTGAATGAATGTAAATGAAATAATGTCAGATTCATGTTCCTCAAAGATACCTGGCTGAACATACCAATATTAGCCTATGAGGACAATTTCTATGAACAAGTATCACCACATAGTTATGTATGTATATATGTATGTATCAAGTTATTTAGGTATATATATTCACTATATATGTAGTAACATTTATAGCCAAATATATATATATACATTTTGTGATATCCCAAGAACGCGGTGTGACTCAAGAATCCATGCATAGTCTCAAGAGTCCCATATAGTATTAAGGTAAACCAGGACTGATTATCTCATTGAACATGGGACTCAATTCCTTACTATCAAATTTCTTAAGGGGAACCATGTTTTAGTATCACATTTTATAAGGTAAATCGTGCATGGGTATCACATTTAAAAAGGGACACCATTCCCAAATGTCACATTTAACAAGTGATTTATTGCCTAAGTATCACATTTAATATGGATAACCATGCACTAGTAACACATTTAATAAGGGGAACCATGCCTAGGTGTCATAATTAACAAGGGATTCCACTATCGAGTATCACATTTAATAAAATATTCCATGTCTGGTATAACATTTATTATGTAACATTTTCCCCATGTATCCTATATAAGATGAGACATTATTCCCAATGATTGTGATTAATACTATGAATAATAATGTTCATTTTATAATTTACAATAGAAATTGTTAATAAGAATATAATTAGATATTTCAGTTATATAATTTTTCTCATTTAATATATAATTAATTAAAAAATCCATGGTGATTTCTATATCAGTTATCATTTCATCATGTTAGACGTGTCATACATTTCATTTCATCAAATATTAGAGGCCAAGTGTATTTCATTTCCATAAACATTACATTATAATTCAATATTTCATTTCATCTACATAGTATTGTTATAGAATAAATTAATAATGAACTTGAGATAAGGTGGAAACATTCACACTACTTATCAATTTTTTAATTGAATGGAGCATCCCATTTTGGGAGAATACTAGTCAATACTATAACACCAAGATGTTATTAATAAAAATTATACTTAAATAATTATTATTCTTTAATATATTTCTTTTTAAGCAATATTGTGTTTAAAAAAACCACAATACATCCTTTGTATAAAATTACAATTATAGCCTAGCCATTAGGTTAATGGGAATAATTATAACTAACTTATGAAAATGCATTGTGAATTCATTGGCTATCAATTATTTATGAAAAATATATAGTATATATTTTTATTTTTTGAGTTAATTACTATTGGTAATGAAATTAATGACATTTATATATTATTATAAATTAATAAAATATTTTATATATTAATCCAATTGATATTGTAATCATAGGGTGGGAATAAACCCTATTTGTTATATAAACACCTACATTTGTTTAAAAGGGTAATCTTAGGCCTCTGAATGGAGAACCCATTTTAAATAAAGAATCTGACACATTAATAATTTTTATATAAAAAAAATAAAAATGTTTTTATAAATTGGGATCTATAAATTTAATTTTGTTTAATTTTTGATATTTTCTGATAATATTCATGTTTTTATGAATAGTAAAAACACACTAAATTTTAAGTGATAACATCTTTTTTCATCAAGATAATTTATATAGTTACTTATAATATTGAATGGTTTTAAAGTATAAAAATAACATAATTTTATCATTCAATATAATTTATCTCATTAGAATTAATTTTACTTTGAATTAATTTGTAAAAATATTTTAATTTATTGCAATGTTTTGACATTTAAAAACTTGTTCTCTCATTCTAACAATGGGATTATTTTTAAATTAATTTTTAACTCTTATGTGCTTTCACCTTTTAAAAATTTATTCTATATTTGGAATTAGTTTGTCCAATTTATGTTAATAGGGTACTTTTATTTTTGGGCATTATGAATAATATATTTGATAGTTATTTTTATTTCTATGGTTAAAGGTAAATCAGGTAATTAATGGAAAAAATATTATTATAAAATTACCTAAACACCTATATAAATATTATTAGATTACTAAATTATACCTTTATAATCTATTGTTCTAAATTTAATCACTTAATGTCCACTTACCTATGAATATGACATGAATATAATAAAAACTCATTAATGTTCTAAAATGACACAATATAATTTTATATATGTATATTAATTTAAATATATGGATAAATAAGAGTTAATATAGACTATTTATAGACTCTATAAATCTAAAATAGTTACCTATACCATAGATATTTATTTATAATTTTTATAGAATAAATAATTTCCATCAATGATGACAAAATAGTGATGTAGAAATAATTTTTTTAATAGAAATATCAAATAAATGGTCTTAAAAATATTAAATGAAATACCATATGTACAACATAATGCACTCCCCAAATTCTATAGGTGAATATGAAATGTAATAAGTGTATTAAATATTTTCTTCTAATTTATCTTCTATTTGGATTTTATTTAATGTAAAATTAATGAATAATGAAAAAATTTAAACCATTGGTATTTGATAAAAATAAAAATTTATTAAATTATTTAAAAATCATGAAAATATTTAAAATTTAAAAAGTGATAATTATAAGGTACAAAATTCCATAAAATATCAATTTATGGTTAATTAACACCACATATGTAAATATTTATAACCATTAAATATTTTGAATTTTATTAACATAATTAAAATTAAATAGATTAACTAAGTCTCAATTAAACATATATTGTTTAAATTAACAAAATAACTTTTCCAAGATTTATTTTTGGATAATATTAAAACGCTATTTCATATCATCATCGAAATTGGGACATTTTGGAGGTTTTTGGGGGTGGGGATGATTTTATAATAAATTATTACTTATGGACTTTTCAAAAGTGCCCCCACCTCAATTATAAAAGGGAACATCTTCCCTCATCCATTCACTTTATTTTAAGCCTTCATGCTCATCCATACCCTGACCATTTTCCTTCTCTACTTCACTAGTTTCATTCTAGAGATTTTTTTCATAGTCAAAGTCCAACTCTAGTTTTTTAATAAGTGATTTATAGAAAGCAAGTCGAGTAAGATATAATTTTTTTTTCGATTCTTTCAAACTTATTTCTTCTTCTACTTCCACAACATGATTTGTTTCAATATAATGTAATAACTCTAATATTAATTATATACTAGGAGGTTATTATTATTATGAAACAACCATAGACCACCTTCTACCCATCCTTTGAAAAATTAAATCACTATGCGTGCGTACGTACGCCTTAACGTCTCCACGTCGTCGTGTAATCCGTTTTTCACCACCACCTTACATGGATGTGTATAATGATACAAATAATAAATATATATATTAGTTATATAAAATAATATTTATTCTGAGGTACTTTACACCATACAATTCAATAACATTCATCAATTATTGGAACGATATCATCTCCCATGCGTACGTACGACCTATCATCTCCACGGTGCAATGTGATTCATTCTACATAATCTTTATTAAAGCCTGAATATAAAAATTAATTGAATTAAAAAATATGATATAATTTATACTAATACAATAATTTAAATGAAATCACTATAACCAATAATTATTAATAATAACTTATCCGACAAAACATTCATAGGAATATAAAGCAGTTAAAACTCAAATAACAAGGAGTGATGAAATATTACTAACGAAATGATGAAAATATTATCATAAATGTTATAATAAAAATTATTATGATTCTAGAATAACTAATTATCCTTATTTATATCATTATATAGGATTTTTGGATACATACAAAGCATGTTGAACCTAAGGTAAGGGATATCTTTTTGAATCTCATTTTTATCCAAGATTTTTTATTCGTAATTATTTACTAGGGTATATTTATCATCCACATCCATGTTTCCAAAATATTTATTTCAAAATATTCTGTATATTATTCTATAATTTTACCCATTACTGTGTTTTCACAAAATGGTTTGAATGGAATATTTTGTTGTTTTCGAAACCAGGTACTTTTGGACTTTTCTATCAAAAATACGACAAGAATGTTATTTTTCCTTTTACAGCATGAACAAGTTTTTACACTTTCATAATTACTTATTTCCATGAAGCTTCCCTGACAATATTATAATATATTTTCCATAATAATATTTTTCCTAAATTTTTGAGGCATTTTGAAGATGTAAAATGTTTTTTGAAGAAGAAAGTATATTTTCCTCATGAATTAATTTCATGTGTTTTCTCAAAATTATTTTCCATATAAGATGACACTCATTAAATAGGGTTGTATTTATAAAACTATTATTACTATGATTTTATTCTATTTATGATGGAATTTTATTTAATAAATCAATTTGTATTATATCAATTATGATGGAATAATGTTTTAGAATCCCATTTTTTCATGGCTTACGCTTTGGTGAATGGTTTTATGATTTTGTGAAACATGTAAGAATGGTTTAATTATGAGATCGGTGGGACCAATTTATACCTTCAATGAATTTTTTATTGATTTATATCTAATGACATATTAATGTCTGGAATGAAAAGTAAATATGGGTCTGTAATACATGGGCGGAAAGAGGAGTGAACTCGGTTTAGTAATGGACTTTGTCTACTATGATGGTCTCAAAAATGAACCTTGACAAATATGAAATGAATTTATATGCATATATGTTTATGACACTAAATTGCATGTCATATGTTATGAATATTGGGATTATATTGAACGTTTTTAATTTATCCCATTATATGATATTATGATCTTTTATATGCTGGATTAGAATTTCAAATTTTATATTCTAATGATTATGATATGATTGATATTTCCCTTGTTTATCCTTACTAAGAATTTTAGATCACCCATTCATATGTTTATTTTCCCTAGGTCAAGAAGAAGGGTATTAAGTAAGATATATCAAAAATGAGTCAAGTTATAAATAAATAAGGGGAGACAATGTGGATTGTTTATGAAGCAGTTGTTTATATTTCCTAGTTTCTAAAGACTCTAAACCTATATGGTCCTAAGGTCGTGTTTGTTATCTTATATTTTAAATATTATTCAATTTTGAATTAATATCTATATGTAAAGTATGGGATTTTATAGTTGGTATCAAATTAAGGTTATAGTTAACCTTTGGAAACTAGGATGAGAGAACCTTAGTAAGAACCCTAAGGATATGTCTTAGTATTGGTTATAGTCCTATACTAGTGTTTTAGAAACAACCGTGAATAACCTAAGAGAAAATCTAAAGTGTCCTAAATGAAAATTTTATTCTTTAATTTCTTGGTATACCCATTAGGATTAATATTTCTCACACTATGCTTCTTGTATTTAGTCAATGGATGTAACCTGAAGGAATCGTGTTAATATTGAATGCTATGGAAAATGTAATGATTGTTCCACTGAGAAACCAAGTATTATGGGAGATTTATTATAGAATCATGTATCCAATATCACACAACATTCTCAAGCTATGAATAATTTCAGAATTGAAAACAAAAAAATGATGGAGAAACATTCTGTTGAATCCATCATGAGGGAGTGTCCACCTTTATTCAGCCGGACTTCTAATCCATTAGTGGCAAAATAATGGATAAATACCATTGAAAAGATATTTTCATTTTTATAATGTTATGAATATGAAAAATTCCTCTTAGGATTGTATCATTTGGAAGGAGAATCTGATCAATGGAGGAATCTTATCAGGAATATGAGGCGAAGAGATGAAATTGAGTCTATAAAATAGGATGAGTTCAAGAACTTATTTTCCAATAAGTATTTTACTTTTATTCTCTAAAGAATGATGGATATGGATTTCATTGATCTTAAGTTAAAGGATTATTAATCTATTGGTACCTATGGATAAAATATTTCAAAACGTCCAAGGTACACTTCCGAAATTATTATCTAACCTCAGAGTAAAGTTAATTGATTCTTAAGTGGATTAAAATCTTGTCTTTGAAGGGCATTATAGATAAGTGATTTCAATAGAAAAGTGGAAATTATTTTATGTGATCTCAAGGTTGATATGGATATTAGAGTAACCCGTCAATCATATGGTTTTGATAAGAAGAGAAAAATATAATTCAAAAGAAAAATATAAAGACCACACTGAAAAGAAGATGACTTTTCCCTTATGCTCAATGTGTTGAAATAAACATGGAGATAATTTTCTTAAAGGGACTGGTAAATATTTTAATTGCGGAAAATATGGTCATCAGGTAGTTGAATGCTGATGTTATAGGAAAAATATGTCTACTTATGCGAACAAATAAAATGCTACAAAGAATGCACCTCATACACGTCAATACAATATGTTCCAAGAAATGGGGAATTATTCCAATAAGTGCCATAATCCAAGGGTTATTGATGATGATCGATGTCAAAAAACTCTTAAGGACAAATAAAAAGGAAATTCACATGAAATAACTATCAGCAATGTGGAATACGAAAATGAAGTGCTGAAAGGTATACATACCATCCACTCTAAAGTATATGATATTTTATTGGATTCTGGATCCACTAACTCTATTATTTCTAAAGAAATTTGTAAGGGTATTTTTCTATTACTTCAACAATTAGATTTTTAATTATCTGTGACAAGTCATAATGGAACAACGGTCACATCAAATGTTTATAATTCTTCTCTCTTTGAAGTTTGTAGGAAATTGATTCTGGAAAATCTTGTGATCCTTCCTATAGTGGAATTTGATGTGATTATTGCCATGGATTGGATTTCTCTATATGTAGATTATATCAATTTCTTGGAAATAGAAGTTACATTTCGTATTCTAGATCAATCTATGGTTATATATCGTTGAAAGGATGAATATAACCTTCCAGTATAAATTTCATCCATATTATGGTTCTTTATTACTATAAATGAAGGTTATTTATCTCAAATGATTGGGGAGAAAATCATGATTAAGAATATACTTATTGAATGGGAGTTCAATGATGTCTTTCCAGAATAATTTCTAGGACTTCCACTAAATCATTAATTTTAGTTTCAAATAGATCTCACATCGGATGCTATGCTAATTTAAAATAACTCCTTATAGAATGACCCCAATTGGGTTGCTGGAATTGAAGAAGCAACTACATGAGAATCTTGAAAAGGGATTCATACACCCAAGTGTGTCACATTGGGAAGAAACTATTCTATTTGTGAAGGAGAAATATGAACCAATAAGACTATTAATTTATTATCGAGAACATAATAACATCACTATCAGGAAAAAATATCCTCTTCCCCGCATTGATGACTTATTTGGCCAATTATGCGGAGATAAATACTTTTCCAGTAATTTTCTTTATTTAGGATATCAAAAATTAAGAGATAAAAAGGATGACATACTAAAGATGGCATTCCATACAAGGTATAAGCACTATGAATTTATAGTGATGCCTTTTGGTATTTCTAATGCTTGTGATGTCTTCATGGATCAAATTAATAGATTCATTAGAGACTATCTCGATCAGTATGTGGTTGTCATTATAGACGATATTCTTTTCTATTCAAATAGTAATGAAAAAATATGAATACCTCATGATAATTGTACTAAATTCTTCAATAGAAGAAAAAAACACTATAAGAGATTTACCATGTGTGATTTTTGGCTTTACAAAGTTTCATTTTTGGGCCGCATAATCTCAATAGAAGAGATATCGGTGGATCCATCCCATAAAGAAGTTGTCAAAAGTTAGTTGAGACTAAAATGTTAACTGATACATGATTTTTTCTTGGTTTTTATATATATTATCAATGTTTTTTGAAATATTTTTTAGAATTATCTAATCAACTAACCATGTTGAATGGGAATGAGGTTATGTTCGTATTGATGAAAGAATTTGAATAGAATACCAAATGACTAAACATATGGTTAACCAGTGAACATGTTCTCTCACTGCCTTGTATTGGAGAAAGGATTGCGATATATAGTGATGCATCCATGAAGGGTATAGGACGTGTTCTCATGAAAATTTATATTTTGATAGCTTATGCAACACGGAAGATGAAAATTCATGATAAAATTTACCCAACTCATGATTGGGAGTTAGCTCCGGTAATCTTTTCCTTAAAGATGTTGAGGACTTTTTCATGGTGAAAGGCTCCATATTTATAGTGATCATAAATGATTAAAGTATATTTTCATACAAAATGAGTTGAATATGAGACAATGATGATGGTTGGAGATGATTTCAACTTATAACTGGTCAATACATTACCACTCTGGGAATGAAAAAATGGTGGTAGATGAATTAAGTCGACAAGACCATGCTATCCTATCAATGATGAGGATCACAAAAGATCTAATATTTATGTATTTGGAGAGTATGGATCTTGAAATTTTAAAGTATTGTTGGAAATCATATCTTTTTCAAATGAATGTTCATCAATCAATACAACTGAAGATTAAAGAGGAACAAAAGAAATATATTGAGCTATAAAAGATGGTGAGAAATGGTCCAAAATTCAACCTTGATTGTGATGAAATAATTAGGTTCAAGATATTGGTTTATATTCCACCCATACCAAAATTAAATAACTATCTATTTGATAAGGCTCATAGTTATTAATTATCTATTAACCTTGGAAGCACAAATATGTACAGTGTCCTAAAAGACTACTTCTGGTGGGATGGCAGTAAATGTGGTGTTGCTAAATATATCCCATGATGCTTGGTTTGTTAGCAAGTTAAAGCTTAGAGATATAAGTTTAAGGGAATGTTACAACCATTACCATTCTAGAATGAAAATGTAAAAACACCCTTATGGACATTGCCAATATAATTTGCAAAACATCCAGTGGCAAGAATTCTATTTGGGTTATAGTTGAACGCCTTAGGAATCCACCACACTCTATTGCTATTAGAGAGGATTTATCTCTTGATAAACATGCAAGGATATATGTAAAAGAAGTGGTAATATTGTATGGAGTACCACATTCCATTATATATGATCGATATCCTAGGTTTACCTTGAAGTTCTGGAGAAGTATTTAGCATTCTCTAGATAAAAAGTTGTGTTTTAGAACTTATTATCATCCTCAGATAGGCGGTCAGTCAAATAGTACAATTCAAACTATGGAATACATGTTGGGAGTATGCATTATGGATTCCAATGTTAGTTGGGATCAACACTTACCATTTTTGTAATTTTCTTAAAATTATATCTTCCACTTCAATATTCAGATAGATCCCTATGAATCCCTCTATTGAAACATGTGTAACTAGGTCTTATTGATGAAATGGAATAAAAGGTTAGAACCATTCAAGAACACAAAATATCAGCTTAGAGTTTAAAAAAAATTACACTGATAATGAAAGAAAAGACCTATAGATTAAAGTTTGTGAAAGGGTGTTTCTACAAATATCTCCCTGGAAGAGAGGAATCAGATTTTAATATAAGGGAAATCTGAGCCCTAGGTATATCAGTTCTTTTAAAATTATGGATTCTTTCAGGAAGGAATCTTACAGATTGGAACTTACACCAAATCAATATATAATTCATGATGTGTTCCATGTATATATCCTATGAATTTAAATACCTAATCTTTCACATGTACTAAAATCATATGTTATATCGCTGAAGAAAGATCTTTCTTATGAAGAACAACCGATAGAGATTCTGGATCATAGTAAAAATATTCTACGAAACAAAAACACTTTCTTGTTTAAATTTTTATACTGAGAACACAAATTTTAAGAAGCTACATGATAACATTATGATATTTTGAGGGATATTTATCCTCATATGTTTGGTTACAAGTGATGAATTTTTTGGATGAAATTCATTTTTTGGGGGTTAGAACGTAACACCTAGAAGTTTTTATGAACAATTTGTTTTAAATAATTATTATTCACCAGTATATTATGTTTCATGAAATTGTGAGTTTAAATGAACTGTGAGTCGCTCTTAGTATATAATTATTGTTATATTATATTCATTAGATTATCAAGAATAGTTATAACTAACTCCTAAAAATTCATTGTGAATTCATTGGATGTCAATTATTTATGAAACAAATAAATTAGATATTTTTATTTTTGAGTGAATTACAATTGGAAATGAAATAAATAATATAAATATGTTATATAATTAATAAAATATTTTTTATATTCATCCAATGGATATTTTAATCATAGGGTGTGAATAAACCCAATTTGTTGTATAAAAACCTACATTTATTTAAAGTGTAATCCTATGCCTTTGAAAGGATAAACCATTTTAAAATAAGATTATAACAAATTAATTAATTTTATATGACATCATAAACATGTTATTTTAATGTGGGATATAAAAATTTACTTTGGTTTAATTTATTATATTTTCAGATAATATTCATGTTTTAATTAATAGTAAAAACACACTAAATTTTATGTGAAAGCAACTAATTTCATTGATATAATTTAAATGTTAAAATTATAATATTGAATGTTTTTATAGTTTAAATATAATATATTTTTATAATTAAATATAATTTATGTCATTAGAATTAATTTTACTTTATATTCATATGTAAAAACATTTCAATCTTTTGTAATGTTTTAACTTTTCAAAACTTGTTCTCAAATTCCGACAATGGGATTGATTTTAAATTAATTACTGCTAATTCTGTGTTTTGAATTTTTAGAAATAGACTCCATATTTGGAATTAGTAAGTTCAAATTATGTTAATAGGATTCTTTTATTTTTGGTAATTATGAATCGTAACTTTGATAATTATTTGTATTATTATGTTTAAAGGTAAATCAGGTAATTAATTGTAAAAATAATAATATAAAATTACCTCAAGACATGTAAAAATACTATCAGATTACTATATTTTACCCTTGTCATATATTTCATGAAATTTAATCACTTAATGGCCACATTCCTATGAATATGACATGAATATAATAAAACTAATGAATCTGTCAAAATATCACAATATCATTTTATATATGTATATTAATTTTAATATTTTGATAAATATAAGATAATATCGGCTATAGATAGTATATGGAAAGATAAAATAAATACATACATAGTATAAATTTATTTATATTTTTAAGGGATTAAATAGTTACCATTAATGATGACACAATAGTGATGTAGAAATTAGTTTATTAATTAAAATATCCAATAAATGGTTTCAAACATATTAAAAGAAATATCATATGAAATAATTAATTTTATCCATGAATTTTATAGTTGATTATGAATTTTTAGGAGCATATTAAATATTTAGTTTTGAACTTGTATTTTTCTTGGATTTTATTTAAAGTCAAATAAATGAATAGTATCAAAATTGACTATTTATATTTTATAAAAATAACAATTTATTAAATTATTTAAAAATCATTAAAATATTAACAAATTACAATGATTAATAATGAGGTCTAAAATTCCAAAACATATTCATTTATTTTCAATTAAAACCTCATAAGTAAATTTTTATAACCATTAAATATTTTGAATGTTATTACCACAATTAAATATAAATAGAATAATTATGTGTCAATTAAAAATATATCATTTAATTTGAAAAAATAACATCTCCAAAATTTATTGGTTGATGAAATTACATCCCTATCTCATCGCATATTCAAAATTTTTATATTTTTTATGTTTTTGGGGTAGGGTTTTATTTTAATATAAATTATTTTTTATGGAGTTTACAAAAGTACCCCTCACCACAATTATAAAAGGGAACCTCTTTCCTCACCTATTCAGTTAATTTTGAGCATTAATGATTATAAATCCCCAAATATTTTTACTTATAAACGTCTTTATTTAAATTTCAGTGGTTCTGGTCATCTTTAAAGTCCAACTATAAAGCTCTAAGAAGAAATTTAGAGGAATCACGTTGAGAAAGAGGTAATCTATTCTACAAATTCTTTCAAACTTATTTCTTCTTATACTTCCTCCACATGAGTTGTTTCATTATAAAGTAATAAATTCATTATTTCTTATATTCTGATAGGTTTTTAAGATTATAAAACAACTATAGTCTCCCTACTACCCATCCTATGAAAAACGAAACCACCACGCATGCGTACATATGGCCTACCATCTCCAAGATGTGTTGTGATCCATTTTTCACCACCACCTTACCTGAAATGGAATAATGATGGAATTAATAAATATATATAAGATTAATATAAAATGATATTAATTTTGAGATATAATAATCATCCAATAAAATAGAATTCAATAGTTTAGGTAATGACAATGCCTTTCCTGTGTACTTACAGCTTATCATCTCCATGGTTTGGTGTGATTCATTCTATATAATATTCATTAAAGAATGATTATATAAATTAATTGAATGAATAAATATGATATATATTATACTAATACGATATTATAAATTATATAATAATAACCAAAACATATTAATAATAACTTATATGATTAAACATGCATTAGAACATAAAGCAGTTATTACCCAAATAACGAGTAACAATGAAATATTACTAACAAACTGATGAAAATATGATCATAAATGTTTTCATAAAAATTATTATTAATCGAGAATAAATTTCTAACACTATTTAAATCATTATAACATAGTTTTGGATACATACGAAGCATATCAGACCTAAGCCAAGGGATAACTTATCAAATCTCATTCTTATACAAGAATATTTGTTCTTATGTATTTTCCAGGGCATAATTATCATCCATGAAATTATTTACCTATTTTTTAGCTTTTACTAAAATGTTATAAATGTATTATTTTTTCTTTTTTGGTATGAGGTACTTTTTGAATTTTCCAGAAATAGTACGAAAAGAATGTTTTTTTAAATTTTATGACATGAATTGATTTTTATGCTTCCATGATTCTTTATTTCCTTGAACCATACACTACTAGATTACAAGGATATTTTTAGACAAATTTAATTATACTAAAATTGTGTTTCATTTTGAGGATGGAAAATGTTTTTTAAGATGAAAGGATTTTTTCTTTAGGAATTTATTTCCAGAGTTTTCTCAAAATTATTTTCTATCTAAGATGATAATATTTAAATTTGGTTATATATTAACCCTCTTATTACAATGATTTTATAGTGATTAATATGTTATTGTATTTAGGAAATCAATTTTTTTTATCTTTTATTAGGGAATAATGTTTAAGAAACCCATTTTTTGTCATGGGTTACGCTATGGTGATTTTTTTTTTGATTTTGTGGAACACGTAATAATGGATTAATTATGAGATGGATGAGACCTATATATCCCTCCAATTCATTGGGTAAGTATTTATATCTCATGAGATAGACATGAATGGAATGAAAAGTAAATCTAGTTCACTAATATAGGGCTGGAATGAAGAGTGAACTCAGTTCAGTAGTGGAATTTTTCCATTATGATGGTCTTGGCAATGATTCTTGACTAATATGAAATGATTTTTGATGATTATGTTTATATTCCACTAAATTTCATGTAATATTTAATGATTATTGGGATTACATTTCAATTTTGTTATTTATCCCATGGAATGATATTATGATATTTAAAATGGAGGATAAGATTTTCAAATATTATGTTCTTATGATTGTGATATAATTGATATTTATATTTTTTACCCTTATTGAGAATTTTAGCTCACCCTTTCGTATGATTCTTTTCCATGGGTCATAAAGAAGGGTATTAAGTATGATATTTCATAAATGAGTCTACTTATGAAGAAATAAGTGGGAGATAGTGTTGATGTTTTATGAACCAATTGTTTTTGTTTCACAGTTTCTAAAGACACTAGTCTTATATGGTCCTAGCATGGTGTTTGTTACTTTATGCAATAAATATTATGTAATGTTGAAATGATACATATATGTAAAGTATGGTCCACTAAAAATAAATTTAAAAAGGTGGTTTCAATTACATGTATAAGCTTTAAGGATAAGGAATATTAGAGACATGCCCAAAGGTGGATCAAGTTAATATATACATCCTCTTATGGTGAAATTTAAAAGTACCTTAGAAATATGAATTTAGGCATTAAGTTCTACATAATAAATTTAACCTTTTTAGTGTTTCCCATGTAAGATTGGTTGAATAGAACAACAGTGTAATTTATAAAGAAATGAGAGTTTAAGGTAAACATTTTTGACCACCAAACTCATTATTAGGACGATTCACTTTTCTAATATTCGGATTTTAATTGATTCGGGATGAGAAAAATCAAAAGATTATAAAAATTACCGAAAAAATTCCAAGAGACCTCACACAAAAGTAGCATACAAGATGTTTAGAAAAAAAACGAAAATGAAAAGAGAGATAATTATTAGACATAATGAGGGAATTCTAAGGCATCTGATGGTAATGAAATTTTTTCCAATAATGAAACATAACCACCCACTAAAGAGATAGGAAGAGGAGAAATGTGTGGGGGACCTAATGTGAAAAATGGTGGTGAAAAGTTGTAGAAACCCTTTAAGGACCATAGAGGTAAAATGGTAATTTATTTCCTTTTATTAAGACACATAGTTTGGCTAAATTTTTGCCAACCGTCTGGTGGTACTATCCCAAGTGTCACCCACCTCCCATGGTTGCCGCACAATTATAAAAAAATGAACAGGTCATCTGGTATACCTTTTTGACTTTCTACAGAACATTCACATGGGTTTTTGGCCTAGATTGAATAGTTAATAAACTATGTGACACCCTCCGCACCCCTACACTATGAAAAATAATTTCCCCTAGAGGGATGAATTGACTCCTTCAACCATGCAACCCAGTCTGTTCCCCAACAAATGAATTTTTGGAGCCTAATGCTCCCTAAACTCCTTCAAATTTCCAAGACACTTCTCAATCCTTTAACTTATTGTAAAAACTATCACTTTTATGTTATAAATCTATTAAAAAATCAATTATAAGATTAATTTAATATTGTTCCCATTCACCAAATGAAATTATCCATCCCTTGAAATGTCCACAATTAAAAAACATTAGACATTAAAATTTCCCCACATTATAACTTCTCATCACTATGAATACATTTAGAACATAGAACATAACCCATCCTACTTGGGTTGGGGAATTTTTTATTTAAATTTACATGTTTTTTAAACACCAAACATTCATATAAGCATCCTTTTATAGTACGTGGTACATAAGACATTAAAAACAAGCTAGTTCTTGTATTCAAACTAAATCCTTGATATGAAGCCTAGTTGGCTTTTCCTCACTAGAGACACAATCACATAATCTTATCTTTCATCATATGACCCATGGTGCTCCCCACCATTGGTTCTACACATTAATGGAAAATTAAAGGCCATAATACTTCCACCCTAACAATTACTTATGGATGAATGACCATAGTGTTATAACGACACCTAGTATAGTCCTCATCTCCCAACATCTAAATACATATGAGGATACGTCCCCAAATCCTAAATAAATTAAAATACTAAAATACCAATCATTCATGCTTTCATGGGTCTAGATAGCTTTTTTCTTCAAATTCCCCTATTTGACCATTAAGATACACCCCCCTCCAATCCTGATGAAAAGAACAAAGAAATTTCTCACCTATCACATCTAATCATTTGATAAAAGTCATGTCTAAGGGCCTTGGATAAACTATTTTAAAAACAATATACTCCTATGGATTAGGCATCTAAAAACCGGATCATGATACCATTAAGCTAATGTAACTAGAGATTGTTTTGATCATGCTCACCAAAATTGGTAATTTGAATTCTAGTGGTTTCACTTTCCCAACCGGTCCTTTCTATTTCGATACCACAACAAAACCTTAAGGTTATTCTTGACCAGCATCCTCTGATCATAATAAACTAACTATCAACTAAAACTGACCATAATTCTAGGATAAAAATTAAATAAAATACTAGATCCCAAGGAACTAATCAATGGTAGTTCTTTTTCTAGATATTATATGTGAGATGATGGTATATAGATAAAATGTCCTTGAATCCAGAACAGTGAATGAGCCCAATAGAAGTATCACATCCTATGATCAAGAAAATGTACTTACTTGTGTCTATGATCCCATCCAAGTACTTCCTATATAAGAATCCCAGTATCAATCCAATAAATAAATCCTCTCTTATTAGATACACTTCAGGATGAAACTCTGAACATTTCCATTTAGTCAACTATTAAGGAGTTTAAATTTTTTCTTTTTTACATCAGTCTATAAATAATGATATCTCTGTTCACAATAAATGATATCATTATAGGGAACATGATAGTCTCTAAATCAATATTACACTTAGATGATGTTAATGATTACTAAAAATACCTATGAAACTCACATCATATCAAAGATGAAGTTCCCAGCAAGGTTTCCAACCAATCATATCCATCTTTAATTAGAAGATCCATCAAAAAATTATGGGTCAAATTCAATTAAAAATTATTAGTTATACTTTCCAATGAATCCACATTAGTTGACCACACTTCCAATACCATCGATTCATTTCTTGATTGTTTTAAAAACCACCACTTTAGTTTATCCTTGACTCATGGTGTCCATAAATTTTCCATTCTGAACCAACAATTTCAATGTTGTGCTTATTTGAAAAAATCAACACTTATCAAAATTATTATATTCTTGGGTCACTTATGTACCTCTACAATGAGTCTAATGTCTTTACTCAATCCCAACTCATTACTCGTTTTTATCTTTATTATAATATCATGGACTAAATAACATGAACTATTATCCTCAATGTATTTTATAAGTAGTTATAAATATCTCCAAATTATCATGTATGATTTTATTACCTCTACTTTAAGGGAAAAGCTTACTCACATTTGATCTTTTTCTACCCACCTAATAAGATTCCTAGTAATCATTTATTGAGTAGAGAAACTCTTCCCATAATACATTCTCCATCCACCACTGAACATAGGTTATGGATGTAGCCATCAATAGTACACTAAATTCCATTCAATAAATGGAGGGAAAAATTTTAATTAAAATCACTTGAGAACATATTTTTACTCTATAAGTATACATGAAACATTCATATTATATGATTATACACTTCATTAGCATTGTTCTTATAAGCGAAAACTTAAATGACCATTAATTTTACAACACTCGATCCTATTGTAGCATCATCCCAAAAACTAGATATACTAAATTTCCTATAATTCCTAGGTAACCCTAATATGAAGATGACTTGATAATATGGTTTAATATCTAAAGGATTTATTGATTCTTACTAAACATATACAGCCCACTGGACCATTTTACAAACTTGGTGGTACCATGTGAATCAATGTGTAAAACCACATGGTTTCATTAGTGTAGCCACAAAACCATTAATACATTCCATATGACCATTGGTCCTATGCATCTAAGAAATAATTGGCCTATCCAAAAGATTTATTGAAGAGTTCTATTATCTCATACAAATTTTAATTTACCTGATGACCAATTGATTTATTTATCACAGAAGAAGTAGAAGGAGGAGGAGGGGGAGTGTCACATGGCCTTATAAGTGGTCATCATTTACCTAGGAATGTCTAACCTATTGATCCATGTATTAAATGATGCTAGAAGTTTTAGTAGCGATAAACAGACTCAAAAACAACCCATCTACCCGGTTGGTGTTGTTTCTTCTCAAAGAGTCCTATATAGGTCACATAGAACCCAAAAAGAACCACTTTTCTAAAAACTAAAAGCATCATTTAGAAATACTAACTTATCTTAGAGCTATATTCCTCAATAGGATAAATTTTTTTTATTAAATGCGTTTACTATTATACTATTTTCATGATAAAAAAGATATATAGACCTTAAGATATTTATTTAATTTCAATTCTACTTAAAAACATTCCTATAATCCATTGATAATTATCATGTTCCCATTATATGTAAAAATTAAATAAATGATTTAAAATATCCTTACATGATTTCAAGATATCAACACTACTAAAAGGATTTACTTAATCCATTATATCAATCCACATATTATTTTTAATCATTTTAAGGGTTCAATTTTTAGAACATAAAGTGTTATTTATATAGAAAATGTTCTTGGTATATTATTTACCCAACACCATAAGGGAACCTAGGAAGTCTATATCAAACATATTTTGAAGAATTTATTATTTTCCTCTAATATAGAAACCACATAGAAAATTTTTCTTATAAATTCATTTCAACCATATAAAAATTTATTCATAAGTTCTCACTTTTGGATTTTTTGAATAAAATGAGTTTTCTATGCTATAAAGAAAAATACACTTTAGTTTGTAATTGGAATTTTAATTAACCCAATCTTGATATCAGATAGAATAAATAGACTAAAATGGTTCTTTATCATCTTAGGGAAGAACTGTAAAGTTTGGTGCCACAATATATTTATAGGTGACCTATATAAGTGCCTGAGGAAACTTTAAATAATCATCTCATTTAGAAAAAGTATACACTCATAGGGTAAAGTAAAAAAGCATATCAAAATAAAGGCAACATATGAGGGTCCTATCAATCCATTCTAGGTTTTTTTAAATTCCTCCCAATTATGTTTAAATAATTATGATTTTGAAACACCGTTAGTGGGTTTATCTCATAAAAAACTTCCCCAAAATACCAAATTGGGTCTATTCATGAAACAATGGATTTATCCATATGGTTCATCATGTCAATGTTTAAAATCTACTACACTTTATAAAGGAACACTTTTTTTATAATGATTTAACATAACACATACAATTGTTCAGTTAGATGAGTTATCATTTCCATGTTATATAGGTACTTGAATTTATAAGATATAATTTGAATTTATATAGTTGTAACCAGTTTATTTCATTTGATTTCAGAATATAACAAGTACATATATAATGAATTGATAATATGGATTATACATCCTAACTTATAAAGGTTCATACAGTTTATAACTTTTTATTATCACCCATTTAGTCACAACCATAAATTTCTCAACCCATGAAACCAATTTTCTAGGCTCAAACAATTCATAATTAGTTAGTTAAGGTCCAACCATCAATATATAAATGAGAAAAACTATATAAGATAATATAGAAACATAAAGAACCAATTTTTTATCTTTGTTTTAATAATTCAGGCTATCAAACAGCAAGGAATAAGAGTAGAGATGAAAATATTCTATTTAAGAAGTGAATATAGATAAACCTATAAATAACCACCCAATAAGTGTATAAATCGGAGCATGATAAATAATATCTAATTTTGGTATATGAATTAGCATTATCACATATCACACAGGAATGTCCTAAAATTTCTCAAGCATCAATAAAAAAACTGTAACCAACATGGAATGGAATATTCTTCACTTGTGAATCTCTATATGACTAACATCATGCATGTATTAATAATTCTATCTATATGAGGACATGGAAAAAATATGTATATAAGTAATCAACAGAAATAAAATAATCATTCACGGTGAAATAACAATGATTTTTAATAATAAACAACATTCTTATACCTAGAAACATCATCTTTCCACATTACATGGGTTTGTCAAACCTAGAAAAAGCAATATAACATGTGTTGAAAAATTAATAGTATCTTTTATATCATCCAAAAAATAGTATAGGAATAGGTAAATAAGTTTCTATTACAAATTTTATTGTCCCACCTTGATATCCACTAAAATGGTGCATCGATTCAGTTGGCTACTATGACTCAAGTTCATCTCCCCTTACACTAGATGCTACTGGTGAGTATATTGGGTCTGAATGTGGTACAATAGGGATACTATACCCTTTGAATCAGTACTAAATAGAGTATAATCATAAATTTTTAATATAATTTATAGTGGAATATGATGACAAATATAAATCAATTATAAATGAATAAATATCCAGGCATGAGGATGCCACATTATACAAGTAACAAACATCTATATGGTATAAAAATATACATGGATGGACTACCAAAATCCTAAATGAATAAAGACTCCAATTATCTAAGGAATCATAAGTATATTCCCATATTTTAAACACAAGAATCCATATCCAATCCTATTCTATAAATGAAAGACACGATAATGAACTTTCCAAGGTTATAACATGTCATCAGGAGATAATCTGTTTGGGTACTAATGGGTAGCCCGGACAAGGTGTGAGATAAACTCTATTGGAAGCCAATAATGTTACTTATTTAATTATAGTTAAATGATTTAAAATAAGGTAGTGTGAGGGTATAATAATTAATAAATAAATAAATGTAAATGAAATCAAGTTAGGTTTGGGTTCCTCCAGGACACTTGGCCGACCATACATGCTTCATCCTAAGACATAAATTTCTCTAAACAAATATAACCATGTATGTTTATGTGTATATGTATGTAAGTATACAGATATTTATTTGTATATATATTCACTATATATTTAATAACATATATATCCATATTTTTAGATATGTAGTGTTATCTAGGACCGGAGGCATAACTCAGACACATTGCATGGTCACAAGAGTCTCAAATAGTAGTAAGGGGCTTCATGCCTGAGTATCACATTCAACTAAGGATGACATCTTGAATATCACATTTAAAAAGTTACTCCATTCCTAAGTATCACATTTAATAAGGGACGTCATGCCTATGTATAATACATAATAATGGATATCATTTATACGTATCACATTTAACAAGTGGCATCAGGCATGATTATCACATTTAACCAAGGATGTCATTCCCTAGTATCTCATTTAATAAGGGACACCATGTCTATGTATCACATTTTTTAAGGGATTAAATTACTACGTATCATATTTAACAAGGGAAAAAATGATTTAATATCAAATATATCATGGGATTCCATGCCTGAGTATCACATTTAATAAGGGATTACATTTCCGAGTATCTTGTATAAAATGGGGAACCATGCTCGAATATCATTAGTAACATAGTGAATAACCTTGTGAATTTAATACATAATAATAGTCCATGTCTATTAAAATTCCATATCACATTTTAATTATATCAGGTGGGTTATTTAATTTATAATTAATTAAAAATCCATGGGATGGTTCATGTCATTTATCACTTCATCTTGTGAGACGTGTTAGGAATTACATTAATCAATGTATATGGGATATGGGAAGATCCTTACTATCAGAAATATGTGCTATTTAAATTTTTAATATCATAAACAATGTATGGATTTATCATAATGTAATAATGGTATTAAGCTATGGTTGGAATCATCCACACCTCTTATCCATCGTTTATTTCCATCCAGTGTCTTATTTCAGGGAAGGCCTGCCAATGCACCTCCAATTTTTATTTTAATTACCAGAATAATAATTAAGTCCATTTAATATGACAGACACACCCAAGTGTGTGTTTTGAGTAAATATAGAAATCCCATAATGGTGTAATTTAAAATCAGAATGGAAATATGAATTTTGGAATTAGGTTCTACATAATTCAATTCACCACTTAAGTGAATTACATGGAAAATTTGGAACACCATTGTAATTTATTAAAAAAAACGATTTAATATAAAATATACATACCTCCTACTTCAAGATTAGTTTTTTTCATTAATCCATTATTTATCTTTTTTATATCTAAAATGAGAGAGATTGGAAGATTTGACAAATGCTCTTAAAATATGGAAGAGGACCCCACATAATAAAAACATTTAAGATGTCGATATAAACTAAAAATAAATAAAGAGGAGTATTATAATTATTGGGAGTATTATAATGAGTTTTATTTTGATTTAATAAAATAAATAATGGATATTAAAAACCAATGGACGAGTGAAAAAGATGTGTAACTCACTGGTGACCTACTGGGAGAAATAGAGGTGAAAAGGGGGTATGAATCTTTTTAACAGTCAAAGGAGGAAATGACCATTTTCATCATTTAATGAGATTAATAGTTTTTCAATATTTGTTTTCTAACCATAAACCAACCATTTTTTTCTAATATACAAAGTAGAAACCACCTCTCTTGGATAATATACTATTAGAAAAACCATGTGTTGCTCCTATGGTTGGCATTTAAAACATTCTAAAACACATTCAAGTGGTTGTGTGGACTGGGTTTCATAGTTAGAAAACCCATTTGAAACCGTCTTAACCCATGCACCAATATTCACAGTTTTCCCTAGAAGGACTCATAGTTTTAGAAATTGTTTTCACTTGTCTGTTTCTCCATAAGATGGTTTTTTGTTGCCCATTGCTCGCAAAACTCATTCAAAATCCCAAGATCCCACCCATTCCTTAAACCTAGTTTTTAAAAAATAACTTTTATGTAATAAAAATTTAATAAAATCAATTTTATTCAAAATCCTTGATTTGGATCATTGCCAAAATTAAATGTTCATATCACATAAAATATCTATAGATCAAAAACATGAGATGTTACACCCCCACCATCTTCCTTCCTTTGATCCCCCATGGTGGTGGATAACGTTGGAGGATTTTTAGGGTTGATTTTGGGTATGTTTTACCCTTTAATTTATTTTATTCTTTTTCCCCTTCATCACCTCTTATTTCTATTCAATTTTTTTAGGGTATCGATGTCCATTCCTCTGGATCCCGATGGATTCAGGCAATGATGATGGGGTTTTTTAGTGAAATGGCTCAAGGAATTTACAAGAGGAGAATAAAAAATCATTTCTCATATTTTAAATTTGGATAATTAATTTACTCAATTTATTAAGGTTTTTTAATTATATAAGATAAAATAGAAGAGTAACCAGATGTTTTGTGTTGGGGATTTCATGAATGAATGTTATAGTTGCATGTTGTCAGTAGTTGATGGGATATTGTGTGAGGTCTCATGTAGTTTTAGGGATGTAGTGATTCCTAGATTGTTTATTAGTGAATATTTATATTTTTTGAGTTCAATAATTAATTATAAAATGTTTTAATTAATTTTTTTGTCGTATTTGGAATGATAGTTTTATATTGGATATGGAATGGATGGGTTGACTGAGGGTGGGTAGATCTCATTAAGGATGTTAAATTCTATATAGATGTAAATTAACCCTATAATACAAACTCAAATACATATTATAAATTATTTATTACATATATACATGTTTCATGTTATAGGGTAAATGGATAGGGACTTAGAGTTCTCTAGATAAAGATAGAGGGAGGAATTGAACCTCCAAATGTTTGAATAAGTTCTCCTTAACACTTGGGAAAATCGGAATTTTTTAGGTGCCATGTCACTAAGGGGTGGATGTAAATGTGTTTTTAACGATGGTATTTATGTAGGTATCAAGGTTCAATATATGATGTCGGTATCCTTGTGTAAATTCTTTAGGATGCTTTATTAGGAATAATATTTCATTTTTGGTGAGATGAGTGAGATTATAATATGTCTCATTCCTGGTAATGAGACCTTCCAAAGCATGGATTGATGTTTCATGTGTGTTATGGGAGGGATTGGTCCTTTAGTTCTAGATGAAGTGTGATGAAGAGGGGATTCATCTACATAATGGGTTCTGGCCTCTTTCAAGAGATATGTGAGACAGACCTCGATATGGGTTGTGAAGTTATTTTTTAATAATGTTTTAGATAGGGAATCATGGTTATGGATAGGAAAACATAAAGGATATGAGACTAATGAGGGATGAAAAACAAAAATTCATTGTGGAGATCTGAGACTAAGATGGTTCTAATGAGATTTAATCATAATGGAGGATGGATTTTGATATGAACATTGATACATTCATCTTGGTATCAAGTAACTAGCATCCTAATGATAGTATTGTGAGCTTATGATATGGGTTTTGTTACTTATTTTCTTTTGAATTCATGGGTTATTTTGACCACATACTAAGTTCGGTATGATGTATAAGAATAAAGGAAACACTAACCTGATTAAGAGGGAAGGGGAAAATATGTATAGAAATTCCAGATTGTAGATAGTACATTTAAGGACCACATTGAGTGAGAGGGTATTGGTCCACCAATGTTTATGAGAACCACCATTGTGGAGTTGTCAGGTTGTGACCCCATCCCATGTGATATGGAAATGAATTTTTTTTATATTTCCCTTGAGTGAGAGAGACTGGTTAGGATTTGATGTTATGAGAGGTGTGGATGATATGATCTACCTTGAGAGATGAGGTCAGGGAAAATACATCTACATTATCTCAAATTTTGTTAGAAGGAGTTGGTAAAACCTCTTTGAGTGAGAATCTATGTTCATGACGTGGATTCTAGACTCTACCCTACATCTTTGGGTAATGGTAGAGATATTGTAACACCCTAATGTGAGTCTTTATAATGGTTTAGGATGTATATTAGGAGGTTCATGGATTTTGGCTTAGGCCAAAGTAGGTATGATTGGGTTTCGTAGTGCCTTAGTGAGATCATAATGACCCAATGCACATGGATTTATAGTAGATGTTTAGAAAATGATATTTCAAGGTACTTTTGTATACATGATTATATGCGTTATTTATTTTCCTTAAGAATAAATGTATATGATTTTGTATATTAGGGTAATGTGGTAAGACCCTAAAAATATTTATTTGACACAAACAACAAGGGAAATCATGTGTGGAGGCTGACCTAATGTCTTCTTTAAATATCTAAGGACAAGTTATATAGTAGATCAAAAATGAGGATATCAAAGGGGATTGTAGAGTAATATGAGATAAGACTAAAGGATGGGAGTAGAACCTCTTGTGTTTTTTTAATTCATTTATTTGTTATATGTGATTAGATTAGTGGTCATTCAGCTCAATTGTATGAATGTATGCTTCCACATTCATTTGTTATAGACTTGTTGTTTTATTTGATAATGAGTAATATAATAATTTATTAGGATATTTTTTGGTGATTTTCCACTAATATATTACATTAATTCAATGGTATATTATCCCTATAAATTAGTCCCTCACTATTTTTTAGTAACCTATTGCCTATAGGGAAGTATGTCTATGGTCTGTTGGAACATTGGTCTCCACATTGGTGAGTGGAATCCATATAAGTTATTAAAAGTGGAAACATAAAATATTTTTTTGTCTTAATTTTTGGGTATATTGTAGATAGGGGATAGGGACATGTTGAATATTATAATGGAACTCAGACTAGTAAATAATTAAAAACATTTCTATTGAAAATGGTATGTTTTTAGAGGCCACAACAACAAATTTTAACTATATACATAGTCAGAAAAAAAGTCTTTAGGACTAAAACCATTGATGTTTCTTATATCCAAGGTTCTATATAGTTGTGTCTTGTATTGGCATGCATATAAGGAAAATCTATGGCTAATGTTCTAAGGTCTATTTCCACATTTTCCACTACAGAAACATAACCTAAATACATTTTTTTATCCAGCATAGAAATATCCCTCTTAGTTTTCCATGGTTTAAATAAGTCTATGGAAGAAAACATTAAATCTTATCTATAGTCTCGGTTTCTATAGGGGACTATAGTGGCTATAGCCCCATTAACCTATGGATATATGGTAAAAAGAAAATTCCACTTGCTAGAATCAAACCCCTTACCTCCCCTATTTGAATCATAGTTCTTAACCACCACTCTATATAGAATTATTTATTTATATAAATTTTTAAAAACTATAGAAATAGAAGGTAATCTATAGAAATAGTTTTCCAAAACCATTCTAGGGGAATTTTTTTTCACAATGATTATTCAGGAAACCTTTTATTAGGGCTTAAAATGATGATGTCTATACATTATAAATAATGAAATATTGTCATGGTTTCCCCAAAAATTGTGTCTATAGGTGAGGTCTATTGTCACAGTTTTTTGGAAATCCTGTCATTGTAGGTTTTTTTACTAGTACTGAGTAAAATATTGTGTTTTGAGTTTTTTCTTATTATGTTTGTGACTTCTATTCTCTAGGATATTTTTACTAGAGTTTTTTATTTATGTTTTTTGATCACGACATATTTCCAAGAGGTCTATGTACATGCATAATATTTAGAACATAAAATTCGTCTTATATATGTGTGATTCTTTGTGATTTTTTTACAAAGGAGGGGTTCAATTGTTTAAAGTGTTAAAAACATATATGGTGTTTTAACATATAAATTTTTAGTTTCATTATACTAAACTGAATTATTGTATTTTGTCTAATGATAGTTCATGTGGATTTTACAATGAGATGTTCTCTAAATTTTTTAATATAGTCACCTCAGGCAAGGGGTTTATAAATACCTTTGATGGGTTAGTAAGGAAATAGATTCCTTGTAAATGGACCACTCATAAGGGAGATTAAGATGGGGTTTAGTTTCATATAGTATCAACAAAAACATATATGGTTTTCTCCCATAAATATTCTTTAGAGAAATATACATAACTAAATTGGGTGGTTATATAGATACACTATTGGGTTAAGTGATGGTATGTGTATTATTTTCTTATTATCAAGGTCGGCCAGTTGGGATGGATCGATTGTATGACTATGCCTACTGATTGTGGATGTGATTACGATGTAAAGATTGGAGTGTTCAAGGATGATTGTGGTGTTGAAATGATTTTCAAGTAGTGGTTGATCATGCTTTTAGCCTATAAATTAGGCGTATTTCAGGGGTGGTTAGATGAGAATGACATGTAAAAGGATCATGGTAAATGGGTTTGGCACATGGGCCATTTTTCGACAGGATATGACTCTTGAGAACATGGGTTGGTTTATGTGATTAAGTTATATGGAATCCTATGCCCATTAGTTTTTGGGGATGATGAGTAGGATTGGGTTACGAACCTAATATGGGTCCTTGGGAATTCATGATATCTCTATAGGAGGAGAGATAGGGTTGATGTGACTTAATGAGGAATATGCATGGTGTGACAGAGTTGGAACATGCTAGTCATATGTTATGTATGTTGGTTTATAGATCAAGGGTAGTTAAATGTGAGATGAGAATATGTGGCTGTGATGATAATGATGTGCTCTTGGTATCCTAGGGTCTTGGTGAGAATATTATGTGTCAATTTTTAACAATATGTGTGATCATGGCTCCAAATTAATGACATGTGTGCGGTGATAGTGTCTATTGGGTGTTGTTCTCAAAGTGTATTATAAGAGAGTTTATATATTGGGGAGAAAACCATTGTATAATAGATTATGTGAAACTTATTTTAGGATTATTTCATATAATAATAAGGATATATTTTGGGTGATCTATGAATTAGTTGGTAATTGTGTTTTGTTTTAGATCTTGGGTTTGAGTGGAATGGTTACCTCCAGACATTATGTTTGATAATAAAATATGAATGGGGTTAAGATATTAGTGTTTCATTTTGGTGGCTTGATTATAAGGTTACATTCATGGTTGTGAGCATAAAACCATTTGTGAGTGAATTAACCTCATATTGGAATGGTCATAGAGGTGGATATACCAATCATGGATAGTGGGGATGGAATAGAGAAGTCAGTGAACAAGAAGAAATAATATATTTTGGTACCTTATAAAATAATATATTAGGTATGAAAATGTTGTGATAGATATATGATTTATGTTAACATTAGGCTCAGGATAAATTCGGTATGATCCTTGAGTTTTTAAAATTAGAGGTTCACTAGTGCACGATGAGATAATGTGACTGCTGGTTTTGTTTGTTGGTTTTCTAAGAGTGGAATTACACTAACAACTAGGTTTGACCTTTTGTGTGTGTGTTTTCTAGTTTTGTGATTCCTTCAAGAGTTAATTTTTTATGATCACGTAAGGTGATATTGCATCAGTTTGTGTGTTTATCATTATTTGATAAAGATGCCTAGAGGATAATCGATCATTATTTTTGAATGGAATCAGTTGTGGTGTAGTGGATACCACATTTAGGGTGTCAATGAACCTCTAGATATTTTTTGTTGTGAAAAATTTTCAAAATATGTAAATACTACATCATTATACAATAATATTAAATACATATCACAATTATACACACTTAGGGACCATAAAGGTTTACTGTCTCTAGAGATCACATACATAATCAAATTATTTGTTAAAAATATTCATAATCTCCCAAAAATGACATTATATTAGTACTCATCAAGACATTCCAACCTTTTAATCTTCCATAAAATCCTAGGGAATATATAAATAATAAATGGTGATCCCAAATTATTATTAAGAATTCAAATTGGATATATCATTAATAATAGAGAATATGACGATCATGTGTGTATGATAATATAATTAAGTTCATGTTATCAACATAAAAGATTAATACCCAATAAATCTAATTTAAAAAAAATAAAAATTATGTCAGATAGAAATTTATGATCAAGAAGGGTTTCATATTTTTAATCACCATTTCAAGATTAATAAATTTTAAATGTGGAATCATATGTATAGGAAATCATAATCTGGGTGACACAGTTATTTACAATCATTCCCACTTATAATCATTTGAGAATAACAAGAAGGTATCACATTCATTCATCAAAATGTGAAAATATCTTTTTGAAATAATTTCCATAAGTATCATCATCATATCATGAGATATCTATATCACATTACCCAATACATTATAGACATACCACACACCCAACCATCACAAAATCGTAATTAATTCATATATATTCCATAACATAATGAAAACACTTAACATTTGATTAGTGCATAACCCATTGAAATGAAAATGTGTTTCATCAAGATTTCATCATCATTGTTAATAATCATCTATTACAAAATAAGGATGGTATTTTTTTGATCATATCCCTAGCGATTCATATGTAAAAAAATGGGTGTTTTTATTGATAAAAATAGTATTGAAGGACCACTTGAACATTTCATTAAGAAAAAAACCCTTTTTATTTTGTAATTACTTATTTAAAATAAACAAATACACATAATAATTGGAAAATTAATATAATAACCTAGTAAAATTTTAAAATAATTTTAAAATCATATATTATTCATGCTGGTGGGAAAATTCATTCGTGTGGTATACATTAATACAAATATTTACTTCATAACTTTGGTAAAAAGTAACTCATTTGGAAAAATTTAAGAATGTTCCTTATACAATTTATAATATAAGTAAAAAATGGGTAAAAATAAATTCAATCATTCATTTTAGATAATTAAAAAAATTGAAAATATTACAATGATTATATTGATATGGAATAAAAATATCCTCAATCAAAAAAGAAATAAGTTTGTTTTTTCTAAAAAAAAGGTTTTTTTTTCATTTTAATTATTGAAGAATGAAAAATGGTACAATTAATTGAAATTTAAAATATTAATTTTAGGATAAGAAAAAAATATGTATTTATCTTTTAAGTATCATTTAATTTTCCTCAATTGAAATTTAGCATTAACAATCCTGAAAAAAAAGAGATTGTAACATAAAGACCTTATCTCAAGTATCATCATACATTGTAATATTTAAAATATCCAATATAATATATATATTTCATATAATTATATTATAGAAAAATATAAAAAAAATACTACATATCATTTATTAATAATTTTTTATTATCTTTTTACTATTATGTTCTTCATTATAGTGAACATTCATGTGAAAACTAGACTTTTTCCAACCATCTTTCGGTTTGATGGTTTCATTATATTAACCTTTCTCATGGTTTTGTCATATTTATAATCTTAATAATAAAAAAATTATCATATTTTTTCTTTAAATTCCATTTTATAATTATTCATATAAATCAGTGATGAAAAATGAATTATATCACATCGTGGAGCAATTGTCTGTTCATATATACGGGTGATGTTTTATCTTTCCAATGGGTGGAATGAAATAAAGGAAAAGTAAAATTCACCTGGATATAATCATGATTATATCATTAAAATAATATATTATTATTAAATATATCCTTTTTACAATCCATATAAAGGGTAAATTAAAAATTAATCGCATCACATCTCTTCGTGGAGGTGGTAGTTCACACATACACAAGAGCAAAATTATGATTTTCTAATGGATTAGAAGGTAAAAATATAGATCAGGATTTTTAAATATATACGAATAAATATTTAGTAAATATAAAAAATATATAAATTTTTTCTCATAATAATCAACCATTAATGATGGTGACGGAAAACGAATCATATCTCTATATGGAGGCGATAGTCCATAAGTACGCCTGAGAAAACATTTCATTTAACATTTCATGAAAAGAATGTGTAAAATGGTTGTACCATAATCATAATAAAAAATAAATATAATTATGATGTTTTATTAATTATTTTTATATTGGAAAAATTGAGTTAGATGATGTAGAAGAATAAAGACACTTGAAAAACGTCGGTAGGAACATATACATATTCTTTCAAGAACATCCATTGAATCTCTTCTTAAGCATCACTGGGCTATAATTTTAAGGGTAGAAGAACCACTTGGAGTTTTGAATGGAATTTTATAATATACATTGCTAGATTGGTTTATTTAAAGTGTTCATGTTTTATGGAGCATATAAGAGATGGGGTTCCATTTCATAAGTGGGGGGAGTGGCACAATCGTAATTATTAAGATTATTAAAATATAATAATGTGGCAATCATTTAAATGTGGCTCAAAATTGTCTAAAATCAGAAAATAGGATTATATAAAACCTAAATATATTTATCCAATTGTATTTAGACATGTTTTCAGGCCATTTTGAGCTTTCTCTCTTTAGCTTCACCACTCATTGCCCCCTTTTATCCTTTACTGTAGTAATGAAATTTTACCTTAGTTAAAATTCATAATGCACAAAAATTGAGTTTCCCTTGATAAATAATATTTATTTTGATTAAATATATTTAATAAATTATACATTATTTAAATTTTATACCAATAGAAATTTATTTTAAAATAAATATGAAAAACATAATAAAACTGTTTTAGCAAAACAGATTTCTTACATAAAATTGAATTTACATTCATTATTTACCATTTAAAAACTATTATATGAATGTTAAATAAAATTTATAATTCATAATATACATATTTAATTATAATAATATAAAAAATTGATTTATTTAATTTATTATGATAAAAACGCATTTTGCGTATAAAAAAATTTTAGAAAACCATATATTTTCACATTAAAATGATTTTAGTTTAATTTTTTACACAATTAAAAACAAATTATTTTATTTTATAAATATTTAAACCATAATATTTCATAATTTATTTTTTTCAATTCATAACCACAAATATGAATACTCAGTTACAACTTTCACATTAAATTATAATAATAAATCAAATGTTTATCATGGTTCGTTTACACATAGTGTTGCATGTAAAACACGATATCCAAAAAATAAAATTTATTTAAAAATAAATATATGAAAAACTCTTGGTGGTTTATATTGTTTTTATATAAAATTCATATTATTTGGAGAACCCTTACATGGAATTTGTGGTTGTGAGTGGACTTATTGTGGGGTGCACCATAAGCCTTTATGGTGAATTAGTCAAAGACACAGTGGTGCCTCAATATTGATGGGTTTTGTTTAGAATCAACTTCATATTGGAATTTTTGGATGTTGGTGGATCAAATTATATTTTAATAGGGTACCATGATATTTTGAGTTTCACAATGGAAACTCTTTCAACATTTTGGGTATAATACGGTGAGTTGGTAGTGGATCAGCGATCGGTGTTGGTCGACATCGATGGATGTAAGAACATCACAGCTTCTATGGAATGATAAGCATTATAATGGGGAGTTTTAATGTCTTTTTAATTAAATGGGTCACTATTGGTAGAGAAATTTAAATTTTTAAATTGTATGAAATATCATTTCAGGAATTATTATTTTGATTGGGATATTGACCATAGAACATTTCATTGATATGTTTTTTTATTTCATTCAAATACTAAGTGGTTTAATAGGTTCTTGGATGTGAGTTGGAGTGGGGTTGTTAAACCCTCCTGGTTGTTAGTGGAAGGTCACACCATAACCCATAGTTCAAATTTTAATGGACCCTTATACATATCATGAAATTTTTCATTAGCTATTCAGACACATTGTTACCTCTTTCTATGGTATCATGATGGTTTGTTAAGAGGAGATATACTATAATTGGCATGAGGGATATTACATGAAGTGTGAGGTCTCGTGTTTTTGTGACTATAAAATCATGGTGGTGTTATATGGGGGTTGATTCCAATTCATAGGGTTGTCAGGTTAAGACATGATAGAGGTAGGACAGGGGTTGTTTGCACTGCCAAGGGTGCATCGTGTCATGACCATCTGGTCACATCGTGGCTTCTTCTAGATAGTGGGTACATCA
Organism: Viscum album; assembly: GCA_963277665.1. Classification (NCBI taxonomy): domain Eukaryota; kingdom Viridiplantae; phylum Streptophyta; class Magnoliopsida; order Santalales; family Viscaceae; genus Viscum; species Viscum album. The sequence continues at coordinate 1,095,559,411 of OY728159.1, read as the reverse complement.
TATCACAAACCTCATAGTCTCTCCATGAATGATTTATAATATAGGTTTTTAACCAAATGAGAATACTAATTTACAATTTTGGTAACCTATGGTTTTAGAGAGAGGGAGCATTAGGAGAGGGTTGATTCATTTGACATGAAACCCCCTCTTCCTCCCTAAGACCCCTCATTACTAGGGATTATTTTTGTTGTTATTTATTAGTAATTTTGGGTAAACTAATCCCCCTCAAATAATTCATTACTATATAACAGTCAACACATATAGTATCAATCTAATTTGGAAGGTGTTTTAGTCCTGATCCAATTAGTGAACAAAGGAATTGTGTGAGGATAATATGAATTTCATATGACTTTTCTAGAGGAAATCCTTGGAGGAATATAATACATTGTTGATCATAGTTTCTGTATATGTATGTTATTACAATAATTTATTTTTTTTCTATAAAATTTGAAAAAAAATAACGAGTAACTAAGTGTCAATTAATATATTTTGTTTTGTGTGAATTTGGTGTGAGTATTCCATTGGTGGTATGTGTGCCTTTTTGAATGGTTCTACGTGATTTTGGAGATATAGTGATTCATGGTGATTTTATGGTTAATATTTATATTTATTTTATGTTTTATAATTAGTTATTAAATTATAATATTAATTAGTTATTTTTTATTAGACTAAAGCAATTTTGATAATGTTTCGGAGGGTTTGGGTTAGCACATGATAATGTGATGTGAATGGAATCTTGGTGGAATGGTTAGCAAATTATACATTGAGGTGGTTATGTGTGAATATTTATCTAATTTATATCTTTTCCTATAAAAATAATGTATATTGTGGTTAATATTATGATAAATTGGTGGGGAAATGGTATTTTTTATTACCACACTATTCATGGTAACTCTCGTTCACATTCAGACCTTTTGTATTTTTTATAAGTCTATGCACATTTTATGTAGTGAATCGGGCCAAAGAATCTTGATGTGGATTCGATACTAGGATGAGGTGAGTCTTAGGGATGGTATTATAGAATCATTTGTATTATTATTTTGTTTATTTGATATTTTTCATCGGTCCAATTGATGTTAGTTTTTTTAGGCCTATATGCTTCTACATGCATTTTTTAAATCCTTATGGTTTTAAATAGTTATATAAAATTTGATGTTTAATATAGAAACTATTTATTAATTATTTTTATTACATAATATTATTTGATTTAAAATGATACCCAATGTATTATTTTGTCTCTCTATGTTAGTCAGCAGCCTTTGGTGTATAATAAGGCACACCTGAGGTCCTTTGGAACCTTTATTGGGAAACTGGTTTGTGGATTCCAACTATGAAATTAAAGTCACCTTATTATAATGTTTCTAGTTTTACTATATTTAATGAAATCTAGAGATATTTTTCCTTCGATTTTACCATTCCCTGTGTTTAATTTTCTTATCATTTGGGAGAGGAATTCATCATCCATATCGTTTTCATCATCATTTCTATAAATGATGTCATATTTTCCAATTTCATTAAAGGATATAATACTATTCAAAAGGATTTATATTCTTAATAGTTTTACTTGTATCTCATATTCCACTAAATAGCCTAGAAGATCATCCTTACAAAATTTGGTCAAATATTTTTCTTCAAGATCTAACACTTTTGGATTATATATAGGTGGAGACTATTAGAAAACATTTTCAATAATATCAATATCTATAAATTCACCTTTTATAACACAAATTAGTTCAACCACATTAGTAATACAATTAATGAAGCAATCTACGCTCTTTTAAGTAAAACACCACTCAAATTTTCATTGAAGTGTGTTTTCTTTGTTTGTGTTTGTTGAACAATCTGGTTAACAATATTATAGAATGGTTGTTAATAAATAATGGTATTTTGAATATTCTATAGTTCCCCAATGTTTTCTATGATTTTAGGTGTCTTAATATGGTTTTTTATGGAAAAATAAGGACTACTGCATAGAAAATGGGTTTGACATATAGTTCCTTAAGAAGTTTGTGACAATATGGACCATATAAGAATTTTTCTATTTTAACCCCATGGGGAGTTTTTATAATTGAAAAAAAAATCTTTAAAGGAAGTATTTCTTTATAGCAACCCCACTATGTGAACTGAAAAGGAGGTGTACCATTTGTCTTTGAAGGTAGTGATTTAAGGGCATTTTAAATGGATTTTCATTTTTAGTAAAAATGATGTATTTTATATTTTTTTCAAAAAAAGATATGCACTATGATAATTGCAAAGAATGAACTATTTCTAGGAGGTTTTGATATGTGAATAGTAAAAATGGGTATTTCAATTATGGATAAATAAAATCACCACAATAAAATAATACTCTATATGAACTGCATATTGAGTACATTATTTAATGATAGAAAATATGGAAAGGTGTTTTGGGTAATTATTAGTGGAGTTTTTAGCTTTATTTTCCTAGATAAAGGAAACTGAATCATGTCTTTGGAAGGGAGTGAATTTCATCAGAGAAACATTTCATTGGGAGAATTTGGATAACTCAAAAAAAGGTTTGTGGAAGGTGTTTTAAGGTCCCATTAATTTTTAATGGAGAAGAAGTTAAAGAATTCTTAACTCTCAAAGAAATAAATCATCAATGAAATCTTAGTTGACATAGGGTTTTTGCAGAACTGTAGTCCACAAATGACAAGGGGCCTGTGAAGAACTCATGGTATATGGTGTAAATAATTTCATAGAATAATTATGGAAGTTAATGAAGAATAAAAAATAGATCATGAAAGGACCCTCCTAAAAGAAAAACAAATTTGGAGAATTGTATTTTATCTACCCTGTGAAAATTGAGAGTCATGACACACTCATGTGTGAAAATTCTCTATGTTGTTTTGGATCAATGGAAAAATCTTATGACTGAGAATTGAGTGGGATTTTGTTGAGATAAAAGTGAGATTTTAAATTTTGATTGCATTAAGGCAAGGAGGGATAGTGATACAACTATGAACATTGAAAAAAAGTTATCAATAGTAGATTTTTTGCAATGTTACATTGCCTTTGTATGGACCATAGATGTAGCCCATTGTGGTTTATCCAAGTAAATATTTTTTTATCATGAATCCTTTCATTTTACTTCATATATTTCTATTGAAAATAGAGATATGGTTGATCAGTTTAATGAAGAAACAAGATCTGATGGGGAATTAATTTTAATCTCCTGTGCCATAATTTACCACCCCCCTTCAAGGTATTTAAACTTGATAGTCTAATAATTGGTATCAGAGGAAAAATTTATCAATAGTGTTTCTATCTCCTGGGGTTCAAAATATGTTTTCAATAATAAAGGCATTAAAATCTTCAATGGAAAAAAATGAATGATTGAATAATCAAATAGAAAACTACTTTTATGATTTAGTTCTGTTTGTATTTATAATAGTAATTCTTATTATTTCATCTATTGTGGAAAGTGGTGCTTTACTAGAAGATGACCTATAAAATCTATGATGATACCAAAGTAATAAATGCTTTAGGGGGATCATTGTCCAATTTAATCTAAAGAATAAAAATTTCATGTAATTCAATACCATATATGTGTGAAAAATAGATCAATACCTATTATGGTGAAACAAAATTCATTAAATAATAATTACGAGTTCTACTTAACAAATATTTAGACCACGGAATGATCCTCAATGAGTCATTAGATAAATTCTTTGACTGGTTGAATTTTGTTTTAGAATATATGCATAGTCATAAATAAATATTTCATTAAATAAAGATCTTCATTGGTGTCTTAATAATTAGTCCACTTCAATTCAATAAATAAGACTCTATACTAGAATATAAAAATGAAAATGTGCTAACACTATATATACTACACATTTCTCTTATATAATATGAGTTAAGAAATGAATAAATTGAGTCTGTGAAGAAATTGAAGTCCCTAGAGGTGGAATTCAATTCCATGAAAAATCTCACTATTTATGATTTATAGAAATAAGAGGAGAAGAATGATTTCATGTCATTTATTTGTTTAAAAATTTAACGAGTAAATGGAAAGATCAAATGGAAACTTCTAATTGCATGCTTTCAATGGGGAACTGACAGACGTCTTATAATAAGGTTCCCCAAGAATTTTCAAAATGATGATAATAATGGAGTTGAAATTCCACTAGAGAAGTCTTCAAACATTCAAAATGGTTAGAAAATTTTTATGAAAAAATTATTCAAAATTATAATTCTTCTATCACTAGAAATGATAGTTCAAATGCATCTGAGGATGAAGAGATGGAAAACTGAATGTATAATAGAGAACAAATTTATTTGTAGTTTAATGTTTCTCCTAGTTAAGGGAATAAAATGAAAATGTTGAAGAATAATTTTATTTAAAAGTTGATCTCAAAGATAAATTAGAAGCTTATATTGATGATATGGATGTTTGGAGAGCCAAAATAAAGAAAGTAACAAAAGTGTGGTTCTTGATTCAATAATTTTTATGTAGTGGGATGAAAAATAGAAGCTCAAGATAACGAAATAAATTAAAATTCTTAAGTCATCAATTCTATGGAACTCATAAAATTTCGTTGAGTAAAATGTCAAAGTTGAATAAAACAAAAGTTTAATTGATGGTTTCACAAAAAAAACAAATATATCAACAAAATTTAAGGACTTCAAGAAGAATTTTTTAGCCTAAAAATAAAATTATAAATCATGATAGAATCTTGACTCTCGATATTACCTCATGAAAGTATATTACTTGGGTGAAAAAAGATGGAAGTGGTGAAAATAGGTCCCTTAAAAAATATAAACAGCCATATCTAAATGGAAAGGGTGGTATGGGTCTTGATTAAAAACATAACAAATTGGTGATTGTTGTTATCTCGCAAGAACCCACTCCGATGTGGAAAATTGGTTTTGGTACAAATCAGAATCGGAATTCTCACAGTCCACATGGAAGAACTGGTCCTACAAAAATATACATGGAAGCATCTATTTTTTGGTTTTATTTCTATGCAAAGATGGGACATTCTAAAAATGTATGTTTCATAGCTAAAATGTGCCAATGGAAACATGTCAAATAGATTTCGCCACATAGAGTTACTTATTCCAATAATTATTTTGATAGTCAATTCTTTGGGTGTATAGGATTTAAACACATGTCTAGATTTTTTTCCTCAGCAATGAACAAGAATGTGCTGAAGTAGACCCAATGTGGTTGTAAGAATTATCTCAATAAATCATAGAATTAGTTGAAGACACAAAATCAATTTATGCGTGTACAAGATTAATTTGGTCTATCAAAATCTATGGAAGACCAATATTATCTATCTATGACACCTTTGAATTCAATGAAGTCGATCAAAAATAAAATATTTGAGTGGGCAGTGGTTACAAAGATTTCCCATAAAGAAGCTGACTGGGATACTATTTGGATCTTTGGTAGTACATGAAAATCCAATCTAATTGGAAATATAGATCATGTTATACATATAAAATATGAAAAACAAGGTGTTTTTAAATTATGTAATGATGAAGGAATACAGATTATTATCATGGGGAATGTTAAATTTAAGAGGAAAGAAATGTGATGTGTTGATGTATTGGTTATCGAGGATCTTAGTAACATCATTATAAGTGTTAGTAAATTGGGTGACTCGGGTCATACTATAAGGCTTACCAAGATTTTGTGTATCTTCATGGGAAAAGATGGTAAAATTTTCTTACAAGTACAATGTATAAAGGGGAATCTCTACCATATAAGTGGAGAATGATATAAGTGATTTTTATCCAAAAACAAAAAAATAGTTTGTGGCATAAATAGATTTCCCATATATACCAACAATCATTGAAATGTTTGTTCCAATGTGATATAGCTCGTGGTATCCCAAAGCTATAAAATGACCATACTCACACATGTTATTCTTTTCAATAAGGGATGATTATAAAAAAAATCATACAATGAAAAATAAAAACATCAACAGGATTTCTTGAATTAGTGCATGCTTGTAACTACCCGACCCTAGTTACCTAGAGTCGGTGATTTATTACATAGCATTGGCTTGATAAAACCATTCATTTCCCAATAGACGGATCAATTCAGTAGCATTGGAAGTACTAGATACATACATAAGTTTTACATTTCATCATAAAATAAAAAATCAACTTTGGGTCCCCTTTGAATACACTCATATCTTATTTCCTATCCCCGCAGCTCAATAATAATATACTTTTTTGCATCCTAAGAAAAATAAAACATATAAAGGGGTGAGCTCAGATGCCCATTAAATATAATAATATAGCCGAAACTTTTATAAATAAGAATAATCATTTAAGGAAATGTTTAAGACTAAAACAATACACTTTTATAATTAAACTTCATCCTAATATGGAAATGATAAATTGAATAATTCAATTTACTTATTCACAAGGATATTCTACTAGTCGAATAATCACATGTAATTTAAATATCCAATTTCATAACAATGGAATGTATAATGATGGACATCATAACAACATAGTAAAGGCCTCATGATAAGACTATAAATAATATTTTGTCCAGGTCGTGTGCTGAGACACTAGTTTGTCTCATGAGACCTACTGATGTATCTAGGAGCCATAACAAGCTCCACCTGTCACTTACTAAGTCCAATTCATTCCACATATTAAAATTTTGAAACATAACATAAAAATTTGTATTAAAACTAGCATACAAAATGATAATACATTAACCAAAAACCATGAATGGTTTAAAAATAAAACATCCACAACCAAATATATCAGAAAACCTTCAGTACAATATGGAAGATAGTATCATAATAAATCTACATCAACTAACTATAAAATCCATCAATAGATGTTGACATAGATGAAATCAAAACTATTTGAGAGAAATATATATTTCTATTTTGAAATAATTTAAATGTCACGTATTTATAAAAGAAAACATTTATTTTTAAAATATTCTTATATGTCGGTAAGGGATTATTTGAAGGTGTTATAATGGAGAAAAGTATCCACACTCGCTGTATAAGTTAAAAAACAATCTTTCCTTAATTTGGTTGAAAATGTTATAAAGGACCTTTTTTGGAAAATGAGAGAAAGACTCCTTTATAAAAAATTTATAAAAATAAAAAAAATGGTATAAATGAATTTAAACAATAGACTAGGAAATATTAAAAATGTTTTGAAATACATTTTTAAGAAACACGGATGTGGATGATAAAGAGGTCCCAGTAGATTCTCATGTATAAACAACTTCAGATAATGAACAGATTGTAGAATTAACCCTTACCATGAAATTTTACATGATCGAGGGTACATTAGTAACATGTATAATAGTTAAATAATTGTTATTAAATTATACAAGAACCACATATATAAATATGATATCATATATGATCTTCTAATATTTCATTATCAACAATATTTCAGTAGTATCATTGTTTCGTGTGTTAACTGATTCATTTTTCTTTATTCGATTGATTATGTAAGCCATATTTGTTATATAAAGTTTTTTTCTATTCATCTCTGGAATTATATTATGTTCTAAAAATTATTTTTAATCATAAAATGAAAATTATTCTTGAATGGTTATGATGGGAAATGAATTCCATCGCATTCATGGAAATAGTAATCCGTACATACGCACGAGAGACAATATCCTTCTATTGATGGTAAAATCATATGTAATTGGGTTTTATATAATATATAAAGAATAATTAACATGTTATATTTATTATTTATATCATTTTTACTCATTATTATACCCATCCAAATAATAAAGTACTTAAATAACAAACTACACCACGACGAGGAGACGGTAAGTCGTATGTATGAATGCGTGGTGAATTGTCCTTCATAGGATGGATAGAATAATTAATATACTTGTACCATATTTATAATAACATCACTATATGAATAAGGTACTAGAGTTATTATTTTTGTTTGGAAACAACAATGAAAGAGGATGTGGATGAAGTAAATAAAATAGAAATTGGTGGTGAAATTATTACCTCTTCATTGGATTTTTCAATTGGAGTTGATAAAATGGGCTCCTTAGGTTTGCTTTATGATCATGGTATATCCCCTAGGTAAATGTGATGGTAGTTGGGAGGATCTTTGGGCAGGTTTTGGCTGATCCAAATGGCTTTGGATGTGTGATTTTGAGATAAGGGGAAGTACCCATTTATAAGAGAGGTGAGGGTCACTTTAAGAAAAGCTTGAAATATTATTTTACTATACAATCATATTAATTTTATAATGGCTCCAAAAGAATTTTTTTCGAGGATAAGGTGGTTATGGGTCGAAAAACTCTCAATAAATAGGTTATATACAGGTTTACATCATCATATTAACCTTATTATTTAGATTTAACTCTTAGTTAAATAGTTTAACTTTTAACTTGTATTATTGTATTATTATTTTAATTGGTTAATAAAATTACTATAAAATTCTAAGAGATACCCATGTGGTTCATTATTGATATATATAACCTTATCTATGACCTTTGGAAAATCCTTATATTTTTTGTAATATTATATCATTTAATAATATAGTATTTTTTTTAAAACTCATTTTTGTCAATTTTGTCAATTTTGTCACTATTTGGTACATTGTTTTTTGAAAGTCATAACAACATTATCGATTCAAAAAATGTTTATTTAATCAACCCTAACATTTCAGATTAACCTATAAATTTTTTTAATTCAACAAATGACAAAATTTACATTTATCTGGATGTTTGTAATGTTAATTATTTTAATGATTCATTAATAAGGTAATTAAAGCATCATTGTTGTGTCATAAATAAAATTAATGATATAATGTCTAAAAATATAAATAAGATATCATTATGTAGAAAATATTTTTATATTTATAATCAATATTTATTTTCAAATTTATCTTATGTTTAACCCTATATTAAAAATGGTTTAGTTATTAAACTTTGAATTTAACACCTTTAACTCTTCTTTAAATATAATAATAGTAAATGTCCTAATGAAATATAAGTGAATAAAAAGGATAATATTTTATTCCTAAGGTTGATTTTGGTCTAAAAACACATATAATATAGAATTATGATATATGTTAGTGTAATTATAATATTATTTTTTACCTTTAATTACCATATTTAATTTTAACCGTGGTAAATAAAAGTAAATAAGTTATTATTGTACAAATAATAGTTTCATCTTATTGAACTAAATTTTAATTACTGATGTCCACTATTTCTCATAGTTTTTTTGAATTCAATTCACTAAAGCGATAAAGTTACATTTTATGTAAATTTGCAAATGCGCCTAGAAGGTAGGTAAAAGACGTTAAAAAGATTAATAAAATTATATACATCTAATATTAGTATAAAATGACTCCAATGAATTACATTTAACTTATATAGTTATTATGTATCTATTTTGACTTAAAATAAAAATAAAACAAATAATTGTTTAAATAAAGAGTCAGTTTTAAACAATAACACGGTGTTTTCACTATTCATTAAAAATTGAAATTTTTAAGAATAATACAAAAACATCACCCTAAGCTTATATTGATTTTATGAATCCAAAAATGAAGTCCTTTTTTATGAATAAAATTTATAGGCATTTAAAAACTAGGTATTACTATTCATAATGGCTAGATTTATTGGTCGTGGTGTGCTAGAACTTGAAGTTGGTTACAGTGAAAGCTCTTGCATTATTCAAATAGAAGCGTAATATGGATGTTTGGGGTGTTAAATTATACCCTAATTCAAATAATTTCATCATAAAAATTTCAATAATATTACAACATAAAAATATTCAGGTTTTTCTTCATCAAAAGTTTTTCGGGTTCCACGTTGCCTCTTCTATCTTGTGGTTTCTCCAGAGAACTTTCCCCAGACGATTCATTGGGTTACTCAACACTTGTTCTCTGGTATCAAGAATTATGATAGGCTCTTCACAATAAGACATGTTAGGTTCCTGTTCTATTTCTTCATAGGCGAGTACATGTGTTGGGTCAAGCATGTATCTTCTCAATAGTGATATGTGAAACACATCATGAACTTTGGAGAGACTTGGAATCATTGTAAAACGATAAGCTACAACTCTAATTTGTTCTACAATTTCAAAAGGTATGATGTACATGAGACTTAAATTTCCCTTCTTACTGAATTGTATGACACCCTTCCATGGAGATACCTTCAAGAAAACATGATCTCTTACATGAAATTACAAATCATTCCTTCTTTTATCATCATACCTCTTTTTCTTACATTGATCTGCTTTGATGTGGGTTTGGAAATCCTTAAACTTTCCCATTTTTTCCATAATAAGTTATGGGCCTTTGAGTTTTCATTCACCAATATCATCCCAACAAGTTGGTGTGTTACATCTCATTCCTTACAATGCTTCATATGGTGCCATCCGGATAATTGAATGGTATCTATTGTTATAGGAAAATTCTACCAGAGATAAATATTGATCTGAAATACCTTTAATGTCAAGTGATCAAGATCTCATCCTCTCTTATAAGGTTTTAATAGTCCATTTGTATTATCCATGAGTTGGAGGGAGGTAGGTAGTGCTCTGATGAAGTTCAGTTTCCATGGCCTTCCGAAGAATTTTCCTGAATCTTGATGTAAAACAGGGATCATGATCAGAAACAATTGATAGGGGTACTCCATGATATTTTAAAAATTTATTAATATATATTCTTACTAAAAGTTCAAGTGTTAATGCTTCTCTTATAATAATAAAATGTGCCGACATGGTAAGATGATAAAAAATAACCCATATAGCATCATTCCTTCTAAGAGACTTTGGTAGCCCCATAACAATGTTTATCATAATATAATCCCATTTCCACTCAAGTATGGGAAGTGGTTCCACGACTCCCATAGGATGTTGTCTTCCAAATATCACCTATTGAAAACCCATACATCTTGACATATAATCAACAATATCTCACTTCATATTGTCCCACCAGAAATATTCCTTCAAATCTCTATACATCATAGTGCTACTAAGGAGTACAGAGAAATCAGAGTAATGATTATAATAAAAAATTGCATTTTTAAATCAGATATGTCAGGAACACAATGTCTCTTCCCAAATTTCAAAATAACCTCTTTATATATGAAGTTAATCAATCTCCCATCATTTATAGTTTTTTTTGAAACTCGTTATCATCAGCTTGTGAATATTTTATCCTCTATATTAAGGATGGTTTGGAAACCATTTGAAAAATTATTGATGTTTCACCTTCCATGATTATTCACATATCCATATTTAATGGATCCATGAACATAGGATCACTTTCAACTCTCAACATGTTCAAAACTCCATGATCCTTTCTTCTCAAAGCTTCTGCCACCTTATTTTTCTTTCCTTGGGTGGTAGTGTATAGTGAAATCATAATCATTGATTAGTTCAATCCGTCATCTTTGCCTCATGTTGATTTCTTTTGTGAGAAAATATACTTCAAACTACTGTGATCGGTAAATATTTAAAAATTTCCCCCTATAGATAGTGTCTACATATCTTGAAAGTAAATATTACAACTAAAAACTCAAGATCATGAGTAGGATAGTTTTGTTCCTGAATTTTTAACTATCATGATGCATAGGCAATAACCCTATCATTTTTCATAAGTACACAACCATGTCCTTTCTTTGAATAATCACTCTAAATAGAAAACCCATCATTCCCTGATGGTAGAGTCAAGATAAGACCATTGACTAATCTTCTCTTCATTTCTTCAAAACATTATTCACACTATTTTGTCCAGACAAATTTAATCCCTTTACGTGTGAGCTTGGTTAATGGGTTAGGAAATTAGGAAAAATCTTGGATGAAATAATGATGATAACCTACTAAACCAATAAAACTGCGTACCTCAGTTATGTTCATTGGTGTTTTCCAATCTTGTATTGCTCTTATCTTAGAAGGATCTACAGTGATTCCTTCCTTAGAGACAATATGGACATGAAATGAAATCTTCTAATGCCATAATTCATACTTTCTAAACATCCCATATAATTCATTTCTTCTAAGAGTATTTAGAATAGTACGTAAGTGATTTTCATGATCTTAATAGAATTTGGAGTAAACAAAGATTTCATCTATAAATAACACTATAAAGTAATCAAGATAATCCTTGAAAACTCTATTCATTATATCTATAAAAATAGAGGGTACATTAGTTGGTCCAAAAGGCCATACTATAAACTCGTAATGCCCATAACTAGTATGAAATGCTATCTTCAGAATATCTCCCTTCTTCACACACAACTAATGATATCCATATCAAAGGTAAATCATTGAAAAATAATGATCTCCATGAATTTGATCGAATAAATCATCAATGCAGAGTATAGGATACTTTTTTATTGTTGTTATAGCATTGATCTCCCTATAGTCAATGCACAACATCATATATCCATCATTATTCTTAACAAAAAATAGGGGCTCCACATAGAGAAAACATGGGAGAATAAATCCTTAATTACTCAATCACTGGATTTGTTTATATAGTTCCACTAATTACACAATGGCCATTCTATAAGGGTTCTCTGATAAGGGCCTTTAACCAGGAATTAAATCAAAGTAAAACTCAATTTCTTTTGCTGCAAGATGTATAGGTAAATCTTATGGAAACTCATCAACATATTCTTGAACAATAGGTTATCCTATATTTGAACATTATTTTCCTCACCCATAGTTATTTAACTCTCTTCCCCACCAATAATTGAATTTAGTAGAGCTACTGGGGGTGGATCTAGATAAGAATCAGGTGGTGACATTTCTACTCTAAAGATAAGGTAATTTTTATCATCCTTTAAAATTGTAATAACCTTCTTCATACAATAAATTTTTGTATCATGATCTGAAATCTAATCCATACCGAGGATTATATCAAATTGAATCATGGGTATGATGATGAGATCAACAGATAAGGAACATATATATACCCTAATGGGAACCGATTCACAAAACATTGTTGTAATGATACTTCCCTTAGGAGTTTTGACTGACAAAATCCCTTGTTAAATAAAATAAAATATATAATTTTCTTAGAAAACTGGGAAGAAACCAAATAATATGATGATATAGAATCAAATAAAGCATTGGCTAAATTTTAGAAAACCATTAAATTACCTACTACCACATCATTCGGAGCTTTAACGAAGGTAGTAGTGATTGCATAAGCTTAGCCTTTCTACCTTGGGCATTTCTGAGTCGTGTTTCCTTGGAACTTGGGGCATTTATTTTCATAATTCCCCATTTTCCAAAAAATGTAGGAATCAACATTAAAAGCCTCTTTGTTTCCATTTAAATCCTGAGCATATTGGCATTTTTGACCACACTTTTAATAGACTCACATTCCCTTTAGGCAAGTATCGAGGTGTTTCTTCCCACATTTACCGAAAGATGAAAATTATTTATTTCCCTTATTCCTCATATGTCCATTTACAGAGTTTTTAGTAGATATCTTCTTTCATGATTTGATTTAATGTCTTATGACATATAGAATTTCTTTTTCTGTATTGATAGAAAATAAGACAATATCTTTGTACTATTAGAAGGATTTTGAGACTAATGCTTTATATAGAATGGTTTTAACCCATCAAAGAATCGATCAATCTAACTCCTTGGGTAATTTATATAATACACTACATGATTTTATAAACCTATAAAGTTAACCCCATACTTTGAGACATTATAATCCTCCTTTTTCCTTAGACATAGAAATTTTCTTCCCATATCCGCTCTATGGTGACGAGGAAAGTATTTTTCTATGAAAAGATCAATAAAATCCCTACATTACATATTTGACACTTCTTAATCCTCTTTTTTATTTTTAATTAATGACCACCATTGATTTGCATCTCCCATGAGGCCATAAACTACCTTAAAATCTTTTTCCCCATCGCTACTCCCCAAAGCATGAGATATTTTCTCTAAAAAACTTATCCATTGCTCAGCTACAATGTGATTTGTAGTGTCATTGAATGTTGTTGGATGTTGCCTCATGAATCGGTCTAACATTGATTCTTTGTGTTGTGGATCAGGGTGCTCTATATGGGTAAGGTTATTATTCATAACATGAGTGAGTTTTCTCATTGTGGTGATAAGATGATCAGCACCAGTTGCATCACCATCTCCACTATAATTATCTTAAGTAGGAGGGAAATCCCAACATGGATTTCATGTGTTGATACGGTTTCCATTCCTTCCACTAGGTTCCATTTCTAAATAATGGAATACACAATATTAGTTTATGAATCACAATTCATAATTCAAGACATGTAAAACGCATAACATAAATTGAACAGTTTTGGGATATCATCCATAATCACACAAAAATAATCTTTTTGGAGGTATATACTCATAAATCTTTCATAATTTTTTGTAATGGAAATGTGAATTATCCTAAGCATATCCCCTAGGATTCTTGTAACCAATAATGAAACAAGGCCTGTTGTCGTGTACCAGGATACCCCAGGTCAAGCCAAAAACACTTTTTTAGAGTTTTTACACTATGGTACATCTATCCTAGAGCTACCTCTACCTACTCGTATCCAGACATGGATGTATTTCTTGGAAAACTCAAAAAGAACTCTACATTACCAAAATTCTAGGAAGTTCTTCAGTACTAATCCTCATAGTCTATCTTAGGATAATGTTCACTAATCATAGTTTTTCTAAATCTAGTTTCCAAGGTTTGTATTAAACATTCTCGAATACCAATTGCAATGCCCCAACCATAGTTTCCCAAATTCGGTGCATTATTACATAACATTGGCCAGATACAAGGAATCATGTCCCAAAAAACAGACCAGTTTATTAGCCTTGGAAGTACTAGATACATACATAAGTTTTACATTACATTGTGAAATTAAAAAAACATTATGTCTCCTTTTAACACACTCATATCTCATATCCTATCCATGTGGGTCAATCATAATATACTTTTTCAGTTCCTAAAAAAAATAAAACATATAAATGGATGAGCTCAGATGCTCCGTAAGGATAATAATATAGCAGAATCATTCATAAATAAGCATAAACATTTAAGGAAATATATAACAATAAAACACATGCCTTTTAAAATTAAATATCATCATAATATGGAAAATTTAAATCTAATAATTCTATTTACTTATTCACATGTATATTCTACTAGTTAAATAATCACATATAATTTCAATATCCAATTCAATAATGATGGAATGCATAATTATAGACATCATAACCACATAGTCAAGGCCTCGTACCTAGACTAAAAATAAGATTTTTTCAAGGCCTTGTTCCAAGATACTTGTTTTTCTCATGAGACCTACTGATGCATTGAGGATCTATAGTGGGAATTACCCTTCACTTACTACGTCCAATGGATTCCTCCTATGAAAAGGTTGAAATATAACATAAACATTCGTATTAAACTATCATACAAAATTTTAATATGTTAACCATAAAACATTAATGGAATAAAAAATAACACATACATATTCTAACATATCAAAAAAAACATCATTACAATATGGAATATATTATCACAATAAATCAACATCAAACAACTGTAAAATCCATCCAAGGATGTTGGCATAGATGAAATCAAAACTATTTGAGAGAAATATCTCTTTCTATTTTTAAATCATTTAAAAGTCAAATAATTATAAAATAAAACATTTATTTTGAAAATATTCTTATAATCTTGTAAGGTAATCTTAAAATATGTTATAATGGTGAAAAAATTTCACACTCACCGTATAAGTTAAAAGACATTATTTCATAAATTTTATCGAAATGGTCTTAAAGGATATTGTTTGAAATAAGACAGAAATATTTAATTATGAATGTTTTATAAAAAGTAAAACAAGGGTATAAATGAAATTAACCCATAGTCTATGATATATTAAAATTGTTTAGAAATATGTTTTTATAAAACATGGATGTGGATGATAAAGAGGTCCCAGTAGATACTCACATATAAACAACCCTAGATAATGAAGAGATTATATAATTAACCTTTACCATGTAATTTTCCTTCATAGAGGAAATTTTAACCTTATGTATAATATTTAAATCATTGTTATTAAATTATACAAGAACCACATACATAAATATGATATCATATATGATCTTCTAATATTTCTTTATTAATAATATTTCATTAGAATCATTGTTTTGGGTTTTAAAAGATTCATTTTCTTTTATATGATTGGTTACATAAGACATGTTTGTTATGTATAAGATGTATTTGATTCAGATAAAGAATGATATAAATTTTATAAACATTATTTTTAATCATAAAATGAAAATTATTCTTGAATGGTTATGATGGAGAATGAATTTCATCACATCTGTGGAGACTGTAATCAATACGCACGCACGAGAGACAATATCATTCAATTAATGGTGAAATAGTATGTAATTGGATGGTATATCATATATAGAGAATAAGTAAAAAAGTTATATTTATTATTTATATCATTTATACTCATTATTATACCCATCCAAAATATTCAATTTCTTGAATAACAAACTACACCACAATGTGGAGACGGTAAGTCGTATGTATGCACGTAAGGTGACTTGTCATTCATAGGATAGATAGAATAATGAATATGGTGGTACAATATTTATAATAACATAACAGTATGTATAAGGTACTAGAGTTATTTTTTTAAGGAAACAACAAATAAAGGGGAAGTGGAATGAGAAAAGAACTTTGAAAGATGTGGTTAAATTATTACATCTTCTTCGGGTGTTTTCTTTAGAGTCAATCAAATGGGCATCATAGGTTGGATTTATGATCAAATTAAAGACTATAGGTGGAATTGAGTGTAGTTGTGATGATATTTGAGTAGGGGTTGGCCATGTCAAATTTCTTTGGAGGTGTGATTTTTACAGAAGGGGAAGTACCCCGTTATAAGAGTGGTGAGGGTCACTTTGGGAAAATCTTGAAATATTATTTTATTATATAATCATATTTTGTTTAAAATGGATCAATAAGGATTTATTTCTAGGATAAAGAGATGATGGGTCAAAAAACTCTGAACCAATAGGTTTTATACAGGTTTAGGTCACCATATTAACCTTATATTTTAGATTCAACTCTTAGTTAAATAGTGTAACTTTTACCATGTATTCTTGTATTATTATAACAAATGGTTAATAAACATACTATAAAAAGCCAATAGAATACCAAGTAGTTCATTATTGAAATATATTACCTTATATAGGTCACTTGGTCGATCCTTATATTTTTTTAAATATTATATCAATTAATAATATAGTAATTGTTTTAAAAAATAATTTCTATTAATTTTGACACTATTTGGAATTTTGTTTTTTTTTTGAAAGTAAAAAAAACATTATAACTTCGAATAATGTTTATTTAATAAACCCTAACATGTCATATTAAACTATAAAATTAGTTTTAACTCATCAAAACTCTCAATTTATATATATTTGGAGATTTATAATATCCATTATTTTAACCTTTCGTTAATAAGGTGATTACTTCATCATCATTGTGTTATAAATAAATTTAATTATTTAACATATAAAATTTATAAATAAAATAAAATTATATATTATGTCCCTTTATATTTTAAGTGAATATTTATAGTCTAATTTATCTTATGTATAACCCTATATTAAAAATTTTTAGATATTAAACAATAAATTTAACACTTTTATATCTTCTTTAAATAAAATAATAACAAATATCCTAATCTAATAGAAGTGTACCAAAAGGGTCATATTTTATTCTTAAGGTAGATTTTGGTTGAAAAAAACTTATCCAATAGAATTTGTACATGTGTTAGGGTAATCACATTATCATATTTAACAATTAATTACCCTATTTACTTTTAATTGTGGTAAATAAAAGTCAAAAGATTCTATTCACAAAAATTAGTTTCTTCTTGTTGAACCACATTTTACTTAAAATTTTCAACTATGCCTCTCATATTTTTTAATTTCAATTCACAAGAGTGGTAAAATTAATTTTTATTCAAATTTCCAAATGCGCCTAGAAGGTGGGTAAAAAAAGTTAAACAGATCAAAAACAATTATACATCTTATTTTACAATTTAATGACTCCAATGAATTAAATTGAACATATATAGGTATTATGTATCTATATTGACTTGAAATAAAAATAAATTAAATAATTATTAAAATAATAATTTGGTTTTAAACAACAATGTAGTGTTTTGACTACTCATCAAAAATTGAAAGTTTTCAGAAAAATACCAAAAATTATCCCTAAGCTAATTTTGATATTCTAAATCAAATAATGAAGTCCATTTTTTAAAATAAAATTTATAAAATTTCATGAAAAAGGTATTACTATAAATAGCATCTAGTTTGATAGGTCATGGTGTGCTAGAACTCGCAATTGCATACAATGCAAGCTATTGCATTATTCAAAGAGAAGCGTACCATGGATGCTTGATTTGTTATAATGCATATGTGTGTGGGCCTATCTCAAGAATATCAATTAATGGAAAGAGGTATTATTTTCTATTCATTTTTTATTTCATAAGGATGACATGGTTTTTTTCATTTCCCACAATTTTAGAGTATTCAATTCCATAAAAAGGTATCAGAGGAAAGATGAGAGGATTTATGGATAGAAGATTCATGAGTTAAGAAATGATAATGGAATAGAATCCTCAAATATAAAATTGTAATATTATAATGGGAAACACTGGATAAGGAATCATGTTTTGAAAGTGATAACTCATTTACAAAATTGAGTGGTTGATTTAAGAAACTAGATCATAAAAAACATGTTCAGATCAATTTTATAGAAAATTACGCACAAAATTAATTATAGAAGGAATGTGTATTTACATTGGTATATATTTCCAATAAGGATATGTTTTTACTTAAATAAGAAAATACATCATATGAGTTATAGTATAGAAAAAATAAAATATTAGAAAATTTCTAATATTAGGAAGAAAGTGTTTTATTCTCAAAATGGATAAAAACAAGAAAATTTATTCTCATGGCGATAATGGAATATTCCTTGAAAATTTTTGAGAAAGAAATATATATAATGCTTCAACAAGATTCTATGAAATATAGTTGATAGAAGTGGAATGAATATAGTTGAGAATGAAAAAATCATCAACAAAATAGTGAATAGGTCTTTAATGATAGAGAAAGTGAGGCTAGAATCTAAAGGGTAGTAAAATATCAAAATTCAAATTCATATGATGATACTAATGATGATAAATAGGAAGTAAAATATGTATCTTCATGGAATCCTTGGATTCAAGATGAAATTGGATAGAATAACATCCTTGGTGATCAGAAATCTTTAGTTCAATCATAGATTATGATGTCATTAAATAATACATCTCTTTTATCTAAGGTTGATACTAAATTTTTTGAATAAGAAGTAGTAAATGAGAAGTGGTATCAATCCATGAATTAAGATCTTGACAAAATTGATAACAATCTTATATTGGGATATTTATTTAGGACCAGAAAAAAAGAATGTCATCAGGGCCAAATGGTTAATTTGGAATAAAATCAATGAATATGGCTTCATAATTCAAATAAATCATGACTAGTGTGAACGAAATACTTCCATAATGAGGGAATTGATATTTCTTAGACATTTTAAAATGTCCCAAGTCTTGAGTGTATTCGAATATTTATATCCATTGTAGTGAAATTAAAGTTAAATTTTTTCGATATGGATGTATAGTTAATATTTCTAAGTGGGGTTTTGGAAGAATAATTGTATATCGAGTATCCATATGGTTTTTAATTCATGAAAGTGAGAACAATGATTGTCTGTTGAAGAAGGAACAATGTGGTTTGAAGAAAGAACTAAGATCTTGGTATTCAATAATTGATTAGTCTTTTAAGAAGATTCTTTTTGAGCATGGTGGAGTTGATTAAAATATCTATGTAAATAATTACTATAATAAATGGATGATGGTCATGGTGTATGTTGAAGAAATAATATTTGGCAGATAATATGAACAATAGTTCTATAAGTTCACAAAATTCATAGACAATGAGTTTTGAATGTTAGTGATCGGTGAACTAATTTTTCTCCTTGGTTGGAAGAAATCAAATATAATTTTCTCAATAAAAATATTCCAATAGGATTTTGAGAATATTTGGATTGAATAATTGCAAGTATATAATGACTCTAATGTATTTTTGGATAAAACTATAATTATATGGTGTAGTAAAAGTGTTTAATGTTAAAAAATATAGGTAGCTCAATGTCGGTCCATTATACTTAACAGTAACATGACCCGATATTGTATTTTCCACATTACAAGTAGCACGGTATCAAACTAATCCCATATAAATAAAATTAATTGAATTAAAAAGATATAATATTTAATTATTTAAATGTACAATTTATATCAGTTTTCCATATAATGAAACATCTCAGTAAGAATTATCGGGATATACATATATAGATTTCCCTGGTTTAGTAGATGATAGAAAATCAATGTCATGTGTTGAATTCTATCATGGCATATTTCTTATTTCATGTTTAAGAGTGAAATAAGATTATTTTTCTTTATTTACCATAGATTTAGAATATATTATGGATACTCAATTGTGAAGGTAGTTATTAAGGATTTAACAGTATCTTGATAATATGTTAGTTGAAGTAATGTCTCAAATTGGATTCCATTTGATAATTCAAGTGATATTAATCTTAGAAAAAATCTTATCCTCACTCTTGTATAATGATAATTGATATAAAGTCAAATTTTATCAATAATAAGTTGGATCATGGTCTTTTGAAGTTTGAGTACATGGCTATATAAGTATAAGTTGTACTAATTTTGATGAAGGCCCCATCCAAAGAGGCGTTGGAGTAGTATTGACCAGATCATGGAGATGAGTTCACACCCCAGACCTAAAAAATTGATTATATGAGACCCATATCACTAGGGTATGGTGTGTTTTCCCTTATTTTATTATGTTTTTTCTTTAAAATGATTCATCAACAAAGGAGTGACCTTTAATTTAATTGAAAAATAGGAGAAAATGTCTTCATCAAGACTATATAAGTAGATGATAGGAGAGTAGCTGATAGGAAGAGTTGTGAATAAGGGAGATTATTATATATTATGAAGTTAAAAATTATTTATCAAAGGTTTTATATAACAACATATGGGTTTTTTTGCAAAATTGCTTGACTATAATGGGAATGAAGTTTTTTATTTATGAACATTTCATGCTAATCTAGTTTCTCACATTAATAGTGGATCATGATGTCTTATAGTGTGTTTAGATTAAATCCTTGACCCCAATATAGAATCTAAATAAGGTAATCTTTATATGAGATGGTATAAAATTTAATGAGGTATCAAATCCTAAAAATATAGAGTAAATTTTTTTAAAAAAACCCAAAGGGGAGTGATTATAGGGAAAAATAATTCAATGTTACTTTTTAGTGTCTTCAGTTATTTCTGTTCATTGAAATATCATTTTGAAAACTCACTATTATGGTTATTTCCAAATCAAGGTATTTTGATGATGGAATAGTTTCCTAGTGTTTCCGTATCTTTTGGTCTCAAAATCAGTATCTATTTTATGGAAAAACTTGGTCTCCAGCACAGAAAATTGATGGAGAAAATTTAACCTAATGGGGTTCAGAGTGATATAGACTATATAAAAAAATTTAATATGCGTACCTCATAGGCAGTTTGTGTAATAGGAGAGAAAATTCAGAAAATGAAATATTTCAACATAGAAACATTACTATGAAAACATCAAAGGAGGAGTTCCATTTATGTTTGAAGGTTGTGATTCAAAGTGCACCACAATGGGATATTTATTTGAGATCAAAGAGGTATTTCAGAGTTCATTTAAAAAGGGTTATGCACAATTAAAATTGCATAGTATGGATATTTTGTGGGACCACACTGTTTATGGACACCACATAGGGGTATTTTTATTTTTGGATGAAGGAAACCCCTGTAAAGTAATAATATATTTTGAGAACGACATAGAAAGTATAGTATGCATTGAGGGAAATTGCACAAAGTAGATTTGGGTTATTTTGATTTGTGGGATTTGTAGAATTATTTTCTTATATAAAGTACCCATTTTAATATCTCCGGAAGGGTATAAATATCACTACATAAACTTATCACTAGGAGAATTCAGCTACGTTTGAATGCAGTTTACAAAAATTGTTTGCAGGGCATAGTGGTACACAATGGAGAATAGGTAGGTGAAGGCACATGTTAAAAAGGATTAAATCAATAATAAAATATCATTTTTTATATGTTGTTTGTAGGGAACGAAACTCTTCTTATGAAAATTATCTTTCAAAATACATGTTGTACCGTGTGTAATGAATTTTGTAGAGGGATTATGGTATTCTAGAAAGAATAAAAAATAAATATTGAAAGGAATATTGAGAAAGAAAACTCTATGTGGTGATGTTTATTTAAAATACATGTTTAAAACAAATTGTTATATCACACTCATGTGCGGAAATTTTCTGAGATGTTTCAGATTTATTGAAGAATATTTCAAACGAGCAGTGCACAAACTTCCATTGAGTGAGTAGTGAGATTTCAATTTGTGATTGGTTGTAAATCAGGAGGGAGAAAGAGTCTTATCCAAACATTCTAACAAAATTTTTCTTTAGTGTATTTGTTACATATTCACATTTCCTTTCTATTCTCCATGTACATAGCCCAGTACTATTTCAAACAAGTCATTTTTTTTAGTCTCATGCATGATTTCATTCCTATTAATAAATTTCTATGGTAAATGGAGAGTATAGTTTTTTTAATGATTAAATAATATATAAAGGGGTAGTAATTTTAATTTTTGATACCATAATAGACCCCTCCCACTCCCCCTCGGGGGATTTATCCTACTTGGGATAACTACTAGAAGGATGAATATTTTACAACATCAAACTTATCATGAAACACTTCAATATTTTCCTCCTTCATCATTAATATTTCATAATATATATTGGAAAATTTATCCCACATGTCCTTGGTGTAATGATACCCCTAACATTAAAATAAATATAATATAAAAGGGATATAGAACAAGAATGTTGATATTTTGAGTTAACATCTACCCCTTCTCTATTAGATTCAGTCATACACTACTCTATCACATCACTTACTTGAATAAAATGAAGATTTACATATAGAACTTCCATCCTAAGAGATCAAGGATATGATCACATATTAATTTTCCAAATCTAATAGCTAGTCCCACTAAATAGAGTAACTCCTTGGAAATTAACTGTATTCTCTATGGTGCCATACTTGACACAACATATTCATTGCTAGAAACATGTGGCTCTAATATCACTTGATTCAACTTAGGACACCCTAAGAGAGGAGGGATGAATTAGGTTGTCTGATTTTTCTTTTGTTTTAATTGATCTTTTCTGCATATTGGTAGAACTAATTAAACCTATTTGATTCAATTACATATTTACCAAAATCACTAAAAAACAATAAAAAAATTAGAGTAAATGTTAATGTGGTTCACCACTATGTTCTATTTAAATGAGCATATGTTTATGATGTATCAGTCCTAACAAATTAAGCCATGATTCGCCAGTGTAGATATATTAAATTATTTATTATGGTAACTCTATGTTATTTTCATTACCAATATAATTATTTTATGGATAACACATTTACCCCCTCAGATCAATTTCATTGGTGTCTCCTTCTTTACTATTGTATATGAAGTATTCCTTGGTTTAATGACTAGAAGTAAACTTATAAATAATTACAAATGATTATTTATAATTGAGTCATTATATTTTTTGTTTTCTTCTATAAATTACCCATTAAATTTTTACCTAGGTCAGTCCTTTACCCAAATATAAAACATTGTCTAGGATTTAGACCTTTCTCATGTATGGATCACCATGTTCTATGGATTCACTCATGTATGGCTCACCTAGATAACACGACCTATATTTTTTATTCTAATTACCCATCAAAAATTCTTGTTGTGCTCAATTAAATTTGATAAAGATCATTCTTGAAACTCCCATCTATCTAGTTAGGTTCACAGACCTTTATTCACTCAAAAAACAATGCTTTAGTCTCTTTTCCATTTTGATATTGACTCGAATCAGATAATGAAACCTTCTTTACTATAATAATCTTGTACATTAATTATTGTGAAAATCATGAAATCTTCATCTATTTGTGGATCTCACAATATCAGATACATTTCATACTATCCTCTGATGCTGCTACTTCACCCAAATGAATTATCTCTTCTACATTTTGAATGAGTGACTATGATCATGTTTTCCTAAAATTCCAAGAGTGTATTTTACCCTTTCCCAACATTTTTAAACTATAAATGAGTGGTTATGTTAGTATGTATATTTGAAAATACCCTTTTTCAACACTTCTCTTGTGATATTCACATCATGTTTTTTGTGAAACTCTATCTATATGTAGTTCCTAGACTCAAGTGACACATAGACAGTGTAAAACTATTATGTGGTTCCCTAATCCAATAGTGAACAATATTTTTATACGGTATCCATATTAACTAGTGCATGAATATTTACAATACTAGAATGTATCTATACTATAATGAATTATTTTTTTATGTGTATGAAATCCATATCTTCTCTCCACCATATATTTTAAAATACCCATCAATTGGATACACCAAGAAAAAATAAAAATTCATGAAAACTGTACCGTTTTCGTTAAACTATATCCCTTAAACTTCAAAATCCTTCATCAACCATGAAATAGAAATATACCCAACATAACATTAGTATCAATAATAGAACACATTAGTTCCAATTATTTTTTAATAAAGAAACTTAATTTGTATTATTTGTTCCTAAACTAGGTGTCATGAATTTTGGATATTGAGGAGATTCTAGATTCTTGAATTAAATAAGATTTTGAGTTAGAAAAACACAGTGAAAAAAATATTGGATGTGAAAGAAAATATATGAATTATAGACTGAGTTTCTATCTATAATTGTTACAGATTCAATGGGATTTTAATACATTGAGGGAGGAAGAATATCAAATGATGTTGGTACATAATGTCTGGTATTGAATAAATATCTACAACAACATTTGAAATATCTTGGAGATAATATTTAGGGTACTTTAGTCTAGTTTGATTTGAGATGGGATTTTCTAGATTCATACTCCCTAATATAATTCTAAAACATATCGTTTATATACTAGTTTTAATTATGAATAAATATATTCAAACATAACCTTACATTATTCCTATATCAAAAAAAATTAGTCACTAATAGGAAAAAGACCTTTTAGGATTGTAGTTTTATATATTGAGGAAAAGCCATTAACTAAAAAACCCATTTCAGTCCAACCAAATGGTATTTTTTCTGTAAAACTAAGGTATTCTTATTTAATAATAAATTTTCAACATCTCCCAAAAATTCTCAACACATGACTCTCATATAAATATTTCAAAACTAAAACTATTCTTACCAGATGTCTATTTCAATCTTGATATGTTTGAGGCTCTACTGAATTCATAGTTTGTACAGGAAATGTGTAATATTGTTCAAACCCTTAATTTATGCATTATAGTTATTGTCCTTTGAAGAATTTGGTTTGGGAGGAAATAATTATTTTATGGATTTTTGGTATTTTTGGTTCCCATATTGATTCTTCATAGCCTTTAAACACAACATAAACTATATTTGGATGTGATGGAGGATGGATTAGAGTCTATCGTACATTTTATGTGCATAGATTTCTCCATATTAGGTATTGAAGAATGAGGGTCCTAATGGGGTATCTAGTTTTTGGAATTATTCTATTTTTGGGTATAAACTAAATATGAATAGATCATATTGTTACATTATTTTATCATGTTGAGGGGTTATTTGAAAACATAAAGGACATATGATTCTAGGATTTATTGTAAACTTTGGTTTAAGTTCCTTTATGGCCTTGATATTTTCCAATAAGGATATATCCATGTTTCTGGTATTGAATTATATTCTACTATCATTTTTTATTATAGTATGGATCTAGAATTATGTTTTTATTTATCTTGAATGCAATGAAATCATGGGTTGGGAATTTGGAGAAGGGTACTAGTATCCTTCACACATAAAGGTAAGAAATTTTTTTGACAAATTATATTTATTTATATGGGTGGTCTATTTCTTGTGAGAATAATTTCATTTCTCCTAGAAGCCTCCATTTTGAGGGTATATTTTTTATCTTCTACTAATGTAGTAGGCCTTCATTTTTTTATCTGCATTGATTGTGTTTTCATGTAGTTTTTTTCTATGATTTACTTTTACTATGTAAATAAGGACTTCATATTTAAAAAAATAATTATATAAATATAATCATCAGAAAGGTAATCTGAAATTCTTAGTAATGGGTATCATACAATAGTGGATATCACGGAACAAACAATTTATAAATAATATTGTGATAATAAATAATAATAATAAATGTCATATAACTTGTTGCATGAGAATGTAATATATAAATTCATAACATAAAAATGTATATAACCACATTGATAATATAACTTATTTCATAGTGATTATAGCATCCCTCCTTTTTATAACATAACTTTTCATTACATTTTACAAAACCAAGGATCTTTAGGGTTTAGTGTCATGGAAACCAGGAACTTATTACATGAGAAAAAAACATTCTTCTTAAACACTTGAAAGGATTCTTCATTTGTTCATCCTAAATTAATTACTGCATCTCATAACCTGTGAGCATACATCAAAGGAAAGGGTGAGCAAAAGGCCCAGTAAGGGAAACATGGGAAACATTTAACATGTAAACATGAGATACATCAATAAAGTCATGAAAAAGAACTTTAAGGCATGAGAATGAAATCTTGAGGAATATCATAATAAAAATAACTTATTTCATAACTTGAATATGTGGCTACAACATTTTACAAAGACAATAATTTCCGTTTCACCAAGGTTCATCCCAACTGGTGTCAATAAAAATTACCAAGGTTATTCACCAAGGTATCAGTCTAAATGGTCATCTCTAGAGATTAATTCTTTACCCAATGCATTGGAGCTCTATCAGGGCGTACCCTTAAATTTGTCTTTATAATCATGTGAGCCACATATATCATCATAAATCATTTCATAAACAACCCATATAGAATAAAATAAATGGGTTTCATTTCATAATCATAATGTTTTAAAAACTGCTTTAAGGACATGATCTTTGTGTCACTTTAATACCCACAGAAAAGGAAGGTGGGTCTCATGTATGTAAATCCCAGAATTTAAAAGAGAACAACTTGGTATATATGTAAATACCCATATATAATAGAGATATTTGAGTATTCACTTAATAAAATAAATGAACTTTAGAAAAAGATAGAGACATTTTGAGACGGAAATTCTGCAACATAACGGCTATGTTACGAGGTTTTAGAAAACATTGAAAAGAGAGGGTACATGGGTCACCCACTCATAAATGATCAATAAAATAGTAGGGAAACAGAATATAAAGGATTTAAGAACATGGTAATGAAATTTTAAAGACATACCATATGAAATGAAGAACATGAAATGAAGACAAAAAAAAGATTTCTCTTATGAAAATTCGGCTACCTAACGGCATCACATAAACTTCAAAAAAATGAATTGATGAGATAAAAAAGGGTCTCGCATCATATTAACATAAAATATAAGTATGATAGATATAGATATCCTACCCCAACATAATAAAAAGAACATGAAGAACTTGACATGAAAGTAGAACATAGAAAAATGAGAATGGTGAATGAATCCCTTAAAAATACTGCAGCCTAACGGCACCACGTAATCTTCAACAAAAAATGAATTGACGAGATCAAATAGGGTCTCTCATCATATGAACATAAAAGATCAGTATGATCGATATAGATATCATACCCCAACATAAAAAAAATTAACTTTATATACTTGACATGAAAGTAGATCTTTGAAAAATGAAAAAGGTGAACGAATCCCTTAAAAATTCGACAGCCTAACGGCGCCACTTAAACTTCAACAAAAAATGAATTGATGAGATGAAATAGGTTCTCTCATCATATGAACATAATAGATCAGTATGATAGATATAGAGATCATACCCCAACATAATAAAAAGGAACTTTAAAGACTTGACATGAAAGTAGAACTTTGAAAAATGAGAAAGGTTAATGAATCCCTTAAAAATTTGACAGCCTATCGACGCCACTTAAACTTGAAAAAAAAAGGAATTGACGAGATCAAATTGGGTCTCTCATCATATGAACATAAAAGATCAGTATTATAGATATTGAGATCATACCCAAACATAATAAAAAGGAACTTTAAAGAATGGACATGAAAGTAGAACTTTGAAAATTAGAAAGGTGAACGAATCCCTTAAAAATTCGGCAACCTAATGGCGCCACTTAAACTTCAACAAAAAATGAATTAATGAGATAAAATAGGGTATCTCATCATATGAACATAAAAGATCAGTATGATAGATATAGATATCATACCCCAACATAATAAAAAGGAACTTGAAAGACTTTACATGAATGTAGAACTTTGAAAAATGAGAAAGGTGAATGAATCCCTTAAAAATTCGACAGCCTAACGGCGCCACTTTAACATTCTTAAAATGAAATGATGAGAGAAAGAGGGGGTATCTCACCATATGAAAATTAAAAGGTCAGTAGGATGAATATAAAAGAACATCCTTCAACATATGATCATGGAGCATAAAAGAAATGACATAAAAGATATTACATGAAAAGATAGAGAGAGGTCGGATCCCTTACCTTAAAACGTAACTCTTAAAACTCAATGGTTGGGACCTTGAGGGCTTGGGGGCACCTTGGGAGGACTACTTGGGAGGTAATGAGACCAGAAATTCGTTGGAGGTGAGTTGGGAGTTGAATGGATGAGAGGACAGCTTGGTATTTATAGGGAAAATGAGGAGATAAGGCATTAATGGCCAAGGGACACCTCATTGGTGGTTTTTGCAAAACCATGGGCCTGCCCCTGGTATCTTCCCATGGTATTGGCCACATGGTTCCCCCCATACAATAATTCATCACATTTGGTCAGCCAACACTTAAAATATCTCATGACCTCATCATGACACAGTTATGATGTCATTAAACATACCGAAACCCTAAAACTGTATTTTCACTATTCATCGAAAATTCAACTTTCTCAGAAAAATCCCAAAATTTCACCTTAACCAAATATTGATGCTCTGATTTCAAAAATGAACTCCCTTTTATAAAAATAATTTTGTAAATATTTTTAATTTAATTTTTAAATAAATACACTATTCACTAAAAATTCATTTTTTCCAGAAATATCCCCAAAAATTACCTTAACATAATATCAATGCTCTGAGTTCAAAAATGAAATCCATTTTATAAAAATAATTTTCTAAATATTTTTAATTTAATTTTTAATTAAAAAAACACTATTCACCCAAAAAAAACTAATACTTGACTAATAATTAATGAAATAATTATTTACCTATTTTATTGAATCACATTACTTAATCAAGGTTTCTAGATTATATTAATACCTTATTTAAGTGAGATTACTAATCCATTTAGTCACATTACTAATCCTAAGCATAAAATCACTATTCATAATTTACAATTCATAAAAAATTAAGTTGATCTTATTAGACTCTAAATTTCGTACTGAACATAATTGTAGAAGACCATTTTTTGAAAATAATTACACATAATTAGTTATCCACGGTTTACATAAACATTTTTTTAAAATATACTTTCTCTAAAATTCACCAAAAATATGAATACTATATTTATCCAGACATTTAAAAATTCAGAGACATCATCATAAGAAGAAATCAAAAAATTTATTTAAAACAAAGGATTACACAAGGCAGTTACGTCTCCTTACATAGCCCCTTGTCACACCAGCATAGGACCTAAGTGTAAGGTGTGCTAAGGTGAGTGAATCTGAGGGATGCTCGGCCAACATCGCACGAGTGGTAATTTTTATCAGTTTGACCTTCTCGTGGAGGCGATTCCTTTCTAGCTTCACACGACGAAGTTCGGCTACGGTGTGGTCCAGAGCAAAGCCCAGTGGTGCTACCTCCTTCCCAGTTCTGTTAGATGGGCTTCGATCAGTCCAAGACTACTGGGTGAGGCCATCGAATCTTCTTTCTATATTAATTAACCGCGATCACTTGTATTTAGAGACAATAATCAAAATGTTTAGTTTTCAGCGGTCATATTGACCAATGGTCATATAACAGTCCAAACCCAACGGTCTCATTTTAATTATACTCATGTTATCAAATGAAATAGTTTTTTTGAGTATAAAAAAATAACACACAATATTAGGAAACAAGATTTATTCAAAATTTCGGGTGGTTACAATCTTCCCCCCTTAAGAAATTGTGTCCTCACAATTTTTAAAATTGGGTTTTGAAATCTCATTAAAAGTCCCACATCGGAAAAGGTGTCAATAAAGCTATTAATTTAAAAGAATGAAAAGGAAGTACAAATGTCACCCGAGTTAACCCATACTAGGATTCCATGTAGGAAAACCTGGATATGGAAGAAAAAGAAAAGGGTCAAGTTCTGAGGGAGATTTATAGAAAACAGGATTAGGAGAAAGTTAACCACGAGAAAATCCCAAACATATGATGTGTGTAAATGGTATTTGATTACTTAGTAGGAAATGTAAACCAACAACTTTTTTTTACATTCCTATTCATAATTTTTAAGAATTCATTTACTATATAAGGAAATATACCTACCTTCAAGTAGAGTTTCATCCTCTAATAAGTTTCTACCAAAACTAATCTTTTCTCCATGTGATGAGCATTCAAAAACACTTGGTCTCATCAAAACACATGTATCATCTTTTTGAGAGTCAAGTAATCAATAAAATATTAACTATCAATTTCTTCTATCTTTAAACATTACCCCAAAAACAGAATGGGTAAGATAAAACAACTCTTCAAAAAGAAATAACCCTAGAGGAAGGGAAACTACTTTAAATCTTCAAAATTCTATGGTACTACCCAAAGTTCATCGTAGACCATTCCATAAATAATTTTCCATAAAATTACTTGAAATAAAACAAACTAAGATAGAAACCAAATTATAAGAACGATCTCATAACATAGTCTTCCATGATAGACTTTACTGTTCATCTTCAAACAACATCAACCACTCTTACCATCTTATAAAAAAAGTAACTAACCAAATCATATTTTCCCCAAGATAGGTTAATCATTTCCATATGTAACCTAAATTACTATAACTTCTCTTAAATTCATCAATTCTTCAAAATATAAGTCAACCTTTACTCATTAAATAAAATACAGTAGTAATCTATTTACCTCGATCAAATAGGGTTCCCAAAATAGTGCACGTCTTCCAAAATAATAATCATCTTTTAATCCCCTAATCACCCTTTTTTTAAGAATAACAGCTTCACTACATCAACATGTGGTACATAACAATATATTTTTTCCTTAATGATATAATACCATCTTAGGTAGTGACTTTATGTTCTTAGAAAACATTAAAGATATTCTCTTAGGGAAAGAACAAAAATACAACATGACATAGACAACTATTGTGAAGAAGTTACATGTACTTCAGTCATCATGATCCATCATAGCATAGGAGTTGCATTGTTCCCTTGTCCTCAAAGATTGTTGATGCTCATCATTTTTCTCATCCATTCCAAGAGAGCATTGCCTTGGATAATGTCTAACTTCTCCACATTTACGACATTGAAAAGTATAAGGTACATTAGATCGAACCTTATCTTTATTCATCACATTATCCATTTTTTGAAGCAATCGGCTACTTTATGCCCTATCTTCCCCCACTTAAAGCATCTCCTAGTTCCTTTGTGACAATATCCTTGGTGCCTCTTCCCACACATTTTTCAAAAAAGAAATTGGGTATCCTTTCCCTTATCAACTTTATCAGATGAACATCCCTGAGACTTCATCTTCTTCTTACATTATGAATTTGGGCACTAAACTATGTACCAATTATTAATTGTGTTTTTTGATAGATGGTTTGGAATAACCCCAATATGTTAAACCTGATCTCTCATTATCTCTGTCATATTAATAGGTAAATCATCACATTTCCTATCACCTTGGTTGTTGGGACATGTTCTTCCATTTCCCGCCATTAACTAAGAAAAGAAACTATAATTAGGGGCTTAAATACTTAGCCAATAATCATGAAAAGGAAACTTTAAGCATCAAAGGATAAACATGTAGAATAAAAGTATATCCTATCTTGTGATCACCTAGGTTCCAATATAGGTTATCCATGATCATATATTATTCTGTGAATCTTTATTTTATTTTATCTCTGTTCCTTTAATAATGGTTCATAATAAGATTATGAATTTACCAAATAATATCCCCTAGGAGTGTCGTAACCAAGAGTGCCGCAAGGCCTGTTATTGTGTACCAGTTCCCATTCGAGTCTACCTCAAAGCGGTGTTTTCGGGTTTTACCCCTATGTACATCTATGCCAGAGCCACCTCAACCTGCTCGTATCCAAACAGGGATGTATTTGCTTGGCAACCCCTTACTCAATACTCACCAAAATACCAAGAAGATTTCCTATATTTAAACTTTTCTATTGGCTTCTTCCTAAATTTTTCATATCCTACTTTCCAAAAAATAACTAAACCATCATTTGATACAAACTATAGCATCCCACATTTATATAACATAACTTTTCATTACATTTTACAAAACCGAGGATCTTTAAGGTTTAGTGTCGTGGAAACCCGGAACTTATTACATGAGAAAAAAAACATTCTTATTAAACACTTGAAAGGATTATTCATTTCTTCATCCTAAGTTCATTACATCATCTCATAACCTAGGAGAATACATCAAATGAAAGGGTGAGTAAATGACCCAGTAAGGGAAACAAGGGTAACATTTAACAAGTGAACCTGAGATACATCAATAAAGTCAAGAAAAAAAAACTTTAAGGCATGAGAAAGAAATCATGAGGAATGTCATAATAAAAATAACGTATTTCATAACATGAAGATGTGGCTAAATAATTTTACAAAGAAAATTATTTTCGTTTCACCAAGGTCCATCCCCAAGGTGTCAATAAAAATTAACAAGTTTATTCACCAAGGTATCGGTCTAAATGGTCATCTCTAGAGATTATGTCTTTACCCAATGCATTGGAGCGCTATCAGGGCGCACACTTAAATTTTTATTTATCATCATGTGAGACAAATATATCATGATAAATCATTTCATAAAAAACCCATATAGCATAAAATAAATGGGTTTCATTTCATAATCATAATTTTTTAAAAACTGCTTTAAGGACATGATCTTTGTTTCATTTTAATACCCACAAAAAAGGAAGGTGGGTCTCATATATGTAAATCCCAAAATATAAAATAAAACAACTTGGTATATATGTGAATACCCCTATAGAAGAGAGATATTTGAGTATTCACTTAATAAAATAAAATAACTTTAGAAAAAGAGAGAGACATTTTGAGACGAAAATTCTGCGGCATAACGGCTATGTTACAAGGTTTTAGAAAACATTTAAAAGAGAGGGGACATGGGTCACCCACTCATAAATGATCCATAAAATTGTAGGGGAACAGAATATAAAGTATTTAAGAACATGGTAATAAAATTTGAAAGAAATACCATATGAAATGAAGACCATGGAAGGAAGACAAAAATAAGATTTCTCTTATAAAATTTCGGCAGCCTAACGGCGTCACTTAAACATCAAAAAAATGAATTGATGAGATCAAAAAGGGTCTCTCATCATATGAACATAAAATATCTGTATGATAGATATAGATATAATACCCCAACATAATAAAAATATATTCAAGGACTTGACATGAATGTAGAACATTGAAAAATGATAAAGGTGAACGAATCCCTTAAAAATTCGGCAGCCTAACGGCGCCACTTAAACTTCAACAAAAAATGAATTGATGAGATAAAATAGGGTATCTAATAATATGAACATAAAATATATGTATGATAGATATATAGATCATACCCCAACATAATAAAAAGGAACTTTAAAGACTTGACATGAAAGTAGAACTTTTAAAAATGAGAAAGGTGAATGAATCCCTTAAAAATTCTAATGCCTAACGGCACCACATAAACTTCAACAAAAAATGAATTGATGAGATAAAATAGGGTCTCTAAACATATGAACATAAAATATCTGTATTATAGATAAATAGATAATGCCCAAACATAATAAAAAGTAACTTGAAAGACTTGACATGAAAGTAGAACTTTGAAAAATGAGAAAGGTGAATGAATCCCTTAAAAATTCGGCATCCTAATGGCGCCACTTAAACATAAAAAAAATGAATTGATGAGATCAAATAGAATATCTTATCATATAAACATAAAATATAAGTATTATAGATATATATATCATACCCCAACATAATAAAAAGGAACTTTGAAGACTTGACATGAAAGTAGAACTTTGAAAAATGAAAAAGGTGAACGAATCCCTTAAAAATTCGGCAGCCTAACGGCGCTACTTAATCTTCAACAAAAAATTAATTGACAAGATCAAATAGGGTCTCTCATAATATGAACATAAAAGATCAGTATGATAGATATAGATATCATACCCCAACATAATAAAAAGGAACTTTAAATACTTGACATGAAAGTAGAACTTTGAAAAATGAGAAAGGTGAACGAATCCCTTAAAAATTTTGCTGCCTAACGGCGCCACTTTAACATTCTTATAATAAAATAATGAGAGAAAGAGGGGGTCTCTAACCATATGAACATTAAATGGGCAGTAATATGAATATTAAAGAACATCCTTCAACATAAGATCATGGAGCATAAAGAAATGACATAAAAGAGATTACTTGAAAAGAAAGAGAGAGGTCGGATCCCTTACCTTAAAACGTAACTCTTAAAACTCAGAGGTTGGGACCTTGAGGGCTTGGGGGCACCTTGGGAAGACACCTTGGGAGGTAATGAGACTAGATCTTCGTTGGGGGAGAGTTGGGAGTCGAATGGATGAGAGGATGTCTTGGAATTTTCAGGGAAAATGAGGGGAAAAGGCATTAATGGCCAAGGGACACCTCGTTGGTGGTTTTGGCAAAACCATGGGCTTGCCCATGGTATTTTCCCATGGAATTGGCCACATTGTTCCCCCCCCATACAATAATTCATCACCTTTGGTCGGCCAACACTTAAAATATCTCATGACATCATCATGACACAGTTATAATGTCATTCAACATACCGAAACCCTAAAACTGTATTTTCACTATTCATCAAAAATTCAACTTTCTCAGAAAAATCCCGAAATTTCACCTTAACCAAATATTGATGCTCTGATTTCAAAAATGAAATTAATTTTATAAAAGTATTTTTCTAAATAATTTTAATTTAATTTTTTAATAAATACACTATTCAATGAAAATTTATTTTTTCCAGAAAAATCCCCAAAAATTACATTAACCTAATATCGATGCTTTGAGTTCAAAAATGAAATCCATTTTATAAAAATATTTTTCAAAATATTTTTAATTTAATTATTAATTTAAAAAAACACTATTCACCCAAAAAAACTAATACTTGACAAATAATTAATGAAAAAGTTATTTACCTATTTTATTGAATCACATTACTTAATCAAGGTGCCTAGATTATATTAATACTTTATTTAAATGAGATTACTAATCCATTTGGTCACATTACTAATCCTAAGCATAAAATCACTATTAATGATTTCTATTCATCAAAAATTAAGTTGATCTTATTAGACTCTAAATTTCATATTGAACGTAATTGTAGAAGACCATTTTTTGAAAATCATTACACATAAATAGTTATCTATGGTTTACGTAAATATTTTTTTTAAAATATCATTTCTCTAAAATTCACAAAAAATATGCATACTATATTTATCAGGAAATTTAAAAATTCATAAACTTCAACATAAAAAGAAATCAAAATTTTTATTTAAAATAAAGGATTACACAAGGCAGCTACGGTCTCCTTATATAGCCCCTTGTCACACCGGCATAAGACCTAAGTGTAAGGTGTGCTAAGGTGAGAGAATCTCCGGGAGGCTCGGCCAACATCGCATTAGTATTAATTTCTTTCAGTTTGAACTTCTCGCGAAGGCGATTCCGTTCTAGCTTCACACGATGATGTTCGTCTTGGGTTTCGTCCAGAGCAAAGCCCAGTGGTGCTACTTCCTTCTCAAGTTCTGTTAGATGGGTTTCAATCAGTCCAAGACTACTGGGTGAGGCCATCGAATCCTTTTTCTATATTACTTAACCAAGATCACTTGTATTTATAGATAATAATCGAAATGTTTAGTTTCCAGTGGTCATATTGACCAATGGTCATATAAAATTCAAAACCCAACAGTCTCATTTTAATTATACTCATGTTATCAAATGAAACAGTTTTGTTGAGTATAAAAAAATAACACACAAAATTAGTATACAAGATTTATTCAAAATTTCGGGTCATTACAGTGATGAAATTCAAAAATTAAAACATCATAATCATATTGTCAAATCCTCATATATAAAAATTGGAAAGACTTACACTGAATACCCAAGCTATATTATCTCATTACACCTACCAATGCATCAATAAGATAAATAATTATATGACCCAGCCATCACGAATTAATTATAATTAATTTATAATATGATGTAATAAATAAATAATATAATGAAAACCCAATATTCCTTAGAAATAAATAATCATTTATATTAAAATAAAAATTATATGAATTATTAATATTTCCTTATTAAATAAATGAAATCTATTTCATGATAAGAATACTTCAAACTAATATAATATATTGTAATGGTCATATGATAAATTCAATTATAGAAATATATATATATATATATATATAATATTTGAAATAGAATATATCCATGAATTTAAAGAATATGAACCTGAAGGAAAAATATAAACCCAAGAGATGGATAAATAGTAATAAAGAACATAACTCTTATAGACTATGTTAGGTATAAACTATAAAATCATAAGATAATTTAATTAGAGATACATGATACATAACTCTTAAGGTGAATAATATTTAAGACCTTGAGAGGAAAATGTATGTGATATTTTAAAATGAATTTTCCCAATGATTTTGTAAAATTGTTATAGAAACAAAATTTGTATTCAATTTTAAAGAAAATATTTGATTGCATGAAAATTGGGACTTAAGAGCCTTAATTTTAAAATAATTATAATTATTTAAAACATGAAAATAAATTATTTAAAATATATGAAATGGGAAGTGAATGATAAAATTATACATTAATGGAATCAAATCAATTTATTTATTCTTCTATAACATTAAAATTTATTTTTAAATATAAAAATTACTAGAATAATGAGAATATGATATTATTTGAATATGCACGGACAATTTTAAATTAATCATGTTAATAAATATTGGGTGAGAAATTATATAAAATTATTTATAGAGATGATGTTAAAAATTGAGATTATATTTACATTTTTATAAATAAAATTCAAAAATAAAAAATGTTTATAAATTTACAAAGATTAATTTTAAAAAATATTTATAGAAAAATATTTTAGAAAATGACCTTCATTACTATTTTATGTATATAAAATAACATTCCACAAATAATATAAATAATATATACATGGAAGGAAAATATTCCCAACCATAAAAAAGATACCTGGTCGAGCCCCATATGAGAAACCATTTTGTAGAATTGTGAACTAGTGAAAGGTGAAATACCAACAAAATAATTAAATTCCATAATATAAATTTTAAATATAATATATTTAATTAATAGGGTGGTAGAAACTAGAATTATAAGTATGAAGATCAGGAATAATGTTTATGACTCAATTAAAGTAAATTAATTTAACAACAACCCATACGAATTAAGAAATATATGAATCGAACTATAATGAATATGGCTAGTATAAATGAAATTTAAACACCCCAGGGAAATAAATGAATAAATATAATATAATTAAATGAATAATTATTTACACTATATATATATATATATTGGTGTATAATAAGAATCATGTCTTAACAAATTGAAATTGAGAAAAATAACAATTACCTAAAGTCTCAACATTCTTGATGTGTAAATATCACTACATGAATAATCTAATTAATTTAATTAAATAATTTATCCATTTATTATCATATTTCATTCGTGTATTGTAGTTTTTTCTCTCATTAACCACATGGTGTTATTCAATTAATTCTTACAAAACATCATTATTACATTTATCCTAGTCAAGAAGGTAATAAAATTATTTCACAATATCGAGAATTATATTTTTTTCGTTATAATTTCAATATCATAAAATTTATATAGTTAAATTTTTAATATAAAATAGATTAATATTTATAAAAATGACTCTGTATGCTCATTTTAGGTGATTAAGTTTACAACAACAATTTATTATCGACATTCCTAATATAGTCCCTAATTTTATATAAAATAATATAATCATGTAATAAATATCAAATTTATTCAATAAATAATATTTTATAAAAAAACATGTATGTTTATAGTGATAAAATTAAATATGTATCTCATGGATGTGGTGATCTGACCATATGATGGGTGATGTTTTCATTTTCCAATAATGGGATAAAGGTATATAGAATATATTATATTAAAATAATATAACATAAATATAATAATGATACTAATTTCATTATATTAGTTTTTATATTATATTTAAGAGATGTAGAAGAATACGGAAACAACAAATAATTGAGTTAAAATAATTACCACATCTTTTGCCAGCCTTATTTGGGCATCTTTTTAATCTTCATTTGACTGGACATCGGGTGAGACCAAAACCTACAGTACATGGGAAATAAGGTTATTGATTAGTTTTGGTATATTTTATTTTACCTATTAAGCCTTATGTGCGTGGATAAGTAGCATGGTGAAGGGATACGTATATTTGTGAGAGGGATGGATTTTTTTTAAATTTTAATTTCATCATATAAAAAGCTATGTCATATTCAAGGAAAATTCTTTCAAAATTGATAATTATAAACAAAAATATATTTTATGGTTTATAAATCCATCATCTACCCATTTATATATGAATTTTTGTGATTATTGGAAACATTACTTCTTGTAAATATTTTTACCCATTTTATCCTTTACTATGTTCATTAATTTTTACCTTGGTAGCTTATTTTTAGAAAGAATAATAATATTGAACTTATTAACAAAGTTTGAAATAATACTTCCAAAATTTAAATCAATATTACTTTTTTTAATTTATAAAATAGGTAATAATTATTTTCTATATATTAATGCATAACCGAGAATAAAATTAGAAAATATATATTTTAAGCATAAAGATAATTTATTTTTATCCACAACAAAGTAAAAATAATTAATTGAGTTTTAATTTTTCATTTATATATATATATTATCAATTAATTTTAGTAAATTAATTATCAAAAAGTGATTAATATAATTTACTAATAGGAAAATAAAACATATGTAGAAAAATAAAATTCATTGAAAAATATGTCTTCAAAACATCAAATTTTTTTACTCATAACAATTAAAATTAAATGTTTTTTCTTTGAAATAATCATAACATTTTTTATAAAATAATCCTTTAATGTTTATTAAAAAAATTAAATTTTATTAAAAATATCAATATTGTGGACATATAATAAAATAATACATGTTTATATAATCTTAACTTCTAGTTAAAGAACCTATCCAGAAATTCATATAATATTTATGGGTAAGATAAGAAATATTGTCCCTCACAGGTTGTGAATCAACAAGAATATATATCATAGTGATTTCAAAAATCATGAAGCTATACCATAAAAGATTTATATCAATATGTAATTTTTTAATCTCAATTTTTTCTTGTCCTAGGTAAAATTCATGTGAGGTTACTTTTATTCCAGAACTGAATAAATCAGCCTCATAAAGAAGAGTCATGCATCATAATTCCCTTAATTCTACATTCAATATAAATTTCATGATGTGGTAATTTTTATTTATACTCACAAATTTAATGGATATATTATAATGGTCATATTTAATACTAATAATTCTATATTATCAATATCTCTTCCTTTTTTGATGTTGTGTATCATACAAGATATTCCACATAATATTAATTTATAGGAAACTAGTTGCTAAAATTTTGTGGTATTTCATTCTACAAAATTAAATAATTAAATCCTCATAATTTTAATATCATCATATGATGAAAATAGATGAGGGTTTATTAATATATTAATGAATTATAGTATAATAATATATTCAAAATCATCATAATGGTTCATAAATAGCTTCAGGTTCACCCTAACCATATCTCCCCTAAGTGTCAACTCAGGTATATAGCAAACCCATCTTGGTTTTCAAAAAGTAGATATCAAGTTAATTCCAAATAAACATTTTTTAGGTTTATTACCCATATGTTCATCATATCAAAATAATTCAACTTCTTATAATATCTATATAGGGACTCTATTTCTAGTAATCCACGTACTCTTTCTTTACCAGAATGTTAAGATGTGTTCCTATATTTAGATTTATCCTTATGGATTTTATTAATTTATTTTAGGCTTAATTAAACGAAAATTTATTGGGGTAGTTCTATATACATTATAAACCCAACATTAAAGGAAATATATTCTCACAAAAGTGAACTCACCCTTTAATACCCAAATAGAATAGAACCATATAACAATCAATATATACCTTAATCATATATACGCCAATGATTATATTAACATTTTCCCAAAATAAATTTATTTCCCTTAAATAAAATTACATAAATACCCTAAGGTATACATATAAATAAATCATAAATTCTTCCTAAAATCAAATATAGACTCACCAAAATACATTTAATCACCTTAAAATCAATTCACATATGACCTAAAAAGGGATATTTATATCGTTAATATTATGATAAACCTTTAACTTATTAACCGATAAGGGTTTCTAAACCGAATAAAGTATCCTAATATGACAAATTATTAACTTGTCATGCTTTCCAAACCCTTATTTGACACCAGTTAAGGTTCCCCGAACCCACAATCTTAATTCTCATTCTAAAAACATATCCTTTACATACTAGTTTTGATAACGACCAATTTGTCCGAAACAAAACCTCCCAGAATTAAAATATCAACAAATAATATTGATTCACCTGCACGCCCAATGTATTTTATGTTTAGAATTTTATAGAGTAAGGAAAAAATTTAATGTACAAATCATGTATCTCTCCAAAAAATGGGAAATTTATCTTGTAAACTGGGGACTCTATATTTAATAATAAGTCATTAACATCTCCCAAAAAATCTACACAAATGAAACCCATCAAGATATTTCACATGTAATAATATTTTTCACAACCTATTGAAATTAAATCCTGATAAGAGTGATATAAAATACACAATAAGGGGTAGCATGAACTAGATGTAAGCTTGGGATAAACAAGTCATGAATAACATATAAAAAATAAAAAATAATTATAATTATATTATTTCATATAATTGATAATAGGAACGTGTAATATATTTATAGATAACATAAAAATGCAAATTATCACATGTAGAATAAAAAATAATTTTTTAGTTATGAAATAAATAAATTTTAATATAAAAAACATGTTTATAAAGCCTCATTTCAATACATCGTACAAAAAAGGGTATGGTTTACACCAAATACCCATACTTGTTTTTTCGATGAGAACTACAAAAATTTGTAAAAGATAAATAATTATAGTCCCCAAAAATCCATAATTAGTGATAATTAATTCATCATAATAATAAATTAATTAACAATATAATACATATAATATATTCTTTATTAATCCAAAAATATATTCATTGAAATAAAGAGTATATAGATTGAGACATTTATGTAGTCAATAAAAGGTTTATATTTCTTTGAAAGTAACCTTAAAACTATCACCATATAGAGTAATGGTTATATGTTAAATTAAATACTATTAAAATATATAAATTGTGGAAAGTGATATAGAATATATCAATGAAATTAATTGATATGGACATAAAATATAAAATTAATTTCATGACAGATATGAATAGTGATAGAGAATATAACCCTTATGAAAAATGTATGGTAGGAACTATAAATTGGTAGGAGAACATAGAGGTTTATACATAATTAATAACTCTAGAGTAGATATATCTTCTTGTTTTTGAGATAAAAATATATGCAAAATTATAGAATGAATTTTTGTAAATATTTTGAAACGTGGTTGTAAAAGCAAACAGCAATGTCACATTGAAAATTTTATTTAAAAGTTTAAAAAGACAAAATTAAAAAATATTATTTTAAATTATTTCAAAACTATTAAAAATATAAATAAATGACGTTAAAAATGGGAAATATGGATTAAAATATAAAAATATAAAAAAGTGGAATGAAAACCCTTTACTAATTCTTCTAAACCATTAAAATTTATTTTTTAAATAAAAAATAAATGAAAATTAAGAATGTAATTTTATTTTTAAAATAATCATTATTTTTAAAAGGATGGTCTATAATTAATAATAAACTTGAAATGAGTAAAATATGTTTATTCAAATAAATTTAATAAAGAAATTCATTTTAGGATTTCATAAAGAAAGAAAAAAATATCCCATGAAGAAGACTGTAAAAAGATTCATTTTAATACATCTGTAAAAATAAAATAAATATTATATATATCCTTAATCAATATTTTATTTATATATAAAAAAATTATAGAAAAAATATAAATAATGGGATCTGGAGTAAAAAGTGTCTCGAATCAAAAGAAGAGATAATTTCAAGTCCACTTTTGAAAAATTACTTGGTTGAATTTTGAAGGGAGAAAAATCATAAGATTAATTGATTACCCAAGAAAATATGGATGAAATGAAATATAATACAATAATAGGATTTAATAAACCAACTTATAAGGGTTAATTTCATGAATCATGGTAATAACTCAGTGGAATTAAATTAATTTAACCCTTTTGATTTAGTTAATGTATGAATCAAAGGATAAGGAAAATAGAGAGATTAAATTAAATTGAAACACCAAATATTAAAAAATAAGTTAACATATAATAGGTAAATAAGTTATTATTTACATCATATAATAGTAAATTATTTCATTATAAGAAAATTTCTAAATGAATTGAAATTGAGACAAAGAACCCTTACCTCCATGTCTCAACTCATTCGATACATTCATATAACCTCATGAATAGACTAATAAAGTTTATTAAATACTTTATTGAAAAAAATATATATTATTTTTAAGGATCATTTTTTATTATATATCATTAATTTAATCTATATTTTTTCCTCATAGCAACCATTTGGGGTTGTTTGGTCAATTTCCCCCAAAACTACATTAATATGTTGAGTGTGGTTAAAGTAGTCATAAGATAGTTTCATAATTTATATAATTATAAATATATATTCTTTATTATTCATTTCCAAAAAATATATATTGTTCAATATGTTTTAAAAAATTTGATAAAATTAAGAAAAGTGTCTCTTTGATCTCATTTAAGGTTCCTAAATTTACAATGATAATTCATTGTTAATATCACTAATGTAGGTCCTAATTTATATTTAAAAATTTAAATATTTTTATAAATATAATATTTATTCATTTAATTTACTTTTAGAATCATCCATGAATGGTTGTGACAAAAAATGAAATATGTCATTCGTGGATGCAGTAATCTGACAATAACATGAACCAAGTTTTCCTTTAATAAAGAAAATAAAGAAGGTAGATAATGGTTATTCCATAAAAAATAATATTTCAGTATAAAATAATACTGATTTAATCATATTTGTATAAAAATAATATATTAGGAAGATTTAGAATAAGAAATAATGTTGAAAGAACTCGGTTAAAATAATTACACCTTCCTTTGATATCCTCCTTTAGATCACTCCTTAAGCCCTTTTAAATTATTCTTTTGGTGATGCTAGAATTTATACATATTGGGAAAGAGGAATTGGGATGGATTTTGATGATTATTTTTCGTTCTATAAAGATACATGTGTGAGGAAATGTGGGTGGTCACAAGGTCTATTTATAGATATGAGAGATGGAATTTTTGTAAATATTTATTTATTAATATACAAAGAGATTAAATTTTCATGGAATGTGGATCTAAAAGTTTAATTAGTATAAAAAATATATTTTAAGGAAAATTATACCCACATACACCCTTTAGATACATTTTTTGGATATTTTGAGAATTTACCTCTTGATTTAACATTTTTACATTATTTTAAACATTACCATGAGGACTAATTTTTACCTTATGAATTAAATTTATTGATAAAAAATTTTAATGTATTATATAATATGTTCATTAATATTCCAAATATTAAACAGAATTTAATTTTCTAGATTTTTAAAACTAATATAAAGTAATTATAATATAATAACAAAAAACACTGAAAAATGTACTTTTAATCATAAAGAGAATTTACTATTTTTCCCATAAAAGTAAAAAAATCAAATGAGTGTTAATTTAAATATATATATATTATAAATACATTTAACTACATTCATTCTTCAAAATTTATTA
Organism: Viscum album; assembly: GCA_963277665.1. NCBI lineage: Eukaryota > Viridiplantae > Streptophyta > Magnoliopsida > Santalales > Viscaceae > Viscum > Viscum album. The sequence continues at coordinate 1,095,514,826 of OY728159.1, read as the reverse complement.
ATTTATTTTATTAAGATAAACGTATATAATAAATATATATATATAATTGAAAATTAATTATTTTAAAAATAAAATGATTCTTATCTTAACTTTTAGAATTTATTAATTATTTCATAGGATTTAATCAACCCATTTACATTCAATACAAACATTTAATTTTTTTTTAAACTAATTTATTTACAAATTACAAATAATGAGAACATATAAATCATTAAAAATTGCATGATTATATGATACAAAATTATACTTACAGATCCCCTAAAAACATCCATATAATATCTAAGGGTGTGATAAGATATAGTTTCCACTTTGGATGTTGATTCAGTAAGAATGGATCTCATCTTGATTCCTATAAGTTTAAACATATCTTTTAAAGGATTTTACTCAATAAATATTTCTTATATCTCAACTCTGCCATGGTCTTTGTAAACACATAATGATGTTACTTTCTTCTCTTATCTAAATGATCCTCGTAAATAAGAATTCTCATTTTGTAACATCATATCATCTTAAGTTATGTAAACCCTACTTTAATATCAACAATGATTCCCCAAACTCACACTCCCTGACCCAATTCTAAAAACATATCCTCTATATATTATTTTTGATACCCACTAATGTGAAAAAAAACATAAAATTTCATAATAAAAATAGTAAAAAAATATTGATACACATCCATACCCAATGCCTTTTATGTTTAGAGTTTTAGTGAGTTAAGGGAAACCTTTTACTAATAAAACCGATATATTTCCAACAAAATTTAATTATTTCCCACTAAACTATAGAATCCTTTTTTAATAATTATCTTATAACATATACATTTAAATTATCCAAGAATGATAATAATCTAGCCAATTTATAGGAAATACTCTTCTTTATAACTTTGTTATATAGCAATATAATAAGGTTGATCACAAATGCATTATAAGGAATGACATAAAAAAAAGATATCATGGAATAAACAAGGATTGAATAATTTGAAAATAATGAATAATAGCTAAAAATTCAATATAACTAATACCCTGATTATTTAATATTTTCATAAATAATATAACAATGTAAATTATAACATGTTTTAAAGTGAAAAAATTTATAATGTTGGACATCCTAAACATATTGTCCAGGCCACATTCCAAGACACCATACCTAAATTAGAATGGTTTACAAAATATACCTAAGGTACTTTACCTCATGATACATACCGATACATTGAGATGTAAATTAATTTTGGGCTGCACTCATCACATATTATTTCAAATATAGTAATAATATAAATTAATGAATGATCAAAACAATACATAACCACTATGAATTAGTAATTAATAAACATCATTATTGAAATGAAAAGTATAGGGATTTAAATTATTTACTTTGCCAATAAATGGAGTACATTTTGAGCTAATAATTAGTATAACTATATAGAGAAATTATTATATAGTTAGGTAAATAATTTAAAATAAAATATATAAATAGTGTAAGTAATATAAATTATTTCCATGATATTTAAGAATATTTACATGAAGGAGAAAATAAAATTATAGATATAGATAAATAGTGATATAGAAAATAACCGTTAAAAATTGTGAGGTATGTTATAAAAATTAATAATAGAATTTATAGGGTAAAACATGAAACATAAATCAAATGGAGATATATATTTTAGATTCTTACATTAAAATTGAAGTGAAATTACAATAAAATTTTTTAATAACGGTTTATTATCATGTTTTAAAAAAAATATTAAAAAAATCACTCAAAATTACATTTCAATGTGTGAGAATAAGATATTTAAAACCATAATTTTAAAATATATTAAAATATTAAAACATTTTATTGAATTGAAATAGATGTGTGTATTGAAAGTTAATAATATACATAAGTGGAATAAAATTCCATTATTTATTCATCTAAAACATTATGCAATATTTATAAAATGAAAAATTCAAAAAATATTGGGGAAATTATTTTCATTGAAACCCCATGGAAGCATGTAATGTAAGATTAAAAATTAATGCCACACATAAAAAATAAAAATCTTTTTATGTGGTGATGTTATAAATTATATCCTTTTAACACGTTTGTTAAGAATGTAGAAAATGGAACATGAGGAAAATGTAAATAAAAAATTAATTTTTTTAAAAAATAATTAAAAATATATTAAAAATTTATCCTAAAAAATAATTGAGGTATATCTAAAGAATTATTGAAATAAAAAAAAAATATATGTTGAAGAAGAAGATTCCTGATTATAAAGAAGAGCTATGTTGGAGTCCACAAACAAGAAATCGTTTGGTTGAATTATGAACTAAATTAAGATGAAACATCAAGAAGACATATAAACCATAGAAATAAATAGTGAATATAATATAATAAAATTATAGGGTGTAAGAAACCCAAATTCAAATTATTAATTTAAATAACAGTGTTTATAACTTAATGAATGTAAATTAAGTAAAAAACCTCCATAACAAAAGTAATGTATAAATTGAAGGACATTTAATGGGGATATATTAAATAATATTGAAACTACCATGCTTGAAAAATTAATTATGATATAATAATTAAATAAATAAGTATTTACACTGTAAAAAATTAAATGGGTGCATAATAATAAACATGTCTCAAGGAATTGAAATGGACAGAAATAACTTTTACCTTGAGTCTTGAATAAATTTTTGTGTGTGTCTAACCTTCTAAATAACAAAATTATGTTTATTAAATAATTTATTTAAAAATATTCCATCTATATTTCATTTATTAAGTTATATTTATTATTACATTTTATTCCTTTATTTGATAGTTGTTTAATTCATCTGCAACTTTTGGTTGTTTGGTCAATTCTCCAAATACAGAGTTGGTTTTTTCCCATGGTCAGTGATGTTATAAAATAGATTAATATTATAAAAAAATTATTTAGATATATTTTATTTGTCATTACAATATCAAAAATATTATATAGTTTAATAAATTTTCAAAAATTTACTAAAAATAATAATTGTTTTTTAGTGTTCCTATTTTAGGAATTTAAATTTATAATGACCATTTATGGTTAAAATTAGTAATACAATGACAAATATATATTCCCAAAATATTAAAATTTTCCAACAATATATAATTAATTCATTAAATCTACATTTATAACCTTTCATGTGTGGTGGACATGATAAATTAAATGCATCATTCATGGAGGTGGTAATCCACCCATAATATCGATGATGTTTTCATTTTCAATGTAATAGGAGGATGGTGTATAATGATTGATCTATAAAAATAGTAACATTTCAATATTATAATGATACTAATTTTATTATATTGTGATGTTTATAATTTAATTTTTTTATTTATAAGATATAATCTTTAAGGGACGCGGCTAAAATAATTACATCTTATTTTGATATCCTCCATAGACCACCCCTTAAGCCTTCATAGATTGGTATTTCATTGAGACCAGGACCTCTAGGTGAATAATATTTTGGGAGGGGTATTGATATGTTTTTATAATATAGTATTGTTTTCTTTTTAGTATAAATGGGGTGGTGAAGGGGGCCTTTTATAGGTGATAAGGGTGGTATTTTTAAAATATTCACATCCTAAAATAAAAACAAATGTCATATTCTTGAAAAGAAGATCTAAATATTGATTATTAAAGGGTAAAAAATATTTTATAGTCAATAATACCATAATAATACAATTTATAGGTGATATTTTGTAATATGTCATTACATTACCTCATTATTTTATATTTTTACCTCATTTTATCATTTACTTTGGTGACTAATTTTTACCATAGAAGCAAATTTTTATAACCAAAAATGAAATTGAATTTATTACCTAATTTTTACATATCGATTCCAAATATAAAATCCATTTAGATTTATTCAAATTCTAAAATAATTTAAACTTTGTTTTAATATAATAACACATAACATTGAAAACATTTCTAAAAAATATTTTTTTAAGCATAAAGTGAATTAATTCATATTTATTTCCAAGAAAAAAATAATTAAATGAGTGTTATTTTTTTTATTATCAATGAATTTTATTATATTAATTATTAATAAGTGATAAATTTAATTTAGTATTTTATATATACATAATATATATATAATTACAATTCTATGAAAATATGTAATTTTAGAATAAAATGATTTTATTCATAAATTCTAAAATTTATTAATTATTTTTAATAAATTAATAAACACATTTATACTAATTGAAATATTTAAAATATTTTTGAAAATTATATTTTATAAAAATTTCCAATAATTAGAATATATACTATATTAATAATTACATGTTTTAATCATCCTAACATCTCTTTAGAGAACCCTGAACACCTCAACATAAGATCTAAGTGTATGGTAAGAAATAGAGGCCATCATTAGTGTTGATTTAATGTGAATATAACCCATAGTGATTTCTATAAACTTTAACATTCCATGTATATAATTTCTCTCCTGTAATACATTTTTAATATTATCTTGGGGTTATTCAAGGGAAAATATAATTGATGTTACTTTCTTTCAATACTCAGAAAAATAGCCTCATAAGAAAGACTCATAATACTTAATTTCATTATTTCCCACATATATATTGTTTTTATAATTCAATAACTTCTCTTTATACCCTCTAATTTAGTGGCAATATCATATCCTTAATATTTAAAACTTATAATTATTTATTATTAGCCCGTCATAACTTGTTTCTTTTTGGAGCTTCATATTAAAAATGTGATTCAATATAATATTTATTTAACATAAAAAACATTCTTAAATGACATGGTATTGCAGAAAAAAGGAAATAATTGTGGGATATTTTTAGGAATGTGGTTAGGGGTGATATCACATCCCCTCTAATGTGTAAAATAACTACTTGGGTAAACAAAAATCCCTACCCATTCCACTTGTAATTTTTGATAAGGTTATAGTCTGAAATATATGACTTGGAAATAAAAAAAATAAATAAGTTAGTTTCTATAGAGAGTAATACCTTTTTAAAACTCTATGTAATTTACTTTATAATAATTAAATAATTGTGTCTTTTGCATGTGATTAGTTTGAGAATAAAAAATACATTTAATCCAAGAGAGAGATTAAAATTGACATATCTAATGGGGTAAGAACATTAAAATAATAATTTGTATTGGAAATGATATTTTCTGGGAAATTTTTTATTTTAATTATATGAAGTGAATATTTGAAATGTTTTCAGATGATCCTGAGATTGAGAATAATTATTTTATCCCTATTAGTATATAATTCAATGACTGAACTATGAAATTTAAAATTGTAATATACTAGAGGATATGAAGCTATGGAAAACTAAAATATAAAAGAGGATAAACCATTAATAAAAGGTTGTTTAAGTGATAAATATTTTATTAAATATGTTGAGGATCATTCATCATATTAATAAAGTACCATATTTGATTAAGATGAGTTTAATGAGTTACACGGTCTTTTATATTCTAAAATAAAGGATTTTCTAATGAAATATCCTATAGAATTTTTCACATACATATTTTCATATATCAAAGGACTGCTTGATGAAGATTCATATCTAGAATAGAAATCTGATGTGATGGAAGATACATTGGTTAAAAAAGTTAATTTTTTCAACACTCTCAAAAAATTGGTGAAATCTAAGAAATACCCATTTCAGTTTTAAATGGAATACTTTCATGAATTTATGATTAATTTCACATAACAATTTTTGAGAAGGTTTTTTTAAGGATGTTATTATAAATTTGATTCACGAATTGGAGAAACTATACATTCTGTCTATGAATATCAAAGAACCGCCAATAGAAATTAAATATAAAATAATAATGGAGATGAATAATTCTCTACTTGAGATAATTATGATGAAATATTATGAGATTAAAAATATGATGGAATATGAAAAAAGGGTGATATTTCTCAGAGATAAAAAAAATTCTTACTTTGAAATGTCTTGAGTAGGTGGTTGGGATGAGAAATCTATAAAATAACCAATATAGATAATATTAATAGACTAAAAAAGGAATGTCTCCAAATGATTATTTGAAAGGATAATTAGTCAAAATAAGACTCAATTTTTGGGAAACTTGTTATGGAATATTCCAGAAAAATATCAACTATTATCCCTTAGAGAAAGGTATCCTACTATCTTGATAAATCCCTTTTCACTAATTCTATCTTAATGATTAGTCCTGGATTTTTGTTGAAATCCTGAATTATGTATAGGGGGATTTTTTTTTAAAACAATGCACATAATCAAGGGATGATATACAAAATTATAATAATAAAACCTCCCCATATGGAATCTAAATGGGTTAGAAAATTATCTAAAAAGAAAAATTAGTAAAAGTATGAATTTAGATATACTAAACTCAAAAGAAAAATAAGAATACTTGATTGATATTGATGTTTTTTTGGAAGTTATGACACAAATATAAAGTATGTTTGCAAACTATTTCTCCTTATTGATTTTATATATGGTTTTATTTAAGGTGATCATAGATAAAGGAAGGAAGAAACATACTCTATAGAATAAAACACTAGAGATGAAGGATAAACTACAATTGAAAATTTAATTTGGTTATACCAAAAAAAATTTAAAGTATTACAATAGTAATGGTCACTGTTGTGATGTGTTCTAGTATATACCGACCCATATCAACTCATATTTTTAATAAAATAGAATATCATAATAGAATAGGAATGATGATATAATATATGAAATGTATTTCTTTAGGATGAAATAAAAGATAACTATTATCACAAGTTCTCCGAAGAAAAAAGTGAAGAATTATAAGAAAGATATCACACCTATAAATAGAAAATTATTATACTATGATAATAGTGGTTATATCATATACCATGAAAATATGTTTATATGCATCAAAAATTAAGGCTGAAAATTAGGTTAAAAATGAAATAATCAACCCAGGAAAGAGATGACAAGATCGGGTTGGTGGTGAAAACTCTAGATGAAAAATAATTTGAGAGAATACATAAATAGGGTAATTATAATGTTGTTGAAGAGGTGTATATTGGATGAAATCAGGATAGACAAATTTCTACTAAGTGCATGACATGGATTCCATAACATGAAAAAATATTAAAAGAAAAATGGAAAAAATAATGACTCTTACCACTAAGACTACTACAACACAAAGGGAGTATTCACAAAATGAAGCATATAAAAAATAAATTCATGAAAATTTAGACATATCATGTGTAAATATCCAATGATATATATAAATATGAAAATAGATTAGGTTATTTTCATACTATATTAAATAAGTTTATTTGAGCTAAGAAGAAATATGAAGACAAAAACAAATCCATTTTTTCAGAATATGTTTAGATTTCGATATCTAAAGGGAAAGTTATCATGAAATTTTATAGTCATTTTAATGATGATGTGTAACCACATTATTCTCATTTTTTCTATTCATCATGGAAGTGGGAGTTGAATTTGATCCATGAATAAGACTAAATTCTATGTTTTGTTACATGTATTTTGTATAAAGAAATTCATTCCATAATTTTGAATATTAAGTGGTATCATGTTTATTTATAGATAATTAAAATAATGATGATGGTCATTAACTAGAATACCATTAGGGTATTTTACAAGAACATGTTTATAGATATATGGTTATTTATTATTAAATATATAATTTTGGACATCCCATATAAATTTAGAGGATGAGGTATGATTTTAACTTTCTCCTTGCTAGTTTTATTTATATAATATTTTTATGAAGGGAGTTACTATATAATAAAAAATAGGGAAGAAAAAAATATACATATATCTTTTTATGATTTTTTTGAAGTTTAGTACATATTCATAAAACTTCTTGAAAACTGGTTTTGATCAACCCCTAGGGATGTCAGGTCATATTTGGTATCTAATTGAATAAATAATGTTGATATATTTATTCTCTGAATTGATCACAATTATATTCTACACTATTATAGACCTTGAAAATTTAGTTATGGTGAGATGATGGAATATTTATAACAATATTGGGGTTCCTCCATTCTCTCATGAAAAATTATATATTCTCTTAGGAATGGTGACCACAATAGAAGAGGAAAACAAATGGGTAGAAGATTATTTAAAAAATAGAAGAGCAGGGGGAAGAAAAAAGTTTCCCATAAAAACCATCCCCTTACAACCACAGTCTCAACAAGGGGTAGAATAAATTTTATATTTTCATTTCCATCCTATAAAAAGGATATGTAACAATTATTGGAGGATGAACACATATTGACATGAATTATTTAATAGTGGTTAATATTATTGAAAATAAAATAAAAGGGGGAGATTAAAGTTCCCAAAGTATTATGTTGATTGTATTTTGTAAAATTATTATATCAATATGTATCTATTATATAAAAAATATATCATAGTAAGAATCCTCTTATTCAAGAATATAGAGATAGTTACCATGTATTAACGGAAAAATATATTGAATCTTACATTGACCATTAAGATAATGGTCAGTTATTATAATTGAAAGGTAATTTAAAAGTGTGGGTTATTTCTTGGTGATCATCCCATAAATTAGAAGATTATTGAGATTATATTAATAAAAAAGGCAATTGTTGATGTAAGAGGTAATTTCTGTTATATTTTACAAGAAGTGAATAAAATGTTACTGATGTTTTCTGAAAAAAAAATTCTATAAATCTTATTAAACTATAACTAAAAATACTAAAATTGGTTTAATTTTTTGATTGATGCTAGTGGAATTTTGGAAAACCCGTTTTTTGAGTATTTTAAATTTGATCTACTAAAATCTGTGATGATTAACTCACTTAGATGAAGGTTAGAGATGGATGAAATGAAAGTTATAGTAAATAGGAGGTAAATTTTATTTGACACCTATAAATTGAGTAAAAATGTTGTTAAATTTCTTATAATCATGCTGAAGAGTTATGGAATTATTTTGATAATCCCAAAAAATATTTTCTGTTTTTTGGAGTTGATTTAATGTTATTTAATAAAGAATTTTATGATTTGAAGTTACTCTAATATAAATTAATGAAATATATATTTTTTAAATTATGGATGAAACATGGTGAAGTCTGGATCCATGTATTAGTCATTTTGATATATGAAAGTGTCATTCTCACTCTGGTGCAGTGAATTTTTAATGTCATAACCCATGAAAGGGTCATTAATTTTTATCAAAAATGATAAGGGTATTGGAGTGTAGTGACTATATACGATTTATCTTGTGACTTAGTGAAAATGAATGAATATCAAAACATTATTACATGAATATGTATGAATCATCTGGAGAACCATGTATGAGTATTTAGTCTTCTATAATTTGGTAAAGGTAGGTATTCGATGAGCCATGGAAGAGTCACTCACATATGATTACATCGAAGGAAGGTTCATTAATTCCTATGTATTGAAGAAATTTTAAAGTCATATAATGTAATATTCAGAGTCACTGAGCCATATAAGATTAATCTAGATAATTTTATGTGTAATTGGAATCGTGTAGTATTAATCACATATGAGATATCAATGTTACAGTCATATGTTGAGGAAGAATTCAAAAAAGGAATGGAAGTTCACAAAACTGCGTAGGAGTCATCTTAATCATATGTGATATCTCATGATATTTCAAATTATGGTAATATAATGAAAATTTTTACTATTTTGTAGGATTAATTTCACTCTTAAGTTATAATTTGTACTTTGATCATTTTATGGGCCAAACACTTTATGAATATTTGATGTTTCTAGTGTCTAAAAAATATTATACTTTCATAATATTAATTATTTTGAAGAAGGAGATATCTGATGATTCTTATGTTGTGATTTCAATATAAATATATCATGATTCTATTCTTATCCATGATTCAATCTATAATTTGATGAAGACAAAGATATATGAGATTGATAATATCACTAATCTTTTTATTTTGTTACTTTTAAATGAGAATATTTTAAAATCAATATTGACGATCAAGAGTAATTTTATTAGATGTTTTTGAAGTTGATCTAGTTTTTTTCAAAATATTAAAAATTAATTTTTGACCTGATCTAGTTGATTGAGAAAAGGATTTTCATGATGTATAAAAATATATTTGAGCTAAGATGATCTTCTAGGAAAACAATTTTCTTGATGGGATGAAATTATAGATAAAATAATCTTGGAATGAAACCTAATGATAATTATGTTATATTGAATTGTAATAAAATATCATAAATGGAATTGAGATTATATTATATTGATGAGAACATTAAAATTTGAAATTCCCTAATAATCCATTTTAAGAAAGACCTTATACTGAAAAATTCATAAACTCACACCAAAAATAGATGTATCACAACTACTAGGACATTCCTTTTATACTAATAAGAATATTGTTTAATCTATTGAATGTTTTTTTAATATTTTGAGAAAACAATTATTTATCCTTTTAGGATTGTTAAATAAATTCTGTTATGTATATATAAGATGATAAAATAAAATGGAAAGGTTATTATCTATATTAAATTATTGAAAAATGGTTAATTAAAATGGAATATTCAAGATCATGGGATAGACCCATATAAATAAGGCTAAGAAAAAGTAAAACAGAGGATCGCTTAACCTGAATTATTTTTGAGTTTTCTTATATTTAATATTTATATATATATAATGTTATTACAACCAATGTAAAAATATTAAGATGAAAGAGGGTTTTTCATAACACAAAAAGTATATGTGTGACTCTTTAAGAAAGTACCCAAGATCTCACAAAGATAAGAGGATAAAATATGATACTATGATGAGAAAGAATAACCATATTTCTATCAAATAATAAGATGTAACTTGCTCCTTTCTTATAATTATATCTAGATGTACATAAGCTTAATAATTAGAAGAAGAAGATCATCCTTTGATAATTCATATTATAAAAACTATTTTGAGATAGATGTTGAAATTTTTCTTGTCGTTCTTTTACTGGGTGTTGATCCATAAAAATATTGATTAGATTCTGGATTCTTGAATATAAAAGGGACTAAAGTGAGATAATCCTAGTTAATATATTTTTATAGGATATTGAACCAAGGGTGTGAAGAAAATAATTATTTTTATACTATTATTCATGATGGTTTACTGGAATGAAATGAATCTTATTGTTGAATAAGATATGATGTAATTGATGTTTGGAATATTATATGAAATGAAAATCTACTTATATGTTTGGAATATGTTTAAGATACCAGTCATAAGACTAGATTATAGTGCGATGCTAGAAAATAAAAGCCCAATGGGATGTTGTGTGGCCAAAGGTCTTGAATTATACCATAACCCCACTAAAGTGTATGGACAAAACATGGATTTGGTATAATCCCTTCACAATATACTTAAAATAATTGATTATATTGTAGTTTAAAATATATCAATTATAAATCCAAATAAAAGTAAGGAGTATGTTTCCTAGGATGGCTTTAACCATGTAAAAACTCATTGTGTTACACTTTATTTCCATAATTACATGTGGTGTATGTGATTAGATAGATACAATCATGTTTATTTTCGTCCTAAAAATATGTAAAGGTTCAAATAACACATGGGGTAAAGAATTTACAATATTAATTTTGATTTTGATAAAATAATTAGCCTCAACTAATCAACGTGATAATATAGGAATGGTCCATTGGTTTAAACCTTTCTCAAATTAGATTAATTATAATAACTTTATAGGGATTAATTCATTTTAGGCGACTATATCTACATTGACATTTTTCTTTTTTCTTTTCATTTATTATTTTGATATAGGTATATTTTACGATGTCCTTAAAACATATAATGGTTATTTTTTATTATTATTTGTTGGATAGTTTATGATACTTGGGATTTTTTATATCACCTTATTTATTAGATTTTTTTTTGGGATTATCTACTTAATCATCTTAAACTCTTGTGATAATTTAATGTGAGGAATGTTTATTCAGATTTTGTTATAATTGTGTTATAGGATGATTATCCTAAAAAGTTCCAAGGTGATTTTGATGTTGTTACGATACAGATTTTAAGGTATATAACTTGGTGATAAAATAGGTTTTTCAGTGAATATGATTTCTTGGTATACATTGTCTATGGATAATGTATTATGTATTTTTATAGGAATTAGTGAATTTATTGATTTAGTGACAGGATTCTTAGGGAAATATATTGAATACTTGTGTGTTTAGGAGACCATATTTTTAGAATTTTTGATAATGTGAGTAACTAGAAGTAGATACTCTGTATTATTTTATGATATGGTTCTAGAATTTATTTAGAGTGAAATAAATTATATTGGCATAACTTACTATTTAAATAAAAAGGATTTTCTACTAAAAATATTTTATTAAATTGTTATGTTTTTAATTAAAATTTATCAATCAATATTTTCCTCCCTATTACAGGTATATACTATTTTAAAATGATTTCATAAGGTATATCATGATTCCACTGTAATTAATTTTTTATGGGTTTCTTATATTTTTATATGAATATGTGATATGGTTTTATTACACATTATTTATTTCTATACCAATGGTAGGAGTGGAAACCCTCTATGAGGTTAGTTTATTTACTAGTATTATTAAAAGGCCCCAGCCTAAAACATTACCTAATATTGAATCAAGTTAATAATTCAAATTGGGGATCTTTTTTAGGTTTATAGATTTATAGAATTAGGTCCTAAATTATACATAACAACTTGAATATTAAAAGCAAACAATTCAACTCACTACCAACATTTTTCATAAAACCAAAACTCTTTAAAACAAAACATGACATCATTTCATGTTTTAACAGCATAACTTTCCATTGATCTCATCCTTGAAATTATTCTTATTTATGTCCTATGACAAACATTTCAATATATAGGATGATTGTAAAAATATTATTAAGGGATACATAAAGAAATAAAACGGTTAGTCTTTAAATAACATGAAAACCAAGAATACATTATTATAAAGTAATAATGTTGACATTTAAGAAGTAATAAAAACAAATTACTGAATATAATCTCATTTCCTACCCTTTTTGAAACTAAAATATTTCAAAAATCTCATATAATGAAACATATAACATATAAAGGTAACTTGGGGCATAAAAATAGTTAAATGAAATTACCATATAGTTGACTTTTACACATATCCCTAAATGGAATAGTCATACAGCCAACTTCTATACCCAATGAATTGGAGGTTATAAAGTAACCATATTTCCTTAGTTTATCACGAAACCACCTTTCATTTGGTTTATCACTTAACCAACCATCATTGGTTTATCATGTAACCAACCATCAAATTTATAAGTACCGTTATATAATCATAAAACATAAAATAGTGCGAATATCAACATTTCACTAATAAAATTTCATTTGCAATCACAAGAATACATTTCAAGATAATAAAATAACCAAACTATTTCAAAAACCATTCTCAATATGAAAACACCCAAAAAGGGAATAAGGTATTTCTTTTCCTTTTAAAAACATTATGGTCTATAGAGGAACATAAATAACAATTACGACAGTGGAGAGGTCATTGTCACCACATACGTTAAGAAAATTTCTTTTTTCATTTATTAAAATGATTTGTAGATAAATCATTTTATTTTAATAAAATTTAAATTAAATGGGGGTATATACACCTTATAAAATCAAGTCGTGTATAAATCAAAATATACCGCAAAGAAAGGAGATTGGGACAAAGTCCCTAATCTTGAGTCCGACTTGTCTCATATGATCCCCGTTCTTCCTGAATAATAATCATAAAAAAATTATAGATTATAAAAAACCTTTTTTAGTTTATTATTCCTTTTATATCACTTATTACGTTACTATAACAATTAGTTAACTATTTGAGTTTGTATTGGACATTTTGTCGATGTTCGGAACGTGAGTCAAAAATGAACTTGTTATAATTACAAATTATCCATGTGTTTAAAATTACACTATCTACAGATTGATATTTCTGCTTTATATATCATATATATCCTATATATCCTATATATATTTATTTATAATAGTCCATATCATTTGGATATAAGAAATAAAATGCACCGTTCTTGGAGATAGTAAGCCCTACGTATTCACGAACGCTACATTCATTCCTTTTTCATATTTAATGGAATTAAAATCAATTGATACATATGTATATAATAATTAAAGTATAATATCTTATATATTTTCAATAACTTCACCATTTATAGGTTACATGTATGGCATGAACGAGTTATACCAGTTTGAGGGGGCGGTAGTCCTAACTTCCTCAAATAAAATTATCATATTTATACAACATAAAAAGCATAAAGGTATGTTATAAATGAGGATTAAAGAAGCATAGAGATATAATAAATATAATATACATCATATGTAACTTCAGTTCCATCATAATTTCCTCCATAAGATGTGGTAGGACAAGATTGAACAATCAATGTTTCGTGAGGCAGTAGTTCTCTGTCCACAGAAATAGTATGTTTTATACACATTAAGTAGATGTGTGTGTAAGTGTAGTTTAAGTAATTCTTATAAAAAATGTATAGTATATTTAATATTCCAGTGTTATTATAAAATAATTTAATAAATAGAGTTTATGGTGTTGGATAAGGAAAATAAATAAAAGAATCAGGAGACTATACATTACCTCAAATCAAGTAACTCCTTTTGATTTATGCTCAAATGCATGCTATAATTGATTTTTTACTGAATTAATGATTCTAAGAGAAAGATGGAGATGTTTAGAACATATTTGGGTAGAGGTTCGATGATTCAGGGGGCATGATATGTTGTGAGTAAGGGTTATAAGTGGTGTCCTTTTATAAGAGGGAGGAGGGTCACATTAAGAATGTTTGAAACAATTATTTTATTATTAATTGATTTTAGAATTATAATTAAACCAAAGTGATATATTTCAAAGATAATATTAGTGTGGATGGAAATACTCTGAGAAAATGGATTTTAGAAAACTTTAGATCATAAAATTAACCGTATCTTTTATTTTTAACCATAAGTAAAATAATTGAACTTTTTCAATGTTTTCTTGTATATTCATAATATACGGTTACCATAATTACTATAAAATCCCAAGAGACAAAAAAATGGATCATTAATAAAATATTTAACATAATATATTTCATTTTTCCATATATTATATTTTTAGGACAATTATATCATTTTATAAAATATTAATTGATTTTAAAACGCATTTCGTCAATTTTTTTACTATTCATATCATGACTTTTTAAAAATCTATAACAACTTGATTATTTAGAAAATAATTATTAATTAAAATATAAAAAAGTCATAATAATCCTTCAAAATCATTGAATTAATTAAAATTTAAAAATAAATTTATTTTAATATTTATACTTTCATTTATTTAAATCATTCATTAATAAGGTAATCACTACACCACCATTGTGTCATAAATAAATTTTTTTATTTAATGTCTAAAAATTATCAATAAAATACCATGATATAGGAAATATTTTTATATTTCTAATTAATATTTATAGTCGAATATATCCATTATATAACCCCATATAAAATTTGTTTATTAAAAGATACATGTTTATGTTCTATTTTCCTTACCATTAAATTAAAAGTAATTAGATGTCATTTTCACACAAAAGTGGCTCTATGGGGTCCTCAAATCCTCCCAAGGAAGACCATGGTCAATAATATCTCACATAATAGTGTTAGGATATGTTTTATAGTAATTTAATATTATTATAATAAAATTTGTTACCCTTATTTACCAGATTTACCGTTAAACCAATGTAAATAAAATATTTAATGAGGTTAATATATATAATGTCTAAAAATAAAAGGTATATATTTACCCAGTTTGGACCTTTTGATTCCAAATATGGAATTTGTTTTTCCAAATTAAAAATACATAAGTATTAGAAATTAATTAAAAATTAATTCCTATTGTCAAAACCAAAAGGCATGTTTTTAAAAAATAAAAGCTACCAAAAGATTGACATGTGTTTATTTCCAGTTTCAGAGTGAAATTACATCCAATGAAGAAAATTGGATTAAATGATAAAAAATTAATCAAATTACAATTTAAAACCATTTATAAGTACAATATAATCATATAAATAAATTAGATGAAGAGACATTTTTGACTTAAAATGCAGCATTTTTTACTATTCAATAAAAAATGATCTTTATAAAAAATATACCAAAATTTTTTCAAAACTAAATATTGATATCACTATTATAATAATAAGTTTATTTTATCAAATTGGAAAAATAAAAGTGAAAAAACTAATGTTTAAAATGGTTCTCCATCAAAAGACCATAAATTGTATTTTTTTAAAGAATATTTGAGTATTTCAGGCTTAAAATCAGATACATTCTTATTTTTAGCCCCTAAAATTTATTGTATAAATATAAATAAAATTCAAAACATGATAGATCATAATTTAATTAGTTTTTTTCTTTTCTAGCATTACAATTGCTATACGTTAACTACCATTTAAAATAATATTATTATTATATTATTTTTTTGTATAACTCAAAGTTGTGTACAACATAGATTTCAATGAAACCCATTGTTTTGTCTTGAGTATGATATCTAAGAAAGTGTACTCATTAACATTAAATTAATATCTTATTCATAAATATTAATCGATATGAAAAGGAATTGTTCTACAAATACTTGGGTCGTTACATCCTATCCCCCTTCTGGAAATTGCATCCTCACATTTTTAAAATTGGGCATGGAAATTTTATAGAAAGTCCCACATCGGAAAAAGAGTCAAAAAAACTATCACTTTAATAGAATGAAATAGAAGTACAAAGGTCACCCAAGATAACACATACTAGTATTCCATGTAGGAAAAATTGGATATGGAAGAGAAACTAACTTTAATAGATTTATAGAGAGTGATAGAGAACTTGATCCAGGAAAGTTAACCACCACAATACCATAAATTTGTGGTTGGGTAAGAGTCTGATGATGAAATAAAGTGTATAGATTTTTCTACTTAAAGATCCTTTTCATAGATTTGAATACTTTTATGACTACTTAGACTAATATAGTACAGAAATATACTTACATATAAAGTAGTAGTTCATCCTTCAATCATATTTCTAACAAAAACTTGTCTTTTCTCCAAACAATAAGTTTTCAAGGTGACTTAGTCTCATCTAAAGTGCTAGAATCAAATTATAGAGAATCACATAATCCAAAAAAATGAACTGTATATTTTACTAATCTTTGTAAATTTACCAAAACCAAAATGGTTCATATGATAGAAAAGAATCTCCAAAATTGATAATAAATTATAAAAATAAATACTTCTCTTAATTAATAGAATTCAACAAATAATACCCAATGTTCAACAATGAAAAATAAATAAACAACTACCCTTAAAATTCATCCATGTTCTCCAAACTAATATTGAAACCCAACACTCAAAATGATTTAATAACATAGTCTTCCACAGTAAATCTTCACATTTATCTATAAATAACATCGACTACTCTTAATGTCTCATACTAAAGTGCAATTAACCTAATCACATATTCTCTATGATAGTTTAATCATTAATATAAATAACCCAAATCATCATATGTCGAAAATAACAACATAGATTATTCCAAAATAAAATTTAGAAAATTACTCACAAATGAAACCCCATAGTATTCAATTTTCATTAAGCATAAACTGTTCCAAAAAGATATAATGTACTCCAAAATAACCTTAATCACTTAGTCACCAAATCATTTCCCTGTGCTAAGGATATTCATTTTATAATACATAAGTTTCCTAAATCATCTTATTCTCGATCCATAAAATTTTTAAACTAAAAAAGAATAAGTAATAATAACATGGAACTTCACGTAGTTGTGGTAGGTTGTAACACCCCAAGATTTCATAGTGTGTTATTTCTTCAAAATAATTCAATAACATGCACTACACGCAACACCGAGTTCAATTGCACCATGACTTACCAAAAAAAAAGCCATTAAAAGAGGTCATGAATAGTATTAACTAAATTTTAAACTTTATAATTTTAGAATCCATATTATGAGTTTCTTAGTCATAATGCAAGAACAGATTCATTTTCAGTATTGCACTTTTATCAACTTTTGATAGTGAAACCTTTTTAAATACAATATTTTAAACTTTTTGACTAAATGGAGACATCAAAAAATTTAAAATGAAACTTCCCAAGCTTCCACGGTACGCTTTCCTTTGAATAAAACAGTAGCGTGTGTTGTACGCAACTTCGAGTTTTAACACACACCACAACCAATCAAACTGGTCGTTATGAATAGTAATACCTAAATTTTGAAATATTTTATATTTTATATTTTTAAATGGACTTCATTTTTGGATTCGGAATATCGAATTTATCCTAAGGTGAAATTTTGGTACTTTTCGGATAACTTTCATATTTTGATGAATAGTGAAAATTACTAAATTTTAATTAAAAACAACTTTTTTAATCAAAATAATTAATAGTGATAAATTATGAATTTGAGTGGTTTTAAAGTATATTTAGAATATATTTTTACAATTTAATATAATGTTGGTCATTAGACAAAATTTTACAATTAAACCGAACATAAACAAGTGTCAATCTTTTGATAGTTATTATCTCTTAAAAACACGCTTTTTGTTTTGACAGCGGGAATTAATTTTAAATTAATTTCTGCCACTTCTGTGTTTTGAATTTAGAAAAATGGATTCCATATTTTCAATCAGGATGTTCAAATTGTGTAAATAGGTAACTTTTATTTTTAGAAATTTTGAATAATTACTACGGTAAATATTTTATTTACCATGGTTAAGGATAAATCCGGTAAATAAGGGTTAAAAAATAATATTATAATAATACCAAATTACCCTAAAACGTGTCTTAACCCTATTGGTTGATACATGGTCGACCATGGGAATCTTTGGGTCGATTTTGGGACCCCTTGGATCCACTTGTAAGTGATAATGACACTTTATTTTAATTAAGTCAAAATGAATACAAAAATGACACAAGTATATATCTTTTAGAAAAACAATTGTTACATAGGGTTATATAAGTTTGATTTTAGATTATAAATATTCATTAGAAAGATAAAAAGATTTACTACATAATTATATTTTATTTATAATTTTTAGACATTAAATAAGTTATTTTATTTATGACACAATGATGATGCGGTAATTACTATAATAGTGAAAAATTAAAATAATTGATATTATAAATACCAAAATAAATATAATATGAAACTTTTAATGAATTAAACTAATTTTATAGGATTATATGATATATTAGTATTGATTGGATTGACTTTTTTCGAAGTAATAAATCTTTTATGAGTTTCAAAAAAATCAACTATTGAATAGTGTCAAAATTGACATAAAAGAGTTCTTAAAACAAATATTATATTATTAATTGATATTAAATTCTTAAAAATCTACGGTTCGGCCAAGAGACTTATATCATGATAGGTTAGTCATTAATGGACCACTTGGGGGTCTCTTGGATGTATATAGTAAGTTTATTAACCATATTATATAAAACTACAAAGAGACATTGTAAAAGTGAAACTAATTAACTTAGAGTTAATACTTAAAGATAAGGTTAATATAAGTACCCAAACCTATCTAACTTCTATTGGTTGAGTTGTTTTCGACCTATCCCCACCTTAACATTTAAATAATCAACTTTGGAGCCATTAGAAACCGAATATGAATTTATTATAAATTAATATTTCTAGCTTTTCCAAAGGTGCCCCTCACCCCTCTTTTAAAAGGGCACTCCTCCTTCCCATTTCTTCACACCTCTAAAGCCTTTTGGTTCGGCCAAACTCTACCCAAATACTCTCCCAACATCCCTCACTACAACCTAGAGGCCTTAGTTTGATCAGAAATCCAACCTAAGGAGCCCTTTTGATCAAATCAAAAGGAAGACCTCGAAGAAGAGGTAACGATTTCACCACCCTTTTCCAAGTTCCTTTCTTCTTCCACTTCCTCTTTCTTTGTTCTTACCATTCTAAAATAATAACTCCAGTATCTTACATATACTTTTATGTTATTATAAATATGGTACAACCATATTCAGTATTCTATCCACCCTTTGAATAACATGTCACCATACGTGCGTACGTACGGCTTACCGTCTCCACGTCGTGGTGTAATTGTTATTCAATATATTATTATTTGGATGGGTATAATAATGATGTGTAACTAATGTAAATAATAAATATAACATGTTAATGATTCTGTATATATGATATACCATCCATTTATATATTATTTTAATATCAAAAGAATGATATTGTCGCTCGTGCGTACGTACGGACTACCGTCTCCACGAACGCAATGAGATTCATTCTCCATCGTATCCATTCAAGTATAATTATCATTTGATGATTTAAAAATGATGTTTAAGGACTGGATATCATTCTGGATATGAATAAGATACAACAACCATGGCTTATGTAACAAAACATATAAAAGAAAATGAGTAAGTTAACTCCCGAAACGACGATAATTCTAAGATATTATTAACAAATCAATGTTAAAAGATCATATATGATATCATATTAATATATATGATTCTTGTATAATTTAATAACAACTATTTCACCATTATACAGGAGGTTAACCTACCCCAACCAAGGAAAAGTACAAGGTAAGGGTTATTTCACAATCTCTTCATTATCCGAGGTTGTTTATACGTAATAATCTACTGGGATCTCTTTATCATCCACATCCATGTTTCTTAAAAATGTATTTCAAAAAAAATTTACTATTTACTAGAATATGAGTTAAAGTCATTTATACCCTTTTTGACTTTTATAAGTGGTTTATAAAGGAATCATTCGGTCGTTTTCAAAACAAGGTCCTTTTTAACCTTTTCGACAGAATTAAGGTAAGAATGTTTTTTAACTTATACGGCGGGTGCGGTTATTTTACGCCGTTATAAAATCATCAAAGCTTTCCTTACAAGCTTATAAGAATATTTTCAAAGAAAATGTTTTATTTTATATGTATCTTAAATGATTTCAAAATAAAAGGAGATATTTCTTTAAAAATAATTTTGATTTCATCTACGTCAACATCCTTTGATGGATTTTAAGATTATTTGAAGTTGATTTATTATGATACAAAACTTCTATATTGTATTGAAGGTTTTGTGATATGTTTGACTATGGATGTGCTATTTTTATACCATTCATAGTTTATGGTGAAATTATTGACATTTCGTATGCTAGATTTAATACGAATGTTTATGTTATGTTTAAACCTTTTCATATGGGAATGCATTGGACTTAATAAGTGACGGGTGGAGCCCGCTATAGCTCCTCGATGCATCGGTAGGTCTCATGAGACAAACTAGTGTCTTGGCACAAGGCCTTGACAAAATCTTATTTGTAGTCTTGGCACGTGGCCTTGGCTATGTGGTTATGATAGTATGGCATTATGCATTCCAACATTATGAAAGTGGTTATTGATTTTTGCATGTGATTATTCGATTAGTAGAATATCCATGTGAGTAAGTAAATGGAATTATTTCATTTTATTTATGCCATACCATGTTGAAAGTTCATGTTTGAAAGGTTTTTGTTTTAGTTATACATTTCCTTAAAAGTTTATTCTTATTTATGAAAGTTTCCGCTATTTTGTTATCCTTACTGGGCATTTGAGCTCACCCCTTTTATATGTTTTATTTTTCCCAGGAAGTGAAGAAGTAAATTATGAATGACCTGCAGGGATATTATGTGGGGATATGAGTGTGGATTATGGATACATTATGTTGTTGTAGTAGTTTTTCAATTTATGATGTAATGTAAAACTTATGAATATATCTAGTGTTTCCAAGGCTACTAAACCAATCGGTCTTTCGAGATTTGATCTTTCTTGTGATCATGCCAATGTTACGAAGTAATGCACCGACTCTGGGTAGCTGGGGTCGGGGCATTACAGTTGGTATCAGAGGAAGTTTAGTACAAACCTTGGAAGCTAGATTTAGATAAACTCTGATTAGAGCACGTAGACCTAAGATGAACTTTGAGGATTAGTATAGAAGAACTTCCTAGAATTTTGGTATTGTAGAGATTTTGTGAGTTTTCCGAGCAATACATCCCTGTCTGGATACGAGCAGGTAGAGACGGCTCTGGCACAGATGTACATAGGGGTAAAACCCGAAAACACCGCTTTGAGCTAGACTCGAACGGGAACTGGTGCACGACAACGGGCCTTGCTGCACTCTTGGTTACGACACTCCCGGGGGATATGCTTAGGATAATTCTCATTTTCTTTACAAACCATTATGAAGGGTTTATGAGTATATACATCCTCAAATGAGACATTTTTATGATTATGGATTATATCCATAAATAGTTCAATTTATGTTAAGTGTTTTATAAGTATGGGATTATGTATTTTGATTCATAAACTGATCTAGTGTATTCCATTGTTTAGAAATGGCGCCCAGTAGAAGGAATGAGAACTCCAGAAATGCACATGATCCAAAGAGAAGGAAGGATCATATCTTTCATGGTCTTAAGCTAGAATTTATAAGAGAAATAGTCTCCCATGTATTATCATCATATGAAGAAATAATATCATGTGTTGATAAGATAAGTAAAGAGTTTACTGAGTCCTATGGCTTTGAAGGGAAGCAAGAGAAGAAAAGGATGGAAGAGAGAAAGATGGATAAAGGGAAGAGGGAAAAGAAGAATTTTCCCATATGTGGTAACTGTGGAAAGAAACACCCTGGAACTTGCCTGAAAGGAATGGGAGTTTGTTATAAGTGTGGAGGAAAAGGGCACAAAGTACGTGACTGCAAGGGTAAGAAAATGGTTTCAAATGTACAATGATTCATTTGCAAGGAGTTTGGACACTACGCGAACCTATGTCCCAGTCATCAGACTATGACGCAAATGATGCTATTGGATAATAATCAAGTTATGATACTACCACAGATGAAGAGGAATGATTAGAGTTCTTATGTTGATTATGTCAATTGAGTGTTGTATCAACAATGTACTTGTTATAATAATTATGGAGTATATAAGGATTGTACTACAGTACTATTTCATTAAGGACTTGAGATTGTGTGGAACAAAGAAAAGTGACTCAATAGAAGGATAAGTTTTTGGAAAATATATGGTTGAGAGAATGATAAATCATAATATAGTTCTAATACTGAGGTAGTGATTTTGGAATAATATGTGATTGTTTTGGATAAATTATATTGGATATTCTTGACTACCTTGGAACTGATTAATGATTTGTATATTCCATCATTGTTGGGGTTTAAAACATTTTTGGATTGATGAAGTATATCCAGCATTCTATATGGAATAAGGGAGCATGAATGTAATCAATAAGGAATATGGTAATACATGATGAAGGTATTCATATGCTATTACGGGGTAAAAAGGATCTATATTATGTTTACCTTCCTTACAAATGTTAGACTATGAGTTTGGACAGAAGTATTTTGGATAGTTCTAGTTTGGATTATTTTGGATTGTCATAAAAGGACAACCCAGAGGTCGGGCGGCAACCCGTCGCGTCCGGCAAGGCTGCGAGACTTGAACCCGCAACCGAAGGGCGACAAGGGTGTATCACCTACCACTGGACCATGAGATGTCCTAGATTAAATAATGTAGTTTTTATTAAAAGATCATGTAGATGAATTATAAATTCGTTTATTTTGGAACCCTATACGAATAGTGTAAATAGAATTTTTTTTACATTCTATTATCTTTTAGAGTGAAAGATGAGTTTGTGGTAGAAATTTATTAATGGATAAAACTCTAATTATAAAGTAAGTATATCTCCTTATGATCTTAGCCAATCTCATAAATAAATTCCTCAATATTAAGAAAAGCAACTTTGAACAAAAATGTTTTCCTAGATGGTACCTTAAATCATCAGTAATTTATGGCTTTGGGATTGTTGGCCTTTTTATAGCCATGTTCTCTACCACTCTTCATCAGATAATTGATGGTTAGATTTTTCTTCCATATCCATATTTTCCTACATGGAACCCTAGTATGTGTTATTTTCGGTAATCTTCATACTTTCGACTCTTTATAGAGGCCTCATTAATTCATTTTTCGATGTGGGATTTCAACTAGGATATTTTGAAACGTCAAAAATGTGTTATCCTAATACCCTATGTTTTGTTGAACCGATGGTATTTCAATTCATCATAGATTGATGAATTTAAGGACCTCAATTTTATACTTGTTTGTGATTGATGACCTCAATCACTACCTATAAATATTTACGTTTTTCCTCCGATTATATGTCTCCAATTTCCACCAATGTTCTCCTAATCGAGATCATAATTTGGTGGTGACCCTTTGATTTCTCTTTTCCTCAAATTAAGACTAAATTTTAGTAACCCAATTTCCGATGTGGGTTTTCCCACAAATATATTTTCTACTTTCAACCTTTTATTTTCGAAGAACAATTTCAAATTGCGAGGACACAATTTATTGAAGGAGGGGAGAATGTAACACCCCAAGATTTCATAGTGTGTTATTTCTTCAAAATAATTCAATAACTTGCACTACACGCAACACCGAGTTCAATTGCACCATGACTTACCAAAAAAAAGCCATTAAAAGAGGTCATGAATAGTATTAACTAAATTTTAAACTTTATAATTTTAGAATCCATATTATGAGTTTCTTAGTCATAATGCAAGAACAGATTCATTTTCAGTATTGCACTTTTATCAACTTTTGATAGTGAAACCTTTTTAAATACAATATTTTAAACTTTTTGACTAAATGGAGACATCAAAAAATTTAAAATGAAACTTCCCAAGCTTCCACAGTACGCTTTCCTTTGAATAAAACAGTAGCGTGTGTTGTACGCAACTTCGAGTTTTAACACACACCACAACCAATCAAACTGGCCGTTATGAATAGTAATACCTAAATTTTGAAATAATATATATTTTATATTTTTAAATGGACTTCATTTTTGGATTCGGAATATCGAATTTATCCTAAGGTGAAATTTTGGTACTTTTCGGATAACTTTCATATTTTGATGAATAGTGAAAATTACTAAATTTTAATTAAAAACAACTTTTTTAATCAAAATAATTAATAGTGATAAATTATGAATTTGAGTGGTTTTAAAGTATATTTACAATATATTTTTACAATTTAATATAATGTTGGTCATTAGAAAAAATTTTACAATTAAACCGAACATAAACAAGTGTCAATCTTTTGATAGTTATTATCTCTTAAAAACACGCTTTTTGTTTTGACAGCGGGAATTAATTTTAAATTAATTTCGGCCACTTCTGTGTTTTGAATTTAGAAAAATGGATTCCATATTTGGAATCAGGATATTCAAATTGTGTAAATAGGTAACTTTTATTTTTAGACATTTTGAATAATTACTACGGTAAATATTTTATTTACCATGGTTAAGGGTAAATCTGGTAAATAAGGGTTAAAAAAATAATATTATAATAATACCAAATTACCCTAAAACGTGTCTTAACCCTATTTTTTGATACATGGTCGACCATGGGCATCTTTGGGTCGATTTTGGGACCCCATGGATCCACTTGTAAGTGATAATGACACTTTATTTTAATTAAGTCAAAATGAATACAAAAATGACACAAGTATATATCTTTTAGCTAAACAATTGTTACATAGGTTTATATAAGTTTGATTTTAGATTATAAATATTCATTAGAAAGATAAAAAGATTTCCTACATAATGATATTTTATTTATAATTTTTAGACCTTAAATGAGATATTTTATTTATGACACAATGATGATGCGGTAATTACTATAATAGTGAAAAATTAAAATAATTGATATTATAAATACCAAAATAAATATAATATGAAACTTTTAATCAATTAAACTAATTTTATAGGATAATGTGATATATTAGGATTTATTGTATTGACTTTTTTCGAAGTAATCAATCTGTTATGAGTTTCAAAAAAATCAACTATTGAATAGTGTCAAAATTGACATAAAAGAGTTCTTAAAACAAATATTATATTATTAATTGATATTAAATTCCTAAAAATCTAAGGTTCGGCCAAGAGACTTATATCATGATAGGTTAATAATTAATGGACCACGTGGGGGTCTCTTGGATGTATATAGTAAGTTTATTAACCATATTATATAAAACTACAAAGAGACATTGTAAAAGTGAAACTAATTAACTTAGAGTTAATACTTAAAGATAAGGTTAATATAAGTACCCAAACCTGTCTAACATCTATTGGTTGAGTTGTTTTCGACCTATCCCCACCTTAAAATTTAAATAATCAACTTTGGAGCCATTAGAAACCGAATATGAATTTATTATAAATTAATATTTCTAGCTTTTCCAAAGGTGCCCCTCACCCCTCTTATAAAAGGGAACTCCTCCTTCCCATTTATTCACACCTCCAAAGCCTTTTGGTTCGGCCAAACTCTGCCCAAATACTCTCCCAACATCCCTCACTACAACCTAGAGGCCTTATTTTGATCAGAAAGCCAACCTAAGGAGCCCTTTTGATCAAATCAAAAGGAAGAACCCGAAGAAGAGGTAATGATTTCACCACCCTTTTCCAAGTTCCTTTCTTCTTCCACTTCCTCTTTCTTTGTTCTTACCATTCTAAAATAATAACTCCATTATCTTACATATACTGTGATGTTATTATAAATATGGTACAACCATATTCAGTATTCTATCCAGCCTTTGAATAACATGTCACCATACGTGCGTACGTACGGCTTACCGTCTCCACGTCGTGGTGTAATTGTTATTCAATATATTATTATTTGGATGGGTATAATAATGATGTGTAACTCATGTAAATAATAAATATAACATGTTAATGATTCTTTATATAAGATATACCATCCATTTATATATTATTTTAATATCAAAAGAATGATATTGTCGCTCGTGCGTACGTACGGACTACCGTCTCCACGAACGCGATGAGATTCATTCTCCATCGTATCCATTCAAGTATAATTATCATTTGATGATTTAAAAATGATGTTTAAGGACTGTATATCATTCTGGATATGAATAAGATACAACAACCATGGCTTATGTAACAAAACATATAAAAGAAAATGAGTAAGTTAACTCCAGAAACGACGATAATTCTAAGATATTATTAACAAATCAATGTTAAAAGATCATATATGATATCATATTAATATATATGATTATTGTATAATTTAATAACAACTATTTCACCATTATACAGGAGGTTAACCTACCCCAACCAAGGAAAAGTACAAGGTAAGGGTTATTTCACAATCTCTTCATTATCCGAGGTTGTTTATACGTAATAATCTACTGGGATCTCTTTATCATCCACATCCATGTTTCTTAAAAATGTATTTCAAAACATTTTTACTATTTACTAGAATATGAGTTAAAGTCATTTATACCCTTTTTGACTTTTATAAGTGGTTTATAAAGGAATCTTTTGGTCGTTTTCAAAACAAGGTCTTTTTAACCTTTTCGGCAGAATTAAGGTAAGAATGTTTTTTAACTTATACGGCGGGTGCGGTTATTTTACACCGTTATAAAATCTTCAAAGCTTTACTTACAAGCTTATAAGAATATTTTCAAAGAAAATGTTTTATTTTATATGGATCTTAAATGATTTCAAAATAAAAGGAGATATTTCTTTAAAAAGAATTTTGATTTCATCTACGTCAACATCCTTTGATGGATTTTAAGATTATTTGAAGTTGATTTATTATGATACAAAACTTCTATATTGTATTGAAGGTTTTGTGATATGTTTGACTATGGATGTGCTATTTTTATACCATTCATAGTTTATGGTGAAATCAGTGACATTTCGTATGCTAGATTTAATACGAATGTTTTTGTTATGTTTAAACCTTTTCATATGGGAATGCATTGGACTTAATAAGTGACGGGTGGAGCCCGCTATAGCTCCTCGATGCATCGGTAGGTCTAATGAGACAAACTAGTGTCTTGGCACAAGGCCTTGAAAAAATCTTATTTGTAGTCTTGGTACGTGGCCTTGGCTATGTGGTTATGATAGTCTGGCATTATGCATTCCAACATTATGAAAGTGGTTATTGATTTTCACATGTGATTATTCGATTAGTAGAATATCCATGTGAGTAAGTAAATGGCATTATTTCATTTTATTTATGCCATACCATGTTGAAAGTTCATGTTTGAAAGGTTTTTGTTTTAGTTATACATTTACTTAAAAGTTTATTCTTATTTATGAAAGTTTCCTCTATTTTGTTATCCTTACTGGGCATTTGAGCTCACCCCTTTTATATGTTTTATTTTTCCCAGGAAGTGAAGAAGTAAATTATGAATGACCTGCAGGGATATTATGTGGGGATATGAGTGTGGATTACGGATACATTATGTTGTTGTAGTAGTTTTTCAATTTATGATGTAATGTAAAACTTATGAATATATCTAGTGTTTCCAAGGCTACTAAACCAATCGGTCTTTCGAGATTTGATCTTTCTTGTGATCATGCCAATGTTACGAAGTAATGCACCGACTCTGGGTAGCTGGGGTCGGGGCGTTACATAGGTGATAAATCCCAGTCATACTTTGGTTTTGGGTTTGATTCTCGCATATTTTTCCAACACAATAGGTTGTCAAATAGTTTTTGTGTTTTCAATTTAAAAAAAATTATAGTTTTATAACATTACACAAAATGAGATAAATTCCTCAAAAATTACCATAAGATATTTTAACCACAACCGTTATCTCTTACCTCTCAATTTCATCCCAAAAAGTGCTAAAATGTAATTGCCTCAAATTCAAGGATCATATAAAGTAATAATTTTCATGTTTAATAAGCAGTAAAAACACTTCACAAAATATAATATCATTTCTTACCAATTTTTGTTACCAAAATATTGCCACAATCCCATAGAATGAAACATATATCATATTAAGGTTACTTGGGACATAAACATACTTAAATGGAATAACCATACGGTAGACTTTCACACATATCACTAAAGGGAATAGCCATAAAACCAAATTCCATTCCCAATACATTGGAGCTTATAATTTAACCACCTGACCATGGTTTATCACAAAACCACCAATAATTGGTTTATCACATAACCACCCATCAAATGTCCAAGTACAATTATATAATCATAAAATGTAAAACCTTTCACATATCAACATTTTACTAATAAATTTTCATTTGAAATTATAAGAAATAATTTCAGGATATTTATATAATAAATCCATTTCAAAAACCATTTTCAAAACGAAAACATCCAAAAAGTGAATAATGGATTTATTTTCCTTTTAAAAACATTAAGGCCTCTAGTGGAATCCAAATAACGATTACAGCAGTGGAGAGGTCATTGTCGCCACGTACATTGAAAACATTATTTTTGTCATTTAGTAAAACAATTCCTTGATAAAAGATTCAATTTTAATGAAATTAAAAGTAAAAGGGGTTTATACCTTGTATAAAATAAAGTCATTTATAAATTAAAATATGCCTCAAATAAAGGGGATTGAGACAATGTCCCATAACTCAAATCTGAATTGTGTCATATGTTCCTTGTTCTTTAAAAATAATAAACTTGTGTTAATCTATACTTTCTTAAGAACTTTTATCATGTTTATTATTCCTATTATATCTCTTATTACCTTTCTATAACAATTAGTCAATTATTTGATTTCATAACGGACATTTTGTCGATGTTCAGAACATGAGTCAAAAAAAGAAACTTTTTATAATTACAAATTATCCATGTTGTTAAAGGTAAATTATCTTCATAATGATATTAATGATTTAAAAATCATATATATCATATATATCCATTATATATGTTTTTATAATAGTCCATAGCATTTGAATATAAGAAATGAAATGCACTGTTCAGGGAGAAGGTAAGCCGTACGTACACATGAATGCTGCATTCTTTTATTTTTCATATTTAAAGGAATGAAAACTAAATTATACATAGATATATTGTAATTATAGTGTAATATCATATATATGTTCATTAATTCAATCCTTTATACATTACATGTATGGAATTAATGAGTCATATCACTTTGAGGGGGTGGTAGTCTGCACTTCCTCAAAAAAAATTATATTATTTATACAACATATAAGGCATAAAGGGATGTTATAAATTAGATTTACAGAAGAATTGAGATAAGATAAATTTCATATATAATTTCAGATTCATCATAATGGCCACCATAAGAGATGGAAGGAGACGATTAACCAATCATCATTTCTTGAGGCAGTAGTTTTTTGTCCAAAGAAACAATATGTTCTATACCCATTAGATATATTTGTGTGAAAGTGTAGTTGGAATCCTTATCATAAAACAACCTAGTATAATGAAGATACTTTTTATTTTATAAAATAATTAAATAAGGAAAGATTATGTGGTTGGAGAAGGAAATTAAAAGAAAGAATCTTGAGACAATACATTAACTCAAATTGGGAAACTCCTTTTGATTTAATAAAAAATGACTTCATTAATTTCCTTCATCCCAAAGTAAGGATTCTTGGAGGAAGAGAGGGTTTTGGGAGCTTATTTTGGCTGAGGTTGGATGAGACAGGAGGCATGAGTTGTGTGAGTAAGGGTTTGAGGTGGTGTCATTTTATAAGAGGAAGGATGAGCACATTAATAAGGTTTGAAAATATTAATTTATTATAAGTTGATTTTTGAATTATAAGAACACCAATGTGATGTATTTCAAATATTAGATGAATATGGGTACAAATCCTCTCATAAAATGTATTTTAGAAATTTTTAGGTCATAAAATTAACCTTATCATATAGCATTAACCCTTAGAAAAATAATTTAACTTTTACCACGTCTTCTTGCATATTCATAATATATGGTTACCGTAGTTACTATAAAATGACAAGAAATCAAAAAGGGACCATCAATGAAATTTTTCAAACAATATATTTCATTTCAAAGAATATTATATTTTTAGGCCTACTAAATCAATTAATAAAATATTAATTTATTTAAAAACTCATTTATGTTAATTTTTATACTATTCATATCATGACTTTTTAAAATTAGATAACAACATGATTATTTCGAAAAAAATACATTAATTCAAATATAACAAGTCATAATCGTCCATAAAATTATTGGATGGAATAAAAAGTTTAAATATAATTTTATTTTAATATTAATAATCTCATTTAATAAAATATTTCATTAATAAGGTAATTACTACATCACCATTGTGTGATAAATGAATTTGTTTATTTGATGTCTAAAAATTATAAATAAAATACCATGATGTAGGAATTTTTTAGATTTATAATGAATATTTATAGTCGAAGAGATAACTTATATAAGCCCATATAAAAGTTTTTTTAGTAAAAGATACATATTTAGGTTATATTTTCCTTAACATTAAAGAAATAGTAATTAAATGTCATTTTCATATACAAATGGCTCCATGGGGTCCTAAAACCGTTACAATGATTTCAATAGTCGTAAATAAATCATCAAATTGGGTTAATATATGTGTTATTGTAATTTAATATTATTATAATATTATTTTTAACCCTTATTTACTAGATTTACCATTTATCAGGGTAAATAAAATATTTACTGAATTTACTATTCATAATGTCTAAAAATAAATGGTACTTATTTAAAAAATTTCGAATTCCTGATAACAAATATAGTATCCATTTTTCCAAATTAAAACACAGAGGTTTCAGAAATTAATTTAAAATTAATTCCCATTGTCAAAACTAGAAAAACATGTTTTTAAGAAGTAAAAACTACAAAAAGATTGACATGTGTTTATGTCAAATTTAAAATTAAAATTACATCCAATGAGAAAAATTGGATTAAATGGTAAAAATTTAATCTAATTAAAATTTAAAAACAATTAAAATAAAAATATAATCATAAAAATAAATTAGATTAAAAGACAGTTTTGACTTAAAATGCAGTATTTTCACTATTCATTAAAAAGTGAACTTTATCAGAAAATTACCAAAAATTTACCCAAAGTAAATTTTAAGGTCCTGCTTCTAAGGAATAAGTTTATTTTGTCTAATTTATCATAGAAATGTGAAAATACTATATTTTAAAAGGGTTCTTAATCAAAAGGCAGTAAATCAACCTTTAAAAGAATATTAGAGTATTTCATGCTTAAAATTGGATTCATTCTTATTTTAAGCCGCTAAAATTTATGGGATTAATGTAAAGACATTTAAAAAAAATTAATCATAATTTAGTTATTTATGTTCATTCTAAGCATTACAATGGTTATGTAATAACTATCATTTAAAAATATAATATTATTATATTATTATTCAGTATAACTCAATATTGTGTACAGCATAAGATTCCAAAGAAACAGGGTGTTGCGTGTTGAGTACGCTCTAAAAAATGTGCCCACATTAAATTAAAGTTAATATATTATTCATAATTATCAATAGATATTAAAAGGTATTATTTTATAAATACATGGATCGTTACAATTATTAAATAAGTTTCAGGATCCAAGGATGACGATGTTTTCCCACATTTGAGAAGATGTAGTTTGTGTGTGTGTTTATATATATATATTCCATAATATGAGATTATGTGGAAGGTACCAATTTTCAAAATCCCTCCCTTTGTTTCTCAGATACATTAAAGATTCAATAGGTTTCCAGAAGAAAGTTTTCCATTACAATTTATAAGTAAGTTTAATGAATAATATGTTTTTTTAACAATTAATTATCGTAATGTAAACCCCTTCCATATCATATAGGTATGTTTTATTATCCTAAAATATATTTCATATCATGTATATGATTGGTCTCACGGATATGTGGTGTGAGAATCATTTAATGGTATTGTAGAGTTTATAATGATCGTGTAAGGGTATTTAATATTTTTCAATAGTTGTGTAATGGTCTTCCTCCCTTATGTAAGGGTATTTTACCACTGTGTAATGTTAAATGAGTGTTTTTCAATCATATTTAAAGATATTTCCCTATTTTCATAAATGTGTTATTAGTTTTATAATTCTATCATATGGGTCAATTTCTTTTTTTTAAGAGTAAGTATGAGTTTTCCTATACTTTATTATGGAAGATTGTTAGTTCTTGTTACTTATGTAAAGGTCAATATTAATTCCTTAATCCTAAATAAGGGTTATATTGATTTTATAAAATCTACATTAAGGGTATCCGTCCACATAAGGTTAATATCATGTTACCCTTACCTAGCATATGTTTTTTTCATTAGGGTAGAATTTTGAGTACACAACCATCCTTTTTTCCTTAATTCATAAAATTATTGAATTTTTAATGAAATTAATGGGAATTTAAGTTGAAATAAATGGGTTCAAATCATTTTAAATTTATTTATTTAGAATTTTTACTTCCATTAATTGTAGGAATTTTGAAAAACTGAAGTGGGTAATTGAATGGGAAACTGAAATTTGAATTGTGAATTGATGGTGGTTTTTAGTGAATTTAATGGGTGTCATCTGATAATTCCATATTTTTTAAAATATATTTATTCTTTCTATTTGATTTTATTGTATTATCTCATTTTTTTTAATCTGGAACCCAACTGTAATATTTTTACAAGCCATAAGGATTTGTTCCAAGGCTCCTTCTTCTTTGTAGACCTGTGTGCACAACCTTCCACTCTCATATTCATGGTATTATGTTCTTGAATATATTTTTGAGAGATTGGGGTGATAAATTATCTATTATTTATTTTATACAAAAATGGAGATTTAATCATGTCATTATTAGTTTGGGTAAATGGTGAATCTGAAATTATTGAATATAGATATCCTATAATCATTTAAAAATATTGATGATGATTGAATGTTATTTTTTCGATAATCATTTAACACATGCATCCTTATAATTTGATGATTTGAAAAATATCCTTGATAGAAAAAACTATTATCAATTTTTTTAGTATTCATAATTCATAAGAAAATTGGATTTCATGATGATATTGTTAAAATAGTCTCAGGAATGGGAATATTATCATGTGTTGCTAAACCAATTGGATAATAAATATATCACATCATTGGTTTGTTTTCTAATTTTGTTTCCTTCCATAATTAATAATCTTTTTTATTATGTATTCCATTTAATGGAACAATATTATTAAATATAATGTGGATATTACTTATAGTATCTTAAATAATTTAGCTTCATTTATTCTAGAATTATTATCATTTGATAAAAGAATAGTATCTAGTTGTGGTATTTTTGCTAAACATTTCCCTTTAATATATATATATAAATAACTGTATAAAACATAAAATTGGAATGGTAATTGTCATAAGTTAAAGATAACATATTTTGATTTATGATAATTAAATAAATTTTAGTTTTGGATTGCATGTTTTGTTTAATATTTTTTATGAAACTTCTTGTGATTATTAATAATGTGGTATATATTTTGTAGTTCTATTTTGTAATTTTTTATCATGGTGGAATGATTAAAACAACAGAAAATGTAAATCAATGGAATGCCATGTTTTAAATGAATGATTCATGAGAAGAATAGTTTCTGGTCATCTTGGTTTTTTAAATATAGAATTAATTTTTGGGATTCAACAAACCTGATTTAATGTATGGAAAGAATATTAACCCACTGTTATGGTCTTAGTGAATTCAATGTGTGTAAATAATTATTCAATTGAGATATGTTCATGTTTTGGGGTTTTATATTATTGTATTATTTTTATAAACTTTTCTATGATTGGGAACCTTT
Source organism: Viscum album (assembly GCA_963277665.1). Classification (NCBI taxonomy): domain Eukaryota; kingdom Viridiplantae; phylum Streptophyta; class Magnoliopsida; order Santalales; family Viscaceae; genus Viscum; species Viscum album. The sequence continues at coordinate 1,095,480,084 of OY728159.1, read as the reverse complement.
AATGAGCTATTGACAGAGAGCCTAAGACTATTTTGATGATTGATTATATTATGGACTAGCATACGACAGATGCTATAATATTTAATGTCATTAATGTATGGGTTTATGATATTATCATTCATGACGTTGTGGAACAGTGTGTGGTTGTTTGAGTTATGAGTGGGGATTTCTCATCGATTTTTATAGTTATTCCTTGATACATATTTCATTGCTAAATGTTTTGGTGTTATTTATATGATAATTTATAACTATTTAATAATATTTGATAATATACTATAAAAGTACCTTATTTTATATCATAGGTTAGTATGAGTACTATATTACCTGAATGATAAGAAATGATAAATTAATTGATGAATGAAAAATGATGGTTCATGGTATTCACATGATAATGATGTCATACTTGAAAATATATCAAGATGATTAATAGATCCATCAACATGTGGCTAATATATTATAGAAATAATATTGGATATGAAATTAGAATAATATTAAATAATTTATAATGAGTAAATTAGTTTTTGAACTTCATTATTAGATGATTATTTGATACCTAGTCCTTAGTAGTAGTAGTCGGGGTTGTGACAATTAAAGATGATGTGTCTGGGTCTAGGTGGTTTTCTTTAGTGTTGATGTGCATGATATTATTTATATTTTCTAATTTCATACAATTCACTACCCACATAGGTAGGGAAAACAAAACCAAAATTTCTTGGGGGTGTTTTCTCCAACATAAAGGATGGTGAGGGAATGGATGGATGCCTTATCCATTTCCCTCAGTCACCGTTCAAACATAGATGTCTTAGAATATCCTGGGATATAATTGCGTGTAGTATAGGGTGTTTTCGAACCACGGGTGTGATGTATCATGTTTTTACTATAAAATTGTGTATTTTCTATAATGGGCATTGGTATAGCACATAATTTTTTTTATACAATGTGATTTTTGTTTCCCATCGGTGTGTATGTGTGGCATGCAATGACTTGAAGTGTAATGCTTGTAAATAGATTGTTGTGTCTTCTGGACACACACATGGTTTTTTATAGAATGATGGTAGTGATAAAAATGAAGTGGATATGTGAAATAATTCCAACATGAGATTTTGGTCCATATAAGGGACTGAGGTCGGTTGAGCTAAGGATCAACTAAAATTAGGGAAGGCTTACATACAAGAGGAATGATCTCTAGATGTATAGAATTAGAGTGTGAGAAAGAGAAACTAAAGAATAAGTGGAAGCATGGTACCTTTATTTACATATATTATCATTATATAGAATGTGATTTTCTTATATGTTTCACTTGGTTACAATGCCCTCAAGAATATTTAAAACTAGTATTTTTTGTTTAGGTTATGAGTTAATTTAATTTATTTATTCTCTAGGATTTAGTATGGTTCTTTTAAAATTTTCAGCAGATATTTCTAGGATGATCCTACTGAGTATACATTTTATGATCACAATGAATATTTATAAAATATTATTTAGTTTATCAAGAAAAATTTGGTTACTAGGCTAGACATTAATAGCTCAAATAATTTGTTGACAAACTGTCAAAACTCGCTTGAGTTTATAGTCGTTGTCTTGTTTACATTTAGTACATGTAGTTTCATTTGTAGTGGTATTAGTTTTTATATGAAATTTTAGGAGTTGGGTTTGTTTATTTTATTTATTTATTATGTATTATTTATTCCTCTTTTACTTCTTATATCTTATTATTACTCTTTTGATATTTATTTCCTCCCTAGTCTGAGATTGATTTACACGTGGTTTTAGTTTCCATCTTGTGCCATACTAGAGGAAAACATTAGGGTTCTTTATCTCTCTTATTACATTATCATCTTAGGAGGGGTACCATTGGGTAGGAATTTTATGATATATTATAATTAGATATCATGGTTGTGAGATAGGATAGAGATGATTATGGGGAGTTGGATGGTTCTCAAAATGACAATAATGTGCTACACATTCCTACCAACTCATCAAGTCTCTCATTCATTGTAAAAATAGACTCATTAGTGGATTGAAAAAACATAAATATATTCCCTAATATATTTTCATATATCATACAAGGGAACACACTGAAGCTTTATTTTGATCTGCACTCATATTTTGTGGTGGGTGGAGCTCATAGGCCTCGTTTCTTCACAGATAGCCTTCAGGCTCTTCTATTCAATACTTATCACATTTTCTTCTACTTACCCAGGGCATCATCATCAAACCTATATGTTTGGTGAGGATGTATGGATTCCTTTATATAAATATATCTTCATAGAAACATTGATAGGTATAATATTATCATCATATTATCCTAGGGGGCATGTTTGGTCCCTATCGACTAATGGTATCCTTTTTCAAGCATTTGGTGGTTCATGGGGCTTCACCCGCCCAAAATCTATGTCATCCATATAGAGGAACAAATTTTGTATTATTTTCTTCTTGAAGGAGTATTTTAAATGTATTTGGCCCCATGTGGCTCAAAAATATTTGGAATGGAGTTTTTCTTTATTCTGGTTGTCCTGGGAAGTTCATGTGGAGAGAGACTTTATCTTTATGTTGGTTTGGTTGAACTTCCTGGTCTCCCTCTACCATTTCATAATCCTTATATAATTTATAGCGAGGGAGAAATTTTGGGTGGATTCCTTTACAATTATGAGTAGACTCAAAACCTTTAACAATATTTTCCATCTCACATCTAAATGGAAGTAGATCTATATGAGCCTCTTCCTTTTGTGTTCTCATTCATGTGGGAGAAGACTTTTCATTTTGGATGTAGATTTTATTATAGTCTCTCCTAGTACACTGTGATGTATTACATATTTATGGAAACATAGTGATTATTTTTAGGAAAAGATCTTCAATCATTTTTTCAATAGAATAAGTATTTCTAGGAGACCTCCAACCTATTGTGGATGATCGATATCTAACTCCTTCATGTCATATTATGTCAAAAAAATTATGCCTCCTCGTTTTTGGGTTATTGTTCTACTCCCATGGAAAACGAACTCTATCATTTGCATAATGAACTCTTCCTTTATCTAATGGTGTTTCCTCTTCTAGATCTAGATCCTTCTAAACATTTTTTGGTTCTAGTAGAAGAAGGGGTAAAGAAAGACTCTATGAAAACTAAAACAACTTTGGCGATGGTCTAATATAAGACACATTCTTTATGTGTCTATACATATGAGAATGAGTTGGATTGTAAGACAATGGATGGGTATATCATGGTCATTACATAACTTCCCATGGTAGTGGATCTCTTATCACATGTATAAGGCTCTATGTCAAAGTATGTTTTATCATATTAAATGTTATATAAATAAAAAAAGAGTACACAAATAATTTTATAAGGATTAACTCTCTATGGAATACATAGTGAAATATAATATTGTAAAACCAAGAAATAGAAAATATAACAATACTATGAATGATTTACAATCTATATTTAATGAATAACCCTTTTAGCCTTAAGAGTAAGGTAGTAAATAATATTAACTAATGGAATACACTGTTTTATACTTTAATAAATTATGTCATTTCATATCAGTAAATCCCTCAATACGATAATAGAAATAGGTATGTCTTCCTATACCTGAAATACCTCAATATGATGATCAGTGTCTATATTCCTACACAAGGAATCCCTAAATCAGATTTATCAGATTCACCATCTTCCAATCCCCAGAATCTATCAATCATAATAATGATTAGAAGAGATTACAAAGAAAATGTTATGAAGGAAACAACCTATCAAGGATTCCTTAGAACTACTTACTCTATAAAGTATTAAAATTATATTATTTAGAATTTCATGTAGAGAAATCTTTAGAATAATTTATTTGGGAATGAAATATACTCGAAACTCTTCAAGTGACCTACTATTTATCAGAAAAGAACCGATGGTCATATTTATGTGATTGTTGAAAAGTCCTCAGATAGATGGCACATTACATATCAAAACATTTTGGCATAATTGAATTTTTGATGTGATTTTTGTTAACACAATTACATTGAAAAGGAATTCCTTAAGATATAAATATGTCTTATAAATTTAAACTGTAAACAAAGGGAATCTAATTGACTTCCTTATTTGTTGTCCATATAGTAATCCTTATGATAGTCAGGTCGATTGTTTCAGTACAAAAATAAGTTTAATGGTCATGAATTTTTTTAGTATGATAGAAAATAAAAAATTCTAACTCTTGGTATAATAAAAGATAAGTATGATGTATCTGAAACACACTCAATCTGATTATTATCATGAAGAATAGAATGTTTAAATTTGTAATACATTAGAATTTTTCTATGTGTAGTTTAAAAAAATGTTTTCCAAAAAATACTCTAAAATTATTGGGACATAAAAAGTTATCCAATATGGTTTAAGAATGTTTATATGGTTTCCTAAATGATTGGAATATAAAAGTACAAAGTAAAGAATCTATCTCAAAAATCCCCCACTTTTTGGAAATCATACACCATAAAACACAAATAGAAAAATAATTTGAAAAAATTATAGAACTTTTTTTTATAATAACTATGAATTTATTTTCTAAATATTTACTCCCCCTGATAATTTCACACTTTTAAATATGATATAGAGTATTAGAATATATATTATTTAAAGAAATTCATCTTCCCCTCAATGAAACAAAATCCTTCATAGGGTAATATATTCCCCAAAATGATACATTCTACCCCTTAATAATACATTATCCACATTCTGTAAAATAAACTCCCGCATTGTGATATTCAAAAGGATTGGGAATCAATTTAGAGCTTATGAAAATGTGAGATAAATAACATATTAATCAATATTGAACAAATTAATCATTCATTTATTTATGAATGTTTATATATCCAATCTGAATATGAAAAAAAATTCAAACATATTTGAATTGGATGAAAATTAATTCACTGAAAAAATAATAATTTTTTTAAAATATATGTTTAGAGTTCAAAGAAAAAGTAATTATTCTTTGTTCATAAAATTATAGAAAAATTACTTCACCTTTTATACTCATTCTTATCTTTCTCAATATTTTTATTTCTTTCTTCTTGCATTTGGTACTGAGATTTCAACCATTTAAATTACTATGATAAATCATTATTTTTATCCTTCATTATGATCATATCATCTTTATATGATCATAGTCTCATAATTTAGCATTTCATATCTCAAATATTTTCCTATAAATAATTTACATCCTTAGTCTGAACATTTGTGGAATATATAAGTTCCTCCACAAACATAATTCTATCAAATATATATAAGGATAATCTATTGAAAGAATCATCTAATTCTAATATAATTTTCTTCACCTTTATAAATAGGTCATCATGCTCCCAAATTTAGGTAGCAATTTGATTTGATCATTCCATTATTTGATTATATTAGGACTCTTGAGTTTTGACCATTATTTGGAAAGATTTTATGTCGGTCTCAATCCTTTTAACGTTTTTAGTCAAAAAATTGATTGATTGTGATTTGTAAATCCTAAATTCTTGAATAAATGTACACCATGATTCAATGATATGTAAATAGGGAATCTTATCTGTTAATCTATTAAAATATAGAAAAATGAAATCAAAAACATTTTGAGTGATAGTTCCATCATAGTCCAATTGATAGGCCCAATATGTGTAGGTTTTTTTGATTTCTTATGATAATTACTTCTTTTTATTTTCTAGAACTTCCCTTGAAAATTATTTATCATCAAAGACATCAAGAATGTCGAAATATTAATCTAATTTGGCTATTCCATTATATTTTTTTCAGACTGTCAATCTTGTTTTTATTTCATAGAGGATGAGTTTTCTTTCTTTTCTTATGGTGATTTTTCTTCCTCATAATAATCATATTTTTCATCCTTAGTAGATTTTGATGGTAAAAATGATGAGGCTTTGAATAATATTGGAGAATCGTTTTCTAACATGGTTTCTTCACATTCATGTTCTAACATATATTAATTATCCTAATATTTTTCATATAAATCAACTTATTACACATTTTAAACTTATTCATATTCATATTCTTGTTATTTTACTTCCTCTTATTCTCCGTATTCATCTTCTCCAAGTTCTTTATCGACTTCATTGTTTGGTTCTTTTTCATGATGTTTGGATGTTCTTCAGATTCAATTTCTGAATAACGTTGGTTCTGATTGTGTCTCTAGAATGTTTGGGATTTATTCATCATAATAATGTATTATTTTCCTTTATCAATAATAGATGTAATTTTAATTAGGAAAATAGAGCTTTATTAAAAAAATAATCTTACTTCTGTAATAGTTTCATATATATGGGAAGTTAAAAGTATTGATTTCTTATAATCTATTTAATCTCAATGTAAAAGATTTTCTACTATTATAGAGCCGTGTAATCTCTTTTTTTCTTTTTTTTCATCTCATCCTCATGAATATATTTGGTTTTTATATTTTAAATGGTTTAAATTTTATGGGGTCAATTTAGGTCTCATGATCCCCTGGTATTTTTTGAGCCTTATAAGAAATTATATTTTAAAAACATCCTAGAGAATTATATTAGTATACTTTTTCGTAATGTTTGAAGAAGCATAATTCTTTCACTTTTTATTATTATCTTTATCAGATTTACTTGGTGGTCATGCCTTTTATGTAGCATTATCAACATCTCTACAAACGTATTTGATTTACAATTAATGAACAGTTTCATTCTTGACAAAATATCATAACTTATAATTGAAATAAAATCCCTATCTTGATAGGATTTGATCTTTAATTTAATCAAATCCATACCCTTTACAACCATACAAATAATAAAAGTGGAAAACATAATTTTCGTTGACTTTATTGAATATTATTTTATGTTATCTACCATAATGAAGATAAACATGACCAAATCTATCTTTCTCATATAGACAAGGTAATACAATATGAAAACATATAAAATATTGAGATTATCCCTATCTCTTTTAATCAGGGTTATATAACCTTGTATCTAAAAAACTATGAATCTATTATCCCGAGTGAAATGAGATACTGTTATTACATTATCATAATGGAAAATAGATAATATTCTTATTTGTTCTTGCTGAATGTTCAATGATAATTTAAAATCTTATGAGAATGTAACTACACTTCTCTTTCTGAAGGAACTCTATCCAAATATGCTACCCATCTATAATAATTTTTGTACATATTTCTAAACATTGTTAAGGATACATTACGCTTAACATCCAAATAAATGAACTATGTTGAATTATATAATACAGAAATAACTTCTAGATAATAAATATCAGAATTCGTATCTTGTTTCACTATAAAAACAAACTCCCAACCTTACAAAGTAATAATAATCTTTGATGTAGAATTGTATTGATAAAAACATGGTCTTTCAATCAAAAATTCCCTAAAAATTAACCAATTAACATAATCTTCCTTGGTTGCAATCAAAACTAAAATCATAAAATGGTGAACAGACATAAAGAATGTTTATTGAACTGAGGTATTTGAAGGGTGCAATAGCTTGGGTGAAAAATCTCTTATAATTGATGTGGTACATGGAGTGACCCCCACCCCCATATATAGGTTCAGGGAGATTTTATTCAACTTCCATGAGATAATAAGCATTTGAGATAAAAACCCTTCCCATCTAAAAGTCATGATTGCCTTGGAAAAAATTTTAAATTTTTTTTTAACTCTCTATGATTTTAATAATTTTATCAGGGTGAGGATCATTATAATTATAAAAATATTTAATATTTTGAAAAACAAAATAAGGTTTTATAAAATTAAAATTATATTAAAAAAGTTATAAAAAATTTAATGAAAATGTAAAAAAACTAAAATAAAAGAACAGTGGCATTGACAGTATGACGGTCCATCGGTGTTATTAACCTGTTCTTATTGTATTTTTTATGAAAATTATGATGTTTTTGAAATAAATTAATATTATCATATATATTTTTTTATCAAACTAATTATTATAGTTTTATTAATAAAACTATTTTTTTATAAAAGCATCATGTCGGGAAATTTTATAAAAAAAAATTAGTCTAGGAAACTCTTTTGAAATTTTATCGAGTTTGTGAGTCCAAAAAAACTCATTACGATAATGGATTTTATAAAAACTAACAATTTCATGAATCTAATAGTTTTTAAAAACATAAAACATACGAACCCATACATGAAAAGAAGAATATTAATATAAGGATATGGGTAAAAATTAATTTGATTTCATTGATCACTAAACATTTATCATTCGTTTATTATATTTAATATATTTTAAATTATTAGTACTATGGTTTTTAGTAAATATATCATCATGTTGTTTATTTATACCGATGAAATGTATAATTATATCTCTTTTAAGGGTGTGATATAGAAGGAAATAGTTTCTTATATATATATATTTTTAGAATGATAGTAATGTAGATGGTTTTTTCAAAAATATATAGAGTAAGTATTATCACAATGTATTTCCATTTTAGTAAAACTCATTCAATAGTCATGGAGTGTGGATTTCATCCACAAAACTTGAGCACGACAACTTCCAGATTCCAAATAGTTGACTTAAGTAGTGGATATTGATACTAATTTTTGTTTTACAAATGAACAAGAAACTAAATATTTTCCAAATGAATGAAAATTTATGGATGTAATTTTTCTATCCATTATTCAACCACTAGTGTCAGCATCTGGAAAACATTTTAGATTACCAAAATTTCTAGAAGAATATAATAGGCCAAAATCCATGGTAACTTAAGATAATAGAAAATTATTTTAATGAATTTTTTATTTTATTTTTTTGGTCTGTGTTGATTTTTTTTACATAGGTAGATGAAAACATTAAATTTAAATGACTAGTTTATATGTCATGAAAACATCCTAACATACCACAAAACGTTTTTTGATCTAATATTTTCCATACTAATCAAGATATAATGTATTGGAGGTTCCAATAAGAGTGAAAATGATTTTATTCTTGTCTTATTTAAATTTTTTAAGAAGATATTCTATATAATTATGTAGATATATAAAAGTTCTATCTGGTTTTTTGGAAATTTGAAAACCAATAATTTATGTAACTCACCCATCATACTCATTTCAATATCATACATCATAAGATCCCAAAAATAATTATTCAAATATTTTTTATTTGAACCAAAAATATTAATTTGTGCAATAATAATATTTTTATTTACATATTTTATAAAAATCCTTGAATATAGTGCGACCTTAACAAAATAAATTGGTAATAACAATACATCTCACCTATCATACCAAGCTCTAGGGGATTTTTTAAGCCCATATAAAGCATTAGTAATTTTAAAAATGTGCTCTTGATGTTTTATTTTTCATAACTAGGTTTTTGTTCTACATAAACTTCCTCTTGAACATATCAATTAAGAGTACAAAACTACATATCCATTTGGAAAAATTTGATATTAAATAAAGATGCACAGGCTATAAGTATTTGAATTGCTTCAAGTCTTGATATTAGAACCTATGTTTTTTCATAATCAATTAAATCTAGTTGATTATGTCCCATAACAACAAGTACAAATTTATTTCAAAATATTAATCTATTTACATCAAATTTATTCCAAAACCCCTTTTTACACAAATTATAGATGTTTTTTTAGGTTTTTTAACTAATTTCTAGACTTTGTTCCACTCAAACTCATTGATTTTATCTTTTATTACGTTAATACAGTCCACATATCATAATGATTCATCAATATTCTTAGATTCAAAATGGGATAAGAAATTTAGACATTCAATTTAATTCCTTAAATAAATTTTAATCATAGTTGGTCGATATACATCACCAATGATACTTTCACAATGATGATTCCTAAGAAACAATTGAAGTTTTACATTTTCAAAAGTATATTGTTCAATAAGAGGTAGAAAATATTTCCATGGAAGAACATCAGAAAAAAAATTATTGAGTTACTTCCTTATGATATGATTTTTATAAAAAATGTTGAATGTTAATTTTTGAAATATTATTTTAGGATGTCGGTTTTGGTTATTTAAAAAAATGGATCAGAATAAACAAACATAAAATACAATGTTTCCTCAACACTACAAGATTCTTTTCAAACTCTGTAGGTCATAAATGTAGTTGAATAAACTAAAAATATTCCTTTATCATATTTGGGTGAAAATATAAAAAATTTATCATCAGTATTCAGGATTAATACTTTGCATCCAAAAAAATGAAAGTAAGAAACATATGTTTTTCTTCATTTCCACAACTCATAAAGAGTTTTATTAATAAATTATCTGATTAAAATTTAATTAATAGTATAGTGTGTTTTACTAATGGATAAAACCCAAAAATGATTAGAAAATGAGTATTAACTCACCATGTTTCTATTTATTTCATGAATAATTATATTTTTTCCTTTTTATACACAATTATTTTGGGGATTTCTAGGTTATGAAAAGTTATGTTCATTGCCTTTATGAAAATAAAGAGATTCAAAATAAAAAATTACAAATTCCCCACTATGATCACTAAGAATAGTTACCAAGGATAGGATACTCTCCTTTTTAAATTTGGCAAAAAAAACGTTTTTAAAGTCTTCATATTTTTTTAATAGAAAATAAACCCAATTATATAATATTTAATCATCAAATATGAAAAATGCATTTTATTTTCAAGGAATTATTCCAATTTTTGTAGGACCAAATAAGTCCATGTACACTAACTATAAAGCATAAAATTTTGATACATCAAAACTAGATTTAAAACATGACATATGTTACTTACCATATTGACAAGGGTCACAAAATTTGATGTATTAATCTTAAGTAATCGTAGATCCTTAACAACACCTTTCTAAGTTAAGTTAGATAAGTTCTAAGGATACATTATCCTAAAAATCAATTCCATAACCATGATGGATCTTCTATTACACTAAGTCAGGGTATGTTTTTTATCCTAAGTTACTCAATGTTTATGTGTGTAATAATTTTCATGCCTATTGGAAAAAGTAAAAATTTAATACTTTGAACTATGTACTAAACATTTATCATTCTAAAATCTCACAAGGTAACCTTAATTAGATAGCTGAATTATTATTATAGGGTTTTTCTTAAGACATAAAACAAATAACACTTTTTAAATAATAACTTTTCCCAAAAACCAATTTTTCTTATTCCAATAATCCCTCCTTGCGCCTTATCTCCAAATGTTAGTTTTCTTCCATTCATTGTGATTAACAACTGGAAGAAATTATTTCTTCCAATCATGCTCTATGAAAATAAAATATCCATGTATTAAATATTTTTTGGTACTATATTCATTTTCTTAGAGAAATATTAGATTTTCAGAATTTGAACCATCATGGTTCGGGTTTTGTTAGATGAAAATTTTGGTAACCACGTTTTTTCATTTGTCTTATTTTGGGAAAATATCATTTCCTTAAAAAAGTAAGCCTTATGAAAACATAATTATTATACTATGTTCAAGGAATGGTTTTATTCTAATGACCTCCAGTTTGTCACTAATTACTAATTGGATCACTATTAAGAATTAAGTAATTGTTACTAAAATAATTTTTTTTATTTGTAAACACATTCCAGAAATATCACTATAAGGTCACGTTTTATATAATTTTTTTAAATTTTCTCTTTCTAATGATAAACATTGATTAAATTTTATTCAAACTATAAATTTTATATTTTGGATTATTACCTATATTTTTACCCTCAACAATATTAGTGTTAGAACTATGTTTTCATTATAAATTATTTTTCTCATATATAACTTTTTAAAAATATTTCATGTAGTATCTTTTTCCGAAATATACTTATCAACATCTTTTAAAATTTATGATATTTTATTTGTCAAATAGTTATACTAGAATATTTCTTATTATGATTATCTTTAGAAGTATCATGTCTTTTTAAATCATAAAATTTTCATTTTCTAAAAGTTTTTACAAATTTTTAATCTTCATCATAGATTCAAAAAGTTTTATCCTCATTGGATGAGAAAGATTCTACATTAGAAGATATCAAACTTTTCTCATTATCACTTTTAGGTTAATTGGAATTTAAATAAAAAAATTTAAGGATTTCATCTATTCGTACCTTATCTATTGAAAATTTATTAATCATGGGTACATTAGAAAATACTAATGTTTCTCTATCCAAGACATTCATTATCAATAGAATTATCCAAAGAATTACCATAGTTAGAACATCCTGTGTCAAAAGACATCAAAATTTTATTGCCTTCGGATTTATAATATTTCATGGAATTTATTTCTGAATTTATTTATTTTCAGTATTTCCATTTCATCTTTTGAAAATCAGGTCAAATATGCCCATCATTATTACATTGATAATAAGAAACCCCAGAACCCTTCTTTTCACCTTTATCTTTATGAATTTTTTATATCCACATTGAAAATAATTCATTATAATGATATTATTAATTTGTAAATCTTGATTAACTAATTAATTCCCTAAATGTTCTGATTTACTAGAAAATGACTGAACAACAACTTTATTCTTCCTTTAATACTCTACAACTTTCTTTGCTAACTAAAATTTATAAGGTATAATAGATGTTTTTGAAAAGGAAACACCTGTATTTTTATCTCCCTCTTTCTCAGAATATATCTTTTAACTACACTTATAATGTATAAGGTTTATAATAAAATCATCAATATAATGATTATTTAACTTCCTTGTATCATCCACAACTCTTATTTTCAATTCCCACACATTTGAAATAATATCAATAAATTTTTCAACGAGAATATCATCATAAATTCGTTTTCTCAAAGCGATTTTAATCTATATATAATTATTTTCCATAATTGATGCATCTTCACCACTACATTGTAGGAATTAATTCAATAGTTTAGTAATTTTCTCTTTACATATCTCTTCTTGTTTCCATAATATTGGATTTTCCAAAATGTTTGAGTTATTATTTACACAAAATACAATTTGCATCATCACAAGAAGTAAACAAACTATGGATATTTATTATCATAAAATATGATAGACAATTTATGAATTTTTAATTCAGTTGATATTCTTGTTTCAAAGCATTTTTAAAAGTGGAAACATCCTTATCATTCATCATATATTTCCTAACAAGAATAAAAAGGTTATCAAGTCCAATTTTTATCATAAAAATTATTCATTATATATCTCCAATATTCATAATCATTCCCATAAAAATATTGTGGTTAACTAGGATTTATATTATCAATAGATCCAATATTCAATCCTTAGAGATTATGGCAATATAAATTCTTTTTCAAAATTACACGTTAGGGTAGAAATATTTATAAACATAAAATTTATATCAAAACGTACACTGCATTAAAAAAGTAATCAAAGATAAAACTCATAAAGTATATAATTACTAAAAAATGGATCAAATACATAGATGTACATACTTGTAGAAGGGGTGAATTTTAGTTTAAAATGTCTTTAAATTAAACAATACACAATACCTTTTAAAAAATATTAATTAAACTCGGACTTAGTCTTATTATCACAGTAAAGATTATGATAACAATAAATCCAAGTAGTATCAATATATGCTTTATCATATTAATTTTTATATTGATAAAACAAATTTTATATAATTAATAGTATAATGGATAACTTCTATAAATGCACAGAGGGATATAAACTCCTAAAAAAGCCAAAGAATAGATAAAAATATTAATAATGACATACAATCTATATTTAAAAAAAATTATTTTAAACTTATAAGTATGGTAGTCGATAAACATAACTAAATGTATCTAATATTTTATACTTACATTAATGTTTGTCTTTCCTTGTCTGTAAATCCCATGATCTGATTATCTGAATTGATTTGTCTTTTAATCCCAATAATCCCTTGATATTATGATCAGTGTAAGTCTTCCTGTCTCTGAATTCCCTCAATCTAATGGATTGGATTCACCATATTCTTACACCCAAAACCCCTCAATTATAACAATGATCATACATGATTACCAAAGAAAGTGTTTCAAAGGAAACTACCTTACAAAGATTCCATAGAACTGCCACCTCTCTAAAGTATTAAAATGAATATAAATTAGATTTTCATGTTGAGAAATACTTAAAAGACATTATTTGTGAAATTAAATCACTCTAAACTCTTGTAATTTCATGTAATTTATTTTCAAGACGCCAATAATCCTATTTCTGAGATTGTTGTAATGGCCTCTGAATGTCGTCACATGATAGCACAAAAAATTCTAGTGTAACTTAATCTTGATGTCCATTTTGTTAAACACCATTAAAGTGTTAATGGGGTGCCTTTAGATAAATATAAGTCTTATATATTGTGATTATAAATATGAATAGTTTGATGAATTTCATTATATATTTTCAATATAATAATCATTATGAGATTCAGTCCGATTCTTTCAATACAAGAATTAGAATGATGGTTGTGACTTTTTTTAGTACAATTGTAATGATAGAAGTCTAACTCTTGGTCAGATAAAATTTAATCCATATGTATTGGACACATACTCAATATTATTATCCTAATTACTAATAGTAAGTTTATATTTTAATTGATTATATTTTTTTCTATGTATGGTACAAGATAATGTTTTTATGAAAATAAAATAAAATAAATGGGAAATAAAGAGTTATTAAATATTTTTTAGGAAATTTTTTTCCATTTCAAAAACTAAATAAATGGAAAAGTATGATTTATGACTTATGACTCAATTTGTGTGACCTCAAAATGGGGGTGATATATCTTCCCAAATGTTTTTGATATTCCTTAAGAATTAGTTAAATGTGATTCTAAATTTATATGGAGAATAAGATACTCCCACTATGAAAATGGTTGAGAAATGTTACCTCACTCAGTACTGATCATCCTCAATAGATAAAGTCAGGGTGACACATTCTAAGGATAGAGAGGTTATCAATAATTAAAATTTAGTTTAATAATCATCCAAGACATGGTTTTGGATGGTGGGGTTATGAACCCTAAAATAAAATCCATTATTATATGTAATGTTAGGAGATTTGAGGATATGGATAAGTATATAATTATTTTTTACAAGGATTATAAACAGAAATCCTATATTCTATCTATTTTAGTACATAAGCAGAAGATGGAAAAAATTATTTGGTTTTAAAGACGGCTTGGAATTTTTAATTCATTATGTATGAGTCCATGAAAAACAATGTTTTGATATTCTAGAGGTGTATCACTATTTATGAAATGGAAGTGGTCTCATCTCAATATATTACTGTCAATTTTTCACTTTTGGTTCTATATTTTTCTACACATAGGTTTATGTATAATGAAAAGCTAATGTGAGGATGTCTTTGTGGAATCATTTATCAACATTTCTACCAGTACATTTACATTCATTGGTATTAGGGGATTTCAAATCCATCATGAAAATGGGGGAGAAGAAATAATGAGTATTTTACTCAAAAATAATGATTCAAGACATTAATGAGTTCATGGGAACCAATGAATTAATGTAAATGGGGTTTTAAAGAGAACAATTCACTTTGTGAAATAATAGTAAAAGGAGTGGTATAATATAGAGCAGGCTGGATCGTATTTTATCCTACCATCAATACATTGAATCCTATCCTCATGGTGAGGTTGTTCATCTTCCATACCACATTTCGGATCACTCCCATCTTTTGGTTCCCATTAAAATAGAGGACATAAGGGTGATGTTATACTTTTTCTAGATTGCTAGACCTGAATTAAAGGGTTTCTATATATTGGAATGGCATTGTTGGATCATCCAATTAATGGAACTACATTTAATATAATTATCAATAGGATAAGGAAATATCTCAAAGAGTGGATTGAAAATAGACCTAATAGAAATTCATAGTTAGAATATTTATAGAATTATATTAGTACCCAAGAGGGGTATCTATGGGTGATGAGGGATGATGATACATATATGATTATACATTGAATGAAAACCCATAGGGATATAAAACTAGTAAATATAAAAAGTTTGTTAAGGGAGAAGTCCAGGGAACTCAGGATAAATGAGTGATATATGAATAAAGGCTTCTTCCAACCCTATGAGAAAGAGAAGAAGAAAACCTGAATAGTTATCTTCTCTCTATAAGATGGATCAAACATGGAGGACCTTTATGTTGCTATAAATATTTCTCGAAAAATCATTGAGAACACCCTCATGGAGTACATATTAACAACTAATTAAATAAACTAGAGGGGTGGTAGAGATGTTAACTTTTGGATCAACACTCCGGTTAAGTGTTTAACCATGAAAATAATTATATGGAGGCCATTTCAAAGGATAATAAGATTAATGATGTTGTTTTTTCCTTGAATGTACAAAGTGAACATGGATCAGATGGATTCCTTTGTACATTTTATTATTTTATGGTATGTAATTAATTTTCAGTTCATTGAGGATATATAATAATTTATTCAATGGGGTCAATCAATAGAGCTATTAGTGCCTCCAAACTACAACTAATCCCAAAAGTTATGGATTGAATGGAATTGAAAAAGTAAAGTGTGATATTCTTTGATAACCTATCATATAAGATTATCACTAGCTTCATTGATAAGAAGGTTTAACATCATCCTTCTCTTGGGTCATTTCAGAAGAAAAACTTTGATTCATGTAGGGGTAAAGAAAAATAAGAGGTTATCATGTTAGTGATGGAGATGGTGAATGATATCAATATAAAGTGTCTCCGATCTAAAATTATTATCAATGTTGAAATGGAAAAGTTATATTATTGGATACAGTAGAGTTACATTTTTAATGTCTTGAAGAAGTTTGGCTTTAGTGAGTAGACTCATGATCTGATTTTGAGATTCATTGAATCACCACGGAACTTAGTGTCAGTTATGGGAATTTTCTTTGGTTTATTTAAATCATTAAAAGCTCTTGTGGTAGGGGGGTCCATTATCTCTATGATTTATAATTATTTCGCAAGATTTCCTCATAAGGAATATAATTTTTTATGCTGCAAAGGATACATTCAATGTTTGGGGAACATATATGATACTGGTATGGTCTCACATATGATATATATGGATGAAATTGTATTATTCATGAATGAAAAAACCATATCCATAAATTTATTTAACAAAATTAAGTTGATCTATTACAGCTGAAGTGCACAACAAATCATTCTTATAAAGAAGAGTGTGTACTTTTCAAAATCCTACTAAACCCATTATGGAAGAACCATTCTGTGAATACTATGAATATAATGGAGAAACATCCTAATGGGTTACATAGGATCTCCAATAATTGATGGTAAAATAAAAAAACTACTTTTGAGAACATTTTTAGTAGGATTATTTCCAGCATTTACAACTATAAAAACAAGCTACTCTCATTTAGCATTATAATCATGCTGGTGAATAATGATATTACATTCATGAAAATTAATTAATTTTCCATCATCAAGCCATCTAAAGGTATCAAACATGATATATAAAAATAATTTGAATATTAATCTAGGAGATCTAATATGATTTGGTGTTTACTGAGAATCATGGAAATATATAGAGAATACCCTTACAAAGGGTAGTATCAAAATAAGGAGCATTGTGGATTCCATGTAAGGTGTGCAAGGGAAACTAGCTTCGTATATTATCGAGGGGAAATATCTGTTCACTAGGTACATGAGTGTAAATATGGGTAAGATATTAGATACTATGAAAATCATCGTGAAAGACTCTTAAATATGTCTCTATGCATGAGAGGTCATCATGACTAGTATGATGACATGTTTTGATGGGTGATCAGGCGACGTGATATCGATAATTTGAAAGGAAACTAGGCAGTATATATTCTATTCTTTATAGAGTTCTTATTATTTGATATATATTGCATGTAGTTAGGCTTGAATCTAGGGGTTTTTTATAAAATTCCCAATAAAGAAATATACTACATTAAAGTGTAATCCTATTTGATAAACCATAAATGTTTCTATTTACAATGTCAGTGTTCAGATCATTCAGTGCTCTAGATATTCTTTTTACCCTATGATCCAACTGAAAATTAGAATTGTGTGCTAACAAGACATGGTGTATCGATATCCAGGTTGAGATAAAATTTATTTTCTTGAGGATTTTAAACAAATCTATACCAACAGAAGACATAATTCATCTGATGGGAATCAAGTTGGACTTGTGTTGTCTGTGTTATGAGAATCCAAATGACGAGTAAGTCAGTAATATGTTTTTTGAGGAGATTAGGCCTAATTTTTATGGGGTCTTTTCAAAAAATGGATTGTGTTTCAGGTGTAGTATGGGGATATATTATATTTCCTTTTCAACTACTTCGTATACAAGAGACACGTTCTCTTGAGTTAATGCTCTTTAGAATGGATTTTCCTCTATTTTTTAGGTGATATAGGATATGAGAAACAAGGATCGCAATGGAAAATGTTTCTTTTCTCCATTTCATTAGTTTTGTATTCTATTTTCTTATAGAGGAACTCGGTGCCATATTTTCTAGTGTAGAGGCTTTATTTTTCAAAAACGATTTCTCTCTAGAGAATCAAGCTCCGACGAGATATCTCCTTAAGGGAGGTGGGTCAATTGGATCCCTTCTAACATATGGTATAAATTAAATATGGATGGTTCATTCATATAAAGAGATATTAGAGGAGGAGGGAATGTTCATTATATTATAGGGTTAGAAATAATTGGATTCAGTCCCTATTATGGTCTATGAAACTCAATCAAGGCAGTGACTACAACACTAATTATAGGTATTTCTTTGTAAAACTATAAAAAATTAAAATTGTGGTAGTCAAATTAGAATCTGGGATCCTTTTATGTTTCATTCCAAACAATTCAATGGTTCCCTGGTATATAATTTATTTTCTCCGGAATTATAATTTTCTTATTGGTAAATACACATAGGTCACTCACACTTAGAGGTAGGGGAAACTTTTCAGTCGACATCCAATGGGTAAAGGGACTCTTTATGATATATATGATATTTAATGTAGTATAAGACACATACCTTGTGGTAGTAACCTAATTATTAGTGGATATTATCATGTGTTTTACCACTACAAACCACCAAGATCTACAAGTATTTATTGAATAAAAAGTTATTTTTGAGTGAGAGATTGGATAGAGATTAGATTTATGCACATATAAGTATTTATTTTTCTGGTATAGAAATAATATCTTTTTTCCTTAGAATGTGTTTTAAATAAGGGAGTTTGGATAGGATGTGGGATTTTATGTTAACATGTGATCTAACACATTAACTATTATGTTTACTAAATATTACATACAAATAAATGTTTTTTGTGAGCTAGATACCTAGGTAAGGATCATACATCATTACTTTTCTACACATATGTTTTAATATGGGTAAACAATTGGAAATATTTTAAGATGAATTAATTAATTAATTGTTTTAATTTAAATATCCTTTTTTATATTTAGGAGTGTAGACACAATTACTTTTTTAGATATTTCCCCAGTTCAAAATTTGTGTTAGGTTTGAATAAAGGATGTTCAAATAGATGTTGAAGAAGGTCACTGAAGAGTGTAGGTCAGTGAAGATGATACTCAGAGGAGTACACTTTGAGAGATTCAGCATCAGGTTCGATAGAAGTACAAGGATATGTAACATATCATGGGATATAAGATATTCTAGAGGAGTTGGATATAGACTTTGACTATATCCATGATCACAAGGATCACTAGGTTTCTTTAGCTCTAAGGATGTTGTGTGGGTTATCTTGGTAGTTCTAGGAAGAGTTTCTATCATTGAAATATTGGTATAGCATCCCGCCTTTTTATAACATAAACATTTGTTACATTACACAAAACTGAGGATCTTTAAGGTTTAGTGTCTTGGAAATCGGGAACATAATACATGAAAAAAACATCAAGCATTCTTTCTTAAACACTTAAAAGGCTTCTCCTTAAGTTCATCCTTGGTTCATTACTGCATCTTATAACCTAGGGACATACATCAAAAGAAAGGGTGAGCAGAAGGCCCAGTAAGGGAAACAAGAGAAACATTTTACATGTGAACTTCAGATACTTCAATAAGGTCATGAAATGAACTTTAAGGCATGATAAAGAAATCATGATGCATTTCATAATAAAAATAACATTTTTCATAACATGAAGATGTGGCTACATCATTTAACATAGACAATCATGAAAATATCACCAAGGTCCATCCCCAAGGTGTCATTTGAAAATTACCAAGGTTATTCACCAAGGTATCGTGAAAATTGTAATCTCTAGTGGTTACATCATTACCCAATGAATTGGAGCACTATCAGGGTGCACCCTTAAATTTTCCTTTATTATCATGTGAGCCACATATATCATCATTAATAATTTCATAAACAACCCACATAGCATAAAAGAAATGGGTTTCATTTCATAATCATAACGTTTTAAAAACTGCTTGAAAGACATGATCTTTATGTCACTTTAAACCCACAGAAAGGGAAAGCGGGATTCATGTATGTAAATCCCAGAATTTAAAATATAACATCTTGGTATATATGTGAATACCCATATAGAAGGTAGAGCTTTTAGTATTCACTTAATAAAATAAAATATCTTTAGAAAAAAGAGAGAGACATTTTGAGACGAAAACTCTGTAGCATAACGGTTATGATACAAGGTTTTTAGAAATCATTGAAAAGAGAGGGGACATGGGTCAAACATTCATAAATGACCCATAAAACAGTAGAGGGAAATAATATAAGGGATTTAAGAACATGGTAATGAAATTTGAAAATATACCATATGAAATGAAGAACATGAAAGGAAGACGAAAATAAGATTTCTCTTATGAAAATTCGGCATCCTAACAGCGTTACATAAACTTCAACCAAAAATGAATTGATGAGATAAAATAGGGTCTCTCATCATATTAACATAAAATATCAGTATGATATATATAGAGAACATAACACAATATAATAAAAAGGAACTTTCAATACTTGACATTGAATTACAACTTTGAAAAGGGAGAAAGGTGCAAGGACCACTTAAAATTTCGACAGCCTAACGGCACCACTTAAAACATCAAAATACTGAATTGAAGAGATCGAATGGGGTCTCTCATAATGTGGTCATTAAATATAAGTATGATAGTTATACAGATCATACCCCATCATAACAAAAAGGAACTTGATAGAATTGACATGAAAGTAGAACTTCAAAACGAGAAGGGTGAAGAACCACTTAAAAAATTTGGCAGCCTAACGACGCCACTTAAAACATCAAAATAATGAATTGAGGAGATCAAATGGGGTATCTCATCATGTGGTCATAAAGGATCAGTATGATAAATATAGAGATCATAACCCAACATAACAAAAACGAACTTGAATGAATTGACATGAAAGTAGAACTTCAAAATGAGAAGGGTGAAGAACCACTTAAAAATTCAGCAGCCTAACGGCGCCACTTAAAACGTCAAAATACTGAATTGAAGAGATCAAATGGGGTCTCTCATCATGTGGTCATAAAATATCAGTATTATAAATTTAGATATCATACCTCAACATCAAAAAAAGGAACTTGAAAGAACTGACATGAAATTAGAACTTCAAAATGAGAAGGGTGAAGAACCACTTAAAAATTCGGCAGCCTAACGGCGCCACTTAAAACTTCAAAATACTGAATTGAAGAGATAAAATTGGGACTCTCATCATATGATAATAAAATATCAGTATGATAAATTTAGAGATCATACCCCCAACATAATAAAAAGGAACTTGAAATACATTACATGAAAATAGATCTTGAAAAATGAGAAGGGAGAAAGAATCTGTTACAAAAATTTCAGCAGCCTAACGGGGCCACTTAAAACTTCATAAAACGAAATAATGAGAGTAAGAGGGGATCTCCCATTATGTGAACATGAAAAGAGAAGTAAGAGGAGTATAAAAGAACACCCTTTAACATATGAACATGGAGCATAAAAGAAATTACATAAAAGAGATTTCTTGAAAAGAAAGAGAGAGATCAGATCCCTTACCTTAAAACGTAACTCTTAAAACTCAAAGGTTTGTTCCATGAGGGCTTGGGGGCACCTTGGGAGGACTCCATGGGAGGTACGGAGACCAGAAATTCGTTGAGGATTGTTTTGGAGTCGAATGGATGGGAGGAGGGCTTTGTATTTATAGGGAAAGTGAGGGGACAAGGCATTAATGGCCAAGGGACAGCTCACATGTGCTTTTCTCAAAACCATGTGCTCTCCCATGATATTTCCAATGAAGTTAGGAAAAATTGGGCCCACAAAACAATAATTCATAACCTTAGGTCGTCCAACCCTTAAAATATCTCATGACATCACCATGACACAGTTATGATGTCATTAAACATACTGAAACCCTAAAACTGTATTTTTAATATTCACTGAAAATTCAACTTTCTCAGAAAAATACCAAAATTTCACACTAACAAAATATCAATGCTCTGATTTCAAAAATGAGCTCCATTTTATAAAAATAATTTTCTAAATTTTTTTAATTTTATTTTTAAATAAATACACTATTCACCGAAAATTCATTTTTTTCAGAAAAAACCCCAAAAATTACCTTAACATAATATCGATGCACTGAGTTCAAAAATGAGATACATTTTATAAAAATAATTTTTTAAATATTATTAATTTAATTTTTAATTAAAAAACACAATTCACCCGAAAAAACTAATACTTGAAAAATAATTTATGAAACCGTTATTTAACCATTTTATTGAATCGCATTACTTAATCAAGGTGCCCAGATTATTTTAAAACTTTCTTTAAGTGAGATTACTATTCCATTTGGTCACATTACTAATCCTAATCATAAAATCTCTATTCATAATTTACTATTCATCAAAAATTATGTTGATCTTATTAGACTCTAAATTTTGTACTGAACATAATTGTAGAAGACCATTTTTTGAAATCATTACACATTTTTAATTATTTAAGGTTTACATAAACATTTTTAAAATATCCATTTTCTAAAATTCATCAAAAATATGCATACTATATTTATCCGGACATTTGAAAAGTCATAAACATTATCATAAGAAGAAATCCCAATTTTTATTTAAAACAAAGGATTACACAAGGCTGTTACGGTCTCCTTACATAGCCCCTTATCACACCAGCATAGGACCTAAGTGTAAGGTGTGCTAAGGTGAGAGAATCTGAGGGAGGCTCGGCCAACATCGCACAAGTAGTAATTTCTATCAGTTTGAACTTCTCGCAAAGGCGATTCCATTCTAGCTTCACACGATGAATTTCGGCTTGGGTTTGGTCCAGAGCAAAGCCCAATGGTGCTACCTCCTTCCCAAGTTCTGTTAGATGGGCTTCGATCGGTCTAAGACTACTGGGTGAGGTCATCAAATCTTCTTTCTATAATAATTAACCATGATCACTTGTATTTAGAAACAAAAATCGAAACGTTTAGTTTCCAGCGGTCATATTGACCAATGGTCATATAATAGTCAAAACCCAATGGTCTCATTTTAATTATACTCATGTTATCAAATGAAACAGTTTTGTTGAGTGTAAAAATAAAATAACACACAAAATTAGGAAACAAGATTTATTCAAAATTTCGGGTTGTTACAATCTTCCCCCCTTAAGAAATTGCGTCCTCGCAATTTTTAAAATTGGGTTTTGAAATTTCATTGAAAGTCCCACATCGGAAAAGGAGTCAGTAAAAATATTACTTTAAAAGAATGAAAGGGAAGTACAAAGGTCACCCGAGTTAACCCACACTAGGATTCCATGTAGGAAAACATGGACATGGAAGAAAACAAGGGGTCATGTTCTGAGGGAGAGTGATAAAGAACATGATTAGGAGAAAGTTAACTATAATAAAATCCCAAACTTATGATGTGTGTAAAAGGTCTTTGATTACCTAGTAGGAAACATAAACCAACAACATTTTTGTTTTGTGTTCCTTTTCATATTTTGAGGAATTAATTTACTATATAGAACAAAAACATAAGAAAATATACCTACCTTCAAGTATAGTTTCATCTTTTAATAAGTCTCTACCAAAACTAATATTTTCTCCAAACGATTAGAATTCAAAAACACTTGGTCTCATCAAAAGCAAAAGAATCATCTTCTAGAGAGTCACATAATCCACAATATATTAACTATCATTTTCTTCTACCTTTAAACAATATCCCAAAAACAGAAAGGGTAAGGTAAAACAACTCTTCAAAAAAAAGAACCCCATAGGAATGGAAACTACTCTTAAATCTTCAAAGTTCCATGGTACTACCCAAAGTTCATCATAGACCATTCCATTAATAACTATTCCTAAAATTCATCAAATTAAACCAAACTAATATTGAAACCCAAATACAAGAAGAATTTGATAACATAGTCTTCCCAAAAAAACTTCATTGTTCGTCTCCAAAACACATCAACCACTCCTAACATCTTATAACAAAAGTAGCTAACCTAAACATATTTTAACCAAGATAGGTTAATCATTTCCATAAGTAACCTAAATTATTATAAGTCCACCTTAAATTCATCAATTCTATAATTCAACCTTACTCCTCAATGAAAATACCATAGTAATCTATTTACCTCGATCATATAGGGTCCCCGAAACTGTGAACGTCTTCCAAAATAATAATAATCTTTTAATCCCCTAATCATCTCTGTCTTATTAATATGTAAATCGTCACATTTCCTATCACATTGGTTGTTGGGACATGTTCTTCCATTTCCCAACATTAACTAAGAAGATAAAGTATAATTAGAGGCTTAAATACTTAACCAATAATCATGAAAAAGAGCTTAAGGCATATAAGGATAAATTTTAAAAGAAAAGTATACCCAAACTTTTGATCCCCTAGGTTTCAAACTAGGTTATCCATGATCATATATTCTTATGTGAATCTTTATTTTGTTTTATCCTTGTTCCTTTAATAATGGTTCATACTAAGCTTATGAATTTACCGACGCATATCCCCCTGGAGTGTCGTAACCAAGAATGCAGCAAGGCCTGTTGTCATGTACCAGTTCCCGTTCGAGTCTAGCTCAAAGCAGTGTTTTCAGGTTTTACCCCTATATACATTTGTTCCAGAGCCACCTCTACCTGCTTGTATCCAGATAGTGATGTATTTGCTTGGAAACCCCTTACTTAATACTCACCAAAATACCAGGAAGACTTCCTATATTTAAACTTTTCTATAGAGTTCTTCCTAGAGTTTTCATATCCTAATTTCCACAAATAACTAAACCATCCTTTGATACCAACTATAGCATTCTGCCTTTTTATAACATAAACTTTCATTACATTACACAAAACTGAGGATCTTTAAGGTTTAGTGTGTTGGAAACCGGGAACATAATACATGAAAACAACATAAAGCATTCTTCTTAAACACTTGAAAGGCTTCTCCTTAAGTTCATCCTAGGTTCATTACTGCATATCATAACTTGGGGACATACATCAAAAGAAAGGGTGATCGGAAGGCCCATTAAGGGAAATAAGAGAAACATTTTTCATGTAAACTTGAGATACTTCAATAAGGTCATGAAAAGAACTTTAAGGCATGATAAAGAAATCATGATGCATTTCATAATAAAAATAACATTTTTCATAACTTGAAGATGTGGCTACATCATTTAACATAGACAATCATGAACATATCACCAAGGTCCATCCCCAAGGTTTCATTTGAAAATTACCAAGGTTATTCACCAAGGTATCATGAAAATTGTAATCTCTAGTGGTTACATCATTACCCAATGCATTGGAGCGCTATCAGGGCGCACCCTTAAATTTTACATTATTATCATTTGAGCCACATATATCATCATAAATAATTTCATAAACAACCCACATAGCATAAAAGAAAGGGGTTTCATTTCATAATCATAATGTTTTAAAAACTGCTTTAAAGACATGATCTTTATGTCACTTTAAACCCACAGAAAGGGAAAGCGGGTTTCATGTATGTAAATCCCAGAATTTTAAATAGAACATCTTGGTATATATGTGAATACCCATATAGAAGGTATAGATTTGAGTATTAACTTAATAAAATAAAATATCTTTAGAAAAAAGGGAGAGACATTTTGAGAAGAAAATTCTGTAGCATAACGGCTATGTTACAAGGTTTTTAGAAAACATTGAAAAGAGAGGGGACATGGGTCAAACATTCATAAATGAACCATAAAACAGTAGAGGGACAGAATATAAGGGATTTAAGAAAATGGTAATGAGATTTTAAAATATACCATATTAACTGAAGATCATGAAAGGAAGACAAAAATAAGATTTCTCTTATGAAAATTCGGCAGCGTAACAGCATTACATAAACTTCAACTAAAAATGAATTGAGGAGATAAAATAGGGTCTCTCATCATATTAACATAAAAGATCAGTATGATATATATAGAGATCATAACCCATCATAATAAAAAGGAACTTTCAATACTTGAGATGGAATTAGAACTTTGAAAAGGGAGAAAGGTGCAAGGACCACTTAAAATTTCGGCAGCCTAACGGCACCACTTAAAACTTCCAAATACTGAATTGAAGAGATCAAATGGGGTCTCTCATCAAGTGGTCATAAAATATCAGAATGATAGATATAGAGATCATACCCCAAAATAACAAAAAGTAACTTGAAAGAATTGACCTGAAAGTATAACTTCAAAATGAGAAGGGTGAAGAACCACTTAAAAATTCAGCAGCCTAACGGCGCCACTTAAAACATCAAAATACTGAATTGAAGAGATAAAATGGGGTCTCTCATCATGTGTTCATAAAATATTAGTATGATAGATATTGATATCATACCCCAACATAACAAAAAGGAACCTGAAATAATTGACATGAAAGTAGAACTTCAAAACGAGAAGGGTGAAGAACCACTTAAAAATTCGGCAGCCTAACGACGCCACTTAAAACATCAAAATACTGAATTCAAGAGATCAAATGGGGTATCTCATCATGTGATCATAAAATATCAGTATTATAAATTTAGATATCATACCCCAACATAATAAAAAGTAACTTTAAAGAACTGACATGAAAGTAGAACTTCAAAACGAGAAGGGTGAAAAACCACTTAAAAATTCGGCAGCCTAACGGCGCCACTTAAAACTTCAAAATACTAAATTGAAGAGATCAAATGGGGTCTCTCATCATATGATCATAAAAGATCACTATGATAAATATAGATATCATACCCCAAAAAATAAAAAGGAACTTGAAATACTTTACATGAAAATAGATCTTGAAAAATGAGAAGGGAGAAAGAATCTGTGACAAAAATTTTGGCAGCCTAACGGGACCACTTAAAACCTCATAAAACGAAATAATGAGAGTAAGAGGGGATCTCTCATTATGTGAACATGAAAAGGAAAATAAGAGGAGTATAAAAAAACACCCTTTAACATAAGATCATGGATCATAAAAGAAATTACATAAAAGAGATTTCTTGAAAAGAAAGAGAGAGATCGGATCCCTTACCTTAAAACGTAACTCTTAAAACTCAAAGGTTTTGACCTTGAGGGATTGGGGGCACCTTGGGAGGACTCCTTGGGAGGTAAGGAGACCAGAACATCGTTGAGGATGGTTTTGGAGTCGAATGGATGAGAGGAGGTCTTGGTATTTATAGGGAAAGTGAGGGGACAAGGCATTAATGGCCAAGGAACACCTCACATGTGCTTTTCTCAAAACCATGTGCTCTCCCATGATATTTCCCATGAAGTTAGGACACATGGGGCCCACAAAACAATAATTCATAACCTTAGGTCGTCAAACCCTTAAAATATCTCATGACATCACCATGACACAGTTATGATGTCATTAAACATACCGAAACCCTAAAATTGTATTTTTATTATTCACTGAAAATTCAACTTTCTCAGAAAAATCCCAAAATTTCACACTAACCAAATATCAATGTTCTGATTTCAAAAATGAACTCCATTTTATAAAAATAATTTTCTAAATATTTTTAATTTTATTTTTAAATAAATACACTATTCACCGTAAATTCATTTTTTTCAGAATAAATCCCAAAAATTACCTTAACATCATATCGATGCACTGAGTTCAAAAATAAGTTCCATTTTATAAAAATAATTTTTTAAATATTTTTAATTCAATTTTTAATTAAAAAACACTATTCACCTGAAAAAACTAATACTTGAATAATAGTTTATGAAACCATTATTTAACGATTTTATTGAATCACATTACTTAATCAAGGTGCCTAGATTATTTTAAAACTTTCTTTAAGTGAGATTACTAATCCATTTGGTCACATTACTAATCCTAATCATAAAATCACTATTCATAATTTACTATTCATCAAAAATTATGTTGATATTATTAGACTCTAAATTTCGTACTGAACATAATTGTAGAAGACCATTTTTTGAAAATCATTACACATTTTTAATTATTTAAGGTTTACATAAACATTTTTAAAATATCCATTTTCTAAAATTCATCAAAAATATGCATACTATATTTATCCGGACATTGAAAAGTCATAAATATTATCATAAGATGACATCCAAATTTTTATTTAAAATAAAGGCCTACACAAGGCAGTTACAGTCTCCTTACATAGCCCCTTATCACACCAGCATAGGACCTAAATGTAAGGTGTGCTAAGGTGAGAGAATCCGAGGGAGGCTCGGCCAACATCGCACGAGTAGTAATTTCTATCAGTTTGAACTTCTCGCGAAGGCGATTCTGTTCTAGCTTCACACGATGAAGTTCGGCTTGGGTTTGTTCTAGAACAAATCCCAGTGGTGCTACCTCCTTTCCAAGTTCTGTTAGATGGGCTTCGATCAGTCCAAGACTACTGGGTGAGGCCATCGAATCTTCTGTCTATAATAATTAACCATGATCACTTGTATTTAGAGACAAAAATCGAAACGTTTAGTTTCCAACGGTCATATTGACCAATGGTCATATAACAATCAAAACCCAATGGTCTCATTTTAATTATACTCATGTTATCAAATGAAACAGTTTTGTTGAGTCTAAGAATAAAATAACACACAAAATTAGGAAAAAAGATTTATTCAAAATTTCGGGTTGTTACAATTGGGCAGCATCCCAATATGAGATCCATACCCTTTGATAAGGTAGTTCTATTGTTCATGACTTTAGTATCCTTTAAATTAACCGTATATGTTATTATTTGAACCATCATTCTGATTAGTATGCTAGAGAAATGAATTTCATGGAGGCTTTACATTCAAATATCGAACAACAGGTCATCACATTAATATTGGAGTTCTAAATTCATGTGTTGGAAAAGGTATAAGTTATTGAGAGTAGATTTTCATGGACATATTTGTTATGATACGGGAGTCTCCAAGACCTTTTTTAGAGTAATTCTATGACCAAGAGTTATTTATTGTTAGGATAGAAGAATAATAAGATTCATTCATAATGGATAATGTTTTATCCTTCTTCAACTCATTTTCCCAAAGATTGTTGTTCTCTAATCCCCTTTAGTGGATCATACATTTTTTTCTTGTGGACATGATGACCAAAATAAGTGAGAGCATCCAACATTCCATAGAAGATAGTGGGAAGCTGGTGGCCCACTTCTAGTCTAGCATTTGGAGAAGTATTAGCTAGGGTATTAAAATTACCAGTTCCTTACAGATTATGGTCAGTATAGAAGGGATGAGGATGGAAATGGATAGCACTGTCATATCCTTCATCATTAGCGACAGTTGGAATAGCGTGATCATGGAGGTTTTCTCCATCAGGGTCAGAGAGGTCATAGAGGAGGGTGTGGCCAGATGCATGCTTTATAATTTCCGTAACAAATAAGACATAACATGTGTGAGGTATTATTTTATTATTTTCTATATAGTATTATTCCTTGACTAATTTAGCAGCTTCACATTCCATTATTTAACCTTCTACTATCCATTTTTGGGCATGAGGTGGAGAGACTTCTAGAACTTTTGGTGATGACTATACCAATTAGAGGATGAACATGTTTGTTTGATGTGAGGATAGATTTTGAGTTTGTGCTAAGTAGCCCCAACTCTTGGTGACACATTCTATGTTTATAGATAATGTAATATAATATATCCCTTGTCATGTATTGGAAAATCAGTGTAATATAGTGTGGGTTTCTTAAAATTCCACATAATATTATAAGATGAGGAAGGAGACCAAGTTTTTTTTGCAAGTATATCCTTTAATGGTTTATAGGTCTAACGCTATGACATTATATATATATTCCTTCAAATAAACATGAATTATTTGATACATTACTTTACGTGAAACCCTGTGTATAAATGTACTATGATATGTTATATTGTTATAAAATAACCTATAAATTGTTTGTATGAATAGTAATAACCACATAATGAAAAATATGTATATTATTTTTTATAAGTAAAACATATTGATTATTAACTAACAATTAATTAATCAATTTTCAGTAAACATTTTTAAGCATAAAAAATATGTATTCTACAAAATGGTTTCTATTGCATTATGTTCATCGATATTATAATTTATTTATACCAATTTTAAATATTTTATTTTATTATAAGTATATACTTTTGGAAAGTATCATATCAAATTATCTTAATGTGAAATTTTTATATTTTTCTAGAAATTTATATTTTTTACTGAATTATAGGAAAAATATAAATTTTATAGAGACCTATTTTTTTAATTTAGTTATTTTAAAATCCCCTTTGAATTTATATTTTATTTTAAAATTACATTATATCATTTTATTCCAAATAAATTAATTAATTTAATTGGAATCAATATTATTCTTATTTTTATTATCATAACATTTTATGCATAAAATTTAATTTTTCTAGAAAACAGTTTTTCGTCACGTTTATATATTTTTATTTAAATTAATGTCTGCCTCTTATTGAAATTGAGTTAGATAAATTAGAATCCATATTTCTAATCATCATTTCCATTTTTTATGATTCACTTTAATTTTATTTATTTTTAGTAAAAACTTTGGCACAAAAAAGTAGGTTACTATGAAAAGAGTTAAAATTTGTTAAATGTGGTAAAACTAAATGATAAGGGTTAAAACAAACAAATAAATTGTCTAAATCCAATTATATGATTATATTAAAACCCTATATTATATAATATTTGAATATGAACCATTTTAGAACCATTTTTAGGGAAAATACCTTATTATATTTTGAAATATTGAAATATTTCAATTGTGCCCCTCTCACACAAAATATGGACACTCCCTCTCCTCTCTTATCCACACTTCAAGAGCCACTTATCTGATAAAATCCGTAATTATATTTTTTTTTACATCCCTAACTAAATCCTATATGTCCTATTGTGATCATAATACTATACTTTCAAGGATTAATGTCCAATCCATAAGAAGTTTCTCAATGAAGAGGAGATTAGAATGTGTACGTTGGAAGAAATGACTTGAGGTAATGGATTTATGACATATTATCCTTTATTTTTAAGATGTTGTATACTAAATTTTTATTTAAGGAAAATATATGTATCTTATATTTTAAATCTTATCTATTTTATTCTCCTCTATTTATTAATATAATTTTCAAGTAATTTTATGATTTTCCCTCTTTGATATTTAAAATTATCAAGAAATTGTTTTTAATAAAAAGAAAAATTATTTATTCTTTGGTCAGTAATATTTTACATAAAATTCTATATTTTCTTTATAATGTCTTTAAGAATGTCTTTATTATTCTAAAATGAATTTATAAATACATTTTGACCCATATATTACTTTTTAAAGAAAAATTAATGTAATTTTTTAGTCATTTTTTAAATAAGGTAATTTAACCAAAGTTGTGAATATAATATTTTTCTTATATCATACCACAAAAATTCATTTTCTCATTATCCCAAAAAACTTTCTTTGACAACTCAATTAATATATTATGAGAAACGTTTCGAATAAAATGTTTTTCTTATAATTTATAAATATTTAATTTTAAATAAGTGATTTCAAAAAGAAAAGTTAAATTTCATTAAGAAGTGTTATATGGATCTTTTTAATATACTTTAATAGATGAAAATTACCATTGACATTACATAGGTTTCAATGGGTGCATGATTCAATTATAATATCCTTAATCTTTTACCATATAGTTATTCATTATAATGATCAAATCTTGATGAAATGCGTTTTCTTTTCATAGGTTATTTTATGAAAAAATGATAAATATTTTAACGAACTTATAGAATACATATGTTGGATTATTATTATTATGTGATGGTTAGGTATATAATAATCCTAAAATTCATTTATTAAGGTGATATTTATATCACATTGGATTATGATGATAAACACACACAAGATTCTGAATATTTATGTTCACATTTTGATGTGTGAGTATGACTGCTAAATTTTATGTCCTCAAAAATATGATTGGACATGATTAACATTAGGTATGTTAACATTTTAATGTGTTACTATGATTTATTTTATCTATTCTCACAATATTATAAAACATCATTATTATGAATAAATATTTCACAAGATTATGATTTCGTATTCTTATGATGCCATTGGCCTATGTTATCACTCTTGAATGAAGATGGCTACTTTGAAACCCATATTGATCATGTTTCTAGATATTACATGATTTGGAACAAATAATGTTTGATTTTATGGTTGTGAATATTTTATATTGATAACATGCACATTATTACGTTATCATACCCTTATGATCATTTCATTATCTATTATGATTGATATCTCTCAAGTTTTTCATTACTAAGAATTTAATCTCACACTTTCTTATGTTTTCTTTTCCTATGTTTTGATTAAAGTATTTAAATGTGATATATATATAGGGGTACTAATATGATGATATATTTGGAATATATTTAATATTTTCTAATAAATAAGTCGATTGTGAATTTAGTCTCTAAAGACACTAAACCGTTATGGTCTTCAGCAATGTACAATTGTGATAAATTGAATATTCATTTAAAATGATGTAATATTTATGCTCATTATGATCAAGTTTATTCAGTTGGTATCTTATCAGGATATGGATGTTATTTAACATTATTATTTGGTAAATATATTGATAGGACTAAAAAAGCTATAGATAACTAAAAGTGATATAGGATGAGCGTAAATTTTCCTTGGTTGAGAATATGGATTAATTAATTGGAACATATCAAGAATGAATTTATTGTGATTTCATACTCTTTTTCTTATTTCTCAATTCCAATGTTATTTTCTCAAGGTTTACTCAATGGTTGTAATCATATTGAATAATGCTAACAGCGAACATGATTGGAAATGAAATGACAATCCACTTGATAATACAAATGTACTTAAATTTGGGATAGAATATCTTATAAAAATTATTTATAAAATATATAAATCAATGTCGAATAATTTAAACCATGTTGGTAATCTAAAATCACTAATTAGGGAGGAAAATATCATTGAGACTTTCGTGAAACAACTTCCAAAATCATTTTGTGGGAGTTCTAATCCACTAGTTTCTGAAAAACATAGTAATGTGATGGAAAATATATATTACATTCTTCAATGATTATACCATGAGAAATTGTTTCATAACAATCAATCATAATGATGTAGAATCTGGAAAAAAGTGGATTCTTATCAAGAACATATTCTTGGAGAAAGAAATAAACTCCATGGAATTGTAGGAGTTTTAAAGGATGTTTCTTAATAAATACAGTCATAAAACTCTACACACTAATACGGGAGGGGAAATTATTATTTAAGAACAAAAAAACGATGAATCCATTTGTACCTATAAGTAAAACATTACATGTTATTCAAGGTGTTCTTATAGATTTATATTCGACCATACTATCAAAATTGATCAATTATTTAGTAGCCTCAAATAATGCTTTAAAAATGCATTATTTTTAATAATCTTAATTAAGTATGAATAAATTGTACAATTTTCTCTAAATTTATAAATTAAGTGTGGTAACTATACTAATTCATCGAGTTATATTGACATGAAAAAAATTAGCTTCATGGAAACTAAAATGGTTAATCCCAAGTAAGATATAAATTATAACCACCTATAAAAAATAATATGGGGGAAACAAATTAGAAAATTATATGAAAGGAACAATGAAATGATTCAATTTTGGAAAAGAAATCCCTCAAGATTATTATTATCAATAGAGGTTAAAATGATGGTAAATGAAATATAGAAGATTTAGGATTCATCTAATGAAGTTAATTTTTATAAATTCAGGGAGAATTGGTATTATGTGAATCAATTACCTAATATAAGTGCTAATGAGGATGGTAAGCCACAACCCCCAAATAAAAAGGACGAAGGGATGGTCTTATCTATCAAAACTATAGTGGGTCAAGAGAAAAATGAGGTAAAGGTATAATTTTTATCCACTGTTAAAAAATATATCTTTATTACCTCCAGATCTACCCACTATTTTATAATTAAAGAATTTTTTAACTATAATACCCAATATTATATAATTCTAAATAATCCTTTAATTATAATATTTTTTAACAATGCACTATTTATTATTCAATTATAATAGTATAATAAATATTAATAAAACAAAAACATTATGCAATTATATTTAAAACATAAGATAAAACATACACCATAAAGCATGTTACAATCTGTGGAAACACTATAATATTTTACTTTATTGGATCATGCTAGAAAAGGGTAATAACCTTTTTTTTTAAGATAAGGTGGCGCTTTGGTCAAAAGACCAAAGCAAATTTATTAGCAAAAAAGAAAGATTACAAGAGTCTAAAAGACGGGATCAAATTACAATCTTTGACTTACAACGGAATCAGGTTTTCCGGGAGCTCCTCCATCCATGTTATTGTCTGATTAATGCCTTTGTTAGCGAGAGCATCCGCAACCATATTCGCTTCATGATAAGTATGAGTTGCAATGTAATTGATGTCATGGAGAGATTGGAGGCAGTTCATCCAGGGTAATAAGCTTTTTAGTTAACGTTCCATTAAAAAACCAATAATGAAATTATATTTTTATTTTAACATAATGAATATTATAATTGGATTTATATGTTGGTGTATACATACGGTTCAATATAACCATTGAGAATTATGACCATCTTTCTATATTAACATTAGGATTCATGACTGTTGGTCAATCTGAACATTGGGAGTTATAACCATCATCTAGTATGATTTTTGGGAATTATGATCATTGGTCAATATGTCCATTTAAGGTATAGTGATTAAGAAGAGACCATTAGTATTATTCTATATTAAGGGTAATAATGATTTTTAATTATCACATAAGTTGGGAAATAGGGATTCATCTAGTATATATATGCAATATGAAATATTTTTAACTGATCTTGGCAAGGTTGTAGCATCATTGCGGTTTACCACTAACCATGACCAATAAGAACATGAATAATTTCTTTTGGAGTGTAATTGTATATGGTATAAGTTCAAGTCAGTATATATCACCACCAGATAAATATTTCCCAAATCACCTAATGAAACTACCATCATTGCACACATTTCAAATTTTTCATATGTTGGTGTTATTAGAGTTGATGTATCTAGATTCTGAGTTGTGTTATGATGTAAATTAATTAAGAAGTTAATATTATCCTTAAACTTATACTTAAATTTTTATGAATGTATCAAAATAAAATAAAAGTTCCAGTGGTAAATTCATAATGAATTTGATAAAATATTTTTTATATTTGGAATCAGAATATCAAAATTTTCCAAGGGGTTAAATTTGATAGTTATTTATTAAAATAGTAAAAATTTATAATAATGATAGAATATGGTAATTATGAAATATATGAAATCATATTTCTATAAGAATTAATCATTTTAACCAAGGTTGTGATATTTCATTTTTTTTGAACCAAACACAACAGTAGATCATTAAGGGTTGTATTGGATATAACAGTTATTTTGGGCTGCTAATGGAATGTGGTATAATAAAAATAATAATAAATTATTCCACGAAATTCCACTCACTACACCTATAATTACCCACACCCTTATCTCATTCCTATACACAATTCATAAGTCATTACTATGCCTACACCTCCTCATAGACATAAAAATCATATAACCTGGTTGAGTAAAAATTGTGTGATTTTCTTAAAAAATATGTTCCTATACGGATACTAAAAGTGTATGTGATCTTGGATCAAATGAATCTATGTTTAATAACCCCAAAAATATTGACATGGGAATATCATATTCATCATCATATTGTGTGGTGGGCAGGCCCTTACATCAAACATAGTTTGACACTCTCATGGAATATTCTATGGATAATTAGAATTCCATTAATAAAAAAGTCATAATATTTATATGGTGGAATATAATGTATCTTTTTGTCTTCTATCATTATAAATACAGTTTTCTAAACATAGTGAAAATACTTAATCTTGAAAAATATTAATTAGATATAATTTCTTATAAATCACTTATTGTGGGAAGTTTTTATAAACTCTTGATAACAAATCATTCCTTATATTTATTATGGGACTTCACTTGGATATTATTGTTAATTAATTTACTAGGTAAATATATTTCTAACATATATAATATATTTTCCAATATAGTATGATCAGGTATGATAAGTCCCATTGGGTAAATGCATCTAGTATTTAAATGTTTTTCAACATATAAATAATCAAAAGTATAGCCTATATTCATTTTTTGGAATGGAATGAATTAGAATTTTATTTGAGGGTTGGGGAAAGAAAGAATATAGCCCCTTAGTGCACTCATAGGTCTCATGGGACAAATTAGATTTGGTAATGGGAGTTTTTTTATGTGTTTTGTATAATATCTTTGAACAATACCTCAATGATATGATTATTATGTCAATCATTTTGAAATTTCATATTTAAGATTGTTTTTTTGACCCTTATGATTATAAATTTCTCTTTCATCCATGGATTTCACTTATATATTCATTATTATAGATTAAAATTTATTCATGATGTTGCATAATCAATATTTATTCCTACCCACTTCTATTTTATATATTTTCATTACAAAACATTTCATCTCATAGCTATTAAACTATTTTTCCATGTCTTCATATAATGAAGTGGAATAGTATGATTGAGTAAGCATAGAATTGTGGAATAATGACATATAATTTTATATTGTAATACTGTAATGTATTATATCTACTCTTTTGAGAACCACTAAACCATGATCCTTGTAATGTATTATCTTTCACTATATTTTCCATGTAATAAATAACATATATACTCTCTGGGAAATATTGTCTAAGGAGATTATAGTTGGTATCACCATATCTTTTATTAGAAATATTAAGAATAGTATTTATGATAATATATATTGAGAAAATATATTTTAACACCATAAAAATAGTTATTATTCTATAATTATTTTGATAATTTATGTTAGAAGTTTAATAACTAATTGATAACATTATTTTTAGATAATAGAACATTCTATGAGAATCGAAAAATAGGACCATAACCATTCAAATTGTGATGACTATATGAACAATCAGGATAAAATAGTTAATATTTCTATAGAGTAAATTGTGACTATTCTAGGAAAATTGACTCTCAAGTTATAATAAATAACCCATCCGTCATGAAGAAACAAGTTTCCCCTATATATGGATAAAAAATATTGGATAATTTTATGAGGAAAATTCATTTACATTTTAGTGGTGCCTCTAGTCTTATATGGGAATAACATTGGTTTTAAATCTGCAGAGAAATAATTTTTTGCATTTGGATGATCTATGGGGAGAATTAATTATGGATGTGTATCATATGCAAGGTGATACTGACCAATGGTGGCCTTTAATTCAAAATATTAAGGAATTTTAGGACACATAGAACATTGAATGGAATGTATTCAAAATGATTTTTTTTATACATATTTTTCTCAAGATTAATGTCCATATATGGAAAGGTAATTCTTGATCCTAAGACAAAAATAAGAAGTTATAGTGGATGAGCATGTGGATAATTTTAAAAGGATATCAAGGTATGTGGTAGATTATTTATTCATCCCTAAAAAAACATTTATCACTTGTTTTTTGGTTTAGATTTTAGCCTTTTATGATCCATGGTATCTCACAATTTTTCTACATATGGAGAAATGAATATAACTTCTATCATGGCTGAAAATGATTCCTATAAATAATTTTATTATAATAGGAAACCTGATAATAAGAGTATTGCTTATCATCATACAGAAAGATTCTTTGAGATGGAAAATAATGGAATAGTTAAGTTCCCTTCACGTAATAAATTTTCTAAAACCACCCAACATCTTATTTAAGGGGATTGGGTGTATACTTAAAATGTGGTGAGAAAGGGTATATGACTCATAATTGTAAAGTAAATATGGGAAGAAACCCATGTAAAATTATTCAAATTCAATGAAATGGTTAATTAGACAGATTAGTTACATAATAGTTAATGAAATCTTCCATAAAAGAGGCATATGGTTCCCGATCATTCCGTGTCCATAACAATAGGTGAATTAGAAGCTCCAAATTATGTGATAGAAGGTATTTTTATTCTAAATTCAATGTTATACAATAAATTATATGATTTTATATGTATACATTAAATTATATAAAGTATGTCTGTAAATATTATTCAATCACCCCATCTACTCTAAGGTATTATTTTTCAGTTAAAACATTGAGTGTTATAATGATTTCACCAAATATACACCAGTAAGTTCATATTAAGATTCATGGGTGTTGTCTCATTTCAAATAAAATAATAATACTTTTGATATATTTTGATGTCATTTTAGTGATGTATTTCCAATCGAATAATTAACAAGTAATTTATTTTAAAAGAAATATTCTTGAATTGGAATAGAAAATAATGAATTTCTTGTTTTTTAGGAGAAATGCATTTACTTGAATCATATCTTGAACCTTCCCCGTTAACTCAACTTAATGAAATTCATGGGGGTATAGATGGAATTCAGTCTATATTGTGTATGGTTTTTATGAAAATATAATAACTAACATATTTTTTGAATATATAGATGTATTTATTGATTAATTATATAGATTATACCCAGATCAAGAAGTTGAATTCTGTATTAAACCTATCCCATATATAAATCCATTTTCTAAGACACGATATAGGATTCCTCCTTTGGATTTTGTTTTGTTAAAAAATATTGTAAAAGTGTTATTTTGTAAATGGTTCAATCATCTATATATTTCACAATGGAGAGCACCTATGTTATTTTTGAAAAGGAAGGGATAATTATATTAAGAATTTATTTTATGGAAATCTAGGGAATTAATATAAATAAAAAATATTCATTACCTCATATTGATGACCTATCTAATCAAATTCAAGGGGATAAATTCATTTCAAATATTGATCTTCATTCTAACTACCATTAGTTAAAATTATGAAGGATGATATTCCAAAAAAAACATATTGTACAAGGTATTCTCATTATGAGTTCATAGTAAAACCATTTGGATTAAAAAATTATCCCTCTTTGCTTATTTATTTCCTAAATAGATTATTTGAATACTAGACTTGTATATTTCTTAGGGTATTTATTTACCACACTCTTGTATACTGTAAGAGTTATTAGGATATTGATACTCAATTATAAATGTTTCCTAAGGTGTTGAGTAAAAAAGAGTTGTATGGTAAATTCAATAAATGTAAATTTTAGCTTCAAAAAGTTTCTTTAAAAATTCATATTACAACCAATAATTGTATATTTGGACATTTAAAATAAGATATATATAAAGGAATGTCCAAGACCCATGAATATAATAGATATATGGGGTTTTATGGGGTTTCGTAGATACTATCAGTGATTTTTTTTGAAAACATTACAGGATTAGGGAATATGTTAACCAAGATAACACTTAAGGAGGATAAATTCACATGGGAAAAGTAATGGTATTTTTTGAAATAATTAAAGTGGTTTTTTGTGAATGTTCTTATATTTACTATTCTATATATTAATTAAGGACTTTTTTATAGTGTTGCATCATTTAAAGGTCATGGATGTTTTATAATGTAGAATGATAGATTTGTTGTCTATTCATAATGACTATTTAAACCCCATGATATAATCTATTTGACACAAGGTTTAGAATAGTCAAAAGTAGTATTTTCACTAAAGATAAGGAGACAATACCTCTTAGGTGATAGATGTGATATATACATAAAACACAAGACAATGAATTATATCTTTATATGAAATGATATTAAAACTAGATAAAGAATATGGTTTTTAATACTCTAATATTACAAATTTTTTATTCATTAACTTTTGGGAAAGGTGCACAAGATATAATTTTAGAAGAAAACACCGTGCTATCTTGTACATATTGAGGGTAAGGAACGATTTAATTATCCAATAACTTATAGGGATAAAATTAGGTATTATAATATAATGTGATGAATCATTTTTATTCTATGTAATCACTCAATCATCATTATTAGAGAGGAATAAGAAATAAAAACTTGGTGATACATCCATATATATGAATATGAATGATGTGATGAATAAGATATTAATAGAGTTCAATATTTGAAATGACAAAGTTTTTCAATTTGGTATGAGGTTTTGTATTCTATTTATCCCATGTTTGCGTAAGGATATATTGGATAAGGTTCATAATTAAAAATTATATATAGACCCAGAATGTACCAAGATATATGGGGATATTCAAGATCACTTCTCAATGAAAAATATGAATAGAGAAATTGTTGGTTATACTAAAATATGCATAGTATTCCAGTAGGTGAAGGATTATATAAATTTTCCCAAAATAGTAATACATCATGTGCCTATAAAAAATATTAGTGGAATAACATTTCAATAGAGATCATCATTGGGATTACTAATACATATAAGGGGAATAATGTTATATGGTTTATTATTGAACATCTCACAAGGTGACCACAATTCCCTTCTTTTCTATAAGCTTTTTCTCTAGACTATCTTTCATGTTTTTATATAAAGGAATCTATGAGAATAAATGTTACAACCCTGTCAATAGTCTATCATTATGATGGAAGGTTGAAATGAAAATTTAGGTCGAGTCTTTAGAAGTCTGTATATACAAATCATAATAATAGAATGGTAGAACTCCCTCAAATAGGTAGGTAGTCTGAAAAAACATTACAATCATTGGAGAGCAGTATATGGTCATCCTATCTTAAATTCCATGGAATTTGTGATTTTTTTACTAATAATTTACTTTTCCATCAAAAAAAATTAACACTCCAAGATTAATATGACACAATAGGAATCCTTTCCTGTAAGAATATGTCAAACTTTTTTGTGCTGGTATAAAGTTATATAAATGAAGCTTTTGGGTCTATAAAATTTTGAAGATTTAACTTATAAAGTAGGATATATCTAGAATCATGTCATGGTTTCTTAAATTATATAGAAAATCTATACTAAAATTCAAATTAATGATCTTAAATTCCAAGTGTGAGTCTATTTCTTCTTCAATATATCTCTATTGAAAGGGGTTATGACATTTGAAAAGAAATGGAAGATTACTCCAAGATATATTGGGATGATTCAAATATTAAAGTTGTTAATAATAGTGGAATATCATTTTTACATGGAAATAAACCTATCACAAGTTGATGATATCTTCAATATATCAACTCATAGGAAGAATATTACAGACCCTACACATGTTCTAAAATTTGAAAATTTTATGTTGGATTCAAACATCCTATATAAGGAAGATCCAATTCAGATTCATGAAATAAGATAACAATTTTAATATGACCAAACTATGTATTTTTTTATGGTTCTTTGGAGTAATAATCTTATCTAAGTGGAAATATTGGATCCATACGATACTATTTGATTGACTTATCCACATCTATTAATAGATTCATTTACAATTTTAGAATAAAGTTTTTTTAAGGGGAGAATTTAATTCCTGGTATGTTGTAACAATAAATAAACCTTTCATCATAAAATTATTCCATAATTCAGACTTTATTATTTCAAGATAGTAGTATACCAAATATTGATACAAAAAAACAATGTAATTTTATTTATAACATAAGAAAAAACTTGTATCTTAAAGTGTGTAATAATATATAGAACCACCATAATATTATACACTGATGGATCTTTCTCATAAAAGAATAATATTAATACATGTTACATTAAAATGGTTACGAAAAAAACAAAAATTTAAATTGACATGGTGTAAAAACATATAGAGTATTATGAAAGGAACTATTTGTCAGTGTATATATATATAATTACCAATATAACTATTGGGAATTATGAAAATTGGTCAATATTACCATTGGGAGTTATGATATTTTTTCAATATGAAAATTTGGAGTTATAAAAATCATCCAATATGACCGGTGGTAATTATGATCAATGATTAATATGACCATTTGAAATTATGACCTTCGTTGTATAGTGATTAAGAAAAAGACATTGGGATTGGCATATATTTAGGTTTATGATGAATGTTAATTATTTCAAAAGGTTGAAATTATTTATTTAACTAGTATTAACATTCCTTATGATGATTATTTATTAAATATACGGAAGGAGGTAGCATCACTATGCTTCACCCTTGACCAAGCCCAAGTAGAACTCCAACAAGTAAAGTTGGAGCAGAAACGTAGGCGGGAGAAGTTCATGTTAATAGAGATCAATGCATAATAAATGATTTATGAACCACACCATTATATTACCACAATTTAAACTATACATTTGGGGAATATTTTAGTTTGATAAGTGGTTATGTGTCTATGGGTTACGTTGTGTTATAATGTAAATTCATAAAAATATCAAACAAATGTTCACTATTACACTTTATTATTTTTGATTCTATCAACCTGAAGTAAAAGGTACAATTAAGGTAGTTAGTGATTTATTTGGATAAAAATAAATATATTAGTTGGAATCATGATGTTGAAATTATCCATGGGGTGAAATTTTTTAGTCTTTTATTAAAATGATAAATTATTGTAAAAATAGTGGAATGCAGTATAATATGGAAAATAAAATATATAAAAAATCATATTTATATAATAATGACTCATTTTATAAAAGGACTTTTATTTAACACTTTTTGTAAATAAACCAAATATTGATGCATTAACGGTGGTAATTAATCACATTGTTTATATTGAGACATTGAAAGAATGATGAAAAATAAAATAATTAATAAATTACTTCATGTAATTCAACTCACCACAACTATAAATATGCAAACCCATCCCACTCTTACACAAAAAAATCAAATTTCAATTTAATTTCTCTCCCAATAAGTCTCTCCTAATTATCTTCTTTCATACTTGAATAGTTTGGTTGGATCAATGATCATGTTCCAAACTACGAAGATCAAGAGAGGTAAGGGTTCCTCATTCCCACTCATTAATTCCAATTTTAATTTCCTTATTTGTAATATGATTTAAATTTAAATTTTGTATTATTAAATTATATTAATCCATGTTATCATATCCACATTTAACTATTAACATGGAAACATTACCCAAGTCCCTTACATTATACACTTTATGTATGTTATTTTTATGCCAAAGGGTTGATTTTATTTCTCCTTACAATTCCTATTTACAATTACTTTATCATATCATTTCAAATAGTATATTAATTATCCCATTGTTGTTTTTATGAAATTTTATATTCTATTATTAATATGTATAAGCATTATAAAAATTCATTTAACACACATCATGCCCAATTCATAAGTCTTTACTACTCATAAACCAGCTAGTATCCATAAAGATCTTATACTTTCGTTAAGTAAAAAAGTGTGTGATCTACAAAGAGAATACATCCCAATATAGATACTAAAATTTTAATTGTTTTTGTATCATATTAATGTAGGTATAATAATGCCAAAAATAGCTGGTCATGTATATCTCGAACATCATCCTAGTGCACGGTGTGTTTTCCCTTACAGCACACCTAGTGTGACACTACTGGGGGATATTTTATGGATAATTATTGTAATTTTTATAAACCAAAATATATAATTTATCTATTGGTGTATAATGATTATTTTTATTTAGAGTCCAAAAATTGATAATAATAATTCCTAAACAAATATAAAATCCTTAATCTAGAAAAGATCATATTAGATATAATTTCACACAAATCTTTTATTATAGGTAAATTTTTGAATTTTTTATACCCTTATTATTCATTATCTATATTGAGTAAATTCAGTTTGAAATTAATATTAATTAATTGATTATAGACATATATTTATAACCCATATAATCTATTTTTTTGTAGTGAAATATCATGTATGATATGTTCCATTAAGAAAATGATCCATGTATTTCTAAGTCACTCAACCATGAAAATTATTCCATGTATAGCCTATATTCATTTGGTAATTGGTGGAATTCATAAACATTTTATATGATGGATAGGTTGTAGAATTATATATCCCCAAGTTCATTAGTTCAATCCAGTGGACAATTAAGATAGGGTAATGGAAATGTTATACACAGTGTGTATGTTGTATTTTTACAAGGCCTCGATGATATGATTATGATCTTCAGAATTATGAAATTTTTTATTTCGGGTTGTTTTTTCAATCCGTGTGATTATGAATCTTGCTTTATTC
Organism: Viscum album; assembly: GCA_963277665.1. Classification (NCBI taxonomy): domain Eukaryota; kingdom Viridiplantae; phylum Streptophyta; class Magnoliopsida; order Santalales; family Viscaceae; genus Viscum; species Viscum album. The sequence continues at coordinate 1,095,435,500 of OY728159.1, read as the reverse complement.
TGGTTGTTAAATTTATGTATTAATTGTTACGGATTCAATGATATTCCTAATTTTTCATATTCTGTATTTATCCTTACTAGGTTATGTTGTACTTTTTACCTTACCAATATTTTAAACACATCATCTTTACTTTGTTTCCCCATTTCCCTAACTAATGAAGTGTAATACTTTGATTGAAAAAGGATACAATTATTGAATAAAGTATTGTAATTTTATTTTTTAAATATGTAAGGTAATTTACTTAGTCTCTATAGGACTAATAACCCTTTATCCCTGTAATTTAATAACATGTAATCTATATTTCACGTAATAAATAATGCACCACCACTAGGAAACAGGGTTTTAGGGTATTATACTAATAGTTTCACAACACCTCATTAATGATTATAAATTGACTTGGAAGTAAAATCCTATAATGGAGTCATGGTAGAATCTAAATTCTATATATCCTTTATGATAGATATTTGTATGAATTTACATCCTCCAAATCCTAAGATTTCCCTATAGTTTAATTTGGTGTGATTTTGGACATGTATTGGATTTCCCATTATAAGGCCACATAAATTAATATTGAAGTCATAAAAATTTTATATTCTAAATCCACATATTATTTTCTATCCATGTGAGAATGAAGATGAACTTAAAATGGGACTTAATTCTATTTTATGATCCTTGTTACTAATTAATAAGGGATGTTAATATAAATGGTTTGAAGTAAAATAAAAATCAAATATATTATAATTGTTTGCGATTATGTTGATTTATTTCTTGATGAATTTATGATTATTCCATTAAATATTAAATTTTAATTTTCAGTAGAACTTTTACACAGTTCAGTAGCTATTTAAAATAATCTATATAGATTGGCCTCAATTGAGTTGAAAGAATTTATGAAGAAACTCTTGGATAGTATTTATAAGGTAATTATACGCCCTAGTTCATCACCATGGTGTGAAAATGTTCATTTTATTAGAAAAAAAGGACGTTCAATATTTCATTTCCTTGACTATTAGGAACATAACATGATAAATATCAAGAACATGTATCACATACCTCATATAAATGATCTCCTAGATCAATTATGAGAAGAAAAATATGTTTAAATGATTTATCTTAGTCCTAAATATCTTTAGAGAAGGGTTAAGAAGTATTATATACCCAATAAATTCATTCATATTAGGTATTTTCGTTTTGAATTTAGAATTATAAAATTTTTACTTAACAATTCCCAAAATATTGGAATGAATTTAATGAATAGAGTCTTTAGAGATTACCTCGATCAATTTTTAGTAGTATTTATAGATAATATTCATATATATTCTAAGAGAAGGATGATCATGAGGAATATTTGAGGCTTTTTCAAAATATGTTGATGAAGGAGAATCTATTTGATAAATTTACCAAATGTGAATTTTTTCTATATAAAGGTACATTCTTGGATCTTATAATCTCATGTGTGGGTATATCGGTGGATCCTCTAAAAACTAATGTTATTGAAAAATGGCCCATACCAACAATGATTACTGAGGTCTATAGTTTTGATGGATTATCTAGATAATATCATTTCTCTTTTAGAGATTTATCACAGTTACCTATTCCATTAGCCATGTTGAAATATAAGGGAACTAAGATCATTTTGATATATAATGTGAGGTTAATTTCAAGGATATGAAAAGAATTTTAGTCAATGAACCTATTCAAATTCAAACCAAGAGTAGAGAACTGTTTTTAATCTATATGGATGCATCAAATAAAGAACTAGTATGTTTTTTCATGCAAGTTGATTTCTCATGAGTCACACCACCAAATGAATATTCTTGGGAAAAATTTACTGAATTGTGATTTAGAAAATGCAGTTGTAATTTTAAATTGAAAATATGGTGGAATTATCATTTTGGTGAAGGTTGTGATATATATATATATATGGGTCATAAAATCATGAACCAAATATTAATAAATAAATACTTGAATATTCTCCCATGTAGATGGTTATAACTGATTAATTTTTATGACTGCTCAATACATTGCCACGAAAGAAAGGAAAACAATTTGGGAAGATGCCTTGAGTAAGAATGAACAAACTAGTTTTTTCATGATGAGTTTTTTTGAGACCCAATATCTTAGTATTTTCATAATAAGTACTTAAAATAATGTGCAATGGAGACATATAAAATCTTTTGAAAATGAATTTTCAACTTTCTAATCATGTGAGGATTAAAGAGGCATAAAATGAAGATGTGTAACTATATAATATGGTGGTAAATATAACATTGTTCAACCATTTTTGTGATAGAATAATAAGGTTTATTAATAAAGTATGTTTTCCATCAATACTAGACATGAATAAGGATTTATTTTTTCAATCTAATAATCCATCAATCTTTATGCATCCTGTAATTATAAAGATATAGAGAGATATAAAAGAGTATTTATAGTAGGATAACATGTAAAGGGGTATTTTAGAGTATGTATCATGATGCCTAGTATACTTTCATGTCAAGGGTCAGAAACAAAATTCTAAATGGATGTTAGAACCATTATCGATACCAAAATAATAGTGGAATACATTACTAAGGATTTTGTAATTAGACTCCCCAGAAGATCTAAAGAACACTAATATATATTTTTATTTTATCTCTATATAAAGTAATTATATTTCATTAAAATAAGGTAATATTTCATTCATAATCATATTTCCATGATAAACATCCAGTATGTTTTAAGATTTTATATAATACCAAATTCTATTTTTTTTTTGATTGGGATCTAAGGATTTCCTCAATGTTTTGGAAAATTATTAATATATCATTGAGTGTAGAGTATAAATTTTCTAGTACATATCATCCTCAAAAACATGGTGAATATAAAATTTTAATTAAAAACCATGAATATATGTTCATAGAATATTATATGGATTTAAATGGTGGTTTGGATCAATACCTTCCATTGGTATAATTTTCCTATAACTATATCTTTCACCTAAATATTCAAATGGATATTTATAAATTCCACTATGTAAGGAAGTGAAGAAATAAAATTTTTTGGGATGAAGTTGTAGAATTAAAGATATAGGGAATCTAAATATTTTAAAAAAATTAATAGAAGTTTAGACTCCTGTAGAATCACATCAATGAATTTCAAATTCAATAAAACAATTATGATGGAAATAATTGGTGAGATATAATTATGATGTTAGTGATAATGTATTCCTATGAATAACCCATTTTAATAAGTTTATGAGATTTCTAAAAAAGTGAAATATGATCTTGAGATATATCACTACCTTAGAAATTTTTTATTGTGTTGGAATGGTTTCTTATCACAAGGAACTTCAACCAAATCTCTCGTGAAGTCATTATATGTATCTCTCATGAATAAATGTATATATGATCCTACATATGTGACTAACTCAAAGGTCATACCATAGGATCTATACCTCCCTTATGTGTAACAACCAATGTATATTCTTGATCAAGTAGATAATGTTGTGTGGAAGAATACCACTCATTTTTTAATGTTTTCTGGTGAAACCATACATTTTAAGAAGCTATATGGGAAACCAAATATGTGATGAGGTAAATGTATCCTTTGTTTTTTGAATTCATGTGATGAAATATTGAGAGAGAAATTATTTTTATAGGGGTAAAATATAACACCAAGAGATTATATATATATATATTCTCTTAAAAAACATAAAGAATTTGATAACATTCTTGAGATGTATCCTCAATTATAAATGATCCATGATATAGTATTCCACTATAACCTAGTAATTAATTTTTTTTATGAATATGAATAACAAAATTGTGATAAATATTTATAATGGATTTATATAATGAAATAATATTTATTAATTCATAATAAATAACTACAAAAAATTCAGTAAAGTAATTTTATGCTTCAAAAATGGTTTTTATTAAATTTCTTCTGGTATGTTATAATTATCTTCATCCACTTTTTGAAATGATATTTTTTAAAATGATCTAATTTTTTAAATTATAATATCAAAATTATGTTATGATTACATCTTCATAATTTTCTAAAAAATTAGTTTTTCATTAAATAGTGAAAAATATTAGTTTTATAGTAATCTATCTTTTCCATTAAAGTATTTAAAATTTCCCATTTTTCTGAACTGATTTTAAAATTTATTTATTTCCTTTTTCATTAAAAATAATCATAATTAATTTCATTTATATCAATATAATTCTATTATTTTATAAAAAAATATACTTAAAATTTTATTTTTTAGGAAAAAACAATTATTTTTTTCTTCATGTTTCTTTTAATATTAATATCTTATACTTATAGAAATTGAATTTTATTAAATAGATTCCATATATATAATAAAAATGTATAATTCTTTTTGATGACACATTTATTTTGGGCCATTATTAATAATAAGTTTGATATAAAAGTATGTTATATTGGTTCAATTAAAATGGGTGAAACTACAATTATTAGGTTTAAAATAACCTAAAAACGTATCTAAATCATATTTTATAATCCTATTTAACCCTATATTATATAATATTCCATTATTATCCATTTTTTGGAAAACAATTCTGGAATAATGCATTATCATATTTTAATCCTTTGAAAAAAATTCAAGTGTGTCCTCTCCTTCAGTTACGAAAGAAAACCCCATCTTCTTTCTTATACACACATAAATATCCTATTAACTCAGCCAAGAAAAACCTAAAGAGTTTTCTAAAATACCTCCCCATGACCTATTCACCATTTTTTAATCATAATACTATTCTTTCAATGCTTAAGGTGTAATCCAATATATATTCCTCATCAAAAAGGACATTTTAATGTTAATAAATCTAAACAAGACTTGATGTAGGGGATTTATGTTGAAATATCATTTATTTTTAGGGTTGGTAATGATAAATATTCATTTAAGGAAATTATATTGATACTATCCTTTAAACCATTTTTATTTTATTATCCTCAAATTATTCATCAATATTTCAAGTAGAATTACTATTTTATGGCCCTTAGTAATTTTAATTATCATGAAAATATTTTTTTAAATATAATTTTTCCTCAATTGTAGGGAATATTTTCCTTCCATGTCCATATTCTCTTCAAAATATTTTAATGAATTTTTTTACTCTTCTATAATGAATAAATTCATTATTACCCATATTTTAATTTATTTAAAAAGGATTAAAATAAATATTCTTTTTATTTTTTGGACTATGTATTTTTACTAAAGGTGTGAATGAATTCTTGGTTTTCGTGTTTACCACATGGAAATATTTTCATGCTTGTCAGAAAAGTGTTTCCTTTTAATCCTCTTTTACAACATTCCATGATTACTTTCAATGAAATGTTTTCTCTAATATTCTATAATTATTTTGATTTAAAATAATCATTTTGAAAATAAAAATGGTATTTTACATAATAACTATTAAATTTACTTTTAAATGAATTTTCATCTATGAAAAAATTCTTTGATGTTAGTAATATTTCACTACAGACATGATCCAGGGATACCATCCATATTCTTAAATCATGATGAAAACAATTTTCCATTCATGGGTTAAGAAATTATAAAATAATAAATGTTTTCATGAATTTATGGCATATATATGAATGAATTATTATTATATGAAGGTTCTGTAAATAATAAAACTCAAATTAAATGCGTATTATACATTGATATATCATAGGATGCTGATGATAAGCATAGACATCATTGTTAATAGTTATGTTCATATTTTGATGTATGATTACGATTTCTTCTAGATATGATCAGAAGATTATAAATGGACATGATTGTGGGTAGAAATGTTCACAATTTTATGAGTGAGTGTGATTAGTTATAACTATTCTCACATGATTAATCATGGAAATAATTGTGAATAGTTATTTTCACAAGATTATGATTTCCTATATATATGATGACATATGCCTATGTTATGTCTCTTAAATGATGATTAATACTTTGAAACCCTTATGGATCATGCTTATTGAAATGAATTTATTTTATAGTTTATGACCAATTATTTTCTAGGATTGAATATTTTATTTTGAGAACACACACTTGATTATGTTATCATACAATTATGAAAATATTATTCTCTCATATGATTGATATATCCCATGTTTACCATAATAGAGCATATGATCTCATTCTTCAATATGTTTTCCTTACCAACTATTTCATGGAAGTATTTAAGTTATATTTGTATATAATGGTTTTAATATGATGATACTTGTAAGATATTTTGAATATATTTTAAGAAATGATTTTATTTTGAATCAAGTATCCCAATATACTAAACCTTTATGGTTCTTAGGCATGTATAATTTTGATATATATTGAATAATAATCTAAAATGATGTCATGTTTATATTTTATTATCAAGACAACTATGAAAAAATGTTTAGTCTCTATCTTATTCTATATCTAAGTTAATTCTATTAGCATTGGAGGTTAAGTTAGTACTGTTACATAGGTTTTATGAATAGTACTCCTAGGTCTTCCCTGAAAAGGATATGGTGTTACTACATAAATGAGAGATAAAGTTTCTTATAATGATACACCTAGGTGTATCTACAATGTTTATATCCTTATATCTGATTTCCCCTTATGAGTTTTGTATTTTTTTTTCAAATCGATGATCTTTTGTAGTGAGGTTTTATTTGGATCAATGTTTCACTATGGGGAGATCAATTTCTATTTGTGAATTTGGTATATAGTATTTTGTGGTTGTGAATCAATTATCATCACTTAAATCATGTGATATTAACGAACCAATATCCTCTTCCATGGATTGAAGACATATTCAATAAAATTAATGGATCATGCTGGTTCTTGAAGATCAATTTATGGTTTGAGTATCATCAAATGTGAGAAGGATGAAAATATCCCAAATATTTCTCTTGATATTTTTAGTATCATTACATGTTCATTGTGATTTAATTCAGTGTAACGAACACTCCCTATATTTTCATGGGACTAATTAATGATCTATTTCGTGGGTTTCTAGATTTGATCATGGTTGTATTTATCAATTACATCATTGTGTTTTTAGCAACATAAGAGGAGATACCAAATAATATGTGGGTTGTGTTGGGGGGTTCTTCATTTCCGTTATATATTTGGAGAGTTATCAAAGTTTGATTTTTGGGCTTATGAATTCCATTTATTTGGAAACATTTTTATCCCTTCATGGTGCAGTTATTGATCATTCAAAGATTGATGTAATGGATTCTTTGGTATCCCTCAATAATGTTATAGAGGTGTAGAGTTACCTTTTTCTAGCTAGATATTATAGGAGGCTTGTTCCTATGCTCTCTAAGATTGTGACTCTTATGATATTGTTAAATAGAAATAATTGAGAATTTATGTAGTTCCATGATTCTTTCAAGTATTAGAAAGTGAATTTAATTACATCTCTATATATTTTTCAACTAGGTAAGGGTGTTTTATTCGAGGTTTTTGTAAGGATTATAATATTATCTTAGGTTGTGTGTTGATTTAGTAGTGGGTGGTCATATTTTTTGTATCTTAGTATATATAGACTCATGAATATAATTATTCCACCTCCAGCCATCATCTTGTTGTTTTACTATTTGATTTGATACTTTGGTGACAATATCTCATCACATTAACTTTTTTGGTGATCAAGGATCATAAAATCCTAATGTAGGACTTCTTCCAGTATGACTTGAATCTATAAAAATTGTTTGATAGGGTTAATATAGTATTATATATTTAAATTATCATTTAAAAATGGTAAAAGTACTTTTTTGTTGTATTCCTTGATTCGGAAATCATTTATTGATGTTGTGTGTGAGTCTAGATACTCTTATTGAGTGATGTATGAGTTTTCATCAATACACATTTATTTGGGTGTGGTTTATGGTAAAGGAAGTCTCTATAATATTATAGATAAATAATATTTTGTGAATTGGGTATTTGAATCCTATCCTGGTGATCCTTAGGTAGTAATTTAGTATGATCGAGTTACTTTTATTGATTCTTCTAAGGGATTCTCTGAGAATTGAAAACATTGGTTGTTTATCTAGGGAAAGATTTTTTCCCATTAGTGATTCATGAGGTGGTTCTCCGTGACTTCCATTATTCAAACCTATAATTACATCTTGGTGTAATGAAGATGTATCATTCCTTGAGTGTCCTATTTTGGTGGAATGGTTTAAATAAGCCAATCATACAGTTTTACTCTCGATGTAACTTCTTCCATAAGGTTAAGGTTGGGAATCATCTTCCTTGTCATTTTGTTCTACCACTTGATGTTACCCAATGGAATTTGGAGAAAATTTCTATGGACTTCATCATTATTTTTTCTAGAGCTCAATGATTATATGAATCTATATGGATGAATGAAAATTGGTTAACAAAGTCAATCCACTTCGAAGTGATTAACTATTCAAGATCATTTGAAATGTTGTCGATGTAGTATTTGGAGGAGGTAGTGTAACAACCCGAAATTTTATTATAAGTATTCTCTTTAATTTATTTGATGTCATGTGTTTTATGCTACAACAATATTACCTTGTGCTATAAGCCACACTGTATTAGCTTGAAGTATACACAACACTATTATTAGATTGTGTTGCACATAATTTCAAGTTCATTTTATAATAGTCATCCTACGTAACATTGAGGGTATATATATATATATTAAATTTATAAATGAAATATGGTTGAATTATTTTATACGAAATAATAAAGGAGTCTTGCACAACACGCAACCCTGTCTTGTCTTGCATTACATGCAATCACGACCTTCCTCAATAGCGTGTGTTGTACGCAATACCGTGTTTTACTAAACAACGATATATTATTATAATATTATTATGAACTAGCCATTATGAATATTATTAACTAAATTTTGAATTTTATAACATTTTTATTCATCTTAAACATTTTCTAGAACATGGTATAAGAAAAAAATAAATTTTTCGGGTAAAATATGTATTTTTCAAAAAATGCAGTTTTGACGCCTTTTGATGGAACACCCACTTTAAATCTAGTTGTTGACAAGTTTATAAGTTCAATTTGGTAAAATAAAATTCTTATTTTGAATCAGGATATTAAAATTTACATTGGATAAAGTTTTGATATTTTTCTGATAACTTTTATATTTTAATGAATAGTAAAAACACGCTATATTTTAATTAAAAACAACTTTTTTCATCGTAATAATTTATATGCTTAAATTATAATATTGAGTGGTTTTAAAGTATAAATAGAATATATTTTTATCATTTAATATAATTTATGTCATTATCATTGATTTTACATTGAATTCATAGGTTAAGTCATTTCAATCTTTTGCAATGTTTTAAACAAAAACCTATTTTCATTCGACAACGAGATTAATTTTAATTTAATTTCTGCAACTTCTGTATATTGAATTTAAAAAAATGGATTCCATATTTGGAATCATTGGGTCCAAATTATGTTAATAGGCTACTTTTTATTTTTGGGAATTATGAATAGTAACTACGGTAAATTTTATTTATCATAGTTAAAGGTAAATCGGGTAATTAAGAGTAAATATAATATTATAAAATTGCCCTAAAACATGTCAAAATTCTATTGGATGGCTAAAAGTATACCCATATTACCTGAGGGTCGGATTAGATTCATTTTATGGACTTTTGACCATGAAAATAATTTAATTATTATGAAAACCAAAGAAAGTGACAACATGTCACTCTCTTAAATATTATAAGTATAATAATTTTAATTTATTGATAAACATCATATAACTTCGAAAATGAATAGTCTCCAGAAATCTAATAAAATTATCTACATCATGATAATTTATTTATAATTTTTTGGGATTAAATAATTGTCGTTAATAGTGATACATTAATGATGCAGAAATTATTTATTTAGTGAAAAATCAATAATATAGTTTTTATTGAAATAGTAATACATATCAAAAGGCCAAAAAATCTGCAAAAAACTTATTATTAGTGTATATATAAACCCTAATCATCCACCTTCCAAATTTTTGACCATTTGGATTCTTACTAAGGCAATTATGACACTTATATTATTTTATTTTAAATGATGCCAAAGTTGTCACCATCATAATTTAATAAATATAACAACTTAAATATTGTGATTTTAAGATTATAAATTCGAGTAAAAGTATTATTGTGACAGTTAATAGATTTATCTTCGTCATAGGATTTTATTTTCGGTTTTATGCAACAAATAAGTCTATTAAATAATTATACAGAAATGTTGTAGTAATTATTTTATTAAGAGATATACCAAATAAATGGTTTTTAAAAATAATAAAATAACTATTATATGAACTATTTAATGTGCTCCACTAATTTGATAGATACATATGACCTTTTATGAATCTATTAAATATTTTAGTTCCAACATATCTTCTGTATATATTTTATTTAAATTCAAATAAACGAATAGTGTCAAAATTGACACTATTGTTATTTTATAAAAATAACATATTATAAAATTGTTTAAAAATCACAAAAATATTTAAAAATTATAAATTTAAATTTTTATGGTATAAAATTTTGTAAAGTATCCAATTATGGACAATTCACAACAAATAAGTAATTTTTTGTTATAATTTAAAATTTAGAATGTTATTACCATAAATAAAATTAAATTGATTAAATAAGGATAAATCAAGTTGATAATGTTTAAAATAAATTCCTAACATGTCTAAATTTGATTGGTTGATGGGATTACAACCCTATCCCATCTTATATTTGTATATGAGTCATTTTTTGAGGTTTTTAAGTTTGTTTAGATTTATTATAAATTAATATTTTTAAGAATTTCAAAGGTGCCCCTCTCCTCCCTTATAAAAGGGCACCTCCTCCCTGTCTTCCTCACACCACATTGAGCCTTCAAGATCATCCAAACACTGCCACATTATCTTCTCCATTTCCCTATAAACATACTATAGGTCCTGGTCTTCTTCAAATACCAATTTTAGTTCCCTAAGAGGAGGTCTCAAAGAGGCGCTTCAAAGAAGAGGTAATGTCCGTTACTGATTCTTTCAACTGTATTTCTTCTTCCACTTCTTCATATTAGGTTGTTTCATTATTAATTAATTACATCAGTATCACTCATATACTGATATGTTATTATATGTATGAAACAACCCTATTTCACCATCTATCCATCCTACGGAAAAAGAAATCACAGTGTGTGCGTACGTACGGAATACAGTCTCCACGTCTGGGTGTAATCTTTTTTCCAGCACCACCTTACTTGGATGGGTATAATGGTGTAAATAATAACTATATATGATTATTATAAAGTTATATTGATTCTATAATGGTATACATACACTCCAATAAAATTCCACGATCATGGGAACGATATCATCGCTCGTGCGTACGTACGGAATACCGTCTCCACGACGTGATGAGATTCATTCTCATTGATTAACCATTCATAAATGATTATAAAGTATATATAATAAGTAATCATGAAATATATGACATAATAGTGATTTTGGATTTATTTATATATATATATGTATGTCATCTAATTAATTCCATTAAATTCAATGAGGAAATGAAAACAACGTTCATGTGTACGTACGGCCTACCATCTCCATGAACTGTGTATTATTTACATTTATCAATCTATTATATATATGTATATTCTGAATATATATTATATATAAATCATGTTTTACATTCTGGATGTAAGTAATCATGATCTAAGTAATCATATGAATAATTACAAGTCAAAACACGGACGATAAATGAAACGATTTTACCGAAAACGCTCTTTAACATTGAATTTACAAAAGAACAGGTAATATAAATTCATAAGTGAACCATATATAATATCATAACAATGAATATGATTCTTTAATAAGTCAATGACATTATTTAAATCATTATACAGGAGGTTTGGATATGTACGAAGCATATCAGACCTAAGGTAAGGGATAATTTTGCAAATCAAATTTTTATCCGAGATTGCTTATTCATAAGTATTTACTGGGGTTATTTCTATCATCCATGTCCATGTTTTATAAAAGTGTTTTCATGTATGTTTAAAGTCCTTTTTACCCATTTTTTACTTTTACTACATGGTATGTAAGGAATCATTCTTTTGTTTATGTTAAGTGGTACTTTTTTGACTTTTCTGGCAAAAGTACGAGGAGAATGTTTTTTTAACTTATACGGCACGAAAGGATTTTTATGGTTTTATAAAGCCTTATTTTCATGAAGATTCCTCCAAAATATTTCATTACTAGTTTTAACAAAATCATTTTATTTTAAAATTGCATGACATTTTGTGAAAAGAAAATGTTTTTAAAGAAAAAGGGATATTTTCCTCAAGAATTCATTTCAAGTGTTTTATCAAAACCATTTTTTATCTAAGATGACATTATATCATATGTGTATGTTTCATGTATAATGTCTCTATGATTTACATGGTTTCACTTCTCTTATTATGAAATGATATCCATTTATTTTATATGGATTATGTGATGATGGGATGATGTTTATGAAACCCATTTTATTTATTGTGTTTTTATGAATGATGTATGTTTATTTTGTGGCACAAGTAAGAATGATTTCATTATGAGATGGGTGGGACCTATATCTCCCTCCAATTCATTGGGTAAAGATTTATATCTCATGAGACAGACATGGCTGGAATGGTAAGTTAATCTGGTTCAGTATTACAGGACTGAAACGAGGAGTGAACTCGATTCAGAATGGAAATTTGTCCACTAAGATGGTCTTGGAAGCAATGACTTGGCTGCTATGGAAATCATTAAATGTGCTTAATGGATGCCAAAATTACATGTTTTATTTCCCTGCTATTTTATCATGATTTATGTTCCATTATGATCTATGCCTTATGTACTTCCTTGTTTTATGTCGTTGCTCATGATTTTTAATGTTCATGTTTTTTTTAAGTTCAAATGTATATGGTATGTTTTATTTTATCCATGATTACCCTTACTGAGCATTTGAGCTCACCCTTTTTATGTTTTCTTTTCCCCCAGGATTAAAAGAAATATTTTAGGTAAGGAAACAAAAATGGGAAGATCTTTATGGGAGATGTTGAAGATTTTTCACCACGATTAGAAGATTACGTTCCAAGTTTCCAAAGACACTAAACCATTACGTTCCTTGTGTGTCTGTTTTTGTTATGTACTAAGTATTCCGAAAAAGTAATGTAATGTCCATGTACGTCAAGCTTCAGGTCTCTACAGTTGCTATCAGAGGAAAGGTTTAGTCAACCTTTGGAAACTATGAAGTGAAAACGTTAGTGAGATCCCTAGAGGTATTTCTAAGGTATGTCTAGGGATGTCCCTAAGGATAAGTATACGTATAGGATATAGTACTAGAACTACGGTAATGATATTAGAATTTAACCTAAGATGTTAGATATTGAGGGTACTCCCCCTTTACTATGTTGTTTTCCCTATCATGATTTTTACCTCTCACACTATTCTTTTTGGGTATTAGAAAATGGCTGGAAACAGGAAGATTCACGATAATGGAGGATATGATGGACAATGGAATGATATTCTTCATGAGAAACCAAATGAAATGGGATTTGGAAGTCCAAACATCATTATTATTCCAAATCAGCAATCTCATAATATGATCAATAAACTCAAATTTGGTAAATTTCCTGACTCGGCTAATAAGAGAAAGATGGAGTTTCATGATGATCATAGAGGAAAGAAAGTTCAATATCCCCTATGTAAATCATGTGGGAAGAGGCATCAAGGAAAATGTTTCAAGGGAACTGGAAGATGCTTTGGGTGTGGAAAAGAAGGACACAAAGCCAGTAAGTGCAAAGGAAAAGGTTCAGTTAACACCATGGATGAGGATAATGGTATTACTACGACATCAACAATGGTTAAATGTTTTAAATGTGGAATGTATGGGAATTATGCAAACCAATGACCTAAGGGAAAGTCTCATGAAGAGAATAAATACGGTCGTATGGGTAGCATTTATGTTGATGATGATGAAGAGACTACGAATGATATGTAAGATGAAATAATTTTTGAAGGCTAGTCAATGGTTTAAGAAGGTAGTGGAATGATTATATGTTTATCAAGTGTAATATTGTATAAGTAATCTCATGGTACTATGGAATAAAGAGACATCTAAGGATTGTTACACTATTGTCTTTCCTTAAGTTTTGAAAGTGTATGATTAATGGTACCAGTAACCACGAAAGGTTATTCAGATATTTTTGGAAAGTAGATGATATGCACATAATGAAGGGATAAGGAGAAAATTAAATGTTTGATAGTATTCAAGAGCTCCTGACTGATATAAGGTGAAGGTTATATCATGGTTTGAGTATATAGAATTTTTGGATTTTGGTATGTGGAAAGAGTTAACTTTTGACAGCATTTATGTTTTAACTAAGGTTTAATGGGTATTCATTTTTCAAGAGAATAAATGATTAAGGTATTTGCATGATTGGAATGTGACCAACAAGATATATGGGGGATAAATGATGGTATTCACATGCTTGGATGATGATATTTTAAGTAATCATTTTATTTATACTATGAGCTCGGACCGAAGTATTGTAGATAATCATAAAGATTGTAATGTCGTATGTTGGACATAAGTTAGTATTGTTTAAGGATAGAACTTTTTTCGATATTATTGATCGGATTTTATAGTAATGTAGTTTTAGAAAAAGGACAACCAGCAGGATGGGTGACAACCCTTCGCGTCGGACAAGGTTGTTCGAATCGAACCCACAACCGAAGTGCGACTGGCCTTTATCACCTACCACTAGACTACAGGAAGTCCCTGTTTAGTAGAAACTAGTTTTATTATATTATGCAGTATGATATACGAAGTATAAGTCCATTTTAGGAACCATATATGATTACTCTCACTATAGATGGACTTATGTATTTTTGATAACTTTTATAACCTTTTTTTTGAGACAGATTGAATGACCCATCATTCTATCACATGATCTGCTAACACTTCACGAATGACAAATTCAACTTCATTTCATTAAAAGATGAAGTGGAAATTGTCCAAAGAACGACCAACGGTGAGACTGTACCAAAATCACGAAAGTATTTCTTCTAATTCTAATTTCATCAACTTTAGGGAAATGATCTTGAAAACCAAAAATGTTTTCCTGGTGCCCTTATATCCGATAAATCAGATGGTATAAATCTATGGGTTTGTGATCAATGGCTTTTTCATAGCCATGTTCTCTACCACTCTCCATCATAACTTGATGGTTAGATTTTTCTTCCATATCCATATTTTCACCTATATTCTCCTACGTGGAAACCCAGTGATGAGTTACATTGGGTAATCGTTATGTTTCATACATTAGTTTTTAAAATTAAGTTTCATAATTCCTTTTTATGATGAGGATTTCTAGGAATAGTAAACGATTTATAACCCCGACGAATTTCGAGGGCGAAATTCATTTTAAGGGGGGTAGAATGTAACAACCCGATATTTTATGATAAGTATTCTCTTTAATTTATTTGATGTCATGTGTTTTATGCTACAACAATATTACCTTGTGCTATACGCCACACTGTATTAGCTTGAAGTATACACAACACTATTCTTAGATTGTGTTACACATAATTTCAAGTTCATTTTATAATAGTCATCCTACGCAACATTGAGGGTATATATATATATATTCAATTTATAAATGAAATATGGTTGGATTATATTATACGAAATAATAAAGGAGTATTGCACAACATGTAACCCTGACTTGTCTTGCATTACACACAATCACGACCTTCCTCGATAGCGTGTGTTGTACGCAATACCAGGTTTTACTAAACAACGATATATTATTATAATATTATTATGAACTAGCCGTTATGAATAGTATTAACTAAATTTTGAATTTTATAACATTATTATTCATCTTAAACATTTTCTAGAACATGGTATAAGAACAAAATAATTTTTTTGGGTAAAATATGTATTTTTCAAAAATATAGTTTTGTCGCCTTTTGATGGCGCACCAACATTAAATCTAGTTGTTGACAAGTTTATAAGTTCAATTTGACAAAATAAAATTCCTCTTTTGAATTAGGATATAAAAATTTACATTGGATAAAGTTTTGATATTTTTCTGATAACTTTCATATTTTAATGAATAGTAAAACACGCTATATTTTAATTAAAAACAACTTTTTTCATCGTAATAATTTATATGGTAAAAATATAACATTGAGTGGTTTTAATGTATAAATAGAATATATTTTTACAATTTAATATAATTTATGTCATTAGCATTTATTTTACATTGAATGCGTAGGATAAATCAATTCAATCTTTTGTAATGTTTTAAACAAAAACCCATTTTCATTCGACAACGGGATTAATTTTAATTTAATTTCTGCAACTTCTTTGTATTGAATTTAAAAAAATGGATTCCAGATTTGGAATCAGTGGGTCCAAATTATATTAAATGGCTACTTTTTATTTTTGGGAATTATGAATAGTAACTACGGTAAATTTTATTTACCATAGTTAAAGGTAAATCGGGTAATTAAGAGTAAATATAATATTATAAAATTACACTAACACATGTCAAAATTCTATTGGATGGCTAAAAGTATACCCATATCACCTAAGGGTCGGATTAGATTCATTTTATGGACTTTTGACAATGAAAATAATTTAATTATTATTAAAACCAAAAAAAGTGACAACATGTCACTCTCTTAAATCTTATAAGTATAATAATTTTAATTTAGTGATAAACATCATAAAACATCGAACATGAATAGTATCCAAAAATCTAATAAACGTATCTATATCATGATAATTTATTTAGAATTTTTTGGGATTAAATAATTGTCGTTAATAGTGATACATTAATGATGCAGAAATTATTAATTTAGTGAAAAATTAATAATATAGTTTTTATTGAAATATTAATACATATCAAAAGGCCCAAAAATCTTCAAAAAACTTATTATTAGTGTATATATAAACCCTAATCCTCAAAAGGCCGAATTGTTGACCATTTGGATTCTTATTAATGCAATTATGACACTTATTTTATTTTATTTTAAATGATGCCAAAGTTGTCACCTTCATAATTTAATAAATATAACAATTTAAATATTGTGATTTTGAGATGATCAATTCTAGTAAAAGTATTATTGTGAAATTTAATAGATTTACCTTCGTCATAGGATTTTATTTTTAATTTTATGAAACAAATAAGTATATTAAATAATTATACAAAAATGTTGTAGTAATTATTTTATTAAGAGATAAACCAAATAAATGGTTTTTAAAAATAATAAAATAACTATTATATGAACTATTTAATGTTATACACTAATTTTCTAGATACATATGACCATTTATAAATCTATTTATGATTTTAGTTCGAACATAACTTCTGTATATATTTTATTCAAATTCAAATAAATGAATAGTGTCAAAATTGACACTATTGTTATCTTATAAAAATAACATATTATAAAATTGTTTAAAAATCACAAAAATATTTAAAAATTATAAATTTAAATTTATATGGTAGAAAATGTTGTAAAGTATCCAATTATGGACAATTCACAACAAATAAGTAATTGTTTGTTATAATTTAAAATTTAGAATGTTATTACCATAAATAATATTAAATTGATTAAATAAGGATAAATCAAGTTGATAATGTTTAAAATAAATTCCTATCATGTCTAAATTTGATTGTATGAGGGAATTACAACCCTATCCCATATAATATTCGGATATGAGTCATTTTTGGAGGTTTTTACGTGGGGTTAGAGTTATTATAAATTAATATTTTTAAGAATTCTAAAGGTGCCCCTCTCCTCCCTTATAAAAGGGAACCTCCTCGCTCTCTTCCTCACAACACATTGACCCTTAAAACTCGGCCATCCCCTTCCAAATTATCTTCTCCAATTCCATAGAAACATCCTAGAGGTCCTGTTATTCTTCAAAAACCAATTTTAGTGCCCTAAGAGGAGGTCTCAAAGAGGCGCTTCAAAGAAGAGGTAATGTCTGTTACCGATTCTTTCAACTTTATTTCTTCTTCCACTTATTCTTCTTAGGTTTTTTCAATATGAAGTAATAACATAAGTATCACTCATATACTGATATGTTATTATATGTATGAAACAACCCTATTTCACCATCTATCTATCCTACGGAAAAAGAAATCACCGTGCATGTGTACGTACGGAATACAGTCTCTACGCCGTGGTGTAATCTATTTTCCACCACCACCTTACTTGGATGGATATAATGGTGTAAATAATAACTATATATGATTATTATAAAGTGATATTGATTTTGTAATAGTATACATACACTCCAATAAAATTCCACGATCATGGGAACGATATCATCGCTCTTGCGTATGTACGGAATACCGTCTCCACGACGCGATGAGATTCATTCTCAATGATTATCCATTAATAAATGATTATAAAGTATATATAATAAGTAATCATGAAATATATGAAATAATAATGATACTGGATTTATGTATATATATATGTATGTCATCCAATTAATTCCATTCAATTCAATGAGGAAACGAAAACAATGTTCATGCGTACGTACGGCCTACCGTCTTTATGAATGGTGTATTTATTTCCATTTATCGATCTATTATATATATGTATATTCTGAATATATATTTTATATAAATCATGTTTTACATTCTGGATGTAAGTAATCATGATCTAAGTAATCATATGAATAATTACAAGTCAAAACACGGACGACAAATGAAACGATTTTACCCAAAATGCTCTTTAACATGGAATTTACAAAAGAACAGGTAATATAAAGTCATAAGTGAACCATATATGATATCATAACAATGAATATGATTCTTTAATAAGTCAATGACATTATTTAAATCATATACAGGAGGTTTGGATAAGTACGAAGCATATCAGACCTAAGGTAAGGGATAATTTTGCAAATCTCATTTTTATCCGAGATTGCTTATTCGTAAGTATTTACTGGGGTTATTTCTATCATCCATGTCCATGTTTTATAAAAGTGTTCTCATGTATGTTTAAATTCATTTTTACCCATTTTTGACATTTACTACATGGTATGTAAGGAATCATTCTTTTGTTTACGTTACGTGGTACTTTTTTGACTTTTCCGGCAAAAGTACGAGAAGAATGTTAGTTTAACTTATACGGCACGAAAGGATTTTTACCGTTTTATAAAGCCTTATTTTCATGAAGCTCCTGCCAAAATATTTCATGGCTATTTTCAACAAAATATTTTTCTTTTAAAATTGCATGACATTTTGTGAAAAGATAATGTTTTTAAAGAAAAAGGGATATTTTCCTCAAGAATTCATTTCAAGTGTTTAAACAAAACCATTTTTCATCTAAGATGACATTATTTCATGTGTGTATGTTTCAAGTATAATGTCTCTATGATTTACATGGTTTCACTTCTCTTATTATGAAATGATATCCATTTCTTTTATATGGATTATGTGATGATGGTATGATGTTTTTGAAACCCATTTTATTTATTCGGTTTTTATGAATGATGTATGTTTATTTTGTGGCACAAGTAAGAATGATTTCATTATGAGATGGGTGGGACCTATATCTCCCTCAAATGCATTGGGTAAATATTTATATCTCATGAGATAGACATGGCTGGAACGGTAAGTTAATCCAGTTCAGTATTACCGGACCGAAACGAGGAGTGAACTCGATTCAGAATGGGACTTTGTCCACTAATATGGTCTTGGCAGCAATGCCTTGGCTACTATGGAAATCATTACATGTGCTTAATGGATGCCATAATTACATGTTTTATTTCCATGCTATTTTATCATGATTTATGTTCCATTATGATCTATTCCTTATGTACTTCCATGTTTTATGTCATTGCTCAAGATTTTTAATGTTCATGTTTTTTTAAGTTCAAATGTATATGGTATGTTTTATTTTATCCATGCTTACACTTACTGAGAATTTGAGCTGACCATTTTTATGCTTTCTTTTTCCCCAGGATTAAAAGAAGTATTTTAGGTAAGGAAACAAAAATGGGAAGATATTTATGGGAGATTTAGAAGATCTTTCACCACGATTAGAAGATTACGTTCCAAGTTTCCAAAGACACTAAACTATTACGGTCCTTGTATGTTTGTTTTTGTTATGTACTAAGTATTTCGCAAAAGTAATGTAATTTCAATGTACATCAAGCTTTGGGTCTCTACAGGTAGTGAGGCTTCATGGGGTTATTAAGATAGAAACATATGATTTTAATCCCCATTTTACCGCCAGGATATGGATAGGTCTCCGACATGCTTCTAGAATTCAGTTATACATTAAAAAACATTGCATCCATAGACAAATGGTCAAATAAATAAGATTACCTAGACTTTACAGGGCATGTTATGCCTATATATTATAGATTTAAGAGTTATGTGGTTGTGAAACCTACTCTTAGTGGAGTTTTATTAATGAAATAGTTACCACTCCACTATTTTTGTCGAACTGTATAAATATCTATATGGTCAAACATTTCAATCTTTATTTTCTTCGACTACATTATAAGAGTCAACATTTCTTAGACCCAAATTTGTTGAGAGTGTGATAGAGAGGATACAGGTGGTCCATGAGTGAATGAGGATGGTTCAAGGTTTTCAAAAATCCTATATTTATTATTGGAAAAGGAATATAACGTTCAGTGTTAGAGATCAGGTGTTCTTGATGGTGTCTCCTTATCATAGGTAGCAATGCTTCAATCATGGGAGTATGATTTCTCCCATATTAATTGGGAATTTTAAGATGTTTTCTCATATTTGATCCCTGGTGAATTAGTTTGTACTACCCCTATAGATGATCCATTTTTATACAATCCTCCATGTATCATGGCTTTACTAATAGATTTATTATGATTCTAGCATCATTAATTGGGGTGATCTAGATTTTGATGATGGTGAAATCATTGAGGAGTAGACCATTAAAATTCAATACTATCTTGAGAAAGTGTTGCACATGCATGTAATTCCTTTGTTTCATATACTATGGAAGCATGGTGGTTTGTAAAATAAATCATGGGAGTGGGAGTCATATATTTCATTTCAATATCATAATTTTTTCGATAAATTATCCTTCTTATGTTGATGCTTCATTTTTTCCTATCCATTGAGATATTGTGATGGCATTATGCTATACTATGATTTTGTATAATTAATTTATTTTTTCCTCTGATGATTGAATTTTGTTTTATTGTAGTAAGATGGTTGAAAGTAATTTCATGGCGTGGTTATTCCAACATCTACTTTCCTTTGGGATTCATTTTAAATTATTGAGGTTGACATTTTTTTATGTCATATTTGATGTAAGGTACTAGGTTTATAAATCCCTCCCTTTATGATTTTGAGCCTTAGAATACATAAAACGGTTCTAGAAACACTCTTCCATTTATAATTAATATGTTAATTAATGAATAATAGTTTTGTTTAAACTTTTCTTTTCCCTTACATAAACACCCTCTCTCACAAGCAGGTAAGTTTCATTAACCTTACAAAAATACCATATCATGGGTATATGTGGCCTCACAAATATATATTTTGAGCACTATATAATAGTATTTACGAGTTTATAAGTGTTTAACAAGGGTATTTATTCCTTTTATATAGTTTCATAATTGTATTCATCCTTTATATAAAGGTGGTTCACTACTGTGTAAGGTTCTATAAGAGTTTCTCAAACTCATGTAATTTTATTTCATTATTTAATATAAGGTAGTAAATTTTTTATAAGTTTCATATAAGGGACCATTTATTCCTTTGTAAGGGTAATTATGAGTTTTTATATGATGTCAAATGATATTTTGTTAGTTTTCATGAATTTCATTATGTTATGGAAGAATTTTTTAATCTTGTATAAGGTTCCTCATCTATTTCTAATAGATGGGTATGGGTAGGATTCAATATAAGGGTAATACCATGTTACCCTTACACAGTTCATGCTTCCTAAATAAGGGTTGAATTTTTTATAGGGAACCTTTTTTTATTCCCCTATAACTAGTAACATGTTTATAATAAATTATTTGAAATTAAAGTACAAATTGTTGAGTCTCCAATTAATAATAAATTCATAATAATATATTTTTACTTATATTAATATTATGAGTTTTTAAAAGGTTATATGAGTAAATAAATGGGAAACTAATATTTTATTTTCGAATTAATGGGAGTTTTCGGTGAGTTTCTAGGCTATCATCTAATAATTCTAAATTTGTTTAGCCATATTTTTTCCTTTGATTCATTATTATTGAATTATATTGATTTATAGTGATCCAAAACCATATCATTTGAGTTTTATAAGACTTGGGTATATTTTACAAGGCTCATTATACTTTATAAACATATACCTAGATCATTCCACTTTCTTATTCTTGGTTTCATGTTCTTGAATATCCTTTTGAGAGATATGGGGTATGATTTCTCTCTTCTCTATTTTATATGAATACTATTATTTAATCAGGGATTATCTATTTTAGATAAATGGTGGATCGAACCTTAAAGATGATAATTAAGTAGCAGTTATCTAGAAATGAGGATGATGGTTGCATGAATTTTTATCTAGAAAACATTAACAAATAAAACCTTATAATTTAATAATATCAAAATTATCCATGAAATAGAAAACTATTATCACTTCTGTAGTATGTAAATTTATTTATAAAATTATATTACATACTAACATTATTATTACTAACTCAAGAATATGAATATTATCTTATTCTATTAAAATAATTTGATAATTAATTAATCACATGATTTCATGGTTTCCTAAAATAATCACATTCTTTAATTATTAATCATTCTTAAGTGTGAGTATTTGGGGTTTGGATTAGTGTTAAGAACCCTATAGTCCTACATGAAAAATGAAGGTTCATAACCCACTGGGCGGATGACTATAGCAGTACTGCAGCGTACTATAGTAGCGGGGGAACTGCTGCAGCGGCGGACCCTGTAGCAGTGGCAGGTCACTGTAGTGATGGAAGGGCACTTTTGCAGCAGCGAGTAATGTGTAGTACTATAGCAGCATGGTAATGTAGCAATACTATTCATAGATAGTCTTTGAGACACAAATTTGGGCCTACAGGCCATGTAATAGGCTAAATTCCCACTGGGCCTTCGAGCTATGTAATGGGTCTCCCTCTACCCATTTAAGGAGGTCTTTGCTTTAATTTAATAATAAATGAGACTTCGGCCCAAAACATTAAAAAATCATTCTTAAGAGTGATTTCCTGATGTTCATAAATATAATTTAATAAAATTTGGATATTTTTTATAGTATCTTAAGGAATCAAGATTCTTTCATTCTAGTATTATCAAATAGAAAAATAATAATAATACCTTATTATGGTATTTTTTGTTATTGTTTCACATCAAAAAATATAAAAAAATTCAATAAATCTTGTAATTGAAATGGGAATTATTATGTGATAATTAAAATCGATCTCTTTTTAAGAATTAAATAAATATTTTCTCTATGATTTGAAGTGTTTTTATATAATGTATATGTAACAGCCAAAGATTTTATAAAAAAATATTCTTTTTAATTTTATTAATGTCTTGTGTTGTACGCTACACCAAAAGGAGGTTGCACAACACGAATCCTTGACTTGCCTTGCATTACACGCAATCGCGACCTTCCTCGATAGCGTGTGTAATACGCAATACCGAGTTTCACTAAACAACGATATGCTATTAAAATATTATTAAAACTAGCCGGTATGAATAGTAATAACCACTTTTTAAAATTCTGTAAATCTTATTTTTCAAAATGAACTTCATTTTTGGATTCGGAGTATCGAATTTAGCCTAAGGTGAAATTTTGGTACATTTCGGATAACTTTCATATTCTGATGAATAGTGAAAATTACTAAATTATAATTAAAAAACAACATTTTTAATCGAAATAATTAATAGTGATAAAATATTAATTGGAGTAGTTTTAAAGTATATTTAGAATGTATTTTTACAATTTAATACAATTTTGGTCATTGGATGTAATTGCACATTTAAACCAGACATAAACAAGTGTCAATCTTTTGATAGATAATGTTTTTTAAAAACACGCTATTTGTTTTAACAGCGGGATTTAATTATAAAATTAATTAATGCAACTTCTATGTTATGAATTTGGTAAAATAGACTTCATTTTTGAATTCGGAATATGAAATATAGCTTAGAATGAAATTTTGGCATTTTTCTGAAAACCTTCAATTTTTGATGAATAGTGAAACTACTAAGTGGTAGTTAAAAAAACTGAATTTTTCATAAAACTTAATTTTACCGCTTCTGTGAATGGAATTTCAAAAATCCGAGAGATACGGTTGATTTCAGTAAGTAAAATGTGGTTCAATGAGATGAAAATAATTTTTGGTGAATAGTAACTTTTTACTTTTATTTACCACGGTTAAAAGTAAATAGGGTAATTAAGGGTAAAAATGATATTAATATTACCCTAACAAATGTCCTAATTCTATTGGACAAGTGTATTTCGACCAAAAACAACCTTAAGTGTATAATATTAGCATTTAGGCCCACTTGGATTAGATTAGGACATTTATTATTATTTAATTCAAAGAAGAGTTAAAAGAGTTAAAATCAAAGTTTAATTACTAAAACATTTTTATATAGGGTTGTACATAAGATAAATTCGATTGTAAATATTCATTATAAAGATAAAAAGATTTCCTACATAATGGTATTTTATTTATAATTTTTATACTTTAAATAAATTAATTTATTTATAACACAACGATGATGCAGTAATTACCCTTTTAAGGAAATATTAACATCATTGATGTTATAAATGCTCAAATGAATGTAATTTGAGACTTTTTATGAATTACACTAATTTTCTAGGTTACTATGATATATTAGTGTTGATTTAATCAACTTGGTTCGAACATATAATTCTGTTATGACTTTCACAAAAATCATATATCAAATAGTGTCAAAATTGACACAAAATAGTTTTTAAATAAAATATTATATTATTGTTATTTTATTCCTAAAAATCTAAGGTTCTGCCAATTGACTAAGATAAGGATATATATATTAATAATAAACAATTTGGGGTTCGTTTGGCATGTTATAGTAAGTGTATTAACCGTATAGTGAAAGAAAACAAAAAGACACGGTAAAAGTTAAATTATTTAACTTAGAGTTAAATCTAATTGATAAGGTTAAAATAATAACATAAACTTGTCTAAATCCTATTGGTTGATATTATTTCGACCCATCCCCACTTTAGCTTCGAAATAAGACCCTTTGGAACCATTATAAACCGATTTTTACTTTCATATAAAATAATATTTTGAGATATTCCTAAGGTGCCCCTCTCCTCCCTTATAAAAGGGCACCTCCTCCCCCTCCTCCTCACACCAAATTGAGCACTCAAGCTCGGCCAACCCCTGCCATTTTCTCTTCTCCACTTCCCTAGAATGATCCTAGAGGTTCTGGTGTTATTCAAAGACCAATCTTAGTTCCCTAAGTGGAGGATTCCAAGAGGCGTTTCAAAGAAGAGGTAATATCCATTACCGATCTTTTCAATTTCTTTCTTCTTCCACTTCTTCTTCTTAGGTTGTTTCATTATGAAGTAATAACATCAGTATCACTCATATACTGATATGTTATTATAATTATTAAACAAGCCTATTTCACCATCTATCCATCCTACGGGAAAAGAAATCACCGCGCGTGCGTACGTACGGAATACCGTCTCCACGCCGTGGTGTAATCTATTTTCCACCACCACCTTACATGGATGGGTATAATGGTGTAAAGAATAACTATACATAGTTATTACAACATCATATTGATTCTGATATATTGTATAATCCACTCCAATTCAATTCAATATTTATGGAAATGATATCATCGCTCGTGCGTACGTACGGACTACCGTCTCCACGACGCGATGAGATTCATTCTCCATGTTAACCATTTAAGAATGATTATAAAGTATATATAAGAAATAATAATGAAATATATGACATTATAAAGCTACTGGATTTATGTATATATATATATATATGTATGTCATCTACTTACTTCCATTCAAGACAATAAGGAAAAGAAAACAGCGTTCATGCGTACGTACGGACTACCGTCTCCATGAACGGTGTTTTTCATTTCATTTATCTATCTATTATATATATATATATACTGAATATATATGATATATAAATCATATTTTATATTCTGTAAGTAAGTAAATCATGATATAAGTAATAATAATGTCAAGAACAACAAGTCAAAACACCTACGATAAATGAAACGATTTTACCCAAAACGCTTCTTTAACATGGAATTTACAAAAGAACGGGTAATATAATGTCATAAGTGAACCATATATGATATCATAACAATGAATATGATTCTGTAATAAGTCAATGACATTATTTAAATCATTATACAGGAGGTTCGGACACTTACAAAGCAAATCGGACCTAAGGTAAGGGAAATATCACAATCTCATTTTTATCCGAGATTGTTTATACTTTGGTATTTACTGGGGTGTATTTTATCATCCACATACATGTTCCCTCAATATATAATACTTTTTTACATCCACTTACAATTTTTTTAAATCAAATTTTACCCTTCGTTGAGTTTTTAGTAAAGAATATGAAAGGAATCTTTTATCATTTTTCGTACGAGGTACGTTTTGACTTTTCCGACAAAGGTACGAAGAATGTTTTTTTTACTTAAATGGCATGAATGGATTTTTATGGTTTTTATAAAGCCTTATTTTCATGAAGCTTACTCCAAAAGATTTCATAACTATTTTTAATAAAATCTCTTTCTTTTAAAATTGCATGATGTTTTGTGAAAAGAAATTGATTTTGAAGAAGAAAGGATATTTTCCTCAAGAATTCATTTCAAGTATTTTATCAAAATTATTTTCCATCTAAGATAATAAAAGGGTTCTATTTTTATCCCTATTATTACATTGGTTTGATTATGATGTGATGGAAATATTTTTATGAATTCCTTTATCTTATATGAATTGTTTTATGATGTCATGTTGTTTAAGAATCCCATTTTTATTACATGGGTTATGCGATGAAGTATGATTTATGATTATGTGGCACACATAAGAAAGGATTCATTATAAGATGGGTGGGACCTATATCTCCCTCCAATGCATTGGGTAAAGATTTTATATCTCATGAGATAGACAGGGCTGGAACGGTAGGTTATACCGGTTCAGTGAAACAGGACAGAAACGAGGGTTACTCGATTCAGAAAGGGACTTTGTCCACTAAGATAGTCTTGGCAATGAGTCTTGACTAACAAGAAATGATTTTCTATGATTATGTGTGTATGCCACAAAGTTTAATGTTTTAAGTTATGATTATTGGGATTTCATTTCACTACTATGATTTATCCCATGTTATGAAATTATACTCTCTTTTGCAGGTTAAGATTTCCAAAATGTTATGTTCTTATGAATATGATGTGATTGATTTTTCTTTTGTTTACCCTTACTGAGCATTTGAGCTCACCCTTTTTTGTTTTCTTTTCCCCAGGATATAAAGAAAGGTTTTAGGTATAAAAAAAAGGGAAGATCTTTATGGGAGATATTGAAGATCTTTCACCACGATTAGAAGATTACGTTCCGAGTTTCCAAAGACACTAAACTATTACGATCCTTGTGTGTGTGTTTTTGTTATATACTAAGTATTCCGCAAATGTAATGTAATGTCAATGTACGTCAGGCTTCGGGTCTCTACAATTGGTATCAGAGGAAAGGTTTAGTCAACCTTTGGAAACTAGGATGCGAAAACGTTAGTGAGATCCCTAGAGATATTTCTACGGTATGTCTAGGGATGTCCCTAAGGTTAAGTATACGTATAGGTTATAGTCCTAGAATTGCTCTAACGATCTTAGAATTTAACCTAAGATGTTAGATATTTAGGGTACTACCCCTTTATTATGTTGTTTTCCCTAGCATGATTTTTGCCTCTCACACTATTCTTTTGGGGTTTTAGATGATGGCTGGAACCCGAAGGAACCGTGTTAATCAATGCAATGGACAATGCAATGATTGTCCCCCTGAGCAACCAAACGATATGGGAGCTGGAATGTGAAATCTTGTAGCCATGCTCACACAACTTTCTCAAGCTATGAATCATGCAGGACTTCCAAACGAGCAAAGGAAGGAGCAACATTCTGTTGAATCCTTCATGAGGCAGCTTCCGCCTTCTTTCAGTGGGTCTACTGATCCATTAGTTGCTGAACAATGGATTAGTACTACTGAAAAGATATTTTCAGTTCTTCAATGTTCTGAACATGATAAAGTTATCTTAGTAGTATATCATTTGGAAGGTGAAGCTGATCAATGGTGGAATCTTATCAAGAATACGAGGCAAAGAGATGAAATTGATTCCATGGAATGGGACGAGTTCAAGAACTTGGTTTTCAGTAAGTACTTCCCTCGTATTCTTCGAACGAAGATGGAGAAGGAGTTTCTTGAACTAAAGCAAAAGGATGATGAATCTGTTGGTATATACGAAGCGAATTTTACAAGACTTGCAAGGTATGCATCTGGCATTATCATCCAACCTGAAAGTAAAGTTGATCAATTTTTCAGTGGCTTAAAACCAAGTCTTCGAAGGGAATTAGCTATAAGAGACTTCAGTAGCTATGAAGAAATTGTGTGTTGTGCTATCAAGGTAGAAATGGAAGTTGGTGTTACATATCCATCTCATGGTTTTGACAAGAAACGAAAGATGAAGTTCAAGGAGAAATCTCAGAATAATGGTGAAAAGAAGATGAATGTTTCCTTATGCACAAAGTGTGGAAAGAAGCATGGTGGAGATTATCTTAAGGGGACTAGAAAATGTTTTCAGTGTGGAAAAGAAGGTCATCGAGCAGCTGAGTGTCGAAGTAATGGAAAAAGGGATTCTAATGAAGTTAATAAAGCAAACACTGCAGAGAACGCACAACCAACACTTCAATGCTTCAAGTGCAAGGAGATGGGACATTATGCCAATAAATTCCCTAATCCAAGGGTTAGTGACGATCAACATGAGCAACCACTTAAGGAAAAGGACAAAGGGAAGTCACATGCGATCTCTATTGGCAATGTTGAATATGACAATGATGTGGTGGAATGATTAAGTGTTTATGTAATGGGATTCCAAAATAATGTTGTATCATGTAGTATTGGAATATTTATGTATTGGTCTAATGTGGTATTCAAAGTGATTGAGATATTATGCACATAATGAAGGGAAAACGAGAAAATGAAATGTTTAACAGTATTCATGAGCTCATGATTGATATAAGGACTAATTGATATCATGGTTTGAGTATATAGAATTTTGAGGATTTTGGTATGTGGAAAATGTTAACTTTTAACTGCATTCAAGTTTTCACTAAGGTTCAATGGGTATTCAAGAGAGTACAAGATTAAGGCCTTTGAATGTTTGGAATGTGTCCAACAAGATATATCTTATGATATATGGGGATCAACGATGGTATTAAATCTCTGGTAATCGTTTTCACTATGTTATGAGAATGGACTGCAGTATTATGGATAGGACTAAAGATTGGAATGGATTATGTTGGACATAAGTTAGTATTGTTTAAGGATAGAAGTTTTTTCGATATTATTTATGGGATGTTATAGTAATATAGTTTTAGAAAAAGGACAACCTGCAGGATGGGCGACAGCCCATCGCTTCGGACAAGGCTGTGGGAATCGAACCCACAACCGAAGTGCGACTGGCCTTTATCGCCTACCACTGGCCTACAGGAAGTCCCTGTTTAGTAGAAACTAGTTTTATTATATTAAGCAGTATGATATATGAAGTATAAGTCCATTTTAGGAACTATATATGATTAATCTCACTATAGATCGACTTATGTATATAATTTTTGCTAACCTTTTGTTTGAGACAGATGGAATGACCCGTCATTCTATCACATGATCTGCTAACACTTCACGAATAACAAATTCAACTTCATTTATTTAAGAGATGAAGTGGAAATTGTTCTAGGCACGAACAATAGTGAGATTGTACCAAAATAAAGAAAGTATTTATTCCAATTCAAATTTTCAACTTTAGGGAAATGATCTTGAAAACCAAAAATGTTGTCCTAGTGATCTTATACCTGATGAATCGGATGGTACCTTAGATCGTCACAAATTTATTGATTTGTGATTATTGGCTTTTCCATAGCCATGTTCTCTACCACTCTCCATCAGAACATGATGGTTAGATTTCTCTTCCATATCCATATTTTCATTTATGTGGAAACCCAATGATTAGTTTATTTGGGTAACCATTACGTTTCATACTTCTGTTTTTAAAGATTGGTTTTGATATTCCTTTTTACGATGTGGGTTTCTATTAAAGAAACTTTCAAATAGTAAACCATTTATAACCCCGACGAATTTCGAGGGCGAAATTCATTTTAAGGGGGGTAGAATGTAACAGCCCAAGATTTTATAAAAAAATATTCTTTTTAATTTTATTAATGTCTTGTGTTGTACGCTACACCAAAAGGAGCTTGCACAACACGCATCCTTGACTTGCCTTGCATTACACGCAATCACGACCTTCCTCGATAGCGTGTGTAATACGCAATACCGAGTTTCACTAAACAACGATATGCTATTAAAATATTATTAAAACTAGCCGGTATGAATAGTAATAACCAATTTTTAAAATTCTGTAAATCTTATTTTTCAAAATGAACTTCATTTTTGGATTCGGAGTATCGAATTTAGCCTAAGGTGAAATTTTGGTACATTTCGTATAACTTTCATATTCTGATGAATAGTGAAAATTACTAAATTATAATTAAAATACAACTTTTTTAATCGAAATAATTAATAGTGATAAATTATTAATTGGAGTAGTTTTAAAGTATATTTAGAATATATTTTTACAATTTAATACAATGTTGGTCATTGGATGTAATTGCACATTTAAACCAGACATAAACAAGTGTCAATCTTTTGATAGATAATGTTTTTTAAAAACGCGCTATTTGTTTTAACAGCGGGATTTAATTATAAAATTAATTAATGCAACTTCTATGTTATGAATTTGGTAAAATAGACTTCATTTTTGAATTCGGAATATGAAATATAGCTTAGGATGAAATTTTGGCATTTTTCTGAAAACCATCAATTTTTGATGAATAGTGAAACTACTAAGTGGTAGTTAAAAAAACTGAATTTTTCATAAAACTTAATTTTACCGCTTCTGTGAATGGAATTTCAAAAATCCGAGAGATACGATTGATGTCAGTAAGTAAAATGTGGTTCAATGAGATGAAAATAATTTTTGGTGAATAGTAACTTTTTACTTTTATTTACCACGGTTAAAAGTAAATAGGGTAATTAAGGGTAAAAATGATATTAATATTACCCTAACACATGTCCTAATTCTATTGGACAAGTGTATTTCGACCAAAAACAACCTTAAGTGTATAATATTAGCATTTAGTCCCACTTGGATTAGATTAGGACATTTATTATTATTTAATTCAAAGAAGAGTTAAAAGAGTTAAAATCAAAGTTTAATTACTAAAACATTTTTATATAGGGTTGTACATAAGATAAATTCGATTGTAAATATTCATTAGAAAGATAAAAAGATTTCCTACATAATGGTATTTTATTTATAATTTTTAGACTTTAAATTAATTAATTTATTTATAACACAACGATGATGCAGTAATTACCCTTTTAAGAAAATATTAACATAATTGATGTTATAAATGCTCAAATGAATGTAATTTGAGACTTTTTATGAATTCCACTAATTTTCTAGGTTACTATGATATATTAGTGTTGATTTAATCAACTTGGTTCGAACATATATTTCTGTTATGACTTTCACAAAAATCATATATCAAATAGTGTCAAAATTGACACAAAATTGTTTTTAAATCAAATATTATATTATTGTTATTTTATTCCTAAAAATCTAAGGTTCGGCCAAATGACTAGGATAAGGATATATATATTAATAATAAACAATTTGGGGTTCGTTTGGCATGTTATAGTAAGTGTATTAACCATATAGTGAAAGAAAACAAAAAGACACGGTAAAAGTTAAATTATTTAACTTAGAGTTAAATCTAATTGATAAGGTTAAAATAATAACCTAAACTTGTCTAAATCCTATTGGTTGATAGTATTTCGACCCATCCCCACTTTAGCTTCGAAATAAGACCCTTTGGAACCATTATAAACCGATTTTTACTTTAATATAAAATAATATTTTGAGATATTCCTAAGGTGCCCCTCTCCTCCCTTATAAAAGGGCACCTCCTCCCCCTCCTCCTCACACCAAATTGAGCACTCAAGCTCGGCCAACCCCTGCCATTTTCTCTTCTCCACTTCCCTAGAATGATCCTAGAGGTTCTGGTGTTATTCAAAGACCAATCTTAGTTCCCTAAGTGGAGGATTCCAAGAGGCGTTTCAAAGAAGAGGTAATATCCATTACCGATCTTTTCAATTTCTTTCTTCTTCCACTTCTTCTTATTAGGTTGTTTCATTATGAAGTAATAACATCAGTATCACTCATATACTGATATGTTATTATAATTATTAAACAAGCCTATTTCACCATCTATCCATCCTACGGGAAAAGAAATCACCGCGCGTGCGTACGTACGGAATACCGTCTCCACGCCGTGGTGTAATCTATTTTCCACCACCACCTTACATGGATGGGTATAATGGTGTAAAGAATAACTATACATAGTTATTACAACATCATATTGATTCTGATATATTGTATAATCCACTCCAATTCAATTCAATATTTATGGAAATGATATCATCGCTCGTGCGTACGTACGGACTACCGTCTCCACGACGCGATGAGATTCATTCTCCATGTTAACCATTTAAGAATGATTATAAAGTATATATAAGAAATAATAATGAAATATATGACATTATAAAGCTACTGTATTTATGTATATATATATATATATATGTATGTCATCTATTTACTTCCATTCAAGACAATAAGGAAAAGAAAACAGTGTTCATGCGTACGTACGGACTACCGTCTCCATGAACGGTGTTTTTCATTTCATTTATCTATCTATTATATATATATATATACTGAATATATATGATATATAAATCATATTTTATATTCTGGAAGTAAGTAAATCATGATATAAGTAATAATAATGTCAAGAACAACAAGTCAAAACACCTACGATAAATGAAACGATTTTACCCAAAACGCTTCTTTAACATGGAATTTACAAAAGAACGGGTAATATAATGTCATAAGTGAACCATATATGATATAATAACAATGAATATGATTCTGTAATAAGTCAATGACATTATTTAAATCATTATACAGGAGGTTCGGACACTTACAAAGCAAATCGGACCTAAGGTAAGGTAAATATCACAATCTCATTTTTATCCGAGATTGTTTATACTTTGGTAATTACTGGGGTGTATTTTATCATCCACATCCATGTTCCCTCAATATATAATATTTTTTTACATCCACTTACAATTTTTTTAAATCAAATTTTACCCTTCGGTGAGTTTTTAGTAAAGAATATGAAAGGAATCTTTTATCATTTTTCGTATGAGGTACGTTTTGACTTTTCCGACAAAGGTACGAAGAATGTTTTTTTTACTTAAATGGCATGAATGGATTTTTATGGTTTTTATAAAGCCTTATTTTCATGAAGCTTCCTCCAAAATATTTCATAACTATTTTTAATAAAATCTCTTTCTTTTAAAATTGCATGATGTTTTGTGAAAAGAAATTGATTTTGAAGAAGAAAGGATATTTTCCTCAAGAATTAATTTCAAGTATTTTATCAAAATTATTTTCCATCTAAGATAATAAAAGGGTTCTATTTTTATCCCTATTATTACATTGGTTTGATTATGTTGTGATGGAAATATTTTTATGAATTCCTTTATCTTATATTAATTGTTTTATGATGTCATGTTGTTTAAGAATCCCATTTTTATTACATGGGTTATGCGATGAAGTATGATTTATGATTATGTGGCACACATAATAAAGGATTCATTATAAGATGGGTGGGACCTATATCTCCCTCCAATGCATTGGGTAAAGATTTCATATCTCATGAGATAGACAGGGCTGGAACGGTAGGCTATACCGGTTCAGTGAAACAGGACTGAAACGAGGGTTACTCGATTCAGAAAGGGACTTTGTCCACTAAGATAGTCTTGGCAATGAGTCTTGACTAACAAGAAATGATTTTCTATGATTATGTGTGTATTCCACAAAGTTTAATGTTTTAAGTTATGATTATTGGGATTTCATTTCACTACTATGATTTATCCCATGTTATGAAATTATACTCTCTTTTGCAGGTTAAGATTTCCAAAATGTTATGTTCTTATGAATATGATGTGATTGATTTTTCTTTTGTTTACCCTTACTGAGCATTTGAGCTCACCCTTTTTTGTTTTCTTTTCCCCAGAATATAAAGAAAGGTTTTAGGTATAAAAAAAAGGGAAGATCTTTATGGGAGATATTGAAGATCTTTCACCATGATTAGAAGATTACGTTCCGAGTTTCCAAAGACACTAAAATATTACGATCCTTGTGTGTGTGTTTTTGTTATATACTAAGTATTCCGCAAATGTAATGTAATGTCAATGTATGTCAGGCTTCGGGTCTCTACAGTATGCCACCTATATTTTTTATTAATCATTTCGTATACGTTATGAAATGTTTCACTATTATATTTTTATCATTGTAGAATACCTAAATCTGTAAATAATTTAAATCCATGGAATTCAATTTTTTAAATAGAAGAGGTATGAGTAGAATAGTTTCTTCTCATCTTGGATTTTTTTAAATATGGTATTGGTGTTTAGGGATATGAGGGCCTATTTTAGTGTGGAAGAATGATATGGAATTAATTCCTTCTAACTATGTGAAAAATTATACAATTAATATGTATTTGTTCTCTAGGATCTTGAAGTCTTGTTTTATTCATGGAATATTTTATGTGGTTGGGATCCTATGAAAAGTTATGGTATGTGATTGTAATAATATTCTTATAGTTGATTATATAATGGTTTGGGAGCCTAGGGATGTTAGGATAACAAATGATAGTGATGATGGAGTATATGATATTATCATGTTTCATAGTGTGGGACATCATCCAGTTAGATGAGTTCAACGTGGTCCTTTCTCATTGAGGTTTATAATTCTTTATTGATGCATATTTGATGGTCATATGTTAGGATGTTATTTATATGATATTTTATAAATACTAAATTTCATTTGAGGGTTTTTCTAACTCTTTTGATAGGAATCAAGGCCATCCCGTCCTCTTGGAGGTTGATGCACTGCTTTCTTGTTACCCTGCATTCCTAATTACTAAAGGTAGGGGGTTTTCTCACATTCATCAATGATTTTGGGTCCTTGATCAAAATAAGGTGATGGGATGTCGGTTACTCCTTCTATGGACTCCTCTTGGAATTCATTTACATTTATGGATATCCCTCTAAGATTATGTCATGTTCAAGGAACTTGTTTCAAGTTCTATCTTTTGGTGGACACCAATTTATTGCATTACATCTATATCTATGGGGTAGAAAAAATTGGTCAGGGTGTGTACTCATATTGGGATATTCTATGTATTTTTGAACATTGGGTAAATTGGGGACCTATAAAATTTCCCTCTTTTTATGGTCATACCATTAGTGAGGCATCATATATACGGAACACAAGGCATAATAGTTTGACCATGAGGTAATTGATGCTTGGGGAATAAGACATATGGAATTTTTTACCTCATGAATACTTTTTCAATCATGATGTTTGGATTCTTGATTTGGATGTGAGTTAAACTTATTTGATAGATTGAAATAGGGTTAATTTCTTGTTTGGATAGGTTGGGAATAGGTTTAATGTCTTATGGGGATAAGATGGGAATAGTTTTGATTTCTTACATAATATGATGGGATCAGGTTTAATGTATGGTGTGGAAAAATGGGTGTGGATTTAATATCATTTAGGGAAAATATGGTAATAGGTTTATGGTATTTCATGGATATGATTTGTACATTGTTAACTTATTTTGAGGATATGATGTGTGCTTGTTTGATGTCTTCTATGGATTGGATGGGAGTAGGCTTAACTATTTTTGTAAATTGATCATAACATCCTATGGAGATGGATTGTACCTAAGATTAACATCTTGTGGAGACGGATCATAATATCCTATTGAGATAGATTGAGTCATTATTTTAACGTCTTATCATGATTTATCATAAAATCCTATTGAGATAGATAAAGTAAAGTGTTTAATGTTGTTTGGAAGTAGATTAGAATGTATTATTGAGGAAAATTGAAGGTTGAGTTTAATATCTTGTAGAGATAGATCTGAACACCCTAATGAGATGGATCGATGTTGTCTTTTCCTATGAAAGAATAATTCATACCAATATTTTATGGTTGATTGGATTGAACCCCAGGGAGGCATCCTACATACCATGCTTAAGAAACATTGATCAAAACCCACATTGTATGATGCTGCAGTTTATGGTTATGTGATAGGACTAATCCATATGTTATATCACCTTGTGGTGAGGATTCTATATTGTGAAATTAGATTCTAATAGAGGTTATGTGTTTCTTGTAT
Source organism: Viscum album (assembly GCA_963277665.1). Lineage (NCBI taxonomy): Eukaryota > Viridiplantae > Streptophyta > Magnoliopsida > Santalales > Viscaceae > Viscum > Viscum album. The sequence continues at coordinate 1,095,398,824 of OY728159.1, read as the reverse complement.
ATCGAATATTATCTTTTCAATAGGATTAGTCATTAGAGAAACATATGGGGATTATGAATGGAAGCTTCCCATGTGTGGAGGTTCATCCCATGGGGAGAGATGGTGGAATTCCATGCTGATTGTAAATGGGGAATCCCACGTTTATCCCACAAGGTAAGATTTTTGGTTTCATACCATGTAAATCATACATTGGAATCATATTTTTATCAAACACGGTAAGATGTTTTGGGTAATCTGATGAGATCCATACATGGGGCATCTTGTGTTTATCACACTTGGTATGAACTATGAAGTCATCCCATGTGAGTCATATCTGAGGCATTACGTGTTTATGAAAAAGGTTTGGACTATAGTTTTCCAACATGTTATGAGGATTTTTTCATGTATTTTAACATCATATGACTATGATGTGGAGCTATGTAGTTTTAAATTATGAAGGTTGGACGTGAGTCAGACTCACACTTTGAGGTGGACCATGTTAAGGGGTGAAGATTCATAAGAAATCACCACAATGATAGGTTCATGGTTTCATTTTATGATTCCACCTATAGAAATTATGTGACCACCATTAATTCACCTCTAGGCATGACATGGTGTTGGAACTATCTTGGAGGAGTGTCAATTGGGAGTCCTAACATTAGGGTTCCTATTTATAGAATTGATAGAATTAGCATTCACACTCTTAAATGAAATAAGTATTATTAAGTCCTATGAAATTCACGGATTTATGTGGATTCACATAGAAGTGGATGAAACATATCATGTAGGTATTTGTGGGTGTTTGAACCAGTCTAGGATTTGTATGGGGTCACTGGGCACTAAAATTTCACAAAAGGTGTCAGGTGAAAGGAGGTTCTAAAGAGATCCCTAGAGGAGGTAATTTGTGAAGATTAGGGATTAGTGAAGGGGTGTCGTAAAAATCCTAGGGGACTCTCATAGGTAAGGTGTCTTTTGAAGTATTATTTGTCCTGAAATAAAGTGACCATTCCTTGGTATTTGTCCTGGTTCGCAAGGGTTAATTTCGCGATGTATAAGTGCCTCCCAAAACCCCAAAGCCAAAATGGGATTTATTAATCCATGTAGGCCATAAAAAATTGTGAATGGAATATCCACTATGGTATAATGTTCTTAAGAACCCATAATAGGTGGTTTGGAAAAGGTTGTATATCTTGGGTGATCCATAATCTCATTTACTCAAAGAGCTCTTGAGTATCACGAACTCAACTAATTTTATGGATGTAAAAAGGTAAAGTCCCATAAAATTTCATACATAAGGGGGATATTTATAGGTCACATAGAGTTGGGATGTTTTTTTGTGAATTATGGATCCTTTAATGAATATTTATGAACTTTTTGAGTGTATAGGAATCTGTAAACTCAAATAGCACTGCATGAAGGTTGTCTTCAACATTTCATGTGTTAGTGGAACAGAGCTTCATGCCTTTGGACTTATATTGTATAGAGGATACCATAAAACCTCCACACATTCAGGTCTTTCATGATCACCACACATTATTGAGGGTGTGGAGATTCATGAATCTAGTCCCTTAAGTATAATTTTGTGTTTTCTTGTCATGGATTCACTCTAAACTGGTTGTTCCTTTCTCAACATCTCTCACGACATGCGTATTTCATCATCAATAAATTCCATCATTATAATTGGATCTGATAAAGAAATGGATGGTTATATTATGAGGTAAAATTTTCAGAAATTTGAATATCAATTCCATTTTATGATTCCCATATATGGAGGTCATTCATGAAGATTATTCAAATCCCTCAGGAAGACGTACACCTATAAATACTATAAGTGTCCCTAAGGGGACCATGAGCATTTTTCAAATAAAATGTACCAAGATCTACATTCTGGAATCTTAAAACCCTCATGAAAACTTTTATACATTTATCTTCATAACATGAGAATATTAAAACCTCTAAAAATGTACATCTATGAACATACCTTTGTGAACATTAGTTCAACGAACACACCTAAATGAAACTGACCTCTGTGAGAAGGTCTCTATAAACAAGTCATAGAGAATGATATATGTCCTATAAAAATGGATGTTCAAAGTTTAAACACTACTACTACTCATTAGGAAGTGATTTTTGGGAACTTGATGATCAAAGAGAGTGTTCAGAGTACATCAGACCATGAAACACTCACCGCGCTACTGATGGAGGCTCGACAAGAATACATGCTCTGCAGGAGGCTTCCAATTTATGGATTCTGGATAAGGGTTGTTGACATTATCCAAAATGATAGTTCATATGAGCTCTACTATAGGACCATATGCATGGAAAAAAAACACCAGTGGAATAGGGATACTATGGGACACATCCTAAAGGATCATGTTTCCCTCACCATACACGCTCTATAGAAAATCGTTAACAATGTTAATGGGGAGGAATTGGGGACAGTGGCATATCCTTCTCAGTGTGGGAAAATTATCATGGTAGTTTTTGGGGATCCATTTATGGGGTTTACATATAGATGGTATCTGTACCCGGGTGGTAACATCATATATTAGTGGTCTTGTGTGTATTGAATATGCCAGACGATTGATGAGTTCGAGCTAGAGTTGAAGCAGGTATGGATTTATGGAGCAGCATGTGCCACACAGTTTCATGTTTTCCATTATTTGGAGCACATTCAGGATATTCTGAATAGGTGGTCACTAGGGATCAACACATTTCATCTAAACCATTATGATGTTATTGTCAACTTGTAGGATCATTTCTAGATTGAGGTGATCTTGATCCTAGAATCCATTTATGATGAATTCCTATACTCAGTGAATGTTTGGGAGGAGGAGGAAATGTTGATACTATCAATGGTTGTGTTGTTATTGGTTAAAGAGGAGGATAAGGAAAATCTAGGGATGAAGGAAAACAAGTTCTAGTAGTAGTTCAGCTACTTCTTGAACAAACCAATGGATAGGATACTCAAGAGGTCATGTACATGCATTCGGGAATTCAAATGGGGAAAAGAGACTTTCTACTGGAGGATTATAGAGGAGATCCAGTGGAATATGTGAGTGTACAGTGTGAAACATGGTAATCTCATGGTTAAGAAGGATGGGTTATCTCTAGATTGATCATCGGCAAGATTCTCCCATTATGGGATAAAAACATGGGGGTGCGGCTGAGCTCCTTCATCACAGCGGTGATGTTGGTGACAAGGAACCACGTCAACCTAGATGTCCAATAATTAAAGAAGTTATAAAATGAGAACCACCACATCATCCAAGGGAAGAATGTTTTCAATGTATGCAGGCCCTTACATGTTTTATATGGTTGGGTCACTATGCACATGGGAGATACTTGTCCATGAACCCTATCACCCCTCTTACTAATAACATCCAACTGTCAATTATGAACATCATCAGAAGATTCACTCTTACCTAGGGCTCAGTAGGCACACTTGAAACATTGGGAATGCATAACACTATATATTTTAAATGTTCCCACGACCCCTAGGGATGATAACCAATGATGGTACATGGACTATCAAACATTTGTCATACCTCCAGGAATTCCAAGGTGAGGTAATGGTGTCCTGGGTTGACTGCAAGATTATCTTTAATCCCTACACCCCACATCACTTTTCAAGGTGTTTTTAGTGCCTTCAGAAGATAAAATTGAGCTACTAAACAAATTTTTATTATGATCCCCATCCTTAGGTATTGAGGAATATCTGGAATAATTATATATTTGGATATAGGAAATGGAAGAATGAGTTTCCACCACCAACTGCCACATATGGGTTCATCCAAAAATACATGCTATGATAGGATAGAACATATCTTGTGGATATGATGATGGAACCAACTACCTGCACAGACAAATGATGGGGGCCACAACTCTAGGGATGGCAATGAGAAGTGGTTGGAGCATGCCATGGATGTTGGTCCAACCCAGTGGTATGATCTATAGTTATAGATATGGTAATTTTGGGATTAGAGCAAGTGAAGATCGTAGGAAGTGGCACAACATCAGGATCAATGATCTTTGGAAATCGGTCATAGGAGAAATGTTAACCCTGTGGGGAAATTCTAAAGGTACATTTCCAAGACCCAGGGAAACATATATGTCACCCGGCTGTTCCCATTGATGCTATCTTTATCAATTCAGGGGAGATTTTTGGAATTTATAAGTAGATCCCTACTCCTTGGGAGGTGTGTTGGTATTTCATCACCAATGAGTTATTCCTCACTATGTTGGGCCACACAAGGGTAGGCTTCTACATGTCTTGTGCCTAGGTGATGCAATGTGGGGAAGAACTGAAGGACATGGTCAATTCTTGGGGCATTGTATGTCCCTTGACCTATCCAGTATGGTGTTAATGGGTATGCCTTCCCCACCAGTTGTCTCAAAGGGTCACACAACTATTGGTTCATCCAAGTGATATGGATCAAGATAGTCATGGGGAAGTGATTCCTACTAGGACTCATATAGAGATGGAATTCCTATTATAAATAAATAATATATTCAAATCCTTCTGAATGTTTTGGATATCACATAGCCTTTAAACTTGTAATATAATACATTAATTCATTTTTCCATGAGTCTGTGAGAATAAAATAGGGGGAGGTATGTGACAAGCCTCGGCTAGAGGGTGAGGGAGTCTCAACCCTCGTAGGGGTGAGTGTGGGGAATATCACCAATATTACAGTCATATGAGGCCAACTGTTGGCCAAGGTGGTTCCTGTGACCAAGGAAACAGCCATTGTGGAGATTCAATCACTATGGGGACTACTCGTGGAACATTCCAAGATTCATATAAAACTCTATTATTACTATAGAAATCCTTTCCACTTTTTTCTATTTTTTTCTTTCACTTTTTATGTTTTACTAAATCATGTTTAACTAGAAGTTCAATCCATATTTAGGGCACATCCACTAGCATTATAATCTAATTTAGTGGTTCTTGAAGTTGAAGTGGTGACAAAAGGTGTAAGGACCCAATGTTTTTCCAAAGGAAATTAAATTCTTATAATTATTTAATATGGAATAATCACATAAGAGAGCACAATAGAAGCTTTATAATTTTTTTATGAATGAAATTGGAAGGGTTTCTAGATGTTATTGAACCTATATTGACGAAATAGTAACTTGAACATTAGAATAGTAATGTGACCCTTATGAATAATCAGTAGGCCAATTGAATTGTAATCTCACTAATGAAATTATAAATAATAAATTTCAAATTTATAAGTGGCAATATGATATTGTTATATCATATTATATGAAAATAAATGTTTAAATAATTGTTTATTAAATGTTGGTATTTTTATTGTTCATAAATAGTTAATTAATTTTTTGATTAATTTAATAATTTTAAAGGATTTTTTTTTCAAAAAATGTATTCATATATTAAAAATATAATGTCTTGATATTATAAGATATTCTTGGGAGACCATAAATAATTTTTCAATGTATTAGAAATGCAGTTTTAATTACAAATTTTTTATTTTCTATGTAACATATGATTTTAATTAAAAATAATATTTCTCATATTTGAAAAATTATTTTTATAAAACTGAGTTCATTTTTTGATTCTTTAAACTGGAAAATGGTTGGGTGATTTTTTTTAGTTTTTCAGGAATACTTGAATTTTTTGTAAATCATAAAATACGGTAATTTACGGTATATATATATAGTATATGTTAAATACACAATTCATTACGCCACGTATAATGTAAGCACACATTTTTTGAACAAAGAGGACCTAATTATTGTATTTAGTATCAAGAATTAACACTATTTCTTTTCATGTTATAAATAACAAAAATATTGAGTAAAATAATGAGAAAACACCGCTCTCATCCACTATAAATACAACCTCTTCTCCTCACACCTCTCAAGTCTTGAGCCTTGACTAGATTCTTCCCACTACTCTTCCCAAACCTATAAACCCTGTACCGGAGCTTTTTGTCTTAACAAAATACCAAAACCAATCCCCTAAGAATTTTCTCAAGAATAAGGAATCAAGAGGTAAAACCCCCTTCTATTTTCTATCAATTTATTTTCAATTTTTTTTCTTTTGTTTCTATATCTTAAACTAACATCATACAAATGGAATGAAAAATATAGTATCATACTTAAACTATAATTTTATCATGTTGATAGAATAATTCTTCCTCAAATCTCTTCTCCTCTCTCTTTTACTTTAAGAATGAAAACATCATCTGTGAGGTGTCTATTAACCATCTTTGTTGATGATGTGATTTCATATTTCAATTCCATCTTCAAGGATTATCATGAGATCATTTTTATTGTTTAACTAGGTTATAATATATTTATTATATATTATTTAATTTTCTGAAATCATTTTTTACATGTGATAATTATTCATAAAACAAAATTAATTTGTTGTGATAAAAAATTACTAAATTAATATAAATAATTATCATAATAATTTATAAAATTAATTATTCTAACTATTTAAAAAATAGTATTTTAATATTATATATGTTCATTAATTATATAAAATTTCAGTTTTTGTTGATGATGTGATTTCACATCGCATATCATAAGACTTATCCTTACCCAATGCATTGGAGCGCTCTCTGGGAACACCCATCTCAACATATTCATGAATATTTTTTCCACATAAATAATCTTACCATATATACAATTATACATATTCAACCATACACAAACATAAGTGTACCCATGGAAAGAATTGGGTACCACAATCATGACATCAATCATAACCAATAGATATATCATGAAAGTGTCCATATAAGAAAATAATTTGAAAATAAATGGATGTTAATAGGATAAAATAGGAATATTACCTGGAAAATGGTGTCAAACATAAGTGAAAACATATAAAAAATGTATTTTATAAACATTAGCATTAAAACATTTTTGTGCGGTTTTAAGGAAAACACTCTGGATCTTTTCAAATAGAAAAGAGGACATTGTTTTATATAAATCCATCATTGAACCAAGAGTTTTTTAATAGTAAAAATACTGGTTTTATAAATACAATGGTGTTTTAAAACATAGTATAGAGTGAACTTGAAATTTGGGTAAAAAATTGGGAAGTCCCTTTAAAACGAGTTGGCTTATCAGAAAGTTCTAAGAAGGGAATCTTCCAAAATCATGTATATCTCCGAAAGAATATGATGAAAGGGACATGAAAAAATTTTCATGTATAAATAACCAGAATTAATAAGACTAACATAGATATATAAGATAACACCATTTTGAAAGCAAGATAAGGCAACCCAAAAGACCAAAGAAGGTTTGGGTAGAACTTGTTACGATTTTATTGGCATGGGGTCGAGTGTGACCATGTGAGATTTATGAGAGAGAAATGGGGTTCCTCATCACTTATAAATCCAGAAGAAAGTATGGGGGAGGTTCTTAAACATACCCCATCATTTTCTAGTACACATATAAAATAATAGTATAGAGGACAATCTTGATTAAGAGGGAAAAAGAGAGGATCCCTTACCTTAAATCTGGTGGTGTTCTCCACTTGTTATTAATGACATGAATAAATAAATTAAGATTATTAATTCCTAATTCCATAACCTCTTATATATCTAATTTATTTATTATTACCCTTTTTAATTAATTCAGATCCTTTTTTATTAGTTATAAGGTTCAATTTCATTTTTCGGGCTCATTTGTTTACTTGGATTTAAAAGATCGGTTCACTGATATTCAAGTTTGGATTATATGAAAGATGAAATTGGTTGACCATAATTGAAGTTAAATTCTTTAGTTCATATCCAGGGGATTACGTGGTTTTAATTTTTATTCGGTTACTTAGAGTGATGTTGAATTATTACATATATAACCTTAGAGATAACCGTTTTTGTTAAATGGTGGATTTGATTACAAAGAATTTTTTTTTATTTATAACACAATTACATTTGTAACAAAGGATTAAAGAACCAAAAATAGGATATATTAAATATATAATACTCTGGTTCAACCATAACACAAATGGTTTCATGACCAAAATTAAAGATAATAATAGAAATTAATAAACTGTTGTCCTTGAATGTGCTAAATTAGCACATAACAAATGGTGCTTTCATTTATTTAAAATAAAATGGTGGGGAAAGGGGAGAATATAATGAAATATACCATGAGAATGAAGACATTATAGTACATGTATGTTACTGGATTTTTCATATGATTATGGTGAAGGGAGGTGAGTAAAGAAATAAAAATAAAAGAACTTAAAAGAAAAGAATAATATTTGGAAGCAGAATTTACCTCTTGTGACTTCCTCATTTGAGAACCTCTTAAGGGGAGAGGTATTGGTATTTTGAGGAGGCTGAGAGCTTTTGGACATGGGTGAGGACCTTGGGGAGGGATTTTGGTATAATTTAGAGAGTTCTTGGAGATTGAGAGGTGTGGAGAGAAGAGGGAGTGAAGGGGTGTTTTTATAGTGGAGGGGAGGAGGGATTTAATGATATTATAATCCTTAATTTATTATTTCTTCACAAGAAAAATAATAGTAAGTATTCCATGACCAAGAATAGTAAATTTATCATGTTAATTCTAACCATGGTGGTGAAATCATCCATTATTCTAGGTATAGTTTATTTAGCTTTTAATGTATATATACGGCAAATTACCGTATTTTACTATTCATCAAATATTCTAGTATTTTCGAAAAATCTCAAAAATTCACCCAACCATTTTTCGACGTGTAGAATCCAAAACTAATGTCCATTTTTTAAAAAAAAATCTATATATGATAATATTAATATTTAATTAAAATCATAATTTATTATAAAAAAATAGTTTTAAAACACTCATTAGATAATTCTAAAATATAGGTATATCATACTTCAAACATGAATATTATTTTTATACTATCATAGGTGAGTTTACTATTCATTAGGGTATATCACTATTCATAATGGTATGTTATTATTCATAATGTTAGGTTACTAATCACAAAAAAATATTTTTGTTCTATTAGACTCCAAAAAACATCTTAAACACAACCGTGTATGTCATATTTTCAAAATTCCAAACACAGAAGTGATAAAATTATATTTAAAGGTAATATATCACTTAGTAGATCATTATTATGTGATTTTATGGAATATTTATAATAAGATAATTTCCATTAAAAACATTGGGTCATTGCATTCATCCCCCTTAAGAAATTTCGCCATTGAAATTGCATTTTACATTCTAGGCCAAAAACAGATGTGGGTAATTTTCCTTCATTGCTTCCTCCAGCTCCCATGTTGCTGCCTCAAACTTATGGTTCCTACACAAAAATTTGACAAGATGGGTTGTCTTGTTACGTAGATCCTTATATCTCCGATCCAGAATCTTTACTGGCTGCTCCTCATAGGAGAGATCATCTTCCAGCTGCACCACCTCTGAGTTTAGTACATGTGAGGGATCAGGTATGTACTTTCTCAAGAGTGATACGTGGAAAACATCATGAACTCGAGCCATATTCAGTGGAAGTTAAAGATGATAGGCCATGGCTTCTATGTAGTCAAGGATCTCAAAGGTGCCAATATACCTTGGGCTCAGCTTTCCTTTCTTCCCGAATCGCACCATGGAGAAATTTGAAGGAAGACTTTATCTCCAACGTCGAACTCCAAGTCCCTTCGAATGTTGTCAGCATATATCTTTTTCCATCTTTAAGAAGCTTTGATGTGTTTCTGGATGACTAGAACCTTCTCTATCATCTCTTGAACAATATCGGGTCCAAGTAGCTTTCTTTCTCCAACTTCATCCCAACAGGTTGGAGTTCTACATCGCTTTCTATACAGAGCTTCATATGGAGCCATCTGAAAACTTGAGTGGAAGCTATTATTGTATGAGAACTCAACCAATGGGGGATGAAGATCCCATCCACATATGAATTCTAGAGAGCAGGCTCTAAGCATATCTTCAAGCGTCTGAATAGTTATTTCAGACTAGCCATCAGTTTGGGGGTGATAGGTTGTGCTGAAATATAATTCAGTACTCAAAGAATGTTGAAGGCTCCTCCAGAATTTTGATGTGAACCTTGGATCACAGTCAGAGACAATTGAGAGTGGAACACCGTGCAGTCTCACCACTTCCTTCACATATGAATTTGCAAGTTGTTCATGTGAGAGATCTTCCCGAATTGCAATGAAATGGGATGTCATGGTGATTCGGTCAACCACAACCCATATCGCATTATTTCTCTTCGATGTATTCGGGAGACCCGTGACAAAGTCCATAGTAAGATTTTATCATTTCCACATGGGTATAGGCAATGGATGCATAATACCTTTTGACTTTTGTCACTCAGCTTTAACTTGCTGGCATACCAAACACCTTGATATATATTCTACAATCTCTTTCTTCATGTTATCCTGCCAAAAGTGTTCTCAGAGATCACGGTACATTATGGTACTCCAAGGATGGATAGAGAAGTTCAAGAGATGTGCATCATTCAATAGATCCTTCTTTATTTATGGATCAGATGGTACACATAATCATGTCCCAAATATTACAACTTCTTCCTCATCAACTTTGAAATCGGAGGATTTCCCATTTTTAACAGCTTCCACCCTTTTTTGAATTTACACATCCTTTCTTTGATCAACCTTTATTTTCTCCAAGAGGGATGGTTGAGCAATAATTTGTGAAAGGATTGATGATGTTACGCCATTAATTATTCCCATTTTCATCCTTTTAAAGTCTATGAATATCAGATATTTTTCAATTCACATCATTGATAAAGATGCAGGATCCTTTCAACTTAGAGCATCTGCCAGCTTGTTTGCCTTACTGGGATGGTAGTGGATTGAGAAATCATAATCCTTGATGAGATCTATCCATCTTATCTATTTCATATTAAGATCTTTCTGTGTGAATATATATTTTAGACTCTTGTGGTCAATATATATCTCACATTTTTTCACATAAATATAATGTCGCCAGATTTTCAACGCAAAGATCACAGCTGCCAACTCCAGATCTTGTGTGGGGTAGTTTTTCTCATGGATTTTCAGCTGCCTTGAGGCATAGGCTATCACTTTATCATTTTGCATTAACACACATCCTATGCCTTTCTTAGAAAGAATCACTATACACCACAAAGAGTTTCCCACTTGAAGGGAGTGGGAGTACAGGTACAGTGATAAGCCTCTTTTTCAACTCCTTGAAACAGTCTTCACATTCCTGTGTCTAGATGAAATTTACTCTCTTCTGTGTCATCATGGTCATTGGGTTTGACAATCATGAGATGTTCTTCACGAATCGTCAATAATACTCAGATAGACCTAAAAAATTGCCGATCTTCGTTACCAAAGTTGCCCTCGACCACTCATCAATTGCCTTCGCCTTGGAAGGGTCCACAGATATCCCTTTCATGCTGATAACATGCACCAAGAAAGATACTTCCTCCATATAGAACTCACATTTACTATAATTTTTATGCAAATTCTCCCTTCACAATATTTTTAACACAGTTTCCAAATTCTCCTCATATTCCTCCTTACTCTTGGAGTATATCAGAATATCATCAATAAAGACCACCACAAATTTGTCGAGGTAATATCTAAAGACTCTATTCATTAAATCCATGAAAATTGTTGGATCATTAGTGAGTCCTAAGGGAATCACTATGAACTCATTGTGTTCATACCTCGTTCGAAAGGCAGTCTTGGAAATATCTTCCTTCCTCACCTTTAGTTGGTGATATCTCAACCGAAGGTCCACCTTAGAAGAATAACTGGCCCCACGAAGCTGATCGAACAAGTCATCTATCCGTGGAAGGGGATACTTGTTCTTTATAGTGATTTTATTGAGCTCACAATAATCAATGCAGAGGCACACTGATCCATCCTTCTTCTTGACGAAGAGGACTGGAGCACCCCACGGTGAATCACACGGGCATATAAAACCCTTCTCCAGAATCTCCTGTAACTGCTTCTTCACCTCCTCTAGCTCAATGGTGGCCATTCTGTAAGGTGTCTTTGAGATTGGCAGAGATCCAGGGATAAGTTCAATTGAGAACTCAACCTCTAGGTCAAGAGGAAGACCAGGAAACTCTTCAGCGAATACATCAGTGTAATCCCTCATGATGGGCATGTCATCAAGCATGATTCTCTCCTTTGTCTCAATCATTTGAGATAGGTATGCATGCTCATAAGGAAGCAATATCCAAATTTGAGATGAAGATTCTAAAGGACACTCATCTTCCACCTTTGTAAATAATCGGAGGATGCTTCTGGATGTGAAGAGTAATCTCCTTTTCTTGGAAGTTGATGTTGGCCTTGTACAAAGATAGACTGCCCATGTCCAAGATAGTGTCAAAATCCACTAAAGGAAGTATAAAAAGATTTTCGGGGAGGTTCAGTCCACCAAAATTAACCGGGGAGGAGTTATAAACCATGGATGAAATAATTTCCCCATTTCTTGTTCTCACAAATAACTTTTCGTCCAAATTTTGAGGTGGTGTTTGAATAGTTCTACTAAACTCACAAGATATGAAAGAATGTGTAGAAATAGAATCAAATAGTAAGTTCACTATTATTGAATGAATAACAAGTTTACATGTCACCACATTGTTTTTCAAGTCCACCTCAGCAGTAGTGATAGCATAAGCCCTTCCTTGTTGCCTTGGAGGTTGTTACTGATTGCCTCTGACACCCCTCGGCTTAGGGAAATTGTCCGCATAATGCCCATGATCCTTGCAGTTAAAACACTACACTACAGGCTGAGCGTTGATCTGAACCTTCTGTTCTTCTTCAACATTAGCGGGATTTTTCATATCCCTTCGGCAGTTCTTGACTATATGACCAAACATTCCACTTTTGAAGCAATTCCTGGTTCCCTTGAGACAGTCACCAATATGTTTCTTCCCACAATTCTTATAAAAAGGAAAGTGAGGCTTTATTCCAACATGGGATTTGTTTGATGAACCACCCATGTTGTTCTCTATTTTCCACTTTTTTTTACTAGGCCCATGAGACCACTGGGAATCTCCAATCTCCATTTCAACCTTGTGGGAAAAACGGAAAATCTCCTCATAGATGTCAAAGTCTCAAATTGCCAAAACTTTTCATAGACTCAGCTTTAGTCTGGTAAATAAGTGATCCACCAAGATATTGGTGTTTATGGAAAAGCCAAAGGCATACCTTGCAAGCCATGTAAAGTTCTCTTTATACACCCCAATATACTCATCTTCCTTCTACTTGGGTCCAAGGAACTCTCTTTCCATAATGAGATGGAGGGTTCGAGGAAAATATTAGATGAAAAACATCCTCTTGAATTCCTCCCAATCTATGGAATCAATTTCTTCTTGGGATGTTGTATTCTTGATTAGTGTCCACCACTAATCAGCTTCCCCATCAAAACGATAGACTGCCAGTACAACTTTCTCTTCTTCCAAGCACTTGAGGACAAAGAAAATCTTTTCAATGGAGTTAATCCATTGTTCTGTGAGTAGGGGATTAGAAGACCCACTAAACATGGGAGGCCTTTTCCGTATGAAGGATTCTACGACAACTTGCTCTTTCCTTGGAGGAGGGGAAATTTCCACCTGATTCAAGTTATTATTCATAACTCGAGCCAGCTGAGAAAGTACTGCCACGAAGTTTTGAGAACCCGCTTCCAACACATCAGTCATGTCATCAGGGAATCATTATATTTCCTATCACATTGGTTGTTGGAATGTGTTCTTCTATTTCCTGCCATTAACTAAGAAAAAGAACATATAATTAGAGGTCTTGAATACTTATCTATTGAGCATAAAAATAAAAATTTGAACATTAATGGATAAACTTATTAAGAATAAGTACATCCTAACTTGTGATTCCTTAGGTTTATATCTAGGTTATCCTCAATATATTTCTTAACTTATATTATTATGGGCTTTTTTCTATTATTAATGGTTTGTACTAAGCTCGTATATCTACCAAAGAATATCCCACGGGAGTGTCATAACCAAGAGTGCAACAGGGCCCATTATCGTGCACTAGTTCCTGTTCGAGTCTAGCTCAAAGCGGTGTTTTGAGGTATTACCCCGAGATACATTTGTGCCAGAGCCACCTCTACCTACTCGTATCCAGACAGATATGTATTTTCCTGATAAACCACTTACTCTATACTCACCAAAATATAGTACTATTTTCTTATACTTAGTCTCATCTTTAAGGTTCTCACTAAGGTGCTCTATTCCTAATCTCCAAAAATAACTATACCATTCTATGATACCAACTATAGAGTCTCAATCCTTTTACATAAAACATTTCATGATTTTATGCATAATTAATCATCAGAGTGCAATCTAAGGATCGTTAAGTCTAGTTTTTTGGAAGACTAGGTACATATAACATAAAATATGGGACAAAAAAAACTTCTTTATTTAATCTCCATAAAGAGCTTATAACTTCCTCTGAGCTCTTACATCTGCATAGGATACCATGGGGAACACATGAACAAAGGGATGAGCAAAAAATCACAGTAAAGGAATAAACATAAGGATACATCTCAAGAACATGAGTTAGGAGGCATGACATAATGATATCCAAAGCATGAAACATATAAAATCATTTAATATAACAATGGGATCATATAAAAATGGAATCATATAAATGTGGTAGAATCATAAATCATATCTTTAGTATGGGTTAAGGCTAACCACCTATCTCATTTCCCATTTTAGTATGGGTCAAGGCAAACCTCCAATCCCGTTTCACATCGCATCTCATGAGAATTATCCTTACACAATGCATTAGAGCACTATATGGGCACACCCATCTCAACATATTCATGAATATTCATTCCACATAAATAATCTTACCACATATACAATCATACATAATCAACCATACACAAACATAAGGGTACCCATGGAAATAATTGGGTACCACAATCATGACATCAATCTTAACAAATGGGCGTATCATGAAAGTGTCCACGTATGGAAAGAATTAGAAAATACATGGATGTTAATAGGATAAAATAGTCATATAACATTGTAAGTGGGGTCAAACATAAGTGACAACATATAAAAAATGTATTTTAGAAAAATTAGCATTAAAACATTTTTGTACGGTTTTAAGGAAAACACTCTAGAGATTTTCAAACAGAAAATAGGACATTCTTTTATATAAAACCATAATTGAACCAAGAAGATTTTCATAATAAAAATAATGATTTTATAAATACAATGGCGTTTTAAAACATAGGATACAGTGCACATAAAATTTGGGTAAAAATTTGGGAAGTCCCATTAAAACAGGTTGGCTTATCAGAATGTTCTAAGGAGGGAATCTTTCAAAATAATGTATATCCCATAAAGAATGTGATGAAAGGGTCTTGATACAATAATCTTGTAAAAATAAACAGAATTCATAATACTCACATAGATATATAAGATAATACCATTTTGAAAGAAAGATAAGGCAACCCAAAATAACAAAGAAGGTTCTGGTAGAACTCGTTACGATTTTATCGACATGGTGTCGGGTGTGAACAAGTGGGACTGATGAGAGAGAAATGGGGGTTATCATCACTTATAAATCCATAACAAATTATGGGGGTTCTTAAACATACCCCATCATTTTCTATAACACATATAGAGGTATAGTATAGAGGACAATCTTGATTAAGAGAGAAAAGGAGAGGATCCCTTGCCTTAAATTCGGTGGTGTTCTACACTTTTTATTAATGACCTGATTAAACAAATTATGATTATTAATTAATAATTACATAACCTCTTCTATATTTAATTGATTTATTATAACCCTTTTTTGTTCATTTAGATCCTTTTTTATTAGTTATAAGGTTCAATTTCATTGTTCAGGCTCGTTTGTTTACTTGGATTTAAAAGATAGGTTCCCTTATATTCAAGTTTGGATTATATTCAAGATGAAAGTGGTTGTCCAGAATTGAAGTTCCATTATTTAGTTAATATCGAGGGGATTACATGATTTTAATTTTAATTAGGTTACTTATAGTGATGTTAAATTATTACATATATAACCATAGTGATAAATGTTTTGTTAAATGGTGGATTTGATTACAAAGTGTTTTGATTTGTAACTTAATTACATTCATACCAAAGGATTACAAAACAAAAAATAGGATATATTACATATATAATAATCTAGTTCAACCATAACACAAATGGTTTCATGACCAGAATTAAAGATAATAATAGAAATTTATAAACTGTTGTCCTCGAATGTGCAAAATTTGCACATCTCAAATAGTTCTTTCATTTCTTTCAAATAAAAGGGTGGGGAAGGGGAGAATATAATGAAATATACCAATAGCATGAAGAAATTCCAATAAATGTATGTTACTGGATTTATCATACTATTATGGTGAAGGGAGGTGAGGAATGAAATAAAAAGAAAAGAACATAAAATAAAAGAAGAAATTTGGGAAGAGGAATTTACCTCTTGAGACTTCCTCCTTCGAGAACCTCTTAAGGGGAGAGGTATTGGTATTTTGGGGAGGCTGAGAGATTTTGGACGTGGGGAAGGACCTTGGGGAGAGATTTGGGAAGAATTTAAAGAATTCATGGAGCTTGAGAGGAGTGGAGAGAAGAGGGAGTGAAGGTGGTTTTATAGTGGAGGGGAGGAGGGATTTAATGATATTATAATCCTTAATTTCTTATTTCTTCACAATAAAAAGAATAGTAAGTATTCCATGACCAAGAATAGAAAATGGGTCATGTGAATTCGAACCCTGGGTGGTGACATCAGCCATGAGGCTAGGAATAGTTTATTTATCTTATAATGTATATATACGGCAAATTGCCGTATTTTACTATTCATAAAAAATTCAAGTATTTTTGAAAAAACCAAAAAATTCACCCTAAACATTTATCAATGTGTAGAATCCAAAAATGAAGTCCATTTCTCAAAAATAATTTTCTAAATAATATTATTTTAATATTTAATTAAAATCATAATTTATTATAAAAAACTAGTTTTAAAACACTCATTAACTCATTCTAAAATATAGGTATATCGTACTTCAAACATGAATATTATTTTTATACTTTCCTAGGGGAGGTTACTATTCATTGGGGTATATCACTATTCATAAGGGTATGTTACTATTCATATGGGTATGTTACTATTCACCAAAAAATATTTTTGTTTTATTAGACTCCAAAAAACATCTTGAACACAACCATGTATGTTAGATTTTCAAAATCCCAAACACAGAAGTGAAAAACGTATGTTTAAAGGTAACTTATCACTTAGTAGTTCATTATTATCTGAATTTATGGGATATTTATAAGAAGGGAATTTCCATTAAAAACATTGGGTTGTTACAAGGAACTGATCACTTTATTAAAATTTTTAGGGATAATAATAAGTATAAGAAATCATCCCTAAATTTTGGTAGGTATAGAGTGAGTGTTTTATCAGGAAAATAAATCTGTGACTGGATACTAAAAGTGGAAGTGGTTATTGAATAGATGTTCCTAGAAGTAACAACTCCAACAAGGTGTTTTGGGCCTTATTTGGGGTAACCTGTTACCCAGCAATGGGCCTTACTACGCACCAGTTTTGACACTCTTGGGAGGTAAGATTTCTTAAATTCATAAGATCATTGCAAAACATTATTGAGGGTACAAATAAAATTATAATAAGAATATATGTTATGAAACAGATCCTGGATAACCTGGATTGAAACTTTTGTAATCACGTGATAGGATAAAATTTTCCTTAAAGAGTTTTTTCTTTTGTGTTTAAAGTTTCCTTTTCTGATTATTAGCTAACTATTAATTCCACCTAATTGAAGTTTTTTGTATTAGTTAATGGAGGGAAATAGAATAAAACGTTCCCAAGTCAACATTATAGGGAATTTGAGGATTTCCTAAATGACATTCCAAATCTGATGGGAATAGGTGCTCAAAAAATCATGAAATTACTTTATCAATTAGCTAAAGTTGTGAATAATAACATGAATCATATGGAATGAACTCCTTCAAAGAGATATAATGTTGTCATCGAATCCTTCATGTGGTAAAAGACTCTAGTGTTTAGTGGATCTTCTAATCCCCTCCTCACATAGAAGTTTATTCACTCCATTAAAAATATATTCTTTGTCCCTCAGTGTTGTAAAGATGTGAAATTAGTGATGGAGGTCTTTCATTTTGATGGGGAAGATGATCAGTGGTAGACACTGATCAAAAACACAATGTTAAATAAGATATCTGATTCCATGAATTGGGATGAATTCAAGATAATTTTTTTTAATAAATATTATCCCCAACATCTCTTCCTCTAGATAGAAAGGGAGTTCCTAGAACTTAAGCATAAGGAAGATGAGTTTATCAGGGATTATGAATCAATCATTTCCAGGATTGAATGATATGCCTCTTTCATTATCATGAACAATAATATAAAGGTGGATCACTTCTTTAGTGTACTAAAGATGATTCTACTAAAAGCATTTGAGATTTGAGAATTCAATAATTATAAGGAGATTTTCTTTTGTTCCCTCAAGGTTGAAATTGAGATGTGATAATTTGAATGGTCTTGTGGACCTAGTTAAAAGAAGTGGAAAAATTAATCTAATATGGGTGGATCAGAAATTAAATCCCATTATGGAAAAAAGACCAAATATCCCACATGCCCAAATTATGGGAATAAGATTCCTAGGAACTGTCTAATGGGAACCTAGAGATTTGTAAAATGTTGAAAAATGGGTCATATACCTAATATCATCTGAAGGGATGTGAATAATCTAACTAATTTGGAAGAAAAAAGGAAGGTTCATATCAATGTTCAGCTAATACTAATGTCATTCAACTAAAAGGAACACGGTCATTTGTTAATCCAATTCACTATTCTAAGGGTTGTTAGAGCCAATCAACAACAACTGACAAAGAAACAAGGAATGTATTATTCTATCACTACTGATGATGTGGAGTCGGAAAATGATGTGGTGAATTGTAGGAAAGATTTTCATTCAAGGATATAAAACATACTATTTGTTTTTGGTTCTACACATTCATTCATATCTTTCAAGTTTAGTATAATTATTAAAACTCCAGCACAAAATTTGGAGATTAAATTATCTATGAGAAAAACTAATGGGTCAATTATTGTGTCTAAATTACATAACTCCTTCCTGGTTAACATATATGGAATGAACCTGTAACAACCCAAGCTTCTATGATACGCTTCACTTTGAATCATACAATAGTGTGTGTTGTATGAAACTCCGAGTTCTAACACACCACAAAAATCAAACTAGCTGTTATGAATAATAAAACCAACATTTTAAAATTTTATAATTTTTATCTTTCAAAATGGACCTCATTTTTGGATTTGGAATATCGAAATTAGCCTAGGGTGAATATTTGGTATTTTTCAGAAAACATTAATGTTTTTAATGAATAGTGAAAACACTGAGTCATAGTTTAAAACCGAATTTTTATTTAAATAATAATTTATTTTTGTTTAAATTATTTTAGGTCAAAATTTATACATAATACCTATATAATTTCAATGTAATTCATTTTGTTCAGTTTATAATAATTTTAGATATATAAAAATTTTATTGAACTTTTTACCATCTTTTACCTACATCCTAGGAGTATTTGAAAATTTACATAAAACTAAATTGTACCGCTTCTATGAGTTGAATTTTGAAAATCCTAGACACATGGTTAATATCAAGGAGTAAAATTTGGTTCAATAAGATAAAAATAATTTTTGGTGAATAATAACTTTTTGCTTTTATTTACCATGGTTAAAAGTAAATAGGGTAATTAAGGGTAAAAATGATATTATTATTACCCTAACACATGTCCTAATTCAATTGGATAAGTATAATTCCACCAAAAACAACCTTAAGAATAAAATATGAACCTATTTGGTCCACATGGATTAGATTAGGACATTCATTATTATTTTATTCAAAGAAGAGTTAAAAGTGTTAAATTCAATGTTTAATAACTAATCCATTTTTAATATAGGGTTACACATAATATAAATTTGGCTATAAATATTAATTATAAAGCTAAAAATATTTCCTACATAATTATATTTTATTTATAATTTTTGGAAATTAAATAATTAAATTTATTTATGACACAATGATGATGCAGTAATTGCCGTATTGATGAAATATTAAAATAATTGATATTATAAATATCTAAATAAATGTAATTTGTTACTTTTGAAGAATTAAACTAATTTTCTAGGTTAATATGACATATTGGGGTTGGTTAGATGAATTTTTGTCGAAGTAATAATGTATTTATGATTTTAACAAAAAATAAATACCAAATAGTGTCAAAATTGACATAGAATAGTTTTTAAAATGAATATTATATTATTAATTGATATAATGGTCCTAAAAAACTATGGTTTGGAAAAAAGACTTATATTATAATAGGTGTATCATTAATGAACCACTTGGGGTTATCTCGGAAGTATATAGTATGTTTATTAACCGTATAATATAAAAGTACAAAGAGACATGGCAAATGTCAAACTATATAACTATGAGTTAAATCTAAAAGATAAATTTAATATAGTGACTCAAACCTATCTAAAACCTATTGGTTGAGTGGTTTTCGACCCATACCCACCTTATCCTTTAAATAATCCATTTTTGAGCCATTATAATCCAAAAATAAATTGATTATAAAATAATATTTCTAGCTTTTTCATATGGTTCCCCTCACCCCTCTTATAAAATGGTACTTCCCCTTCTCTCTGATTCACACCATCAAAGCCATTTGGCTTGGCCATCCCCTACCCAAATACCCTCTCAACTATCTTCCCTTCATCCTAGAGGACTTTCTTTAGTCAGAAAGCCAATCTAAGGAGCCCTCTTAATCAAATTAAAAGGAATAATCCGAAGAAGAGGAGGTTAACCAACCCGTGGCCAAGGAAAAGTACAAGGTAAGGGTTTATTTCACATTCTCTTCATTATCCAAGGTTGTTTATACGTAATTATCTAATGGGACATCTTTATCATCCACATCCTTGTCTCTTAGAAAAAAGGTATTTCAAAACATTCCTACTATTTTTAAGACTATGGGTTAAAGTCAAATATACCATTTTTGACTTTTTATTAGATGTTTATAAAAGAATCTTTCCATCATTTTCCAAACAAGGTCCTTTTTAACCTTTTCAACAAAATTAGGGTAATAACGTCTTCTTTTAACTTTTACGGTTTGTGCGGCTATTTTCTGGCATTATAAAATCATCGAAACTTCCATTACAAGCTTATAAGAATATTTTTTCAATAAATTTTTCCTTTATAATTATGTGACTCTTAAATGATTTCAAAATAGAAAGAGATATTTCTCAAAAAAAATTATTTCATCTATGTGAACATCCTTTGATGGATTGTAATATTATTTGATGTTGATATATTATGATACAAAACATCCAGATTTTATTGATGGTTTTGTGATATTCTTGACTGGGATGTGTCTCTTCATACCATTCATGGTTTATGGATAATGTATTGAAATTTCATAATCTAGTTTTAATACGAATGTTTATGTTATATTTCAACCTCTTCTTATGATGAATGTATTGGACTAGTATATTTGGGGTTGGGGATCGTTAAAAGTAAGCCCGCCGGGTTGGGGTCCGGTTACAGCAGACCCTCCGGGATAGAGTCTGGTTACAGAGGCTCTCTAGGATGGAGTTCGGTTATAGATGCTCTCTGGGTTGGAGTCCAGTTATAGAGGCTCTCTAGGATGGAGTCCGGTTATAGAGGCTCTCCCGGTTTGGGTCCAGTTACAGTTAGCCCCTAGGTCCTTGCATGAGGCCTTGACACAGAAATTAAAGTCTGGCATTATGCATTCCATCATTATGAAGTGGCTATTGATATTTCATGTGATTATTCGACTAGTAGAATATTCATGTGATTAAGTAAATGGAATTATTTTGATTTTATCTTTTATATATTTTGCTGAAGTTCAAGTTTAAAAGGATTTTGTTTTAGTTCTATAGATTGCCTCAAATGTTTATTCTTATTTACAAAAGTTTCTGCTATATTGGTATCCTTAACGAGCATCTGATCTCACCCATTTCATTGTTTTATTTTTCCTAGGATGTGAAGATGTATATTATGACTGACTTCTCAAGACAATATATGGGATCTTAGTGTTGTCTATGGAAACAATATTGTTGTAGTTTTCCATTTTATGATGTAATGTAAACCTTATTAATGTATCTAGTACTTCTAAGGCAACTATACTAAATGATCTTTCGAGACTTGATCATTTGTGGTCATGCCAATGATACGTAATAATGCACCGACTTTGGGCTTCTGGGGTTGGGGTGTTACAATTTGTCTCGTAGGAAGTTTATTAAACCATGGAAACTAGATTTAGGTAAACTCTGATTTTAGCACATAGCCCTAAGATAGACTTTGAGTATTAGTATATAAGAACTTTCTAGAATTTTGGTATTGTATAGATTTTATGAGTTTTCCAAGAAATTAATCCCTATCTGGATACGAGTATGTAGAGGCGGCTCTATCACAGATGTACCTAGGGGTAAAACCCTAAAACACCACTTTGAGCTAGATTCGAACGGGAACTGGTGCACAACAATGGGTCTTGTTGCACTCTTGGTTACGACACTCCCAGGGGATATGCTTATGGTAATTCTCATTTTCATTACAAACCATTATGAAGGGTTTATGAGTATATACTTCAACAAAGAAAACATTTTTATGATTATGTATTATATCCATAAACTGTTCAGTTTATGTTAAGTGTTTTACATGTTTGGAATTATGTATTTTGATTCATAAACTATTCTACTATATACCATTGTTTAGAAATGGCACCTAGTGGAAGGAATGGAAACTGTATCAATGAACGCACTCAATATTGGGATTTCCCTCCAACTCAAGATAACTATAGTGGAGCTGGTAATGAAACCGGTGCTGATCAGTTAATCACCATACTGGGACAACACACTCAGGATATGAATAATAAAATTACCCGTATGGAGCACCCTGATCCACAACGTGGAGGATCAATGTTAGATCTCTTCATGAGGCAACAACCACCATCATTATAACGACCCATACTTTACATACATTGTTATTACTTAAAAATTTAAGCACACTTATTACAACATATAACAAAACCAGGAAAGGACCGTATAGGTATAGTGTCTTCAGAAACTGGGAAACATAAACAACTGGTTCATAAAACGTCTACACTATCTCCCATTTATTTCATCATATCTATAGTCCCTTTTGGCATATATTACTTAATAACATTCTTCCTGACCTTGGGAAAGAAAACATACAAAAGGATGATCTCGCTCAGTAAGGGTAAACAAAAGAAATCTCAATTACATCATTTTCATAAGAACATAAATTTTGGAAATCTTAACCTGCAAAAGAGATCATAAATTCATAACATGGGGTAAATCATAGTAGTGAAATGTAATCCCAATAATCATAACATAAAACATGAAACTTTGTGACATACACACATAATCATATAGAATCATTTCTTGGTATTCAACACTCATTGCCAAGACTGTCTTAGCGGACAAAGTCCATTTCTGAACCAAGTTCACTCCTCGTTTCAGTCCTATTTCACTGAACCGGTTTAACCCACCATTCCATCCATGTCTATCTCATGAGATATAAAATTTTTACCCAATTAATTGGAGGGAGATATAGGTCCCACCCATCTCATAATGATACCATTATTATGTGTGCCACAAAATCGTAAATCATACATCATTGCATAACCCATGTAATAAAAATGGGATTCTTAAACATTGTGACATCATAAAACAATTCATATAAGATAAATGAAATCATAAAAATAATTTCATCATAACATAATCAAATCAATGTAATAATAGGGATAGAAAACTAACCGTATATTATCTTAGATGGAAAATAATTTTGATAAAACGCTTGAACTCCATTCTTGAGGAAAATATCATTTCTACTTCAAAAACATTTTCCTTTCTTAACATGTCATACAATTTTAAAATAAAAGAAGTTGATTAAAAATAAACTTGAAAACTTGTAAAGGAATATTCTTGGAAATAATGTTTTAAAAATCCATTCATGCCATATAAGTTAAAAAACATTCTTCTCGTACTTTTGTCAGAAAAGTCAAACAGTACCTCGTACGGAAAATGACAAAAGATTCCTTTCATATCCTTTACTAAAAGCTCACCGATAGGTAAAATTGGATTTAAACAATTGTAGGTGGATGAAAACAATATTACATATTGAGGAAATATGGATGTGGATGATAAAATACACCCTAGTAAATACCAAAGTATAAACAATCTCGGATAAAATGAGATTGTGATATTTTCCCTTACCTTAGGTATAATTTGCTTCGTAAGTGTCTGAACCTCATGTATAATGATTTAAATAATGTTATTGACTTATTCAATAATTACTCTCATTGTTATGATATCATATATGGTCATATTCTTATCTTATTATTAGTAATATTTCATTGCTACTTGTTATTCAGGTGTTTATTACTTTTTGTTCTTATGGGTGTTTTGTCGAATAAATTCATATTCATCCTTTTAGGTTATAGATACCTAATTTCCAGAATGGTATTAGTGTAATATATATCATATTCATTCATTCAATTCATTTATATAATCATTATGCAATGAAGATCAAGTAGAACGAGTCACATCACATTGTGGAGACGTTATTCCGTACGTACGCATGAGCGATGATATTGTTCCGATGATCGTGGAATTGTATTGGAGTGCATGTATACTATTTAAGAATAAATATCAATTTAAAATAATAATATATATTCATTCTTTACACCATTATACCCATCCAAGTAATGTGGTGGTGGAAAATAGATTACACCACGACGTGGAGACGGTATTCCGTACATACGCACGCGTGGTGATTTCATTTTCCGTAGGATGGATAGATGGTGAAATAGGGTCGTTTCATACTTATAATAACATATCAGTATATGAGTGATACTGATGTTATTACTTCATAATGAAACAATTAAAGAAGAAGAATTGGAAGAAGAAATAAAGATGAAAGAATCGGTAACGGACATTACCTCTTCTTTGAAGCGTTTCTTTGAGACCTCCTTTTAGGGCACTAAAATTGGTCTTTAAAGAATACCAGGACCTCTAGGATGTCTCCTGTGAAGTGGAGAGAAGAAATTGTCAGGGGTTGGCCGAGCATGAAGGCTCAAAGTGGTGTGAGGAAGAGAGGGAGGAGGTGCCCTTTTATAAGAGAGGAGAGGGGCACCTTTGGAATAACTAAAAATATTATTTTATTATAAAGCCAAATTCGGTTTTAAAAAGCTCCAAATTGATTTATTTTGACGCTAAGGTGGGTATGGGTCTCAATAATCTCATCCAATAGAATTTATAAAAGTTTATGTTCCTATTTTAACCTTATCATTTAGATTTAACATTAAGTTAAATAAGGTTACTTTTACCGTGTCTTCTTCTGTTCTTACACTATAAGGTTAATAAACTTACTATAACAAGCCAAAAGAACCCCAAGTTGTTTATTTTTAATACATATAACCTTATCTAAGTCATTTTTCCGAACCTATGATTTTTAGGAATAAAATAACAATTAATAATATAATATTTGTTTTTAAAAACTATTTTATGTCAATTTTGACACTATTTAGTAATTTAATTTTGTGAAAATTATAAAAGAATTATTAGTTCAAAAAACATTAATTAAATCAATACTAAAATGTCATATAAATCTATAAAATTAGTGGAATTCATAAAAAGTCTCAAATTACATTTATTTGGTTATTTATAACATCAATTATGTCAATATTTCATTAATAAGATAATTACTCCATCGTCGTTGTGTCATATATAAATTAAATTATTTAATGTCTAAAAATTATAAATAAAATATCATTATGTTGGAAATAGTTTTAGATTTCTAATGAATATTTATAGTCGAATTTATCTTATGTATAACACCATATTGAAAATTATTTAATTATTAAACTTTGATTTTAACTATTTTAACCCTTCTTTAAGTAAATTGATAATAAATGTCCTAATCTAATCCAAGTGGGCCAAAATGGTCATATTTTATTCCTAAGATTGTTTCTGGTCGAATTACACTTTTCCAATAGAATTAGGACATGTGTTAGGGTAATAATAATATCATTTTTACCCTTAATTAACCTATTTACTTTTAACCGTGCTAAATAAAAGTAAAAAGTTACTATTCACAAAAAAATTATTTTCATCTCATTGAACCACATTTTACTTACTGACATCAACCGTTTCTCTTTGATTTTCTAAATTACACTCATAGAAGCGGTAAAATTAAGTATTATGAAAAATTCAGTTTTTTTAACTACCACTTAGTGGTTTCACTATTCATCAAAAATTGAAAGTTTTCAGAAAAATACCAAAATTTCACCATATGCTAATTTCAATATTCCAAATCCAAAAATGAAGTCCATTTTGAGAAATAAAATTTACAAAATTTCAAAAAGTGGGTATTACTATTCATAACGGCTAGTTTTAATAATATTTTAATATCATATCGTTGTTTAGTGAAACTCGGTATTGCGTACGACGCAAGCTATCAAGGAAGGTCGTGGTTGCGTGTAAAGCAAGCCAAGCTAGTTTTGTGTGTAGTGAAAGATTCCTTTGATGATTTATAAAAACAAAATGTGTCTCATAAAAGTCTCGGGTCTTACATTCTACCCCCCTTAAAATGAATTTCACCCTCGAAATTTGTCACTTTGTAACAAAAAGATGAGGATACCTCTCCCTCATCATATCCTCAAGCTCCCATGTAGCTTATTATAATTGGTGGTTCCTCCATAAAACATTCACCAAGCGACTGGTCTTGTTTCGTAGGACTTTTTCACTATGATCCAGAATCTCTATCGGTTTTTCTTCATAAGAAAGATCTTGCTCCAGTGGTACAACTTCTGAGCTGAGTACATGTGAAGGATCTGGTGTGTACTTTCTCAGGAGAGATACATGGAATACATCATGAACTTGAGAGAGATTCGGTTGAATTGCCAATCGGTAAGCTACCTTTCCAACACGATCTAGTATTTCGAAAGGACCGATATATCTAGGGCTCAACTTCCCCTTCTTTCCAAATATCATGACCCTCTTCCCGGGAGTTATTCGTAAGAACACTTTATCACCCACTTCAAACTCTAGGTCTTTTCTTCGGTTGCCGGCATAACTTTTTTGTCGACTCTGAGCTGCTCTTATGTGTTGTTGAATAGATCAGACCTTTTCTGTCTTCTCATCAACAAGATCAGGTCTTAATAGCTTTCTTTCCCCAACTTCATCCCAGCAAGTTGGAGTCCTGCATTTCTTTTCATAGAGAGCTTCATAAGGAGACATCTAAATACTGGAGTGAAAGCTATTATTATAAGAAAATTCTACCAAAGGTATGTGTTGATCCCAACCACCTTTTAAATCCATAGGGAAAGCTCTCAACATATCTTCTAGAGTTTGAATTGTTCTCTCAGACTGAACGTCTGTCTGAAGATGATAAGAAGTGATGAAACACAACTTTGTATCCATAGTATGCTGAAGACTTCGCCAGAACATTGAGGTAAACCTCGGGTCCCGGTCAGATATAATAGAAAGCGGTACTCCATGTAATATTAACACTTCCTTCACATATATCCTGGAAAGCTGATCCAGAGAGAAATCCTCTCTAATAACAATGAAGTGTGCGGAATTTGTAAGATGATAAACTATGACCCAGATAGCATTATTGCCTTTGGATGTTTTAGGAAGTCCTGTGGCAAAGTCCATAGTGATGTTTTCCCATTTCCATTCGGGTATGGGTAATGGTTGTAACATCCCCTTAGACTTCTGTCTCTCATCTTTAACTTGCTGACAAAGAAAGCATCGAGAGACATATTTAGCGACATCTCTTTTCATGTCATCCCACCAGAAGTACTCTTTCATGTCCCTATACATCTTCGTGCTTCCAGGATGAATAGAGAATGAAGAACTATGAGCCTCATCCAGCAGCTCCTTCTTTAATTCGGGGATGGGAGGAACACAATCCTAATTCCTGAACTTTATTATCCCTTCACAATCAAGGTTGAATTTAGGAACATTCCTCGCCTTCTTTTGTAACTCGACATCTTCTTTCTGTGCCTCTTTAATCTTCACATGTATAGATGGTTGAACATTCATTTGAGAAAGATAAGATTTTTCCCTTTCCATTATAATTCCAAGATCCATCCTTTGTAAATCCATAAATATTGGATCTTTTGTGATCCTCATCATGGATAAACTGGCATGGTCTTGTCGACTTAATTCATCTTCCACCGTGTTTCCTTTCCTAGGGTGGTAATGGATTGAGCAGTCGTAATCCTTAATCAGCTCCAACCATTTTTTTTGGCGCATATTCAGCACCTTTTGTGTGAAAATATACTTTTAACTTTTATGATCAGTATAAATATCACACCTTTCACCATAAAGGTAATGCCTCCAAATCTTTAATGCAAATATTACCATAGCTAACTCCAAATCATGAGTTGGGTAATTTTTCTCATGGATTTTCAACTGTCGTGAGGCATAAGCAATCAGCATATCATTTTTCATAAGAACACACCCCAATCCCTTCTTGGATACATCACTATAGATCACAAACCTTTCTCCACTACAAGTCAGTATGAGCACAGGTGCACTGGATAACCTTCTTTTCAACTCCTTGAAATTATTTTCACATTCTTCCGTCCAAACAAACTTAACTCCTTTCTGAGTCAACCTGGTGAGTGGATTAGATAATCATGAAAAATCATTCACAAAATGTCGATAATATCCATCCAAACCAAGAAAACTTCGGATCTCAGTTACTGTTGTTGGTCTCGACCATCTTTCGATAACCTCTATTTTTGGAGGATCCACAGATATCCCCTCTTTTGAGATTATGTGACCCAAAAATGAAACTTTTTGAAGCCAAAATTCACACTTGGTAAATTTGGCATAAATATTCTCCTTTCTCAGGGTATTTAATATAATTCTCAGGTGATCTTCATGTTCTTCCTTTCCCATTGAATATACCAGAATATCGTCTATAAAGACTACCACAAACTGACCAAGATAGTCTCTAAAGTGTCTATTCATCAGATCCATGAAGATAGAAGGGGCATTAGTAAGACCAAATGGCATCACTATAAATTCAAAGTGTCAATACCATGTACGGAAAGCCGTCTTTGGTATATCCTCCCTTTTGACCCTTAATTGATGATACCCTGAATGAAGATCAATCTTGGAAAAGTATTGAGCTCTGTGTAGTTGGTCAAATACATCATCAATGCATGGGAGAGGATATTTGTTCTTGATAGTGATCTTGTTAAGTTCTCGATAATCAATGCAGAGTCTCATTGATCCATATTTCTTCTTAACAAACAGAACAAGTGCTCCCCAAGGTAACACACTTGGGCGTATGAACCCCTTATCAAGATTCTCTTGGAGTTTTTCTTCAATTTTTACAACTCAATTGGGGCCATTCTATAAGGTGTCTTTGAAATAGGCAAAGCACTCGGTACAAGTTCTATTGAAAACTCACCTTCATGATTTGGTGGAAGACCCGACAATTACTCCGTAAAGACATCATCAAACTCTCGTACAATGTTCATATTCTTAATTGTGAGTCTCTCACCAACCATTTGAGATAAATAACCTTCATTTAGTGGAATCAAGACCCATAAGATGGAAGAAATTTTCATTGGAAGGTTATGTTCATCCTTGCATTGATAGACGATCATAGATTGATCTGGAATATGAAATGTGACTTTCCTTATTTGGCAATTGATATGAGCTCCATATAAATAAAGCCAATCCATGAAATGAATCACATCAAATTCCACTATAGGAAGGATCACAAGATTTGCAGGAAGCACTTTCCCACATACATCAATCAGGGAAGAATTATAAACTTTTGATGCGACTATTGTGCCATTAGGTGTTGTCACTGCTAACTCAACATCTAATTGTTGAGGTAGTATGGTGATACCCTTAGAAAAATCTTCAGCAATAAAAGATTGGGTGGATCCAGAATCAAATAAACCATTTCCTACTTTAGAGTGGATGGTAAGTGTACCTTTCACCGCATCATTATCATACTCCACATCACTGATAGAAATTGCATGTGACTTTCCTTTATCTTTAGCCTTAAGAGTTTGTTGACGTCGACCATCATCATCAACCCTTGGATTAGGCCATTTATTGGCATAATACTCAATCTCCTTGCACTTGAAACATTGAAGTGTAGAAGGGTCATTCTGTGTATCCATTCCTTTGTTTTCATCATTAGACATTCTTCCCATCATTGCGGCATTCAAATGCCCGATGACCATCCTTTCCACATTTGAAACATTTAATTGTCCCTTTAAGACAACTCCATTTATATTTCTTTCCAAACTTTGAGCATAAGGGAAAGCTCATATTCTTTTCTGTGTGCTCGTTATATTTTCCTCTGAATTCCATTTTCCTCTTCTTATCAAACCCATATGACTGATGGGTTACTCCAATCTCCATCTCAACTTTGAGAGCACATCGAACAATTTCCTCGTAGCTATTGAAGTCCCTTATGGCTAAGGCCCATCGAAGATTTGGTTTTAAGCCACTAAAGAATCGATCGATCTTACTCTCAGGTTGGATAATAATACCAAAATGGTACCTTCCAAGTCTTGTAAAATTTGCTTCATAGGTACCAATAGATTCATCATCCTTTTTCTTCAGTTCAAGAAAATCCTTCTCCATCTTTTTTCGGAGAATATGAGTGAAGTACTTATTGAAAAATAAGTTCTTGAACTTGTCACATTCCATGGACTCAACTTCATCCCTTTTCCTCATATTCTTAATAATATTCCACCATTGATCAGCTTCACCTTCCAAACGATATACTGCTAAGATGACATTATCATGTTCAGAACATTGAAGAATAGAAAATATCTTTTCAGTAGTACTAATCCATTGTTCAGCAACTAATGGATCAGTAGACCCGCTGAAAGAAGGTGGGCGCTGCCTCATGAAGGATTCAACAGAATGTTGCTCCTTCCATTGCTCGTTTGGAAGTCCTACATGATTCATAGCTTGAGAATGTTTTGTGAGCATGGCTACAAGATTTTTCATTCCAGCTCCCATAACATTTGGTTGCTCAGGGGGACAATCATTGCATTGCCCGTCGCATTCCGCATTAACACGGTTCCTTCGAGTTCCAGCCATTGACTAAAACCAAGAAGAATAGTGTGATACAAACTAATTATAATAGGAAAACCACATAATAAAGAATAAAATTTCACACTTAAGGTCTTATACTAGGTTATTCATATCCATTTCTAAAACACTAAGATTGTGTTCTATGCTTAGACATATCCTTAGGGTTCTTACTAAGGCTTTCACATCCTAGTTTACAAAGGTTGACTATAACTTTCCTCTGATACCAACTACAATGACCCATACTTTACATACATTGTTATTACTTTAAAATTGAAGCACACTTATTACAACATATAAAAAAATCAGGAAAGGACCAGATAGGTAAGTGTCTTTAGAAACTGGGAAACATAAACAACTGGTTCATAAAGAATCTACACTGTCTCCCATTTATTTCATCATATCTATAGTCCCTTTTGGCATATCTTACTTAATAACCTTCTTCCTGACCTGGGGAAAGAAAACATACAAAAGGATGAGCTCAAATTCTCAGTAAGGGAAAATAAAAGAAATCTCAATTACATCATTTTTATAAGAACATAACTTTTGGAAATATTAACCTTCAAAAGAGATCATAAATTCATAACATGGTGTAAATCATAGTAGTGAAATGCAATCCCAATAATCATATCTTAAAACATGAAACTTTGTGGCATACACACATAATCATAGAGAATCATTTCATAGTAGTCAAGACTCATTGACAAGACTATCTTAGCGGACAAAGCCCATTTCTGAACCGAGTTCACTCCTCATTTCAGTCCTGTTTCACTGAACCGGTTTAACCCACCATTCCAGCCATGTCTATCTCATGAGATATAAAATCATTACCCAATGAATTGGAGGGAGATATAGGTCCCACCCATCTCATAATGATACCATTCTTATGTGTGCCACAAAATCATAAATCATACATCATTGCATAACCCATGTAATAAAAATGGGATTCTTAAACATTGTGACATCATAAAAAAATTCATATAAGATAAATGAATTCATAAAAATAATTCCATCACAACATAATCAAATCAATGTAATAATAGGGACAGAAACATAACCCTATATTATCATAGATGGAAAATAATTTTGATAAAACACTTGAACTCCATTCTTGAGGAAAATATCCTTTCTACTTCAATAACATTTTCCCTTCTTAACATGTCATACAATTTTTAAATAAAATAAGTTGATTAAAAATAAACTTGAAAACTTGTAATGGAAGCTTCTTGGAAATAATTTTATAAAAATCCATTCATGTCGTATAAGATAAAGAAACATTTTTCTCGTACTTTTTTCGAAAAAGTCAAAAAGTACCTCGTACGAAAAATGACAAAAGATTACTTTCATATCTTTTACTAAAAACTCACCGATGGGTAAAATTGGATTTAAAAAATTGTAGGTGGATGGAAACAATATTACATATTGAGGAAACATGGATGTGGATGATAAAATACACCCCAGTAAATACCAAAGTATAAACAATCTCGGATAAAACGAGATTGTTATATTTTCCCTTACCTTAGGTCCGATTTGCTTCGAAAGTGTCTGAACCTCCTGTATAATGATTTAAATAATGTTATTGAATTATTTAAGAATAATACTCCTTGTTATGATATCCTATATGGTCATATTCTTGACTTATTATTAGTAATATTTCATTGCTACTTGTTATTCGGGTATTTATTACTTTTTGTTCTTATGCATGTTTTGTCGAATAAATTCATATTCTTCTTTTTAGGTTATAGATACCTCATTTAAATAATATTATTAGGGTAATATATATCATATTTATTCATTCAATTCATTTATATAATCATTATGCAATGAAGATCATGTAGAACGAGTAGCATCACATCGTGGAGACGGTATTCCGTACGTACGCACGAGCGATGATAACATTCCCATGATCGTGGAATTGTATTTGAGTGTATTTATACTATTTTAGAATCAATATCAATTTACAATAATCATATATTTTCATTCTTTACACCATTATACCCATCCAAGTAAGGTGGTGGTGGAAAATAGATTACACCACGGCGTGGAGACGATATTCCGTACGTACGCACGCGCGGTGATTTCATTTTCCGTAGGATGGATAGATGGTGAAATAGGGTTGTTTCATAGTTATAATAACATATCAGTATATGAGTGATACTTATGTTATTACTTCATAATGAAAAAACTAAAGAAGAAGAAGTGGAAGAAGAAATAAAGATGAAAGAATCAGTAACGGACATTACCTCTTCTTTGAAGCGTTTCTTTGAGACCTCCTTTTAGGGAACTAAAATTGGTCTTTGAAGAAGACCAGGACCTCTAGGATGTCTCTATGGAAGTGGAGAGAAGAAATTGGCAGTGTTTGGTCGAGACTGAAGGCTCAAAGTGGTGTGAGGAAGAGAGGGAGGAGGTGCCCTTTTATAAGGGTGGAGAGGGGCACCTTTGGAATAACTAAAAATATTATTTTATTATAAATCCAAATTCGGTTTTAAATAGCTCCAAATTGATTTATTTAGAATCTAAGGTAGGGATGGTTCCAAATCCTCTAATCCAATAGAATTTAGACAAGTTTATGTTCCTATTTTTTCCTTATCATTTAGATTTAACATTAAGTTAAATAATTTTACTTTTACCGTGTCTTCTGGTGTTCATACACTATAAGGTTAATAAACATACTATAACAAGCCAAAAGAACCCCAATTTGTTTATTATTAATATATATAACCTTATTTGAGTCATTTTTCCAAACCATAAATTTTTAGGAATAACATAACAATTAATAATATAATATTTGTTTTTAAAAACTATTTTATGTCAATTTTGACACTATTTAGTAAATGATTTTTTTGAAAATCATAAAAGAATTATTAGTTCGAAATAAGTTAATTAACTCAATACTAACATGTCATATTAACCTAGAAAATTATTTTAATTCATATAAAGTCTAAAATTACATTTATTTGGGTATTTATAACATCAATTATGTCAATATTTCATTAAGAAGATAATTACTACATCATCGTTGTATCATAAATAAATTAAATTATTTAATCTCTAAAAATTATAAATAAATTACCATTATGTTGGAAATCGTTTTATCTTTCTAATTAATATTTATAGTCGAATTTATATTATGTATAAACCCATATTAAAAATGATTTAATTATTAAACGTTGATTTTAACTATTTTAACCCTTCTTTAAGTAAATTGATAATAAATGTCCTAATCTAATCCAAGTGGGCCTAAATGGTCATATTTTATTCCTAATATTGTTTTTGGTCGAATTACACTTTTCCAATAGAATTAGGACATGTGTTAGGGTAATAATAATATCATTTTTACCCTTAATTACCCTATTTACTTTTAACCGTGGTAAATAAAAGTAAAAGGTTACTATTCACACAAAAATTATTTTCATCTCATTGAACCAAATTTTACTTACTAACAGCAACCGTGTCTCACGGATTTTTAAAATTCCACTCACAGAAGCAGTAAAATTAAGTTTTATGAAAAAATCAGTTTTTTTAACTACCACTTAGTGGTTTCACTATTCATCAAAAATTGAAAGTTTTCAGAAAAATACCAAAATTTCACCCTAGGATAATTTCGATATTCCGAATCCAAAAATGAAGTCCATTTTTTAAAAATAAAATTTTCAAAATTTCAAAAATTTGTTATTACTATTCATAACAGCTAGTTTTAATAATATTTTAATAGCATATCGTTGTTTAGTGAAACTCGGTATTGCGTACAACACAAGCTATTGACGAAGGCCGTGGTTACGTTTAAAGCAAGCCAAGCTAGTGTTGTGTGTAGTGAAATATTCCTTTGATGATTTATAAAAACAAAATATTTCTCATAAAAGTCTCGGGTGTTACAATGATTCAATGGGGGTACAAATCTACAAGTAGCTAAGCAATGGATAAATTCCCTAGAGAAAATATTCCACGCCTTGGGGAATTGTGAAAGGGAAAAAGTTGTCATGGCATTTTACCACCTCACTGGAGATGCTGATCAATTGTGGTCATTGATTCAAAACACATAAGAAGATGAGGAAGTATCAAATATGGAATGGAGGGAGTTTAAAGAAATTTTCGTAGAAAAATACTTTCCTCATGACCATCGAGCGAATATGGAAAGACAATTTCTAAGTCTAAGTAAAAAGGAGGATGAAAATGTCTACAAGTATGAATCTAACCTTACAAGGTTAGCAAGACATGCTGCAAATTATATACGTAACCCAAGAAGTAATATTGACTGTTTCGTTGATGGGTTAAAACCATTTCTCCATCGAGAATTTGTATCACAATCCTTTTTATCGTACGAAGATATAGTCTCATGTGCTATCAAGATAGAAAAGGAATTCTTTAAATCTTATGACAATAAAGTAAAGCAAGAGAATAAGAGAATGGTGGAGCAAGAGATAGTTAAAGGGGAAAAGGGAAAGAAGTATTTTCCATTATGTGATAATTGTGGGAAAAAACACCCCAATACTTGCCTAAAAGGAATTGGAGTTTGTTACAGGTGTGGTGAAAGAGGCCACCAAGCTCGTGATTTCAAGGGGAAGAAAGAGGTTGTCAATGTTGAATGATACAACTGTACAGAAATGGGGCATTATGATAAGGAATTCCCAAAGCGTTAAAGAAAATTACCTCAGAAAAGGAAAATGGATCAAGACCAATATTTTGTTGTTACTACAGTTAAAGTGGATTAATTAATGTATTTGTGTTTTTGGAATCAAGGAGTATATTCTGGTTATAAGA
The DNA here is from genome assembly GCA_963277665.1 of Viscum album. Classification (NCBI taxonomy): domain Eukaryota; kingdom Viridiplantae; phylum Streptophyta; class Magnoliopsida; order Santalales; family Viscaceae; genus Viscum; species Viscum album. The sequence continues at coordinate 1,095,362,909 of OY728159.1, read as the reverse complement.
ATAATGTGATAAATATAAGTATTGTATTGTAGTACTTGTTGTTTTCATTAAAGATTTAATATGACTAAGTTGTCAAATTTTCAGTATGTGACAATAAGATAGATGTTACTTTGTTTAGGAAATCTGATGTTACAATAGATTTTAGAATTTAGATACCTTTTACAGAGTGTCTAGATAGATATATTTGGGATAACTATAATGGTTGGAATGGATTAAGTTGAACTTTGGATAGTATTGTTTAAGTATAAAACATTTCTTATGATTATTTTTGAAAAAGGACAACATGTAGGTCAGGCGATAACCTGGCATGACGAACAAGGCTGTAGGAATCGAACCCACATCTATAGTGTGATAGGCCTTTATTACCTACCACTAGCCTACAGGAAGTCCCTGGTTATTAAAAATAATTTTCCTTCTATTAAATGGTATGGGTTAATATTTTTAACCTTATACGATTAGGATAAATATAATAATTTTTGGGTTCTATTATCTTTTGGAATGAAAAATGAGTTGTGGTAGAAATTAGTTGAAGGATGAAACTTTAATTTTCAAGTATATATATATATATATATATATTTCTCTTATTTTATGAATCAATTAATTCTTAAACATTAGGGAAGGGATATTAAAACCAAAAATGTGTAATCTTAATACCTTGTATTTTGTTGATCAGATGATATTTTAAATCATCACAGATTGATGGATTTGAGGCCCTCAATTTTACACTTGTTTATGATTGATGATCTGAATCACTCCCTATAAATATTTACGTTTTACTCTAATTACTTTTCTATAATTTCCACTAATGTTCTCCTATTCAGAAGCCTAATTTTGTGGTGACTTTCTCATTTCCATTTCCCTCTTATTAAAGCTAAATTTTATTAACCTTATTTTCGTTGTGGGTTTTTCACAATGTAATTTTCTATTTACAACCTTTTATTTTCAAAGAACAAATTAAAATTGCGAGGATGAAATTTATTGAAGGAGTGGAGAATGTAACACCCCAAGCTTCCATGATATGCTTCGCTTTGAATAATACAATATTGTGTGTTGTATTCAACTCAAAGTTCTAACACACCACAAAAAAGCAAACTAGCTGTTATGAATAGTAATACCCACTTGTTGAAGTATTATAAATTTTATCTTTCAAAATGGACCTCATTTTTGGATTTGGAATATTAATATTTTCCTAGGGTGAATTTTTGGTATTTTTCTGAAAAATTTCAATTTTTAATGAATAGTGAAAAACACCGAGTCATAGTTTAAAACCCAATTTCTATTTAAATAATTATTTATTTTATTTAAATTTATTTTAGGTCAAAATAGATACATTATACATATATAAGTTCAATTTAATTCATTGGAGTCAGTTTATAATAATTTTAGATATATAAAAATTTTATTGAACTTTTTACCGTCTTTTACCTTCCTCCTAGGAGTATTTGCAAATTTACATAAAAATAAATTTTACCACTTATGTGAGTTGAATTTCAAAAATCCGAGAGACACGGTTAATGTCATGGAGAAAAATGTGGTTTAATAAGATAAAAATAATTTTTGGTGAATATTAACTTTTTTCTTTTATTTACCACGATTAAAAGTAAATAGGGTAATTAAGGGTAAAAATGATATTATTATTACCCTAACTCATGTCCTAATTCTATTGTATAAGTATAATTAGACCCAAAACAACCTTAGGAATAAAATATGAACCTCTTTGGTCCACTTGGATTAGATTAGGACATTTATTATTATTTAATTCAAAGAAGAGTTAAAAGTTTTAAATTCAATGTTTAATAACTAAACAATTTTTAATATAAGGTGAAACATAAGATAAATTCAACTATAAAAATCCATTAGAAAGATAAAAAGTTTTCCTACATAATTTTATTTTATCTATAAATTTTAGACATTAAATAATTAAATTTATTTATGACCCAATGACAATGTATTAATTACCGTATTATTGAAATATTAAAATAATTGATATTATAAATATCTAAATAAATGTAATTCTTGACTTTTGATGAATTCCACTAATTTTATAGGTTAATATGACATATTGGGGTTGGTTATATTAATTGTTTTCTAAGTAATAATGCAGTTATTATTTTAACAAAAAATAAATACCAAATAGTGTCAAAATTGACATAAAATAGTTTTTAAAATGAATATTATATTATTAATTGATATAATGGTCCTAAAAATCTATTTCTCGAACAAAAGACTTATATGATGATATTTTTATCATTAATGAACCACTTGGGGTTCTCTTGGAAGTATATAGTATGTTTATTAACCATATAATATGAAAATACAAAGAGATGTGGTAAATGTCAAACTATTTAACTTTGATTTAAATCTAAAAGATAAAGCTAATATAGTGACACAAACCTGTATAAAAACTATTGTTTGAGTGGTTTTCCACCCATACCCACATTATCCTTTAAATAATCAATTTTGAGCCATTAGAAAACGATAATGATTTTATTTTAAAATAATATTTCTTGTTTTTTCAAAGGTGCCCCTCACCCCTCTTATAAAAGGGAACTTCTCGTTCTCTCTAATTCACACCTTCAAGGACATTTGGCTGGCCAAACCCTGCCCAAATACCCTCTCAACTATCCTCCCTTAATCCTAGAGGAATTTTTTTAGTCATAAAGTCAATCTATAGAGCCCTTTTGATTAGATCAAAAGGAAGAACCCAAAGAAGAGGAGGTTAACCTACCCTCGACCAAGGAAAAGTACACGATAAGGGTTTATTTCACAATCTCTTCATTATCTAAGGTTGTTTATAAGTAATTTTATACTTGGACTAATTTATCATCCACATCAATGTTTCTTATAAAAAAATTATTTCAAAACATTCTTAATATTTTATAGACTATGGGTTAAAGTCATTTATACACTTGTTGACTTTTTATAAGTTGTTTATAAAGGAATCTTTCCGTCGTTTTCCAAACAAGGTCCTTTTTTACCTATTCGAAAAAATTAAGGTAAGAATTTCTTTTTTTAACTTATACGGCAGGTGTAGCTATTTTCCACCATTATAAAATTGTCAAAGCTTCCCTTATAATATTATAAGAATATTTTCAAAATAAATATTTCCTTTATAATTTTATGACTCTTAAATGCGTTTATAAAAGAAAGAGATATTTCTCAAAAAAATGTTCTGATTTCATCTATTAAAAAATCCTTTGATGGATTGTAAGATTATTTGATGTTAATTTATTATGATACAAAACATCCATATTGTATTGAAGGTTTTGTGATATGTTTGACTGTGGATGTGTTATTTCATACCATTAATGGTTTGTGGATAATGTATTGAAATTTCGTATGCTAGATTTAATATTAATGTTTCTGTTGTATTTCAACCTCTTAATATGTTGAATGTATTGGACTCGTATGTTCCGGGTTGGGGACCGTTATAAGTAAACCCTTTGGGTTCGGGTCCGGTTACAGCAGACCCTTCAGGATGGAGTCCGGTTACAGAGGCTCTACGGGATGGAGTCCTATTATAGAGGCCCTCCGGGTTGGAGTCTAGTTATAGAGGATCTCTGGTATAGATTCCGGTTACAGAGGCTCTCCGGGTTTGGGTGTGGTTACATTTATCCCCTAGGTCCTTGCATGATGCCTTGACATAGAAATTAAACTCCGACATTATGCATTTCATCATTATGAAGTGGCTATTGATATTGCATGTGATTATTTTACTAGTAGAATATCTATGTGAGTAAGTAAATGGAATTATTTTGATTTTATATTTGCCATATTTTTCTGAAGTTCAAGTTTAAAAGGATTTTGTTTTTGTTATATACATTTCCTTAAATGTTAATTCTTATTTATGAATGTTTCTACTATGTTGTTATCCTTACAGAGCATCTGATCTCACCCCTTTCTATATTTTATTTTTCCCAGGATGTGAAGAAGTATATTATGACTGACATGCAGGGACATTCTATGGGATCTCAGTGTTGCCTATGGAAAAACTTTTATTGTAGTTTTCCATTTTATGATGTAATGTAAGCCTTATTAATGTGTCTATTACTCCCAAGGCTACTAAACTAAACGATCTTTTGAGACTTGATCCTTTTTTATAATGCCAATGATGTGTAATAATGCACTGAATCTGGGCTTTTGGGGTTGGGGTGTTACAGAACCTCCAAGAAAATTTTATCATTCACCCATTCGTAGATATTTATGTTATTTCAGGCGTGGATTGGCTATCTTTAGGTAATTACAACATCAACTATCGGGAAAGGGAGATCACTCTTCACATCCTGAAGCATCCTCTAATTCTTTACAAGTGTAAAGAGGAAGATGAATCTTCAAAAAAATCATTATCTCATGTGAGGATATTACTACACAATGAGAAATGATATCTTTCTGAAATTATAGAGATAATGGAGATGATCATGCTTGATGAAATTCCCATCAAAAGGGATTACACTGATATATTCTCAAAAAAACTACACATTCTTCCCCCTGAATAAAATGTTGAGTTCCCAATTGTAATTATGCATGAATATCTGCCTATATTCATGACACATTATATAATGGTCATCGTTGAGATAGAAAAACTAATGATGTGTTTATATAAGAATCTGGAAAAGGGTTTTATATACCCCAGGGCTCCACCATATTGATCTCCCGTCCTCTTCATCAAGAAGTACATATCAACGCACCTCTACATAGATTATCATGAGCTAACTAAAATCATGAGAAAGAACAAGTATCCCCTACCATGTATACATGACTTGTCTGGTCACTTATGTGGGGATAGTTATTTCTATAAGGTGGACCACCGGTCAAGATATCACTAATTAAAGGTGAGGAAGGAAGATATTCCCAAGACTTCCTTTTGAATGAGGTGTGGAAACCATGAGTTCTAATTGATACCCTTTTAACTCAGCAATTCTTTAGAAATTTTAGTTTATTTAATGAAATGATTCTTTTGATATTACCTCAACAAATTCAGGGTAGTCTTTATCGATGAAATTATGATATACTCCCAAAGCACTGAGGAACATGAAGAGAATTTGAATACTATGCTAAAAACATTGTAAAAGTAGAAAATTTATGAAAATTATTATAAATTTGAGTTATGGATGGAGTAAGTATCATTATTGGGTCATGTTATCACCATTAAAGAAATATATATAGACCATACCAAGATAATGGTAATCATAGAGTGGACTAGGACAACATCTAAAATAGAGATCTATAGATATCTTGGTCTATACTGGAATAACCAATGATTTATTGAATAAATTATCATTATTTTAAAACAAAAAATCATTCTGATGTGGATGATAGTGATGTTTTTGTGGACTCAAGAATGTGAAGAAATCTATAAGGAGCTCAAAAAGAGGCCTATCATAGCGTTGGTACATATAATATCGATAATTTCAGAACTCTTAGTGGTATACAAGGGTGATTCAAAGAAAGGATTAGGAAGTATACTAATGATAAATGATAAATTGATCACCTACACCTCAATGAAGTTGAAACTTCCTGAGAAATATTATCCTACACATGATATAGAGTTAAAAGCTATGATCTTTGCATTGAATATATATATAATTATCTCTTTTGGGAGAAGTGAGAGATATAATGATCATAAGAGTCTCAAATATTTATGAAAATTGAATGATATTAATGTGTTCTAGTGAAGATGGTGAGATATCATCATGTATTATGACCTCTCAATACACTACCTTAATAGAATGGAAAAAGAGTGGTGGATTCTCAATGTAGAATGGATCATGCATATTTATCAATGATGATAATTGGGAAGGATCCAATATTCTTAGGATTAAAAATGATTGTCAATGGAATCATTAAGGTAAGAATATCATAAATCCTTTCTCAAATGATTACTCAACCATTCCTTATGGGGAAATTAAAGGATGATCAAATAATGATGAGGAGGTTCAAATAAGGGTGGAAGCTATCCAAAATGGGAAATCCATCATGTTCAAGATCGGTGATGATGGATTCATAATATTTGGGTAAATACTATGTGTAAAATCTATTCTAGAGGTAAATAAATATATTTTTAATTACTCCCATAGCTCAACATTCTCTATTCACCCTTGGATAACAAAGATGTATCTAGATCTCTTGGAGAAATTTTGGTCAGACATTTTGAAAAAAGAGATAACAGAATATACATCAAAGTTAAAGCTATGTTAGTAAGTAAAGGTAGAAAGGAAAAAATTATAAAGGTATTATGAAACCATTACCCAAACCAACATGGGAATGGGAAAATCTCCATTGACTTTTTCATTGGATATCCAAAGAAATCTAGAGGAAGAAATTTTATTGGGGTTTTGTGGATCATCTTACAAAGATAGCTCACTTTATTTCAATTCGATAGGACTTATAACTATATCAAATAGAATGGATATACTTCAAAGAAGTGGTAAGGATTCATGGAGTATCACAATCTATTATTTCTGACTGAGATCTGATATTCACCTCCATGTTCTAGAAAAGTCTCCAACATTCTCTAAGAACAGAGTTGAACTTCATTATGGCCTATCATCATCAAACCGATGGCCAATCTGACAGTAAAAGTCATACACTATAATACATGTTAACAGAATGTTATATATACTTCAATGGAGGATGGGACCAATATCTTCCAATTTTTAAATAATCTTACAATAATAGATTTCACTCACATATCCAAATATCTTCATATGAACCCCTTTATGGGAAAAGGTGTAGAACACTGGCATACTGGGATGAAGTAGGTGAACATAAGATAATATGTCCTAAAATAGTTGAAGAAATAGTAGAGAAGGTGAAAACCATTCAGCAACACATCACGACATCCCAAAGTAGAAAAAAGATCAATGTAGAAAATCATTGATAGGACCTGGAGTTTAAGGATGGATACATGTTATTCTTATATATTTCTCCATGGAAGAGGATCATGAGATTTGTGAATAAGGGTAAGCTAATTCCCATACACATCATCCCCATATAGATCCCTGATCATGTTATATTTTTGGCTTATTGACTATCAATTACCCCAACCATGTATCAGGTATATGATGTACTCCATGTATCCCTATTAATGAAGTACATATCAGATCCTTCACATGTACTAACTTCAGAGGTGGTGTAGTTGGAGAATGTTCACTATTACAAAGATAATACAATGAGGATTTTGGATAATAGATATAATGTTCTATACAACAAGACCACTCACCAGGTCAAAGTACATTGGTAAAACCATAAGTATGAAAAGGAATCATGGTAACCATAGAATGTGGTGATGGAAAAGTACCCACGCTTGTTTTCACCTTAGTTTGTAAAAGGAAATATCAAGGATGAAATTTCATAAGGGGGGAAGAATGTAATGACCAAAAGTTTTATCAATGGAAATTGCCTTATTATAATTATTTCATACGGTATAAACACATAATATGATATAATACAAGCCTTTTACATGAAGAATTAATGAAATAAGAATAGTTTCTAGAAGTTAAGGAACCTATAACGATAAAATAGTAACTTGACCTTTTAAATAATAATGGGACCATTATGAATAGTTAACTAGACAATTAAATACTAACCTCACCAATGAAAGTATAAAAAAATTATCCATCTTATATGTGATATTATGATATAATTATATCATAGTATAATTAAATAAATATTTAAAAAAAAATTAATTAAGAATTGGTATTTTTATAGGTTATAAATATTTAATTACATTCTTTGTGAATAATTTAATAATTTAAATGAATATTTATTTTCATAAAATATATTCATAAATTAATATTCTGGTGTCATAAGATTATAATATAATTTTATAAGACATTAATTAATTTTTCAATGTATTAGAAAATTAGTTTTAATTTTAGAATTTTTATTTTACAAGTAAATGATGATTTTAATTAAAAACTATGTTTTCCATATATAGAAAATTATTTTCATAAAACAGATATCATTTATAAATTATAAATTTTGAAAAATGGGTGGTGGGAATTTTGTGGATCTTTCTTAAATACTATAATTTTTCTGAATTGTAAAATACGGTAATTTACAGTATATATATATTATATGTGAAATACACTATTAATTGAGTTATGGATTATTTAATCCAAATTTTTTGGAAATCACAAGAACTAATTATTTTATTTACTATCTATAATCAACACTATTTCCTATCTTGAGTAAAATAATAAAATATTCAATAAAATAATTAGAAAACATCCATCTCATCTACTATAAATACCACCCCTCACCACCTCTTATCTTAACACCTATCAAGACTTGAGAATCGTAAATATAATAAAAAATAAACTTTCCAAACCTATCCTTCATGTATATGATATTTTGTTCTTAACAAATGAACAAAACCAATACCCTAAGGAGGTTATCAAGAAGAGAGAATCAAGAGGTAAAACCCCCTTCTGGTTTCTTTCAATCTCTTTTCTAGTTCCTATCTTTTATTTTTATCTCATCAACTATACTCACCCAAATGGAATGAAAACTCTAGTATCTTACATATACTAAAATTTTATCATATTGATAGAATAATTCATCATAAATTTTGTTCTCCTCTCTCTTTTACTTTAAGAATGAAAACAACATCTTTGTGGTGTCGATTTACCACCATTATAGACAACATGCTTTCATATTTCAATTATTTCTATAAGTCTGGTCATGAAACCATTTTTTTTATGCTCTAGATTATAAAATATTTATTATATCTTATTTAATGTTCTATAATCATTTTTTACACATGATATTAATTTATTTAAAAAAATGAGTTTGTTGTGATTAAAATATGCTAAATTTACCTAAACAATTGTCATTAATGATTTATATAATGAATCATCTAAAATTCTGAAAAAACTATATTTTAATATTATATGAGTTTATTAATAACATATAATTTAATTTATGGAAATCTATACTCATTATTAATGATTTTCCTAACACATATACAAGTAAACCGATCATGAAAACCAACAAAATCAATGCTCTCAAATAATGAAATTGAATCTCTTAGCCCATCAAAAAGAAAATAAATGAACTTAGTGAGATTATAATAAATATATAATACATGTATAAAGCTTTCTAGACTAATTAATTAATGAATATAAATTTATTATCTGGGTCATTAAGATCATGTGATGAATACCTTCTGACTTAAGGTAAGGAATTCAACCCGAACCTCCATTATTCCTTCTGGTTACTCCTTCTCTCTTTTTACCTAAAAATATTATCTTTTATTTTTATGTTAATATTATAATTTTTTTTTATGTTCAAAAACCATGTATCATGATCCATTCATCCTTATTTTTTTGGGATAAACTTGTTTTTAAAATGTTTTCTACTCAATTCTTTCAGATAAGCATGGTCGTTTTAAGGGAACATTCTGAAATCTTACCCAATTTCTAGTACATTCTATAATCTATTTTAAAAAACAAATTATTTTTCATAGATCACAAATTTTATTTGGATGAAATTCATTGTTCACTTATGGTTTTATATAATTTATTATTCCCTTATCTTCTTTGATTTCCCTTTAATATTTTCCTTAAACTGCACTAAAATGTTTTAATTCTATAATTTCCTAAATACTATTTTTACATGTTTTCACTTATGTTTTACATCACTAAGATTGATATATGAATATTTTCCCTTATAAATTTTCGTGTATTATTTATTTCATTTTTTTCAGGGGACCTTATATGATACGCCCTTCTATTATTCTTTATGAAATGATTATGATACCCAAATCTTTTCATTTTTAACACTTAAGTTTATCTTTTTTTGCTTATGGATGATTAATTATGTGGAAAGAAATATTTCTTAACATATTATGAGAGGTATAACTATAAATACCTCCCATTCATTGGGTAATTTTAAGTCTCATGAGTTGTTTTGTGCAACAGACTTGGTGGTTAGCCTTGACTCTTTCTATATGTGAAATAGTCTTTGTCGTTAGCCATGAATCATTATCCTCAAAGTGAAATGTGCCTTGAATCATACTAAATTAATGTTTGGTTTTTTCTGTCACATTACCATTAATCCTGGATTATATGATACCATGTTATGATTCCTTTTGTTTAATCATTCTTCATGCCTTTTATATCATTATATTACAGCTTCTAACCCAAGTGCTATGATTTATTTTAATGTTTATTCCCATATTAGGAATTTTATCTCATACATTTTTAATGTTATACCTAGGTTATAATATGTAGATGAAAGTGGTCAATGGAAGTTAGGACCTCATAATTGATTATAAATAAAGAAATGTTTTATTTATTCCCATGTTTTATGTTTTATGTACCTAGCCTTCCAAGATACTAGAAATTATGATCCTTGGGTTGTAATTTAAAAACTAATTATTATTAATATCATGTAAAGATATTATTAGAAGACTAGGGTCATCATATAAGGTGATTCTATCTCAATAGATATGGTTAGGGAGGTCACAACAGCTAGTCCAATTTCCAAGGTTTTGCAGGATGGAGTTTTTGAGACCAGGACCTCAATGGAGTGGGTTGACATCGCACCCCAAACATTGATGGTTGAGGATATTGTGATAGCCAAGAATACCAAGGGATAACATTAAGAGAAAACTTCTAGAGATTAATCCCCAATTGAGGATGACTTAATTATGCCACTAGCTAGTATTAGTAGGGATGTAGTGTTGGACATGCCTATCCAAAAAATTTCATCAATGATGGTTGTGGGAGTTGGGGCCATAATGAATGTCACTGAAATTATGCCATCTACAAATGGGGATTGAAGAGGCTTTTGTGGATGATATTTCCGTAGAGGTACTATGGGATCTAATAAGAACTTTTACTATGGATAGGGGATCTGTTTCCTCTTTAAATGGATTTCATCCCACCCAAGGTCTGTAGATGATCCATCTATTGACATGTTTGTTATTTCCCCCCATATGATCCCATGCCTCATGAATACTTCAAGGATTATGTACTGAATGGTATTGAGGATAAATTATTCATGAATTTTAAGGGATGGAGTTATATGTGTAACTTCATTCCCATAACCCCAACGGTTGACCTTCCAAATTGGGTGAGATTTCCCCACCATTGGATAGTCAACCTCGGGACCAGTGGGGTGGACACCAGTAGCCTCCATGAAATGGATCATGACTTTTTTATCGATATTGCGCATTCTAGTTGGTATGTGATTGATATTTCAATGGAAAATTCTCTAACATGAGGAATCCAAGGCTCTTCATGTAACAAAAGAAGATACCACCCATTTAGAAGGGCTAGCGTGTGAGCATGTGGTCATCACATCCACTCAAGATGAGATCATCATCAATATAAGAGAAAATTTGGATATATATGAGGATACAGTTGTGAAGAAAACATATATGGTGGTCAAAATATTATCCAAGAAGAACCGTATTTGTAACACATCTAAATAAGTCCATCATAAATCCTTGGAAGAGGCGGTTAACCTAATATATATGCAGTAGAATTTGGAGGATACTCAATAGAGGCTGGCTGAGATCAAACACTCGATCATTGTTTTTTACCCTTAGGGAGATAATAATAGGGATATATATAGAATCTATCATATGTATTTTCCTCACATAATCAATTTAATTTTTTAATCAATTTTATATGAATTTACATGTTTCTTTTTCCGCACCTTATTTTACTGCACTTCAATCTCACCTAGGAGACCACAAACAATCACTCTTTAATATCATGTGAGTCATGATTGGTGTGATAAACAAGGGATGACCTTGATATCTATAATTCATATGAAATATCCAAGAAATGGGTGAACACTGAAGTTCTAAATTTATTAATTGAACACCTAGAGGGTCTAGGACAAGAAGGGATATGGTTGGAGGATGGGTTCCTTTGAAAAACCAACATGATATTCCATCATGTTCTAGTTAATTAATGGGATAACTCTAGGATCATTGGATTCTATAAAAACAAATGGGAATGAAGATCATGAATTGGGCCACCCAATATTTGGTGAACAATGGGATTGTCGTGATTATGGAGGAAAACTGACCATGTTCAAAACACAACATCCATTAGAATTTTGCATGATATGGAGATAGTAAAATTGATGGTCGACTGAAAAAATTGTTTGAAATAAGAGAGAAATCTAAAAACATTTTCAAAACTATTTTGGGGAGTGTGCCTAGGATTGAAGGTTATCCATTGTGGCATGGGACCATTCTTTCAAGGGGGAATTCGTACATATAGGATGATGAGGATCCAAATAAAGGTAATCATGAATCATGGAGTTGATGTTAAGAAATTGTGGAATGGAATAAAAAACTCATCAAATTATGCCACTATGGATTTGAGAACACTAGGTAGGCATATCAGTATGGATAGAGACCAAATCCATCTTTTATGGGGATCATAATATTTGATGTTGAGCAACAGCCAAAGAACATGAATGATGTGGTTGGTGACCAAACCTGAAGGAAAGGAATTATTGATAAAGGGCCAAAGATTCTAAATATATTTACATTATGTAATAAAGAAAAATTATTCATATTTTAACATCATAAATTATGAATTTTGTACACACTATTTAATATCATATGATGAGGATGTGATTGCATAGTTTATCATCATGTGATTGGGATGTGTGAACCGATGTGAACAATACCTGCCTGAACAAGGTGATAGGGGAATAAGATGGAAGCGAAATAGGGTTACTCCCTAGAGAATTCTATGAAGAAGAATAATACTATTAATCCCTACAATATGAAATTTTTTTTGGGGAAATCTATATATAGTTTGTAGTCTTGATGCATGGACTATAGATATTTGTCTCAAATGAAATTTGTGTGGAACCGGGGAGAGGTAACCAAATGTGAATGTGAGGTCTGGGAGTCCCTACCCCATAGAGTATCCTAGGTAAATTTTTCTCACATTTTATGTTCATCATTCATGGTCGATGACTCTTTGTTTAAGATCATAGGTCTTATTCCTTAGGGTGGGAATCCCGAAAGGATATGTGTAGCCTCATTTAATGATGACCTGATGTTAAGTGATGGTTGTGGTGGCTCAACGCCACATAAAACATTACTAGGATGACTTGCACAAAGTTTAAATTCATGATTCTTCGATAGTGGATCCATGTTTAAGGTCAAAGAGTTTGGACCATGGGCTCTTACTATACTGTCTTAGAGGTCAGACCATGGAATATTAGGTAGTGTTCATAGAGTTTGAACCAATGTTCACCCAAAAGTATTTGGTGTGGTTTGAAAGAGTAGTAACCCAACATGAATAGAGGGATAAGGGAGGCCTTCCACCACACAAAATATAAGGGGTAATTTGCAAAAAAAAAATTAATGTCGTGGTTCTTGGACATGGGTTGTGTGTGTCTAGTTAATATGTGTGGTATCAAAGATAGGTTACTTGATGAGAACAGAGCGGCCTAGGAGGCTACCAGACACCACACTGAACACTCCAAAAACAACATAAACATGTTTTATGGTCATGAGTTTGAGAAACATTGTGAACTCATGCATCTCAACCTTGCTTGAATAAAACTCTCTCTCATCTCCTAAGATGACGTGATCTATGCCCTATGTGAGAAATGAGGAGTGGTATGGTGGTCTTATTGTTCACATGAGAGAAAAAAATGAGGGGTGGAAGTGACCAATGAATATATCATGGGATATTGGGAATTTCAAGACCTGGATAGTGAAAGGGAGTAACTAATGGAAAAGGAACCACTATTGACCATGTTCAAAAAAGCAGTTATGTATCTACATTGGTTTAGGATGAAGTGATAACATACAATATTTTCCATTTATTGAGTTTAAAACATGAGATCTTGTATTTTTTGTTATAGACCCTTCGTGGTGTGATCCCAGAAGGTGGGTGATCCAATTTGGCATCGGAACATTATTGCTAGGGGGATCTTTAAAATAAAGAGAATAATGAATATCCAAAACAAAGATAGTGTGCAGTAGAAAAAGGGAACTGATGGATGTCCCTCAGGGAAAATTCCCTGGGAGCTATTCCACCACATGCTTGAATGTTCCAGATGAATGTGCGGGTAGGATAGAATCAAACCTATATAATATGGGAAGGACCCTAAGGATATTCGATTGAATGTATGGCCCCGAGATAAATATTGAGGTGTCACTACATATTCCATGAGAATGGGATTTAATCAACACATAGTTCTGTGACACAACATGGTAGGATACTAACACTGGTGGAGTGACATACTCTCTAGAGAGGATATTAAATTATCAAATATTAGGAGGAATCATAATTTTATATTATTTAAATTTTTGGTTTGTTGGATATTTTTCATCTGGTAATCCCAATTTTTAATAGGGTGGTGTATTTTTATTATCCCATAAATATCATATGACACACCCTGGACAAATACGGGGTAGATTCTAGTTTATTATCATAGATCATGGACCATGGGGAATGGGGGGCCTAAGGACACTTTCATGGAATATAATAGTGATAAACATCTATTAATGTATGGACACGGGGTCAATGTGCCACACAAGACACAAAAAACTAGACCCTCGGTTGACCCCATATTATTGGGGAGAAGAATACCATGCAATAAGACAAAAAATGTGATGGGACTTGGATGAAATATATAGGCATCACAACATATCCCATAATATTGGGAATCATGTACCATTTACTTATGGAACATATCATTGTAGGAAACCAATGCAAGTAGGGTATGTCCACTCAAGTGAATATACAAAATCATCCTATATTAGGATATGAGGCATCCAAAATTTATATCGGTAAAGGATATAGTTTAACATCATTTAATGAGGTAGTTAGTTTGATATTCATCCCATATAAGTCTTGTGGGCATCCTAGTTTTTTATGGGGTAAATTATATCACATCAAGAGGCATCCTAGTTTTATACAGGGTTAGGCTATAGTTTAACATCATGTGATGAGGAAGTTAGTTTGATGTTCATTCCATAATTTTCATATGGGGCATCCAAGTTTTTATAGGGTAATCATCACAAATTAAGAGGCATCTCGATTTCATATGGGTTAAGGATATAGTTTAACGTCATGTTCCATGGACATTGGAGATTAATTCACATCAAGCTACCTATTATTTTCTTCCCCAATATGGGTTATGAGGGAATCAAAACTAGCTAATGGTTAAAGGAAAATGAATGGGGATTACAACTAAAAAAAGAGTCTCATGAGATCATTTTGGGGTGATAGAACCACATGTAACTGATGGTTTGTGGATGAGCCTATCGATAGAACTAGAGAAATATTTTCTAGGAATCACTTCATATCCCATGGGAATGGGAATGCATCCACACATTTTTCTGGAACATGGTGGAGTCCTAGGGTTAATGAAACACCATTTATAAATAAAACCAAGAAAATAAAGGATTATTTCACATAGTTTAGGGTCATAATTCTTAGAACATGGCTCCTAGTATGGTTTTCATAGAAATTGGATCAATTGAAAATACTTTTACTTCATAATTTATGGATCATGGGGAGGATATTTAAGGATTTTTTTGTGGTGTAAAAGGGTTAAAACCCGATGTGAATAGATATAAATAGGACATGTACCAAATGAAATGATCTTGAATCCTGTTTCATGTAGTTTATGGTCATGATTCTTGGAATAAAAAAATTAGTTTGAAGTATTGATGATTGTATTTTTTTCCAAAATCTATTTTGAGGTAATATGAATTGTAAAAAAGAGGTATAAACCAATGTGAATGGAGGGAAAGACGGCCCATGTACCTCAAAAATATCATAAAACATACAATACAATGTTTAGGATCATAATTCATAGATTTTCGACAAGTTTGAAAATAGTTTAAAGAAATTATTCATAGACTAGGATGGTGTTGGTCTCAAGGGTATCTACCAAGAATTTATGATGAATGAACCCATGTGATAGGATGGAATGTAGACCCATAACCACATAAAATCCTTTAGATGGACTGAACGTAGTTTATGGTTATAATTCTTTTCCCATAAATTAGGCCAAAGGGATTATAGGGTGATTAATTTGTGGATGTGCTAGAATACAAGAAGTATATAAATCACTATGTATCCCATGAGGATGGAAATTAATCTACACATAGTTATAGAAAGGAAGAGTGGTAGAAGATGAACTTCAAAACATGGGGAAATCCTCTCTGATGAGGTAATTGAGGTATCCCATGATTTTAGTGGGAAATCCCATGCTTAAAACATAATGTAAGGATACAGTTTAATGTCATGGGATGAAGATGTTAGTTTTGGTTAATCTTATATCATATGAGGCATCCCAATTTCAGATGGGGTATGGTTTCTGACCATCTTATACTTATCATAGGATGCATCCTGGTTTTATATATGGTAGGAATTTTTAGATCATCCCATATATATTGTACAAATAATACCAATATTATAAGGTAAAATATCCTGGTTTATCTTGTACATTGAGTACATCACGCTTTGTTGTTTAAAGACATAAAACTTTGAATATGAAGGTTATTTTTTAATACTCATAAATTTCAGGCTATGACAACTATTTTTTCTAATTCATACAGCTCAGACTATAGGGGATGAAAATTGATTAAGATCATAATACATGTTCCATTGATGATATAGTTTAAGGTCATGTATCTTTGACTACTTTAAAATATTTTAAGGTCATATTGCATGGACCATGGGGCTACTATTATTTTATGGTCATAAATCTCAAAAACATTGTAAATAGTTTAAGGTCATAAAGATTGCACTATCCACCTCATGAAAAGTAATGATTGAGAAACATGGTGTTGGTGGGAGGTCTAATATAATATATATCCATTGTAGAAAAAGAATATAATCCATTGGAATAAGAATTATGGATGATGGAATATGATTCCTATTTTCACTCAATCTTTGGTATAATTTTTTTGGGTATCATTGGCATCCTGAGAGCCAGTACCATGCAACCATAGATGAAAGATTAGATGTGAACCTTCTTGTTTAATTATTTTGTTTTCAAGTTATGGTACCACTCTAGATTGTACAAGTCCCTGATCCTTCTCTCTTGAAGGGCTTACAAGCCAACCAATAAATCTTTTTACATTATTTAAACAATATTATGCTCATAGAAAACTTTTTTGAGTGATAAAAAATGATCCTAAATAGGAAGAGAATAATATGTTCCATATACTAGAGAATATAGGGTCACCTATGTAGAATAATGAGTTGTCTTATGCTAGTCCAAGAGGGTGTTGGGGAGATATTTCAGCCACCTCTTCTTGTTCTAGCCCACCATCTCCTAAAAAATGTTAGAATTGGTCTTTCTGAATTCCTTAATCTTCCTACTTTCCTTGTAAGAACTCAGAGCTTTGATTTTAGCTATGGATCTCTTTTACTTACTTTTTAAGGAAAAATGGAGAATCTGGAAATTTTCAGAGTACACGATGTGTACTTTATGAGTACACTCCGTCTACTCCTCGGCCACTCGAAGTCATGTGTTGGCCGATACTGGGCCACACACACGGTGTGTAGGGGTGACGTGGAGGCTAATTTTGGTGGACTACGGAAAAAACCCACTACACACCGTGTACATTAAGAGTACACGCCGTGTACTTTAAGAGTACACGCCGTGTACTTTTTTATTTCATTAATCGGCCTGGGGTCATGCCTAATGACGGAAAACATTTTCATCTCCGCCTAATTCCGTCCAAAATGTCCGAGGAGGCCGTTTCTTCTCTGATCCATCGATCCATCACCGGTTGTCTGAATCAAACTCCGTCGGTTGTAGAAAAATTGCTGCGATGAGCTATTGGTTCTTCTTTAGCCTCTTTTCCTGATTCTTCCTCTCATTTATGTTATCTGAGGTTGAAATTTTTCAACGTTTTTGCAGATATACTCCATTCTAGCCCAATTCACAGGCCGAGGTTCAAGTATATCGATCTCCGAGTATTGAGGTAGGTGGTTTGTTTTCCTACGTTGAAGTTCCTTGAGTTTTGGTTACAAAAGTGTCGGAAACCCATGTATCGGGTATCCCAGGTTTAAGATTTTTATCCTATTGTTTATCTTCCTATATTTCTTGTTATCTTATGATGAATTGATGCTAATTTTTACTGGGTTGCATGTTTGAGGATCACCCCATGGGTGTTTTCCTTCCATGTTCAGCTGTTTATCGCCGTTTGGCACTGTTGCCTATGAGGAAACACAATTACAATTGTTAGTTTACTTGTTATCACTGAATGCATGTGTTTCCTGCTATTTAAATGCTTTTGATGTATGGTAGCAATTTGCCAAGTAGTATTTTAACTTACTTAGGGCTGCTATCAGTCGATTACGCATGACTGGACTGCTCAGGGCTGTGAGAACCTGGTGCGGGAGATCAAAGAGGGAATAGATGATTAAATGCTTCCCTAGAGGGTCTGTTGGTTTTAGTTTCGTATGCAGGACCTACGGGAATAGGAATTTGTGCTTCCCAATAGTGTTCTTATTTTACCCACGCATCGAGACCATAGGAGGAATTAGACGTAAGTGCTTCCTTAGAGTGTTTGTAGCTATCATTGCAAGACCATAGGGTAATTGACGTAATAGCTTCCCAGAGTGTTTGTGCCTTGTTTGTTGACTAGACTATAGGGGTTTGCTAGTTTTAGCCACCCAAAGAGTCAGTGTGTATTCTTTATGGTTGGTTGTGATGAGTCCAGCAAGCCAAAGAACAAGCTTGGGTTTTGTACTGCTTGTGTTAGGTAGTCTTTTTAGACACCTGTTGTGTTACTTGCTTATCCTGGAATATAATCCTTGCTGGTTTTCCCTGGTTGTGTAATTAAATGAATGTGAATGATAATTGGTAGTATTGTTTACTGCATTTATTTACCTTTACTTTTTCTATATAACTCACTGATAATAGGGCACAAATATTGTGGTGGTTGCCTTCTGGGATTAGTCTCACACCCTGTTTGGGTCCTGCTTTTTGGCCCAAACAGATTATATGGTTGCAGGTATAGGTAGGGATTATGGCCCTTCTACCTCGTGTACTTGATTTCTAGTCAGAGCCGGAGAGCATGGGACTGGGCCTTGACCCGTGATGCTGTGGGAGTTCTTGTTTACATTTAGTACTTTGGTTTCATTTGTACTTCAACACTTTTTTTTCTTACTACTTTCAATAGATACATGTACCATTCTGCATCATTATTATATCAGATATTTCTTTTACTTTCAGTTTAGTTGTTGCATGCTATTTACTCCTTCTGCTATTGTTTATGCTTATTCTTCTGCGGCATACTTTACCAAATGAGGGAATAGTTTCCCCACTAACTCACCAAGGCCCTCGCTGCTAGTCGGCAGCCTCTAGAGTTTGGGGAAACACGCTTGAAGTTATGTCGCGAACTGGGTACGGGGCACCAGTTATGCGGCTCTGGACTCGGGTCGTTACAAAGTGGTATCAGAGGAGTTTTCTTTATTTACTATTGCTTACAATTTTGCAAAAATAGAAATGGATAGGAAGAAATGGGTAGTTAGTACTTAACTGTTCCCGGTAGTAATTAACCCATATATAGGGAAAAGCTATACTACCTCGCAATTGAAATTTTCAGTTTTTTCAAGTGTTAAAGTTTATTATATTTCACCGTTTGATGATGCACATGTTTTTTTGTTATAGTTTATATGATTATGGTTCTATTTGGTTGCAACCCGATGAGATTAGGGTGTGCTATCTCATGCATCATATTGGCACTGGGTAGGAAATCACATGTCATGCATTTTACCATGCCATCTAGGGTGCATTAGAATTGCATGCTATTGTGATAGATGTCGTGATAGATTATGCATGTCGTTGTGGTATTTGATGTGATTGAAATACTTGTTGTGCTGATAGAGTGTTACTTCTTTTATAGCCTGTTTAACATGGGCACCACGATCTGGTCTTGTAAGTGTTAAGGGCCCTCGAGGATCGGAATTTGGCAGATCATTGTTTGTTATGCTATTTACATGTTGTATGCATTGTTATGTTTCCAATCTTTGATTCACTGGGAGTATAGGCCCCAACGGATCGGAATTTGTCACATTGCTAGTTTTTTTAGTGTTTCTGGCGTTCGGAGTAGTTTCTGAGGTACTGCCTGGAAAAACCCAGAATACACGGCATGTACATTATTCATAAATGCCGTGTAGTTTTTAAACCGTGTTACTATCTGTGTAAACAAAAACATGGGGTGTCAGAAAGTCTTCGGGGACACACCGTGTACCATAAGTACATGCCGTGTAGTATTCAACCGTGTACCCGGCCGTGTGACTAACAACACGGGTCAAGGAAACTCGTGTAGTATATGTCGTGTGCTATAGAAACACGTCGTGTAGGTTTCTTCTAGGTACTCGGTCGTGTCACGAACCACACAGGTCGGTGTTATCCATCCTTATACAAGCCATGTTTGTTCGGAACACACTATGTAGGGGTCAGCCGTGTAGACGGCCGTGTAACCTGGTACACGGGTCACCGAACTTGTCTAGTACATGCCGTTTGTTATAAGAACACACTGTGTAGTTTTCCCCTAGGTACCCGGTCGTGTCACGAACCACACGGGTCGGTGTGATCTATCCTTATACACACCATGTTTTTTCGGAACACGCCGTGTTAGGGGTCAGCCGTGTGGCCGGCCGTGTAACCGCTACACGGGCCACCGAAGCCTGGCATATACACACCGTGTCCTTAGTGCACACACTGTGTAGTTTAGAATTAGGAGGATCGTGTAGGTTAGCTGTGCAAAGATACTCGGGTAGGGGAGTGGATTTCAAGTACACGTCGTGTTTTGGGACAACACACTGTGTAGTCTGGAACGTTACACGACCAGTGGTGGCATAATTACACGCCAATGTAATTGGCTTTAACAGACACGCCGTGTAGTTTAAATACATGCAGTGTAGTTCAGTTATTCAAATTTAAGTGTTTCTCTCTCCTATTCCCATTTTGTACTCTTGTGTTTTCAGTCCTTGTTAATCATAAATCGGGAGTGTGCTTTTGACCTTTCAGGGTTATGGAACCAAGACGTCCTCCAGTTGCACATCAGGATCCATACGGTGACCGTATGCCTGATACGGAAGACCAAGGACTACCAGTAGTTCCGCCGATTGTTCCGAATATGGCACCTGTAGTGATTCTGTACACTGGTGCGGACACTCAGTTCAGAGAGGGTTTCATGAGGTTCATGAAGACCTTCAAGGGAGCTCAGCATCTTGCCCCGTCTATGGTAGAGCTGACGCGAGTCTTCCAGCAGCAGCATCCTCCCACTTTCACAGGGGATGGAGGAGCTCAGGATGCAGAGTCATGGCTAGAAACCATTGTTTCCATCTTCGAGCATCTGGAGACACCACCAGACAGAAGGGTGAAGCTCGCAACTTACATGCTGTGAGATTCTGCTAAGAGATGGTGGGATGTAGTCTCACAAGCAGGGCGCCAGCGGACTATGGCTTGGACGAATTCTATCGTACGTTCTACGACTACTTCTATCCAGTGGCTCTAAGGGCCGACAATGCCAGGGAGTTCATGAACCTACAGCAGGGTACTATTTTAGTTATGGAGTATTCCTCCCGCTTCACTGAGTTACACTATTTCTCTCCCGTTTTGGGAAATTATGAGATTTCTTTGGCAAGGAAGTTTGAGGGAGGCCTCAAACCAGAGATCAGATCGCAGGTGAACATTTCCCAGTTGACTTCTATTACTCTGATAGTCAACCAGGCGATGATCACCGAAAGAAATATGAGGGATACTGGAGCTGTTGACCAAGGTGGTTCAGCATCCAAGTCTGATTCATTTCATAATGACAGCAGGTAGCGCCATAGAGAGTCTACATGAGGTGACTCGAAAAAGCGACGTATTTCTTCTGGAAGATGAGATCTTCCTTTTATAAACTAGGTGGTGTGCTATCAGTGTGGAAAGAGCAGTCATAAGAATCCACAGTGCATGAGAGATCCATTGGAGTGCTGATCTTGCGGAAAGATGGGTCATCTGCAGCATTTTTGCAGGGTTCTTCTTCCAGCGGCTAGTGGAGGAGGATCTGTTTCTACCCCTTGTTCAGGATCGGGATTACAAGTCCCGCAGCAGACTGGGGCCTGGAGTTATTTGGCTCGTGCAGGCCAAGTTAGAGGTCGTGGACGCGGTATTCAGGCTCAAGGGGGGTCATTTCAGGGATATCAGGCTGCTACACTAGGTCGCGGTACTGGCCAGACATTTGCAGTGGAGTAGATCTATCGGGAGCAGGATCCTGGACCTTCCACAGTTCTAGGTATGATCTTAGTAGACTCAGTTTTATCTTCATCCCTTTTTCATATTGTTTCTTCACATATATTTATCTCTGTTTCGGTCGTGGAAATCCTGGAACTCTGTGTCTTTTCATCTGTTGACGTGTTGACTCTCGGCACGCCCTTAGGAACGAGGACATCAAGAGTACATCAGTGCAAGCAGTGCCCTCTCGAGGTTGTAGGGTATCATTTCCTATGGGACCTCTATGTCATGGAGATGATAGGCTATGACTTCATTCTCGGTATGGACTGGTTGGTTTCCTTCCAGACAGTCGTTGATTGCTACCACCGCAGGGTGAGTTTTGTATCACCATAGGGTGAATCTTTCCTTCATAAGGGTGAGTGGGATGTTGAAGTGAGTCGATCCAGACTCGGGCATCATGGGCTAGGAGGTGTTACGGCCAAGATTACTAGACTTTATCTTGATGACCATGGGACTTCCCAGTTATATTTTCCTCTAGTGGTTGATCGCTTTCCATATTTCTTTCCAGAAGACATTTCAGGTTTTCCTCCAGAGCGTGAGGTAGACTTATCAATTGAGCTCATTCTAGGAGCATCACCGGTGTCCATTCCTCCTTATAGGATGGTTACCCTTGAGTTACATGAGCTCAACAAGTAGTTGGAGGAGTTGCAGACAAATGGTTTCATCCGACCCAGTACTTCTCCTTGGGGTTCGTCTGTCATGTTCGTGAAGAAGGAAGACGGTTCTCTTAGGCTTTGCGTAGATTATCAGAAGTTGAACCAGTTGATAGTCAAGAACCGATATCCCTTGCTAAGGATTGATGATCTCTTCAATCAGCTTCGAGGATCTTGGGTGTTTTTGAAGATTGATTTGAGGTCCAGTTATCATCAGCTGCAAGTTAGGCCTTCAGACATACCTCTGCCAGCCTTAAGGAGTAGGTATGGCCTCTACGAGTATTTGGTTATGTCGTTCGGCCGTATGAACGCACCAACAGTTTTCATGGCACTGATGAATCGAGTGTTCCATCCTTACTTGGATTCCTTCGTCGTGGTATTAGTGGACGATATCTTGTGTACTCTCACACTCGACACGACCATGCAACCCATATTGTGATCATTTTGAGCACACTGAGGGAGCATCGTCTTTATGGTAAACTCTCAAAGTGAAACTTTTTGATGGATGAGATTCACTTCATGGGTCATGTCATCTCAGAGACAAGAGTATCAGTAGACCTAGAGAAGGAGAGGTCAACAGTTACCTGGGAGCAGCCGAAGAACGTCTTCGAGGTACGGAGCTTCTTGTGGATGGTTGGTTACTACAGGCTGTTTGTACCGGACTTCTCACACCTAGAATCACCATTGATGGTCTTCACTAAGAAGGGGGTGAAGTTTGTTTGGTCAGAATCATGTGGCTCAGCCTTCTAGGAGCTGAAGGGGATATTGACATCAGCACCGATTCTAGTTCTGCTAAAGCCGGGCAAGAGTTATATAGTTTTTTGTGATGCATCTGGCATCGGGCTTGGAGTAGTGCTTATGCAAGAATATTGTGTTGTCACATACGGATCTTGACAGTTGAGGCCACATGAGAAGAACTATCCTACGCACGACATGGAGTTGGCTACTGTTGTTCACGCTTTGCGTAGATGGAGGCACTATCTCATAGGAGAGTAGTTCGTGGTATATACTGACCACAAGAGCCTCAAGTACATCGTCAAGCAGCGTGACTTGAATCTGAGATAGTGGAGGTGGGTCGAGTACCTACAATCTTTCGACATTGATCTTGATTATACGCCTGGTAAAGGAAATATTGTGGCAGATTCACTGAGTAGGAGGACTCAGTTGCAGGCAGTTCAGGAGGCTAGTAGTGAGTGGAAGCTCATGGCTCTGTTCTCTGAGATGCATCTGGAGGTGCACGACAGACAGGGTCAGACGGTTCTTTCTTCTATAGTTATTACCTCTACACTTTTTGATCGAGTCCGAATGAGGCATCTATCAGACCCTGATGGCCTGGTCCTACGTGAGGGTGTGTTAGATGGAGACCCTACTCCATGGTGGACAGTAGACGATGACGAGGTGCTAAATTTTCATGTCCGCTTATGGGTTTCAGTGTACATACGGGAGGAGCTGATGCGGGAGTTCCACGCTTTATCTTGGGCAGTTCATCCCGGTGTCACCAAGATGTACCGAGACTTGCACTGTCAGTATTGGTGGCCAGGTATGAAGAAGGATGTGGCTGGTTTTGTTATGCAGTGTTCCACCTGTTAGCAGGTGAAGGCAGAGTATCAGTGACCCGCAGGGATTTTACAGCAGTTACCCATTCCTGAGTGGAAATGGAAAGATGTCACGATGGACTTCGTGACAGGTTTACCAAGATCGCCTTGTGGAAATGATGTGGTTTGGGTTGTAGTGGACAGGCTCACAAAGGTTGCACACTTCTTGCTGATCAAGGAGACCTTCAGTGTTGATGAGATGGTATGGTTGTACATCCAAGATATTGTACGTCTGCATGGAGTTCCACACTCCATTTTTTCAGACAGGGATGCACGTTTTACTTCGCACTTCTGGTAGGGGCTACAGAGGTCGTTGGGTACACATGTACTTTTGAGTACAACATACCATCCCCAGACTGATGGCCAGTCTGAGCGTACAATCCATGTCCTTGAGGATATTCTCCGAGCTTGCATCCTAGACTTTGGTGGTTCTTGTGAGAAGCATATTCTATTGGTGGAGTTCGCCTACAACAACAGTTTTCAGGCGACTATTCAGATGGCACCTTACGAGGCTTTGTATGGTAGGTCATGCCGATCACCTTTATGTTGGCTAGAGGCAGGAGAGGAAGCTTTTCTGGGACCTTGTCTTATTTAGGAGACCTCAGAATAGATAGAGTTGATTCGGAAGAGGATGGAGACAGCACAGTCTCGGCAGAAGTCTTATGCTGATCAGCGGAGATGACCTCTGGAGTTCGAGGTTGGGGATCAGGTTTTCATGCATGTCACAACGAGGTTGGGACACAAGAGGATTCGAAGATAGGGTAAGCTTTAATAGAGATACGTCGAGCCATTTGAGGTTCTGGAGAGAGTCGGGCTGGTTGCTTACAGGTTGTAGTTACCTTAGAAGTACCAGGCTATGCACAACGTCTTTCATATTTCTCAGCTCCGGCGGTATTTCTCATACCAATATCATGTTTTTCAACCCAAGGAGGTAGAGTTGGAGCAGGATGCATATTTTGAAGAGCATTATATCAGGATTTTTGATCATAGTGAAAAAGTACTTTGTGGCTGGTATGTTCCTCTGGTACGGGTGCTATGGCAGCACATCCGTATACAGGACGAGACTTGGGAGAGGGAGGCTGATATGCAATCACAGTGGCCAGATTTGTTTGAGGTTTCATCTTCTACATCTTTCTAGGGAAATTTGGGGATTAATTTCTTTAAGTGGGAATGTTTGTAAGAACCCGGAGCTTCGGTTTTAGGTACGGATCTCTTTTACGAGATTTTTAAGGAAAAATAGAGAATCTGAAAATTTTCAGAGTACACGTCATGTACATTTTGAGTACACGCCATGTACTCCTCAGCCACTCAAATCCATGTGTTGGCCGAGACTGGGCCACACACACGGTGTGTAGGGGTGACGTGGAGGCCGATTTCGGCAGAGTACATAAAAACCCACTACAGGCCGTGTACTTTAAGAGTACATGTTGTGTACTTTTTTTATTTCATTAATCGATCCGGGTTCACGCCTAATGACGGAAAACATCTTCTTCTCTGCCAAATTCCATCCAGAACATCCGAGGAGGCCGTTTCTTCCTCAAGCCACTGATCCGTCACTGGTTGTCCGAATCAAACTTTGTCATTTGTAGAAGAATCGCATCGGTGAACTCTTAGTTCTTCTTTAGCCTCTTTTCATGATTCTTCCTCTCATGTAAGTTATCTGAGGTTGAAAATTTTAGACGTTTTTGTAGATCTACTCCATTCTATGTCGATTCATAGGCCGAGGTTCAAGTATATCTATCTCCGAGGATTGAGGTAGGTGGTTTGTTTCCCTACATTGAAGTTCATTGAGTTTTGGTTTCAAAAGTGTCGGATACCCATGTATCAGGTATCTCGGGTTTAGGATGTTGATCCTATTGTTTATCTGCCCTAGATTTCTTATTAGATTATGATGAATTACTACTAATTTATTCTTGGTTACATGTTTTAGGATCACCCCATGGGTGTTTTCCTTCCCTGTTCGGCTCTTTATCTCCATTTGGCATCGTTGCCTGTGAGGCAACCCTATTGTAATTGTTAGTTTACTTGTTATCACTGAATGCATGTGTTGCCTGACATTTAAATTCTTTTTATGTATGGTAGCTATTATCCAAGTAGTTTTTTAACTTATATATGGATAATATCAGTCGATTACGCATGACTGGACTGCTCAGGGCTGCAAGAACCTGGTGCGGGAGATCAAAGAGGGAATAGACGATTAAGTGCTTCCCTAGAGCATCTGTTGGTTTTAGTTTCATACGCTGGACCTACCAGAATAGGACTTTGTGCTTCCCAAGAGTGTTCTTAGTTTACCCACGCACAATACCACAAGAGGAATTAGACGTAAGTTCTTCCTCAGAGAGTCTGTAGCTATCTTTGCAAGACCATAGGGGAATTTACGTAAGAGCTTCCCAGAGTGTATGTGCCTTGTTTGTTGACTGAACTATAGGGGTCTGCTAGTTTTAGCCACCTAGAGAGTCAATATGTATTCTTGATGGTTGGTTGTGATGAGTCCACCAAGCCCAAGAACAAGCTTGGGTTTTGAACTTCTTATGTTAGGTGGTCGTTTTAGATACCTGTTGTGTTACATGCTTATCTTGGAATAGAAACGTTGCTGGTTTTCCCTGGTTGTGTAATTAAATGAATGTGAATGGTAATTTGTAGAATTGTTTACTGCATTTATTTACTTTTACTTTTTCTATATAACTCACTGACAGTAGGGCACTAATCTTGTGGTGGTTTCCTACTGGGATTAGTCTCACACCCTGTTTGGGTCCTGCTTTTCAGCCCAAAGAGATTATATGGTTGCAAGTATAGGTAGGGATTGTGGCCCTTCTACCTCGGGTACTTGATTTCAAGTCGGAGCTAGAGATCCTGGGACCGGGCCTTGGCCCGTGATGCTGTGAGAGTTGTTGTTTACATTTAGTACTTTGGTTTCAGTTGTATTTCAGCACATTGTTTTTCTTACTGCTTTCCATTGATACATGTACCATTCTACATCAATATTATATCGGATATTTCTTTTACTTTCAGTTCAGTTGTTGAATTCTATTTACTGCTTCCGCTATTATTTATGCTTATTCTTCTACTGCATACTTTACCAAATGAGGGCATAGTTTCCCCACTAACTCACCAAGGCCCTTCCTGGTAGTTGGAAGCCTCTGGTGTTTGGGGAAACGTGATTGAGGTTATGTGGCGAACTGGGTATGGGGAACCGTTTATGCAGCTCCGGAGTCAGGTCGTTACATTCCTTCAAATGTTAGGAAGAAGTATAGTTATACTAGGTGTTGTACTTGGAATACAATCTCTTCAACTAGGATTCCCAGAAGTATGTTCCATTTTTGGTGAGATTAGTGTGAGTAAATTCAAATAGTTTAATGGTGTGGGAGATTATGAACTTGATCACATATCAATATTTGACTTCATTAACCGGAAACACTTCTTACCAATTAATAAAGAAGTTGGTTGTGGTCAAGATAAACATGAACTGGTGAGATATTATGTGTGAGGATATCCCAAAAACAATGATTCCTCATACTATAAAGGTCCAATAATACATGGAGGTGTGGAGGATCTCTAGTGGTTGATGCAAGAAATGGGCATGGATCTAACCTAAGTGATACCTTTTATAGAAACAAATCCAATCGTGGACCATGGGGGGATAGAAGTATCCCAACCACTGAATCTGGTGGGAGAGCATCACTCCTGCCTGATGGACTCTACAATACTCAGCATGGACTTCTTGAATAAACTGATTTATCTCATCTATTTAGATGTAAATAAAGATAATTACATCAAACCCATGTTTATAGAGATTTTTCAGCATGTTATTCCCACTATAGTTGGTAGATTATGTTGCACTTGAAAATATTTGCTCACACTCTTCTTGGACTAATGGGAGAATGTCATAGTGGACATACTCAAAAAAGGGAGTGGTCTAATAAAGACTTTCTTTAGCTTTGGGTGACCTGGGGTCCCTATCACAAAATTGTTGATAACCAATTGGTCTACCTATTAACATTCATCATCATAAGTGGTAGGTGTGGTGACACTTTTTTGTTTAACATCAATGACCATATCATCTTCATCGGGCTCTAAAACGGATGCAGCTAAAATTTCCAAGGATTGGAATGGCCATTATGCAATAGAGGGGAATGAACAACCTTTGTATGAGAAGAAAATTACGTCATTATCTAGTCATTACACTCTATCAATGTCATGAACTATTAGTTTATTATGATTTATTCACCATTTATCTATTTTATAACTGTCTTAGAGTCTTTTTTGTCATGAATGTGGGGAAAATCAATATCGAGGGCCGACTCAACTCCCATAATGAGAGCTTGGTACTTTACCACGTTGTTGATGTATCCTCTTAAAATAAGGAATGAATACAACAAGAAGTCATGTGTTGGAGTGATGATGAAAATTCCTAGGACTACACTATTATGTTTAGGGCCTTTGATCCTTCTACCAGTTAGCCTCTGAGAGGTACCATTGTAATGGATCTACAAACATGGTGCATCCTGGGATATTGAGAGGATGTCCTCGTCTATAAAATTGATATCTAGGGGTATCTCTTTAGGGTTAGAATGTGTGTCCTTGAAATCATCCAATGCATATAATTTGATAGAATATTTTGGGAATATACTACTGTAAAACTTGTATATGATAAAAACCAAATATGAAAATCATCCCATCATCATAGGGTAATTCATGATATTCATCAGGGGGTCTAATCTGGACACCTATTTTATCTCATGATATTTCATATAATTCTTCAAATTATTTACTTTAAAAATCATTGTAAGGTAGCTCTTCTCGATGGGGGATCATATGGTCTCCTTTTCTAGGAACATATTTTTGAGATAGTATAAGTTGTTTTCATATCCCTTGTTGCTTTTTGGGCTAAAAGGGTTCCAAAAGACCATTTTAGGGTAGTAACATACAAGACTGAAGGATTTCCTGAAATACGTGGCATCAGAATCATAGGTTGTAATAAATACTCCTTGATATCCTCAAATAAGGTATGGATTTCCTCATCCAAATGGTAAATGTTTCCCTTCTTCCTGAAACTAGATAAGGGATTTCACTTACAATCTAGATTTTCAATAAATCAGTGTATGTAGGCTAAGTGGTCTTGGTTTCCATGTAGCTCCCAGATATTTCTCGTGGGAGGCATTTAGATGATGGACATGTTCTTGTTCGTGTAAATCTGGATGCCTCAATATATTATGACAAATCCAAGAAACTTCACAAACATAACCCTGGATGCAATCTTCAATGGGTTCATGTTGGGAGAATAGGAAGAAAAACACTTTCTCAAGGTCCTTTATATGGTCCTGATGCTGATGACATTTTACCAACAAAATTTACACATGGAATTCCACCAATTCCTTCATTATTAGTTTTAAT
Organism: Viscum album; assembly: GCA_963277665.1. Taxonomy (NCBI): domain Eukaryota; kingdom Viridiplantae; phylum Streptophyta; class Magnoliopsida; order Santalales; family Viscaceae; genus Viscum; species Viscum album. The sequence continues at coordinate 1,095,333,019 of OY728159.1, read as the reverse complement.
ATGTTGTGAATATATTGTTAATAAGTGGAATCAACATTTTTAATGATGAAAGGCATCAAACAATAGTAAAAGGTACCATAGGTAACCCTAAAGGCAAGGAAATCTTAATACCTAGGGTCCACCTAGATCTGATTGTACCTAGAGTATCCATCCATGAAGGAGAGGGAGTGGAACCGTATGGTATAATCAATCAATAAATCAGTAACTGGAAGGGGAAAATCTTCCTCCAAAGAGTGGTATTTGAGTTCCAAGGATTTGATACACACTTTCATCATCCTATTCTTATTCTTAATTGGGATGGTGTTGGCTATCCATATGGGGTACTAGACTTCCCTGATGAAGTATAATTTGTTAATCTTATCATCATATCCCTCAACTGTAGAACTATGGGAGGGATTTACCTTTATTAGAGGATAGGTTAACCAATGATTTCTCACCAGGAGTCCTAGATAGTGAACAATGACTTGAGGGTCCAGACCTAGAATCTCATCATAGCTCTAGGAAAGGATATTTTGGTGGTATCACAAAAAGCCACATATTGTTGATTCTCCACTATGAAAATGGATTCACTAGACATCATAAGCCTTAGATCTTCCTTGTCACCAAGTTTCACCGAGAATAACTCATTAAAGGTTCCATAGATACCCTCTAAAATTGTTGAAGGGGAATCTTACAGATCCTCTTCATCATCTAAGACTAGAGAAGTAAAGGGAGGAGGTGGCTCTACCAAGACAGTTGACTCATGGGATGCACTAGTTCTTTCTCTAGAAGATAATGAATACTTATTGAGGGGTAATGGTACTATGGAAACTGTGGAGAAATAATACTTTTAGCTGATTTCTTCTGGCCTCTGACTATAAGGTCCATACTTGGTTTTGAAGCAACAACATTGATTTTCTCTTTCCAAATTCAGTTCAGCATTGTGGAACATGCAGGAATTCCATGAACTAGTAGACATATATTGATCCTCATGGTGATTCATGGTATTAAGGGCTTCTAGTATTATTTTATTATGTCCAGTGTAGGAGTATAAGGTGATCTTTGGATTCTCTTTTTTCTTAAGGACCTCAAAACCCTTTTTGTTAGACACAATGAAATAGCCCTCGGGTCTTGTGTTGTGGTCTCTAATAAATTAATAGGTATAACTAATATATTATTCAAGACTATCTAATAGTTGAATGTAGTGGTAATCAGATCATTAATTACATTGATATTCTCAACCCCATCGATCTAAAGTTTTTTTCCTCTCTCTTGTAGTAGTCAATGTATAGATAAAAAGCCTCACACGATTAAAAGAGGCATCCATCACCCTATAGTACCCATAATCAACCATTATGGGATTACATAAGGCACTGGTGATACAATGAAAATAGCACTATATGAAAATATATCCAGGGTCTTCCCAATAGTTCATTATAGGAGGAATGCTATGAGACTACCATAAATTTGGAGCTAGATTCCATACCCCTAAACTAGGTCTTCAAATAAACCATTCCATGATGATTATCCTTAGTCTTATCATGACTCTAAACTGTCATTGTTGAGGGATTCATATCTTCCTCTATCTACCCAATATAGTGGAGCATCCAGGTAACGATGAAGTTGATCCCAAAGCTAGTATCCCTAAGGAAGTACCAGATATACATTTTATTAAAGTACCCATTAATATACAATGGATATGTGTTCCTCAATATGGTGATCCCATCATCATTTCTATAAAATGAGATGGTCGATAGACACTCTAATTTTTGGGAATCCTCTCTATTTTCATCCTCAACACTTTCTACCTCAACGTCAAATTAGAGGGGGTCCTTCAAAGGTACACTAAGGGACTCAACCACTAATTTTGATAAGAGGATTTCTTCAAGGATCAAAATCCTTCTCATTATTTCATTGAGGTGATTCAATATATCATACTTCAGTGTTTAGGGAATGTTATTTCTAGTGGAGAATCTCTCTTTGGATTGGGGTGTCATAAATAAATTTTAATAAAATACTAGGGTCTAACTAGGGATATAAATATTATATTTATGTCTTTTTATACAACACTGAACAACTATCGACTGACAATCATACAGTTTATGTCTGGCCTTGGCTAGATTTGACTAATCATGATGTGTTTCTGGCTAAGCTACTCAGTCAACGAACACTGTTGGCTATAGGGGTGTGCCTAATTTATTGGATTAGGTGGATAATGCATGTTCAAATCTGAAAAAAATCTACTAAATTATCCCAATAACATTAATGTATTGGTTTGAGACACTAGCCTAAGAATTATGGCATCTCTTGTGTCCTCATCCATTCCTTTCACGACATTTTCTGGAGGCACCTTAGCGGTTTACAAGGAATTCCACATTGCTGGGTGTCGTGAAGTGGTCCACCAGTTCGATGGTATTCATAGTGGAATACTCTAATCCTTCAACCGTGGAATAGTCATGAATGGGATGTACCTAGGGTGCTCCTCCTAACATGGGAGGCAAGAATTAAACAAGATACTGAGATGGCTATAGAACCAGTGGAAGACTCTGATTTATCATATGCCATCAGTTCCATTTGTTTTAATACATGGGAATATGTAATGAAAAAGTGTAGAAATTGGAAAAAGGAGGTGTTGAAACCACATAAGGTTCTAGAATATTAAAACTGGAATTCATGGCATAATAATCTTGATAGAGTACCTTTAGAGCTGACAAGTCATTATATTTTTACATCAGGTGTTTAGAAGCCTACTTCCACTAGCCATATCCTTCACTATCACTGCCAGGATTAGCAGACAAATACATTTACATTATCGAGAAATCAGACAACCTAAAAGTGCCACAATCCACATAGTCCTAGAACCAATCAATGAACATGAAGTATTCTAATATGGTGTTTCATGTGATCTTATGGTACTCGAAATGGATGGGACGTCTAGTGAGTCTAGCCTCCTAGCATCTCCTACACTCTATAAATATTAGTATACCATTCTATAAGGCATATATGAAATATCCCAAAACCTTTGAATCCTTAAAGTAATTGGTATAGTTTATTTTGTCTAGGAAGGGATATCTGTGATCCTATCCAAGATGGGGGATGGAGCCAAATTTTATTCTCTTGAAGGTTATGCTTGGCAAGGTGGTGTATAGATTTTCTATGCTAGGTGAGGATATACGTGGTATGGAATGGATTAGTGTGGATCTACTAGAAAATGGTATAGTATATATTCTTTCTTGGCAACATTTTCATGCACAATGGTTGTAGTCTCTTCTTTTTCTAGTATTCTCATGGGACTTTGAAGGGGAAACGAGCATGATTATTTTCAAGTCTACTTTAAAGCATCCTCCAAACACAAACCCTTTTCAAATAAATCCAAAAATACACTTGGTTAGATTAGTGTGATGAGGTTTGTGACCAAATCACTCTTAAAGTTACCCATGCATAACGTATGTAGCTTATCATGGGATAAAGGAATGTCAAGTGAATACATGAGACTCTTCAACCAAATGAAAAATTTAGTAGCTCACTCATTAGAATTTTGTTTTCACTTGAACAGGTCATTGATATTTTTCATGCACTTGGTGGTGCTAAAATGATACAGAAACTTTCTATGAAGGCCCTCCCTATTAGCGATGGACCCTATGAGTGTCTTTCTTTACCAGATGAACATGGTTCCTTTTAGTGTATGGATGAAACATTAAATATTAAAGGCCTACTATAATTATAGGGTCCCCAACATAGGTCCAAACCATGAATTAATGTGATTATGGTGCTGAAGTGGGTTACCCATCATATTTAACGGGGTAAAATTGAGATTTTCAAACCCCATGGGTGCTTAAACATTGTCCACCCATGCGGGGTATGGCTTTCTGTCAGGTTGGATTTCGACCTATCATGTTTCCAGGGATTCGGGAAAATTAGTGAGAGTAGATATTAATTCATCTTGGTAAGGGTCTCTGGATAAAAATTCATTACCATGATCATTGGCTTAAGGAGTGACATGGCTCTAATCTTGATTTTCATAATCATGATACATGGAAGGGGTTGTCTACTTGTACCTCAATAGCTTTACATATCCCCCATCTTCTACACTGATCGAACATGTGAGGCCCCCAAGATCAAATGGGGGTGTCTGGTAAAGGAGTACTTGGTTCCCCATTGGGTGATAGATGGGGTCCCTCAAGGAAATACCATAATCTAGGTTCCTCTCATTGATGAGGTTGGTGTAAAAACATTCAAATTCCTTGAGATTCAAAAGCAAGGTACCTACCATGGGTTTTGTCTCTACATTTTTTACTACCAAAAATGAATCTAATGGTTTTAAATGTACCATTACATTATCTATGTTCTAATGGGGATACATAAATTTATTTTTGGTGGAATTTTGAGGCCCAATTATTTTTTATTCTGATGAATAGGTAATCTTTTCATAGGGTCTTCCTAGTATTGTGTTTCCCCTTGGGGAAGGTCATCCCTATCATGAATTGTACTTATAGATATTTTCCTTTGATGCTTAGTCGGGTCAGTGAAGACAATATTAACCATGAAGGTATCTATATGGTAAAATTCATTTTTTATGGATAGGCTAGACTATTACAAGATAGTTCTGAAATGGAGATCAACATACTATCCCAATCCTCTAATATGTAGGTGTGGATATATTTTTCCATGACTCAATAGTGCACTATGGGACCATTGATGTGGGTTTTTTGCAGTTTCTAGATATATCCATATGAATCAGGGTCGTAATCCACTAGGATCAATGAAATATAACGCTTTCTATATTGTTGATGGATGGAATCTATGTGCTTCTAACACCCTCAATATATAAAATAATGACCACAAAAGCATTGAAATTTCACCCAGATAATCTAGTGGAAAAACAACTCTTGGTCTTCTATAAGGGACTTCAGGATGTTAAATTTTGGATCTATATGTGGACAAAAAATCAGATACGATTTATTGATGGAAATAACCTCCCTTATGAAATATAGATTAGAATAAGGGACATACTCTAAGTATCCCCACAATCTTATTAGTGCATGTTAATATATGTTTGTTTAGAACAAATGTAAACCTTCTCTAGGTCTACTCTACTAGATGAGGGAGTGCTGAATAGGTCACATAACTTCTTTATACAATGAAATCCCTTTTGGGTAGATCTATCTCTAATACCATATCTATATAGGATGAAGACACCATCATTTCATCATGAGAGAGGTTGGCGGTATCAATCTATGGCTCAGTGGAATGTTTACCATATAAAGGAATCATTCGAGACCCTGAAATATCTCTAAAATCCTATGTGGAGGTAGAGATGAGGTAAACTATAGGTGATGTAAATTCTTTCATTGGGATCGCTAGAATGGATCTAGAACATACTCCACCTAAAATTACCTGTGGAGGGATATGGGGATTCTATGGACCTCAGTTTTTTAGATCGTGATTCTCAATTTTCAGGATCTTTCCCCAGACACTACTAGCTTGGGTGAATGGTCCATCATTGAGTCATCTGTTACATTAGAATCTTGGAGATCAACTATGACATGGAACTTCCTAGGGTTCTACCTTTGGCGAATATTTCTATCCCTATTATAGTGGGATGGTTCATCTTGTCAAGGTACATGTTCAGCATAAGGAGGACCTACATATGGATTGATGTTTGAGTGGGGAGGACCTATTCTTTAGTTGTGAATTGATTAGGGAGGACCTCCAGTTTAGTTTAAAATAGAGCATCGAGGACCACATATTTGGATTTTGGATTAATGAGGACCTTCAGTTTTGTTGTTGGAGCTAAGTGGGCCTCTTCTTTGGTTGTTGATGGAATGGGGAGGATCTATATGCTAATTGGGGGTGGTATCATAGCAAGGACCTTTTTACTAGATATCCTCATCATGAGACACCCTGTAATGGCTATCAAGGGTGCCCATGATTTATATATTCAACCTAGAATTATTATAAGGTGGTTGGGGTCTCAATCCCATTCAAGAAAAAATTGATCCATGTTTTCCTACTGTATAGATCTGGTGGGATATTCCAGTGTTGGTATGGCCCATGGGATTTGTAGAATATTCCTCTTGTTGAGATATGGTAGTGTTATAATGGTCCACAAGTTCAATCATAGATACCCCTTATTTGATGATACCCAAGGCCTTCCCCTGAATTTTACATCAACTGCAACGGGCCGGGGCAGTCAGAGATGGGTTGAATTCAACCTTCTCTTTAGCCTATGGGAACAATCAGAGTTGTCATTGACATGGTCTGGTGGGATCCCTCCAAGATGTCTCTTATTTGGTAGTCATTGCAAGATAGATTTAACTTCCCCTACCTCCTTATCATAGGGTTAATTATTCATATTTTTCTAGGGAGAGACTCTTGAAGGGGTTCTTTTTTAGATTGGTGGTGGTGTCCCCCTGCACGACCATTGGGGGTAGTGGTGTCAATGAGGTTCTAATTCTTCTAGAACTTAGAGGGCCATGTCCCCAATGATAATGGGCCCTCTTGATTGTACTGGTGTATGAGGGAATCTATCACCCTTCCCTGGATGATCTCATAAGATGATATAGGGCATGGGAACACAAAACCTGAGGATGAAGTAGAAATCTTGGTAGAAGTATATTATTTTGGGATCATCGTATTAATTATTATCTTAGCCCAATGCCTACGAAAAATAGATTATTTGCTTCTTATATCAAGATTTCTATATGGAATGTGGATTCTATAGTCAGTATAGGTACATGGAAATAGATTCCCAACACACCATTGTCGTCAAATATTCCTAAAGTTGAGAAGAATCCACATTGATAATGTCATAGATCAGGGATTCCCAACATTAACTACCCCCACTCACAGTTGAGGCTCATGATGGGACCAACATTTTCTTAGTGGTACCTAGTTCTGGTTATTTTGATTCAGTGACATGAAAATCCATTGATTCCCCAAATTCTACTAGTCCCCATGTTTTAGGGGAATAGTTTCACATGGGGTCTCCATTTTCTATTTTCAGCTATTCTACTAGGTCATAGCACCATGAATTTGACATGGAATCCAAAGAACTACTTCCTTATTTCCTTGTATTCTCACTTTCTAAATTCTATTGGATTTCATCACTTTCATTATTGATGTCTAATCCTTGATCAAAACAGGATGATGGGACATCGGTTCCTCCTTCCATGGATTCCACCTTGGAATTCACTGCCTTGTCTAGCTATTCCATATAGAGTTAGTCATGTTGGTGAAAAATGGTCTTAGTTCCTTCTCAATGTGGACCCTAGTTAATTATGATGCTTCGGTCAAGATAGGTGATCAACCTTCGGTTAGGTTGAATACTCATTTTTGACACATCTGTCCATTTCTAGACATTTCATATTTTGGGAACCTATATATTCTTCCTATTTTGGACGTAATCTCATTGGTGATAGGTCTTAGGTGCATAGCCTAAGTAATAAAGTGATTATCAGTAGGTAATTGATTCTAGGGGGATATATTTTGAGAATTTTTACTTCATGTATCCAATTTTTATACATGGTGTCAGGATTATGGATTAGGTTGTGAGTTTAACATCATTCAGTGATGGTTATATAGTTAATGTATTATAGCTAAATGTTGGGAAAAGTATTATTATCATATAAGGATAGGTTTTTGTGGGTATAATGTCTTGTGTGGATATGATGGTTGTTGGTTTAACATTTTCTAGGGATAGGATGGCCATAGTATAACATCTTCCAGGGATAGGATGGGTGTAAGTGTAACGTCTTCTAGGGATATGATGGGATTAGTTTAAAAATATTTTGGGGATAGGATGGGTGAATGTATAACATATTATGGGGATAGTATGGGTTAAGTTTTAACATATTGGAAAAAAAGGATGGTGCATGTTTAGCATCTTCCAGGGATAGGATGGGTGTAGGTTTAACATCCTATGGGTATAGGATAGGTTCGGGTTTAACATCTTGTGGTGACAGATCAGAACTTCCTTTTAAGATGAATAGAGGCATGAGTTTAACATATTTTGGATACAAATTAGAACTTCTTATTGACATATATATGTGTGTGTGTGTGTGTGTGTGTGTGTTTAACTTCTTATGGATATGGATCATAACCCACAATTGAGATTGATCGAAGAATGAGTTTAACTTAATTTCTAGATGGATCAAAACATCCTTTTTGATATAGATCCTTGCATTAGTTCAACATCTTTTTTAGATGGATCACAACATCCTATTAGGATGGATCTATGGGGTTTGACTCTAGGAGGTAATATTTCACACCAAGATATGATTTTTTTTGTGATTGAACCTTATATAGGCCTCCTACATACCCCTATAAAAGAGACATGGAACAAAATCCATGCAATTTGATTATATAGTTTAAGGTCGTGTGACAGGATCAATTCATGTAGTCTATCTCTATGAAGTAAGGATACACATATTACAAATGGAGATTCTACATGGGATGGTGTCTGTATTACATGTATAATCTTTAATTTTTATGAGTTTCATTATTTAGGGAACCAAATGGAGGTTTTTTGTGAAAGCTACACATGGTTGGAGGATCCTCCCATGGTGGGAGAGATGGTGGTATCCCATGATGATAGTACATGGGGAATCCCATGTTTATAGGGTAAGAGGTGCGGGATTATCACATGTCAATCATACATGTAGAATAATGTGTTTATCACATAGGGTTAGAAGTGTTGGTTCATCCCATGTGAGTCGTACACAGGGAATATTGTGTTTATAACATAGGGGAGGAAGTGTGGGGTCATCCCATGTGATCCACACATGGGGAATTATATTTTATAAAATTTTTGGAATACAGTTTAATTTCACATGATTTTTATGTTTTGATGTAGTTTATTATTGTATGAATATGATGTTGAGCTAGGAATTTTTTGTCATGCAGCTCAGATATGGGTCAGGATCGCACTTCGAAGTGGACCGTTTCGAGGCAAGAGAAGTATTCATAAGGAATACCTACCATGATAGGTTCATATTTTCTCTTAATGATTCCAACTATAGGTTTTATATGACCACATATCATACACATCTTGGTAGGACAAGGTGTTGGAACTTCTATAGAGGAGTTTCCATTTGAGTCTCTTCATTTGGGTTTATATTCATAGAATTTATTGGCATTTGGGTTACTTATTCTTAGAAGAAATAGGTAGGATGAAGGATTGAACCATTCTTGGAATGAAGAGGGGGGATACAAGAGTGTTTGGTACTATTAATTCATGAATTAAGGGTATGATTTAACTTTTCCACAATTAGTATGGGTGCTCTGGGAACTAGACTTTCGCAGAAGGGTTTCAGCTAAATGGTGACACCATAGAGAGTCCTGGAAGAGGTTCATGGAAAATATTGGGTCTTATCGATGGAGGGTATCTCAATACACAAGGGCCCCATGTAATTCATGGGTCTCACAAGGAATTATACTTTGTGAAATTTAGTGTCCTACCTTAGGATAATTTCTGAGTTCCCATGGGTTCGTTTCGTGAAGGATAAGTGCCTCACGGAACCCGATATACCATAGATGGATTTCTTTTTTTGTGTAGTCCTTGTACCGTTGTGCATGGAATCTACACTATGGGTTAAGGTTCTCAAGAACCCTTGGGAGGTAGTTACATGACGTATGGATATCATGGTAGATCCATATTCTCCTTCACTCATGGAGCTCGAAAGAATCGTGAACTCAAATCATTTTTTTGGATGGTGAAAGGCTGAATTCCCTAAAATGTTGGACATAATGGGTCATTTATATACATCATTGACTTGAGGGTGTGGGTATCATGATGGATGGATCATTTATTGAATCATTATGATCTTCACAAGTGGATTGGGATCCACAAAACCAAATACTAATGTGTGAAGGTTGTTGTCAACCTTTAGCATGATTTCAGAATAGAGACTTGTGACTATGGACATATATGTTGTGAAGGTTTTCATCATCCCTCCATGTGGAAAAAACCTTTTAAAGCTCCAATCATTCATTATGGTGGGGAGATTCAGGAATCCAATCCCTTATGTGTATTTTTGGGTTGTTTTGGCCCATATTAGTTTTAAACTAGTTAGGCATTCCCCAACTTCTCCCATGACCCATGTATTTCAGCATCAACCGATATTATCTGATATAATTAAATCTTTTTTAGTTTAATATTTTGTTGATTCATAGAGAACTCGGATTAAATAAAATAATTAAATATTAATTAATGAATAGGGAATTTTTATGGAATTCAAAAAATCACAAGGTCATTCTTGAGAATATATCAAGAGGATTAATTGTGACATCGACATTTGGATAATAGATTAGAGTAATAATATCAAAAATGAAATAAAATAATATTAAATAATGGATAATTATTTAGTTAGTTCTAAATGTGATACTTGTATTCTTATTTGATACATAGTTCTTTTCATTGGCACCAGGGTGTGCGATGATAGTGATAGATGAGTTTGAGGCTATGTAGTTTCCCATAGTTTTATGGAAGGGATTGATGACATCTCCCTTTCCCCCATTATCCCATCATAAGTATTTAAGTATTCATATCCCAGGACATAATGGATTTTAGTATAGAGTGTTCCTATGAGGGATATGATGGCACATATTTTTACTATAAAATTATGTGCGGGATGTAATGAATTGTGGAACAACAAATACTTGTATGTATATGTGTTTGTTTTATATTCCCTTGGGTGTGAATCCATGGGATGTGATGGCTTAAGGTATAATTCACATACACAAGATTTAGTGTCTTTAGGTCAAACACATAGTTATGAATTGGTTGATAATGATGGGGATATGTGGATTGATTCCAACAAGTTATTTTTGTCCATGTGCATGATTGAGGTACATGGGGTTGAGGCTTCACTTGCATTAGGTATAACTTACAACGGGAGGAATGATCTTAGGAAGTGTAGCATTGGGGAATGAGAGAGACTAACCAGTTGAGAGATGTCTTATGTGTTCTTTATTTTATATATATACTTATTATATAGAATATTATTTAATTATATGAATTACTTGATTAGTGATTCATGGTGATGCTGGGAAACTAATATTACCTATTTAGGTGATGTGTTAGTTTCATTTTTATTCACTATACTTTAGAAGGAATCATTCAGTTTTTTATGAGAAGTTTCATTGAGGATCATATTGAATATACATGTTATGCTTAACCTAGTTATATATAAACTATTTTTAGGTCAGGTAATGGGTTGGTGCTCATTCCGAACATTACTAGTTTAGAGGAGGTATTGATCAGCTATCAGAAGTTGTTGGAGTTCATATTCACTACATTGTTTTACATTTAGTAATTTTAGATTCTTTTTTATTTTTACTAGTTTATATATAGAATTACATATATTGGGGGTTTTTATTTTATTTGTTCATTTGGAATTGGTTTTGGGTCTTAAACTTCTTATCTCTTTCTCTTAGAACATTTTAAGAGGTAATGTCTCCCATATGTGTGATTGATATATCCTTATCACTAGTCACCAACATGTGGCCTACTAGAGTTGGGATTTAGGGGTCATTATCTATCTTCTTCCTAGACCAGTCCAAGATGGGTACCTTTGGAGGGATGGGGTTATATAGGATTTGTTATATATATATATATATATATTCATTTATATGAGAGGATGTAGTGTATGTGTGTGAGTGTGTATGTTTGAATATTTTCACTCTTATAGAGGATATATCTTATTGAATATTTTCCATCATAAGTGAGAATATAGTATATATTGTCTTTCTTTTTATTGGTTTATCCAATGAGGATAGAGTTATTTCATCTTAGATTCCAAGGTTTGTCTTGGATAATGTATGGATATTCATTGAAGTGTAGGATTTATCCACTTTTATTCTTGTATTTATGATAAATGATCTCGAGAATGATTTTTGATTTATTCTAAATTTTTTTGTTTTGTGTGTGTTGTTAATTCTTAAGAAACATGTACATGCATTCACTTGATTATTCATATGTGAGAGTTAAGGTCTCATGGTGGCACCTACATGGTCTTTATACTCGTGTCATGTATGTGTAACTAGATGGGCATATAGTTTCACTGATACAATTTTAGGATTTATATAGTATATGGATAGTTACTTGGATGGTATCTAGGGTAAAACACATTGGAGTAGTTTGTATGGATTCCATATGAAACAACCCGAAATTTTGAAAAAATCTTGTTTCTTAATTTTGTGTTTTATATTATTTTTCATACTCAACAAAATTTTTTCATTTGATAACATGAGTATAAATAAAATGAGACTGTTGGGTTTGACTATTATATGACCTTTAGTCAGTATGACCGTTGGAAACTGAATGTTGTGACTATTGTCTCTAAATACAAGTGATCTTGGATTATTAATAAAGAAAGAAGATTTGATGGCCTCACCCAGTAGTCTTGGACAGATCAAAGCCCATCTAACAGAACTTGGGAAGGAGGTAGCACCACTGGGCTTTGCTCTGGACCAAACCCAAGCCGAACTTCATCGTGTGAAGCTAGAACGAAATCGCCTTTGCGAGAAGTTCAAACTGATAGAAATTACTACTCCTGAGATGTTGGTCAAGCCTCCCTCGGATTCTCTCACCTTGGCACACCTTACACTTAGGTCCTATGCTGGTGTGATAAGGGGCTATGTAAGGAGACCGTAACTGCCTCGTGTAATCCTTTGTTTTAAATAAAAATTCTTATTTTTTCTTATAATGATGTTTATGAATTTTCAAATGTCCGAATAAATATAGTATGCATATTTTTGTTGAATCTTAAGGGAAAGATATTTTAAAAAAATGTTTATGTAAACCATAAATAATTAAAAATGTGTAATGATTTTCAAAAAATGGTATTGTATAATTATGTTCAGTACGAAATTTAGAGTCTAATAAGATCAACTTAATTTTTGATGAATATTAAATTATGAATAGTGATTTTATGCTTAGGATTAGTAATGTGACCAAATGGATTAGTAATCTCACTTAATGAAAGTATTAATATAATCTAGGAACCTTTATTAAGTAATGTGATTCAATAAAATGGTAAAATAACAGTTTAATAAATTATTAGTCAAGTATTAGTTTTTTCAGGTGAATAGTGTTTTTTAATTAAAAATTAAATTATAAATATTTATAAAATTATTTTTATAAAATGTATTTCATTTTTGAACTCAGAGCATCGATATTATGTTAAGGTATTTTTTGTGGATTTTTCTGAAAAAAATGAATTTTCAGTGAATAGTGTATTTATTTAAAAATTAAATTAAAAATTATTTTGAAAATTATTTTTATAAAATGGAGTTCATTTTTGAAATCAGAGCATCGATATTTGGTTAAGGTGAAATTTTGGTATTTTTCTCAGAAAGTTGAATTTTCGATGAATAGTGAGAATACAGTTTTTAAGTTACGGGTGTTTAATGACATCATTAAATGATGTATTAAGTATGTAATCAATATAGTAGACTTATGAATAGTAATATGAGATATGAGGTGTCCCAAGTGGGAAATACCATGGACAAATACCATGGGAAAGCCCATGGTTTTTCCAAAACCACCAATGAGGTGTCCCTTGGCCATTAATGCCTTGGTCCCCTCACATTCCCTAAAAATACCAAACCATCCTCTCATGAATTCGACTCCCATATCTCCCCCAACGAAGATCTGGTCTCACTACCTCCCAAGGAGTCCTACCAAGGGGGCCCCAAGCCCTCAAGGTCCCATCCTTTTAGTTTTAAGAGTTACGTTTAATGTAAGGGATCCAAACTCTCTCATTCTTTTCAAATACTCTCTTTTAAGTCATTTCCTTTATGCTCCATGTTCTTATGTTGGAGGATGTTATTTTATATTCCTATTACTTCACTTTTCATGTTTATATGATGAGAGACCCCTATTACTCTCATCATTTAGTTTTATGAATGCTTAAGTGGCGCCGTTAGGCTGCCGAAATTTTTGTAACAGATTCCTTCACCCTTCTCATTTTCAAGTTCAATATTCATGTCAAGTCTTTCAAGTTATTTTTTATGTTGGGGTATGTTATCTATATCTATCATACTGATATTTTATTTTCATATGATTAGAGACCCTATTTTATCTATTCAATTGATTTTTTTTAAGTTTAAGTGACGTCGTTAGGCTAACGAATTTTTAAGTGGTTCTTTCACCCTTCCCATTTTCAAGATCTATTTTCATGTCAAGTATTTCAAGTTACTTTTTATTATGTTGGGGTATGATTTATATATCTATAATAGTGATCTTTTATTTTCATATGATTAGAGACCCTATTTTATCTCTCCAATTCATTTTTTGATGTTTAAGTGACGTTGTTAGGCTGCCGAATTTTTAAGGGATCTGTTCACCCTTCTCATTTTCAAGTTCTATTTTCTAGTCAAGTCATTCAAGTTACATTTTATTATGTGGGGTATGATATCTATATCTATCATACTGATCATTTATGTTTATATGATGAGAGAACCTATTTGATCTTGTCAATCCATTTTTGGATGTTTTAAGTGACGTCGTTAGGCTGCCGAATTTTCATAAGAGAAATCTTATTTTTGTCTTCATTTCATGTTCTTCATTTCATATGGTATATCATTCAAATTTAATTACCATGCTCTTAAATTCTTTATATTCTGTCCCCCTACTCTTTTATATATCATTTATGAGTTGGTTACCCATGTCCCCTCTCTTTTTAATGTTTTCTAAAACCTCGTAACATAGCCGTTATGCTGCAGAATTTCAGTCTCAAAATGTCTCTCTCTTATTCTCAGTTTCATTTATTTTATTAAGTGAATACTCAAAGATCTTTCTTATAAAGGGGTATTCACATATATACCAAAATGTTTAATTTTAAATTCAATTATTTTCATACATGAGACCTGCTTTCCCTTTCCATGGGTTTAAAGTGACATAAAGATCATGTCTTTAAAGCAGTTTTTAAAATGTTATTATTATGAAATGAAACCCATTTCTTTTATGCTATATGGGTTGTTTATGAAATGATTGATGATTATATGTGGCTCACATGATAATAATGGAAAATTTAATGGTGCGCCCTGATAGCGCTCCAATGCATTGGGTAAAGACTTAATCTCTACAGATAACCATTTTTTAACGACGCGTTGGTGAATAAACTTGGTAATTTTTAATGACACCTTGGGGATGGAACTTGGTGAAACGGGAATGATTCCATGTGCTAAATGTTGTATCCACATCTTCAAGTTATGAAATACATTATTTTTATTATGATATGCCTCCTGATTTCTTTCTCTTTCCTTAATGTTCTTTTTCATGACATTTTTGATGTATCTCAAGTTCACATGTTAAATGTTTCCCCTTGTTTCCCTTACTAGGCCTTCTGCTCACCCTTTGTTTTGATATATGTCCCCAGGTTATGAGATGCAGTATTGAACCTAGGATGAACATAAGTAGAATCTTTTCAAGTGTTTAAGAAATTTTTTTTATGTTTTCATGTTTTAAGTTCCTGGTTTCCAAGACACTAAACCTTAAAGATCCTCAGTTTTGTAAAATGTAATGAAAGTTTATGTGATAAAAGGAAAGATGATATAGTTGGTATCAAAGGATGGTTTAGTTATTTGTGGAAATTAGGATATGAAAACTTTAGGAAGAACCCTATAGAAAAGTTTAAATATAGGAAATCTTCCTGGTATTCTGGTGAGTATTGAGTAAGGGGTTGCCAAGAAAATACATCCTTGTCTGGATATGAGCAGGTAGAGGTGGCTTTGGCAAAGATGTACATAGGGGTAAAACCTAAAAACACTTCTTTGAGCTAGACTCGAATGGGGAACTGGTACATGACAACGGTCCTTGCTGCACTCTTGGTTACAACACTCCTGGGGGATATGCTTTGGTAAATTCATAATCTTAGTATGAACCATTATTAGAGGAACAAAGATAAAATAAAATAAAGATTCACATAAGAATATATGATCATGGATAACCTAGATTGGAACCTAGGGGATCACAAGTTATGGTATACTTTTTGTCTACAAGTTTATCCTTCTATGCTTTAAGTTTCCTTTTCATGATTATTGGATAAGTATTTAAGCCCCCTAATTATACTTTCTTTTCTTAGTTAATGGTGGGAAATGGAAGAACATGTCCCAACAACCAATGTGATAGTAAATGTGATGATTTCCCTATTAATGTGATAGAGATGACGAAATATCAAGTTGAACATATTGTGATTATGCCAAACCAGCTATCAAAAATCACAATTAATAATTGGTACCTAGTTGAATGCCAAAATTCATCAAGGGAGAAGAAGGCAAAGTCTCAAGGATGTTCATCTGATAAAGTTGATTAGGGAAAGAAGACCCAATTTCTTTTTTGAAAAAATTGTGGAAATTGGCACCAAGGATAATGTCACAAAGGAACCGGGATATGTTTTAAGTGTGGGAAGACAGGGAATAAAGTAGCCAATTGCTTTAAAAAATGGATAATGTGATGAATGGAGATAAGGTTTGATCTAATGTACCTTATACATTTCAATGTTGTAAATGTGGAGAAGTTAGACATTATCCAAGCCAATGCTCTCTTGGAATGGATGAGAAGCATGATGAGCATCAACAATATTCAAGGACAAGGGAACAATTCAAGTCCTACACTGAGATGGATCATGATGACTGAAGTATATGTAACTTCTTCGAAATAATTGTCTATGTCATGTTGTATTTTCGTTCATGCTCTATGAGCATATCTTTTATGTTTTCTAAGATCATCGAGTCACTACCTAATATGATTTTATATCATTAAGGAAAACATCTACTATTATGTACCACATGTTGATGTAGTGAAGTTGTTCTTCTTAAAAAATGGAGTGATTAGGGGATTAAAAGATGATTATTATTTTGCAAGACGTTCACTATTTTGGGAACCCTATTTGATTGAGGTAAATAGATTACTATGGTATTTTCTTTGAGGAGTAAAGGTTGACTTATATTTTGAATAATCAATGAATTTAAGGCGGACTTATAGTAATTTAGGTTATATATGGAAATGATTAACCTATCTTGGGGAAAATGTGATTAGGTTAGTAACTTTTGTTACAAGATGCTAAGAGTGGTTGATGTTGTTTGAAGATGAATGATAAAGTCTATCTTAGAAGACTATGTTATGAGATCGTTCTTATAATTTGGTTTCAATCTTAGTTTGGTTTATTTTAGGGAATTATAAGGACAATTATTTATGGAATGGTCTATGATGAACTTTTGGTAGTACCATGGAACTTTGAAGATTTAAAAGTAGTTTCCCTTCATATGGGATTCTTTCTTTTTGAAGAGTTTTTTTATCTTACCCTTTATGTTTTTGGGATAATTTTTAATGATATAAGAAATTGATAGTTAATATTTTGTGGATTACGTGACTCTCAAGAAGATGATTCTTGTGTTTTGATGAGACCAAGTGTTTTTTAATGCTCATCGTTTGGAGAAATTATTGGTTTTGGTAGAAACCTATTAAAGGAAGAAACTCTACTTGAAGTTAGGTATATTTCTTTATGTTTTTGTTCTATGTAGTAAATGAATTCCTCAAAATTACGAAAATGAACATAAAACAAAAACGTTGTTGGTTTACGTTTCCTACTAGGTAATCAAAGACCATTTACACACATCCTAAGTTTGGGATTTTCTCATGGATAACTTTCTCCTAATCATGTTTTCTATCACTCTCCCTCAAAACATGACCCTTTGTTTTCTCCTCCATGTCCATGTTTTCCTACATGGAATCCTAGTGTGGGTTAACTCGGGTGACCTTTGTACTTCCCTTTCATTCTCTTAAAGTAATAGTGTTACTGACTATTTTTCTAATGTGGGAAATTCAATGAAATTCCAATCCGAATTTTAAAAATTGGGAGGACGCAATTTATTAAGGGGGGAAGATTGTAACAACCCGAAATTTTGAATAAATCTTGTTTCCTAATTTTGTGGGTTATATTATTTTTCATACTCAATAAAACTGTTTCATTTGATAACATGAGTATAAATAAAATGAGACTTTTGGGTTTGACTATTATATGACTCTTAGTCAGTATGACCATTGGAAACAGAATGTTGCGAATATTGTCTCTAAATACAAGTGATCTTGGTTAATTAATATAGAAAGTAGATTCAATGGCCTCACCCAGTAGTCTTGGACCGATCGAATCCCATCTAACAGAACATGGGAAGGAGGTATCACCACTAGGCTTTTCTCTGGACCAAACCCATGCCAAACTTCATCGCGTGAAGCTAGAATGGAATCACCTTTGTGAGAAGTTCAAACTGATATAAATTACTACTAGTGTGATGTTGGTCGAGCCTCCCTCGGATTCTCTTACCTTATCACACCTTACACTTAGGTCTTATGCTGGTGTGATAAGGGGCTATGTAAGGAGACCGTAACTGCCTTGTGTAATACTTTGTTTTAAATAAAAAAATTTATTTCTTCTTATGATGAAGTTTATGAATTTTCAAATGTCTGGATAAATATAGTATGCATATTTTTGGTGAATCTTAGAGAAAGTATATTTTAAAAAAATGTTTATGTAAACCTTAAATAATTAAAAATGTGTAATAATTTTCAAAAAATGGTATTCTACTATTATGTTCAGTACGAAATTTAGAGTCTCATAAGATCAACATAATTTTTGATGAATAGTAAATTATGAATAGTGATTTTATGCTGAGGATTACTAATGTGACCAAATGGATTAATAATCTCACTTAAAGAAAGTATTAATATAATCTAGGCACCTAGATTAAGTAATGTGATTCAACAAAATGGTTAAATAACGGTTTCATAGATTATTAGTCAAGTATTAGTTTTTTCGATTGAATAGTGTTTTTTAAATAAAAATAAAATTACAAATATTTAGAAAATCATATTTATAAAATCGATTTCATTTTTGAACTCATAGCATCGATATTATGTTAAGTTAATTTTTGGGGATTTTTCTGAAAAAAATGAATTTTCGGTGAATAGTGTATTTATTTAAAAATTAAATTAAAAATATCTAGAAAATTATTTTTATCAAATGGAGTTCATTTTTGAAATTAGAGCATCGATATTTGGTTATGGTGAAATTTTGGGATTTTTCTGAAAAAGTTGAATTTTCGATGAATAGTGAAAATAGAGTTTTTATGTGACGGGTGTTTAATGAAATCATTAAATGATGTATTAAGTATGTAATCAATATGGTCGAATTATGAATAGTAATATAAGTTATGAGGTGTCCCAAGTGGCCAATACCATGGGCAAGCCCATGGTTTTGCAAAAACCACAATTGAGGTGTCCCTTGGCCATTAATGCCTTGTCCCCTCACTTTCCCTATAAATACTAAGCCATCCTCTCATCCATTCGACTCCCAACTCTCCTCCAACGAATCTCTGGTCTCATTACCTCCCAAGGAGTCCTCCCAAGGTTCTCCAAGCCCTCAAGGTCCCAACCTTTTAGTTTTAAGAGTTACGTTTTAAGGTAAGGGATCCAAACTCTCTCTTTCTTTTCAAATACTCTCTTTTAAGTCATTTCCATTATTCCCGATGTTCTTACGTTGGAGGATGTTCTTTTATATTACTCTTACTACCCTTTTCATGCTCATATGATGAGATATCCTCTCTTACTCTCATCATTTCGTTTTATGAATGTTTAAGTGGCGCCGTTAGGCTGCCAAAAATTTTGTAACGGATTCGTTAACCCTTCTCATTTTCAAGTTCTATTTTCTTATCAAGTATTCCAAGTTACATTTTATGTTGGGGTATGATATATATATCTATAATAATGATATTTTATGTTCATATGATGAGATACCCTATTTTATCTCTTTAATTGATTTTTTTTTATTTTAAGTGATGTCGTTAGGTTGCCGAATGTTTAAGTGGTTCTTTCACCCTTTTCGTTTTCAAGATCTATTTTCATTTCAAGTCTTTCAAGTTACTTTTTATTATTTTGGGGGTATGATCTATATATCTATAATACTTATATTTTATGTTAATATGATTAGATACTCTATTTTATCTCGTTAATTCATTTTTTTGAAGTTTATGTGACACCATTAGGCTGCCGAATCTATAAGGGATTTGTTCACCCTTCTCATTTTCAAGTTCTATTTTCTGGTCAAGTATTTCAAATTACTTTTTATTATGTTGGGGTATGATTTCTATATCTATCATACTGATAATTAATGTTCATGTTATGATAGACCCAATTTGATCTCGTCAATCCATTTTTGGAAGTTTTAAGTGACGTCGTTAGGCTGGTGAATTTTTATAAGAGAAATCTTATTTTTGTCTTCCTTTCATGTTCTTCATTTCATATGTTATATCATTTAAATTTCAATACCATGTTCTTAAATCCTTTATGTTCTGTCCCCCTACTATTTTATGGATCATTTATGAGTGGTTTACCCATGTCCTCTCTCTTTTCAATGTTTTCTAAAACCTTGTAACATAGCCGTTATGTTGCATAATTTCTGTCTCAAATTTCACTCTCTTATTCTCAAATTCATTTATTTTATTAAGTGAATACTCAAAGCTCTTTCTTTTAAACTTTTATTCACATATATACCAAAATTTTCTATTTTAAATTCTGGTATTTACATACATGAGACCCACTTTCCCTTTCTGTGGGTTTAAAGTGACATAAAGATCATGTCTTTAAAGCAGTTTTTAAAACGTTATGATTAAGAAATGAAACCCATTTCTTTTATGCTATATGGGTTGTTTATGAAATTATTGATGATGATATATGTGGATCACATGATTATAAAGTCAAATTTAATGGTGCACCCTGATAGCACCCCAATGCATTGGGTAAAGACTTAATCTCTAGAGATGGCCATTTTTTAACGACGCCTTGGTGAATAACCTTGGTAATTTTTAATGACACTATGGGGATGGACCTTGGTGAAACGGAAATGATTTTATATGTTAAATGTTGTAGCCACATCTTTAAGTTTTGAAATACATTTTTTTTATTATGATATGCCTCATGATTTTTTTCTCATGCCTTAAAGTTCTTTTTCATGATATTGTTGATGTATCGCAAGTTCACATGTTAAATGTTTCCCCTTGTTTCCCTTACTGGGCCTTCTGCTCACCCTTTCTTTTGATATATGCCCCAGTTTATGGGATGCAGTAATGAACCTAGGATAAACGTAAGTAGAATACTTTCAAGTGTTTAAGAAGATTGTTTTATGTTTTCATGTTTTAAGGTCCTAGTTTCCAAGACACTAAACCTTAAAGATCCTCCGTTTTGTAAAATGTAATGAAAGTTTATGTGATAAAAGGTGGGATGTTATACCATCAGGTTAGGATATAGGGGTAGAAAGAACAAGAAGGATTTTACTATATCATATCACCATATTTTACTTATTCTTTTACTTAGCGTATGTCAATTGTATTATTTTATACTTCTTTTTTTGGTTTTTCCTTTATGAATATATTAGTGCGTACTTCTTATCTAATTTTATAGGTAAAAAATGTACCCTCCAGTATATAAGTGGTATGTTTTTTTTATTTTTTGATATATGGATGGTTCATACTTGAGTTTCAATAGGATCCAACATTTACTATCATGTTCACAAAAATAGCTCAAACTATTCTCCAATGATTCCCTTAGACCATAGATTCTAGTTAACAACTAGTTAGAACTAGACACACACTGAGAGGGGGATGAATTAATGTACATGATAATTTAATACAGTTTCTTTTATTGATATGTTTTCTCTTGTAGGATCATGTTCTGTCATTTGAAAGAACTTTGTTTACTTTTTTCATGGATAAATATGAATATGATGAAAATTGAATAATGAAATTACACATATGTTATTACTTGGTTCGCTGAAATGATCTACATCCAAGGATTATATATTAACTATAATTCAAAATAGGATGAATAACCTGAGAGAGGGGTGTATCAGGGTATGATAATTTAAAACTATTTCCACTTTTGTTATTTTTTTCATCTAAAACAAAATCTCTTATCTCTCTTTCTCATAGAAATGTATGAAAAATAACTAAATCATATATAAGACACAGAAATTTTACATGGTTCACCCACCTGAGGATTCATACAAGGATCATAAAAAGAAAAATTTCATATGTACCAAATACAGTAACTATAATTATTGCTATAATTTTTGGAGAAGGCTCCTTATCCCTCCTAGTTTACAATGAATCACAATTTAAATTCTCACTACTCTCTCAACTAATGTTTTTTTAGTGGTCCTTCACATGATTATTATTTTTATCACATAAATAAATATTTTTTAAATATTATTTAGAGAATAATTATGTTACAATATCTTACACTTGATGAGTACCAATTCACCCAATATTTAATGTTCAATTCCCTCTCAACACTTTAGTTATGCGCATTGCTTTCGTGAAGCTCACACAACCTTCACAAAACTACCAAATTGTTCTAAAGAATATCCTTCCCTTGAGAACTTGAAAGGATTAGAGAATCCTAATACTTTTTAGAAGGTCACTAATTTTAAAAATCTCACTACATTCACAATTATCATGGATTTATTTAAGAATACATAGCTTTAAAGGATTTCCATTATTCCTAAAAAATTCAAAAATTACCTTTACAAGTCACCTTTGCGAATTCAAAGCCTCTGTATTTTCATTAGGGATCTATGTCCTCTTATGATGGGGGGTAGAGGAATATTTATAAGAATTTCCTCATATTCTTAAAGATACCAAGCTCACCACCAACTTTTCATGATGTTTTTAATCTCTTTTGTGATGCTGCCTATTTTCATGAAGCTATAGGTAAATTTTTTCTCTTCAAGAATGTTCTTATAGTCATAGAGATACCACTTTTCATCACAAATTCATGGACCATAAAACCTTCATAAAACCATATTAATTCATGAATCTTAACATATATGAGAAAATCCAATTTTAATGAAAACCATGACTTTACCATATATGTGAAGAGTTAGTCTTACAGATCTAACTTTTTCAATTCTTGAGTCATCCCTTAAATTTTAGACCCAAAAATTTAGTAATGACTAGGAATATATACAACCATATATAGACAATTTTATATTCCTCCTCCAAAGCATTAATTCCTTTTTCATAAATATTTTTTAACATTTCTAGTCAACGTATATTTTATAACATCACAACTGACTTTTTTCACTTAATTTTTCAACAAACATATTCAACGGAAAAACACTACAAATTTACCTTTTATGATTTCTACCCAAAAATCTCCCCCTTTGGGTTTTTTTTAAAAATAATTCATCTTTGATACCACTTTAAATCTTCTTCTAACTTCAACCAAAATTATATCCTTGCAATTCATAGATAGAGATCAATGATTTTACCAACACACACTCTAAGGCAATATGATCCATGTTAGGTGTGGGAAAAAAATTATCATGAAATTTTCATAAATGAATCCTTTTATTCCATAACAAGTTTTTTATTTTAATTAGGAACCATGTCATAGTGTGATATACTACTTTGATAAGTCATCATTTTCAACAGCATATTTAAAAATATACCTTCTTTATTTCTTCTCCTTTCATCTTTTCTCCCTTTATTGATCAAGATATTATTTTTACCTTTTTCAATGATCCCAAAGGTCACTCATTTGAGGATACAACATTGTAAATGAAAAATTTTAGAATATTGGGTAAAAACAGAACAAATATCGAGGAGAGGTGGTACCACTTCAAAACTCTTTCAAGTGTGGGGAATTGAATGAACTCCAAGATACATTCAATTATGTTCAAATTCTTCTATGGGTAAGGCCTTTGTTATTAAATTTACAACCTATAGTTTTGTAGTCACATACTCCAACATCAAATACCCATGAAACACATTCTCCTTGATAAATGAAACTTTATTTCAATGTTCGTAGTCTATAAGTTATGGGATGAATTTTTTCTAACATTTATAGCACTTGAATTACCACAATGGATTCCAATCAGAGACTTCAATTCAACTCCCATATCATCAGGAAGCTTCTTAATCTATAATAAATGCATGAAATCTTGAGTAGATATAACATATTCATCTTATTCAGTGCTCAAACAAACTGAATAATGTATATTTATTATCCAAGAAATACACAATCTACTAATATAGGATCATCCACCTGACATTGATTTTCTTTCAACTACTAATCTAGCCCCTTTTTCATCTGAATAGCTCAATAACTCTTACTGATATTTTTCATTATATATAAAACAAAATCCATTATTCCCTATATATGTTGAAATATTCTTTTTACTAAATTAAGTTGTTTTATTTGGGTTTACTTCAATATTATGATACTTGGAATGTGGAAAAATTAATATCTGGTCATGTTTCTATTAAGTATAATAGAAAAATATTGATATTACTATATTCGGTGAAACTAACCACTTTTTGTTCATTATATCATGATAGTTTCATCTGATTAGCCATGGGAGTCACAGTCTCCTAGGAATTATCTATTCGAAATATTATCAGAACCTCCTTGTAATATTTTTATTTTGAAATAAATGTCTCATTCATTCCTTGTGTCACATGTAAACTAAGGAAAAAAGGTCAGTCACTAATAATTAATATTTCAAATTCACATTTCATGAATTTGGTGATATTTTTTAACTATGCCGTGTTTTATCGACCTAAATTTTTGTCATCATCATACACTATGACCATAATCAATTTATTACTATCATTTTTGACTTAGAGAAAGCAATCGAATCCACTATACTGAAAAATGATCTTCTTCATAAACTAATAAAGACTTTAATAACACTCTCTCACTACTTGATTCAA
The DNA here is from genome assembly GCA_963277665.1 of Viscum album. Lineage (NCBI taxonomy): Eukaryota > Viridiplantae > Streptophyta > Magnoliopsida > Santalales > Viscaceae > Viscum > Viscum album. Next base: position 1,095,308,269 of record OY728159.1, on the reverse strand, counting down.
CCCAGATAGCACCCTTCTTAGATGAAAAATGTGTTCCTCATCATCATGAATGATAAAACCATATGGATGATAGATATAAACATTTTTTCTAGAACTTGATCTAGAAACAATGAATTTACATCCATAAGATAAAAATTTTAATCTTCTTTGTACTTTGACAGACAAGAATGATTTAATTGTCTATATCCTCACAACAGGTGAAATTTCTCATCAAAGTTGATACCCTCTATTTGGGAGTACAATTTTCACACTTGTTATGTTTTGTTTCAAATCATTGTACAATCTTCATTCATCTTGTTCTGAAATACCCATTTGATATTGATGAAATTATTATCTGCTAGTCTCAAAATATTCTCTGACATATGAATTTTTTCAATTTAATCATGCTCTTCATTCATACCCTAAAACTAGTTTTTATCTCTATATACTTCTTCAAAATGATAAGGATATACATGATATAGGAAATATGTCTGTTATAAATACATAATTCTCCATGATTGAACTTGTGTTTCCTAATCACCAATGACATTTTTCCTATTAATTAATTCTTAAATCTTCATCTTTTGTGGATATATAATTTAATTCCTTCTATTCATCCTTAATATCTTCTTTTGGGTTATATTTTTTCAATTATACTCCCCCTGTGTTTCTTAACTCCTTGTTACTATCATAAAGTATATGTTCATTGTGTTGTTGAATATACTTCTCATTCTATAATATAATTATATCATTTCTTTCGACTAATTTTATCAGTATAATCTTAATGAATTTATAGGAATTTAGTTTTCCTAAATTCCATGGAATATCCCCTCATCCCTATGATATTAAAATTTCCAATGTATCTCCTCATTCAGAATAAAACACTTACATCCAAATATTCAAAATTATTTCTATATCCACTTCTTTCCATAACACATCATATATAAAGCCTTTTCTTCTTTTATACACAATAGATCCCTATTTGATATGTAGACTGAAGTCAAGACTACTTCCTTACATAATTTCACTGGTAGGTTATTTTTTATAAGAATTATTATAGACATGATCTTTATTATCCAATTTATCTTCTTAGGCAATCCATTTTTTGAGGAGTTATTTCTTATGAGTCTTGATGTATTATCCCATATTTCTCAAGATATTCATCTACTTGTCTGTTTGTAAATTTATACCATTATCTGTATGAAACTTTAGAATCTTATATCCAAAGATCCTTTCAAATTTCATATAATATGTTTTGATGAAACTAAACATGTAAGAATTATGTAAAATGAAAAATATATATTCCATTATTATAAAAACATTAGTGAAATGAATATAATACCTCTTTATATTAGTGGATAATTATGAGATAAGTACACACACATCTTTATGCACCCATTAAATCACTATGGTGGAATATTGTTCTTCTTCCTTATATGTCATTATAATAATATATCCTTATTGAAAATAATTTCATGTGTGAGTGAGATCACATGATATCTTTGGTAGATCATGAGATTCGTCAAATTGGACCAGATCTTCTAGGGATGGTTGTCATAGAAGGACAAGTAATATATTACACGACTTGTTTTCATCGTATATGTATAGAATGAACAAATATTCTTCTCCATTCACACTATATAAATCCCCTTGATTCTTTTTTCCATATAAAACAACTTCACCATCTATTATCTTGATAATAGTGTCTTCTTTGTAAATCTTATAGCATTACATGAGTCACATATTTTACTGAAAATAATTATTTTTTGACTAATCCCTTCCACAACCAATACATCAAAATTTCTGATTTGTTTTCCCACAAATTTTTCTTTTCAAATGCCAATAATATTTAGGCCTTCTTGATTTCCAAATTTAACAACTCCCACCATGACATATTTTATTCATATAAAAATAGCCTTATTTCCTTTAATTTGGGATGTGAATCCACTATTAAAGATCCCTACAACATCATGATCTAATTCTTTAAGTGAAGTCTCTTTAACCACTTCTAACACAAATCATTTCTTTTTTATCCATGTTTTTTCACTTCATACTCGTTATGGATTGATAAACATTATCTTCCTCCGAGTATTATGGATTTAATTCATCTTGTAGAGCTCTATATTTATTTTTCATTTTTATCCCATTCTATGATTCATTAAGTTGTTTCTTACAACCACATTGAGTTTTCTTTGGAATATTCCTTTGTATTGTTGATGAGTAATATCTAGCCATGTGTCAGAATCCTCCACACCAAAAATAGTGACCCTAAAAATCATTCTTGAAATATTGAACTCTGTGTAGCTTCCTTTATTGGCCATGTTCCCTTCTTTATCTATTTTCTATGGAACATATTTTTGGAGAATATATCATCTTTCCACAATAGTAACATCTAATATGATGTGTAGTCTAGTGATTCAATAACATATAACTCTTTATTCCATGGTTTCCATAAACCTTATAATTTGGATTTTTACCCAAATAAATTTTTAACCCTTGAGTTTATTCCTATGATCTCACATCAGTAACCACATATTTCTTTTTGATTAGGAACCATACTAGCCTTATCTTTATTAAATAAATATTGGTTATATTTTTTTGGACCATTATGATTCACATCCATCTTTCATGTTTCCTAAGTAATTTGATTTCCCAATTTTATACCAGGAGTCAAGAGTCTCTCCGAATATTCTATAATTCTTCATAGGTTGATAACTTTTTATTCATTTTCCTTGATACATTTTATTTTATGTTTTCCAATTTTATTCATACAATCTATTTCTATTTTTTGTTCTTCAATTTTGATGTTGTACTCAATATCCTTCTCTAATCACTCTGACATTGAAGACTTATGATTTCATATTTTCAATTTAGATCATACTTATATTCTTCCTAATATTGAATATAATTTTTTTCATCACAAACCACTCAATTTTATTTATTTATCTTTACTCAAAACATTTATCTTAACAAGGGAATCATCTAATTCATCCCAGAGATAATCTATTTCTTTAACTTCTTCTTCATTATTTTCACTTTATTATCATATCTAAGAGAAACCTACATCCTCTTCGATAGAATTTTCTCTATGATCCTTTTTGTTCTATATTTCCTAAAACTCATATTTTTTTGAAATTCCATTTTCTTATGAGTGAAGTCTTATGTTTTTTTTAGAAATTTATATTACAAAATTTCTTACCATTCACATAGGCTGGATACTTCTTTATATAAATTTCATCTTAATCCTCATCATTATCATGAAAATTTGGGACGGAACTTGCCAATATATTTCCAAACATTGATCATAAAAAGAATGAAAATGAAATTTTCCCTTTGAACAATCATTTTTCTATTTTTAAATTTTATGAAAGGAATGACATGAATTCATCCATATCTTTTTCTCATCCATCAATAATAGTGAGATTCTATATGACCTTGAATGTCGCTTATTTGGACTTCCTTTTTTTAAAGACATTGTTTCCTCATTTATCATATTGTATGAAAAAGAGTATTATGAAATCTATCCAATGTATCCTCCTTTGGATAACTATATTCCAAAAAGAAACATTCAGATTGTATTGAGGTGGAAGTATTCCCAAGATTCTCTTAAGAATATTTACATCTTAAATAATTTCTCTGGGACCATGCATGAATTAAATGACAGTGTTTACCAGACCAAAGAATGCATCAACAAACTCATCAGAGTACATTCTTAGAACCTCATACAAATTCTTTAGAACTTATATCTTTTCATCTCTGACTTTTGAGTCTCCCCCATTAAAATTTAACAACTTTTAGAGCATATCATGGGATGAATTAAACGATATCACCTTTGTATATAATTAATTGGATTTTGATCCCCTTGAACAATTGATTCATTTGGTGTCAACATCCAATTCCCTTCAACCATATTCTGATAGACCCCCACTATCAACATTAGACGAAACACCAAGCGTCAATACTATAAAGACACAAATTCTTAAATATCAAACGTATTAATACTTATGATTCTTCAATAATTCAAAATTGTTTCCATCGAATATTGGAATCCTTTATGATTGAAACCCTCTATTGAAACCCTTACAGATAAATACTAAAATTAACCTTTGCCTATGATTCCAATTTTTAGCCCCACAAATTTAAATACAATTAGAGTGTGTGAATAAGGTTATGGTATTTTAAAACTACACCACCTTTAGATATTTTTTTCATTAAATAAAACATGATTCTCTCTCCTTCCTATAAGAATGTGTGAAATGAAACCAAACAATATCTGAGACACATCTATTTTACAGGGTTAAAATATAGTGGGATACATAGAGGTTGTATAAAAAGATAATTTACCTAGGTTCCAAATCCACTACAGAACACTTCTATTAAAATTTTTGAAGCCTAATCACTCTCCATCCGAGTTCACTACCCATCAAAATTTGAAATCTCTATACACTTTCAACTAAATTTTGCTCACTTATCATTCATATGATACATCTTTTGATCACTTGAATCAATATGTTTTACACAATATTTGGTGAATCATTAAGTTTAAATTTCATACAGTTTATAAATATCACTTTACCAAATATTTACTCATGAATACATTCCCAACACTTTCATGATGATCACTATTTTCAAAAACCTCACACAACCTTTTTGAAACAACTTAATTCTTCACAATAATATCTTTCTTTCATGAAACCAAAAACATTTTTGAGTCCCATTGATTTCACAAATCTCACTTATTTCTCAAAGATCACATATTTCATGAATATCAGCACTCTCTTGATGTATACATATCCTTCAGAAAAACATTTCTTTGTGAACTTTTTCACAAAATTAACCTTTGTGTGTCACCTTTGTAAATTTAGAGCCTTTAGAATTTCATTAAGGATATGTGTCCTATTATGAAGGGTGTAGAGGCATATTAATAGGACCTTACTCTTGTTATTCATGTTTCAAAGAACACCACTAACTTTTAACGAATCTTTCCAATATTTTTATTTAAGATCCTTTTTTTTTGGAGCTCTAGGAAAAACATTTCATTCACAATGCTTCTCATAATTCCAAAGATACCATATTTCCATCACACATTTGTGACCCTTCAATCCATCATTACATCATGATAATTATTCGTGCTCAACATCCTCACAAAACATCTCTCTTCAAAAAAAGAATTCATTTACCATATATATAATGATTCGTTCATGGAGATCAAACATTCTTGAAGCCTGAGTCATCCACCAAATTTTGGACCCCAAAATTTTTTGGAAAACACTATGAAATGATGCCACCTTATATATTCAACTTTCTATATCAACTCTAGAGAATATATTAATTTGTCTTGGAACTTGGTCAATATACCTAGTCAACAAATATTTTAGAACTACACAAATAACTTTTTCCACATTCTTTTTCCGGAAACACAGTCAACCCAAAAACTCTATAATATTACATTCAGGGCTTTTTCCCCAACAATATCCCCAATTGGGTTGATTAAAATCACTTCAATTTTTTATACCACTTTAAATATTAATCCAACTTCAACCAAAATTCACGTCTTGTAAGTTCAAATAGTGATCAAAGGTTTACAAAACACACACCTTAATCACATGTGATCCATGCTTGGTGTGATAAAACATTATAGTATACAAAGTTCATCAATGAATCATGTTATTCTAGAACCACTCATCTTTATTCATCAAAAACATCATAATTTAATGATATATAATCATTGATCAAATAACTTTAGCATTTTTAGAATTAAAAATCTCCCTTCTTCACTGATCCCCTTCCCCACTTCAGCTTCCCCCATGTCTTGACCAATGTATTCCCCCTTCCAATTAACCCATTGGTAACTCCTTTGAGGTTGAAACATTGTAAAAGCCATGTATCAGTAAATTAGGTAAAAATACATAATAAATCAAGAATATGGGTTCCCACATCCACACTCTATCTAGTATAAGGAGTTGACTGAACTCCAATAGTTGTTTAATGCATTCAAATTATTTTTAGGAAAAGTATTTGTCAAAATATCTACAACCTATTTTTTTAGGCACATACTTCAACATCACAAGCCTATGATCAAACATCTCCTTGATAAAATAATAAAAGATTCAACTAGGCCTCATCTTTGGGTGATGGAATTGGTTTTTGATAAGATTTATAGGACATGAATTATCACAATAGATTCTGATCAAATACTTCACATCAACTCACATGACAACATGTTGCTTCTTCATCCACAGTAATTGTGAGAAAGCATGAGTAGAAATATAATATTAAACTTCTATTGTGCTCAAATAAATTAAATCATGTAACTTTATTATCAAATAAATAAACAATCCACTAAGAGAGAATGAAACAACATTCATGTATTTTATATCATCTATTAATCTAACCCAATTTAAATCTGTATATCCTAATAACTCTTACTTATATTTTTCATTGTACAAAAAACTGAAATCCAATGTTACTTTAATATACTAAAGTGTTATTTTGGCTACAAGTAAGTGGAATTCATTTGTATTACTTAGATACTATGCTATTAGGTTTATGGAAAAATATATTTATTCATTTCCCCATCAAGTACAACCGACTTCCAATGACCTACCTATATGTTGTGATATTAAATTCTTTTCCTTCAACATCTTGTGATAGTTTTATCTAAATATACATTAGTGGATTTATCTCCTTCAAATTATCCATTCCAAAAATTATTAGAACCTCCTTGGAATTTTTTTATTGCGAAATAAATATTCCATTAATTTTTTTTGTGTTGCCTATAAACCAAGGAAAAATGTCTACTCACCAATAATTAATTTTTTGAACTCACTTTTCATGAATTCAGTGAACTATTTTCACCACACTTCATCTGATCCAAAAAAAAATTATGTCATCATCATACACAAGAACCATCATTCTTTAATTATTGTTACTTTTGGCATTGATATTGTAATAAACTGCTTGACCCTAAAAACTAAGATTCTTGAAAACCTGGTCTAGTCATGAATAACACACTCTCGGTACTTGATTCAACCCATATAGTGTCTTTATTAGATAAAGAACTTTTTTCTCATATTTATGAATTAGAAAACCTTATATCTTCTTGATATACACTTCTTCTAAAACCCCATTAATAAGCACTTACCTGATGTCTATATGGAAAACATTAAATATTTTTTTCACTTCTATATCCAAGAATTATATAATTATCTCTAGCTTCAAAACATGTGAAAATGTTTCATCAACATCAATAGTCTATATCTATTAGTACCCTTTTCACAGTAGTCGTGATTTTTTATGAATAATTGTAACGTATTTATTAATATTATTTTGAAAGACCCATTCGGTCCTAATGAAATTCATTTATGTTGTTCTCAAAACAATCTCTCATTCAAAATTCCTATCAATTTGGTCAAGATCTTCATTCATATCATTAACCATGTTGTTATTAATATCTACATCCTAAAAACATTTTGGCTCTACCTGATATAGGAAACATGTCTTTTGTAAATAATACATTCTCTATGTTTAAACTTATAGTACCTAATCACCAATTATATTTTTCCTATCAATTTTCTATCAACTCTATAGATTCCTTGTAGATAAATATTTAAATTACTCCTTCTCATCATAAATATATTTTTCTAAGCCAACATTTTCCACCTCTAATCCCCTTGAGTTTCTTACCCACCCATCACTATCATCATAGAACTATTCACTATGGTGTTGAATATTTCATTCATTCTCTACTATAGTGACATCATTGCTTTGAACTAAGTTTTCCATCCTCATATTGAACCATTTATATGCACTCCTTTTTATTCAATATCCAATGAATTTCCTCTATTCTCTATGATATTAAAATTTCTTAGGTTTTTTCCTATTAATAATAAAACACTTAATTCAAAAAAATTATTTAAATGTGGGATTATTTCTATACCATAGTTAGTATGGAGTCTTTTCTTCATTCATAGAAAATTGGGACCTATTGGATATGTATATAGATGTTAAGATTACATCATTCTAGAATTTATCTAGTTGGTTCCTTCCAATAAGTATAATTTAGACCATGTTGTTTATAAACCAATTTCCCATCTCCACCATTCTATTTTGTTGAGGATTTATTACTTCCAAAAATTGATGTCTTGTCTCAAGTTTCTTGAAATATTCTTCTACTTGGTTTTTTGTGAATTTCGTACCACTATTAGTAAAAAACTACAAAATCTTCTATCTAAGCCTGATTTTTTATTCCCTATCATTTTTTTTAAACTAAAAATTTAATACTTGTGGGTAATGAAAAATATATGTATTCTTAGCAAATCTTATATCATGAACTAAGATACATAATTTAATCCAATTAATCATGTTGTGAATCATCCATTACACAACAAATACATCAACAAATATTATTTCATTGCCCAAAAGTTTGATTTGTCTTGATCCAATTATCATTAGGCCTTCATCATTTCCAATTTATATAGCACCCTAGTTTTTATTTTCGATAAATGTAATAAGGACCTAATTTCTCATCATATGGTATATGCATCTACTACTATGGATCTATATGTCAGCACAATCTAATGCTTTAAGATAAATCTCTACAACCACTTTATACTCATATATTTTATTTTTGATTCATGTCTTTAACTTCTTACCCATTATGGATTTACATTCTTGATGTTCCATAGAGTTTGATGGACCAAATTTATCTTTCAGAGATACAAATTTATTTTTTGTTTTCCACACACTCATTGTTTCATTGATTTGTTACTTACGACCACATTGGTTTTGCTTTTCCTCATTCTTAAGCATTGTAGACGAGGAATAGTTGGCCATGTGTTTGGATCCTATACAACTAAAATAGTGACAATCAAAATCATTCTTAGAATATTGATCTCTGTGTGGATTTATTTTTTTAGTATTTTTCCCTTCTGTATCTTTTGGATATGAAACATACTTTTTGAGAATGTCCCATATTTCAAAAAAAATAACATCTTATATGAGGTTTATCCTAGTGATTCATTGTCATAGGACTATTTATTCAATGATTTCTCTAAATCTTATGATTCTGATTTGTACCTAATTCAATTTTTAATCTGGGGTGGTTTCCCACGATCATAAATTAATCACCACAGATTTTTCCTACGATTTATCCCCATACCATCATTTTCATTTGTATATGATGGTCACATATATTTTTATGGACCATTATTCTCCACATCAATATTTTATAATACATGAATAATTTTATTTCCATATGTCATAGGAGGACTCATAAGTCTCTATAAATCTTATAACATTCTTCATTGGTCAACAACATCCTCTTTATGTTCTTTTACACATTTGATTTGATATTTTCTAGTGTTACTTAAACCATTGTTTTCCTTTTTCCATTTTTCAATTTTGTGCTTTTACTCAACATTCTTTTCTAATTTCCCTATAATTTAAGACATAAGTTTACCAATTTATTAATTTATCTCATTCTTCACTTATTCTTATTGTTGTATATAAATTTTGGCATCAATAACAACTCTATTTTCTTTATTCATTTTACCACTCCAAATATCTATATCCTAAGAGCATATTATAATTCATCTTAGAGGTCAACTCTTCCTTCAACTTATTCTTCATCATTTTTTCTTTCTTCCCTTGTATGGGAGCTTCCTATAACTATTACCATAACATTTTCTCCCTGATCATTCCAGTTATCCATCTCTTCAACATAAGATTATTATGAACTATAATTTTCTTTTTAAATAGTATGTTTTTTATACATTTGTCTTAAACTTTTTTATAACTTTCATTTAAGTTAATGATTTATTCATGGGACTTTTGACTTCATCATAATCATCATCTTGAAACATCTTGGGGCACTTTTCTGCAAGATTCCTAATGATTACAAATCAAAATCATAAATGTGGATGTTTTCCTTTGAAAGTTTATTTTTTTATTTTTTTAAAATTTGATGAGAGGAATGACATGAATTTATATGTATCTTATTATGTTTAGTCTTAAATAGTGATATTATTTTTGTCCTTGAATGCCAATTCATTGGACTTCCATTTTTCCACAGACTCTTAATCATCATTTCTCATCTAGTATGAAATGAGAGTACTCATTAAGCTATCCAATGTCAGCACCTATGTATATTTATTTTCAAAAATAGAAAAATTCCTACCAAATTGAGGAGTAAGTATTCTCAAGATTTACTTAAAAATATTTAAATCTTTAATAATTTTTCTAACACCATGCATGTATTCGTCAAAAAAATAACCTAGTCAAATAATGCATTAATGAAATCATCAGGGTGCATTATCATATCCTTTTACTTCTTCTATAAAACCTACATATTTGATTATCTATCTTTTGAGTAACTCTAATAAATATTCAGAAACTTTTCCCAAATATCATGTGATGAATTATAGTATGTCACCGTCATATATATTTCATTGGATAGGGCTCCCCCTGATGCATTGATTCTTATGGAGTCACCATCCAGTTCCCTTCGGTCAGCATATGATAAAGCTCCAATGTCCAAACAAGCCAAAATACCATGAATCACTATTGTAAATACATCCATTCCATATTATTGGCAGTTTTGTTGTATCAAGTTGTTACATAATAAAAAATTGTTTCTATTAAATATCATAATCACTTGATTCTTGAAAACCTCTATTGAAAACCCTTAGTGGGAAATTTCAAAATTAACAATTGGCTCTGATACCAATTTTTATCCTGACTAGGATCAATAGCCTGAGTGGTGGGGTAAATTAGGTTATGCTTATTTAAACCTTATCCAACTTCATATCTTGTTTTTTATTAAATAAAAAACTCTTCTATCTCATTACTATATAAATGTATGTATAGAAACTAAATAATGTACAAGAGACAACAATTTTACATGATTCTCCCGAACTAGGCTACGCACAAGGAGCTTAAAAAGGAAATGTTACTATGTAACAAATACACTAAACTGAACTGTTGTTATAATTGTTGGAGGAGACTCACTATCCCTCCCAGTTTATAACCAATCAAAATTTTAAATCTCAAAGTACTTTCAAAAAAATTGTGCTAAATGGTCTTTCAGATGATTCCTCTTCTGATCACATGAGTAAATAGGTTTTACACCATTTATAGTGTATCATTATGTTTAAATTTTATATAATAGATGAGTTCTAATTTTCCAAAAATTTACTTAGAAACCCCTTCTCAACACTTTCATGATGCCCACTACTTTCAATAATCTCACATAGCCTTCCTGAAAATGTCAAGTTCTTCTCAAGAATATCCTAATTTCTTGAACCACATAACTTTCTTGAAGCTCACTAATTTTTTGAAGCTCACTAATTTCATGAAGATCAACCATTTATCTAAGAATTCATAGTGTTCAAGAACTTTCTTATTTAATGAACTATTTTTCAAGAACAACCTTTGTGAATCACCTACCTGAATTCAGAGCCTCTGTATTTTCATTAATTATTCTTTTCCTCTTATAACTGGGGTAGAGGACTATTTATAAGAATTCCCTCTTAGTCCCTAATATTCCTATCTCACCCCCACCTTCTTGTGAAACCATCTAATATTGTTTGTGAAGTTCCCTATTTTTGAGAATCTCCGTTGAGATTTCCCATTCATGTAGATTCTCATAGTTGTGAAGATACTATATTTCTATAAAAAATCATGAACTTTTATACCTTCATGACACCATCTTCTTTTATGAAGCTCCACTTATTTGTGAAACACTAATCTTTATGAAATTCATTAATTTTCCATATAAATTAAGAGTTAATACAGGAGATCCAACTTTCAAGAATCTTGAGCCATCCCCTAAATTTTATATACCAATAATTTAGAAAATAGTAGGAAAGGGTGATTCCTTATATACACAACCTTCTGTACCATATCTATAATATCCAATCCTTTGTCTTGTATATTTTTCTATATAATTATTCAACAAAAATTCTAGAAATCCACAACTAAACTTTTCCACATTCTTTTTCAATAAACACAATCATCCAAAAAACACTACAAAGATAAATTTTGGTATTTTTCAAAGCATTAGCAATTTTCTCGGTACCAATATCCACTATGTTTCACTCATTTAATTGATAAAATGTTTCAGTCATGGTCACTATGTGTTTGGATGACTACATTACATTATTTTAGGAGAGTTTCATTATTAATCCTTGGGAAACAACCTCTTCATCACCTCTATTCACTGCTTATGTGAAAGACATAAATAGATTATTTGTATGTAGGATTTTCCCTAATATGGGATGAAAGCATAGATTTTTTCATCTTGGAATCAATGTAGATTCATGGTTGATAATAAAATAATTTTACTCTCCACTACTTCAAGAATGATGATATTTTCTTATTTGTGTGAGATATTACTCTGTGTCTACCTCAAACCATAATATAACTTCTTCTTCAGATTAGGATAACTCTACAATGGAATTTCTTATCACACTCATTGTTGAATAAATAGTTATATTACGAGTACTCCACATTTCTTTCATAACTCATGATTCAATTATATAAGATCAATCAATGGAATCCTTTTTTTCTCTATACTTATTCTTTGAATCAGATATATAAATCATGAACCCCTATATGTAATATTGTTTGTTCTCCCAAGAACCATTTCATATGTATCATTTTCCGAATTACCTTCTCTTAGGTAGAGTTTAATTAAGTTATTTAACTCAATATTGGTTTTCTCAGGTACTTCATGAAACATACTTCACTCAAGTGTGGTTCCTGTACTCACTTCTCTTAGGTAAATTCTTCCATGTCACATTAAACTCCTTCAATGTACCCTTTTCATAAAACTATGTTCATGCTACTTCTCCAAATCATGTTCACTGAAGTGGTTTCACTTAAGTCCAATGAATTAGTTCATGTTCACATAACTCCATTTGATAAGTAGATTTCACCCAAATTCTATCACACTACCATATCAATGCAAATAATTTTGTGAAATGTCCCTTTCACACAACTTCTTTATCCAATATTCTTTTCTCAAGTCCCAATCAAGAAAGTTACCACTACTATAATAGAGATATATTAACCCTCATCATAATATTTTTTAGTTAAAAATGAAGTTATATAGTTTATATTTATAGAAAAATCCATACTTTTTTAGAAACTATCATTCTTTGACATTCATGACATTTCAACTATGAAACACCACCACTACAACACCGATATTTTCAAAATCTATGTGAAAATATAATCATACATTGTATTCATGCAATTTCCACTTGTGCAAAAGTCTACTTAACTAGTGTGAATAGAAATATATAGCATGGATCACACCCAAACATACACAAAACCATCAAATTTATCATAAACCTTGACTCGACGATCCTAAAGCAACTTGATTAGATAAAAAATACCTCCAATAGAATGAATTCTCTTTAACATGCCTGAAATCCAAGCCTTTTATCCAGAATCATATTTGGAAATCCATATCCAAACTCCTAAATATCATTTGAAAATTTTCTCTACCAAATTTTAAAACACTAGAAAAAATCAAAAGTTTTCACACAAAAAATTCATTTATTACATGTCCTATTTTTGTGTAATTTTCATTCCTTCATAATCCACTTCTACAAATTCTAATTCCTTGATATATAGCATTATCATGTAGTTTCTTCCTCTACCTTAATTTCTTCATCCAAAAACATTATGGAATAACTTTATAATATCCCATAATTAGGCTCCCAAAATAACTTTAGATCCCCTCAAAACATCAAACTTTTATTAAGTCCTTCATAGATAATCCTTTATGTGTACATCTTCTAGCTCTAAAATACCTTCTATAAATGGCTTTTTAGATCCTCATACAGAACCATCTTCCATACATATCATTACAGAATAAACTACAACTACTTATCTAAGATAATTTCCTAGATATAACCATCTAGATGGCATTCATAACTTCGATCTAAAACAAATAAATAAGTGAAACATGTATATAGTCACCATAAGCTCCATCCATTTTCCATCTCTAATTTCTATGGATTCTACAGTTTCAAAATAATCTATCAATAGTAATGTTCTGTATTCAACCACATCAATAAATACTGTTTTAAACACTTTAAGACCCCAAGTATCTATTGTCAAGAACCCAATAAAAAACCTCATGGGTTCAACATGACCCATGGATGTTGGAAAATGAGATTGAAATGTGTGGTGGTCTAGTTTAGGTGGATTGAAAATATGATATGGTTAATTATATTTCAGTTTAAAATAGGTTTAAGAATTAGTAAAATAATAATTTTGAAAGGTTATATACCTCATAGTCTTATATTTTCTAAGAGTTATGTCTATGTAATGTTAAACCAGGTTACATTAAATATATTTATATGAGAACCCAATACTTTTAGTATGTTTATTCTGACATATGGGGTCTATTTATGATACTATAATTTCATATGATATTGGATATAAACTTTTAATAATAAAAAATTACTAATCTTGAAAATTTTGATTGTAATTTATAAAAAATAAATATTATACCATAAATTTTTCAAATTTGAAAAATTATTAAATTCATGTAAATAAAAGGTTACAGTTTCCTATAACATATATTATTTAGAGTTACTGTTAAATTAATTTATATAATTTTTTAGATGTGGGAGATTTTTTAGGCATATGACATTGAGGGAGAACTTGTTTTTCAACAATATAGAACTACCCTCCAATATTTAATAAGTGGAACAATGGACAAACATTTAAAGTAAAATGATTGTGAAGATAATAATTTTTTAAGAGGTAGATGAATTGATTTAGAAATAATGGAAGATCCACACACAACCAGAACATAAGGAATTTTAAAATGTATAGGATATACCCAACATATATAGAGAAATAATATAATACACTAAAGATATAGGAGAGATAAACATTGGAATTTTATGTGATCTCACCGATCAATCTAAAATAAAATAATTAATCACAAGTTATATGTTATTTACCTCTCATATATATATAACCTATTTAAAATAAATCCTCATAACATTCTTCCAATTGTCATTCATTATGGGGACCCAATATTCAACTAATACGAATTCATCATAAATTATTGTGGATTCGATTTTCATTTACATATTTATCAATATTGTGGTGATTAGAACTCTGTCGCTCAACTACATCAATCCACTTATTGGATTATCATCCACTTTATAACATATCCCTACTTTTGATGTTCTATTTTCATAAAATTAATCTTTCATTATTTCCTGACAAGTTTTCCACCCAATCATTACTTCCATCATACAGTTCTTTCATTATAAATGGATTCACAGCTAAAAAATATCCCACTTAGAGACCATTTTTAATAATTTACATTCATCCATCATCTAAAACATCTCTCTCTTTTAAATTCCTTTGCATCAATGATCTAATAATCACCTTCAATCACCTATGTCCTAATGTGGAACAAATCCTCTATAGTCTTTTGTGAACAATGAATTTTATCACTATTTCTACCATATTTTCACTCGAACATTCCATCCATAGTTTTAGAATTTTATATTATAAGGGAATACTGATGAAATTAATCTTTTTTTAATCTTATTTATCCTTTAATGAAATAGAAAATGTTTCACAAGATATAATTAAATATGTTTTTCATAAATAAAAATTCCCCTAATTCCTTCAGATTCATCCAACATACTCTTCACATATATCATCTTTTTCATAACTTTCATTGTTTTCATATACTCTTTTTTTTTGAAAGTTCCACTTTTGGTTATATTAAGATCATCTTGGTGACTATAAATTCTCTATATGAGAACACATGTCATGCAGTAGTCTTTAGGTTTTCCACATCACCTCTCAATTTTTCATCAACAAAACCCCTTAACAGTGCATTCACTCTAAAACATGGAGATAGTTTTACTCTATCTTTGTGATACAAAAGTTTCTATTTAAAATAATTATAGTACTCAGTCCCTTGATATAATATGTATTTTCTTACAAGTCCAACTAAATGATAAATTAAAGGACTAGTAAAACCCAAGGAATATCTCAATACTTCTACCGCTAATACTAATCAAACCCTTCCATTGTACATAGACACATCATCCATTATAGGTGAATTTTATTTTGAATAATTGAGTTGAATGACCAATGAGGTTGAAATAGGTTTAGATATGGACATTTAAAACCTTTTAAATTTTTTTTTGATCTATTAAATATGAGATAACATCAATGTTCCAACCATATAGTCAATTCTAATCTTTATCCCCAAAATCCTTTTTGTCACTCAAATATCTTTCATATTGAATTTTTTAACCATATTTTTATTTACCTCTATTATATGCTTCATCACTAGAATTTAGAAGATAATATCAACCGTATATAAGGAAACAATGAATATATTATCATCAACAAAAAACTATTGGAAATATCAATGTTCACTATTTCATTATATGTATGTTTTCTATTACATGAAATCATGAATCCCCTATTCATATATTTGGGTGCCTATTTCATCCCATACAAACTCTTTTTATATTACACATCATTTAATACTCTCTTGTTTCATGGAGAACTTTCAGTTGATTGATATAGACTTATTTCTCCAAATCTAGATATAGAATTTTTCATTCCCATTTGACTATTTAAGATATATATCCATTGATGAAACCAATTTGAGTATTAATCATAGAGTTGGTTAGTTTACTACAAGATATAATACGTCACTAAAATTTATTGCTTCTTATAATTGAATATATTTCAAAAATAACTTCTCCTTGTATTGTTTTCTATCATCCACTTCATACCTCAAATAAAAACCCCACTTGTTCAAATGTGCTCATTTATCTAGTGATTAACTCTATATCTCTAAAAATCCATTCACATTCAAGGAATTTATATCTTATTTCACTTATAACTTATATTATGTAAAATCTTACAAAATTCCCCCCTCATCTAGTATTTTGGGATCATTACCAACCATTTGAATAAAATAATCGTTATTTAATTCTAGACTATACATCTGTATTCTAACTCCAGTAAACCTCCTCAATTGAACCATATGATCATCTAAAACACCTAAAAAACTCTTATATACTCAAGGGTTTTTTAACATTATTTTTTATGCATCCTTTTTTCTTCCTCTAAAATCATACCATATACTAGTCTTTGTGAACTTTTTACTACATTTGTATGATCAGTACTCCATGGATTAACAATTATCCTTATAATCTCATTTAGTTCTACCTAGTTATTCTTTGATTATTCTTTTTCTCCACATTATATTATACCAAGTTTCAATCCTTATGTATGATCCCTTAATTGAATATTAATTTTAAACACATAATTATCTCTCTTTGGTATTTATCCAAAAGTAGACATCCAATGTATTTTTCCCTATATCCAATAAAGAAACATGTCATAGACATTTATTCTAGGTTTTACCATTCAATGTAATAAAGAGGACAAAATCTATATTTATGATAAATTTTAGGTTTGAGGAATTCATTATTTTATCGATTCAGAGTTACTCAAGCAATTTATTCACCATTAGTATGGTTGGATTCCTATTGATTTTATATATTTTAAATTCACTATATCTATTCAAAACTAATTTTGAAAACTATAATATAGTTGCATGCCCTGTGATCCCTCATTCGTTGATTATGAGTTCCACCACACCATTCTATAATAGTGTCTTGGATATTTTTTCAAAAAAAATAGTCCCATTCTTCTAGTAAAATTTATTTAATTTGTTTTTTATACACATCACGATTTCCAGAAATAAAAAACATTCATCTTTGAACTGGTCTAATTTTCCACCATGTCAATCTATATAATGAACATTCAAAATAAATTGGAATTTTTCAACAAAATGTACACTCACTTTTTTAATTTTAGCATCATCAAAAAAGGTAATATAGTATATTGGACCACCATGAAATTGTAGCAGAGATAGTTCCTATACAATGTTATGCAATAGCTTTTTATTCTGAAACATTGTTGTTCATCATTATATAGTAATAGACACAGTTTTGTCTTTTTTAATGATGCACTAATTACATGTTTTATACTCCATGGGGTTGAGTTCTTTTAATCTTTTTGCAACTAATACTCTAATTCCATTATCACTCATGTGACCAAGTTAGTAAATGAATTACCATTTTTCTTCAATAATATAATAAATCGTTATCCTATCGGACATCCCTATTAGATACAATGTTTTTACTTTTTCACATTCATCCACAAACATTCCTCCCCATGTTATTTTTCACATGAAATTTGAAAATATCCTAAAAACCTACTTTATCAATATAAAATTCCAAAATCATATTCTACCTCAATCTTAATATCTGTTTTACACTATAAAACATTAGCATGCATCTATTATTTTTCAAAACATTAACATTGACTTTTACAAATATCTCAAGATCATCATAATTATAAAAATGGGCCTTTTAACCATTAGAAAACATAATTCACCCTGAATTATCTCATGATATAGAGTGAAATTATTCTCTAATTTAAATAGTCCATTACTCCAATTGATTATTAGTAAATGATATTAAGTTATTATCACCTTTCTCAACAATAGTATTTGATGATGATACTTAAACTTATACCTTTAATTCCTTTAAAAATTTCATTGAATACTATTTATTCCCAAATTAGTAGAATTCAAGATCTAGACCTAGGGATATACCTTTACTCCTTTCTCTCAATCATATTCTCTCTTTACAACTTTTCCACTGAGTGGGTTATCTTCTTACCTCCACACTATATATTGTTCAAGTAGATTTTTAACATATTTAAATCTAAAACCATATCATGGATATCCTAAAAAGCTAATCCATAACTACCAAAAAATTTACTCATAGTAGTATTAATACTATCCCATGGCGCTATATATAACGATAACATGACTAGTTTTCACACTCTACTCCCAAAATATAGGTCTGCAAGCTCTAGTTGAGGCACCATAGTGTAACTCCACAAGAATTTGAAAGAAGAAATTTTTTTGTCATCTTATATAACACATAGTACTAATAATATAGGTTAAAATAATATCTTAAAATATTATGATATATTTATTTTTTAAATTAATTCAATCACTTTAATAGCTTGCAGTGCATGCAACTCCGAGTTTGAAAGAAAGGCGATGCAGTATTAAAATATTAGTATTTTTGTATTACCAGTAAAACCAACCCATTAAATTTTTGGGAAATGATATTAATAAATAAATTTTAAAAAATATGGTTATCTATTTACTAGAAATAAAATTAGAACCGATTTATATTAAAAATTAATGTTTTATTCAAAAACAAGATTTTTCAAAAGGGAAGTTTAGTCATTCTTTACGCACATAATTTATATTTAATTTGTACAAATTTAAAAAATAGTTTTTAAAATTATAAAATTAATTTTTTAAATTATAATATTCAAACAATCTTGGGGTGAATGTTTTGGGATTTTTCATAAAAGTTTCATTTTTTGATGAATAGTGAAAAGTACATCATTTTTATTGAAAACTACCTTTTCGTTGAAGTTATTTATATTGTTAAATTTTATTTTGAATTGGTTTTATACAAATATTATCTAAATAATATATCTATTAATCAAATTTATATCATTGGAGTCATTTTTAAATTAAATTTTGAAATAAAAACATTATAACTGTTTGAACATTTTCTCTTTGAAACCCCGCTTTCCCATCCCCTCTACTAGAATAATTTAAAAATAATATTTCCACTTATATGAATTGAGTTTGTAAAAATAGATTTTATATTTTAAATAAGAATAAAATATATTTCATAGTGATGTGAACATACTTTTTTTACCAAAACGAGTACTTGAAATAGTAAAATTTATTTAAAGAGGTTATGGTAAAAATGTGTTTACCATGGGGTTAATCTAAGAAGATAAGGGTTAAAAATGACCGAAAAGATGTTTAAATACTATTTTATTGACATATTTTCACATTATACTTACAAATTTAAAATAATGGGTCATTTTGAAGATTTTTTACATGTGAAGTAATTTAACATTTTTTATTCTTTTAGGAAATTTCCAGGAAATTTCCAAGAGGCTTCCCTTTCCCCACTTATAAAAGGTCACTCACTCCCCTAACTTATATAAACCTCCCAATCAATTTTTCTTGAAAAAATACTAAAAAATTATATCCCCAACATACTTATTTTTATTATATAGATTCTTATCCTCACAAAATACCATCCATGGGGTCCTTAAGAGGAGATACAAAGGAGGTTTCTCTTAGAGAAGGTAATTATCGTAACAATGCTCTTTCATTGAATTCATTATTTTACCACATTAAATTACATATTATCATTTACAGTATAATAAAAATTTTATATCCCATATAATTAGATATTAATATGTATATTTAATAATATTATTCTATATCGACTTCCATAAAATGGGAAACAAAATCACCGATCAGGTGTATGGAGGACTACCACCTTGTGAATATATGTAGTTTGTTTTCCATATCCACCTTTCAAGGATGGATATATTGATGGATTTACCAAATTTATATGGTATTTATGATATTATTATATATATTTAATTTTAATATCATAAATATCTTTTTATTTTCCATTCTATTTCAAATATGATATTGTTACTCGTGTGTGTGGAAGATTACTGCATCGCGAAGAGACATGATTCATTTTCCAATTATGCCTTATATATAATTTAATAAGGTTACAAATAATGAATATATGTGATATATATGATATTATATTGATTATTTAAAATTAATATATCACTCAATTACTTACCCATGCACCCGTTAAAGAATTGATATTGTCGTTTGTGCGTACATATGGTCTACAGTCTATACGAAGTGATTTGACTCATTTTCCATGTCCAACATTCATAAATGGTTCTAAAATTGAATATAGTGAGTAAATATTATATATATAACATTATTATAATTATGGATTTAATATATAAATATCCTATGCAAAATAGCTGGTAAATTCATGACAAAACACGCATGAAAAAACAAGGCACTTAACACATGAAACAATAGAAATAATGAAATCTTATTAAAAATGGGTAGTAAAATGTAATAAGACAATAATATATGGTATTATGAACATGATTATGGTTATGGTATAAAATAATAACCTTCTTAAAGAGATAATTTTTGGGGTAAGGATATATATAAATGGAATCAAACCTTAGGTAAGGGGTTCTCTTCTCACTTTTACTTATATTTGGTTGGTTCCATATTCACCAATTATTTCCTTTGTATGGTGAATATACATACCCTTTAATATGGTATACCATTAATATATTTATCATCATTTTATCGAATGTTTCATTTGATTTTATTTCATTTATGCAGTTTATGATTTAGAACTTACCAAAGTTGTAAGATTTTATTTCACAATCTCATCATTATATGGGATTATATTTGTTTACATCTCCCATGTGAGGGTTATTTAATATTTAAATATTAAATTTTATATTCTTCATCACCTTCATTTATTCATGTAATAAGTTAATTAATAGTTCAATTTTTTTAATCTTTTTTACTTAAAATGATTAAGAAATTGTATTTTAGAAAATCTAAATTTATTTCCATCTTTTTACAAAATTACTTTTTCACCAAAACACATGTTTTTAAAAAAAATAAAAGATTTATTTAAAATATTCAAAATTGTTTATTAATGGAATTTTTAACAATTTTTACTTTAAAAAAAACAAATAAATCTTCATGTAGTTTTCAAAACAATCCCCCTTTGGATTTTACTAAAAATGTGAAAGGAATATTCAGTTTTGAATGTACAGAATAACCACCTCATTATTTTAGAACATCCATTAAATTTTTTGAATGTTATTTTAAAATAAAATCCTTTCCAAAAACATTTTTTAAATTTTATTTTTAAAAACATTTTCAAAGTGAAAATGTTATTTTCTTTAATGGTTTTAAATGTATTTTTATGGGATTTCTACTCATTATAATCACAAAAAACTATTTAAATTATGATCAACTGGTGGTAGGTTGAATTGAAATAATCAGTATTCTTTCATTGGATTTTTTATGATCATGTTTATAGAGGATTTAGAATTTTATTACCATTCACCTTATGACTCTGAATGGTTTATAATTATCTTTATTGATTGGTTAAAGTATTAAAATAATGAATGGTAGTTTATCAATATGAATGTTTACACTAAATGTGTTTCAACCCTTTAAAATGAGAATATCATTGGAGTTTTTTGTCATATTTGGGGCCTGTTGTGGCCCCTCGATGCATCAGTAGGTCTCATGAGACAAACTAGATTTGGTTATGATTGAGGCCTTACCCATTTATATAGATAGCTTGGCACAAGGACACAATGGTATTATATCTATTGTAAAAATTCCACAATAGTATGTTTTAGATGTCCATAATTATCAATTCCATCATTATGAATTTAGTGCTTGATATTTCAAGTGATTGTTTGATTAGTTTAAATATGCATTGTTATGTATCAGGCTTATGTGAATATTTATATGGAATTATTTGATCATTATTTATTCCTACCATATTATGATCATGTTATTGATTAAATTACTTGTGTTTCTATTATTTACCATCCTATATTGATTATGCCTTATTTATTCATAGATTCTATTATATTCTTACCCTTACTAAGAATCTAAGCACATCCCTTTATTATGTTTTACTTTTCACCAGGATATGATAAAGTGTTGTTTGATAAATATGTAGGGATACACTAAATGAAATAATTGAATTATGATTTATTTTTTTTAGTTTATGTTTAAAACTATAATGTGGGTTTCAAGTATGTATCTAGTTTAAAAATACTATTAATCAATTCGATCCTTTGAGATGTGATTTACAATATTAGAAATTCACTCTATACTAACAGTTTTAAACCATTGGTATACCCATTGGAACCATTGGTATAGGATATACCAATGGTTCCCTACACTATTAGTTTATATGGTGTGGGTATATCCCTATACCAACAGTTTTAGGGAAACTTTTTGTTAAGGTCATATGGATTTACCATATACGAAGGATTTTTCTACAACCATTGGTTTAACTTGTACTAATGGTTTACAAAAAAATTTGGTATAAGATGATGTATAGATTTAGTTTATACAAATAGTTTTATTAAACTGTTCGTATAAGGCATTTATTTTTTATATTCATGTACCAACAACTTTTCAAACCATTACAATAGAATTAATTAATAATACCATGATTTAGAACCTCCCAATCAAACCAGATGTACCTTTCATACTTTCCCAAAACCATAACACACCTACACATCCAAACAGGTTTCTCCCAATAAAAAAATTGAGGAAACAATTAATACATTGAACTACTTGTAAGACAGAACACATATATGCAATCACATTTAATCATAAATCATTATTTTGATAGTATGTATTGAAACACTTAATTAGATATTTATTGTGTTGGATCACTACTTGGGATAACTATATTGAGTTTTATATTTCTACCCACTATATTCACACTTGTGCATTGTGAAAAATGTGTTGATGAAAATCAATAAATACAAATAATTTGTAATTATGGATCTTGGAGATAGATGGATGATTTGTATAGTTGGAATATTAGGGATCTCATTATGATAGAAAAACACATGTCATCAGTGAGATAACATATATTATATATGTGTCATTATACTTGGTGATTTATTTATGTCATTTAAAATCATATAATAGAAGATTTTATTATATATTTTTTCCTTTTGGATCATGATTTATGAATGTAATAGTGGTTTTTGATGTTTGATAATTGATTATAGGTTGTTTTTAAGATTAATTCCTCCCAAAATTATGTACATACCTAAACGATTGTTTTTATCCCTTAGTTATGTTAAAGCAGGGATAAGAAGTTTACCTACCCAAATTATTGGATATAAAAAATTGGTATCTTGGAGATAGAACAAATTTGGAAATATAAACATGTAGATATTTATTAGGGTAATATATACTAAGTCTTGTTAAGGATATATTGTACATTTTTTCACTATAGAGGTAATTAAAAAAGATTTGATAGTAAACATATTACTAATAACGATTCAAGTTGATGAAAAGTGATTTTAACATTAGTGATTGAGATGGGATTCTAATGGAGGGATGTATGAATCATATATATAAAAGTACAGACTTTATTATTTCATGATTTCATGATTTATATTACTAAATCTAATTATATTTTGTGTTGGTCAAGTTGGTGAAATATTTAATGAAATACACATCAGTTTCTATGAACTGAAGATTAAGATGTTACCTTGGATATAGTGGGTAGGGATCTCCAAGATTGGGATGCTGCAATTTCAATTTTTTGTGGGAAATTAAATCAAAATTATTGTTTATGTTTCATAATTATTTTCTTATTAGAAACTTCTTTACAAATAATAAATGATAAAATATATTTTAGGAATGGCCTTCATATTTTAATAGATCATATTTTTGTATAATATAAATGTATTAATTTTCCAAGGAATGTAAGAATTAATTGATGAATTTTGTAAGTGTGTAATATTCCAAACCTATCATCATTATTGTATATTGAATATATATTATTATATAAAAATAAAACTCAATGGGACCATTCTATATAATATTAATTCCATAATTTTATAGATTTTTATGGATATGTTTAAGTGTAAAGGGGGACATAATATTAAAAGAAGATAATTGAATTCAGATATTGGGATATTGATTTTCTATATTATTGTAGTTGTGGTAATTGAGTTTGATGCCCATGATGTGTTCAATAAATTTCCTAGACATTTCATTTTTGGATCCATGATAGTTTGAGTGTTTTGATTATAGGTGTGAATATCATATTTCATTATCATGTCATCTAAATATGGAAGTATGGGAAAAATTCCATTAAACATAGACATCATACATAGTAGAAGTATAATTTTACAAATATTCAATTTGTAATGTATTTAAATAAAGGAATTTGAGTGAAGTGAAAAAGGAAAAGAAATATATCCAAATTCACCAGAGTTAGAGATGATATGAAATCAATTAGGATGGTCATTTTCAGTTAGGTTGTATAGTGAATCTAATAGAATTATAATTTAATCAAGATGAAAATCATTTGGAGTTACGACCATGTGGACTGATCTTGCAATTAGTTGTTATTTCAAACGATCTTTCATTTCATTCAAAACATATTCCATAACCATCCTTGGAAAATTTTGTAGATTTAGCTGTATATGGGTGAGAATAGATCACATATATAAAATAAGAACATACACTTTGATTATATAATGAGATAATTTTCTAAGAGAGGTTTTGGTACTTCTACTACTTAATTTCAAATAGAATTTATAGTTTTTATTCTTGTTCCTGAAACAATCACCCTATTTTTTCCAGTAATAAGTTCTAAGTTAATATGTTTTTTAAAGACTATAATATGGATATAAAATTCAATAAATACTAGTATAATGAACCAGATTATATATCTAAGATATGTCATAGGTGGGGATAAATAAAAATAATTTTATTTTACTATTTCTTCTTAGATTTTGGATTCTTCCAAATTAGAAAAATTATAAAGAATTGATGATGAAAAACAATTTCTTACAGCAGCTAAATATAAAAGAAATTAAAAGTCATTTGAAGTTAGTTTTTTAATTTTGGATCAGGGATCTTTGTAGCATGATCCATTCAGTTCACCCTTTCATGAAAATAGAGTATTTTTTTGTCTACAACTCAATAAAATTATAGCATACTTCATCTGTATAATCTAAAACAACGATAGGGATATTTAATGTTTCCATAACTCATATTCCCATGTTATTATTACATTGAAGATTTTTAATACATATATCCTGTGAGTTAGATATTAATATATATGAAACATTTTTATACAATAATGAAAAATAAAAAATTGCATCCTAGAGAAAGTTAATATTTTGATAGAAAGATGGTGTAATTGTGTTTATTCATTTTTCACCTTCCATCATTATGATAGATTATGAGTTAATATATTTTTATGATTAAATGAATATATTTGAATTTTTAGATACTAAGAATGGTGAAAATATTACTATAAACCTTATAATGGAATGTCGTGAAGGTATTAAACCTTTCCATGTGATATGGAAGAAGGATTTAGAGAGTCACATTAATATTAATATTGATTGACTAAAGAATAATTTGAAAAGGTGGGTCTAATGGACATTATAAAAACATTTAAAATGGATTGAAAAAATAAAAAAAGGGGGACTCGTGATGTTTTGTTATTTCGAGAGGGTAATAATACTCACTCTATAAATTAGAATGATTCAGGACATGCTTTACTACCACATCCAATCGCAATGCCTCATCTCTACAGTCTATACCACTTGATTGACGGATCATGTCAGTTTATAATTTTTAGGTTCACTACATGATCAATCTGGTAACAAGAACTGTATACACCTTTCTACTCAATATATGTTCACTTTGATCTTTAAATTTTTTACCATATTCTTCGTTAAGATAGATAGAAACAACTAATCATAAGAGACTATTGCGTATGAGTATCCCCTCAAACTAAGTATAAAATTCTATCAATATGAGGATAATTATATAAATGGAAATTTTCCTTTTATGTTATTCTTCTTCTGTTACTATAGACACCAATGATTTTCCATTATTAATTTTTTAGAGAATTTTATCTTTATTAATTTCTGGATGTGATAACCGATACACTACTTGAGAATTTTTTCCTTTAATATTCACATAGAGTATAATTATTCGATATGTATAGGCCCAATTTTGATTCATCTATATTTTAATATATCAATGTGGTTCTACTTCTATCTCTTTGTCTCATTTTTAATAGGATATACATAATATGTGTATTCCTATATTCTTATTTCTTCTTTGAAAACCAAATATGAAAATACAACAATAGTTTATATCCTCCCCTATAACATTCCTATATCTACCAAAAATAGTATTTAATCTTACACTTTCAACTCCATGCATATTATCCAATATTTTAGATCACACCGCATACCACCTTATTTTTTAGGATCTTTGGAAGATTGCATACTCAATAATATTGTTATATTAAAATATATATTCAAAATAAATCTCTTTATATTTTTATTTCAAATTAAAAATAATTATTTTAACCTTCCCTAAGATATGGTTCTTCTGGAATGATAGTTCTTACTATTATATTAATCTAGTAAAAAATAGTGTTCCTTTAAATCAGTAATTATCTCTAAAAAACTCTTCATATAATGATGTAAAGATTATAAATTTTAACTCTCTATTATTTTCAAATCATCTTGATTTGATATAATGTTTCTTGATATTCATTACTATTTTCACCAATGGGATGACCCTTATGCTTTGAGGATGACCCTTATGGTTTCCCGATTACCATTTTTGGTCACATATTTACCCTTATAATATAATGTATTACCCTTATAAAATTAGGGTTTACCCTTAAATTATAGTCTTACCCTTATTGTTTTAACTCATCCACCATTATGTTTTTTCTCTTGGATATCCATACGATGATTGTATTTAAAATTATGAACTCTCTTTTCAAAATAGAAATCTTACAACTTCAAAGTTTTACATTTAATATTTTTTAATCAATTTTATGATAATTACTAGAATGTTGTGAAGATGCTCTTGATAATTATGATGATTTTATCTCTTAAAAATATTCAAACACTCAATTGTATCATATCATAAGGTGATAAAAAAATTCATTTCTTATGTTCTCTAAAACAATAATATGAACATTTTCAATTAAAATTATGTTCATGTGAAGCCCATATTTTCACTAAAAATATTTCATTATACACATTGACCTTCAACCTATTCACAATAGATCACTCATGATAAATTGTGACTCATATAAATTTTATCATAGATAACCATGTTATGGTATCATTTATTTTCATGTTTCAGAATCAATTTTTGGATATGCGATTGGGAATTATTTTGATTGATCATGGGTGTTACTATAACAAAAGGTATTTGAAATTCATCTAACCCAAATCATTACCTGGTTTATCAAAAGGAATTCAGGGAATTATTGATCTACATGGGAAGGAAAATAGAGTCTAGGCATCACAATAAGCACCTTGGGAATGATTTATCCACAGTACAATGTTATTAATAAGATGTTTAAAAAATTATAAAATATCTAATTGGATATAAACATAAGTGAAAATAAAAAATAGGATATAATATTGATACGTAAAGAAAAAATAAATACAAATATAAATACAAAAGTTAGATTATAATGTTAGATTAGTCAAACTGATGATACTAGAACTCAAAGCTGAAGAAAAACCTTGACACAGCTTCCAAAATCTCCTCCTTTAGAAGATGAATGAAGAAAATCAGACTAAACATAACCTATATTGGTTATATATAGGTATGATACAAAAATATATTAGGCCAAAACACATCTAATCTATGAATTCACTTCCATGTTACATCCTAAAAATATTATTTTCAGACAAATTTTAAAAATAAACATTTTTCATTAGGCTTTCCAAAATAAACAACAATAATAAATATTTTTTTAAATACTTTTCCAATATTTTAATTAAAATAAAACAAAAACATTGAATATGATTTTCTTAATCCAATAACTATTCTAAAAACTACGGCCTTAAATATTCACTTGAAACCATTTCAAAAAAAATATTTTAAAAAACACATTCAAAAACTCAAAATTGGTTTCCTATTTTCACATGGTTTTCCAAAACATCATTGAAAACAAACCATTCTGTAAAACATGAAATGATGGGAAAAACCTTGTTTACAAACATGGACACACATATAGTTTCCAAAAAAAATCCTTTTTTCCATTCAAAACACACTAAACTCTGATTAAAAGTAAAATTTTCACATTTAAGGAACACCTTTTAACCTCGTTATTAATTTTTTTTGAAATCACTTTGAGATAAAACATACTCTTTCGTTCTTTTAAAAAAATTACCATCCCTTACTAAACATTTTAAAAGTAAATAACATGAGTAATGAGGAAAAACACATCTAGAAACCACTATTTTTAGTCACATAATAATGGTAAACAATAAAAACATAGGTTCCAAACAATAATCCTAGAATTAGGGGATATAATATAAACACATGTTCCATACAATAAAATAATTCGAAAATGGATCCTAGTTACATGGATCTAACCATTGGTCTCTAAAAAATGGGTTCTAACATGAATTTGAGTTAATATATATTCCTCATGCACTAAGTGTGCATACAAAATTTAATGGCTCAATCAATACTCCATAGGCTCTATCAATCATTATATTGGATTTATTGATCCTTAGTTTGGATATCTCAGCCCCCACCTCCCTTGAACTCACTATAACTTAGGGTTAACGTCCCCTCCATTGGATCTCCCAATCCTGTGGCAACGCCCCTTAACAAAAATCAACCTATGTAATAGAATCAACCACCTCAGATTTATATATTTCATTATTAACTCTTTATAAACATGAAATTTCTTATCATTTATCAAATTTTAGCTATAAAATTTCTGCACAATTTTTATGTTACATAGATGAGAAATAAATGAAATATTTGAAAAAGTATATATTCATCCAAACAACAAAATATTAAATTTCCAGTATGAGTATAATTTATATAATTTTGAAACTTCTTCGATACTATAATATTCTACTTCACAAGATATTTTTACCAAAATGGGAATTTAGGGGACACATGGTATGATAAATATTTAGAAAAATATTCTAAAAAGAGAAACACTCTATAGAAAAATCCTATAATTGATGGATTCAATAATCCAGATATATTTCATTAAAATAAATAAAAATGGGGGTGATGAGGACCACCTTATGGAAATAATATCAAATAAATTTTGGGAGAAGAATACAGAGGAAAATGGAGAAGTACAAATCAAATAGGAACTAAATCCTTTTTTCTGAACATTTATTTATTTTTAGTTTAATTGAAATTATTTTATTCCAAATAATAATGTTTCTTCATTATGAAATATGATAATTTTCAAATTTAAATTTAAATTAAACATGTAAAATTTTATCATTCCCTAAATTTTTTTACAAGATAAATAATGTAACTACAAAAATAAATTATTTCAACTAATTGAAATTTAAAATATTGCCTTTGAAATATAATTTAAATGATGAATAAGTAAATTAATTTGAAAATAAAAATTATTTGGAAAAAATTGAGTTATATGAAAAACATTATGAATTTCAATTCTTTAGTAATAAGATTTATTTGGAATCTTTTTTTATATAGTCTAAAATAGAATTTATTGGTTGAATTAAAATCTTTTTAAAATAATAATGATTAATTTTTTAGTGTTGAAAACATAGACCTCTAATTTTATGTTTTGACTATCATAGTGGCCCTTCCTCTATATGCCAAAGAAGAATTAATTTTCATTGATAAAAATTAAATTTAGTTATGTTTGTAAGAATATATAAGCCTTAAATTTTGAAATTAAAATATCATATTTTTAGAAACCAATAGTAGTATTTTAGAAAAAATAATATTTTTATAATACGTTTAAAAATCATATTTCTTGCTCACTTATTTCATATATGAACTCTAACTCATTAACTAGTATGATAGAAAGGTGTTATACATTCTATCAATAAGTAAAATTTAAATATGGGAAGTGTTCACCCAATTCTCACCATGAATAATCTTTAACCATAATTCTTTAAATAGAAAAGATCATTAATGATCATTATTGTATGGACCCATCCATTTGAATGATTGATGCCATGATGTGTGAAAACATTAAAAGTTATCTTACACTTAATATTCAATTAGATGTTTTTTATTAAATTATTCTCTCTATTTTGATATATTATTATTATAATCACAATCAATGTGTTAACATTATATATATTAATTAATAAATCAAATTTTTATCCAAAAAATATTAATATATACTATATGTAAATCATGTATATATATGTGATGTGTATCTCATTTAATGTAAGATCATATATTTAAACATTTATAGCACACATACAACACTAACTCATGAAAAGAGAGTAGAGGATCGTAACATTTTCTAGCCTATCTAGTAGAGATATATATCCTAGTTGGGGAAAATAGTATAAATAAAATACTCCTTGTCAAATGTGTCACCTTATGTATGAGTTATCACAATGTGTACAAAAATAATAAATACATATCATACACATCAAATTCTCATGTTTGAATAAATGTTTTAAGAATTTATTTCATACAATATAAACTTCCCTATTTTAGAAATGAACTCCTAGAGACTCATTTTTAGAAATCCCAGAAATTAAATACCAAGACATGAACTATAAGTCATGAGTACGAGTATAAATCAATTTATATATCCTTGTTCTTTTAAGGAAACCAAAATTAAAATCTCATTCAACTACATTAGATGAATAGTCGTCCATATAGAAATAGGGAGTAATTGAATTAAGAAAAATGAACCACTAAAAACAAATTGATTATGAAATACATTAAAAAATTGTAATCAAAACTAATTCCCATTCAATGAACCTGGATGAATAATGTCATAAATAATCTATTTTAGTGTTTTATAACTTGAAAAAAAATTAATCTTGGTCGAATATATGATCAATTTGGAATAAAACAATAAAACATCATAGTTAGTCTTTTATTTACATTTTTTTCAAAGAGGATCTGTAGTACCCCTATTGATCTCACATCAAAACAATAAGGGGTGAATCTCTCCTATTTTAAATAAACTGCATCTTCAGTTATCTATGAATTGGTTACTAAATAGTCTACCCTTCACTAGTACCACACCATGTTGGAGTTATGCTCAGCCATTGTGTTACACCCCATGGTGGATTGCTGCAACTTACACCTCACTGTAGGTGCAGCTATGCACATGCTCTTCCTCAGCCTACCCATGCAGGCTAGATAAGGGCCCACTACCCCCTCATGTAGTGGTTTCATTCCCCTATGTTGGCTCATATATAAGATCTTATGTTAACATTTAATCCATTAGATGAATCATTTCACTATAATAGAAATAAAAGTTCAAACTAAAAAAAATTCAACAATACTAAATTATTCTCTATACAAAATAATTGATATTTTTCAAGGTTCATCTTATTATTCATACATTTTATGATAAATCATTCAAGATCATAAAAATATGATCCCATTCCACTTTTTTATCTCCTCAACATAATGATGATTAATAATCATCATCATAAGATCATCTTCATCTATGGAAATTTTAATCTTGTAGAAATTCGGTATAAATGTTTTTATTATATGGAATTATTTAAAGACTGTGAAATCTGACGGTGCACAATTCAAAGGCCCAGAGTGCCCGGAATGATCCGTAAAAGTTTTTTAATCTTTAGTTAGTTCACGTAAATAGTTTTCCTAAAAATGTGGAATAACACTTAAATGGTTTCTTGGATAAGAAATCTGAGTGCACCATTGTGTTCAGGATGGAGGGTTTACCCTAGGCATGACTTAAGTTTTGTTGGCACACGCCTCTGGTGAGAAAACCCAAAAATGGTATAAACTTAAATAAAATAATTAGATAAAGTTATTTTATTATTCAAATTCTTATAACTCATAAATAGTCAATCAGATTAAAAATTTGAGACCACCGCTAACTCTTGAGGGTATATTTTCTTTAGGTAGATACTAACCTTGGCTGACACGGGCCTCTAGTGAAAGTTAGTTTTTGGCCGTAAATAAAACAATTAAGTGACTATTATTTTATTGTAAAAATTCATAACATCTAAAATGTAACATGGATAAAAATATGAGAGTGCCATTGGGTTCGTTGAGGTGTGTTTCACTTAGGAAGATCCTAACCTCAACCGGCGCAGGTCAAGGGTGACTGTTATTAATTTTCTGATCTTTTTTCTGGAACATTCAGTAAACGTGTGAGCGGTGTTTTCTAACTTCTGAACCGTTTCATAGATTAAAAATATGAGGGAACTATTGAATCCATAGTGCTAAGATTCGCTTAAGGGAGACTTCACTTCGACAGTAGTAGGTCTGGATAAAAAGTTAGTTTTGGGAACTTTTTAATAGAATAAATAAAATAACATCATTATTTTGTTTTTATTCTATTCCTCCAATGGAAAACTGGTAAGGTGGGACTGGCGACGTGTTAAGAAAATAAATTTCTTGACCCTCCAATCTGAATAACAGCAACGTTGTGGGAAATAAGGAAGCTTCCTAATTAATGAGCCCCATTAACTCCTTGCATCGTTACTTACCCTCCACCTCTCCAATAAATATGGAGCTAGGGAAGGGGTATCAGAGAGTTTCACCAAGCAGCGAATTGATGAAGGAATACCGTGATGCCAGACCATTAGATGATGAAGCTGACCCAGCGGGAGGTGATGAACAACACCGAACCACCAATGGGTGACGTGTGAGTGTCGTATTTGGGAGTCAGTCGTGGGAACTAAGAACATGGTCCACCAGCAAGCGCGGATGATTCTCTAACGTTCAAGATATGGGTTATTTTATTTTGAGAATTTTTTATTCCCTCTTCTCTATTCATGAAATTACATGAAAAACTCGAGTCATCCAACTGATAGGTTGACCAGTTATTCATCCGTCTTTGTGGAAGGTTGATGTAGGGTATCTTTTTGGGGTTAATATTTTGTTCAATTGAATTGTTTGTTAAACTCTATTAACATTCTATATATATTATGAGCTAATATGGAGGGTGTGGTCCTAACGAACCCATTCTTAACCCTCTGCTATCTTTCTTTCCTTGCGCCACCTTGGATGACCGCAAGCATGTCGACACGCGTCGTAAGAGGAGGGTTGAGGCTCATCAGCTGTGGGGAATGGAGGAGGTGGCCAGCACGGCGGTTGGTCGGGGGAAGGTAGGTCGCGTGACCGCCATGCTGTAGGTGAACGAAAGCTGTGGACAAAGCTGAACCCACCTCTAGAGAGTTCTGCAGCAACTGAGCGGTTCCCTTGCGGCGCCTCTACTTCACCAACCAAACAGCCTTCGAGCCGTTCTTGAATCCGAGAGACCGGGGGGTTACACCCCCAGCATCAGACCGAACCATTTCGTTTCCCTCGACTGGGCCTCCACCCTTTCCCAAGCCTCTGCCCTCTACCAGGCCGCTGCCCTCGACCGGGCCTCTGCCCTCGGCCAGGCCGACACCCTCGATCGGGCCGCTGCCCTCAGAGTGGGATGACGCCTTCAGATCGGACGGCCACCCTACGTGGGTCGGGCCACCCCATTTTGGGCCACCCTTTTTTGGTCGGGCCACCCATGAGGACCGTACCCCTTACAGGTCGGTCTAAACCTCGGCACAGTGGGCCGAGTCTGCCACGGCCCAGCCCAAATAGGGTCAAGATGGGTCAGTCTGACCGGGTTGGTCTGAAGCTGTTCCCAGAACCACATAAAGAGACATACCTTGAGAACTGGACATTTGTTTGATAAACCATCTATGGAATTCGGATCCTTGGATCGAGATGGTCCTTTTGGTTTACTCCTCTTGGCTTTTGTAGATGGTTGGAGTATGCCTGAGTTGGATCAAAATTGAATCCAACCTGGCCCTGGAGCTAAAATACATATAACTCACATACTGGGTGTCTGATTAACGTAGTTTCCATCGCGGTGGAACCCTTTCAAAATGGAATTAATTTTGGTTACTCTTTTGTTGAGCTTATTATGGTCAAGGTATGACCGATATCTTGAGGGCAGATTCTATATAACACGAGTGCACTGGGTTTGAGAAATCTAGTGGCTAGCAGTGAGGCAGAGGTTGGAGACAGATCATGCTGAGTTCGGTGCTCAACGATCCTATCTGGTTCAGCACATACCGATCCTGTGTGGGCCAGATCTTGTGTGGGTCAGTGCTCAACAATCTTGTGTGGGTCAATGCATATCGATCTTGTGTGGGTCAGATCCTATGTGGGTCAACGCTCAGCGATCTTGTGTGGGTCAATGCATACAGATCATGTTTGGGTCAGTAAGGGTTATTTACTTATCGATTATGGGTGGGTCAGATCCTCTATGGACCATTTCGGGGGTTAGTACTTATCGATCATATGAGGGTCAAACTCTGTATGGTAAGAAGTAGTACCTCTAGACAAAATACGATGATCTAGCTTTACGACTAATCATCTATACTTCACTGAAAACCAGGTTTGAGCAGAGACTTTTTGTGAGTTATCCTTACTTTGTACTTTTGTTTGAGGTTATTCTATGTGGTACTTTTACCTTTGTTGGGTTACTCGTGTCGTACTTCTATTTTTGTGGTGTTATCTGTGGGGTACTTCAATCGTTGTGGTGTTACCTGAGTGGTACTACTACCTTCATGGTGTTACCTTCATGGTGTTATCTTTGTCATGTTACCTGTGTGGTACTTCTTTCTTCGTGGAGTTACCTGTGTGGTAATTCTACCTTCCTGGTGTTACCTATGTGGTACTTCAACCTTTAAGGTGTTAACATTGTGATATTTTTCCCTCTTGTGTGAGATGAGTTTATCTTGATAACTTAAGTATATTAATGGGAATATGCATAAGTAAAGTTGATGTCTTTTTCTTCGTGCTTTGTGGTTTTTCATTTGTGGAAATCTAAGATACCTATGATGGTCTTGGGGTCCCTACTGAGTGTCATTATACTCACCCTAACATGGGCTTCACCCGCACCTTGTTGTGGCTAGTGCAGACGACGTACAACTTTGATCAAGGATGAGGGATCTAGGACTGGATGGTTCTTGGAGGTAGGACTGGACGGTTCTTGGAGCGGGTCCTTTTGGTGGGATGTGACGTAGGGACTACTGATCGTGAGTTATACCTACCCTCAGGTAGGATACTTGGTGGATGATCCATGAGCTGTTTTTAACCTTTTAGTTGAATTTGTACTTTTCAAATGTACTTGTACTTTTTCAGTGGTAAGTTTATTCCAGCCCCTTTAATTTCACAACTCTTTTTACTACAGTAGTTTACATTGTGGTTAAATCTGATTATGTTCTAGTCTATGTAGTTTCTTCTTATTATGTTCTTGAAATATTTGTATATACAGAAAAAAATAAATTCCTTCTAATATTAGGGATATTATTTTATGGTGCTAGTCTCCAGCCCCTGGCCTATGGAAGGCGGGCTTGCAGTAGTCACGACATGGGCCCTGGGGGATGGGTCGTGACAAAGTGGTATCAGAGGTGTTCGGTTCTACCAGAGATCTTAGACTCTGGTCGTTTCTTTGTGGAGAAATAGTGTTAAGTGTTTTGAGTGTGGTTTTTAGTTCGGGCAGTCCAGTGTTGGTGTGGCGGCCGATGTATCCATACACTAGGCCCCTGAATTCTGATTTCTTACTCAGCGCATGAAAACACTGATTTTGTGTGTTTTTGAAAAGTTTTTCTTTTGAATTATTTGGAGCTAGCTCTCCATGTATAACTTAAAGATTGTGGCACACATGTTCCTTATCAAGATGTCGCTGCTTAGACAGCCACCTAGGTTTCTCGAGAGAGTACGCGATAACGGCCCTCCAAGTGATGAGGCCTCGATGCAGGGCCCTCTTACGACGTTAGCACCTTTGGGTGGTGTACAAACAACACCACTACCCGTTGGGAAACCGTTACCACCAGCTCCACCAGTAGAGGATGCATGCCAACAAATCTTGTTGCATGAGTTCCAGCGGTAGATGCCTCTGAGGTTTTGAGGCGAGACTGATTCATAGGTAGCTGAGGACAGTGTTGGAGGCTTTGGATAGAGTTCTCCACCTAGTTGAGACACCGATAGAACAGATGGTGATCTTAGCTTCTAGTCTATTCCAGTTAGTGACCATGTGGATGGTACACATATTGATGAGGCTTCAGTATGTGGACAGTTTCTTGAGAGAGTACATTCAGGTAGTGTTTCAGCTATATCACTACCCATTGGGCAGCAGTTATAACTAGCGGTACTGGTAGAGGACACATTTAGGATTTGTGCCTTACACAAGTTTCAGCATCGGATACCCCTCAGGTTCTGAGGTGATCCCAACTCACAGGCAGTTGAGGACTGGCTTGAGGAGGTGGTTTAGATTTTTCTACAGCTTCTACAGTTTCAGCAGGATGACATGTCAATAGCTAAGTATTCATCGAGTTGTACCGACCATTCCTGGTACTCGATGAATACGATTCGATTAGTGATTCAGGTATTAGACTTCTGGGCGATGTGTCTTTATGTAAATCTGAGCCAGCACTATTCCTCTATGCATTCCTACATATTTTAGGGTGTTAAAGATAACCTTTGTGGTTGAATGTCCTTTGGATGAGCGGATACAACCAGTGAATGTTAGTAGTGGGAAAGCAGAAAATTGGTGCCAGTCTCAAAGACTTCGGTGTGTAAAATGTTTTTAGAAGAGGATGTGATAGGGATAAACAAATATTCAGGGCTGCAGATGTGGGAGTGGAGCTAGGAGAGTAGCATGAGGTGGTGTACTTTTTGACATGTTATAATCACCACCTCAATGTGGTCCCCTCTAGGCCCAGGGAGCTAGATGATAGGGGATGGGAGTAGCTGCATGCAGTCATGGAGTGTGACCCTAGGGCTATATGAATGGTTAGAGGTATGGTCTATGTCTACTACTGGATGACGTATTAACTGACATAAGAACTAATCATTCCTTCTTACCATAGAACTTTTTCAAGACCTAGAGTATCTGGTTAAGCTGTTGACTTAACCCTCATGTATGAAGATAACTTTGAGAGGATACTCGATTATCACACTTATGCCGACTGCTTGATATAACCCTTGAGTCAAGAGTTTCAGTTGGAACCTTTTGTTGATAGCGTCGAGGCCTTACGACATTAGTTTTTGTATGACTGGACATCCACAGTTCATACTCATATTGACTATATTAGGAAAAATGTTTTTGGTTTATCTACAACATTGGGATG
Organism: Viscum album; assembly: GCA_963277665.1. NCBI lineage: Eukaryota > Viridiplantae > Streptophyta > Magnoliopsida > Santalales > Viscaceae > Viscum > Viscum album. The sequence goes on along the minus strand of OY728159.1, from coordinate 1,095,270,400 downwards.
TGGTTTTCCTTATTCGGATAAAAAAGAAACACAGACAGCACATGATAAACTCCTATATAAGATGGTGTAGCTGATCACTCGTGAGTTGACCAACCATACCCTCGTGGAAACAAGAGTTTTCAATTTTCAGTTCACAATAGGAGTTGTTGGAGTTCCTCCAGGACTATAACTTTGAGATAGTCTATACTCTTGGAAAGGGGAACATGTTAGCAAACACACTCAGCATGAGGTCTATTCTACAGTTTCTTAGTGAGGAGTCAGAGTATCTAGTCGCACTAAAAATGTCCTTCACGGATAGATATGTAGTCTCTTACCTCCAATATATGACTATCACTCTCCCACTCCTTCAGCAAGTTAGGGAGGCATAGCTCAGGGGCATTGATTATGAGGCTTTACCTACTCAGATATCCTCAGGGAAGGCACCTGATAAATTTTTTGAAGGTGGGGAGCACACTATCCTCTTCAGAGGACGTACCATAGTATTAGTGGAGCTTCGGGAGGAGGTGTTGACGGTGTCCCATACATCCCCTCTGGTGGAACATCCTAGTGTGTTGAAGATGTATCAGTACATCTGGCATCAGTACTGGTGGGCTTGGATGAAGAAAGTAGTGGAAATTTTTTTATCACGATGTCTCACTTGTCAGTAAATGAATACTGCACAGAGTTGGAAGAATTCTTCTGTCGATAGGATACGGAGATGCTTGGAGTTCCTGGAGGGGGAGCACGTATTCTTTTGAGTCTCTCCTCCATGGGGACGATAGAGATTTGGCTGAAGCAGAAAGTTATCACTGAGGTTTATCGATCCTTTTCTGATACTTCGGAGGATATGTGAGGTAGCATATCACTTGGATCATCCACCGCAGTTGGAGAGGGTTCAAGACATCTTCCATGTATCCTTGTTGAGGAGATACGTGCAGGAACCATCTCATATCATCAACCACGGTGAGCTGGACTTTGATGATGGGGTGACATTTCTGAAGGTTCCAGTGGAGATTGAGAATCAATAGGAGCAAGTCCTTCGTGGTCAGTTGTACCTCTGTTGCGAGTATGCTGGAATCATGAGAACCTCTAGGAGAGCACATGGTAGTAGGATGCTCAGATTTTTTCTCAGTGCCCTTTTTGATTGTTTTGCCTTTGTTTTGGATTTCGAGGGTGTAAATCCCTAATGTGGAGAGAATGTAATGTCCATGAAATTCCGTATAATCTTTTTATTATATGGAATTATTTCTAGACTAAAAAATCTGATGGTGCACAATTCTGAATCCTAGAGTTCCCATAATGATCCGAAGAAGTTTTGTTAAGATTTAGTTAGCATGTGTAAGAAGATTTCCTAAAAAAGTGGAATTACTCTTAAAAGGTTTCTCAGATCATAAATCTGAGGGAATTGTTGCATTTAGAATGGAGGTTTTACCCTATGTGTGACATAAGTTTGATCATCGCAAGCCTCTGGTGAGAAAACCCAAAAATGGAACAACCATACATAAAATAATTAAATAATGTTATTTTATTTTTCAAATTCTTATAACTCACAAAATGTAACTCTAATTAAAAATCTAATACCATCGCTAAACTCATGAGGGTGTGTTTTCTTTAGGAAGATACTAACCTTGGCCAGCATGAGCTACTATTGAATGTTAGTTTTTGGTCGTAAATAAAATAATTATGTGACAATTATTTAATTTTACAAATTCATAACCTCTAAATAGTGACTCGAATTAAAAAATCAAGAGTACCATTAGGTTTGTTGGGGTGTGTTTCCCTTAAGAAGAGCCTAACCTTGACCGGCGCGGGTCGTGGGTGACTATTATTAATTTTTCAAACTTTTTTTCCAGTACGTTCAGTGAACACGTGAGTACAATTTTCGTATATTTAAAACATTGCTCGGATTAAAAATATGATGGAACCATTGAATCCACAACAATGAGATTCTATTAAGGGATACTTCACTTCGACCATAGTAGGTCAGGAGAAAAGTTTAGTTTTTGGAACTTTTTAATAGAATAAATAAAATAACATTATTTTTTTATTACTCCAACGAACAAACGGTAAGGTGGGACCAATGGTATGTCAGCCAATAAATGACTTGACCCTCCAATATGAGTACTAGAAACATTGGTGGAAATTAAGAAGCTTCCAAATTAATGAGACCCATTAACTCCTCACATCATTACATACCCACCCTCTCTCCTATAAATATGGAGCTAGGGAAGGGTATCAGAGAGCTTCATAAAGAAGTTAATTTCTAAAGGAACGCCATGACGCCAGACCCTTAGAAGACAAAGCCAACCCAGCAGGAGGTAACGAATGACTCCAAACCATCGATGGGCGATGTGCGAGTGGCGTCTTTGGGAGCCAGTCATGGGAACTAAGAACACGGTCAACTAGAAAGCACATATGATTCTATGAAATTCAAGGTAGGGGGTTATTTTTGTTTGACCATTTTGTATTCCCTCATCACCATTCTTGAAATTACATAAAGAACGCGGGTCAACTAACTAATGGGTTGACCCGTGATTTGTTCACCTTTGTGGGAGGTTGATTCAGGGTATCTTTGTGGGGTTAATCTTGTGTTCAATTAAATTATTTATTGAAATCCCTTAACAACCTCTAAATTACAAGCTAATACAGAGGGTGCAGGCCTAATGAACATGGCTCGAAACCTTAGTTATCTTTCTTTCCATGCAATACCCTGGAAGACTGTGAGAACGTAATTGCACACCACAAGAGGAGGTTCGCAGCTCGTCAACCTTGGCGAATGGAGGAGGTGGTCAGCATGATGGTTGGCTGCGTAAAGGGAGGCAGCGCGACCGCCGCACCGCCGGTGAACCGAAGTTGCGGCCGAAGCCATGGTGGAGGCTGAACTCGCCTCCAGTGGGTTCTGTAGTGACCGTGGGTGCCAACGATTCACGAACAGAATGGCCTCTAGACCGGTCCGGAATCTGAGAGACTGGGGGGGGTTACACCCCCGAATCAGTCAAAACCGGGCCACCGCCCTCGACTGGGTCACTGTCCTCGACTGGGACGCCTCCCTACACCGGGCCACTCCCCTTTTCGGGACACTGCCTTCGACCATGCTGCTACCCTCGACCTGGCCACTACCTTCAACCGGGCTGCCGCCCTCAGAGTGGGCTGCCAGCCGTGGACCGAGCCACTACCACAGTGATCCGCCACCCCATGTGGGTCGGGCCACCCCCCTTACAGGCCGGTCCAAACCTCGGACCAGTGGTCCAATTGTTTCATGGCCTATCCCAGACCAGGTCAGGTCGGGTCAGTCTGACCAGGTCTGACTGGACCCAGGCCCAACTGGTCCCAGAATCACCTAAGGGGCCATATCTTGAGAATCAGACATCTGTTTGACAAACTGTCTGTGGAGTTGGGATCTTTGTATTGAGATGGTCCTTTTGGCTTACCCTTATTTAGTTTTGCAGATAGTTGTAGTACGATCAGGTTGGATCGAAACCGAATCCAAACGGGCCCCTGGAGCTAAAATGATTATAACTCACAGACCATGCATCTGATTGATGATCCATTTGTCACGTTGGAACCCTTACGACATGAAAGACTTTTGGGTTACTCCTTCACGGAGCATAGTGATGGTCGAGGTACGACTAATATCTCAAGGGAAGATTTTATGGAACTCAAGCACACTAGGTGTGAGGAATCCAGTGGCTGGTAGTGAGATGGAGGTTGGAGACAGATCATGCGGAGTTCAGCACTCAGCAATCCTGTGTGGGTCAGTGCATACCGATCTTGTGTGGGTCAAATTCTATGTAGGTTAGTGCTCAGCGATCCTATGTGGTTTATCATATACCGATCTTCTGTGGGTCAAATTCTATGTGGGTCAGCGCTCAGAGATCATGTGTGGGTCAGTGGGGGTTAGTTACCTATCGACTCTAGCCAGGTCAGATCTTGTGTGGATCATTTTGGGGATTAGTACCTATCAATCATGTGTGGGTCAAACTCTGTATAGTCAGAAGCAGTGCCTCTTTAAAGAATAAGATGATCAAAAATCATGACTAATCTTATGTACTTCTATACTTCACTGAAAAACGGGATTGATCTGAGACCCTTTGTGAGTTTTCTTTACATTTTGCATTTGTTTGAGGTTATGCTATGTGTTACTTTTACCTTTGTGGTGCAACCCGTGTGGTAATTCTATTTTCATGGTGTTACCTATGTGGTACTTCTATCTTTGTGGTGCTACATGTGTGGTACTTCTACCTTTGTGGTTTTACCTTCGTGGTGTTATCTTCATGGTGTTACCTGTGTGGTACTTCTACATTCGCGTTGTTACCTGTGTGGTACTTATGCCATTGTGGTGTTACCTGTGTGGTACTTCTACCTTCATGGTGTTACATTTGTGGTACTTCTACCTTCGTGGTGTTACCTTTGTGGTATTCTTCCCTGTTGTGTGAGATGATTTTATCTTGATAACTTAGGCATATGTATGGGAATATACTTAAGTGGAGTTGATGTCAATTGCTTTGTGATTTCTGTTTTTTCCTTTATGGAACTCTAGGAGACCTATGAGGGTCTTGGGGTCCCTACTGAGTGTCGTTATACTAACCCCTACATCGGCTTCTCCCACACCTTGTTGTGTCTTGTGCAGAAAACGTACAACATTGATCAAGGATGAGGGAGCTAGGACTGGATGGTGCTTGGATCTAGGACTGGATGGTTCTTAGAGCTAGACCTTTTGGTGTGATGTGACGTAGGGGCTACTGATCGTGAGTTATACCTACCCTTAGGTATGATCATCGATAGAGGATCCAAGAGTTGTTTTGTACCTTAATTGGTTTTTGTAATTTTCAGTTGTACTTCAACATTTTTAGTTGGTCTTGTATTTCAGCACCTTTACTTTCAGTAGTATTTTACTACAGGAGTTTACTTTGTGGTTATATCTAGTTGTGTTCTAGTCTGTGTAGTTGCTTCTTTTATTATTCTTGAACTGTGTGTCTCTATGGTAAAAATTCAATGCCTTCCCATATTAGGGATAAGTCTTTCTAGTGCTAGTCGCCAGCCCTTGGCCTATAGTAGGAGAACTTGGGGTAGTCACGACATAGGCCTGGGGGGACAGGTCATGATAAAAATAATTTTAATTCTATTAATGAAATCATGCACAAGTCTTTTAAATTAATAATAGCTGTTCAATCATTACACTTAAGGTTGAAAACAAAAAAAACATTAATGAATTCATGTGTTCTTAAAAATCCCCCTTTGTATTTGTTGTCAATATTATAAATTCTCTTCAAATGAAATAAATAATATGTTATATAATTTATTCTCTAAGAGGTGGCTTAGATGCTATCCCACATAAAAATTGCACTCACTCCCCCTTTTTCCATTTACCTTATCTCTGTATTCACAAAATATATATAAAAATGACATATTTCTCTCCCCCTTGAAATCATAATCCAAATCATATTGGGTTAATCCTTGATACTCCATATGTGTGAGGGTAATGCTGAACATGGAGTTTACACCTATGTTATTCAAATCATTCTCTTGGAATAGGTTTAGTGAATATGTTAAAAAAAATTATCTTTTTTAGAAATATAATCCAACATAACATCTCTATTAGCTACTCTCTCCTCAATGAAATGATATTTATAACCAATATATTTTGATCTGTAGTGTTGCACTAGGTTTTTTGAGTAATTAATTTCACTCTAATTCTCACAATAAAATTTACATAGTCTTCCAACATTCACCTTTAAATAATATAGTTTTAAATTCATCCATAAAATTTTATTACATGAATTAGTAGTAGAAATATACAATGATTCAGTTGTAATTAAAGTCATGTAATTCAATTTTTACTTTTCCAACTAACACAACATTCTCCCAAAAATAAAGATCCTCCTAATGTTAATTTACAATCATTACAATCTTATGCCCAATTAATATTAGGGAGTCCTAATAAGTTCAAATATCCACTTATTTTATAAATAAAAACAAAATTTTATTTTACTTCTATATACCTCAGAATTATTTCAATAGTGATCATGTGTGATTTTTGGGATCACATTGATATCTAGCACACAATTTTACTGCATATACAATATTTGGTCTTGATTCCATAAGATATAGAATGATACCAATTAATTTTCTAAAGTATTTCTGATTAACAATCTTCATTGGTTCATCTTTACTAATATTTATGCCAACTATGATGTGTTTAGATACTTCCTTTGAATCATCCATTTCAAATTTCTTTATTAACTCCTTTGAACTTTTTTTTAAAGAAATATGTAGCCTTTATTTTAATGAAATTGTATTCCCCTAAATAAATCAATCCCTATATGAATTAAAATTTTATATTACAACGTCATTTGATTAGAAAATTATTCACATTCATATTAATTATCACCTAAAAAAATTATGTCATTAACATACACAACAGTAGTATGTGTACTCATTTTTTACCCCTTCACATATATGTTTTTATCATCATTTTATTTAAAAAATTTGAATTTCTTGAATAATCTATCTAGTTTAAAATACCAATACAGAGGATCCATGTTCCGCCCATACAATGATTTCTTCAGTATACACACTTTAATTCTACCAAATTCAAGAATAATGCCATCAAGTTTCCCAATAAAAAAACTTTTTCTTCAAGATATTCATTCAAGAATGCATACTTCACATCCATCTGATTAAAGTTATTGTATTCTTGAGTTGAAACTACAAGAAAAATTTTAATAGCCTCCAACCCTACCATGGGTGCGAATGTTTTTCCAAAATATACACCGCCAACTTATTAATAACTCTTATAGACTAATATTGGTTTTTTTCTTCAGTTTTCCCTTTCCTCTTTACATTTATTTCTAAAAACACACTTGGTTCCAATTAATTTATTTATTTCATGTATAGGAATAAGATCCCATGTGAAATTTATCTCAATATAATATAGATATTCACATATAAAATTTACCGAGTCCTAGTGTTCAAAAGCTAATCCAAATGAATTTGGTTGAATTTGAGAAATGAGATCTATTTGATTTTAAGTTATCAATCTTATTTTGTTCAAAACTGGAGCATTATAATTTTGAATAATATTTCTTAAATCATCATGATTTTTCTATTTCTGATGCCCTAAAATTTCACCTATAGAAATTCTATCCTCTTCAATAGTTTCATCTGAGTGAAAACCAACTATATCTGGTTCATTTATAGTATTTTCTTCATCATCTCCTCTATAATTTTGTGTTTTTTCTACATATATATTTTCAAAATCATCTACATTTGTTGAGACAAAGTTGGATTTATTTTTTTTATTCTTCACATTACAACAATCTACCATCTTTTTCAATTTTTGATTCCCACATCAATATCTTCTTCCCTTTTAATGATATCCTATGAATATCCCTTATTCAACTGTCTCCTCAAATATTCCAAAAATTTTAATCTAGATCCTCTGAAGTGGTGTTGGCCCTCCCTAACCCTAAGATTTTCACCTATCTCTATGAGACTGCACTAGAGTAGGCTACCAAAGAGAGTTATACATAGTAGATGGATCCACCTACTAGAGTCAAAGTTGATCATTGGTCATAATCCTCTATGACTGGGGAGATAAAGACTAATAAGGATTTGTTGACCACTGATTCTAATAAGCACACACAGAGTGCTCAATATCTTATAGACATTGAACTCCTTAAATATGGGGAGGGTGTTACCTCGGCTTCTAATACTCCATCATCAGCCCACAAAACTCCTCTCCCTAGTATGGAAGAGGATCACTTTATTCAAGTTCCCCAAAATAATATTTCAAGAATGAAATCTTCTTATGCTTCTCAACCTCAAAAAAATATATTCAACAATTCTCACCCTTTAATGGAATGTTATGGGAAGATGAGGCTGAGAAATATCCTCACACCTTGGATAAGGAAGGCTCTAATGAAGCTAATGAATCATAGGCATCTAAAAATACTGTGGAGCATAAAAATAGAATAAGGTGAGTGGGAAGGTAACAAAATGACTCAGGTGATGGATCAGAGTCATGGACCTCATACAATGGGAAATGTTTTTCTAAATGAATATCATTTTTTGGAACATCCATAGTGTTAATAATGTGGAAACCTCTGTGACACTTAGGCATTTAATCTCTCAAAATAGGTTATTTTTTATTGGTATTGTAGAGCCTATGGTACAAATTAATTTCATTAGTTACTTAAACATGATAATGGTTAGTTATGAATGGGTTTCTCACAACACTATAAGTTGTCATGTTGAAAATTTAATGGTTCTTAGGAGAAGGGATATGACATGCTCCCATTTTTATGTGAGAAATCATAATGTCTCCATTTGTGTGGACCATGGAAGATAATCTTTTCCAATATATTTTATCAATATTTAAAGAAACTATACCAAAAGAAGGATGTTTTTGAAAGACATCACTTCTTTCAACTATTAAGTTATTTGCAACTGGGTTTTAATTGAGAACATAAATAATGTTTTGAATATTAATGAGAGGTTGACAGTAATTTCTACATTATTTCATTCTTGGAGTTCCAATAAATTATTTATTCCTATTTCTCTTCTAAAATTATGAAGATTGTCTATGAATTCACTTAGTGGAGGCAAATTGTTAATGGGAAGCAGGAATTCTGAGTTGATAGGGCCTTTCATTCCTTGCATTACGATACACCATCTCCCATTGTCTCACGTCGAACTCTTCTATGATTATCCTCGGATAACACACCCATTCTAATTCAAACCTATTTGGGTAAAATGATTCTAAACCCCATTCAATTTAACAATTATTTTCTTACCTATTAGGAATGAAGGGATGTCTTCCAGGAAAAATGGTTTAAGGGTGATTTGGGGGATTCCTTTCAAATTCTCTCTAAAAATTTGAAGAATTAAAAGATATCCCTAGAGGAATGGAACAAAAATAAGTTCAGTAAACTTGATTTTAACATTCTACAGGCTGATATTGATCTTCATGATTTCTAGATAAAGAATTCAAGAAAGGATATTCCAAATGATGATGAAATTTAGAAGGCATGGTAACTTGACAAGCTTCTTTACATGAGGGGTTCTATTCTGAAACATCAGTTAAAAATTGGATATCTTAAGAAAGGAGTTAAAACTCTAAGTTCCTTCACATTCTTATAAAAGAAAAGGAGTAGAAAAATTCTATATATAATTTACATTTCAATGATGTTACCATGTGAAATGAGGTTAACATGTGTTACACAATGATAAATTACTTCACCTAACTCTTCAATGAAGATTTTTCTATCATGGATGATTTGGATATGCTAGATTTTATTCCTTATTATGTGAGTGATATGAAGAATGCAGAACTCACATCTATTCCTATGGATGAAGAAAATAATTCATAACATTTTTTTTAAATTCAGATAGCTAAGTAGGACTATATGGTTTCTCAAAAAAAAAATTAGGAATTTCTAAGATATCATCCAGGAAGGTATTATCTATGTGGTTAGGGAATTATTTATCAAGGAATTTATGTTTCCCATCCTTAACTCTCAATTTATCAATCTGATACCCATGGTGGACCATGAAATGGATATTTAGTATTTCAAACCTATTGTCATGGAAAAATAATTTCCAATTATTTTTGGGAAAATCATTGGTCTCTATATTGGAAATATTATTAGTAACATTGTTACTTCCAACTAGTTTAGTTTTATTCTAGGGAGAAGAATAAAATCCTTCCTATACACTACATCTGAAGTGTTTAATATTATTCATAGAAATTTTAGGCATGGAAGTATTTCATTGAAGCATAATATCAATATGTTTTATTTCCATGCTAAGGTGTAATTTTATCATGAATATTTTATATTGTTATTGTTTCCCAAGCATATTTATTAACTTGGATTATTCACTCATTAATAGCTCAAGACTCTTAGTCCTCCTAAATGGTAAGGTTAAAGTCTATTTTTCATACTCAAGAGTGGTTAAAAGGGATAACCCATATCAACCCTTCTTTTTGGATTGATTGACGACTATCTCAGTTATTGTATCATTGAGGCTATTAATCAAGGTCATATTAGGCCTATTAAGGTAGTAAAGAACATGAATGTCCCTACTCACCTCTTTTATGCTAATGATATTATCTTATTATATGAAGATAATGATAGTTACCTTTCTATTATCAAGGATATATTATCTCTCTATTAAATGGTATCAAGTAAATCAATTTACTATAATAAATTAGTGGTTCTTTTTGGGATGGGAGTTCATTTTCCCAATAGGAGGAATAATACAAATCTTCTTAGAGTTTTACAATTTGAGTTTCCCTTTTTTATCTTGGTGTCCCTTTGTTTTCATGGAGAGTTAATACCTATTATTTGGAGGGTATTACAACTAGAATTACTTTATAGATCTCATATTGGAAGGGTAAGAGCCTTAAAGTAGTGGGAATTATTTTCCTAGTTAACTCAGTTACGACCTCCATGTTTGTTTACTCATTCCATTTGTATATGTAGCCAAGGGACCTGATAAAAAACTTGATCATTATTAGAAGAATTATATCGGGTCTGGGATTATACATGAGAGGAAAATGATTACAGTTTCTTGGAGGAATTTAACCAAGCTCGTTAATATGGGTGGGGTCGAAATTAAAGACTTATCCATCATCATCAGGGCTCTTGTTTCTATATATGTTTGGGAAAATATTAACTCAAGGGATGCCTCAAATGGTTTCATAAATTAGAGACTTATAGATAGGATTCATCAAGGGAACTTCTCTTACATTCCATAATCCTTTTTCCCCGTTATAAAAGGGAAATTTATAGATCTTTTCTTTGAATACTCACATGTATCCCTCTAGAAAATATATTATTAACTTCTTGAAATATAAATGGATTACCACCACCCTTTCAGAAATATTTTAGGTTCCCTCCAACATGATGTCTCTCTCGGTTTCTAATTCCCTTAATATGGTTGTTCAGATGAAGAAGTTTATTCAAACTGATCTGCTTCAGGAAATCAAACGGTTTTCCTTCACTGCTCATGACAAACCATATTAGACACCTTCTCTACTATATAATCTCAACTCAATACTCTTTTATATGCATAATTTTGGATCTATAGGTGATCCACCATGGTGTATGAATATGTTGATCCTGTTTTCACTAAAAATATGGACGTCTTTTGAGGATATATATGGGAGCTGACTCTATCCTAGAAGTAACATGGGAACCTTCATGGATGTTGTGATTACCCTGGTGACTAGTGAATAGGTTGGGAACTTCTTTTACTATATTATTTCTTCTTGAATAAATCTTTTGTGGACTTCTATAAATAAACTATGATTTCTTGGAAATAACTCCTTGTTAAGAATTATTATCACTGATATTATGAGGGATGTTAGAAGTGCCTAAAATTTTAAGATGGTTCCCATGAACAATACCATGGAGGACCTCATTATCACTAAAACACTTGGATTTTTCTATGTCCCAAGAGAAAGAAGGTAGCTGAAATATTTTATATGGATCCCTTCCCTCCCATCGTGGAATAAGGTCAACATAGATGGTGTGTCCTCTATTGAACCTAGCCTTGTGGGCTATAGTAGAGTCTTCTGAACATGTCATGGGTTTATCAAATTCTATTTTTTGAATTTCCTTGGCTATTATGGGGCCTTTTATGTGGAACTACTTGCATTCATTCTTGTGGTAGATTATTCCAAACATCGCAATTGGAGGAAACATTGGATTAAAAGAGACTCTATGTGGATGTTTACTCTCCAAAAGAATAGATCATATATGGTTACCTAGAAACTATATAGGAAATGGTGTAAATTCCTTTCATATCTTTAGCATATTCATCACATGGTATCAGATACATATAAGGAAGCTAATGCGGTCATGGATTCTCTCTCGAAGAAGGCAGCATAAGATCGGGCATCACTTTGGTCTTTCTAACTTTTTGATTTCTTTATGAACTTTTGTGTACCATATGTAAGTGATGCTCTTTTCCTAGAATCATAGAAACCACTTTGCATTCTCCACTTCTTAATTTTATTTATAAAATTAATGGGAATGGACATCTTTATCCATCTTAGACCTCTTTGATGATGATGATGACATTCATAATCCATGTGAAATAATTAATAAACTTTACAAAATAGAGTTCACCATTAGAAGAATTATGTATCATAGTTCCACAAAGATCATAATGAATAAGTTAAAGTGGTAAAACATACTTAATCTCTACTCTTATATGAATAACATGAACATTCTTACACTTTTGACTAGTTTCGCATATAGTTTATCTTTCTCTATTTAATTTAAGAATATCTCTTACCTAATTATTATTTTAAATAGTACTGAAATATTTTTTACCTAGATGGAAAATCCCTCAATGCCACAAATTATTTTCAAATTACACACTCAAATAAAAAAATAGGATCCCCAATTTGGTATATATTACCACATTCTCTTTCACCCTTGATAATAAATCTTCCATCATTTGAAGGTTTTATGATGCAACAAAATTTTTTGAAAATAACTTCATTTACTTCATCACAAAGTTGGCTCGCAATCTACATATTGTGTTTATGACCATCAATAAAAATAACATCTATGGACTTCATTTTATGGGACTTAATCTCAATAGTACCAACACCTATGATTTTAAAATAACTTTCATTCCCAAAAGTAACTTATCCTCTCTTGCATCAATCAATATTTTTAAAGATTTTTGTATCTCCTAGAATGTGATAGGAACAACCTCTATCAAGAATCAATGGTTTGTCTCTTTCACTAGTATTCAAATAAACATCATCAAAAATAGATTTTTATTCCATATTGGATTTTTGAACTTTCTTAACCTTTGTAATATTAGAATATTTTCAATGTATAATAGCTAAACATTTATCAAAACAATGACCATGTTGATCATATCTTTCAAAAATTTACTATAAAGAATAAAATTTATTCAGAATGTATTTATTTGATGTGTTATTTATGATTTTAAAATTCATATCATAAATGTTTTCAAGTTTTCCCAAAACTCCTTATTTCATTTAATTCCGATCACTTTAGAAAATAATTTATTATATAAGGATTTTAAAACTACATTTCCAGATTTTCCATCAACCTCCATATTTCTTTTGTCACCAAAATTCATGGAAGAATACTTTTCAATTGGAGGAAATCCAATATTCACTACATCGAAAACCTCAAATTATTATTAAACTAAGAAAGGAATAATTAAATTCTTCTATACATGAAAGTTCATACCATCAAAAATTGGAACACCATTACTTTTAAATGAATTCAAATTCTTCATCACTACATTAAAAGGATCCTTCAGAGGGAACCATTTTTTATACTAGTTGAAGTATCCAAGATATAGTTATACCACTTTAAAGGGGGTTGAATTAGTGTTACTATAGTTTTATAATTAATTTTCTTTGAAATAAATATTTGATGAGTTATTAGAGTCCGATCCTAATGACAAAAAATATTTTTACAAGGTTCACCCCAAAGAAGGGTGACTACATCCCTGGTGTGGTGGTGTCGATCCAAACCATATATTTTCCACTAAAAATTCAAGAATGATTTACATTTGGATGATCAAGTATCACCCTAAAACCATGACGAATACTTATAAACCAATTAATAAAAAAATATATCCCAAGAAAAAGATTATACAGGTTTACACCAATTTACGAACAAAACACAATCACTCTAAGAAATATTCCAATCTGATTATGTAACATAAAATTAATCTTTCTCTATAATCCTAATTAAAATAATAATAATTCACTTGATAACTAATTCCATAGTTTCTGTTTCTAAATATCAATATACTGCAACATGCCACTTTTTAGTGCAACTGATTCACACTACACTTTTTTTTGAAAAAACTCATTGAGAAACTCAAAGTCATGAAATACATATATTTTTGAACAAAAAAATGTGACAGCTTTGTTATGAACTAAAACCATAGAATTAACTGTATGAAATTACTTCTTCAATAAATGAGATTTTTCTCTAATTTGAACATCATGTATCAACTCATTGTCAACTTAAAATCTTAACTGTGTGCATCCGTAAAAAACACATTGTTCTTATTAGATTTATGGTTTTTTCATGAAAAAGTAAAAAATTTCAATTCTTTCCTCCACATTGAAAAACTATAAAATATTTTTATTCTCATGGAGCATTTACCATGAACAAATTCCATGAAAGGTTAATGTGGATATTTTTCTTCTTACGAAAATAAATACATAATGTATACGCATTTCATAAACCATACTTAAGAGCGAGTATTCTAAACATAGCATAACAAGATTATTTGTCATGAATATTAATCCATGAGAATATTGGTTTGCAAGAGTATCAGTATGAAAGAATATTGGTTTTTGAGAGAATTAATTTGTGAGAGGGTTACATGGTGCCTTTATATTAACATATACGATAAGATTGGTCCCCCTAAACATTTCATAAAATGGATACATGTTTATTTTTTCTACTACATGTAAATATTGTGTGGATATCAACACTAGTTCATAGAAACTCTCATTTATGGTTTCAAAATCTTCTTTTCAAATCAGGTTCATGAAAAACTAACTAACATCATTCAACCACGTGCTCAAATTCATGGAATATTCTTGAGAAAAAAAGAATATGTGATCTGTTCAGTTTATCTCTCAACAAATCCTATGATGATTGATAAAAACACTTAGAAAATAATCCACTAGGATAGAATTTATAGATAATAATTCATCAACTCATTACCTCTAAAAATCATGGATATGCATTCAATTTTTATTAATATATAGATGTCACCAAGTTACATACCACGAGGTATCACCATCACTGAAATTAAAATTGTCTCCATGCTCTAAAGCCTTAGTTTGATCTTTATATTATACATGAAAACATATTTGAATGTTATTTTAGATCACATTAAAATAATCAGAAGAAAACAAAAAATGATTGGAAGTATTGAATTGGTAAATCAGATCGCTGCTATAAGGCGAACTATTGACCAAGATAACTCTTTCGATGACTTTCTATAGAAGATGACATACATGATCGATTAGACAGATAGGATGCAACAAATCGACAACAAGGATTATTTTTAGGTTTCTTAAAGATGCTCTATATTACCCCACATTATCCCACATAAAAACAAAAAGGGTTGAATCTCTAATTTATTAAACAAGCTGCATCATTAGCATTCTAGAAATCAGTTACTAGACACTCCACCATTCACTTGTACTACACCGTTCCAGCACTCTACTTCACTGATGTTCCACTCTGAATGGTGGATTTCTGCTACATCTATCTCCTTGCAGGTGAACCTATATACATTTATTTCATTGATATGCCCATGATGTCTTGATAGGGGCCGACTAACCACCTAAGAGGTAGTTTCAGTCCCCTTGGTTGGCTCATATGTAGGCCTTTTTTAACATTCAAACCATTAAAAAATAGTTTCACCTTATTATAAATCTGAGTCTAAACTATTAAACAAATACCACCATACACAATTATTCCTCATACTAAATAATTTCCATTTTCATGGTTATTCTTCTTCTTCAAACAATCAATGATCAATCAATCAGTAACATCAAAATATTATCCATTTACACTTTTTATATTTCCTCAACTTATAGATGATTGATAATAGTCATCTTAAAATTTTCCTCAGTTTTTCTAGAAATTATTTATTCTCCTAATTAAATTAGGTACATGTTTTGGACATTAAGAATAACTCTAGAATAATCACACATAAGGATGACAACAAATACAAAAACATCAATAACTACATGGGTAATTCTGTTTTTCATTCACGCCATTCCTATAAGTAAAGAAATATTCTTTGGATGTGGTGGGTTGGGTATTCTATAGACACATGATGGATCAGTAAAACTCATAATACAAAATTAATTAGGTTTTCACCGAGTCCTTACCCATTTAAAGAGATGTCTTAACACATGGTCTCAATGGTATTAGATGTCTTGGCACAGAGCCTCAATAGTATTTGATGTCTTGGAAAAAATCCTTTGTGGTGTGTTTTAGATGCCTAGAATTAGCCATTCCATCATTATGAATTGTTTTATTGATATTCCATGGGATTAATTGATTATTTAGAATATTAATGGTTAATTTTCAAGCTCATGTGATTATTTATATGGAATTGTTTGATTATTATTTATTCCTATCATATTATTTTCAAGTTATTGATTAAATGGAATGCGTTCCAAATATTTTCATTTTCCATATTGATTATGCCTTTTCTTTTCATATATTTCATTTTATTCTCACCCTTATTGGGCATCTGAATTCACCCATTTTTTATTTTTTATTTTCTACACGATACACAGAAGTGTTTTTTTAGTGATATATAAGGATACACTAAGCGGAACATTGGAATTCTCAAAGAAACTTCTTTTTATATTTTATTTTTTAAAATGAAAGGTGAATTTCAAGTATATTTATAGCTTAGAAAAACTAAGATACTATTCATTCCTTTGGTAATTGATTCCTTTTATCTTATTCCAATGTAATAATGAAACCATCAACTCTTAGCTATTAAGGTTGGGCGTTCTGCACCCTTGCAACCACACTCTGGATCCAGTGATAAAAACACATAGCATGTATGTTGTATATTTTATAAACATCTATATTTATAAAACAATGAAACATTTACAAATAAATATCCATTTTAGTTTTAGAGTTACTGATAATTAAGACTAATATTTAACTTGTAGAACCCATACTAATTGTATCAACAGGACATTTTTTCATTATAAAGAAACTACATAATCTAAATTGAGTCTAAAACATATATCAAACATCCCCCATTTAAGAAAATCTAGTAACACCCAATTATTTTAATATTTTATTACCTTTAAATAAGTACATTTGTTCAATATCTTGTTCCACACACAATACGAAACATAAATGAATTTGTGATATATTTATATAAAAAATATTTAAGTGTGACTATTAAAACCTTGATGTTGAATTAGTTGGAAGAAATTGGATTCAACTATTTTTAAATATTTATTGAAATAAATTAAAGGATAGATTTTATATGATTGAAATTTAATTAGTTTAGGAAAAATGAATAGTAATATCATTTAAAGCATAGAATTGAAATTTCCTAAAAAATATATTTTATGTGCTTTTATTTTTATCACAAGAAACTTGTGATTAATTGATAGTAATATATATTGATATTAATAATTTTTTAACAATAATTATTAAGTGATATTAAATAAGAAGAAAAATAATAGATTATGTTTTAGAGAGTTGTTTTTCATATATAATTTTTTTCATAATATATTATAATATTATTTAATAGTTAAATTTCTAAAATTAAAAACTTGAATTTTAAAAAATAAAACTTATTTTTGGATTAATCATAAAAACATTTTATTATAAAAAATATTTTTAAAAAAATATTTATTTTAAGTTGAAAGGTGTCGTAAACCATTTTTAAATATACCAAGATTTATTTAAATTTTTAGTATATAAGAATATCATTGAAATTTTTTAAACCATTTTTATTAAAAAAATATTTATTTTATGAGTGAAATTATGAATATAAAAATATTTATTCTATTTTACTAACCTATATCTTAAATTTTAAAACATACATAATATTTATCCTAATAGATTTTTTAAAAACATTATATATATATTATTTTAAAATTAATATTTATCACTTTCAGAAATTGAATAAAATAAAATTGATTTCAAATTTGGAATTATTAGGTAAAAATTATGTAACAATAACCATTATATTTAAATTCACAAAAGATAAATTACTGAGTTAAAAACTATCCATCGTTGTAATAGAAAATTTTGGTTAAAAAGATTGTACCTAGTGAAGAAGGACAACACATGTTAAAAAAATGTGTTATAATGTGTATTTAAGGCCATTATGGACCTTATAACTTCCTTACTCTATTATTTATCAATTTTGAGCCACTTTTCTTGATATTGACATCCCATTATTAAGATTATATGCATATTTACAAATATTTTATGTCATCTCATTTATAGTAGGGGCTTGTCACCTCCCTTTCAATACCATTAATAAAATTCAGTATCTTCTTGAAAACTATCCTTTCTTTCTTCCCATTGAATCTAGTATTTTTTTTATTATCATATGGTTAAAATATTTTATATTAATTCTTCAATTTCTGAAGGATCCTCTAAGGAAATATCTAAGTTCAAAACATGAGTAATCATTTTTAATCAACTTTATTAATTTTACTTGTACCTTTAATATTATAATTTTATAACAACTATACAGTAAAATAATTATCAGTAATACAATTATTTTTTTATTTTAAGTAAATAATTATTAACCATCATTCAAATTTTACATTAATAAAAACAAAAATTAAATTTATATATGTGTTCACATTACCACCTCTATGAAGCTTCATTTTTAATTTTACTTAACCACCTTAAACTTCTGGAACTAATGACTAATTTATTGAATATGAATGAAATTTATAATATATTTTATATTCTAAAATTATAAAACATATTATACATTTCTCTCGTTTTATGGAAAATGAAATTACCAACCATTTATATGTGTGGACTATAGCCACCCTAGAATGATTGATTTTTGTTTTTCATTTCAACATTTCCTTTCATAGATGGTCTTAAAAATAGTTTAAAAAGATAAATATTATTTTTAAGATGTAATTAAGGTTAATTTATAAAGAAAATTATTATATTAATGATCTGATCAATAGATGATCATTGTTAATTCAATCATTTAAAACAAACACACTTAGAGGAAAACCTTTTTATCCGTATTAGTTACTATTTTCATATCTATTACTTATTATTCTTATAATTCCTTCAAATTATGATATATCACATTAATTAATGCTAAAAAATATCCTTATTCTTCTAGTTTATTGATGTAATGACTAAACCACCACATAATCATCCATAAATCGTGGTATATTCTTGTTTTGGTCATTTTAACCACATACATGAACAATTCTTTATATCATGGAAGGATATGAAAACATAAAAATCATAAATTATTATATAAATATTTAAATAATGGTTTATCATTTTTGTTTTGGAATGTTAAAATTATTATTAAACATTATAATTAAAAATAAATTTTATGTTCATTAAGAATCCCATAAAAAAAAGATCATAGTTGATTCCAAATTCAAGGATTATAAAAGAATAGAATGAAATTTAACTTTATAAATATCCTGTAAAAAATATAAAATTAACTTTAGTTTTTTAAATATGTTTAACATTATAATAAAAATAAATACTAATAATGTTTTTAGGATACTAGTTGAAACTGATCAAGATTACCTTGATCTGATATTGAAAATAAATAATAACAGAGTTATATACATATATATTATAATTATAAATGATATTTATAAATGGTTATATATATGAAAAAATAAATTAAATGGGTGATTAATATATTTAATTTATTTCTATAGTAGGTTAGAGCATATTTTATGAAAAATTAATTTAGGTAAGGTGTATTATCTCAAATTTCATTCATTGGTACATATTTATTATTATACTCCATGTATTATTTGGAATACCTTGTTCATTAACCCATTAATATTTTCTATAATTTTCCTATAATTATTTATCATATTCAATATTTAATTTCAAATGATATCCTTCAGGGGGGTTTCATTAAAAAAATTCTAATGTTGTATGGGTTTTCTTAGTCTTAATTCTGATTCATTGAGACATAATATATTTTGTATATAATGTTTTCATTTTATGATATAATTACTAACCATCGATATATTATTATCATAATTTATTATTTAAATGGATAAACTAATATTAATAATATTCCATTATTCAAAAGGATATTGACTTAATTGTTACCCCAATAGTAAATATTTTTGGTAACTCAACATTCATTCATTGGGTTGTGATAGTAATGTTAAATTTATTTCATATAAGATGGTAACATTATACACTTTATTTTAATATTTGGTATTCTCTATTTCTTAGTATTTAAATTCCTTCTACATAAATCATTGTCAAATTTTTATTACCATTTGTGCGTATGTTTTCTATAATGGATATTGATAGCTTCAATTCTCATTTCCTTAAGTAATGTTTTTTCTATACATTTTTTCTTCCATGATTTTGTTCTCCCATACTAAAATTTTCATATAGGGTATTTTATAATTCTATTTGGTAGAACAAGGTTTTAATAAAATTAACATTTTATTACTCTTTCTACAATGTGTGTTTTCAATAAATGTTATTTCAAAGTATTAAAAAGATTACATTTAGAATCAAATGGTTTATCTTTGGCTCCACATTTCATATATAAAAATTTATCTCATTTACAAGGTTATATTATTATAAATTGTTTTTAGTATTAAAATATTTCAATATATTCCAATTCATCTTTTCAAAAGTAAATTTGTAAGTGACATTTATGTGTTTATTTTATATCAATGTTAAAAATGTTATTAAAAATATTTTTAAAATTTTCACCTCCATATTCCTATTCATATTCCAAAGGATATACACTCATGGGATTTATGTTACATGATTTTTCCTATAATGAATATATAATTATATTTGTGGGATTTAAATTTTGGTTTCAAACAATTATTTTCATGATCCATTCTTATGTGATATCTTTCATAACATTTTTTTAAGTTTTTTTTCCAAATAAATATATATAATATTTTGTTTCCTTTATCACCGAAGGGATATGTTATTTTGCAACCATAGGCTATGTTTCACTAGATGGGTTATGTAATATTATTTTATATAAAAAATATGATCCATCAAGACCTTTTCTTACTAACCATCCATCATTAATATGGATAAATTTTCATTTAATGCCTTTTAATTATGAATACATTATTTCCATTTCCTTTAACTCTAGGGTGTTCATCAAGATTCCATACGTTAATATATTGTGGAAAATATTAACTTAACCACATACCATTACTCTATATTTTTTTAGAATGATGGATTATTACATTTAAATTTTTTCCATTTATTGATTGGGGATCTATTCAAAATTCATATATTTTTTTCCAATTGAGATATTTATTAACTACTCATAAAATTTGACTATGTACTCTTTAAGCATACAACTTATTTTTATAGATGGGTTATGATCATATTATAAATTTTATTTACAAGGGGAAATTATTGGTGTTAAAGAAATATTTTAAAATGATAATTATTGGCCGAGATTATTATGCATTATTTATTCATTTTCTTATATGGTAAATGAATTGTAAATAAACAAGTGATGGTTGAGGTCTGGAATTATATATCCCTCTGTGAATTGATAGATCTAATAAAATAATCATGTTTTGATATTTATTGTATTCTTTCCCAATTTAGCATAATATTTTTACTACACTCTTGATGACAATAATTATCTCTTGACTACAGTATAGATAGAAATAATCACATCTTTATTGAGGCCATGATTATAAGATCAAGATTTTTATATTTATGTATTACATCATCACAACTTCACTTATTGTTATCTATATAAAATATTTATTTTTGTTATTATCCATGGATTTATTATTCTCCCATTACTAGTTAATTATGGAATTATATTTTATTATCTAATCCTTCAATAATATTCAGGATCATCTTATTTTCACTTATGGTCTTCGATTGAAATCTTTTTTTACCCTTTATAATATTTTGACATAACCCCTTATTACCTTTTTATTTACCAATATTATGAAGAAAATTATTACACATTATATATAAAATAAGATATATTGTGTAGATAATTTTTGGGACATATTGATTACTTATTATGGTTTAAATATTTTCTTATATAGTGGTAAAAATTACCATTAGTTGAGAAATACATGGTATTTATCCTTTTATGATTTATCAAATTTATCAAAATCCATAAACCTAAAATGTTTTGCGAATGTATGTATTGAAATAATTTCTTTATGTAATGTAATAATGGGATCATTATGTTTGTAAATCTACTGTTGATATAGAATCAAAAATGTAATGTAGGTGTTTATGACACCATATCTTGGAGTATGGTTCTGAGGTTCCACAATTGGTATCAGAGCATGGTTTTGATACCATCAGATAAAACATTGGAGCTTATGTTATTATCAAGTGAGGATCCAAATTTAATTAATCATTGATAATTTTAGTTTTTTAATAATTTCAAATGAATTGATAAACCTTTGGGATAGTATATGATTTAATTTTAAGGTAATAATGAAAATTTTATTTGGGATTAGGATAAGATAACTTTAGTGAAAATCCTAAGAATAAGTATAATTATCAATGGGTATCCTAAAGTTTTTGTAAAATCTTTATTTTATTTTTTACCTAGAAATTTCATCTTTTTCTATATATTATAATGTGGATTTTTCTATGGAACAAATTCATCTAGGTATAATCACCCTAAAAAGTTTGATTGGGAATTTACATGATCTTCACTCTTGTTCATGATAAATAGCCCTAATACTTTACACCTCTCTAGATATTCCCTGGGGATATTCCATGTTTGATCAATATTCTATTTATAAAACACTATGAAGGATTGATTTATTAGTTATATCAAAGGACTAGGTTAACCAGTATGATAAAACTAAAACAAATACTAATTAGGGTTGAAACTAAAATGATTTTGGCTGAGATATGGATGATATAGGTTAAACTATGGGTGATATAGGTTGGAGTGAAATAAATAAATGGTAAAATTATATTATGATAAAGTTGGATATCTTGAGGTTAAATTTTAATATTTTTATTATGATTTTAATTTTTTTCATTTATCTTAACCCCTTGTTTTACTAAAGGATTGTGCTAAGAGGAACCAAGTTAACCATGGGTGTGAGGAAAATATAATGATTGTATCAACAACCAACCCATTCAAAAGGGATATAGACTGATAATTTTAGTGATTATTCTAAACTAACTATCATGAAATATGATTCCCCACGTTAATATTGTTTAAATCATGAACACAACAAAATATATAAGTGAGAAGTCTCAAGGATGTCTGTGTGATGGAGATACTGAAGGAAATAAGATTAAATTTACTTCATATCAAACCCATGAAAATAATCATGATTTAAATTTCCTTAAAGGGGTAGAGGTATTCTATATTTGTAGAGATAAAGTCTATAAGACTCATAGATTTAAGGAAAATAGAGAAACTATAAATAATTTTTTTCTTCAACGTCAAGGGAGTTGGGAATTATGTGACTAAATGTCCCAATCTTTGGTCCAATGAGTGAAATAGTTACCAAAAAACTATATAAATAAGAAAATCATATACAGCTACTACTAGTGCAGTGTATAGTGAGTTTTCAGCCATTATTTTGTTATTTATTATGATGTTAAAGTTTTCATAAACTATTAAATATTGAGTAAAAAAAATAAAAACTACTACTGATATGATTATTATTAAATCATCTTCAAGATTTTTTTTGGAAGTCAGTCTTTATATAGTTATCTCTTCTTCCCATAGAAAAATTCTATGTGGAATTATTAATGGGTTATCTAGATTTATAAAGGTATTATAGTAATTTTTCATATATATATTTCTCACTTCACATCGTAAATAAACTCATGATCATCTAGAAACATATTGTTAATTATGAGTTCTCTATAGAAATTATTCTATCATTATTATTCAAATTGTGAGGATATAAATTACTTAATGGGGGATTGTAACATATTGATATTTTAATATATGATTACCATTAAATAATTCTAGATATTTTATATCATGATCCACATGCAACACTGAACGTAAATGAAAACACAATATATTTTAATACTATATATATATATATATATATGTTAACACCTGGTAATTGAATTCACAGGAATGAAAATCCGTAACTACTTTATGATATATTTATAGAAATAAAAAATTTATATATTTATTATTAATTAAGTTCAACTTGTATAGATAAAATTAATATTACGATAATTGTAGTCTTAGATTAGTATTTCTCTATAAATATTCCTTGTATGGGTTATGATTTTTTATCTTTATAAAAGTATGATTAATTTATATAAATACATATTGATATGCATAATTTTTCAACAAGAATTGGTAAATGATATGAAATAAGAAGAAGAATACTATTTTCTAAAGATTCATTCTCCTTATAAAATACTTTAATTAAATTTTAATATTTTATTTAAAATTAAATTTTTTGAATTTTTGAATATCAATATTGAAAAAAAAATCAACATTATTTTTATATTCATTATAGTAATTTTTTAGTATGGTAATTTGTTAGTATTTTTTCAAAAATATTTAATTTAAACTAAAAATTCTAATATACCAGTTTAATAAATGAAGTGATTTAATTACAATATTATTATGTATGTATTTTATAGAAATATTGAGAACTTTTTTATAAAAAAAATATGAATTCTAAAAGAGGAATTATAAATCTAAAAATATTAACTCTATTTTACAAATTATATCCTATATTTTTGTAAATTACATAATATTTTTCTCATTGTTCTTAATACATTATAAATTTATTACAGAAAAATTAATTTTTATCAATTTTAATAATTGAATAAAATCAAATGTATATAAAATTTATAATAAATGGAAAGAAATTAACAAATAAAAAAAATATATTTTTATACAAAAAGGATAAATTACTTAGGTCAAAAAATGTTCTATGGTAAGAGTAAATTAGGGTTAAAAGGGTTTAACATAGTAAAAAAAGGCTAAAACATGTTAAAAACATGTGTTGTAATGTGATTTTAAGGTTTTGATTGACCTTATAGATTTCTCACATCATTATTTCTCACTTTTTTATCCACATTCCTTGAGAGTTTCTTCCAATTATTAAAAAGTTATGGGTATTTAAAAAAATATAATACTTTTTTTCTTATAAAAGGGGAATCTCACAACCCATTATAACATCTCGTATTGAGGTATGTTTTCTTATATTCTATTTGTCTCTTTCTCTATCTATGATGTTTTTAATTTTTTTTCCTTAAAAAGGGTTGTTAGAGTTTTCTCAATCCCAAACATAATGGGTCATGGCGTGGCCCAAGATATTTCACACCTAGGAAGTATATGATCATCATGGCCACAACCACCATTCTTAAATAAGGGTGTGGTATAAATAATGGACAATTATTGGATACCATATATTCCATGGTTAACAAGACTCACCATGGGAAGTTAAAGGTTGTGGAAAGTCCAATAAAACTAATCCATTTGTGCTAGGGTGTGTCCATTAGGTGTTTCTAATGGCATAATGGGGTGCCACTGAAACCAAAAATAGAATGGTGAGAAGATTCCAGGTTATGGTACAATTTATTTTAATATTTTAAAAGGAAAATTTGACCACATATTTTTTAGGGAGGATTTATTCCCATCTGAGGAATTTTGGTAATCTTAATGAAGGGGTTTTTAATTTGGTTTTTCCTCAGAATTCTATAATATTAATCCATCCATATTATTTTATGATATAGGGTTTTGACTTGTAAAGACATGGTAAGATATTTGGGAATAACATTTTGTGTTCATTCCTCCTTGTTTGATCATGTATTGTCATTTGACTCTAGGTCATTTGGTTTCCCTTGATGTGTTTTTTTGGTACCTGGATGAAGAATCATGTTGGGATGAGTTAGGATTTCATGTTATTTTAGGTATGGGATATCTTTTCTTTTCCACAAACCATTTCATTTTGTAAATATGATTATAATATATTCTAATAGATTTTTAGCACCACCGGTTTCTTATTTGGTTTATCCCCTTTCCCTCTAGGGTGTGGATCTCATGTTATTAACATGATTACCTAGATTTGAGGTAGGTGGTTATATATCTATCCTATATTTTTTAAAGCACAAATTATTTGGTTTTATAACATTTTTTATAAATATAATTAGAATGACCATTAGTACTATTTATTTCAATGTGTAATTATACTTTTATAAAAGTTTTATTTTCCCCTTATTTGGGTGAGATAAAGTCGTGTTCAAAGAAGTATGAAATGTTTGGGGAAAATTATTTTTCAAAGAATGATTTGGATGGAAAAGAGTTTTTCTGTAATTTTTTTAAATTATATGATCTCTTTAAAATGATTATTCATATGCACCACCTGGAATCCTTGGGTATCTTGGAGGTGGGTTAGTATTGGTCTTGTTCCATTTATTATTCAGGGAGTTCACTCATAGGGTGTTCTTATGTTCCGTAGGACCTAATATTCTAGTAAATTGATTATCTAACTCTTTAAGGGATTCATAAAAGTGTTTTTCCTCTTTTACATAGGCTCTTTAATTTAAAGGAAATTGTTTGGTTCACTAATTCAAGATAATAAATTTGAGATACAAGAGACCTAGATAGGCCGAACCCATATTATCCTATGGTTGATCTCCAATGTAATAAAATTTTCTTATTTAGTGGTCTTTTTTTATATTTTTATGATGAATACATTGATAAATTATTTATTTTGAAATGTTCTTTAAACTATTTTTTATGACGTTTATTTTATAACTTTTAAAAGGGGTAATTGTTTTACTGTTCCCCTAAGATAAATATGAAAACTCTTTTGTCATGATATTTTTTTATACATTGAATATATTGTGATTTTTTATAGAGAATTTATATGGAACAATTAGGTGGTATCCTACTAGGCCTGATATTCTGACACCCTACAAACTCCCTTGGGGGAGTGTAATCCTTGTTTTATCTAATGTAGTAATGGAAAATAATTATTGTGAGGAGGTGATTTTTCAAGTTAGTTTGGAATTACTTGTTAGTAATGAGATGGTTGGGTGTTTCCCACAGATCACACTAAGTATCTATTAGTATATTTTGTTGTCTTTGTTTTTTTGGACATGTGCCTTGGTATGTTATCTTTACCTTATTTGTATTTATACCACTATTGGTTTTTGGTTATGGAATATTTTTCTTTTTGTTATATCTTCCAATATATATGTCATGTCATTATTTTAGTTTTGGAAAATTATTACTATGTTTATTGTCAGATCATGAGGTTATAGTTTTGATCTTATGGGGATCAAGTATAGATTTTGACTCTTTTCATGGTCTATTTTGGAACCCAATTTTATGGATTATTTTGGTCTGGTTGTGATAAATTAGTATCAAATGTTTTATATCATAATGTGTTCTTTTTTTAGGTGTTCTATATATAATAGATAGGATTTTCCGAATATATGGTGTATGTTATGAGTGATTTCTTAGTTAGATATCGATATTAAATCCATAAGTAACAAAAATATGTTTGGTTATGTTTCTCATATGTTGGATTTTAATCTATATCCAAGTTTTTTCATATATTACTTGAGTTTAAACTAAGATTGATTCATTGTATGATCATTTAAAACCATCTTTAATATGTAAAATAATTCCTCTTAGATTTCTTAGAATGGTTTCCTGGTAGGGTGTAGTGGAAAATTCTCCTCAAATGAATCCTTATATGAAAAAAAATATCATTAATGTTATTATGTGTGTAGTTCGTGTCATAGACCCAAATGTGTTTTCTATTAAAAACCAAACTAGAGAGGTACAACCATGAGATGGAGGAGATAAAGATCATGTGTAAGAGTTCATATATATAAATACCCCATATTTTAAGTGTATTAATGAACCTTGGTAGGTGGGTAATTGGATTGAAAAGCTTTACAATGCATTCGACTTTCTAGAGACACCCGAATCAGTCAAGGTGATGTGTATGACCTTTAAGCTCAGTGGTCCTAACAAGAGGTGGTGGGAATATACGGTTTAGGTGAATTAGTGTGTGGTATTCAAGTAGAAAGACGTTAAGAAAATTTTCTTCAAACAGTTATATTTTTAATTTGTGATAATTGAAAAGCATATGGAGCTCCTATCCTTTTAGTAAGGATGTCATTCGGTGAAAGAGTACACCAACTATGTTGTCTGGTTTGTTCATTTTTTACCAAATGTGGCGATGAATAGAAACTGAAAGCATAAAAATACTTGAATGGATTGTGACCTAATATCTGATCATGGGTGTATATACGAAATCTTAACACCTATATTGAGATAGTTGATAAGGCTATAATGGTAGACATTGACTTAATGATCAAGTAAATCATGTTTGGGTTCTCCGTTCCACTAAGTGCAAATTCCTGTGTCATGAATGGGAGGACGAGAAATTTGCATGATAACCAAAAAAGTGGTGATGATAGTTCTCAGAATTAGTTTCTTCCTACTCTATCCATAGTGGACAGTAGTGTACCCTTGACCTACTACCATTGTGGCAAGGTAAGGAATACATGATGTTCTTTCCCCATGCCTCTGAATACATTTAATGTGTGTGGTCATTGAGGTCATCTAAAAAAGTTTTATCAAGCTCTGTATATTCCCCCGTATTGTAACACCCCAGGTAAATAAAGAATATTAAATTTTCATATTTATCCATATTTGTTAATAAAATATTAATATGACTTTAAAGGGGATGCTATGCTTGATGGCGTACCCAACACGCAACAATGAGTTTCTTGGGAATCTTACGTTGCACTCTAATAATAAAATAATATTATTTTAAATGGTAGTTAACATGTAGCCGTTGTATTGGCATGAATGGATAGAAATAACTAAAATATGATTATATATGTTTTTAAATGTTTTTACATTTATCCAATAGAGGATAGAGTCTTAAAATACGGAAAGAATTCAATTTTAGGCGTATATGCCCTGGTTTTCACTAAACGGTCACTTATCACCTTTTGATGGAGAACCGTCATTAAATATAGTTTTTTTCACTCTTATACATTCAATTTGACCAAATAAAACTCTTCTTAAGAATTGGGACATCAAAATTTACTTTGTATAAATTTTTGTTATCTTTCCGATAAAGTTCATTTTTTTAATGAATAGTGTAAAATGTTGTATTTTAATTCAAAACCTCTTTTTAATCTAATTTATTTATATGATTATATTATCATTTGAATTGTTTTTAAAGTGAAATTAGAATATATTTTTACCATTAAATCCAATAGTGGTCGTTGGAATTAATTTCACTTAGAAATCAGACTTAAACTACTGTCAATCTTTTGATACATATTGTTTCATAAAAACACGCTATTTGCTCTGACAACGGGAATTAATTGTTAAATTAATTAATGTGAATTATATGTTTTGAATTTTTTAAAATAGACTTCATTTTTGAAATCGGAATATCAAATATATCTTAGGGTGAATTTTTGGGATTTTTCTGAAAAACTTCAATTTTTGATTTATAGTGAAACCACTAAGTGGTACTTATAAAACTGATTTTTCCGTTTAAATGAAATTTTGCCATCTTTGTGTTTTGAATTTCAAAAATCCGACATACATGGTTGTCATTAAGAAGTAAAATGTGGTTCAATGGGATAAAAATAATTTTTTGGTGAATAGTAACATATTAAGTTTTTAATCGCGTTTAGAGGTAATTAGTGTAGTTTAAGGTAAAAGTAATGTTTTAATAATATTAAATGAACTTGACACATGTCCTAACATTATTGGATGTGTAATGGCAGACCAAGACAAGCCATGGGTCAACTTGGGGACCCCATGGAGCCACATTGGTTGGGAAATGACATAAATAACTTTTTATTTAATGTAAAAGTAAAAATGACACAAACATGATATGTTTTACTAAAACAATTTTTAAGTGGGGTTATACAAGTCAGATTTTTTATTATAAATAGTAATTGGAAATATAAAAAGTTTTCCTACATCATAGTAATCTTTTTATAATTTTTAGACATTAAATAAATTAAATTATTTATGACATAATAATGATGCAGCGATGACATCATTATCTGACGATTTAAATAAAATGAGAAGATAATTTAAACTCTATGACCTAAACATGTCCAAAACTTATTGGATGGGTGGATTTCGAACCCTTATCACCTTATCCACGAATTATATCAATGTGGGACCTTTTAAAACCGAAACACATTTTCAACTAAAGTAATATTTCTTACTTTTCAAAAGTGCCCCTCCTTTCCTCTTATAAAAGGCCCCCACCTCTACCTCATTTGACACACTCCTCAAGCCATTGGCTCAGCCAAACCCTGCCCATTTAATCTCTCCACATCCCTCTACTCATCCTAGAGTATTACCTTTGGGAAGAATCCTTTCAAAGGAAGCCTTTAGGCTCAAATCAAAAGGAGTTAAACTTTTAAAGGTAATTCATTCTCTCATGTTCATTTGTTTTATTTTGCTTCTCCAACCCCCTAAACTATTTTTATTTAATTCTTTTGTAACAACACAAGTATCTTCAATATACTAGTATGTTTTTATAAGATTTATTCCAGCTACACTCTCACACAAAGACATCAAATGGTTAAAGAACATACGGTTTCCATTAATGGCGAAATTCTGCCTCCCGAAACGATGATTGTTCAATACTCATTTAAAACCTTCAAAGGTGGCCATTATGATGTCAATATTTTTATATATGATATATAATATGTTTATGTTTTCCTTAAGCTTCTGTTTTTTTCATTTTGGGAATACCTTTATGGTTTCCATTTTGGGTAAACGCGATATCTTCATTTAAGGAAGTGCGGACTACCGCCCCCTCAAAGTGATTTGATTCGTTAAATAACATATGTGGGACGTATAAAGGATGGAACTATGATATTATATATGATATTATACTGGAATTATAATATACCTTTATATAATTATTATTCCATTCTATAAAATACAAAATAGAAATGAAAGTAGTGTTCATGCGTACGTACGGCTTACCGTCTCCATGAACGGTGCATTTCATTTCTTACATCTAAATGATTATGTAATGTTATAAATGCATTTATGTACTGGATATATATGAAATATATAATATCTACATCATGAATACAATTCTGGATATAATAAACATTTTTCTACATGAACAACATGTAATTGTAAGAAGTCCACTTTCGACTTAAGAACCAAATATCGACAAAACAAATATTATTAACTTAAATGATTACATAATGTTTATGACATGGTAATAAGTGATATAAAAGGAATAATGAACTTGAAAAATGTTCTTAAGGAATTATAAATTAACTCAAGTTTATTATTCAGGAGATTAAAGAACGATCGAGTCAAGTCGGACCCGAGGTAAGGGATCCTACTCCTCTCTTTCTTTTTAAGTACACACTTTTCTGTCATTCCTTTTAAAGCTCATATTTCTTGTTATTGGGATGATCTTTTATATTAAAATTAATGTAATTTTTATGTTCATGTGATGAGAGACCATATTCTCTCTCATCAATCCATTTTGGAAGTTTTGAGTGGCGCCGTTAGGCTGCCGAACTTTCGTAAGAGATCTAACCTCTCTCTTTCTTTTTAAGTACTCTCCTTTATGTCACTTATTTAAAGCTCATCTTTGTAATGTTGGGGGATGTTCTTTTATATTACTCTTGCTTTAAATTTTATTTTAATGTGATGAGATACCCTATTTGATCTCATCTATCCATATTCGGAAGTTTCATGTGGCGCCGTTAGGCTGCCGAGTTTTTTTAAGGGATTTTTCATCTCACTTTTATTCCCGTGATATTTATGCTACATTTGCCACAAATTCCATTGAGTATTGTATGTACTGCCCATTATTCTACTATTTGTGTAATATAATTTCATTTATGAGTATTTACATCAATTATCTATTGTCTTTCTTTCATGGGGTGTATGTTTTGAAAGATACCCAAGTCGGTAAGGGAACCTTTCACCCTCCTCTTTTTTAAAAGAATTCTTTTGTTGGGTCTTTTAATTTACATATTTTTATGTTGGGATATGTTCTAATATATCCTTATTAATGTAAATTTTATGTCCAAGTGATGAGACACACTTTTATCTCTCATCAACTCATTTTGATGTGATGTCGTTAGGCTGTCAAGGGAACTTTTTAACCCAATTTTGATTTCTTTGGGTTCAACATGTAGTCATTGAATATGTCATCCATTGAATATGGGTGAATGAACTTTTATTGTTTTACACTTAATATCCACTTATATTGGGTTTATTTATATTTGTCACACATATTTTTGAGATGGATTTGTCCTTAATTTAAGGATACCTTCTTTATAAGGGATTTCATCACATTTGACATTTCTATTGAGGGTTCATTGTTGTTATGCACCAATTCACTCTTATATGGTGTATATACTGTCCTTTGGAGTATTATATCATGAATCCATTTATTCTCATGATATTATAAAGTTTTGACTAAATGTTATTCCTCAATTATTGTATTCAAGTGTCTCTAATTTTGGTAAAACCCCTTTAACCAAAATATCATTTTAAATGTTTTAATTATTTGTTCTTATTAATATCCATGATTTCAAAATAGTTTTAAGGATTTATTTATATGGATATTAATGGTTTCAAATTTTAAGCTTCAAGGTGGTATGGGACACTTTGATTCAAAAATCTCTTTATTAAATGTTTTAAATGGTTTTGGAAATGGTTTCTTTTTAATGGATTCATTATTTCAATATACTAAAATGTTATATTGTGATTGAAATTTGGAAATGTTATGTTTACTTTATGCATGTTTTATGTGATACATTTATGTTATGGTTCTTGGGCATTGTTATGAAAAAGGGTGGTTTCGTGATAAACTAAGGGCGGGTGAGCCTGATATATCTTTCCAATGCATTGGGTAACGCGAAGGAGTGAAACGTTAAGGTTTCTCCGAAGAGATTTAGGGAATATACTGTGATGGGTATTCCAAACGTAACCAAGAGGGTTACTCCCTACGTAAGAATGTTATGAATGCCTCAAGTTACCTTTATGTCTTATGTTTTCTATGATTTATTCATGATTTGATATGCCTATGTTTTATGGGTAAAGTGTGATTTCATTCTAATGTATATATCAACTCATGTTTCCTTTCCATATTTTTATAACTCTTACTGAGCTTTTTATGCTCATCCCATGTTTTTGAAATGTTTTTCATAGGTCAAGGGAAAGGTACGAAATGTGATGATAGTGTCAAGGATGTGTCAAGATAGAATCTGTGTTATATTTTAAATTTGTTTCCGTTGATGGGAAGAATGAATACTGTCTTTTATGTAACCACTTTGTTTAAATGTGGAATGTAATGCAAGTTTCATGATCTAATTCTCTAAAACTCTAAACCTGAAAAGATCTTCAATGTTTAATCTTGTAATAACTCAAGATTAAGTAAGGTTTAAGGGTGGGGCCTTATAGTTGGTATCAAAGGTCGGTTTAGATAACTTTAGAGGTTAGGGTATTCTTTAAGCATAAGTGACATTACCATAATGGTTAGGATTTCAAAAAGAGTCCTAGTTTTAGATAAAGTGAATGAGTAAGTATATCTTAGTGTTTACCTTCCTCATCAGTACATGATGGTTTGGTTGATATACTCACACTGACATTTCTGTTTTTAGTGAATGGCTGGATCTCGCAGGCACCAAAGTGACAAATGGTTTGAAGGAAACTATGGTGGTTCTCTGATTAAGAGACTTGATGAAATGGGGTACTCAATGAGGAAACTTGTGGTTGTTCTAAACCCACTATCAAGGAGTCATAATCAACCACGTGAACCTTGGTATGTTCTATAATTCATCATGTAAGAGATGACCAATCGATGTGGATGTTCAGGTAATAATTAAAAAGGTAACCATTAAGGTTTATATGATCCTTACTTTTTAGGTAATTATGGGTTACTCTATGATATGATGGAAAATGAAAGGAATGAGATAAACTTGAGGTTAAAATATGTTATGATTATTTTTGAATATTTTATCTCATTTTGGGGAATGTTTTAAGAATTATATAGTTTTGGAAAAAGGACAACACGCAGACCGTGTGACAACCCGTCGCGTCGGACAAAGCTGCGGGAATCGAACACAAAACCAAAGTGTGACTGGTATTTATCACCTACCACTGGAGTACATGAAGTCCCTGGTTAGTTTGACTGATTCTTTTTAGTTATATTATTTTATGAATTAATAGTAAGTTGATTTTGGGTTATTTATGAAAATGATTAACCTATCATAGAGGATATGTGATTAGGTTAATTACTTTTCAATACGAGACTTTAGGAGCAGCTGATGTTGTTTGGAGATAAATGTTATGATTTAACATGGAAGACTATGTGACTAAATCCTTAAAATATTTGGGTTTCAATCTTAGATTGGTTTACTTTGAGGAATTTTATGGACAAATTATTTATCGGATGGTCCACGTTGAACATTGGGTTTTGTTGGACAAATTTTGGAGATTAAGAATAGATTTTATTTTTAATGGGTTATCCTTTTCTGGATTATCTGACCTTGTACTAACCTTTTTGGTTTTGGTTTTGGTTAAAGCCTAAAGACATGGGATGTATATAGTTCTCTTTTGTGGATTAGGTGATTCTCTAGAAGTTGATTATAGTACTCTTAATGCGAACAAGTCTCCCTAAATACTCGTCTTTTGGAAAAAATATGAGTTTGATTAAGGAATCTAGTAAAAGTTGAAAGTCAACATGATAAGTGATTATGTTTCCTTATGAATAAATTCCTCAATAAAAAGTAACTTAAAACAAAAATGGTGTCTATTAACTTTTCCTACTGGGTAACCCAACACCGTTTAACCCATCACAAGTTTGTGATTTTCTTGTGGTTAACTTTCTCCTAAACATGTTTTCTATCACTCTCCATCAGAACATGAACCTATGTTTTCTCCTCCATGTCCATGTTTTCCTACTTGGAATCCTAGTATGGGTTAACTTGGGTGACCTCTGTACTTATCTTTCATTATTTTAAAGTGATTGTTTTACCGACTCTTGTTCCGATGTGGGACTTTCAAGGATGTTTCCAAGCGCAATTTTAAAATTACGAGGATGCAATTCCCAAAAGGGGGGAAGGATGTAACACCCCAAGTAAATAAAGAATATGACATTTTCATATTTATCCATATTTGTGAATAAAATATTAATATGACTTTAAAGGGGACGCTATGCTCGATGCCGTACCCAACACGCAACAACGAGTTTCTTGGGAATCTTACGTTGCACTCTAATAATAAAATAATATTATTTTAAATGGTAGTTAACATGTAGCCGTTGTCTTGGAGGGAATGGATAGAAATAACTAAAATATGATTATATATGTTTTTCAATGTTTTTACATTTATCCAATAGAGGATAGAGGCTTAAAATACGGAAAGAATTCAATTTTAGGCGTATATGCCCTGGTTTTCACTAAAGGGTCACTTATCGCCTTTTGATGGAAAACCGTCATCTAATATAGTTTTTTTCACTCTTATACATTCAATTTGACCAAATAAAACTCTTCTTAAGAATTGGGACATCAAAATTTTCTTTGTGTAAATTTTTGGTATCTTTCCGATAAAGTTCATTTTTTTAATGAATAGTGTAAAATGTTGTATTTTAATTCAAAACCTCTTTTTAATCTAATTTATTTACATGATTAGATTATCATTTGAATTGGTTTTAAAGTTAAATTAGAATATATTTTTACCATTAAATCCAATAGTGGTCGTTGGAATTAATTTCACTTAGAAATCATACTTAAACTACTGTGAATCTTTTGATACATATTGTTTCATAAAAACACACTATTTTCTCTGATAGCGGGAATTAATTGTTAAATAATTTAATGTGACTTATATGTTTTGAATTTTTTAATATAGACTTCATTTTTGAAATCGGAATATCAAATATATCTTAGGGTGAATTTTTGGGATTTTTCTGAAAAACTTCAATTTTTGATGAATAGTGAAACCACTAAGTGGTACTTATAAAAACTGATTTTTCCGTTTAAATGAAATTTTTCCATATTTGTGTTTTGAATTTCAAAAATCCGACATAAATGGTTGTCATTAAGAAGTAAAATGTGGTTCAATGGGATAAAAATAATTTTTTGATGAATAGTAACTTATTAAGTTTTTAATCGCGTTTAGAGATAATTAGTGTAGTTTAAAGTAAAAATAATGTTTTAATAATATGAAATGAACTTGACACATGTCCTAACCTCGTTGGATGTGTAATGGCCGACCATGACAAGCCATGGGTCAACTTGGGGACCCCATGGAGCCACTTTGGTTGGGAAATGACATAAATAACGTTTTATTTAATATAAAAGTAAAAATGACACAAACATGATATGTTTTACTAAAACAATTTTTAAGTGGGGTTATACAAGTCAGATTTTTTATTATAAATAGTCATTGGAAATAAAAAAAGAATTCTTACATCATAGTAATTTTTTTATAATTTTTAGACATTAAATAAATTAAATTATTTATGACATCATAATGATGCAGCGATGACATCATTATCTGACGATTTAAATAAAATGAGAAGATAATGTAAACTCTATGACCTACACATGTCCAAAACTTATTGGATGGGTGGATTTTGAACCATTATCACCTTATCCACGAATTATATCAATGTGGGACCTTTTAAAACCGAAACACATTTTCAAATAAAGTAATATTTCTTACTTTCCGAAAGTTCCCCTCCTTTCCTCTTATAAAAGTCCCCCACCTCTACCTCATTTCACACACTCCTCAAGCCTTTTGCTCGGCCAACCCCTGCCCATTTACTCTCTCCACATCCCTCTCCTCATCCTAGAGTATTTTTGTTGGGCAGAATCCTTTCAATGGAAGCCTTTAGGCTCAAATCAAAAGGAGTTACACTTTTAAAGGTAATTCATTCTCTCATGTTCATTTGTTTTATTTTGCTTCTCCAACCCCCTAAACTATTTTTATTTACTTCTTTTGTAACAACATAAGTATCTTTAATATACTAGGATGTTTTTACAAGATTTATTCGAGCTACACTCTCACACAACTACATCAAATGGTTAAAGAACATATGGTTTCCGTGGATGGCGAAATTCCGCCTCCCGAAACGATGATTGTTCAATACTCATTTAACACCTTCAAAGGTGGCCATTATGATGTCACTATTTTTATATATGATATATAATATGTTTATGTTTTCCTTAAGCTTCTGTTTTTTTTTCATTTTGGGCATACCTTTATGGTTTCCATTATGGGTAAACGCGATATCTTCATTTAAGCAAGTGCGGACTACCGCCCCCTCAAAGTGATTTGATTGGTTAAATACCTTATGTGGGACGTATAAAGGATGGAACTATGATATTATATATGATATTATACTGGAATTATAATATACCTTTATATAATTATTATTCCATTCTATAAAATACGAAATAGAAATGAAAGTAGTGTTCATGCGTACGTACGACTTACTGTCTCCATGAACGGTGCATTTCATTTCTTACCTCTAAATGATTATGTAATGTTATAAATGCATGCATTTACTGGATATATATGACATATATGATATCTACATCATGAATACAATTCTGGATATAATAAACATTTGTCTACACGAACAACATGTAATTGTAAGAAGTCCACTTTCGACTTAAGAACCAAATATCGGCAAAACAAATATTATTAACTTAAATGATTACATAATGTTTATGACATGGTAATAAGTGATATAAAAGGAATAATGAACTTGAAAAATGTTCTTAAGGAAGTAGAAATGAACTCAAGTTTATTATTCAGGAGATTAAAGAACGATCGAGTCAAGTCGGACCCGAGGTAAGGGATCCTACTCCTCTCTTTCTTTTTAAGTACACACTTTTATGTCATTCCTTTTAAAGCTCATCTTTCTTGTTATTGGGATGATATTTTATATTAAACATACTGTAATTTTTATGTTCATGTGATGAGAGACCCTATTCTCTCTCATCAATCCATTTTGGAAGTTTTGAGTGGCGCCGTTAGGCTGCCGAACTTTCTTAAGAGATCTAACCTCTCTCTTTCTTTTTAAGTACTCTCCTTTATGTCACTTCTTTTAAGCTCCTCTTTGTAATGTTGGGGGATGTTCTTTTATATTCCTCTTTCTTTAAATTTTATTTTAATGTGATGAGATACCCTATTTTATCTCATCAATCCATATTCGGAAGTTTTATGTGGCGTCGTTAGGCTGCTGAGTTTTCGTAAGGGATTTTTCATCTCACTTTTATTCCTGTGAGATTTATGCTACATTTGCCACAAATTCCATTGAGTGGTGTATGTACTGAACATTATTCTACTCTTTTTATAATATAATTTCGTTTATTAGTATTTACATCAATTATCTATTGTCCTTCATTCATTGGGTGTATGTTTTGAAAGATACCCAAGTCGGTAAGGGAACCTTTCACCCTCCTCTTTTTTAAAAGACTTCTTTTGTTGGGTCTTTTAATTTACATATTGTTATGTTGGGATATGTTCTAATATATCCTTATTGATGTAAATTTTATGTCCAAGTGATGAGATACACTTATTATCTCTCATCAACTCATTTTGATGTGATGTCGTTAGGCTGTCAAGGGAACTTTTTAACCCAATTTCGATTTCTTTGGGATCAATATGTAGTCATTGAATATGTCATCCATTGAATATGTGTGAATGACCTTTTATTGTTTTACACTTAATATCCACCTATATTGGGTGTATTTATATTTTTCACACATATTTTTCAGATTGATTTGCCCTTAATTTAAAGATACCTTCTTTATAAGGGATTTCATCACATTTGACATTTCTATTGAGGGTTCATTGTTGTTATGCACCAATTCACTCTTATATGGTGTATATACTATCCTTTGGAGTATTATATCATGAATCCATTTATTCTCATGATATTATAAAGTTCTGACTAAATGATATTCCTCAATTATTGTATTCAAGTGTCTCTAATTTTGGTAAAACCCCTTTAACCAAAATATCGTTTTAAATGTTTTAATTATTTGTTCTTATTAATATCTATGTTTTCAAAATGGTTTCAAGGATTTATTTATATGGATATTAATGGTTTAAAATTTTAATCTTCGAGGTGGTATGGGACACTTTCATTCAAAAATCTCTTTATTAAATGTTTTAAATGGTTTTGGAAAGGGTTTCTTTTTGAATGGATTCATTATTTCAATATATTAAAATGTTATATTGTGATTGAAATGTGGAAATGTTATGTTTCCTTTATACATGTTTTATGTGATACATTTATGTTATGGTTCTTGGGAATTGTTATGAAAACGGGTGGTTTCATGATAAACTAAGGGCGGGTGAGCCCGATATAGCTCTCCAATGCATTGGGTAACGCAAAGGAGTGAAACGTTAAGGTTTCTCCGAAGAGATTTAGGGAATATACTGTGATGGGTATTCCAAACGTAACCAAGAGGGTTACTCCCTACGTAAGAATGTTATGAATGCCTCAATTTACCTTTATGTCTTATGTTTTCTATGATTTATTCATGATTTGATATGCCTATGATTTATGGGTAAAGTGTGATTTCATTCTAATGTATATATCAACTCATGTTTCCTTTCCATATTTTTATAACTCTTACTGAGCTTTTTATGCTCATACCAAGTTTTTGAAATGTTTTTCACAGGTCAAGGGAAAGGTACATGATGTGATGATAGTGAAAAGGATGTGTCAAGAAAGAATCTGTGTTGTATTTTAAATATGTTTCTGTTGATGGGAAGAATGAATACTTTCTTTTATGTAACCACTTTGTTTAAATGTGGAATGTAATGCAAGTTTCATGATCTAATTCTCTAAAACTCTAAACCTGAAAAGATCCTCAATGTGCAATCATGTAATAACTCAAGATTAAGTAAGGTTTAAGGCTGGGGCCTTATAGGTATAGCCATGGATCATCATATCCCAAAGTAATTATGTCTTAGACAGAATATTTAAATTTAATAGGACTCCAACCATAGACTTTAGTAGTAAATTAACTTCTTGAAGTGGAAGAGGTTTGGGAAGACTTTGATGTGAGTTAAACAATAGTGAAAGGTACCATTTGTGTAGCTTCTTCTATTGAAACTGAATTTTTTGACACTATTGTGTCACATTATTTTATATCTTCTCATTTTTTTTAATGATTTGAAGATTTTTTAACAGCTCATTCCCTATATTATGGAGATGTAAATTCCTCAGAGAAAGAGGAAAGAGGAGTGGTTTCATTTTTCTTTATGTTCTCATTGGATATTCAGTGATGATTTATTCTATGGCCTTATTGTTCTTGATCATGATATCTTTTATTTCAACATTACAATGGATTGGCCAGTTTCTCACCTAGACAGAATTGATTTTTACCATTAGCATGTTTCATTATTTTTCACTTATAGGAGTTCCTAGGGTTTTTTGGAATAGGTTATTTAAGTTCTAGTTGAGGGTGGCCTTATTTATTAAATCTTAGGAATCTATTTTATACTATTTTGATTGAGACCGATGATTTATCTTCTTATGTTTATTTGACATTGGTTGTTCAATATTTTCCCATGTTTTTCCTAGAATACTTCTCATGTATTCCACTAGAATGAGAACTAGAGTTTTTCATCGATCTATTGTCAAGTATACTACTGATTTCTAAACCCTATTATCATATATAACCTATTGATTTGAAATATCTTAATATCATATTGGAAAACCAATTTGAGACCATACTTTTTCATTATAGTGTTTCTTATTGGGTGGACCATGTGATATTTTCCAGGTAGACTAATGGTTCTCTCTATTTCTATATATTATAATCAAAGTTGAACCAGGTAATAGTTAATAATAAGTATCATTTTCTCTTTATGGTTTACTTATTTAATCAATTAAAGAGGGAAAAGAGGTTTTTAAAATTTTCACTTCAGTCAGGTTATCACCAGCTCACTGTTAAGAACATGGATATCCCTAAGATTGCTTTCTGAAGAAGGTACAACCACTATAAAAATCTAATGATGTCATTTGGGATATCTAATTCTTGTATAGGTTTTTTGAATTTTATGAAGTAGATATTCCACCTGTATCTTGATACCATTTTTATATTATTTATGGATGATATAATGGTCTATTTGAGATATGAACTAGAGCATGATTACCATCTAAATACAATTTGGGGAATCTTGAGGAGATATTTCATTTAGGTGAATAATTTAATTACACTTTCCATATCTGAGAAATTAATTTCTTGGCGAATGGGATTTCATAAAATACACTCTCAGTTAATCCTAACAATTTAAAGGTTCTCTTATCATAGGAAGAACTACTAAATTTCCTTGATATATGGAGCTTCCTAGGCCTAACTGTGTATTATCATTAAAATATAAAATATTTCTCAATGTCGGCATCACCATTGGCATCTCTTACCTATAAAGGGATGTAATTAACAAGGGATACTAAGTTTGGAGCCATTTTTCATGATTTTAAATGAATTCTGAAATATACTCCTATTTTTATATTATTAAACCCTATTAATGTCTATGTGGTTTATGATGATGCTTTTGGTACATGTTTAGTATGTTCTCTTATACAAGATGATCATGTAGTGGCATACAGTTCTCAATAGCTTTGGACACAATAAAAGAATAAACCCACTCATGAATTGGAGCTCACATTTATTATATATTCTCTCAAGTATTGAAGATTCTATATTTTTTAGGATAAGTTTATAGTATATTCTAATTAGAATAGATTGAGGTATATATTCTCTCTAAATGACTTGAACTACATTCATGGGAACTGGGTGGAGTACCTACATACATTTGAATTTGACATTGCATATACCACAAGTAAGGGTAATTTTATTTTTTATTATCTTAGTATTAAATATCCATATCATGCTATCTTGGATGTGAAATGGGAGAGGAGTCATATGGATATTTGTTTCTCAGTTCTGTCAATATGTGTAGGAGGATTATTTTTCTATGGTTCTGAACAGTTTTAGTTATCATCATATCTCTTTTAGACAATTCTATATGAACAACATCATGATTACAATTTCAAAGTAATTTTCAAATCCTTATACGGTGGGGAGACTGTTCTTGGTTTGTATCTCCCCTCTGATGGAATTATTTGCTTCCGAAGTCGGTTTATCATACCTATATCTATCATGAATTCAATGATTAATGATTTTCAAATTTATTAATATTTCATTCATCCTAACACTATGAATATGTATTATAACATGAGACAGTGTTTATGGTTGTCAGTTATAAAGTGAAACATTTCAAAAAATGTGTTTCATTATTACACTATCGAGAAAATTAAGGCAAAGCACATAAAGCCTTTGGGATTACATTACCCTCATCCAATCCTAGTATAAAAATTGGATAAGATGTCATTAGAAATTATAGTTGGATTACCACGGACTCTTAAAGGAAATAATTATATCTGGTTTTTGATTTATTAGTTGATTTGTATCACTTAATTTTTATTAGGGACATCACCAAGGTTGGATATCTGGGTAAGTTTTATGTGTATAAAATCATGTGGTTACATGTGGTTCCCATATCCATTATCTTTGAAAAGGATCTCATTTTTACTTCTCAGTTCTGGAATGCTCTCAAAGAGGTGGTGGTGGATGAGATCAGGTCTACTATAGCTTATCATCCTTAGATTGATATCTAGATAGGGTATTCTATTCAGATCTTAGTGGATACGCATCATGATTGTGAAATGTATTTTGGATGATCATGGGATATCCATCCAGATTTTATTGATTTTTTTTATAATAAAAATTACCATTTTTCTATCATAACGGAGACTTTTGATTATTTTTATGGCCACCATTGGAAGTTCCCCCTTTATTGGTTAGAGGTGGCAGACGCCTCTCTTGTGAGACTATGTATCGTTCTGGATACATCGGTAACAATATAAGATATAATTCGATGGTTGTTTACAAATTAGAGATAAAAGAAATAATAATTTTTTTTTCAATTCTCATATTTCTAGTATTATAGTGATCGGTCCTCCTGAAAGTTTCCACTCTATTTAGTCATTATATTGTAGGGGGGATGTTTTCTTTAAGATTTATGGGACCATTTGAGATCAGTGATAGGATTTTTCATATGTATTTTTAGTTGGTGTTATCTGATCATTTGATATGTCTCCAAGATATTTTTTACATATCTTAGCTAAAGAAGTATCATCCCAGTCCTACCTATGTTCTGAATTATGAGGAAGTTGATTTGGAGTGAGATATTTTAGTTTTAGAGTAGCTAGTGGAGATCGTTGACTCCCAAATGAATATTCTATGTGGGTCCAAAATTTGGAGAATGGAAAGAATTAAAGAAAGAGTTTTTTCTTAATGATCTAATGAAAATATGGAAAAGGAATGAGTGTTGTAGATATGGGCATCATGAAGTGTGTTTTTCGTAGACATGAAGATTGTGATGGTGTTCTCTATGATTACAATAATTTAAGCATTATGACAACACAAATGTTTGATGGATGGATTTGAGAGTAGTGCATTTTGGTGGTGCGAAGGTATTTAATGGAGAGATCTATGGTTATAACGAGATTTGAGAAAAGGGAATATTCATGAAACTTCATGTATGGAGATTCACCACAAAGACATTTTTGACTGATTTAGAAATCATGCAAGAAGAAGTAGTGATCTGTGTTCGACCGCACATATAAATAAGATCCCACCCCTCTCCATTCTGCACAATCATGATACAGAAAATCCAGAGTCACTATGATTTTGTGAAGAAAGGGGTTATCTATGGATATGGTTGTATATGCAATAGTGTGCTTTGTAAAAACACTACTTTTATCTTTAATGAAGTCAATTACATTACGTATTGAGTGCTTCATGAAGATAGGACGTTCCGCATTAGGTTAGTGAGCTTTGCGAAGTAAGGTGTTCCATGAAGGCAGTGTTCTTCATGATGAAGGTGGGTTCCACTGAGGCAACTTAGCTTTAAGAAGGTGTTTAATCTATGAAGGCCTGATCTCTATGAAGGTCTGACCTCTGTGAAGCAAGGTGCTCTATGAAGTAGTGATCTCTATGAAGAAGTGAGCTCTGCAAAACAATGTTCTATTTGAAGGTATGTTCACTTTGGATGTTTGTGTTCTATGAAGGGTTGAGCTTCGCTAATATCATTGGAAAAAGGATAGTGTTGAATATCATGTTTACATGGACAAGCCTTTCAGTGTGAATCTACTCAAGTCATTGATTGAAGTAGTATCTCGTGCTAAACGGAGAAAAAGACATCAATTCCATTCTGTTGAAGTGACCTTCAAGTCAATAAACTGAGTGATGCTTCTCCAAAGATAGTGAGCTAGGGGGGTCAATGGAAGTGTTCCATGGGAAGTAGTGGTATTTCCCTAACCCATTTTAATTGCATTGATCCTGGCACAGATCAACTATGACAGAACCTTATCATCCAGTACTAGAAAAGATTAGTGGTTTTTGGTATGATCGAAACACTATCGACATATGCTCCTTGGAATTATCCCTTTTTCGTGAACTAAGTCAAATTTTTGTGCCCTCTCATTTAATGCATTGGTCTAACATGTTAAATGGGTTCCCTCAAACATGGGAACAAGATCTATTATTTTAAAAATAAAAATTTGACACCCTGATTCACCCCTCCCCTCTCAAGGTGTTTTGGTGTCAATCAAGTGGTATCAAAGAGTAATGGTTGCTGGTATTAAATTTTCCATGTGTCGTCATTGAGAATTCAGTCAATGTTAGACATGATCCCCTATTTGATAGATGTGATTTACAGATTTTGAAGTACAGAATGAGATCTCTTATAATGGATTTCCTCTTTGATAATATGCAAGTAATTCAAGTTATTGATCCAACATGACTGTCTTTGATTGATACAGACAAGGAAATTCTTGATGTAGATACTAAAGAGTAGAATGCTCTCACTTCGGCTCTTTATATTAGATCTATCTAAAGGTGATGAGTTGTACCATAAAAAAGTTTATGTGTAAAAAAATTGAAAATATTTACAGAGGAGGCAGTAATTTGA
Organism: Viscum album; assembly: GCA_963277665.1. NCBI lineage: Eukaryota > Viridiplantae > Streptophyta > Magnoliopsida > Santalales > Viscaceae > Viscum > Viscum album. The sequence continues at coordinate 1,095,225,634 of OY728159.1, read as the reverse complement.
AGGAGGAAAAACCAAATGGCTAGCACAATAGGTTTGACAATCTGAATATTCATCCTGATGAGAATGTGCATTCCTTCTTCAATCGAATTACTGAAGTGGTATGATTAATTCAAGGTCCTGGTGAAAAAAATCATAGACATTGATTTTTTAATGAAAATGTTGATAATATTTCTACCCCTTTATAATTAAACAGTGTCAACCCTTGAGTAAAGGGATCTTTCTAAACATTCCCTAGATAATATATTAGGCATCCTAGTGGAATAAGAGATGAGATTCAAACCAAAAGATGCTACGACTCATGTAAGCATGGAAATGTAATTCAAAGGCATGATTAAATTTAAATCACAAGAGATGGTGGTGATGAAGTTGATGAGGAAAAATAAGTTATTTCTCTAAATTCAAAGAATCTAAATTGGCTAAAAGGAAAATTTTAAGGTAATTTACCCTTGGTTTGTTTTCTTTGTGGAAGATTTGGGTGCATTGCCTCTCAGTGCTCAAGAAATATTGATGATGAATAGAGTGATCCTAAAAATATTGGGAATCCTAAAAAGGTTTTTTAAAAATAGAGACTTAAAATATGGATATAAAGTACATACCAAAAAAATCTGTGAAGAAGAAGATGGTGACATAAATTCTGGGAAGAAGATGAACCAAAAATGAAAAATGGAAAACATGACTCCATGATGGATAAAATTGAAAAGTCATAACCATCGATAGATAAATCTAAAGATAATCATATGACCACTAATTCTAATACCAAGTTGCAACTTAATGATTCATTTGGTAATATTGAGAATAAATGTAAGAGTTGAAGTAAGTGGAAAGGGTTTATCTCTATTATTTCATGAAGCAATGGGTTCTTCACGAAAATGGGACATTATGCATTGGCCTAGTGAGCTTCATGAAGTAAGGTGTTATGCAAAGGCAATGTGCATCGTGACGACAGTGGGTTCTGTATAGGTAGTTGATCTTTTTGAAGGTGTTTTCTTTATGAATTACTGAGCTCTATAAAGGTTTTATCTCTATGAAGCAGTGAGCTCTATGAAGCAGTCTGCTCTATGAAGGAGTGTTCTCTTTGAAGGGTTGTTCTCTGTGAAGGGTTGAGCTTTGTGGAGGGGTTCAAAAGGAAATTTTTGAATATCAAATTTAAGTGGAAAAGGATTTAATTGTGAACCTACTTAGGTTGTTTATGTAAGAATTGTCTAATGCTAAATAGAGACAAAGGCTTCATTTCCATTCTATTGAAGTTACCTTCAAGTTGATAAATTGGGTGAGGCTTATCCAAAGGAAGTGATATAGGGGTTTCAATGGAAGTGATCCAGGGGAACAAGTATGTTATCCCTAACCCATTGTAAAAGAAGTGATCCTGGCATAGAGAGACTGTGATTGAAACTTGTAATCCATAGCTACTGAAGATTAGTGGTTGTTGGTACGACTAACACACTTTCGTCGTATGCTCTTTATTTGTAGCCCTTTGTGGTGATCCAAGTAAAATTGTTGTGCCCTTTATTTTCATGTATTTTTCTGACAGTTTTAACAGGTTTCTACCAATGTGGGAATAATATCCATCTATTTAAAAAGAAAATTTTAACACCCTAGTTTACCCCTCCCCTATCTGGGTGTTCTAGGGTCCTTCACTTTTTTGAGTTATGGGTTGGATATTTCTAGGTTTGAGATGTTTTGGAATCACTTAGGGAATTAAGAAGGTTTTTTAGGGTTTTCTTAGTACCAAAATATTTTGCTCGCCACTATAAAAAAAGAATATTATTAGTGATTATTTGGAGGGGGGTATACACAACCCCCTCTTAATTCAATTTTTTGTATAAATTAGATGTTTTTTCCACAAACCCTTCTAAATATATTATTTAGAGGTGGGTTCTAAACCACCTCCCCTAAATTTTTTTATCCTTATTTTTTTAATACTTGGTTAGATTTTAGAATCGATTATATTAACAAATGTGGATAATTTAATAATTAGTGGTGCTATAAATTCTGTTGGATTTTAGAGGAGCTATAAATATATATAATACAAAATTTTATTTAATAAAATAGTTGGGGTATAAAATCACCTATAATATCTAAAATTATATATGGTTTTGAAACCCCTCTAATTTAAGAGAATAAAAGAGTTCATAATTGTTGCTGATCATTGAGATTTACAGCAGTTCCCAACACCTTTAATATCTTAAATAATATGGGTTATTTAACCACCACTATTTTCAAAAAAAATTAATATAATACAATATATTTATAACATAATATATAAATGTATTTCAAAACCATTTTTTAATTTTTTTATTTTTTTTAACCCCTATAATTTTTTTATATTTTTAAGTTATATTTTATAATATATTTGTGTGTGTGTGCACGCGCACATATATATATGTGTGTGTGTGTGTGTTACATAAAAAATTTATATAAAAATATATCAATACATTATTAACACATATATATATAATCAAATTATAAAAATACATTAAATAAATACTTATACGTATTAACAAAAATGTATACATATATAAATATTGGTATACATAATATAAATTTATCTATTAATATATATTCAATTATATTTATTCAAATATATAAAAAATATATGTGCTTTTACAAATAAAATACATTTATTGAATACATTTATATTATGATTTATATTATATATATATTATATTGGACCAATTTTTATTATATATTTATTTATAAATAAAATTATATTATATTATATATACAGATATATATAATATAGACAAAATTAAATATAAATATAAATATAAATTGTTATATAATATATATTTATATTATAAATATGTTATTATATATAAATTTATATATAATATATTTTTATATTATTTATATTATATTATACCATATTAATTATAAATTAATATAGTAAATATATAATATATTATTTAATCATATTATAGATATTATTTCAATTATATGATTGTATTTATTTTTTGTGTGTGTGAATATTTGTACACTATATACCAAAAATGTATATAATTACATACTTAAATAGATAATATAAATTTATTTAATATATTATATATAAGATATAAGTCATGAAATAAATTTATAGTATTTATAAAACCAAAAAATAATTCTTATAGTTTAAAAAATTGGTGTAATAATAATAATTACTAATAATATTGATAGCTATATTTCAAGCATATATTTTCTGGTGTTTTATTAAATGGATTCTTATATTTAAATGATTAATCATTCCAATTTTTTAAAGATCATATTATTTTTCTATTTTATGGAAGGGATTGTAGTTATCAGAAAAAGGAATGAAAATTAGTGGAATTTGGAGCAAAATGACCATTTGCTGCACTCGTGGCATGACACCAGTTTTTTTGAGGATGTAGTGGAGGTGTGGAACTTGATAAAAATGATTACACGTCATGTATTTCATTACATGATGTGAGTCTCAAATAGATTTCCCACCTCCCAAGACATGTCGTGAAGAGGTTACACACTATGAAAACCAATTACATGTCTTGTAATAAAATACATGTTGTGAAAGTTCAATATGGAAATATCTGTAAAAATCTTCTGCTGACATGGATTATACATCGTGATACCCCATTACACATCTTGTATATTTTTGGAAACAGAAAAAATATAAAGATACAAGGATATCACCAGGGATCCACGTGTTTGACCAAAACTCCTATAAAGGAACCCTCGACTACACCTCTCGAAAGGAGCTCAATGAGGGAAAACATTAGACAGGAGACCACTTCCACGGTGTCCTTCCACTATCTCTTTCTATCGGATTTTGTTTATTTCATTTTCTTTACTACCCCCTCCCCCCACGGTGAGTATGAGGGGGTGATTTTGTAACGACCCAAAGTTTCATAAATGGAAAATCCCTCTTGATGTTATTAGATGTATCTTTATATAAAATGTTTTTATAAAATGTCAACTTCATTGGTTTTATGATAAGAATTGTGACCATTACGTTTATATCTGTTAAACAGTGATCACATGATTAGTATAAATATAGGGCTTTAACACATCCAATTTTACTTAGACAAAGGAAGCAATGGACTCATCCAATAGAATTACCCCATACAAAGCCCATTTATCAGAGCACAGAAAAGAGGTGGCGTCATTGGGCTTCGCTCTGGACCAAGCCTAAGCTGAGCTTCACCATGTCATGCTCAAACGGGACTGTCTACGGGAGAAGTGGAAGTTGATATAAATTACCACTCAAGAGATGTTATCGGAACCTCCCCAAGAGTCTGTCACCATCGCACACCATACCCTTAGGTCTTATGCAGCTCTTTTAAGGGGTTATGTAACTAATTTATAGTACTATGTTCATGTACATTATTGTTTTTATATAATAATGAATATAATTTCTTGTCATTATTGATACATTTTAAATAGTTTTTAAAGTACAAATGGTGTTTTTAGTTATTCTTTAATTAAGAAATCTATTTTATTAAATTAAGGGATTTTTTAATTAAATAATATTTTATTAAAATATTATTATTATTATTATTATATTAATTTTATTATATATAAATTATCATATAATTGTAGGAATGCAATTATAATTTTTATTAAGTTTTGAAAGCCTTTTTTGTCAAAACCCGTGAATTTTTGATAAATGTTGGTTTTTATTTTAAAAGTGAAAAATAACATATTTAGAAAATTATTTAGATAAAACAAATGTTATTTTTGGAATCCGGACATCGAAATTATCCAACGGTGAATTTTTCATAATTTTCTGAGACAGCCAAATTTTTGAGTAAAAATTAAACACCGTTTAAATATAAAATGTGTTTTATGACATCATAATGACCCAATAGTGATGTAATAAAATACTATAATATTTATATTCAGAAAATATATATTTTAACATTAAAATATTGTGAATTTGGGTTTATTTGGCTTACTTTTCAAAGTATTAATGGACCCCTAAAGACTTATTAAACACCTTGTCTTTTTAAATTAATTTCCATGGGAGTGTGACTCACCTCCACATAAGCAACCCTATTATTTTAAGAATTTCGGGCTTTGTACTTATAAAATATTTTTTTCCTCTTCCCTTCGCCAAAAACCATGGGTAAAAACCATGGGATGGTTTGTGGTTTGGATTAATTTAATATAAGGGGTCCCAAACCTAAATAATAAAGAATTCCCTCACCTTTCCTATATAAACCCACCCAAGATCCCACTTCCTCCTCACTAAAAGCCTTTGTAGTTCATCCAAACTCTGAACTACTCTCTCTATAATCCTCCCAAGGTGCCCCAAGCTCCCAAGAATCCTCTCACAAGCCTCTCTCTACCCTTTGGAAGCACAATTCCAAGTAAGGGTTTTTTCTTCCTTTCTCATTTTTGTCCAATTTTCTATAAGTTGGTTTTCCCTTTTAATTTCAATTATGAATGTTGGGGTATGGTTTCACACCTCCCTAATACATCCCTCTTTATGTTTGAATTATGTGAGACCCTTTCTCTCTCATTGAATTCCTCCCATGTACACCTGTTACTATTCTTAAATTCCGAAAGGAACTTATCTCTCCTCTTTTAAATTCAATCAATACTTTTGTATCATGAATATAAATTCCATTAAAATTTTTGGGACATTTATATATATGACCTCTTTACTTTCCATTAAATTTAAATATTATTAGGAACCCCTTTCTCTCTGATCAACCATTTTTATGAATTCTTATGTCACGCTATTACGCTTTCGAAATCACATCGATTTTCAAAGCCAATGCCATTGTGTAGTGAATACCATGCCCATTTCTCCATCAAGGGTATTCACCTTGATAAAAATTTACTACTTGATTATAAAGTTTCATGTGTGAATTCCACATTCCTTTATCGTGTAATAAATGATTATGTTTTATGAATCAATGTTTTATGATCCATGTGGCACACTTATGCATGAAATGAAATGTTTAAGAAGGGTGCGCCCTTATAGAGCTCTAATGCTTTAGGTAAAGTATAGTATCATGATATGTCATGTGCAATGAGTGTTTACTCATGATAATTCATGTTCAATTAGGGTTTACTCATGCTTTATATTCAATGAGTATTTACTCATGCTCTATGTGCAATGAGCCTTGGCTCATGCTAATTCCATGTTAAGTGTTATTGCCACATTTCCATGTTATGATTATCATGATTTATCATGCCTTTATGTTCATGTTTCTCTTCTGATCTGTTGATATTCCTAATGTCTAACATGTATTGTACTCCTCATGTTATTCCATGTGTATTCCCTTACTGGGCTTTATAACTCACCCTTTTTTATGCATGTCCTCAGGTTATCCCATGCAATGCTATGTACGAGGGAATGTAGTGGTCCTATAAAGGAAGTTTTCAATAAAGATGTTTTATTTCATGTTTTAAGTTTTTATGTAATGATCCTAAGCCCCAGACACTAAACCTCTCGATCTTCTTTGTTGTATCAAGTGAAGTTTTATTTGATAAATAATGTTTAAGTAGTAATAAAAAGCAAGGTTGTCATAGTTGGTATCAAAGGATAGGTTTGGTTATTTTTGGGATTAGGATTAGAAAACCCTATTAATGCCTTAGATACAAGACTAAGTACAATAAAAACGTCCCTAAGATTTGGTGAGTATTCAGTAAGTGGGTTATCAAGAAAATACATCTCTTTCTGGATACGAGCAGGTAGAGGCGGCTCCGGCACAGATGTATCCAAGGGGTAAAACCCGAAAACACCGCTTTGAGCTAGACTCGAACGGGAACTAGTGCACGACAACGGGCCTTGCTGTACTCTTGGTTACGACACTCCCGGGGGATATGATTTGGTAAATTCACGAGCTTATTATGAACCCTTATTAATGGAAAAAATTCCCCTAAGAATATATGATAGAAAGTAGATCATGAAAAGCCTAGATTGAAGCCTATAGACTCATGAGTTAAGGAAATGAAAGTTTATTTATATGTCATCAACTTTTTTCTTTGGATTACCCTTTATGTGTTACCCCTAACATTCCTTTTATTCCATCCATTGGCCGATAATAAGAGGACTTGTGCTAACAACCATTGTGAAGATCAGTGTGATGACTGTACTAATGAGATGCCCAATCCAATGGTAGTGGGAATCACGAACATTGTCACACTTCTTTCTCAACTAACTAATATTTTGAATAGAATCATGGGTCAAGAGGAACGTTCAACCCCCCCCCCCCCCCAGAAAGAACAAGCCGCTATCGAGAGCTTCATGAGACAAAGGCCTCCTACTTTTTGTGGATCATCTGATCCCACAATCGCTGAACAATGGATCAACTCCATTGAAAAGTTCTTCTCCATCCTTCAATGTTCTGAACAAGAGAAGGTTCTCCTGGTGGCTCATCGTATGGAGGGTGATGCTAATCAATGGTGGATGTTGATCAAAAATACGATGGCTGAGGAGGAGTTCGTGGCGTTGGAATGGAAGGATTTCCAGAAGATGTTTTACAATAAATATTTTCCATGCACACTCCGGCTTAAGATGGAAAGGGACTTCCTTTCCCTCAAGAAAAAAATAAAGAATCTGTTGGATCGTATGAGGCAAACTTTACAAGGCTTGCATGATACACTTCCGGCTTTGTCGTTAACCCAGAATGCAACGTTGACTGCTTCTTTGGTGGGCTTAAGCCTAGCCTTCGGAAAGCATTGGTGATCCGTGACTTAGATAGCTATGATTAAATTTTCTGATGTGCCCTCAAGGTCGAAATGGAGATCGTAGAATCACAAGGGTATCATGGGGATAAGAAGTGTTAGGTGGACTTCAATGCTGGTGGGCCGATGGATAAATCCAACGGTGCTAAGAAGATCCATCACCCCACTTGCCAAAAGTGCGGAAAGAATCACCCTAGAAATTGCTTTAAGAGGATAAGGAAATGCTTCAGGTGTGGAAGGGAAGGGCACCTAGCTATTAACTGTTGGAAAGAAAGACCCATAGTTGTGACAAAGGAGAGGAATGCTCCGTTTGAACCTCAACGAGTTGTTAAATGCTATAAATGCAAAGAACCAGGTCATTTTGCAAATTAGTGCCCTAATCCAAGGGTTTTCAGAGACAACCAACAACCTCCAAGGTAGCAAGGAAGAGATTTTTCCTTCACTTCTTCCAAAGTGAACCCTAACAACGAAGTGGTGACAGGTAATCTAGTTATTCATTCAAGAATAGAAAAATTACTTTTTGATTCAGGTTCTACACATTCTTTTATATCTTGAAGGTTTAGAAGAATAATCCCAGCACCACCAAAAATCCTAGAAGTGAAGATGTCGGTGAGTACGGAAAATGGGGAAATCATTTCATCCCATGAATATAAGTCCTCCCCTATTATAATTTGTGGATTGAATTTCCCGGTGATCCTCGTCATACTCCCTCTGGCGGAATTTGATGCAATTCTTGGCATGGATTGGCTTTCCTTATATAGAGCCAACATAAATTTTTGGGAGAGGGAAATAACACTCCATATGGAGTATTGACCCCCGATTCTTTACAAGTGTAAGGAGGAAGATGAATCTCATTTACCTCCATCATCCCAAACATGGATATTACTAACTTATGGTCACGCGTATCTGGCTCAGATGATTGAGTCCAAGGAAGAAACCATCCTTGAAGAAATGCATATTTTGAGGGAATTCATTGAGGTGTTTCCTGAGGAACTATCTGGTCTTCCTCCTAGAAGAGTTGATGAATTCTCAATTTAAATTATACCCGGGGATTTACCAATATCCAAGACTCCATAGAGAATGGTTGTTGTAGATATTGAAGAGCTGAAGAAACAACTACAAGAAAATCTAGATAAATGGTTTATATGCCCAAGTGCTTCACCATGGGGTGCACCATTCCTCTTCGTCAAGAAGAAGGATTGGTCAATGCAGATTTTCATCGATTATCATGAACTTAACAAAATCACAATAAAGAACAAGTATCCTCTCCCAAGAATTGATGACTTGTTCGATCAGCTACGTGAAGCACAATACTTCTCCAAGGTGGACTTGCGGTCAGGATATTATCAATTAAGGGTGAAGAAGGAAGATATCCCCAAGACTTCTTTTCGTACAAGATACAGGCACTATGAATTCATAGTAATGCCTTTCAGACTCACTAATTCTCCAGAAATATTCCTGGAATTAATGAATAGAGTCTTTAGATATTACTTAGAAAAATTTTTGGTAGCCTTTATAGATGATATTCTAATATACTCTAAAGCCAAGGAGGATCATGAGGAGCATTAAATAACTATACTGGAGACTTTACGCAAGGAGAAGCTCTATGAAAAGTACAACAAGTGTGAGTTCTGGTTGAAGGAGGTCTCATTCTTGGGCCATATCATCACAAGCAATGGGATATCTGTGGATCCCTCTAAAATAGATACAATTGAGGGATAGCCGAGGCCAAAATCGGTAATGGATATCCATAGCTTCTTGGGGTGATCTTGATATTATCGACGATTTTTGAGAAATTTCTCATGATTTTCCAACCCTCTTACCAAGCTAACTCGAAAGGGAGTAATGTTTTCATGGAGTGATGAATGTGAAGAAATCTTCAAGGAGTTGAAAAGGAGGCTTATTACTGCACTCGTTCCCACTTTACCCATAAGTGGGGAACTTTTTGTGGTATTCAGTGCTGCTTCAAAGAAGGGCTTACGTTGTGCGCTGATGCAGAATTATAAAGTGATATCCTATGCCTCAAGGCAGTTTAAAATCCATGAGAAAAACTATCGAACCCATGATCTGGAGTTGGTAGCGGTGATCTTTGCCTTGAAAATCTGGCGGTATTATCTCTATGGGGAGAAATGTGAGATATATACTGACTACAAGAGTCTTAAATATATATTCACACATAAAGAGATTAATATGATCCAGAGAAGATGGATAGAGCTCATCAAGGACTATGACTGTTCAATCCATTACCACCCTGGGAAAGCGAACAAGGTGGCAGATTCCCTAAGTAGAAAGTATCCAGTGATTCTATCAATGATGAGAATTGATAAGGATCCAATATTCTTAGACATGATGAAAATTGACATGGGAATCATAAAGAAGGGAACATCATCAATCCTTTCACAAATTATTGCTCAACTGTCTCTTTTGGAAAGTTTAAAGGATGCTCAAAAGGATGATGTAGGAATTCAAGAAAAATTAGAAGTTATCAAAAAAGGGAAATCCTCAAAGTTTAATGTTAATGAAGAAGGAATTGTGTGGTTTGGGAAAAGACTATGTGTTCCATAAAGTCCGGAGTTGAAGAAGGAAATTTTGGATGATGAACATAGTTCAAATTTCTCTATTCACCCAAGGAGAACAAAGATGTATCGAGATCTCTGAGAAAACTTTTGGTGGGATAATATGAAGAAGGAGATAGTTGAATATACATCAAAGTTCCTGGTGTGTTAGTAAGTGAAGGAAGAGAGGCAGAAGTCTAAGGGGATGATGCAACCATTGCCCATACCAGAATGGAAATGGGAGAACATCACCATGGACTTTGTCACTAGACATCCAAAGGCAACAATGCAATCTGGGTTGTTGTGGATCACCATACAAAGACTTCACACTTCATTACTACTCGGGAGGATTTATCATTGGATCAACTGACACGGATATATATAAGAGAAGTGGTAAGGTTTCATGGAGTACCACTATCTATTGTGTCTAACCGAGATCCAAGATTCACCTCTATGTTTTGGAAGAGTCTTCAATATGCTCTGAATACTGAACTGAACTTCAGTACGGCCTATCATCCTCAAACTGATGGCCAATTCGAGCGGACTATCCAAACACATGAGGACATGTTGATAGCATGCTCAATGGACTTTAAAGGAGGATGGGATCAACATCTTCCTCTAGTTGAGTTCTCTTATAATAACAATTTCCACTCAAGCATCCAAATGACACCATATAAAGCCCTGTATGGGAAAAGGGGAAAAACACCGGCATGTTGGGATGAGGTTGGTGAACGTAAGCTGCTTAGACCAGAAATGGTCGAGGAAATGGTGGATAAGGTGAAAACCATTCAGAAGTATATCAAGGCAGCCCAAAGTTGATAGAAGAGTTATGCAGATAATCGTCGATGAGACCTTGAGTTTAAAGTTGGAGACATGGTTTTTCTATGCATATCTTCGTGGACTAAGGTCATGAGGTTTGGAAAGAAAGGGAAGTTAAGTCCAAGGTACATCGTCCCCTTTGAGATTCTTGGTTGTGATGGGGTTGTGGCCTATCGACTAGCCCTTCCGCCTACTATGGCCAAAATACATGATGAATTTCATGTATCCCTCTTAAAAATATACATACCGGACCCTTCACATGTACTCTCTTCTGATGTGGTACAATTTGAAGACGATCTTTCTTATGAGGAGCAACCAGTGAAGATCTTAGATCATAGAGAAAAAGTTTTACAAAATAATACAATGTCCCTCGTCAAGGTGTTGTGGAGAAACCACAAGTTTGAAGAAGCGACTTGGGAATTGGAGGAAATTATGAGGCTGAGTTACCCACATCTCTTTTAGTGTGGGAAAAGGAAAATTTCGAGGGCGAAATTTCTTAAGGGGGGAATATTGTAACGACCCAAAGTATCATTAATGGAAAATCCCTCTTGATCTTATTAAATGTCTCTTTATATAAAATGTTTTTATAAAATGTGAACTTCATTGGTTTTATGATAAGAATTGTGAGCTTTACTTTTAAAGTCGTTGAACAGTGATCACATGATTAGTATAAATATAGGGCTTTAACACATCCAAATTTTACTTAGACAAAGGAAGTGATGGCCTCATCTAGTAGAATTTCCCCATACGAAGCCCATTTATTAGAGCTTGGAAAAGAGGTGGCATCCTTGGGCATCACTCTAGACCAAGCCCAAGATGAGCTTCACTATGTTAAGCTCGAACAAGACCGTCTACGGGAGAAGTGGAAGTTGATAGAAATTACCACTCGAGCGATGTTATCCGAGCCTCCCCAAGAGTCTGTCACCATCGCACACCTTACCCTTAGGTATTATGTGGTTGTTTTAAGGGGTTATGTAACTAATCGATAGTACTATGTTCATGTACATTATTTTATTTGTATATAATAATGAATATAATTTCTTGTCATTATTGATACATTGTAAATAGTTTTTAAAGTACAAATAGTGTTTTTAGTTAATATTTTATTAAGAAATCTATTTTATTAAATTAATGGATTTATGAATTAAATGATATTTTAATAAAATATTTTTATTATTATTATTAGATTAATTTTATTATATATAAATTATCATATAATTTTATGAATGAAATTATAATTTTTATTAAGGTTTGAAACCCTTTTTTGTCAAAACCCGTGAATTTTCGATAAATGTCGGTTATTATTTTAAAAGTGAAAATTAACTTATTTAGAAACATATTTAGATATAATAATTTTTATTTTTTGAATCAGGATGTCGAAGTTATCCAACGGTGAATTTTTCATAATTTTCTGAGACAGTCAAATTTTTTAAATAAAATTTAATATCGTTTAAATATAAAATGTGTTTTATGACATCATAATGACCTAATAGTGATGTAATAAAATACTATAATCTTTATGTTCGGCCAATATATGTTTTACCATTAAAATAATGTGAATTTGGGTATATTTGGATTACTTTCGAAAGCTTTAATGGACCCCTCAAGACTTATTAAACACCTTGTCTTTTTAAATTAATTTCCATAGGAGTGTGACTCACCTCCACATAAGAAACCCTGTTATTTTAAGAATTTAGGACTTTGGCCACATAAAATATTGTTTTACTCTTCCCTTTTTCAAAAACCATGGGTAAAAACCATGCGATGGTTTGTGGTTTGGATTAATTTAATATAAGGGGTCCCAAATCTAAATAATAAAGAATTCCCACACCTTTCCTATATAAACCCACCCAAGATCCCACTTCCTCCTCACTAAAATCCTTTGGAGTTCATCAAACCTCTGCCCTACTCTCTAGAATCCTCCCAAGGTGCCCCAAGCTCCCAATAAGCCTCTCACAAGCCTCTCTCTAGCCTTTGGAAGCACACTTCCAAGTAAGGGTTTTTTCTTCCTTTCTCATTTTTGTCCAATTTTATTTAAGTTGTTTTTCCCTTTTAATTTCAATTATAATTGTTGGGGTATGGTTTCACACCTCCATCATACTTCCCTATTTATGTTTGAATGATGGGAGACCCTTTCTATCTCATTGAATTTCTCCCATGTACAACTGTCACTATGTCGAAATTCTGAAAGGAACTTCTCTCTCCTCTTTTACATTCAAGCAATACTTTTGTATCATGAATCTAAATTCCATTACAATTGTTGGGACATGTATCTATATAACCTCCTTACTTTCCATTAAATGTAAATATGATGATGAACCACTTTCTCTTTCATCAACCATTTTTATGAATTCTTATGTCACGACGTTACGCTGCCGAAATCGCATTGATTTTCTAAGCCAATGCCATTGTGTAGTGAATACCATGCCCATTTCTTCATCAAGGGTATTCACCTTTATGCACATTTAATTATTGATTATAAAGTTTTATGTATGAATTACATATTCCTTTATCGTGGAATAAATGATAATGTTTTATGAATCAATGTTTTATGATCCATGTGGCACACTTATGCATGAAATGAAATGTTTAAGAAGGGTGCGCCCTTATAGCATTACAATGCATTGGGTAAAGTATAGTATCATGATACGTCATGTGAAATGATTTTTTAATCATGCTAATTCAAGTGCAACGAGGGTTTACTCGTGCTTTATGTGCAATGAGAATTTACTCATGCTCTATGTGCAATGAGCCTTGGCTCATGCTAATTCCATGTTAAGTGTTGTTGCCAAATTTCTATGTTATGATTATCATGATTTATCATGCCTTTATGCTCATGTTTCTCTTGTGCTCTATTTATATGCTTAATTTCTATCATGTATTGTACTCCTCATGTTATTCCATGTGTATTCCCTTACTGGGCTTTATAGCTCACCCTTTCTTATGCATGTCCTCAGGTCATCCCATGAACTACTAAGTACGAGGGAATGTAGTGGTCCTGTAAAGGAAGTTTTCAATAAAGATGTTGTATTTCATGTTTTCAGTTTTTATGTAATGATCATAAGCCCCAAATACACTAAACCCCTCGATCTTCTTTGTTGTATCAAGTGAAGTTTTATGTTATAAATAATGATAAGTTGTAATAAAAACCAGGGTTGTCATAGATTTTATTGTGTTATGGTGTGCATGATGAACATGGATTCAAGGTATGGGGTATTTTATTTTTTATTAAAATTCATGTTGGGATTTACTTTTTATTATTCATTTTTATCTCTTTCATCATTATTCTAACATGACCATTTTGATAAGGGTTGAGAAATGAGTTTAATTTATTTATTTTGTTGAGAATGATCATTTCTGGAGATGATTGAATGCATTTGTTTAATATGTGATCTAGGGATTATAATTCCTCCATGACCATTGAGTTTCACCTTGCATTATTTTAAAATAAGGTTTTAGGATAACTAGTATTTGTAATCCAAAGTACCTAACCATGAGAAAATTAGAACATTGGACGGAGAGTGTTTTACATGACCATTGTACTCTCTAGGACTCGATTCTGATGACTGTATAATTATTAATTAAATGTTTCATAGATTATAAACCTGTACAATTGGATTCATTACTACCATGCACCCATTTAATATTTTCTTCTCCCACGTTCTTCACCAATCAAATTCTCAATAGTTTAGATTTAATTAATTCAAATCATAATTATTTTTGGTAATTTTTATTGAATTAATATTTTATCCAACCCTATCTCTATAGGTTCAACCCTTGACTTGCATATCCTATACTACCTTGTGGTTTGGTGGTTTTTTTGTGTTTCTAGAATTTATAAATTCTGTAACCCTGTGGGAATTAAAAATTCTCGTGGGGATATCAATTATTGTTATCATACACACAAAAACATGCATACATATATATATACATGTAAGTATATAAAAATATATTATAATTATATTAAATTTATTAATATTATATAAATACATAAACACACACACAAACATAAATGTATTCATAAATATATAACTATTTATATATATTATATAAATAAATATGTATATAATATTTAAATATGTAATAAAGTATATAAATAATTTATATTAATATATTTACATATATATAAACATATTTGCAAATAGTTACTCAAATATAAGTAAATATATAGATAAATATTTAATTTATGTAATTTTATATATAGGTTATATATTTAGATATATTTAAATATATTTTGTAAGTAATATTTAATAAATAAATAATCAAATTTATATAAATAGATTAATTTGTAAATATTTTTCATATGTTAAATTATCATAGTGGTAAATGTTTAGATTTCCAAGCTCTCGGGGTTGGGCCAATTTAGGGACTGGATCCCCACTAAAGGTATTTTACACGTTGGGGACCATTCATATAGGAGGTGGGTTGTGGGTCAGTTTCCAGGCACACGAGAGGTGGGTTATGTCAAGACATGGGGGGAATTGGTGTGTGGGTGAATGAGAGGGGGAAACCGGGGGATGTGGGACAACCTTTGGGTGGGGATAAGAGGTGGAGTGGGGTAAGGGAATATAAGGGTGGTGTGAGGGGGTCTGGGCATAAATTGGAGACGGGGAGTGAGGGGTATGACCCATGTTTGTGGGTAAAAATAATATCTAAATTTAGGGGCGGTTTAAAATATAAATAAAATGTTGAGTATTTAGGGGTGGTTAAAAACCGCCTCAAATTTTGTTCCTAAAAATCAATTAGAGGTTGTTCTACAAACAACTAAATTGAAAAATAAATTATAAGGGGTTCATCTCCCTTCTAAAATATTTGTTTCCATTATATTTAATGTAGAATTCAAATGATTTTAAACCCCTTCTAATTTAATTTCCTCTAAATATTACATCAATTTACAAGTACTTAATAAAAACTACTACTCTTTATATGAGGTGGTCACTTCAGTGTTGGCTTAACATAACCACCAATAAAGTATTTTTAGAGTGTTATAAGCCCCTCTAATCTCAGAAAAAACCCCCTATATTGATAATTTTTTTATAGTTAATAGTATGGACCAAGCCATTTCCCACTCAGGTATCACCTGTTCTCCATTGGAATATCCACCATTCCCAAAGCAAGGTATGGTCCAAGGCATGGCTCACTAGTGGAATCTCTAAATACTATAGGAAAAACTTCTCACAATGGTTACGGTGAAGAATATTCCCCATTCAAAACACCCAATTCCTTAGTACAAAGGTGTGTCTTCTTGGCATGTTGTTCTATGTAGTGGGGTGACTTTGAGACAACCGGGGGCATGGTGAGTATATTTCACACCATGGTGAATTTTTTTTGGAATTTCTAATTTCTAATTCAAACACATTTTTTACAGAAAAGTTACACCCATTTGTGGGACTTTGGGGATCTTAATGAAGGGTTTTTGAATGAGGTTTTGACTCAAATTTATCCTCTATTAATCCTTCCTTTTTTTCTGATCTTTCGTTTTTATTTGGATCATTTTTAAAGGATATTTTTTCATCGATTTAGGGGTATTTACTTCCTTTTTTGATCATGTATTATCATTTTATTTTGTTTTTTTCTTTCCATCAAGTTTATCTTGTTGCGTGTTGGTTTGAGAAGCCTGAATCATGTTGGGTTGAGTGATGATTTTTGGTGTATTGGGATATGGGATCTCTTATCTTTTCCACCAACCTTGTTCTTTTGGAAGTATTATTATATGATGTGGTAGTTTGTTTTTTGAATATTCACTTTTTTTTCATTGGTGTATTCTCATTCCTTCTGGTGTGTAGATCCTAGGTTGTTATCATTTGAATCCAAGTTTGAGGTTGGTGGTTCTTTCTCCAACCTATGTTAGGTGAATTGCATGAGAATTGATTTTTTAACTTTTTTTATAAATATTATTTTCATGATCATTAATACTTTTTATTTGTGTGGGTATGTGGATTTTGATAAAAGATGGATTTCCCCTTATTTTTCTAAAATAAATCTCATTTCAATGAATAATGAAATTGTTCTTGAAAATGGATTTTCATAGAATTATTTTGATAAAAAAAGCGATGTTTTATAAATTTATAGGGAAATGATAGGATCCCTTTGAAATATTTTGGCATATGCAGCACATGGGGGTCTTGGGTACTTAAGAGTGGATTAGTATTTTCCCTTGTCATTATTCCTATTAGGCGGTTCACTCATGGGGTGTTCCCCTATTCCCTAGGCCCAAATATTATAGTTAACTGATTATATAACACCATAGATGATTTTTAAGGGGTGTTTCTATGTTCACAAGGCCTTGTGTTTCTAGGGAACCTGTTTAGTAAACAATTTATTTACTTGATTTTTGAGTTATGAGAGTTCTATTTAGCTCAAACTTATTGTATCCAAGGGGTGATCTCTGTTTTTATCTACTCTGATTATTTGGATATGGTTTTATTATGGATATATACTAAATACATTGATAAAACGTTTATTCTAAAATGTGCTTTGTACTGTTTTATATGGCATTTATTTTAGAACTTTGGAAAAGGGGAAATGTTTTACCATTATATTGACAAAAAATGTGAAATTAGTTTTATCAGTCCACATTTTTTTTACTTTGATCGTATTGGAATTTTTTGATAGATAATTGATATGGAACACTTTGGTGGGATCATACTGATTATTTTATGATCACACCCTACACACGTCCTTTTTGGAAAACATGTGAGACCCCTGATATTTTTAGAAAAAAAAACTATGTTTGATGTTGTATATAACATGCAACAGATAGCTTTAATAAACCACAAAATATTATTATTTTTTGACCATTAGAACATCAATATTGAATTAGTAGATATAAATAGAAGTAGTAAAATAATGATATATATATATAATTTCATAATCAATAGAAATTTATTGATATATTATTATGAAATAAGAACTCAATTTTTAGTAAATACTTTTTATTATTCAGAATATGCTTTCTTTGAAAATAGATTTCATTCCTTTTTTAGTGAATGTTAACATTAATTTATTAAAAAAATTTAAATTTTACATGATAAAATTACAACTTCTTTGTTATCATAAAATCATAATTCTCTTAGGTTAAATTTTTTGAACTATTTGGAAAAGATTCATTTTCCTGTGAATAGTTAAAAATATTAAATATTACTTAAAATTTTATTTTTTTCAAATTTTTACAAAACAAAATTCGTATATAAAACTATTAAAAAGTATAATTATATATATTTTATTATTAATAATACAGTTACATTCATTTATATTAATTTTATTTTCTCAAATTTTGTATTAAAACATTTTAATGCTTAAAATGATTTTTTTTTTAAAAATTGTTTATCATTATATTTGTGTTATTACATAAATTAATTTATAAAGAATCTTGAAATTGGATCTATAAAAAATGGATTCCATATTTTGAATTATTGGGTTAATTTTGTTTTTAAATATTACCCTATTATGTTTGTCACTATGAATATTAATTATGGTAAATATTTGTGAACTTGGTATGTGTAAAATTTGTAAAACATGGTTAAAATTATGATATATGGTCTCTAAATCAACCAAACATTTGTATTTGTTTAATTTTATGGGATACGTTTGACCATAAACATCCCAAATTATAATATATGTAATTTTTGGTTCATTTTCTCTAGATAAATACATTAATATTATTTTAGGTAAATAAAATTCCAAAATTTCAGTCCTCGGAATTTAGTAGCTATAAATTTTTTACAAAAGGATGAAAATAGGATAATTTCAATTATAAATATTTATTACTAATATTAATTAAATTTATTATCATCTAAATTTATTTAATTTTTTTGTGATGGAATAATTACCCTAAATTCTTACACAACACTGACATAGTTCTTCTATAAGTATTAGAAAATTCAATCAAATGATATATAAACTCTAAAAGTAATATTTTTTGTGTGAGTTATAGTTCACCATGAATTTTAAATATTAATGAAACATATTATGGACGTTTTAATTGTTTATATTTAAACTATATTATTTTTTTGATGTCTTAAAATACTAAATAATTAAATGTTGTAAAAATAACATTAATGATATTTTATAAAAAATAATATTTTATTAAATAATTTACATATCATAAGAATATTTGAATAGGAAAATTACAATGAGAAATGGTTAAAAACTTAATCCATTGGCCATTTATGAGTCAATCAATACCTTATATATAAAAGTATAACCCTTTGTGTTTGAAAAGTTTGTTGTTGTAGTTATGGTTAACATTGTTTAATGAAGGGGTTAAACAGAAATATAAAGTTTAAGATGACATAACAACATGTCTAACTCTCAAATTATGATGTATTTTAGACCATATCCAATTTTTATTCTAATTAAGTTTTATTTTTAATAATTATACTTGATAGATCTATTAATTAAAAAAAAATATTTTTAATAATTTCAATGGTGTCATTTATCTCTCTTATAAAAGGACACCCCTTATCTCTTTTAATTACACAACATTAAGAAATATATATCAACCAAAACATTAAAAATTATATTATAAAAATTCCCATAAATTAATTATATGTTATGGTCTTGTTAAAGGACAATTCCAAGGGTACTTAAGAAAGTATCTAATGGAGGCCAACTAAAGAAGATGTTATCTTTATATCGTACCTATTTCAACTTATTTATTATTGTACCTCCTCTAAATATATTTTATTAATAATATAAAAATAA
Organism: Viscum album; assembly: GCA_963277665.1. NCBI lineage: Eukaryota > Viridiplantae > Streptophyta > Magnoliopsida > Santalales > Viscaceae > Viscum > Viscum album. The sequence continues at coordinate 1,095,205,907 of OY728159.1, read as the reverse complement.
ATTATGTATTATAAATATACTTCAATTTTTTTATTATGTAACTACCATTATCAACACTCTTTCCCATCTAATGGGTAGTGAAAACATCACTCATGCGTATCTGTGGATTACCGACTCCACGTAGCGATACAATTATTTTTACATAATATTATTTCATAGATTATTATTATTATTTTTTACAATAATATATATTATATTTATGAAATAATTATTCCTCTTTAATTTTACTATCATATATAACTTATTACCATCCAATCCATTGGAAAATTATAATCTCACTCATGTATGCATGTGGACTACAACCTCCATGAAGCGATTTGATTAGTTTTTTAGTTTCTATTTATATTGATGGTAATAAAGATATATTTTATGAATATTTATGATATATATGATATAATTATGATTCTTTATAGTTTAATTATTATTTACCTTTTTTCATCTCATCCATTGAAAATTGAAAACTGTGTTAATGTGTATGCATTACTTACGATCTTCTTGAATGGTATAATTAATTTTTCTATCTCAAAACTTCTATAGATGAATATATATATATATATATATAATATATATGATATTTATATCATGATTAATATTTTTTATATTATTTTCTCATGATCTAAATATAATTACCAGAACTACTACATAAAAACTCTAATGGAAATGAAATAGTTAGCACCCTGAAATGATGATTTTAATAAATAATTATTAAAAAAATATGATTTTAAAATGTTATAAGTTTATAATATATGATATTAAAAGTACTCACATATTTATGTTATAGAATAATAATTAATTTAAATTTATTATATAGTATATTAGATCAGTTTTGAATAAAATCAAAATTCATGCAAGGGATTTATGTTACAATCTCATTGTTTATTATAATTGTTTATGACTATGTTTATAATGATGAAATTTAATGACAAATATCTCAATATTAACATGAATTTTTATATAATATTGTTATATATATATATATTAAATGTTTTTATTCTATTTTAAATCTGTTTAATAAGTCAAGATACTAAAATAATGTTTTTTCAAGGAAAACTAATGTCATATCTCTCTTCGGTCGAAAATCATTTTTCTATAATATCCATGTTTTCAAAAAGAAAACCAAAATATTTATTTATTATCCTATGGTTATTTAAATTTATTTTTACCCATGGATTATTTTTTACAATATGGTTTAAAATGAATATTATTTTCATTTTCTAAAAGAGTTACTCTTCACTTTTTACTGAAAATGGGAAAGGAATATTTGTTTTATTATACATGGCATGAATGGAACTTCCTATCGCCATGGACACTAAATGATTTGAATCTTTTTTTAAATTTTTCTATGTTTATTTTAAAATAAATTATTTTTCTCCCATGGTGGTAAATTTTTCTATTTTAAAGTATTGTTTTCAAAGATAAAAGGGGTATTTTCCTAAGGAAATATTCATCAAATATTTTAAAGAAATTTTTCATCTACAAAATCATCCTTTAATATTACTTATGATTTACTAGGGATGTAAGCAATGATTCCTTCTTTATTATATATATTGATTGTTTATTATTATGAATAAAATATGTTTGTGAAACTTATTTATTTTCCACGAATTATGTTATGATGAAATGTTGAAATATTGATGAAACATGTTTTCATTCCATGGGTTATGACATGATGAATATTTTATAATCCATTGGAACATATATGAATTTATTATTATTATGTGATGGGTGATATAGTAATTATATACACCTCTAATTAAATGGGTAAATATAGATATCTATTTAGATAATAAAGAATGGATGGGGACTAAACCTAGTTAAATAAGGTACTTTGTCCACAATCATAGTCTTGGAAGTGAACCTTGATTAAGAATATGATGGAATGGAGAGTGAACCTACTCCAATATGATAGTATTAAAAGTGATATTTTATTAAGAAAATTATTTTGTATGATTATGTTAATTCCACAAACTTATGTCTTATTCCAATGTTATGAAGTCATGACTCATGTTATTTAATTCAATTATGATTCATATCTTATGAACTATAAATCATTATTCAATGATTCAATATTATGATATATAGTATGATGGGTTTGGTTCTCAATTTTTTTTCTCATATATTCGTACCCTTACACTAATTTTATTCTTAAGTGTTCATTGATATCACCATTTTTTATCATTATTGAACATTTTAGCTCAACATTTTTTAGATTTCATATCCCCATGAAATGAATAAATATTTAAATTTTGATATGTCTAATAACCATACTATTTTTGAAGAACTAAGTGGGTGATGATGTAGATTTCTTATGAATAGTTTATTATCCAAACAACTAAAGAAACTAAAATTTTTAGATTCAAGAATGTATTGTATTGTTTTGTTTTTAATATTCATCTAAAATGATGTAATATTTATGTATATAAAAATGAATCACTATAGTTAGTATCATATCATGTTTTAGTGAACATTTGGGAATTATGATGTGGAAACATTTGTTAGAACCCTAGGGATAATCCTATATATAGGATAACATTCTAATGTTTTAGTAAGAGAGAGATTATTTAGTTTTCCTAACATTTCATCCCTATCTAGATACTACAAGTGGACATGGTTTTGACACAGATGTATCCAGGGGTAATAATCCTAAAAGGAGTTCATTGAAGTATATATATTCTATCATCTTTGTTCATGGTGGGTGTTACTATGAAGACCAAAACTTTTGAATAATATTTTGTTTCATGAATATATATGTCTTACTATGTCATAATCTATAAAAAATATATAAGTATAAATGAAATGTGACCATTGGGTTTTGAGCGATATATTCCCATTGGTCAATATGACTATTGGAAACAATAATAATTTTTAACATTATAATTATTGTTTAAAATAGACATAACAATGGATAATTAATAGAGAAAAAAGTGTCGATGGCGTCATCCAGTAGACTCGGTCCGTACGAAGCTCATCTTTTGGAGCGTAGGAAGGAGGTAGCATCACTATGAATTAATCTAGACTAAGGCCAATCCGAGGTTCAACATGTTAATCTTGAACGTAATTGCCTTCCGGAAAATATCAAGCTGCTCGAAATCATAGCACTAGAAATTTTGTCTGAGACACCCCATGATTCTATCACCATTACACACCTTACTCTTAGATCATGTGCTGGTGTTATAAGGGGATATGTAATGAGGATTTAGTTAAATTTTGTAATCCTTTTGAATAAATAAATCTATTATTTCATATTATGGTAAAAATTTTGAATTTCAAATGTCCAAATAAAATTATGATCAATTTCTTGAAGGTTCATATTATTGATGAAAATTTGATAAGAAATCTATTTGAAAGTATATTTTTTGTACTTTAAATAATTAATATTGTGAAATGATTTTCAGAAAATGGACATATACTATTGTTTTCAGGGATAAATTTACAGTCTAATAAGATCAACTTCTTTTTTAGTGAATAGTTAATTATGAATCATAATATTACCCTAGTGGATAGTAATGTAACTAATGAAATAGTAAACTCACTTAAGAAAGTATAAATACAAATTTGGCATCTTGAATTGTAATTTGATATAATAGCATAAGTAAATAACTATTTCAAAAATTATTTATTAAGTATTAGTATTTTTTTGGGTAAATAAAAAATTTTACTTAGAATTTAAATATCTCTTATATAGAAAATTAATTTCACAAAATGGAGTTAATTTTGGAATTCAGAACGTTTATATTAGGTTAGGGTGAATTTATGAGATTTTTATACATTGTTTTTGTCTTTCAGTGAATAGAAAAAATATTGTTTTGAGTATCGATTTGTTTAATGACATCATTAATAATGTAATCAAGATGTAATAATTCTAGTTGACTATTGGGGAGTAAAATATTTTATGAGGTGTCCCAAGTGCCAAATACCATGGGTAAATTCCATGGTCAAGCCCATGGCTTTTCAAATATCACTAACGGGGTATCCCTTGGAAATTAACAAAATATTCCCTCACTATTTCAATAAATACGAACTCATCCCTTCATTACATTCATTAAAAATTCCACTTTAATGAATATATAGTCTTTTTTTCATAAAATTAGTCCACCTAAGGTTCCCTCAAGCCCCCCAATTTCCCAAACTTTGTGTTTTTTATGTTACTCTTCAATGTAAGGGAGCATTTCTCCCTCCTCTTTTAGTCAAGACTTATTTTTTGTTATGTATTTTAGTTTCCATTTTCTTATGTTGGGGTATTTTATTCTATATAATTATTTCTTACCATTTTATATTCAAATTATGAGAGACCATTTTCTCTCTCATCAACTGATTTTCTAAATTTTTAAGTGAAGCTGTTAGGCTGCAGAATTTTTGTAAGGGAATTCTCAACTTCTCTTTTTCCATTAAAGTTGTGTTTTCTGTGCTATAACTTTCAAGTCTACATAACATGTTCTTTTTTCAATTTTATTGTTTCCCTATACTGTATTATGATTCATTTATGGATTTAATACCCTTTTCCCATCTCTTTTTAATGTTTTCTAAAAACATGTTTTATAGCCATTACGCTGTAGAATTTTAGTCACAAAATATCTCTCCTTTTCTCAAGAAAATGCCTTATTTTATTTATTTGAATACCCAAACCTTTTAAATTTCCATAGGTATTTATCTAGAAATAAAAATTATAATTTAATTTTGGAATTTATATACATGAAACTCTTATTCCCTTTCCATGGGTTATAAATGATATAATGATCATGTTTTTAAAAACTTTTTAAAACTCTATGATTTTCATATGAAACCCATTTATTTTATTCTCTTTGGGTTATTTATGAAATTTTTTATTACAATATATGTGGTTTAGATGAAAATAAATACATATTAAGGGTGATACCTGATATCACTCCAATGCATTGGGTAAAGAAATTAATCTCTAGATATGACAAGTTTTAGGATACCTTGGTGAATAACATTGGAAATTTTTATAACACCCTAGGGATGGGACTTGGTGATATTCTTATTAATGTCTAAATTAAATGTTGTAGCCATGTTTTCACATTATATTTCAAGTAATTATTATTATTATATGCCTATTTATTGTGACTTTATGATATTCCTTATGTTCGTATTGATATCGCTCAAGTTCACATGTAAATTGTTTCACTTGTTTTACATGTTGGGTCTTATGCTCACCCTTTCTTTTGATATATGTCTCTAGGTTATAAGATACAGTAATTGTACTTAGGATGAAATTTTCATGAATCATTTCAATAGGACTAAAACAATTTTTTATTTTTTCATGTTTTATGTACCATTTTTTCAAGACACTATACTTTAAAGATCCTCTATTTGTAAAATGTCATGAAAAGTTATGTAATAAATATACGGGATACTATACTTACCTTACTACCCACCAATTTTGACACCTTTGTGGGATATTCTTGGCTTTAATCACATTTTCCATATGAGCCATTATAAGGGGTTTGAATAGATCATAACCAATGATGGATTAGGTTAAACATAAGTTATCATAGATTAAAATAAATACGTTTTGATTTTGACATTCTATTAATGATTTTTTAGGATTATATGACTCCTTAAAATAACTATTGTTTCAAACACAATAATTTTAGGTTTTTTTCAATTGAAGGAACTGAAAGAATTCATGTTAACACAAAATGTAATGAAAACTAAATGATTTTATTCATGAGAAACCAAATGATATGGGAGTTAGAATGCTAAACTCTGTGATTAGTTATAATCATTTGTGTCGTTATATGATTAACAATCTCAACATGGGAAAGTTTCCTGAAAAAAAAATTAATGGAAAATTTTATTTTCAGTTAGACTATATATGGAATAAGAATAAGCTTCCTACAAGTCATGGGTAGTGGAATATAAACTTAGGAAAATTTATAATAGGAATAATAAGATGTTTTATGTGTTGAATAGAAGGATATAGATTAAGTAATTGATGATAAAAATTAACTGTTCAAAGGAGGGAAATTAATTTTATCATAAGGTTCCACTTATGTTTCAATTTCATATGTGACTGGAATTTGGGAATAATATCATAAAATTCCATAATAAAAGCGTTAACTCTTAGTCCATGGAAATACATATTAAATTCCAATTGTTACGGATAAAAGATTACAATGTCTATTTATTTTAATTATTGAATTATGTTTTAGTTTTTTATATCAGTGATACTCTTGATATAAAAGTATTGAAACATTTAAGGATCATTCCAAAATAGATTTTATTTAACAATTTGAAAATATATATTAAATAGAACTGATAACGATTAAACTTTATTTAGTGGTAAGGTGATAATGTTCACTTAGGATAAAAAGATTATTGAATTTTATTATGTGAATGGGATAGTATTGGTAGCATTGAAATTATTTATTGATTTTATGAAAAAGTTATTTAGGTCATCTTTCATGATGTTTATTATGTTTTTGGATTCATGGAATATATTCAATAGTATATGATTTTATGTTAGGTATAATGATTGTATTAATTTTTGAAAGTATATTGTGTTCATATAAGGATAAGTTAAGATTTATTCATTCCATAATGGGTTTATATATTTAAGGTGGATCATAAGTTTGAAGGTATGGATACCTTTTTTATGGTTTTAAGTGATGGGATATTGAGCTGATTAGAAAATTTTAATAGTTTTTAGGAAGAATAATCTATTATGTTTTAAATAAACCTTTGGAATATTATATGATTTTATGTTATGTAAATTATGGTCTATCAGGTTCTGGTTTATAGATAATTTTGATTATTGAAAATTGATTCATTGAAAGGAATATATTTTTAGAGATATTTATTTTCAAGATAAGGATTGCCTTTAATGTTAGTATATAAATTAGATTCATGATATTTTTGTTAAGTTCACTAAATTATCATATTATATAGTTATTTATCATGGTAATTAATTTTATTTTGTGAGATGTTTTAATGGGTTGAGGTATATGTAACCATTAGGTTTAATATGTTATTTAACATGAAATATTATTTGGGAATAATATAATTAAATTTTTGGGAATGTAATTTAAAAGGTATGATAACACTTTTGAGATAAAAAAAAAATCATTAATGTTGTGTTTATTGAGGTTATTTAGGTTGTAGGTTTTTTTATGGAATGGTCTAAGTGGAAACTTTATTATTACTGTGGAAAATTTGGAGATAAATGCATTATTTCATCATGTGAAAGTTTATAAATTTTGAATATTATAATAACATGTGTTAATAATTCAATATCAGTTAATAGTTAAGCATTATTGGAACATATGAACACCAAATTGTGGATTATTAAGTTGATTTTTATTCTTCAGGCTTGAAAAAATCATCATCAACACTCATTATTTGAATAAAATGATGTGATTATTGTGGAAATTGATTAATGAATGAAATTATAATTGTTAAGTAAATATATTTCTTTATATATTTAGTGTGGATGATAAAATAATTCCTCAAATATTGTTAAAGTATCTTAATAAAAAAATTATCATATTATATTAATTTTTGATTAATCGATGGTCATTTTCACGCCTCATAGATTAATAGTTTTATGGTAATTAATTATATAATGATCTTTCACATTTTTTTGATCGGTGTTATCAACCACTCTTCATTGTTATTTAGAAATTATATTTCTCCTACATGTCTATATTTTTTCTTTCCAAATAAATTTTTCTTATTTGGTAACCTATTTGTGTGTTATTCTATATGACCTTGATATTTCATTTTCCTTATTTGCAATAGGATGTTTCATTAACCCTTTTTATGATGTGGGTTTCGAAAAAAGTAATTTTCAAATATAAAAACCTTGGTTATCATGAAAATGATAGAATTGGGAGTTCACAATTTATTCAAGGGGAGAGAATATAACACATAGAAATTTTTAAAATAAAAATGTGTTTAATAGCATATACTACATAAAACACCGAGTGTAAATGAAGCACGAATATTATTATTTATAATTGTTTTAACATAGCCATTAAAATAGTGTGTATAAATAAAATTAACCAACTTATTAAATATATTTAAATTTCATAATCTATAAATATTTATTGATAAATTATTACGAACTAAGAACTCAATTTTTAGTAAAGTCCTTTTATTCTTTAAAATATATTTTCTTCAAATATATTTTATCTTTGTGGGTGAATTTTTAATTAATTTTTTGAAATTTTAGAAATTTTATTAGATAAAATAATATAATTTTGTAAATAAACATATCAAAATTATCTTAGGGTGAAATTATGGTATTCTAGAAAATAATTTTTTTCTAGTGAAAAATGAAAAATATTGATTTTTAATGAAAACTAAAATTTTGTTTCAGGAATTTAAAAAGGTAAATTTTAAAAAAATGTTTTAAAATTAAATTTAGTTATATTGTATTTTTAATAATCCAAAAATATTCATTTGAATCAAATTATTGATGAATTTGGTAAAACATTTATACTTAAACATTCATTTTTATAAAAAACTAATTTTTTATTGCATTTTGCATTTTTATCTTAATTTATCTTCTGAAACATATATAAATTGAATCATAAAAATTGTATTCTATATTTAAAATCAGAAGGTTCATATTTGGTAAATGATTTAATTTTACTTTTTGATATTATGAATAGTAAGAGTGGTAAATATATTTCACCTTAGTAAGGGTAAAATTGGTAAAACATGATTAAAACCATGATATACAGTATTGAAATCAACCCAAAACTTGTATTTATTTAGTTTTATGGGATGCATATGACCATATACATCCAGAATTTGAATATATTTTATTATTTGGTACATTTTCCATTAATAATGATCTTTATATTATTTTTAAGTAATGAAAATTCAAAAATTTAACTCTCTTGACTTTCTATATCTAAAATTTTCACATAATGTTAAAAAGAGGATATGTTAGGTTTTGAATGTTTATTTATAATTTTTATTAATTTTTATTTATTTATTAACTTTTATTATTTATTAGTTATGTAATAATTACCCTAAATTTCAATTCAACACTAACGTAGTGCTTGTGCAAGCAGTTGAAAAATCTGGTAAATGATTTTAAGAGCTCAAAAAGTAATATTGTTGGAGTGATTTATAGTTCTATAAGAAATTTATTTATTAATAAAACATAATATGGATTTTTAAAATGTTTATATTCAAATTATTTTACATCTTGAGGTTATTAATGTAAAATTAAGTTAAAAGTGTCAAAATGACATTAATAGTATTTTATGAAAAAAAAATTTTATTAAATAATTTAAAAATTAAAAAAAATATTTTAATATAAATATAATGATTATAAATATTCTAAATTTTCATCCCATTTGCATTTATGAGACAATTATTACATTATAAGTAATATTAAAACCCTTTAATATTGAAAAAGTCATTACAGCTGTTAAGGTTAAAATTGGTTATTGAATGGGTAAAACCAATAAATAAGGTTAAAACCTCACCAAAAACTATATAAATTTCATTTTATAGTTATATTTCAAACATAGACTCATTTTATTTTAATTTATGTCTATTTTGAAGAATTATACTTCAAAAATTAAATAATTATAATTAAATATTTTTTATAATTCCAACGGTTTCCTTTCCCTCTAATATTAAAGGTCACCCCTTATCTCATTTCATTACACAACATTGAGATATTTAGATTGAAAAAAACAACAACCTTATTATATTATAAAATTCCAAATACATGAATTATTGGTTATTAACTTATTAAAATACCATTCCAAGGGTCCATAAGAATATATTTTAAAGATGTATCTTGAGGTAGAGAAAATCATATAACCTGACCCCTTTCAATTTATTTCTTCTTATACATACAAAAAATCTATGTTATTAATAATAAAATAATAAATTAAGTATCCTAAATATACTAAAATTTTTTTATTATTATGTAACTACCATAATATTCCCTCTTTTTCATTCATTGGGAAGTGAAAACATCGTCTATGCGTATGTGTAGACTACAACCTCGATATAGCGATACAATTCATTTTTCATTATTGTCAATCATGAATGGTAATTATTATGGGTTTTAGGTTCATATATAATATTTATAATATAATTATCATTTTTTTATTATAATATTGTATCCACCTTCTTACCTTCTAAACTATTGGAAAATGATTATGTCACATGTGTGTACATGTGGGCTAGCACCTCCAAGAAGTGTTGGGATTTGTTTCTCATTTTCCCTTCACATGGATGGTGACAAGGATATATTTATTAAATATATGTGACATTTTAATTATTATTAGAAGGTTAATTATTATTTACTATTCTTTCATTTCATCTGTTGAAAATTTAAAACAACATCTATGTGTACTGATGGCATACCAGCTCAATGAAAGGTGTAATTAATTTTAATATCTCTACCGTTTAAGGATTAATCTATATATATAATGAATATATATTATATTTTCATCATGATTATAATTCTGGATATTATGGAACCATGATCAATGTACAAGTACATGAACTAATAAACCAAAATTCTCATGAAAATGAAAGATTTAACACCCAAAAATAGTGATTTTAATAAGGAATCTTTAAAAAAATATGAGTTATAATGTTATAATATGATCATATATGATATAATAACTATTGAAATGATTCTAGTATAGAATTAAAATAAATTTAAATTAGATATATATGTGTTTATAGTTATTTTTAAGAAAGTTTAACCTAAGGTAATGTATATATGTTACAATCATATTATTTTATGAAATTGTTTATGATTAAGCATCCAATGATGAAATTTTATGACTTATCTCCCAATAATACCATTAATTTATTCACTTATTTTTATTTATAGATATTAAATTTATTTAATTTTTTCTTTTCATGACTAACAAAAGAGATCGAAGGAATGTCTTTTATAAAGAAAACAAGCTTAATTTCTCTCTTCCATCAAATATTCTTTTTCTTACATATCTATGTTATCAAAAAAAATAAAGAATATTTGTATATTATCATATTATTTTTAAAATAAACTTTTATTAATGAATTATTTTTTACCAAATGGTTTAAAAATAATCTTCTCATCATTTTTTTATTGTGGTAATGTTGACTTTTTAATAAAAATGTGAAAGGAATCATTACTTTAACATACATGGAAAGAATAGAATTTTCTTCTCTAATGATCATTAAATTATTTGAAGCTTCCATTACATTTTTAGAAGGTACTTTTCAATGAAAATTTTTTCTATAATATTTGGTAAATGTTTATATTATACATAATTGATTTAAAATTGAAAAGTTTATTATCCTCAAAAAATGATCCAGCTATCTTTTAAAGGAATTCTTCTTCTATGATAACATCCTTTTATGTAAACTATTCATTATGGGGGATACGATGCAATGATTCCATACTTATTATTCCTATATATGGTTTATTATTATTATATGATATTTATGAAACCTGTTAATTTTCCACCGGTTTAGTTATGATGAAATTTTGAACTGTTTATGAAAACTATTTACTTTCCAGGAGTTATGATATAATTATTTTTTATGATCTTAGGGAACATATATGAATGGATTAAGATTATTTTATGGGTGTGAATAGAATTATATATCCCTCAATTGTTTTCGGTAATGATGGATATTATGTGATAATAAGGTTTGGAATAGGGTGTGGATCTAGTTTAATATGTGTTTAAGGACCCCGACCCAAATATCCTAGAGTCGGTGGTTACTTTATTAAATTGCCACTAGAAATAAGAAATCATATCCCAAATGCCTGGATAGTTTATTAGGCTTGGTAAAATAGATAAAAAATATATTTTCACATTCCATATGAAAACATGAAATATATTAAATGATTTTATTTTATAACATCATTATTCCCTTTGACATATACATACATAACAATCATAATATACTCCCAAACAACCTATAGAAAATACACAAATGAAGGGGTGGTCTAAAATGCTATGTAGGGTTTATTTATAGTGTAAGACATATTGAGTAAATAATTAATAACCAATATGAAAAGGTAAATAACTTAAAACATCTTCCATTTAACAAGTATCATGAGGGAAAATAATAATATGATATGAACAAATGAAAATCACATAATTTCTTATAAATAATCACATAAGAATGAAAATATCCATGGATATCAAAACTATTCAATTTATCACATGTATATCTGTAAATAATTTTATAATTATGGAATTTATAATGTCGGACATCATAAACATACCATCAAAGCCTTTTGCCAACACATCTTACATAAATGGATATGGCCTTTTCTGAATAACCAAAATAGTTTCTCTCATGAGGCCTATTGATGCATTGAGGGTATATAATGGGCCTCTTCTATCACTAAATAAGTCTAATGAATTATTTATATGAATAAACAACACAATTTAATAAACATTTATTAATAATATAAAACTACCCATACAAGAATAACATGAATATGAAATTTCAATACTTTCCCCCAATAAAAATAATTATAAGTTGAATGAAAAAAGAATAAGGATAGCATTATTAAAATATATCCCCAGTGTAACATATGTAAAAAAATAGAGTTATTTTAATTGATGAATATAAATACCATAAAAGTTTTATTAAAACAATATTTAGGAAAAGACCTTTTTCATATTGATATTAACTTTTAAATACATAATGATTCCTTTCACATTTTCTGTAAGAAATCCAAAAGTACCTCATTTGGAAAATTTCAAGAAACATTCAACTAAAAAAAATTTAAAACATTAAAACATGGGTAAAAAATTCAATAATATGTAATTTTATGATATTATAAACATTATTTAAAACGTTTTTATGTAAAATATGGACATGAGAGAAAAATATCTCCAACTGATTGGAAAAAAATCAGTTTTCCATCAAAAAGTTATTTTAAAATCTTATATACTTAGAGAGAGGAAAATGAATGGAATACATGTAATTTTATGAATAATAAATATTAAAATATATTTGTTTATGAAAAGGATTTCAAATAATTCCTCCATTAGAGATCCAAACATAAACAATCCTAAATAATGATCTGATTTTGAAATAAACACTTACAATTTTGGTAACTTTTGTTCATGAACCACATGAAAGAAATAACATTAAATTACTTTTTAAATGTCTTTAAAATAAATTGAATAATAATATATAATATAAAATAGGTAGTATATACACCACATTAAATAATAAAGTTATGAATAAAATATATTTATCATAGAAAAAATGTGATATGATAAATCCTTTATAAAGATCGTATCATTGGAGTGAAAATTTAAGCATTGAAATGATTATATGTGACAAATATAAATCCTAAAAAATACAACATAATAAAATCAAAGGTATTTCTCACAGAATAATTTCATAACATAGTCAATGAAGAAGAAGTATTACCCAATGAATGGAAATTTATGTAAAACCCCCTTACCACTTGGTAACATTCATGTCAAATCCCCTTGGGTTAAATAATTTGAATTGACAATTAAAATTAAATTATGGTTGAAATATTCATGTTATAAAATTCAAATTGAAATTATATACACCATATTAAATAAATAAGGTTTCTAACATTAAAACATGCCTTAGTGAAGGGAAATTGAGATGAAATCCCTTACCTAAGGTTTGACTTATGACATATGTTCTTTATATTCATAAATAATAAAATTATGTTAATTATTTTCTTGATTACTAAAAAAAATTAATTTTTTTCCTTTTAATTATTTATTACCAAGTTATATTTTATTTATTAAATTAGTAAACTTCACATCGATCATTTTGATGATAATCTGTTCATATATCCAAAATAACATTGGTAGGTTCACTATGGTAAAAGTGGAAATTGTACCACCATCTCCATAATAATAATATTGAAATAATTATCATTTTTATGCATCAATTTTAATTTTAAAACCAACTATGAATTATTTTTATTAAAGATAAACTACACTACAATCATGGAGATAGTAAGTCATACGTACGCATTAGTAAAGTTTCCATTTGTTAACAATCATGACGGAAAGAACATAAGTATTATTTTATATTTATATCATTATCATTATATAATAAATAAAATATTATTTTCTTAAATTATCTTATATATATAATCAAAGTGATGTATTGATAGAAGACGAATCCCATCGCTTCATGGATGTGGAAGTCCTCATGTATGCACGAACTACATTATCATTTTTCAATTGGTAGAAACATATTAAATTATATGATATATTATTATTTTTAATTATGATAAATATTTAATTAATATAATAAATTTTCATTAAATCCATTATTATAACCATTCATGAGAAGTGTTGATGGAAAACAAACTACATCAGTTAGTTAGGCGGTGGTCTGTTACACACATGAACAACGACTTTGTTTTTCATTTGATGAAAGAGAAGATAGATATAGGGTATTACAATAACATAAAAACATATAATTATATATAAGATATTGGTTTTATTAAATCATCATTTTTGAATAATATTTTAAGAAGGTAGATGAAGAAATATCACTAAAACATTTGGTAAAAATCTATACGCCTTCTTCAGACAACCTCTTTTTCTTTACACCTTAAGCCCTATAGGGTTGATATAATGTCCAAAATAAGACCTATATAATGTATGAAGGGATAATGTTAATGTTTTTTAGCAGTTATTGGTCAAACCAAATTATTATATAAGTTTCAATAAATGAGGAGTGATTTGTTCCTTTTGTAATGAGGGGAGGGGCATTGATTGAATTTCTTAAAGTATTAAATTAATATAAATTAATTTTCATATAAAATTTTACCCAAATTCATATAATTAGAATATAATATTATTATGAGTATATATACTCTCATAAAACAAATTGTATAATATTTTTTTATGATTTCACCCTTGTATTTTTATTTTAACCACTCATCAACCCTTTTGACAGTTACCATGAAAACAAATTATTTTACTATTTAGGGATAAAGAATGTTATTATTACTAGAAAATTGAACCATAAATGGATCAGGGTTGATATTTTAAACCTTTTAACACTAATATTTCTGAATATATATCTCTTATAATTTTTAAATCATGTAATAAAATATTATGTATTTTAAAATATCATTAATGTTATTTTTTGAAAATATATGAAATTATTCAATAAAATATGTATCTAACTCATGTAAAATCATTCCAAAATTATTCAGATTAAATGATAAGGATTACATGTTCTTAATATAATCTCTTCATATGAGCCTCATCCATACTGGTGAGGACTCTTCAAGAGCGTCCTAGAGACCTGGGATCAAATCCAGGTGGGGGAGTATTTATGTGTTACTGTAGTAGTTTATAGTAAGTGTTGTAGAAACCAGAACTATGCACCCATTAGGTCATAGGGTCCTTTAAGGCCTTTGGTCCACCCAAGGCCTTTAGACAGGTAAGGCTTTCATGCCACCAAAAGTCCTTCAGGCCACCTTGAGGCCTTTTGTCCACATGAAATGCAGATGTAACTAGGCAGATAACGAAGGAACAAGGCTCCAGATGAGGATTTAGAGCATGTGCATTCACTAGACCAGAGCTAACCTGAAGAGGAAGAATGATAGGGTATGGAATTTCAATCGGGATAGGGCCTGTGAAACTCTGCACAGGATATCTAGCCGACCAACCTTATGAAGGTGGAGAGATGAGATCAAGATATATGATAGGGAGGCACAGTTCCATGTATTCTTTTGGGATGAATTCCTCTAAGGCCTTTGTTTCATGTAATGTGTTTCTAATACTACGGGCTTTGTAGGGGTTCCCCTTCAACCCATGAAATGGGGACTATCAAAAATAAATAAAAAATGAAGGCCTTCAGGCCATTTAGACCCAATAAATTTTATATAGGTTTAGATAACATTTAAACCTTATCTTTTGGGTTAACCCCTTGGTTAACAAATTTTAACATTAACAGTGGTAATAACTTCTTCAATATTAAAGGTTTAAGATTTTACTTATAATGTAGAAATATGATCAGAAATGGAAAGGAGATTCAATTTTAGACCATTTATCATCCTAATTGTCTTCTTTTGTGTTTTTAATAATTTTTAAATAATTTACTAAAATATACGTAACATAAATTATAATTTATGTAATTTTTAACAATATTCACAAAATTTGACTGTGAAAAAAAATTAGAGTAATATAATTTAAAATTAATCCTTTAACACATATATAATATGTTATTTTTTATATTAAAATTATTTGGTACACTTCAAATTACTCAAATCATTCCACTTTTAGTGTTTTTAAATTCATTTGCTTATTTTTTCTACTACTTTGAGTAGCATTGTGTTGATGATGCTTAAGAATTTAAGGTAATTATTCGATCAATAAATTTGAAAAATAAATTATCCTGATAAAAAAATTATTTATCTTTCAAATAAATATTTATAACTGAACATATTTTTTTCCAATCACAAAATAGAATAGATATTAAAAGTAAGGAAGTGCTATTTTTAACTTTATCATTTACTTAAATATTATATTGTTCACGATCAGATAAATAAGGCAAAAAATTACTATATTTTCATAAATTGGATGGAAACTTATATAATCTAGCTATCCAAACTGATAAAGGAATGTTTTAGTGTTATTTTTTAGTCTTTATCATTTTTATAAACCGTTATTACTTGATTTTGCCTAACCATGGGGACAATTATTTACATTTTTTATTATTAAAAATGACCAAAAATATAAGGGATGTGTTTACCGAATTTGAAAATTATTATAATAAATATTGAATCCTTTTTTCATGAATCAATTTTTATATATTATATAAATTAATTTATTATTAAAACACTAAATTCAATGAAAAATAAATACTTTTTTAGAAAAATTCCTTTTAACTTTAAATTTTCTTTTATGCGAGTTTAAAGAGTAAAATTTATTCCAATGAACTCAATTAGATTATTAATAATATAATAGAACTGATCTTGCATTTAAACTATTTTAAAATAAAATTGAACTTTATAAATACTTGAAAACAAAAAAAGTTTTCAATAAAAATAAGTATTTGTTATTATTCACTAGAAAATCAATCTTTTCCAAAAAAATCGCAAAACAATTCCCTAAAAATATATTTCATATGATAATTTTAAGAATGATATTATTTTTATTAAATAAATTTGTAAAATTTTTAGAAACTAATTATAATATTTTCTCTTAAAAAATAAATAAATTCAATTTTTGAAGAAAATCTGTTTTTGAATAATAAATTAAATAAGGTCAATAGTTAGATGGGTGATCTTATGTGTCCCATGGATATCTGAAACAATGTGTCATTTACACCTCACCCTTTTCAAAATCTCTAAACTATTAACCATTATTTGATCGTCTCCTCCAATAAGGTGATGTCGTGGTCATTATGGCATGGCATTACCTATCCATCTCCCTCACTAGGGTTCATTGTCTCAGGAGCCTCATCATGTGGGCTTCCTCTTTCACCTAGGTGATTTCTAATATCAGATCCCACCTATAAAGATATTCCCCTTAATCTACATTCCTCCTAGTGGAATCTTCCTCTTCATACTATGGTTGTTCTTTTTTTAATTGCTTCATTCTACCATAGAGGAGGGGGATCTAGAGCTATGAAATCTCGCCTATTCCATTAATTATGCTTCAGATTGTATGGAATGGACCCTTGAAGTGAAATTGTAGGTAGAAAAACTACTTATTTATATCTTCCATAATTTCATCCGCCTAGGGGTTTTAGAGGTTCCTGCTATGGTTTCAATCCTAAATCACAAGGATTTAAACATCATGCTCACCTCCCATAATGACTTCATTATATATTTCTCTTGGAGTGATAAATCTATTGGTCGGTGGAAATATCATCTATTATATTCATCAATATTGGTCCACAATGGGTGGTACTCCCCTCATGTAGTGATTTGGATAGGCCTCCTAGGCCTTCCCCTTCCCTTTCAAAACATCACCTTCTAGAGTGGATTTGGAAACTCCTTGGGGGTTTTCCTCTATGTATAAAAACCAACCCTTTTCTTATAGGAAACCTTGTTTTATCATATTTTGTGGATTTAGATTAGGAATAGACTCCCATAGTGCGTATTCTTCTGTAGGTGGAGGATTTTAGTGACTATAATTAGGAACTCTTCTATAATTCACCATGTATTTTTTGTGCCTTATGACATCTAGGGCCATAAAACATTGTCTTGAATATGGATCCATCATTCTGGTGTAATATCACCTCAAAAAAATTGTATGATCTCATCAATCGGCCATCTCGGATATGGTTGTGACCTTGTATCCTATAAATGTGGGATTACCATACCCAAAACACATCTATCTCTTGATGTTTGTTTAGGATACGAGGTTTCATCCTTAGATATTCCTTCTAAAGATACTAATTCACGTGTCAAACCCTACCCCAACTAATGCCTCAAAATGAAAGGAGAGCCATTACTTGGATTTGGTTCCCTATAGGCTGAAGCCAGCTATTGTTTACCTAGATACAAGGTTTGTGGTTAGGTATTTAGTTTGAGGGTGTTTTCACAATCAAGGGAAATTCATCACCCCAAGATTGTACACACAATGTTCTCCCCATACTTGGGATCTTAGCTCTTTCTTTGGCTAACAAGTCTTCCCTTGAAACCCCTAAAGTGTATTATCACATGATGATAATTCTATATCTCTGAAGTTATCTTGCATGACATCTTTACATGAGAAGTAAAACCTAAATCCGTTATATCTAAATGCCAATAGTTTATTATTTCATATCCAAGGTGATTTTATCTATTCAAACCCTCCCTCAGTACCTCTATAATATTAGTATTTCATTGTCCAATTTAAGATCAAATCGAATTCTCTGTCTAGTGGTATGTGTACTTGTTATTATTCCAAAAGTACATCTATGAACTCTATGCTTTGAGTTAAGGTATTTACTATGATAGGGTATAGATACATGAACCTATTTTTCTGATGATCATATTTCTCCTATGGAACACCCAAATCCTAGGTTACATGGTTAGAACCAATTTTATCTTCAACTTGATTTCAATCCATAACTCTTCCTTAGTAGGTATTTTTGAACCAAAGTAGTATCCCTAGAAAATAGAAACGTTTTCTCATTGAATAAAATGAAAATATTTTAAGCACACTAACCCACAAAATAGTATATATAGATCTCATATAAATGAAATATCATAGTGCAACTAGTTATAGATTTAGATCACTTCATCTCTATGAAGATTGGTTGCAAGGCTCATAGTATATTCTTTACCTTCCTATATATCAAATCCGATGTTGATTCATGATAGTCCATGTGGAATAAAATAAGGGTATCCACCTAGGTGACTTAACATGGATAATTATATGGGATTTTAACATTTTCATGGACAGCACATTGAATAAGGGATTCCGTGCTCACTCTAAGAAGGCTATATAGGACGTCATGTTCTTAGCATCCTGCATCAATCTCTTGGAATTGGGATATGAAGGTGATAATTTTACATAGTGTTGTAACCATGATAGGAGAAACCATATTCGATTATTACTTGACCAGTTTTTAGTGAATAGTATCACCATCTCTTCATACTTAGATACCAAGGAAACCCATATGACATGATCCATTTCTAACCATTCTCTGATTTTTGTTGATCTGTCTACTTTGTTGATAATGGTATACTTTTTATTTTTTCTCACCATTAGACATTAGCTTAGGGTTATCATCATATGGTGTGAGAATCATGGAATATCCCAATGTAGGTTAGATTTTGGATTGAACTTGACAACAATCTCATGTGGCTCAAAAGTGGTCTTAAATCCTAGATCAACACAAAAAACCCCACCCCCCCCCCCCCCAATTTTAACGATTTAGACTCTATTAATTTGGATTTCTAGAGTATGGATTCCATGTTATAGAGTCAATGGAATGATTCCGCCTTCAATTATCTTTCCCTCAAGAATAATTTTATGGATAATCTAATCCTATAGAATGAACAATAGTTTCAAGAGAAATCCCTGATTAAATATTTTAGGTACAGTGACCTAAATGCTGTGTTTTTCCAATATTGGGTTAAATAAATCATATGACACATCATTACAAATATTTTATTATATAATGGAACCTTTACTAATTATTGTGATGTCGCCAGTGGTATGACGGAAAATTACTTTAAGCCCTTCTTGGAGGCCAAGAACGTTTCCTGTACAGACGCTATCATAGGGGTAGTTTCAAGTTATTTTATGCAATAACCTGCTGGTGTCTTCCCCTAAAAATGTGTTTTTTGAGGAAGTATCAGCAAATTTGGAGATCTATGATGTAATCCATGACATTAAAATAAATATCTCTTCAATTCTAGATAGTTTCCCAATATCGTTTTGGGTGGATGCATTGGACCTGGTCAAGAGATACTTAGTGTAAGTAGTGTAGGAATTCTTCTATTTTGGAAATATTCTATTAGTGAAGAGTTCCACATCTCTTGTGTTTCTTTATAAGGTAAAATATCCATCATCATTGAATCATTATTGTTCAATCACTATTTTCAATTTCTCTTACAAGTTTTTGGCCAACATCATCAACCAATGGTTATCTATGTGTCTACCTTGTTGGGTTTTTGATGAACAACATGGGTTTGTCAAGGGAAGATCGATCCTCTGTTCCACTGGCTTAGACCAAGAGATTATAAGTGATTTCACTGTAAATGTTGTTAGATAAAATGTTTTTATAAAGTTATATATGGATTAATCATGTGGTAGACTCAAATGGAACTTCATCCTTATGGTTCTCACTTTCTTGGTCTTTTCCCTTTGGTCCTCATATCATTTATAAAAGTGTATTAGTTCCTCATGGATATTCATCTCCTTCATGAGGAGGAATTATATCTTATTCAAAAAAATTGTGAGGGATCAAGTAAGTTGATCTATAATCCCCCAACCTATTTTCTCAAATAAGAGACTCTTAATCATTCAATTATCAGAAACCTCTTATATGGTAGCATTATCTTCTATTGGTGTAGGTATCACCAATGTGTAACTTCACATATCATGTATGATGGTTACATGATAATTTTTCATAGTAGAAGAAAGAGTTATACTTATGGAATAAATAAAATACTGGATGAATATTTTCCCTAGAGTGGGAAATTAGTTATTCAAGATAAATTCAAATTATACCTATAGAACCGATGAACAGATAAGAGGTCAGTATCCTAGAAATAAATCTTGGTATTCACAAGAATTACTTCCTAATGGACTACCTGGGGGCCCCGATATCCCTGAGAAGGATTCATATTCACCACTCTAATAAGTTGGTTGATTGAATAACTAGGTGCATCAGTAATTGTAATAATTACTTTCTATCCTTTGACACCAACATTGCTTTGTAAAATAGTGTTCTTACCTTCATTCATATGTATTTAAAATCGACTGGTAATGTTTAAAATTTTTTGATCACTAGCCTTGAGAAAAATATAGCTTCTTTCAATTAGGATACCCACATATATGGGACACACCATTGGGTGTCATGGGAAATAATGGAGGAAATAAACAAGAATGTTAGTATCAATTTCATGATAATATCTGGTGAGATGCATAGTTTTAATTCAAAGATAGCATGCGAAGTTCTAGAAGGTAGGATTTTGTGAGGCAGGCTCATTGTGAAGAAGTATGTGAATAATATGGAGTCTCTAAAAAGGATATAGTTATCTTAGTGGATATCAAAATACACATCTTTCGGATCATCGTCTGAAATGACATCAACTTCTGGCTTGATAACTGGGTTGGATCTACTCTAGGATTCCATGTATTCCTTACATGAGACAAGATGTTTTAGAAATTCAAAGAGTACCTAAGATTCTCCCAATCTGTCATTGATGAGGATAATCTTGAGTTCATTTATCTCATTGAACTGACCTCTAACCCTACTATATGTGTTTTATTAGGTTCTATATTGGGAGAATCATCTAGAAAGGAATATCCTTGATTGGTGCTTACTAATATTGATATGAATAGCTGTGGGGATTTTCTTTGGTGTGAGAATATACCTACAAAACATATCTCCCATATATTATTCATTTTAATCAATGATCTTCCCACTAATTTGTATATCAAGCGTATAGGCATCATCCTTGTATCTTGGTGTTTTTTTTATCAAAAAACCCAGGAAGAATACTTTATCAACTTGTTCTTTGAAGATGACAATGAATGTGGAGTATAGAATTCCTTAATAGATTTCACTAGTATTCACACATTGGTGTCTTTGGGAGGCTCATTAAATGATATATGGTTTCATGGTGCATAGAAAAACTACATCAAGAAGAAGGGGAGAGTGATTATTCTTATGGAGGGATGCTGGTGTATTTGGTTGGAAAGGAAAAAAAATCAGCATAAGGAATCTTCTAATAGATATTGGATCTTATTTTTATAACCAATAGTTTTCTAATCAACATATCTTGTATAGCTAATAACTAGTCTGATGCCCCTCCCTAAGAACCCTCATATACATGAGATCCCCTCTCACTACCTCCCTTAGTTCCCCTCAAGGCCTATTGATTAGTTGGAGTCCTCATAGTTCAAGGCTTCATATTAACACTAATGGATCTTTTAGAATTGGTATAATGTGGGGAGTTTGCATCATTTATAATACTAGTGGATCTATTATACTTATATTCATTATTTTCTTTGGGAATGAATATTCTCCCTAGGATGAAGAAAAGGTAACACCTATAGGTCTTATTCTTTGTTGAAGTTGTAACATTAACCTCTATATGATTGAAACTGACTCTAAAACCATTCACAGTAAATTATGCAGCCACAATCCAATCACATTGACTTTCTTCGATTTAATTCCTAATTCCATAAGACTCATCAAAAACCACATAGACATTCATCACATTTACCATAAAGGAAATAATGTTGTAGACTTACTTGCATCCAAGACCACTCATGACGTGTTGGTCATATTTTTCTACATCTTGGGATCTCTCCCCATATAATATATGGACATAGTCCAAGGGGATTCCCTAAGGCTTTATCATTATAGTCCCCTTTATCTTTTTTACTATGTACGCATCTCTTTCCCTTTTTCTAAAATTTTAATAATAAAGAGTATGGTGAAGAAAAAAATGAATTTTCTAAAAATTGAGTGTGTATATCGAAATCATTAATCAATAAATTATTATTGAGTGGGAAGTTCATATATTTTTTATAATGCATTTTGTCTTATCCATACCCATAAATTCAATGGATAGGTTATATCTGTGAAATATTATTTGTAATATTTTGTGGTATGTTTATGCTCGTTGTTATATATCGTATACACTATCAAAAATATTGTTATTTTTCTTGTAATGCATGTTTTTTGCATTCATTTTGCACAAAACAAGCCTTCTTAGTCCACCATAAAAATAAGGATCATTTGAAAATCTCAAAAAATGCCAATGGAAAATCACCCAAAACATGGGATCTAAAGAAAAACCTATACCCAGATGTTGAAAATACACACAAAAAAATCACACACGTTCACCTTCCCTTCCTGTACCTAAGATAGGAAACAGTTTTCATGGCAAAGATAGTCAGGGCGGCCACTGTTACTTCTGGAAACTGAATTTCCAAGATCCCTCTTCTCTTGTCTTCTCCACCTCTAAAACCTTCTGGTCCTTCAACTGGATTCATCACCTTCTCCTCCAATTCACTGATCAATCTCTGGGATTTATCCAGTTCCTCCCTTAAATTACTCAGCAATGACTCGAGCACTGCTACTTTATCATCCTCTATCTTTGTATCTTCTTCTCCCTCATTCCTCAATCTGATTTCAGTGTTCTTAACCATGGATATATTTTCCATCTCCATCTCATTCCTTTCAACCTCAGATTCCATTTCCCTAATCAATTTCTTCCGCTCACTAATCTTGACCTCCATCCCCTGGGTAGGGGTATTCACCTCCTCTTCAACCTAGGCCCTATTTCTTCTCTTGTTTTCCACATGAAATTCCAATGCCTTCAACTCAAATTTTAATTCTTCCATCTCCCTAAGGAATCCATCCCTCTTCTTTATGAATTTCTCCCAGACCTACACCAGCTCATCCAGGAGACCCTTCAAGTTCAAAAACATGGAATTTTTTTTTTCTACATTTCTCCTCGATGCGGTTAAATAGAACTGCAACCCTTCCAGTTCGATGGCTCTACTAGCGGTCACCTCAGCGGATCTCACATTCAACCCTAATTTCTCAGACTTATGTTTTTTTAATTTTCTATTCTCTCATGCATCTCCACTTTATCATTTTGATTCTCTTCAAGATTTGTCATCAGACTATCCATTGGCTCTCAGATTATTATTTTCTCAATTTCTAATCCTACATTATCACAATTCAAATCATTATTTTTTCTATCATACCATGAAAATCAGAATCAACTCTAATAATACTAATCGTAAGAGAACAAATGGTCATGAGAAAGTTAATGACCACATAAACATAAATCAATAAGTTGTTAAAAGACAATAGATTCATTAGGAATGAATATAATTAGATAGAAATATTGTTTCAATAACCTTTTACTAGAGGTTAGGAATACATTTACCATATATACTAAACACATAAGGAAATATACTTACATGACGTAATCCATTAATTAATTTCCACTAAAACATCATCTTTTTCTCAAAATGATGAGTATTCTAGATGAACATTTCATTTTTGAATAACTAAAAATAACTTATCATGGGGCACATATTCCCAAAAAGTATAAAAATATATTTCTCTTATCTTTTAATCAAATTCAAAAATTTTATCACAAGCTTTGATAATTATCAAAATGAATAAACCATCATATAAAGTAACAATATATTAATCTAAAAAATTCATTAGTAATACCCAAAGTTCTAACAAAACCATTCCATAAAAAACTATCCTAAAAATTCACCAAATTATTCTTGACTAATATTGACACCCAAAGATTGGAATTATTTTTCAACATTTTTTTCCAAGATAAATTTTACATTTATCTCTAAATAACATTAATCATTATAAAAGTCTCATACCAAAAATGAATATTTCATAATTATATAATCTACAAGATATTTTAATCATTTCAATAATTAACCTAAATTACCATACAGGAAAAATAAAATCCGATATACTTACAAAATATAATTCAACTTCTAGTCCTCTGGTGAAAATTTTTCTTAACCAAAAGTATTTCCTTGTATCATAAAATGTTCCCAAAATTCTTCCAAAAAAATATTTATCACTTAGTCACTGAATAAATTTTTGGTCCAATGGTTATCTATACAATAAAATATATGTTCCAAAATAGTAATAACCCATAATTACCTCAATATAAAATATAATATAAACCATAAATGTTATAATTACAATTAAATTTATTCCCACAAAATACAAAAATATATTTTTAAATAAAAACATACTAAATCCAAGGGTTTTATTACAATAAATTTCTCCCAATAAATTCATAATAATATTGAAATCGCATCACTTAAAACATCAGAATTGGTACCTATTCATTTAGATATAGAGTCAAATATTAATTATCCTAAAATTAAATGATATGGTTATGTTTCGTAATATATATTTTCTTAAATCTTGTTCCCAAGGTTTATATTAAACTTTTAATAATACCAACTATTAATACGGAAACCCTAGTAGCATGGAGTCATTGGTTACTTCATTATATTGGAACTAGATATAGTAAATCAAATTCCAAAGGACCTAATAATTTAGTAATGTTGTTAAACACACAGACTTAATTTTCACATTACATTTAAAAACAAAAAATACAGCATAGTATATTATTTAAGAAAATAATTATTCCGTATAAAATATCCTTTCATAAAAATACAAAATATAATTCCTATCATCTAGGTAAAAAGAAACATAAGAAATGGGAGAGATCAATATCATAGTAAGAGTTATGTTATCGTAAAATCAATCAGGAATAATTATGGAAAACCCAATGTAGCAAAGAAAATAACTAAAAACACATGTCATTTAATCAATAACTTGAGCATAGAGAATAATATGACTGAAATAAATGATGTTAAAATAATTTCATATAAATAATCACTGGATCTTCAAAAATATCCATTGATATCATAATTATTCAAATAATCAAATTAATATCAATAACTAATTTAATAATGAGGTAGTTCATGATTTCAGACATCATAAACATACTTTCAAGTCCTCATACCAAGACATATTACATATATGTGTAAGGAATAATCTAAAAACCCAAACTTGTTTGTCTTATTAGAAAAACTGAGAAATTATGGGGATATAATGGGCTCAACCCATTACTTAATAAGTCCAATTCATTCCTCATATGAATAAAAAATATAAATTAATCAACATGCCATAATAAAACAAAATTATTTATATAATAAGAACTAGTTTATAAAATGTCAATCATTTCCATAATCAAACTGATCATAAACCATCCAGATAAAGAATGAAGATGGTGTTAATACAAAATATTAACAGTGTAGCATAATAAAAATTATGGGTTTTGATCATTTATGAATAGAAATACTGTAAAATAACATTAAAACATTCCAGAGGAAAATACATGTTTTACTTAAAAATTACTTTTAAAAACTAATGTTTTTAAGAATATTAAGAAAAATGTTCTTTAAAAAATTCGTGGAAAATTTTAAAGTAATCACCAAATCATTGATCTGTCATGATTTTGGGAAATTTTTTTCATTTTGAGTACATTAAAACAAATATTCCTTCCATTATTTTGTAAAATTTTGAAAAAGTACCTCATTGGGAAAATGACAAGAAGATTCAATTTTAAGAATTTTTTAAAAATCCAAACATGGGTAAATTTGTATTTAATAAATAATTTGATATTATTAAGAACATTATTTAAAACAATTTTAAATAAAATATAGACATTCAATAACAAGATACTCGAGAGAGTTAAAAAAATTCAATATTCCAAAAACATTATGTATGTATCTTGAGTACGTATAGAGAATAAAATTAAAGGAATATATTAAATTTATAGAAAAAAAAGTGTATAATATATTTTTTTATGGTATAATGATCAAATAATTCATCCAATGTAGACTTAAACATAAAAAACCCTAAATTATGGTAATATTGTGAAATAAACCCTGACTACTTTGGAAACTTTTGAATCATAACCCACATGAACGAAACAATGTTAAATGAATTGTTAAATATCATTAATATAAATCTAATCATGATATATCATATAAAATGGGTACTATATACTGTATTTTAAAAAATCAAGTGGTCAATAAGGCATATGTCTCCTGGGAACAAAAGTGAGATGATAAATCCATTGCATAGATCATATCATTGAAGTAATAATTTAATCAATGAGGTGATTATATGTAAAATATTTAAATCCACAAAAATTAGGTTTAAATTCACCATAATATGGTCAATAATAGTTTTACACATAATCATGTAAGAATATTGTTGATGAAGTATAAGTGTAAACCAATAATGGAAAATTGGGTTAAGAAACCCCTTACCACATGGTAATTTTCAAGTCAAATCCCCTCGGATAAAATAATTTGAATTGAAACCTAGAATAAAATTAATTATGAAGGATTCATGACATATCATATATTGTGGTAGTATATACAACATAAAAAATAAATTTGGTGTATAACATGAAAATAGTCTTCGATGGATAGAAATTAAGAAGAAATCGCATACCTTATGTCTGAATCATCATGGGTTTTTTTATCTTCTGAAATAACAAACATATATTATTTACTTAAATTTTTAATAACTTTATCATGTAATAATTACTTTTATTTTATTTATTACCATGTTGTGTTTATTTACTTAATCAATTAAGTTCATGTTGAATGTTTTGATGATATTTGGTTTATATGTCTAAAATGACTTTTATAGGTTGATTGTGGTAATATAGGTCATCGTACCATAATATGTAGAATAATTATCATTAAATAATTATTATTTTTTATAAATAAATTAAACATTTAAAACTAACCATGATATATAGTTATGAAAAATGAATTATATTGCAATCATAGAGATCGTAAGCCATGTGTAGGCATAAGTAACATTTCCATTTTTCAACGATCTAGATGGAAAGATTATAAGGGTTATTGTAAATTTATTGAATGATAATTATATCATAAATACCATATTAATTCATTAAATAATCTTATATATATCATCCATGTGAGGTTGGGGTGGAAGAAGAATCACATCGCTTCAGGGTTGTGGTAGTCCACATGGACACACAACATCATTATCATCTCTAAATGAGAGGGTATGCCAACCTCCATTGGTACCAAGCACTGTGTAGATTTTTGTGGGGAAATGATGGTTGATCCGTAATGCAAGGTGGGGAGCCAGGCGATCAATGATGCATAAGCTGGGTAGGGGCAGTTCTAGTGGGCTGGGCCTTCGGGTCATGTAATTTTCATGGTATGCCTCTAGGCCTTCGGGTCATGTATTAGTCATGGTATGCCTCTAATCCTTCAGGTCATGTATTGCAAGTCATGTCGGGCCTTGCGCCTTGGGCCTACGGGTCATGTACGGGTTCCCCATCAACCCTTAAAAGGGGAATTATCCATAAAAAAAAGAATGCATTAGGGTCATTCGGACTAAGACTTTAGATGATATATTATATTTTAATAATGATAAATATGTCATTAATATCATATATTATCATAAAATCCATCATTATTGTAAGAACCTGGATCTTCATTTCAGGTACGCCTTTCCTTTTTATGGAGTTTTTAAGAAAAATGAAGTTTCTGGAATATTTTGAAGTACACGCCATGTACTTTCTGAGTACACACCGTGTACTCTTTTCCCACTCGAAGTCATGTGCTGGCCGTGTTCGGGCCACACACATAGTGTGTAGGGGTGACGTGGAGGCCGATTTTGGTGGAGTACGGAAATACCTAGTACACGCCATGTACTCTAAAAGTACACGTCGTGTACTTTTTTTTCATTAAATGGACCGGGGTCATGCCTAATCGAGGAAAACATCTTCTTCTCCAGCTTCTTCATCTGAGAGTGACCCATACGTCCACGGATCTTCTCAGATCCACCGTTCCTCCATCTGTTCTCCAATTCAAGCTCTGTCGATTGCGATGGAAGCGCAGTGGTGAGTTCTTCCTTCTGCTTGAGCCTTGTTTTGCAATTCTTCCTTCTTCTCAAGTTATCTAAGGTTGAAGGTTTTGGGTGTTTTCTCATATCTACGACGTTCTAGGGAGAATCAGTTGTTGTGGTTCAAGTATATTGATCCCCTGACATCAAGGTAGGTGGTTTGTGCCTTTTTGTAGAAAGTAGAGAGTTTTTTGTGAAAATTCCACCAATACCCTTGAACGGGGTATTGTGTGTTCATGTTTTTCCCTTTTTGTGTTGCCTTCTTTGCTTGATTGCTAGAGTAGATGTTTTTCTAGTGAGTATGGTAGTTCTTACTATACTCTAGATGTTTTCTATGCTTCTTCTTCATGTTTGTCATTTTTCTAGTTTCCATACCTAGTTATAGGATAGTAGAACTGTTGCTTTGTTATGCTGTTGATCCTTGGATTGATAGCCAAGTAGTTCTTCAGGTTTCCTTGGATGATGCACACGTGCTGATCATGTTTATTTCACACAGGACTGTGAGAACCTAGTGTAGTAGACCATAGGGAGAATAGACGTAAGGGCTTCTCCAGAGTGTCTTTTAATACGATGTGAAACCACAGTGGGAATTGACGATGAGTGCTTCCTCAAAGAGTCTATAGTTCCTTGACGTGGGCCACAGGGGGAATGAGATGTTGAGTGCTTCCCCAGTGATCCTTTAGCACGATACAATACTATAGGGGGAATTGGTGGTGAGTGCTTCCTCAGAGAGTCTAATCTTAGCTGAACCAGAGGGGTCAGACTGTGTGTGCCTCCTAGAGGGTTCCTAGTACTTGTAGTTTGAACCATAGGGGTTAGGCTGTGAGAAATACCCAGAGGGTTACCTATTTTCTACTTGTTGTTGGTTTTTTACTTGATTACTTTCTATGCTAGAACTGTGGATTGTATCTGTTGTGTGCTTTTCTGTTTACTATTTCTTTCACTTTTACTTGCCCTGTATTCATTGACGATCAGGCACAGATCTTTGGGTGATTTCCTACTGGGATTGTATCTCACATCCTGTTTGGGCCATGCTTTTGGGCCCATGAAGACTATGTTGTTGCAGGTATAGATAAGGGGATGTGCCCTTCTACCTCAGGTGTTTGACTTACACTGTGGCTGTAGAGCATGGGACCGAGCCGAGGCTTGCGATGCTCAAGAGTTTCTCACCTGTTTTTCTTTTACTGTTGTTTTAGTACTTTCGTTTAGTTGTATTTTATCACGTTGGTTTGTTTACTGCTTTCCATATACATATGTACCATGTTGCATCATTATTATTTTGTACATTGCTTCTGTTGTTCAGTTCAGTTGTTGTATGTTTTTTATTGTTTCCTCTATTGTGTCTGATTGTTCTTTCGCTGTATACTTTACCGAATGAGGGCATAGTTTCCCCACCGACTCACCAAGGCCCTCGCGGCTAGTCGGTAGCCTCTCATGTTTGGTGAAATGTGCTTGAGGTCATCTGGCGAA
The DNA here is from genome assembly GCA_963277665.1 of Viscum album. Lineage (NCBI taxonomy): Eukaryota > Viridiplantae > Streptophyta > Magnoliopsida > Santalales > Viscaceae > Viscum > Viscum album. The sequence continues at coordinate 1,095,175,325 of OY728159.1, read as the reverse complement.
CTTGGTACGGGGCCCCAGTGGAGGGGCTCCAGATTCAGGTCATTACAAAGTGGTATCAGAGGGGGGTTTTTTATCTTGCCTTACTGTTTGGAGACATTAGCTAGGGATAGGATGGATTCGGTACTTGGTATTAATTTTTGCTTGGGAGTAGCTAACTTGCGTATAGGTAAAAGCCATACTACCTCGTTAATTGTAGTTTTTTGGTTTTGAGATTTTACGGTTGATATGATTTCACCTAGAGTGATTCACATACTTTGTGTTGTTATTTTCTTAATGATTGCAGTTCTATTTCTGTCGTAACCTGATGAGATGAGGGTATGCCTTATCATGCATCATATAGGCACTTGTATAATAACATTCCATGAATTCTTGTGATGCCATCTAGGGTGAATTAGATATTTCATGCTTGTTTGATAGACTTTGTGTAGGTCATGCATGTTGTTGTGATAAATGCTTGATAGAATCTCTAATGCCTTGTTAAAGGATTTTTTATTTCCTACTTTGCTTAAATGAATGCCAAATTTTGATTCTTGAGGTGTTATGGGACCTCTCGAATTAGAAATTGGTGGATCATGATCATGTTTTCTCATGTCTATGACTATAGAATATGCCAATAATTGATTCGCAGGGAGTATGGACCCTCACGGATTGGAATTTGGCACCTCTTTTCCTTGTTTTCAGTGTTTCTGGGCTTCTGTGCAGTTTCTGAGCTACTGCCCAGAAAAATCCAGAATACACGGCATGTACTTTTTGAATAAACACCATGTAGTTTTCAGGTCATGTCACTGACCGTGTGAGCAAAAACACGGTGTCGTGAGAATAACTCAGGAAAACATCATGCCTAGTTGGTACACGTCGTGTAGTTCGGATCGGTGTACCTGGACATGTCACTAACAACACATGTCAGGGAAGCTTGAGTAGAACATGTTGTGTTATAAAGGAACCCTCCGTGTAGTGCTATCTAGGTACCCGGCCGTGTCACGAACAACATGGGTCAAGGTCACCTTCTCTTAGACAGGCCATGTGTTTTTGGCACATGTCGTGTAGTCTTGTTCAGGTACCTGGCTGTGTCACGGACAACACGGGATGGTGTCACCTTCACCTATACATTTTTGTGTGTGTTTGGAACACATCGTGTATGTTTCATTCGTGTAGATGGCCGTGTGTTTAATAACATGGGCTGCCGAAGCCATGTCTAGTACAAAACGTGTGTGTTCAGAACATGGCATGTAGTCTTGGGTTAAGTTAGACCGTGTGGGATAGCCGTGTAAGGAGACTCGGGCAAGGGAATAGTTTCCAAGTATAGGTTGTGTGTTGGATCAACACGTTGTGTAGTTTGAGGTGTTACACGACCTGTAGGGCAGGGGTACACGCCCATGTCAGTGGCTTAAGAAGACACACCGTGTAGTTTTTATACACGTCATGTAGTCGTGTTTTGTAAACTTGTGTGTTTTTCTTCCCCTGTTCCCATTTAGTACTCTAGTGTTCTCTGTCCTTGTTTTTTTGGTCTAAGGTGTGATTTTGATCTTTCTAAGCTATGCCTCTGATATTTCCTTCGGTTGTACACCTGTCATCAGGCAGTGATCAGATGCTAGATATGGCTGATCTGGGACATCCTGTCGATCCTCTAGTCGGGCCAGCCTTCACACCGGCTATCATACTAATTGCAGGCACTGATGCACGGTTCAAGGAAGGTTTTCTGAGGATGATCCAGACCCTTCAAGGAGTACCGCCTCCTGCCATGACTATGGCAGACTTGACGTGGGTTTTCCATCATCAGCATCATCCTACTTTCTCAGGGGAAGGAGGACCTCGGGCTGCAGAGTCATGGATGGAAGCCATGTTGACCATCTTTGAGCATCTGGAGATGCCTCCAGAGAGGCGGGTCAAGATCACCACCTACATGCTCTAAGACTCCGCCAAGAGGTGGTGGGACATGATCTCATAGGTGGGTCACCAGCAGGTTATGGCTTGGGAGGAGTTCTAGTGTGTGTTCTACAAGTACTTCTACCCGAAGACCATGAGGGTCGACCGATCCTGGGAGTTCATGAGCTTAGAGAAGGGTGCTCTTTATTTCATTGATTATTTTTCTCGTTTCACCAAGATGCAGCGTTTCACACCCCTCTGGATGGTATTGGGGTGTTCTTAGAAAGTAAGTTCAAGGATGGTCTCAGGTGGGAGATCCGCTCGCAGGTGAACATCTTCCAGTTGACTTTCATCACATCCATTATCAATCAGGCACTGATTGCGGAGTGCAATCTGAGAGACTCCAGAGCTGCGAGCCAGGGAGGTTCTACTTCAAGAGCTAGTTTTCCTCTAGATGACAGCACGAAGCGTTGTAGGGAGTCTACGCGTGGTGATCCGAGGAAGCAAGATGCATCATCAGGCAGCCAGGTGGTATGCTACCAATGTGGTCAGTCAGGGAACACGAGGCCGTAGTGCCAGAGAGACCCCGTGGAGTGTAGATATTGTGGCAAGATGGGTCACCTTCAGCATTTTTGCCAGGTTTTCTCACCAGCAGCTGGTGACCGAGGTTCTTCCATGACTCCTCAATCAGGAGCAGTACCACTAGTCTCTCACCAGTCAGGGAACTGGAGTTCAGCCGGCATCTCAGGCTAAGGTGGATGCTTAGGTCGTGGCGATCAGTCACCATTCCCTCAGCACCAGCAAGGTGGAACAACTCAAAGTGGTCATCCAAGGGCGTAGGGTAGTGGTGCAGGCCAGTCATTCACCATGGAGTAGACCTATCAGGAGTAGGATCCCGGCACTTCTACAGTTCGAGGTACGATTTTAGTAGCCTTAGTTTTATCTTCAGCTCTTTTCGATACTGGTGTTATGCATAGCTTTATCTCTGTTTCTGTCATGCAGAGCATTGGACTATGTATCTTTTCTTCTGCCGACCCGTTGACACTAGACACACCTTTGGGGACAAGGACATCTAGTGTACGTCAGTGTTGAAAGTGCCCTCTCGAGGTTGCAGGGTATCATTTCTTATGGGATCTCTATTTCCTAGAGATGACAGGCTATGATGTCATCCTCAGGATAGACTAGTTGGTTCCCTTCCAGGCAGTCGTTGACTGTTATCGCCACATAGTGAGTTTCATTTCACCGGAGGGTGAATCTTTTCTTTATATAGGTGAATGGGATGTTCAGGTGAGTCGATCAGGACTCGAGCATCATGGTCTAGGAAGGGTGATGACCCATATTGATAGTCTTTATCTAGATGATCAGGGGACTTTGCAGTTGGACTTTCCTCCAGTGCTGGATCGTTTTAGGGATGTCTTTATAGAGGACTTTTCAGGTTTTCCTTCAAAGCGTGAGGTAGACTTTTCTACTGAGCTCATTCTAGGAGCAGCACCAGTGTCAATTCCTCCTTATAGGATGGCTACACCTGAGTTGCAGGAGCTCAAGAAGATGTTGGAGGAGTTACAGGAAAACAGTTTCATCCAACCCAGTACTTCTCCTTGGGGTTCTCTTGTCCTGTTTGTGAAGAAGACAGATGGTACCCTTCGGCTTTGTGTGGATTATCGGAAGCTGAACCAGTTGATGGTCAAGAACCGATATCCCTTGCTGAGGATCGATGACCTCTTTGATCAGCTTCAAGGATCCCGGGTGTTCTCGAAGATTGACTTGAGGTCTGGTTATCATCAGTTGCGCGTTATACCATCAGATATACCTTTGACAGCATTCAAGAGTAGGTATGGTCTATACAAGTATAAAGTCATGCCGTTCGGTCTCACGAATGTGACTGCAGTTTTCATGGCACTGATGAACCGAGTCTTCCATCCTTACTTAGACTCCTTCGTCGTGGTCTTCGTGGACAATATCCTGGCATAATCTCACACTCAACACGACCATTCCATACATCTTGAGATCATTCTGAGTACACTGAGAGAGCATTGGCTTTATTCTAAACTCTCAAAGTGCCACTTCTGGATGGATCAGATTCACTTTCTAGGTCACGTCATCTTAGAAGTAGGAGTATCGGTGGACCCAGAGAAGGTGAGAGGTGTAGTTTCATGGGACCATCCAAAGAACATTTTTGAGGTATGGAGTTTCCTAGGGCTGGATGGATACTACAGACACTTCATTCGGGAATTTTGACACCTAGAAGCACCTTTAACGGGACTGACCAAGAAGGGGGAGAAGTTCTTATGGTCAGATTCTTGTGAGTCGACCTTTCAGGAGCTGAAGGGAAGATTGATGTCAGCACCGATACTTGTCTTGCCAGAGTCAGGCTAGAGCTACACTATTTATTGTGATGCTTTGGGTATAGGACTAGGCATTGTGGTTATGCAGGGAGATGGAGTCATTGCATACGGGTCTTGGCATTTGAGGCCACATGAGAGGAACTACCCTACGCACAATCTGGAGTTGGTAGTTGTTATTCACACCTTATGATGTTGGAGACATTACCTTCTGGGAGAGAACATTACGGTTTTCACTGACCATAAGAGTCTCAAGTACATATTCACTTAGGGTGATCTGAATCTGAGGAAGTGTAGGTGGCTCGAGTATCTTCAGTCTTTTGATTTTGATCTTGCCTATACGCCGGGGAAGGGAAATGCAGTGGAAGATGCATTGAGCAATAGAACTCATATTCAGGCAGTTCAGGAGGCTAGTAGTTAGTGGAAGCTCATGGCTCTATTCTCTGAGATGCATTTAGAGGTGCACGACAGAGAGGGACAAACTTTACTATCTTCTATAGCTGTTACCTCTACAATACTTGATCAGATACGGATGAGGTAGTTATCTGATTCAGAAGGCTTAGTCCTACGAGAGAGTGTGTTAGGAGATGACCCTTTTCCTGGATAGACAGTGGATGAGGATGAGATCTTGTGTATCTAGGGATGTGTATGGGTTCCGGAAGACATACGCAAGGAGCTGATGCGGGATTTTCATTCCTCAGTTTGGGCAGTTCATCCTGGTGTTTCCAAGATGTATCGGGATCTTCATCGCCAGTACTGGTGTCCAGGTATGAAGAAGGTTGTTTTTGGTTTTGTCATGAGATGTTCTACTTGTCAGCAGGTGAAGGTAGAGCATCAACGACCAGCATGCCTTTTACAGCAGTTACCCATTCCGGAGTAGAAGTGGAAAAATTTCACGATTTACTTTGTGATAGGGTTTCCAAGGTCGCCTCGGGGGAAGGATGTTGTTTGGGTTGTCTTTGACAGGCTCACGAAGGTTGCTCACTTCTTACTGATCAAGTAGACCTTTAGTGTCGATGATATGGGACAACTTTATATCAGAGAGATTGTTCGTCTACATGGAGTTCCACACTTTATTGTTTCAGACAGAGATACATGCTTTACCTTTTGGTTCTGGCAGAGACTTCAGAAGGCCTTGGGTACACAGGTAGTTTTGAGAACAGCATACCATCCCCAGACTGATGGCCAGTCCGAGCGCATGATCCAAGTGCTTGAGGATATGCTCCGAGCTTGCATCCTAGACTTTGGAGGTTCTTGGGAGAAGCATATACATCTTTTGTAGTTTTCCTACAACATCATTTTTTAGGCGACCATTCAGATGGAACCATACGAGGCTTTATACGGTAGGCCATGCCGATCACCCTTATGCTGGCTGGAGGCAGGAGAGGTAGCTTTGCTGGGACCTCATCTTGTTCAGGAGACATTAGAGTAGATAGAGATGATTCGGAAGAGGATGGCTACAACACAGTCTCGGTAGAAGTCTTATGCTGATCAGTGGATACGTCCTCTAGAGTTCTAGGTCAGGGATCAGTTTTTCCTACGTGTCGCACCGAGGTTGGGACACAAGAGGATTCAGAGACAGGGTAATCTTTCACCATGGTATGTCAGGCCATTTGAGGTGTTGGAGAGAGTTGGGCCGGTTGCCTATCGGTTGCAGCTACCCCAGAGGTTCCAGGCCATGCATGAAGTTTTCCACGTCTCCCATCGCTGACGTTACATTTCAGACCCATCTCATGTCTTTCAGCCTGAGGAAGTTGATCTCGAAGTAGATGTATAGTTTAAGGAGCATCCTATCTGAATTTTCGATCACAGTACAAAGGTTCTTCATGGGCGGTTTTTCTCTCTTGTACGGGTTCTATGGAAGAATGTGCGAGTACAGGACAAGACCTGGGAGAGGGAGGCCGATGTACAGTTGCAGTGGCCAGAGTTGTTCGGGGTTTCTTCTTCTACTCCTCGCTAGGGAAATTCAGGGACGAATTTCTTTAAGGGGGAATTTTGTAAGAACCCGGATCTTCGTTTCAGGTATGCATTTCCTTTTTCTGGAGTTTTGAAGAAAAATGATGTTTCTGGAAAATTTTGAAGTACACGCCATGTACTTTCAGAGTACATTTCGTGTACTCTTTTCTTGCTCGAGCCGTGTGATGGCCATGTATGGGACACACACTTGGTGTGTAGGGGTGACATGGAGGCCGATTTTGGCAGAGTATGGAAAGACATAGTACAATCCATGTACTTTCATTTTTTCATTAAACGAACCGGAGTCGTGCCTAATTGAGGAAAACATCTTCTTCTCTAGCTTCTTCATCCGAGAGCGACCCGTACGGCCGTAGATCTTATCCGAGCCATAGTTCCTCCATACGTTCTCCGATTCGAGATCTGTCGATTGCGTTAGAAGCGCAGCGGTGAATTCTTACTTCTTCTTGAGCCTTGTTTTACAATTCTTCCTCCTTCTCAAGTTAGATAAGGTTGAACGTTTTGTTCGTTTTCTCAGATCTAAAACGTTCTAGGGAGAATCAGTCATCGTGGTTCAAGTATATCGATCCCCTGACATCAATGTAGGTGTTTTGTGCCTTTCTGTAGAAAGTCAATGAGTATTTTGTGCAAATTCCACCAATACCCTTGAACGGGGTATTGCGTGTTCCTATTTTACCCTTGATTTATTGCCTGCTTTTCTTGATTGATAGAGTAGATTTTTTTCCTGTGATTATGGTAGTTCTTACTATAATCTAGATGTTTTCTATGATTTTTCTTCCTATTTGGCGTTTTTCCAGTTTCCATGCCTAGTTGTATGATAGTGGAACTGTTGCTTTGTTATGTTTTTGAGCCTTAGATTGATAGCCAAGTAGTTCTTGAGGTTTTAAGGGATGATGCATGTATACTGAGCTTGTTTATTTCAAACAGGACAGTGAGAACCTAGTGTAGTAGACCATAGAAAGAATGGACATAAGGGCTTCTCCAGAGTGTCCTTTAATACGATTCAAGACCACAGGGGGAATTGGCGATGAGTGCTTCCTCAGAGAGTCTGTAGTTCCTCGACGTGGGCCACAGGGGGAATGAGACGTTTAGTGCTTCCCCAAAGAGACTTTAGCACTATACAAAACTATAGGGGGAATTGACGATGAGTGCTTCCTCAGAGAATCTACTCTTAGCTGAACCAGAGGGGTGAGACTGGGTGTGCCTCCTAGAGGATTGCTAGTACTTGTAGGTTGAACCATAGGGGTTAGGCTATGAGAGATATGCAGAGGGTTACCTATTTTCTACTTGTTGTTGGTTATTTACTTGTGTACTTTATATGCTAGAACTGTGGATTGTAGCTGTTGTGTGATTTTCTGTTTATTGTTTCCTACACTTTTACATGCCCTGTATTCATTGACTGTTTGGCACAGATCTTTGGGTGATTGCCTACTAGGATTGTATCTCACACCCTGTTTGGGCCATGATTTTGGGCCCAAGAAAACTATGTTGTTGCAGGTATAGATAAGGGTAAGTGTCCTTCTACCTTATGTGTTTGACTTTCACTAGGGATGGAGGGTATGGGACCGAGCTGAGTCTTGCGATGCTGAGGAGTTGCTCAACTGTTTTTATTTTACTGTTGCTTTAGTACTTGCGTTCAGTTGTATTTTAGCACGTTGGTTTGTTTACTTCTTTCCATAGACATATGTACCATGTTTCACCATTATTATTTTATACATTGCTTCTGCTATTCAGTTCAGTTTTTGTATGTTGTTTATTGTTTCTTCTATTGTGTCTGGTTGTTCTTCCGCTGTATACTTTACCGAATGACGGCATAGTTTCCCCACTAACTCACCAAGGCCCTCGCTACTAGTCGGCAGCCTCTGGAATTTGGGGAAACGTGTTTGAGGTCATGTGGCAAACCGAGTATGGGGAACTAGTGGAGGGGCTCCAGATTCGGGTTGTTACAATTATAACCAGTCGGGAGAGGTAGTGATATAATGGAGAGTAAACGCAGTCTACTATGATAGGCTTGGCAGTAAGACATAACTAAGGAAATAATTTTCTATGATTATATTTATACAAAAACCATATTTATTATTCCAATGTTGTGATAAAATAGATCATTTTCTTTTATTCTTTTATTATTCATGTATTATAAACAACCAAGAATTATTTCACGATTCATGATTATGAACAATAATATGATAAGTATGGTTTTAAAATGTTAATCACATGTTCTTATACACTTATACACATTTTATTCTTACGTAATAATTGATATACCTTATTTAACCTTACTAATAATTTTATCTCACCCTTTCTTACATTTCCCTTCCCTAGGATATGAATAAATATTTCAAGAATGATATGTCAAAGAAGGGTTCTAGTTGTGAAGAACTAAGTGGGTGACAATGAATATTTCTTATGAAAAATATCTTTATATATCCATGTTCCCAAAGACACTATTCCTTTATATTTATATTATGGATCCTAATTTTATATATTTAATATTAATCTAAAATGATGTAATATTTATGTTAGAAAATCATGGGTCGCTTTATTATATACAATGTCTTAAGTGATGCCGGAAAGGGATAGGCACCACAGTGATGTATTAAAGATTAATGTTAATAGAGATTGTGTGGCTAGTGAGGAGATGGTGGGGTATTTCCCATGTATCAAATAGAGTATCTATCTGTGGTAAGAGTTTTCTGCAATTTTTTTAGATATATACATCGTTTTTTTATCGTTACCTTGGTTGTATTGCTACCATTGTTCATTTTTAGTTATGTAATATTTTTTTTCTTATATTTCCCTATATGTATGTCATATTCATTTTTATGTTAGTAAAATTATTATCTCTATTTTCATAGATTCTTGGGTAGTAGTCACCGGCCCACGGGGATTGGGTACACCCTTTTTGTCTTATTGTTGTCTTTATGGAGCCTAAATTGATGGGTTATCTAAACCAGGTCATGAATACCACTCTAAAATTTTATATTACTCCTGAAACCCTACCCTTTCTCATTACACTTGAATCCTATATTTCATCTAATAGTTTCTGGAAAAAAATATTTTCACCTAATCCCTCCATTTCCAAGGGATCCTCCAATGAAATCTCTAAGTACTCAATGTGTATAATCCTTTTGACTTAATTTATTACCATTATACCTTACCATTAAAATTGTAATTATCTCATGTATATATTTAGCATTAGTATTTTTAACATATTTAATGTTTTTATGTTTAGTTAAAAATCATTAACCACGTTTCCCTTTTCCCATTAAGTAAAACGAAAAGGACAAGCATGCTTGTGTTTAGATTTATTTCATTCACAAAGCATCATTTTTAGTTTTCCTTAAACACATTATATGGTTTAAACTAATGTAAGATTTAATGAATAAGTATTGTATTTATAAAATATTCTAGATTATATAATTATAAAACATATTATACATTTATCTTATTCTATGGAAAATGAAATCATCAACTATGCATATGCGTGGACTACCACCTTCGTGGAACAATTTATTTCCATTTCTCTCTTCAACCTGACTTTTCATTGATGCTCTTAAGAATTGGTTTAATGGATAAATATTTTTTTAATTATATCAATGTGGTTTTGTTGGATTAAATTGTGTCACATATTAATTATATGGTCATCAAACGATCATCATTAATTCAAACATTTAAAAGAACTATAATTAGAGGAAAACATTTTTAATCATATTATATAATATTTTAATATCAATTACTTATTCATAAATTTCATTCCATTTACTATATATCACACAAATAAATAATTAATAATATCATTATGCTTCTTGTATAATTATATTACAACTAAACTTCCACTATATAATTTAATATCCATGGTATATTCATGTTTCGGTCGGTTTAACAACCTACTTGAACAATTGTATGAATTTATATTGTGGAATACTTTTAAAAATTAATTAAATATATAATACGATATTAATATATAAATAATGATTTTTTATATAATAGTAACAGTATTATTAAACTCACTAATAAATAAAACACCTTTCGTTCTTTAAGAATCACTGAAAAATAATCATCGTTGATTCCATCTTTATGTATTTTTACCAAAACTAACATGGAATGAAATTATAAATTTATAACTATTATGGAATATATATTCTAGTAAATTTAAATATCTAAGGATGGTAATATTTTTAACATGATTTAATACAAATATTTTTTTATGAAACTAGTTCAGAACTACCAAGATTACTTACACCTGATATTGAAAATAAATAATAACTAATTAATATACATGTTTAGAAAATGTAACACCCAAACACGAGTAACGTAGATCCAGTGGTTATTTTACTAAATATTTATAATATAAAAGGGATCACATCTTAATGGATCAAATAGTATAGTAGCTTTAAGAGACATGATACATATATGACTCTAACATTACATTTGAAAACAAGAAATTCAACTTAAAATTTTAGTAAAAATTTTATTATTTATTATATAATAACCATAAATAATTCATATATTAATTATTGATATCCTTAGGAAAGTAAAACATAATAAATGGTGATGTTAGATCCTCAATAAGGGAACATGTAAAACAAAATCTATCATAAAATAAATAAAGCATAAATAATATGGAAAAGATATACAACAATAAAATATGTAATGTAAATAATATTATAAAACAGTAATATAACAATTTAATACATAAAAAAAATAACTAATCACATGGATTAATATAACTATCTTCATAATGATATAATGAATAATTTTATACATCATAATTTTATTGTCAGGGCCTTGTACCAAGACATCATACATAAAGAGGTAAGATGTTTTCCAAATACATAAAATAGTTTGTCTCATGAATGTTTCCAATGCATCGAGTCACTATATAATAGAATGACCCACCCATTCACATAATAATTCCAAATCATTCATTATATTATATAAGTGAATAGTTATATAATACTTAATCAACATTAAAATATATATTGAATAACTAGTATATGGAATGTCAATATTTTCCTTTATCAATAAGTAGAACAAAATGATAAATAAGTTGGATGGTATCATTAGATTATATTCCCAATAAATAATAATATTTATCATATGATGTTGACAAAGAAGAAGAAACATCTAAAATATCATTCAGGAAATTCCTTGAAAACATGAGAAAAATATCTGTTTCTTTTAAAAAATTCTAAAATAAAAATTCCAAAATAATGAGAAAAGTTATTTATTTGAAAATAACCATGGAAAAATATGAAGTAATATTCAAATAAAATAATATTTATAATGGTGTAAAAATTAATATATTCCTTAATCAGTAAACTAATGATTCCCCTCACACTTTTGCTAAAAAGTAAAAATACCTTTTTTGGAAAATGATAAAGATATTCCTTTAAAAACATTGTAAATAAAGTAAAATATAGTGTATGATGAATTTAAAAAATAAATGGATAATATTATAAACATTATTGAAAAAAATCTAGTCAACATATAAGTAGAGAAGAAATATTCCAAAACCAAAAGTAGAAATAAGGTCAGTTTTCCATATACACATTTTCTTATTTGTTTTAAGTAACAAAGAGTGGAAAATGAAATTAAAACATGTAAGCTCTACATATGACCATAGTATAAAAAATTATATATATTTTTAATTGAAAATTATTCATAATTTCCTTCAATCAATGTTTAAACATAAACAATCTCAAATAAAAATGAGATTGTAGAATAAACCCTAACAACTTTGGTAATAATTGAATCAAAATATTATTGAAGTTGATAAAATGAAAAAATATTCAAACCACTTTAATTTAAGTAAAATAGTGATAAAATATATCCTTATGAAATTTTATACGCTAGAAAAAGGAAAACATGTGGTGAAAATGGAATAAGTCTCAAAAAATGGGAATTGAGATGTGAAATCTCTTACCTTAGGACTCAAATTCTTCGTAAGTGATTTTACCATCCTATATAATAAATTTATTTTTATAATAATTCTATTATAGAACTATATTTATAATTGAAATATCATATATTATCTATTTATGACATTTTATCACCAATTTATTAATAATTATTCATTAAAATCATTATTCGGGGTTATATGTGTATCATTTTCATGCATGTTTTGTATCGGTGGTTTTGGTCCTTCAAATATGATTATTATTCCATAATATGTATATTTTTAATCATGTTATTTATATATTATTAATCCATAATACCACTAATATTATACAACATTTCTTAATCATTCATGTTAAAAACATTATAATATCAATCATGTAGGTTGTAAAATTGGCTTAAACAAGAGCGTGTTATGAACACTAAATGGGTAAGAACATGGTAAGGTATAATATTAAAATGAAATTTATAGAATATTTTTCAGGTGATAGTTATTATATATACTCATTATATATAATATTATAATCATTTATGAAAGCTATTTATTGAAAAGGGAATATATCACCATTAGAGACGGTAGTCCATACATAGCATCAATAATACTTCAATTCTCAAATAAGAAAAAGGAAAACAAAGAAGATAATATTTTATATTCATATAATAATTATAATATCATAAATATCACATATATTCATCAAATCCACCATTATAAGTAGTAATGAGAGGCTATTATAGAAAATGAATCACATTGATATGTAAAGGTGGTAGTCTGCACACACACTTAAGCGATACATTCATTTACCATTTGATGTAAATAAGGTAGAAAATGGTTTATCAAGTCCATAATAAAATATATTTATATTATAGATATTGGAATCAATTTTTTAGGATAGATATAACTCATTTATAGGAAGTATAAGAAGATGTAATTATTGAAATATTCTGTAAAGATGATTACCTAATCATTAAGAAACCTCCTTTATCTTAAAGCTTAATCTGTAATATTATGTTCATAATGGAAGTAAAAAAGATCAGTAATGATGGATAGGAATCAAGGATAGTTTTTTATAGGTTTTTTATGATATATAGTGAAAAAAAAAGATGAATAAGAGAGTATAGGGCATTCCCTTTAATAAGTGAGGGGAGGGACACACATTGAATTATATAAAATATTTAAATAATAAAAATTTACTTTCTTGTGAATGAAAATACAAATAAGTAGATATTTAAAATTAAGATACTATAAGGTATAAATATATTCAAAAAAATATTTATAAAAGTTTAAGTTAAATTTTTCCCTTATCTCTTAGTTTACCACCCCCCCCCCCCCCTTCAGTTAAACCCATTTTAACCCTAATCATGGTAAGATATTTTTACTTTGTTAAAAAATTAATATAACCAAAAATTAAATTGAACTTTTTCATAAATATTAATTATAATTATTCAAAAAATTTAATCCATTTTAAATGTTTTAAATTTTTGAATTGGTATAAATTAATATCAATATAAGTGTGCAAACCGTAATGAAACCTGTTTTTAGAAAAATGATTGTTTTAAACATAAAAATGATTTTACTGAAAAATACAGAATAATGCTGATTAAAATGAAATTAATGAAATTATTTTAAATAAAATGATATTTATTTATCTTTAAAACAAAATAATGTTGGATCGAGTTATTCCAAATATACATAGGAGGGGTGAATTGTGTCTTTTATAATTTCTTCGCATAATTCTGATTAGTCCTTTTAACTTCATATAAAATATTTAACTACTGAAAATAAATAACACAGGATATAGGATGTATAGTGGTTCAGGAAACAGAAGGCCCCTAGTCCACTCTACCAATGCTCTACTCCAAGAGCATGGTGATTTTCACTATATGGTCCTCTTATCAACAGACCACTCCACAACTGAGTACAGGCAGTTGACACCTTTACAATCTTAAATCTAAAAAGAGCCTTCTATTTTATACACAGAACTGAATGCACAGCTTTGTATGAGAATCCTATTACTCAAAATAAAAGATTATTTGTTCCATGAAAATAATTTCCCTGTTGTTTTTCACAATTGAAACAGAATCTAATTGACAGTAGATGTATCATTATCTTTAGAAATGATGATCTTCAGGTAAAAGAAGTTCTGAACCAATCCTAATGTAGTATATGTTTAAAGTTCATTCTCAAATTTAAAAATATTTGATTCACCAAAATATATTCAATGTAGATCATTAAATCTTCAGTTGTGTTTCTTCTTCTTCAGAAAACCAGGCTTTGTCTCTCTTCATAACAGCAGATCTGGAGATCTTGATTGTCTCTATTTTTCTCTTTTGTATATTCATCCTTGTCATTCATACGTTCCTTTATATTGTATCTTTTTATATCACATATATATTTTTAAATATATATAATAACGATGAGCACTAATTCTGCAAATTTAGATCCATAAAAGTCGCCTTTAGAATCACGATATTCAAACGTTTGAATAGCATAGAAATCGTAACTCCCATGAAAATTCGACATGAAAATATCCTCTTAAATTAATCCTTGGAATCAAAAATAAATGGCTTTGAATAATTCAAAGACTCTCTTTAAATTTGGTCTTTTAATCTGGCTTTAAATCAGCTAGATAATCTGCAAAAATATCATTGCTTTAATAAAGTCATAATTTAAACATTTGTCGTCAAACATAGGGTTGAACTGCATAGCATACATTCTCTGAGCGTAAGGTTTACAACGTAAGGTTGATCTCAAGATTTTCTCTTCAACACTCAAGCATACGGTATATAATCCATACTTTTCAATCAAACATACAGTTGTTCATAAAATTAAGGTTGATGGACCATACTTTTATCTTTAGCTTTCAAACGTATGGTTGTTTACAAATGTAAGGTTGATGAACCATACTTTTATGAAACAAACTTATCATTCCATACTTATGTAATGATCTTCTTCCATAATTTGATGATTTCCCAAACATAATATTCCTTTCAAACATAGGGTTCCTTTCCAAACGTAAGTTTCCTTCTAAATGTACAGTTCCTTTCCAAATGTAAGGTTCCTTCCAAACGTAAGGTTACTTTCCAAACATAAGGTTCCTTCCAAACGTATGGTTCCTCCATACTTTTCCGATAATGTATCGTTGTTTAACCGTACTTTTTTGATATGTAATTCCCTGCCCTAGTTGCCCAGAGACGGTGAATTATTACATAACATTGTCATGATCACAAAAGATCAAGTCTCGAAAGACCGATTAGTTTAGTAGCCTTGGAATAACTAGATACATTCATAAAGTTTACAATACATCATAAAGTGAAAACTACTACAACAACATAGTCTCTATAGTCCACACTCTTATCCCCTGATACTATCCCTACAGGTCATTCATAAAATACTTTTTCACATCCTGGGAAAAATAAAATATAGAAAGGGGTGAGATCAAATGCCCATTAAGGATAACAATATAGCTGAATCTTTCACAAATAAGCATAAACATTTAAGGCAATGTATAACTAAAAAAAGCCTTTTAAAACATGAACTTCAGCATGATATAGTAGAAATATAATGAAATAACTCCATATACTTATTCACATGGATATTTTAAATGTCTAATAATCACATGCAATATCAATAACCACTTTCATAATGATGGAATGCATAATGCCAGACTATCATAACCACATAGCCAAGGCCTCGTGCCAAGACTACAAATAAGATTTTTTCAAGGCCTTGTGCCAATACACTAGTTTGTCTCATGAGACCTACCGATGCATTGAGGAGCTATAGTGGGCTCTACCCGTCACTTATTAAGTCCAATGCATTCCTCATATGAATAGTTTTAAAAATAATCTAAACATTCATATTAAAATTAGCATAATAAATGTCAATACTTTCTCCACAAACCATGAATGGTATAAAAATAACACATCCACAGTCAAACATATCACAAAGCCTTCAATACAATATGGATGTTTTGTATCATAATAAATAAACTTTGAATATGCTTAAAATCCATCAAAGGATGTTGACATAGATGAAATCAAAACTATTTGAGAGAAATATCTTTTTTTTAAATCATTTAAAAGTCACATAATTATAAAATAAAACTTTTACTTTGAAAATATTCTTATAATCTTGTAAGGGAAGCTTCAAATATTTTATAATGGCGAAAAATATCCACACCCGCCGTATAAGTTAAAAAAACATTCTTACCTTAACTCTGACGAAAAGGTTAAAAAGGACCTTGTTTTGGAAAATTATGGAATGATTCCTTTATAAACCTCTTATAAAAAGTCAAATAGGTATAAATGACTTTAACCCATATTCTGTAAAATATAAATAATGGTTTGAAATACATTTTTAAGAAACATGGTTGTGGATGATAAAGAGGTCCCAGTAGATTATTACTTATAAACAACCTCGGATAATGAAAAGATTGTGAAATTAACCCTTAACTTGTACATTTCTTTGGTTGGGGTAGGTTAACCTCCTGAATTATGGTGAAATAATTGTTATTAAATTATACAAGAATCATATACATTAATATGATATCATATATGATCTTTTAACATTGCTTTGTTAATAATATCTTAGTATTATCGTCGTTTCGGGTGTTAACTTACTCATTTTCTTTCATATGTTTTGTTACATAAGATGTGTTTGTTATGGATAAGTTGTATCTTATTCATATACAGAATGATATCAAGTCCTAAAATACTATTATTAATAATTAAATGAAAATTATAGTTTAATGGATACGATGGAGAATGAATCTGATCGCATTCGTGGAGACGGTAGTCCGTACATACGCATGAGCGACAATATCATCGTTTTGATTGTAAAATAATATATAATTGGATGTTATATAATATATAAAAAATCATTATCATGTTATATTTATTATTTACATGAATTAAACATCATTATTATACTCATCCAAATAATAATTTATTGAATAACAATTACACCACGACGTGGAGACGGTAAGTCGTACGTACGCACGTATGGTGACATGTCATTCAAAGGATGGATAGAATACTGAATATAGTTTTACCATATTTATAATAACATCACAGTATATATAAGATATTGGGGTTATTATTTTTGAATGGGAATAACAAATAAAGAAGAAGTGGAAGAAGAAATGAACTTTAAAAAGGGTGGTGAAATCATTACCTCTTCTTCGGGTTCTTTCTTTTGATTTGATCAAAATGGCTCATTAGGCTAGCTTTATGACTAAATAAAGGCCTCTAGGATGAATTGAGGGAAGTTTAGAGAGTATTTGGGCAGGGTTTGGCCGAATAAAAAGGCTTTTAATGTGTGAATTAATGAGAAGGGGGAGTGCCCTTCTATAAGATGGGTGAGGGGTACCTTTGGAAAAGCTAGAAATATTATTTTATAATAAATTCATATTCTGTTTTTAATGGCTCCAAAGTGAATTATTTAAAGTTTTAAGTGGGTATAGGTCTAAAACCACTCAACCAATAGTATTTAGACAGGTTTGGGTTACTATATTAACCTTATCATTAAGTATTAACTCTTAGTTAATTAGTTTCACTTTTACAATGTCTCTTGGTATTTTTATATTATACGGTTAATAAACATACTATATACATCCAAGATACCCCCCAAGTGGTCCATTAATGATACACCTATCATGATATAAGGGTATTGGCCGAACCTAAGATTTTTAGGAATTTAATATCAATTAATAATATAATATATTTTTTAAAAAACTCTTTTATGTCAATTTTGATACTATTCAATAATTGATTTTTGTAAAAATCATAACAGAATTATTACTTCAAAAAAAGTTAGTTAAATCAATAATAACATGTCATATTAACCTATAAAATTATTTTTATTTATAAAAAGTCTCAAATTACATTTATTTGGGTATTTAAAATATCAATTATTGTAATTTGTCATTAATTAGGTAATTACTGCATCACCATTGTGTCATAAATAAATTAAATTATTTAATGTCTAAAAATTATAAATAAAATACAATTATGTAGGAAATCTTTTTATATTTCTAATTAATATTTATACTCGAAAATCTAACATATATAACCCTATGTAAAAATTGTTTTTCTAAAAGATATATGCTTATATCATTTTTGTATTTATTTTAACTTAATTAAAATAAAGTGTCCCTATCACCTACAAGTGGATCCATCGGGTCCCAAAATCGTCCCAAATATGTCCATAGTCAGCCATGTATCCACCAATAAGGTTAGGACACGTTTTAGGGTAATTTAGTATTATTATAATATTATTTTTTAACCCTTATTTATCAGATTTACCCTTTAACCATGGTAAATAAAATATTTACCGAAATAATTATTCAAAATGTATAAAAATAAGATTTACCTATTTACATAATTTGGAAATCCTGATTCCAAATATGGAATCCATTTTTCAAAATTCAAAACACATAAGTGGAAGAAATTAATTT
This sequence comes from Viscum album, assembly GCA_963277665.1. Classification (NCBI taxonomy): domain Eukaryota; kingdom Viridiplantae; phylum Streptophyta; class Magnoliopsida; order Santalales; family Viscaceae; genus Viscum; species Viscum album. Next base: position 1,095,156,790 of record OY728159.1, on the reverse strand, counting down.
AAAATTAATTCCCGTTGTTAAAACAAAAAGCATGTTTTTAAGAGATAATAACTGTCAAAAGATTGACACTTGTTCATGTCCGGTTTAATTGTGAAATTATGTCCAATGACCAAAATTGTATTAAATGGTTAAAATATATTCTAAATATACTTTAAAACCACTCAAATTCATAATCTAGCACAATTAATTATTTTGATTCAAAAAATTGTTTTTACTTAAAATATAGTAATTTTCACTATTCATCGAAATATAAAGGTTTTCAAAAAAGTACCAAAATTTCACCCTAAGATAATTTCGATATTACGAATCCAAGAAAAAAGTCTATTTTATCAAATTCGAAACATAAAATTTTCATTTATTAAATTAATTTCCGCTGTCAAAACCAAAAGGTGTATTTTTTAGAAATAATAACTTTCAAAAGTTTGACACTTGTTTATGTCAATTTCAAAGTGAAATTAATTAAAATAACCATAATTGGATTAAATAGTAAAAATTTAATCTATTTATACTTCCAAACCATTAAAATTTATAATCTAACAATATAAATTATTTTGATTAAAAAATTTGTTTTGAGTTAATATATATTATTTTTCAATATTCACCCAAATTTGAACGTTATCAGAAAAACACCAAAACATTATTGAAACTAAATTCTTATTTCCCGATTCTAAAGAAGTAATTAATTTTGTAAAATTGAATATATAAAAGTTTCAAATATTGGATTTAAAAAGGCCACCCCATTAAAAGGCCGTAAAATTTCATTTTTTTAAAAATACTTCGTTTATCTGAAAAAAATGAATTTGTTCTTAAATTATGTCTTAGAAACTCATAATATGGATTATAAAATTATAAGGATAATATAAAAATTAAAATTTAGTTAATACTATTCATAACCGCTTTTGAACGACTAGTTTGGTGAGTTGTGGTGCATTTGAACTTAGTGTTGCGTACAACACACGCTATTGTATTATTCAAAGTGAAGCGTACCGTGGAAGCATGGGGTGTTACATTCTACCCTCCTTCAATAAATTGTATCCTTGCAATTTGAAATTATTTTTTGAAAATAAAAGGTTGAAAATAGAAAATATTTTTGTGGGAAAACCCACATTAGAAATTGGGTTAATATAATTTAGTCTTAATGAGAGCAAAATGAAATTAAAGGGTCACCACCAAATCATGATCTAGATTAGAAGAACTTTGGTGGAAATTAAAGACATATAATTGGAGGAAAAAGTAAATATTTATAGGTAGTGATTGGGGTCATCAATCACAAATAAGTGTAAAATTTAGGCCATTAAATTCATCAATCTATGATGATTTAAAATAACATCGGTTTAACAAAACATATGGTATTAGGATAACACATTTTTTTTGTTTTAAGATCCCTTCACTAAAGTATAAGAATTAATTTCTTCAGTTAATAAGAGAAGAAAAAAATATATACTTGACAAGTAGAGTCCCATCCTCTAACTAATTTCTAGCACAAACTCATCTTTCACTATAAAAGATAATAGAACTTAAAAATAATATTCTATTTATCCTATTCGTATAGGGTTCAAAAAAAATGAATGAATTTATAATTCATCTACCAGATTTTTTTTAAAAAATACTACATTATTCAATCCAGGACATCACGTGGGCCAGTGGTAGGTGATACACCCTTGTCGCCCTTTGGTTGCAGGTTCAAGTCTCGCGGACTTGCCGGACGCGATGGGTTGCCGCCCGACCTCCGGTTTGTCCTTTTAAGGAAATCCAAAAATAATCTCAAACTAGAATTATCCAAAATACTTCTGTCCAAACTCACAGTCCAAAATTTATAAGGAAGGTAAACACAATAAATATCCTTTTTACCCCATAATAGTATGTGAATACCTTCATCATGAATTATTTTAAAACACTGAAACATCCTAAATTACCATAAAACCTTATTGATTACATTCATGCTCCCTCGTTCCTTATAGAATACTAGATATACTTCATCCATCCAAAAATGTTTTAAACTCCAACAATGATGGAATATACAATTATTTAATCAGTTTCAAAGCAGTCAAGAATATCCAATATAATTTACCAAATCAACCATATCTTATTCCAAAATCAGTACCTCAATATTAAGACCATATTATGGTTTATCTTTTGTTCAACCATGTAGTTTCCAAAAAGTTTAACTTGCTGTAGAGTACCTTTTCTCAGTACCATAAAATATCAAATCCTCAATGAAATAGTACTGCAGTACAACCCTTTTTATTTCAAGTACATCGTTGATACAACACTTCAATGAAATAATTCCAAAATAACAACATAAGAACACTAGTATCATAACTTGATTATTATCCAATAGCATCATTTGTGGCATAGTCTGATGACTAGGACATTGGTTTTCATAGTGCCCAAACTCCTTACAGATGAAGCATTGTATATTTGAAGCCTTTTTCTTACCCTTTTAGTCACGTGCTTGGTGTCCTTTTTCTCCACACCTATAACATACTCCCATTACTTTTAAGAATTTTCCAAGGTGATTCTTTCTACAGTTATCACATATGGGGAAATCCTTCTTTACCTTCTTCCTTTTATCTGTTCTTTTCTCTACCATCCTTTCCTTCTCTAGATTCCCTAAGCCATAGGACTCCGATAATTCTTTACATATCTTATCAACACATGATAATATTTCTTCATATGATGATAATATGCGGGAGACTATTTCACTTCTAAATTCTAGCCTAAGACCATGAAAGATATGATCCTTCTTACTCTTTGTATCATGCATATTGTTTGAGTTCTCATTCCTTCTATTGGGCGCCATTTCTAAACAATGTCATAAACTAGATCAGTTTATAAATAAAAATACATAATTCTATACTTGTAAAACACTTAACATAAATTGAACTATTTATTGATATAATCCATAATCATAAAAAAAATTCTTTGAGAAAGTATATACTCATAAACCCTTCATAATGGTTTGTAATGAAATTGAGAATTATCCTAAGCATATCCCCTGGGAGTGTCGTAACCAAGAGTGCAGCAAGGCCCATTGTCGTGCACCAGTTCCTGTTCAAGTCTAGCTCAAAGCGGTGTTTTCAGGTTTTACCCCTAGGTACATCTATGCCAGAGCCGCCTCTACCTACTCGTATCCAGATAGGGATGTATTGCTCGGAAAACTCACAAAATCTCTACAATACCAAAATTCTAGGAAGTTCCTCTATACTAATCCTCAAAGTCCATCTTAAATCTATGTGCTCTAATTAGAGTTTATCCAAATCTAGCTTCCAAGGATTTTACTAAACTTCCTCTAATACCAACTATAACGCCCCGAACCCAGTTGCCTAGAGTCGGTGCATTATTACATAACATTGGCATGATCACAAAAGATCAAGTCTCGAAAGACCGATTAGTTTAGTAGCCTTGGAATAACTAGATACATTCATAAATTTTACATTACATCATAAAGTATAAACTACAACAACATCATAGTCTCCAAATTCCACACTCTCATCCCCTTATACTATCCCTGCAGGTCATTCATAAAATACTTCTTCACATCCTGGGAAAAATAAAACATATAAAGGGGTGAGCTCAAATGCCCAGTAAGGATAACAATATAGCTGAAACTTTCATAAATAAGAATAAGCATTTAAGGCAATGTATAACTAAAACAAAATCCTTTTAAAACTTCAAATTCGGCATAATATGGTAGAAATATAATGAAATAATGCCATATAATTATTCACATGGATATTCTACTAGTCGAATAATCACATGCAATATCAATAACCACTTGCATAATGATGGAATGCATAATTCTAGACTATCATAACCACATATCCAAGGCCTCGTGCCAAGACAACAAATAAGATTTTGTCAAGTCCTTGTGGAAAGACACTAGGTTGTCTCATGAGACCTACCGATACATCGAGGAGCTATAGCGGGCTCCACCCGTCACTTATTAAGTCCAATTCATTACTCATATGAACAAGTTTAAACATAACATAAACATTTGTATTAAAATTAGCATACGAAATGTCAATAAATTCTCCATAAACCATGAATGGTATAAAAATAACACATCCACAGTCAAACATATCACAAAACCTTCAATACAATATCGAAGTTTTTAATCATAATAATTAAACTTCAAATAAGCTTAAAATCCATCAAAGGATGTTGACATAGATGAAATCAAAACTATTTGAGAGAAATATCTTTTTTTAATCATTTAAAAGTAACATAATTATAAAATAAAACTTTTACTTTGAAAATATTCTTAGAATCTTGTAAGGGAATCTTTGAATATTTTATAACAGTGGAAAATAGTCACACCCGCCGTATAAGTTAAAAAAATTCTTACCTTAACTCTGTCGAAAAGGTTAAAAAGGACCTTGTTTTGGAAAATGACAGAAAGATTCCTTTACAAACCTATTATAAAAAGTCAAACAGGGTTATAAATTACTTTAACCCATATTCTATAAAATAGCAAGAATGTTTTGAAATACATTTTTATGAAACATGGATGTGGATGATAAAGAGGTCCCATTAGATTATTACGTATAAACAACCTCGGATAATGAAAAGATTGTAAAATAAACCCTTAACATGTACTTTTCCTTGGTTGGGGTAGGTTAAACTCTTGAATAATGGTGAAATAATTTTCATTAAATTATACAAGAATCATATACATTAATATGATATTAGATATGATCTTTTAACATTGCTTTGTTAATAATGTCTTAGTATTATCGTCGTTTCGGGTGTTAACTCACTCATTTTCTTTCATATGTTTTGTTACATAAGCTATGTTTGTTATGGATAGGTTGTATATTATTCATATAAAGAATGATATCAAGTCATTAAATACTGTTATTAATCATCAAATCATAATTATACGTGAATGGATACGATGGAGAATGAATCTCATCGCATTCGTGGAGACGGTAGTCCGTACATAATCACGAGCGACAATATCATCCTTTTAATATTAAAATAATATATAATTGGATGTTATATCATATATACATAATCATTATAATGTTATATTTATTATTTACATGAATTACACATCATTATTATACTCATCCAAATAATAATTTATTGAATAACAATTACACCACGACGTGGAGACGGTAAGCCGTATGTACGCACGTATGGTGACATGTCATTAAAAGTATGGATAGAATACTGAATATGGTTGTACCATATTTATAATAACATAAAATTATATATAATATACTTGAGTTATTATTTTTTAAGGGTAATAACAAATAAAGAAGAAGTGGAAGAAGAAAGGAACTTGAAAAAGGGTGGTGGAATCATTACCTCTTCTTCAGGTTCTTCCTTTTGATTTGATCAAAAGGGCTACATAGGTTGGATTTATGAATAAAGAAAGGACTCTAGGATTAATTTAGGTAATTTTAAGGAGTATTTTGGTAGGTTTTGGCCGAACCAAAAGGTTTTGATGTTGTGAATTAATGAGAAGGGGGAGTGCCCTTTTATAAGAGGGGTGAGGGGCACCTTTGGAAATTCTAGAAATATTATTTTATAATAAATTCATATTCAGTTTATAATGGCTCAAAAGTTGATTATTTAAATTTTAAGGTGGGGATAGGTCTAAAACCACTCAACAAATAGGATTTAGATAGGTTTGGGTTACTATATTAACCTTATCTTTAAGTATTAACTCTTAGTTAATTAGTTTCACTTTTACAATGTCTCTTGGTATTTTTATATTATATGGTTAATAAACTTACTATATACATATAAGAGACCCCCAAGTGGTCCATTAATGACACACCTATCATGATATAAGTCTCTTGGGAGAAATATATATTTTTAAGAATTTAATATCAATTAATAATATAATATTTGTTTTAAAGACTCTTTTTTGTCAATTTTGGAACTATTCAATAATTGATTTTTGTAAAAATTATAACAGAATGATTACTTCGAAAAAAGTTAATTAAATCAATAATAACATGTCATATTAACCTAGAAAATTATTTTTATTTATAAAAAAGTCTCAAATTACATTTATTTGTGTCTTTATAATATCAATTATTCTAATTTTTCATTAATTAGGTAATTACTGCATCACCATTGTGTCATAAATAAATTAAATTATTTAATGTATCAAAATTATAAATAAAATACGGTTATGTAGGAAATATTTTAAGATTTATAATTAATATTTATAATAAGAAACACAACATATATAACCCTATGTATAAATGTTTTTCTAAAAGATATATGCTTGTGTCATTTTTGTATTTATTTTAACTTAATTAAAATAAAGTGTCCCTATCACCTACAAGTGGCTCTATGGGGTCCCCAAATAGACCCAAATATTCCCATGGTAGGAAATGTATCCACCAATAAGGTTTTGACACGTTTTAGTGTAATTTAGTATTATTACAATATTATTTTTTAACCCTTATTTAACGTATTTACCCTTTAACCATGGTAAATTAAATATTTACCGAAGTAATTATTCAAAATGTATAAAAATAAAAGATACCTATTTACATAATTTGGACATCTTGATTCCAAATATGGAATCCATTTTTCCAAATTCAAAACACAGAAGTAGCAGAAATTAATTTAAAATTAATTCCCATTGTTAAAACAAAAAACGTGTTTTTAAGAGATAATAACTATCAAAAGATTGACACTTGTTCATGTCCGGTTTAATTGTGAAATTATGTCCAATGACCAAAATTGTATTAAATGGTTAAAATATATTCTAAATATACTTCAAAACCACTCAAATTCATAATTTATCACCATTAATTATTTCGATTCAAAAAGTAGTTTTTAATTAAAATTTAGTAATTCCACTATTCATCAAAATATGAAAGTTATAAGAAAAGTACCAAAATTTCACCCAAATATAATTTCGATATTTCGAATCCAAAAATGAAGTCTATTTTACCAAATTCAAAACATAAAAGTTTCATTTATTAAATTAATTTCCGCTGTCAAAACCAAATGGTGAATTTTTAAGAAATAATAACTATCAAAAGTCTGACACTTGTTTATGTCAATTTCAAGGTGAAATTACTTAAAATAACCATCATTGGATTAAATGGTAAAAATTTAATCTATTTAAACTTCCAAAACATTAAAATTTATAATTTAACAATATAAGTTATTTTGATTAAAAAAGTTGTTTTGATTTAATATATAGTATTTTTCACTATTCACCCAAATTTGAACGTTATCAGAAAAACACCAAAACTTTATTGAAACTAAATTCTTATGTCACAATTCTAAAGAAGTAGTTCATTTTTTCAAATTGAATATATAAAAGTGTCAAATATTGGATTTAAAAAGGCTTCACCATTAAAAGGCAGTAAAATTGCATTTTTTGAAAAATACTTCATTTAATCTGAAAAAATGAATTTGTTCTTAAATTATGTCTCAGAAACTAAAAATATGGATTCTAAAATTATAAGGATAATATAAAAATTAAAATTCAGTTAATACTATTCATAACTATTTTTGAACGGCTAGTTTGGTGAGTCGTGGTGCATTTGAACTCAGTGTTGCGTACAACACACGCTATTGTATTATTCAAAGAGAAGCGTACCGTGGAAGCTTGGGGTGTTACATGATATCCCATAGAGTAAACACTGCAATCCATCCTTATGCTACGCTTCTCAGCATAGGGTATGAACAATGTTTCCAGAACATGCTAAAAATGATTTCTGAAAACTTTAGCAATTTATTCTCATTGTTCAAATACTTAAATATTTATTCCAGAAATAAGAATTTAACAAATTTTAAATTATTGAAATACACTTAAAGTAAAATAATTAGAAGAACAAATAAGGGTATTTGTGAGCATCAAAATCATCATAAAGAGATAGAGTATTGTTCTCAACAATCTCCCCATTATTAATAATAAAATTATATATTGTTAAAAACACTTTCTCAACAATCTAACGCTTTTTGATGATAACAAAACCCATAAAATAACCAATGAAATTAACATACAAAATTAATTACATATAGTTTTGAATTTTACAAAGATAAATACAATATTTAATTTAACCAAAATTATTTTAAGAAAAATAAAAAGTCATAAAAATAAAAAAAAACATAAAATAAAATGTTAGGTTTAACTTAATTTCTCCCCCTTAAAGGATTAAGATAATACTTAACATTTCTCCTATTTTTTGATTAAAAAGATTAAAGTAAAATTTTAAATAAAGTAAAATATATTAAAATAAAATGTTGTGTTTATCCTAATTTCTCCCCCTTTTTGAGATATCAAAAATAATTATATAATAAGGAATATAACACATTTTAATGTAGCACTAAACTTAGGTAAATGCTATTATAAACTGTTTATCAATATGTGAATCTAGATTACTGGCATTTCTATCATAGACATTACAATAAAACAATTTAAAACACATGAAAATGAGATGTAAATATATTTCATTTCAAATAGAATTATAAGTACATTAATGAAAAACAACAAGAATCGGGATTGGGTAAGGATGTGAGATAGGGTCTATCTCCTCTGAACTATTTCTTTGATCTCTAATAATTGTTCCCACAATTTTCTCATTAATCCATCTCCCAACTGGATAATTAGATCTCTACTTTCCTGATTCAAATGAATATCTTCAATAAGATTAAATCTAAAAAACTCGTGAATCCTCTATTCCTTCTCCATTAAAAGAGTCAACTTGTCTGTGAACTGATTCAGCACAGTTCTAATTCCTTGTTCACATTAATTCAACTGATCAACTAGAAACTTTTGATAATCTAACAACACTAACAAAGGAGCTTGTTGCATTGTAAGTACTGAGGTTTGGAATTCATATTCTCCATGACCACTATAATAGCCTAAAATCTTCTGAGTAAATCAGGTGAAGTACCGGATGTACTGGCCTCATTGGTTCTAACAGACGCAAATCGTTTCTCCACAAATGATCTAAACTACATTAAATTTGTATTCATAACCATTTTTTATTTTAACTTTGCAACTTCATTTAACATTTCCTTCATAAAACATTCAACTTCTTGTTTAGAAACACTACTTGATTTTAGCCTTGGAAAATTTAAATGTTCCTTTTCTAATGCTCTCTGTAGAGCAGCATTCTCCTTTTCAGCTTCAGCCAACTTTCTATTCAGTTCCTCCATATATGCATTTACTAAATCAGAGGAATCCTATTCTTGATTATCATTTTCGTATTCAACTTTATGCAACAATACTACTGGTAAGGATTTATCATCAGATCTCTCATGATCCCCTCCCTATACTAGTTTCTCAACAGATTTTTCTTCCAAGCCTTTCCCAGACCCATCCACAGAAAAATATTCATTCAATACCTCAGTATGAATCTCAGAATTATTCTCTTCCTAGTTTCTAGTTGTCATAGTTTTATCTTCATGAGAATCATCTCCATGTTCTTCTTCTATCACTGGATTTTCCAAAACAATATTTTCTTGATCAACTTATACTTGATCAATTTGAGTTAGGGCGACTGCTTCTCTTTCACCAGGCACTGTCTCAATTATATTTTCTATTTGAGCCTCAGTTTCTGTCACTTCCTGAGCCAAAATTTCTTGCTCTACTTGTAGAGACCCGAAGCTTGACGTACATGGACATTACATTACTTTTGAGGAATACATAATACATAACAAAAACAGACAAACAAGGACCGTAATAGTTTAGTGTCTTTGGAAACTTGGAATGTAATCTTATAATCGTGGTGAAAGATCTTCAACATCTCCCATAAAGATCTTTCACTTTTTGTTTCCTTACCTAAAACATTTCTTTTAATATTGGGGGAAAATAAAACATAAAAAGGGTGAGCTCAAATGCTCATTAAGGGTAAGCATGGATAAAATAAAACATACCATATACATTTGAACTTAAAAAATGAACATAATGTTTAAACATCAAAATCTTGAGAAACGAATTAAAACATGGAAGAACATAAGGCATAGATCATAATGGAACATAAATCATGATAACATAACATGGGAATAAAACATGTAATTGTGGAATCCATTAAGAACATGTAATGATTTCCATATTAGGCAAGGAATTGCTGCCAAGACCATATTAATGGACAAAGTCCCTTTCTGAATCGAGTTCACTCCTCGTTCCAGTCCTGTAATACTGAACCGGATTAACTTACCGTTCCAGCCATGTATATCTCATGAGATATAAATCTTTACCCAATTCATTGGAGAGAGATATAGGTCCCACCCATCTCATAATGAAATCATTCTTACTTGTGCTACAACATAAACATAAATCATTCATCATAACCCAAAGAATAAAATGGGTTTCATAAACATCATTCCATCATCACATAATCCATATAAAATAAATAGATATCATTTCATAATAAGAAAAGTGAAACAATGTAAATCATAGAGACATTATACATGAAACATACACATATGAAATAATGTCATCATAGATGGAAAAATGGGTTTGATAAAACACTTGAAATGAATTCATGAGGAAAATATCCTTCTTCAAAATCACTTTGTTTTCATGAAATGCCATGCACTTTTAAAAGAAAAGGGTTTTATTGAAAATAATCATGAAATATTGTAGAGGATGATTTATGAAAATGAGGGGTTATGAAACCGTAAAAATCCATTCACGCCGTACAAGTTAAAAATAACATTCTTCTCGTACTTTTGTCGGAAAAGTCAAAAAGTACCTCGTATGGTAAACAAAAGAAATATTCCTTCCAAACTTTATGGTAAAAGTAAAAAAAGGTTAAAAATGACTTTAAACATACTTGTAAGAATAATAACATTTTAAGAAAACATTTTTAGAAAATATGGACTTGGATGATAAACATAACCCCAGTAAATACTTATGAATAAACAATCTCGGATAAGAACGAGATTGGAATAGTTATCCCTGACCTTAGGTCTGATATGCTTCTTATGTATCTTAACCTCCTGTATAATGATTTAAATAATGTCATTTACTTATTACAGAATAATATTCATTGTTATGATATCATATATGGTTCAGTTATGACTTTATATTACCCGTTCTTTTGTAAATTCCATGTTAAAGAGTGTTTTGGGTAAAATCGTTTCATTTGTCGTCCGTGTTTTGACTTGTAATTATTCATATGATTACTTAGATCATGATTACTTAATTCCAGAATATAAAACATGATTTATATATAATATATATTCATAATCTACATATATATAATAGATCGATAAATGGAAAGAAATCCACCGTTCATGGAGACGGTAGGCCGTACGTATGCATGAACGTTGTTTTCGTTTCCTCATTGAATTGAATGGAATTAATTGGATGAAATAAATATATATATACATAAATATAGTATCATTATTATTTCTTATATTTCATTATTACTTATTATATATACTTTATAATTATTCATGAATGGTTAATCATTGAGAATGAATCTCATCGCGTCGTGGAGATGGTATTCCAGACGTACGTACGAGCGATAATATCATTCCCATGATCGTGGAATTTTATTTGAGTGTATGTATACTATTACAGAATCAATATCACTTTACAATAATCATATATAGTTATTATTTACACCATTATACCCATCCAAGTAAGGTGGTGGTGGAAAATAGATTACACCACGGCGTGGAGACTGTATTCCGTACGTACACACGCGTGGTGATTTCGTTTTCCATAGGATGGATAGATGGTGAAATAGGGTTGTTTAATACTTATAATAAAATATCAGTATATTAGTGATACTGATGTTATTACTTTATAATGAAACCACCAAAGAAGAATAAGTGGAAGAAGAAATAAAGTTCAAAGAATCGGTAACGGACATTACCTCTTCTTTGAAGTGCCTCTTTGAGACCTCCTCTTAGGGAACTAAAATTGGTCTTTGAAGAATACCAGAACCTCTAGGATATTTATATGGATGTGGAGAAGATAATTTGGAAGGGGTTGGCTGAGTTTGAAGGCTCAATGTGGTGTGAGGAATAGAGGGAGGAGGTGCCCTTTTATAAGGGAGGAGAGGGGCACCTTTGGAATAACTAAAACTATTATTTTATGATAAAGTCATATATGGTTTTTAATAGCTCCAAATTGATATATTTAGAAGCTAATGTTGGGATGGGTCTAAATACTTTCATCTAATAGAATTTATACAAGTTTAGGTTATTATATTAACCTTATATTTTAGTTTTAACTTTTAGTTAATTAGATTGACATTTACCATGTCACATTGTATTTTTATATTATATAGTTCATAAACATACCATATACATACAAGAGTCCCCCAAGTGTTCCATTAATGATACACCTATCATTATATAAGTATCTTGGCCGAACCATAGATTTTTAGGAATATAATAACAATTAATAATATAATATTTGTTTTAAAAACTATTTTATGTCAATTTTGACACTATTTGGTAATTGATTTTTGTGAAAATCATAACAGAATGATTAGTTCTAAAAAAGTTAATTAAATCAATAATAACATGTCATATTAACATAGAAAATTATTGTAATTCATAAAAAGTCTCAAATTACATTTATTTGGGTATTTATAACATCAATTATGTCAATATTTCATTAATAAGATAATTACTACATCATCATTGTGTCATAAATAAATTAAATTATTTTAATTCTAAAAATTACAAATAAAACACCATTATGTATTAAATCTTTTTATATTTCTAATTAATATTTATAGTCGAATTTATCTTATGTATAACCCTATATTAAAAATTATTTAGTTATTAAACTTTGATTTTAACTATTTTAACCCTTCTTTAAATAAATTAATAATAAATTTCTTAATCTAATCCAAGTGGGCCTAAATGGTCATATTTTATACCTAAGGTTGTTTTTGGCCGAATTACACTTATCCAATTGAATTAGGACATGTTTTAGGATAATAATAATATCATATTTACCCTTAATTACTCTATTTACTTTTAACTGTGGTAAAAAAAGTAAAAAGTTACTATTCACCAAAAATTATTTTCATCTCATTGAACCACATTTTAGTCCTTGATATTAACTGTGTCTCTCTGATTTTCAAAATTCCACTCACAGAAGCGGTAAAATTAGGCTTTATGAAAAATTCAGTTTTTTTAACTACCACTTAGTGGTTTCACTATTCATCAAAAAATGAAAGTTTCTAGAAAAATACCAAAAATTAAGCCTAAGATATATTTGATATTATGAATTCAAAAGTGATTTCTATTTTACCAAATTCAAAACAAATCAGTTGCATTAATTATTTTAAAAATTATTTCCCGTTGTCAAAACAAATAGCATGTTCTTAAGAGATAATAACTATCAAAAGATTGACACTTATTTATGTCTGGTTAAAATGTAAAATTACATCCAATGACCAACATTGTATTAAACTGTAAAAATATATTCTAAATATACTTTAAAACCACTCAAATTAATATTTTATCACTTTTAATTATTTCGATTAAAAATGTTGTTTTTAATTAAAATTTAGTAATTTTCACTATTTATCAGAATATGAAAGTTATCTGAAAAGTACCAAAATTTCACCTTAAGCTAATTTCAATATTCCAAATCCAAAAATGAAGTCCATTTTTAATGATAAAATTTATTAAATTTCAAAAATTGGGTACTACTATTAATAACGGCTAGTTCATAATAATATTATAATAATATCTCGTTTAGTGAAATTCGGTATTGCGTACTACACACGCTATCAAGGAAGGTCGTGATTGCGTGTAATGAAAGGCAAGTCAGGGATGCGTGTTGTGCAAGCTCCTTTGGGTGTAGCGTACAGCACAAGACATTAATGAAATTCAAAATAATATTTTTCATAAAATCTCGGGGTGTTCCATTCTAGCCCCCTTAAAATGAATTTCTCCCTCGAAATTATTCGGGGTTATAAATGGTTTACTAATCGAAAGTTTCTTTAATAGAAACCCACATCGTAAAAAGGAATACCAAAACTTGGCTTTAAAAACTAATGTATGAAACCTAACAGTTACCCAAATTAAAATTCATCACTGGGTTTCCACGTAATAGAACATAGGTGAAAATATGGATATATAAGAAAAATCTAACCATAAAGTTCTGATGGAGAGTGGTAGAGAACATGGCTATGAAAAACCCAACAATAAAAAAGCCATAAATTTGTGACGATCTAAGGTACCATCTAATTCATCGGATATAAGAGCACTGGGACATCATTTTTGGTTTTCAAGATCATTTCCCTAAAGTTGATGAAATTGGAATTAGAAGAAATACTTTCATGATTTTGGTACAATCTCACCGTTGGTCATTCTTTGGAGAATTTCCACTTCATCTCTTAATGAAATGAAGTTTAATTTTTCAATTGTGAAGTGTTAGCAGATCATGTGATAGAATGATGGGTCATTCCATATATTTCAAACAAAAGGTTAGAAAAGTTATCAAGAAAATACATAAGTCCATCTATAGTGAGATTAATCGTATATAGTTCCTAAAATGGACTTATACTTCATATATCATACTGATTAATATAATAAAACCAGTTTCTACTAAACAGGGACTTCCTGTAGGCCAGTGGTAGGTGATAAAGGCCAGTCGCACTTCGGTTGTGGGTTTGATTCCCATAGCCTTGTCCGACGCAATGGGCTGTCGCCCATCCTGCAGGTTGTCCTTTTTCTAAAACTACATTACTATAACATCCCATCAATAATATAGAAAAAAAACATCTATCCTTAAACAATACTAACTTATGTCCAACATAATCCATTCCAATCTTTAGGCTTATCCAAAATACTGTTGTCCAATCTCATATTACAGTGAAAACGATTACCAAAGAGTTCATATAATAAGCATGTTAATACCAACGTTGATCCCCATATATCATGAGATATGTCTTGTTGGTCACATTCCAAACATTCGAAGGCCTTAATCGTGTATTCTCTTGAAAAATGAATACCCATTGAATCTTAGTGAAAACATGAATTCTGTCAAAAGTTAACTCTTTCCACATACCAAAATCCAAAAATTCTCTATACTCAAACCATGATATAACATTCTCCTTATATCATTCATGAGCTCATGAATACTATCAAACATTTAATTTTCTCATTATCCCTTCATTATGCACATATTAGCTACTTTCCAAAAATCTCTGAATAACCTTTCATGGTTACTGGTACCATTAATCATACACTTTCAAAACATCAGTGTAACAATCCTTAGATGTCTATTTATTCCATAGTACCATGAGATTACTTATACAACATTACACTTGATAAACATGTAATCATTCCACTACCTTCTTAAACTATTGACCGAGCTTCAACAATTCTTTCATCTCACATATCATTTGTAGTCTCTTCATCATCATCAACATAAATACTACCCATATGACCATACTGATTCTCTTCATGAGACTTTCCCTTAGGGCATTCATTTTCATAATGCCCATAAATTCCACATTTAAAACTTCTAATCATTGTTGATGTCGTAGCAATACCATTATCCTTGTCCATGGTGTTAACTGAACCTTTTCCATTGCACTTACTGGCTTTGTGTCCTTTTTTTCCACACCCAAATCATCTTCCAGTTCCTTTGAAACAATATCCCTAATGCCTCTTCCCACATGATTTACATGAGGGAAATTGAACTTTCTTTCCTCTATGATCATCATGAAACTCCATCTTTCTCTTATTATCTGAGTCGGGAAACTTACCAAAGTTGAGATTATTGATCATATTATGAGATTTCTGATTAGGCATAATAATTATGTTTGGACTTCCAAATCCCGTTTCATTTGGTTGCTCATGAAGAATATCAGTCCATTGTCCGTCATATCCTCCATTATCGTGAATCTTCCTGTTTCCATCCATTTTCTAAAACCCAAAAAGAATAGTGTTAGAGGAAAAAATCATGCTAGGGAAAACAACAAAGTAAAGGGGAAGTACCTTCAATATCTAACATCTTAGGTTAAATTCTATGATAGTTACCATAGTTCTTGGACTATATCCTATACGTATACTTAACCTTAGGGATATCCCTAGACATACCTTAGAAATATCTCTAGGGATCTCACTAATGTTTTCGCATCCTAGTTTCCAAAGGTTGACTAAACCTTTCCTCTGATAGCAACTATAGATACCCAAAGCTTGACGTATATGGACATTACATTACTTTTGCAGAATACATAATACATAACAAAAACAGACACACAAGGACCGTAATAGTTTACTGTCTTTGTAAACTTGGAACGTAATCTTCTAATCATGGTGAAAGATCTTCAACATCTCCCATAAAGATCTTCCAATTTTTTTCCTTTACCTAAAACCTTTCTTTTAATCCTGGGGGAAAATAAAACATAAAAAGGGTGAGCTCAAATGCTCAGTAAGGGTAAGCATGGATAAAATAAAACATAGCATATACATTTTAACTTAAAAACATGAACATAATGTTTAAACATCAAAATCTTGAGCAATGACTTAAAACATGGAAGAACATAAGGCATAGATCATAATGGAACTTAAATCATGATAACATAACATGGGAATAAAACATGTAATTGTGTAATCCATTATGCACATGTAATGATTTCCATAGTAGCCAAGGCATTGCTGCCAAGACCATCTTAATGGAAAAAGTCCCTTTCTGAATCGAGTTCACTCCTCGTTCCAGTCCTGTAATACTGAACCGGATTAACTTACTGTTCTAGCCATGTCTATCTCATGAGATATAAATATTTACCCAATGCATTATATGGAGATATAGGTCCCACCCATCTCATAATGAAATCATTATTACTTGTGCCACAACATAAACATAAATCATTCATCATAACCCAAAGAATAAAATGGGTTTCGTAAACATCATTCCATCATCACATAATCCATATAAAAGAAATAGATATCATTTCATAATAAGAAAAGTGAAAACATATAAATCATAGAGACATTGTACTTGAAACATACACATATGAAATAATGTCATCTTAGATTGAAAAATGGTTTTGATAAAACACTTTAAATGAATTAATGTGGAAAATATCCTTTATTCTTAAAATTCACTTTCTTTTCAAAAAATTATATGAACTTTTAAAAGAAAATGGTTTTATTGAAAATAATCATGAAATATTGTAGAGGAATATTTATGAAAATGAGGGGTTATGAAACCATAAAAATCCATTCACACTGTATAAGTTAAAATTAACATTCTTCTCGTACTTTTGTCGGAAAAGTCAAAAAGTACCTCGTATGGTAAACAAAAGAAAGATTGCTTCCAAACTTTGTGGTAAAATTCAAAAAGAGGTAAAAATTACTTTAAACATACTTGGAAGAATAATAACATTTTATGAAAACATTTTTAGAAAACATGGACATGGATGATAAACATAACCCCAGTAAATACTTACGAATAAACAATCTTGGATAAGAACGAGATTGGAATAGTTATCCCTTACCTTAGGTCTGATATGCTTCGTACGTATCCGAACCTCCTGTATAATGATTTAAATAATGTCATTGACTTATTAAAGAATCATATTCATTGTTATGATATCATATATGGTTCACTTATGACTTTATATTACCCGTTCTTTTGTAAATTCCATGTTAAAGAGTGTTTTGGGTAAAATCATTTCATTTTTCGTCTGTGTTTTGACTTGTAATTATTTATATGATTACTTAGATCATGATTAATTAATTCAAGAATATAAAACATGATTTATATATAATATATATTCATAATCTACATATATATAATAGATCAATAAATGGAAATAAATACACCGTTCATGGAGACGGTAGGTCGTACGTACGCATCAATGTTGTTTTCGTTTCCTCATTGAATTGAATGGAATTAATTGGATGACATAAATATATATATACAAAAATCTAGTATCATTATTATGTCATATATTTCATGATTAATTATTATATATACTTTATAATTTTTCATGAATGGTTAATCATTGAGAATGAATCTCATCGCGTCGTGGAGATGGTATTCCGTACGTACGCACGAGCGATGATATCGTTCCCATGATCATGGAATTTTATTGGAGTGTATGTATACTATTATAGAATCATTATCACTCTAAAATAATCATATATAGTTATTATTTACACCATTATACCAATCCAATTAAGGTGGTGGTGTAAAATAGATTACACCACGGCGTGGAGACGGTATTCCGTACGTACGCACGCGTGGTGATTTTGTTTTCCATAGGATGGATAGATGGTGAAATAGGGTTGTTTCATACTTATAATAACATATCATTATATTATTGATACTGATGTTATTACTTCATAATGAAACCACCTAATAAGAAGAAGTGGAAGAAGAAATAAAATTGAAAGAATCGGTAACGGACCTTACCTCTTCTTTGAAGCGCCTCTTTGAGACCTCCTCTTAGGGAACTGAAATTGGTATTTTAAGAATACCTGAACCTCTAGGATGTTTCTATGGAAGTGGAGAAGAGAATTTTGCAGGGATTGGTCGAGCTTGAAGGATCAAAGTGTTGTGAGGAAGAGAGGGAGGAGGTGCCCTTTTATAAGGGAGGAGAGGGGCACCTTTGGAATAACTAAAATATTATTTTATTATAAAGTCATATTTGGTTTTTAATAGCTCCAAATTGATATATTTCGAAGCTAAGGTTGGGATGGGTTGACATCCTCTCATCCAATAGAATTTATACAAGTTTAGGTCATTATATTAAACTTATATTTTATTTTTAACTTTTAGTTAATTAGATTGACATTTACCATGTCACATTGTATTTTTATATTATATATTTAATAAACCTACCATATACATCCAAGATACCCCCACGTGATCCATTAATGATACACATATCATGATATAAGTATCTTGACCGATCCTTAGATTTTTAGGAATATAATAACAATTAATAATATAATATTTGTTTTAAAAACTATTTTATGTCAATTTTGACACTATTTGGTAATTGATTTTTTTGAAAATCATAACAGAATTCTTAGTTCGAAAAAAGTTAATTAAATAAATACTAACATGTCATATTAACAAATAAAATTATTTTAATTCATAAAAAGTCTCAAATTACATTTATTTGGGTATTTATATCATCAATTAGATCAATATTTCATTAATAAGATAATTACTGCATCATCATTGTGTCATAAATAAATTAAATTATTTTAAGTCTAAAAATTACAAATAAAATACCATTATGTATTAAATCGTTTTATCTTTCTAATGAATATTTATAGTCGAATTTATCTTATGTATAACCCTATATTAAAAATTATTTAGTTATTAAAGTTTGATTTTAACTATTTTAACCCTTCTTTAAATAAATTAATAATAAATGTCCTAATCTAATCCAAGTGGGCTTAAATGGTCATATTATATACCTAAGGTTGTTTCTGGCCGAATTACACTTATTTAATAGAATTATTACATGTGTTAGGGTAATAATAATATCATATTTACCCTTAATTACCCTATTTACTTTTAACCGTGGTAAAACAATGTAAAAAAGTTACTATGCACCAAAAATTATTTTCATCTCATTGAACCACATTTTAGTCCTTGATATTAACCATGTCTCTCGGATTTTTTAAATTCCACTCACAGAAGCGGTAAAATTAAGTTTTATGAAAAATTCAGTTTTTTTTTACTACCACTTAGTGGTTTCACAATTCATCAAAAAATGAAAGTTTCTAGAAAAATACCAAAAAAATAGGCCTAAGATATATTTGATATTATGAATTCAGAAATGATGTCTATTTTACCAAATTAAAAACATATCAGTTGCATTAATTAATTTAAAAATTAATTCCCGTTGTCAAAACAAATAGCGTGTTCTTAAGAGATAATAACTATCAAAAGATTGAAACTTGTTTATGTCTGGTTTAAATATGAAATTACATACAATTAACAACATTGTATTAAATTGTAAAAATATATTCTAAATATACTTTAAAACCACTAAAATTAATAATTTATCACTATTAATTATTTCGATTAAAAAAGTTGTTTTTAATTAAAATTTAGTAATTTTCACTATTCATCAGAATATGAAAGTTATCCGAAAAGTACCAAAATTTCACCCTAAGCTAATTTCGATATTCCGAATCCAAAAATGAAGTCCATTTTGAAAGATAAAATTTATAAAATTTCAAAAAGTGGGTATTACTATTCATAACGGCTAGTTCATAATAATATTATAATAATATCTCGTTTAGTGAAATTTGGTATTGCGTACTACACACACTATCGAGGAAGGTCGTGATTGTGTGTAATACAAGGCAAGTCAGGGATGTGTGTTGTGAATGCTTCTTTTGGTGTAGTGTATAACACAAGACATTAATTAAATTAAAAAGAATATGTTTCATAAAATCTCAGGGTGTTACACTACTAGAGGAGTCACCTTATCATGAGCAAATGCTCCCTTTAGAATCTCTTCAACTACATATTCTCTCAAAAACTTATCGCTTTGGAGATCACTAGATATTAAAACATTAGAAGTTACAGTAGGCTCTTTAACAAGATTAGGATTCATGGTTCTTCTGAATTGAAGTCATTCTTGACTTCTTTATTCAGATGCATCCACAGCCTCAAACCTCATTCTTCATGATACAACATTGACTCGTGATTTATCTTGTCCTTCCATTGATTTTGTTTGTTGGGCCTAAGTACATTCTTCATCATCTTCTGCTCCTACAGGTAGTATCTTGACTTTGATTTTGCTCCAGAAATATCCAATTTTCACAATGTACCCGCATTGAAGATATTACCATGGTGGCATCTCACCTGAGCATCCACCAGTCTTATCATATCGTTCTTAAACAGGATCTTTGAGATGAACCTTCCAAAAGGATAAAAATTCATTCTTGCCTCTGTTTGGAAAAAGTAACTGAGATACCTCACCATGTATCTCTAAAAGTTTAATTTGATATCACTTGTTAGTAAAAACAATAAATACATATCTGGATAAATAATCATTTACATTTCAGACATCCTAGATGCAATACGAGTTTGCACAAACTTACCCAATATCTTCTGGTCTGGTTCTAAGTCATTCACAAACACCTTCTTGATATTAGTTGATCCAAATATAAATGACATAATATCTTCATATTTATTTACACTATCACCAATATTTTTTAAATCAATATGATAAGTTCCTCTTGAGGGCAGTTTATATTTTTTTGCGATTTCCACAGATGAGATTGAAAATTATAAATCCTCAATCTTAGTGATTATTGAATCCTCATCATTTCCCAGACTAAATTGTACCAAAATAAAGAAATGAAAAATTATTACCTCATATAGAAAGTATGTATAATCTCCATAAAATGCCTATTCTAAATTCGGAAAGGCTAGGGCTTGCTTCAGCATTAGATTCGTCTAATAGATCCATTCCTGATCTATGACTTTTCCTTCCAAAATATTTCTCCCAGTTTAGCACTACCTCTTCGCAGTGCCAGTCTCTTGCTCATAGGTTCTCTTGGTCTTTTCCATCTCTGTCATAAATCTCTGAAGGTTTGAAAGGACTAGGGTTTCGAAGGTTTAGGTGCGGGTGAGAATATCGGTAAAAGTTTTTGAGGTTGCGAAGGGTTTTGAGAAGAAAAACGGGTCTGTAATTTGAAGTGGTTTCTGATATCCTTGATTCCCATGTCACTATGTACATACAAATCATTTCATAAATTTTAAAATGAATTAAAATCGCATGAGTTAAAGATAAATAAATACATAAATAAAAATTGTACTATTTGAAAAAAATAAGTATATAATTTTAAACAAAAAAATGTGTAATCAAATAAAAAACTACTCAAAATTAAATAAACCTAACTCCCCCTTAATAAAATCAAACCTTGCAGTGGGAAGTGGTTTAGTAAAAATATTAGCTAATTGAATTTCTATATTCACAAATTCTAAAAATATATCCTTTTTTAGAACATGGCCTCTTAAAAAGTGATGTATAATATCAATATGATTAGTCATAAAATGATTAATAGGATTTCTTGAAATATTTATAGCACTTGTATTATCACATATAATAAATGTATTATTAAAACTTAGTCCAAAATCCATAATAGTGTTTTTCATCCACAAAACATATGAACAGCAACTTCCAGCAAATACATATTCTACCTCAGCTGTTGATAGAGAAACTGAGTGTTGTTTCTTACCAGACCATGATACTAAGGATTTTCTTAAAAAGTGACAAGTTATGGAGGTGATTTTTCTATCTAATATATAACTTAAAAAGTCTGCATATGTATATGAAATTAAATTAAAATCTGACGTTTTTTGATAGAGAAGAGATTGAAATACAGTTCCTTTTAAATATCTAAAAATTCTTTTAATTGCATTTAAATGGTATTCTTAACGATTTGATTGAAATCTTTCACAAATACATACTTAATACATTATATCTGTTCTGCTAGCAGTAAGATATCATAATCTACCAATCATACCTCTATATAACTTGTTGTTAACTAATTTCCCAGTTTCATACAAATCATGTTTTATATTAGTACACATAGGAGTCATATATTTCTTGTTGTTTTCAGGTCCAATTTTTTTAGTAAATCAGTAATTTATTTTCTTTGATTCAAAAAATTTCCAATTTTTCTTTGAAAATTTTGAAGTCATAAAAAGATGTTTAATTCTCCTATCACACTGATTACAAATTCTTTTTTCATTAAATTTGAAAACTCATGACAAATAGTTTTATTTTTTGAACAAAAAATTAGATCATCAATATAAATTTGAACTAATAAGATATTAGAGTTGACAGTTTTCTTAAATAGTGTTGGATCTTCCATTCCAAGAGTAAAATTATTTTTCAAATGAAAAGAACTTAATCTTTCTTATCAAGCTCTAGGTCCTTGATTAAGACCATAAAGAGATTTAGTAAGATTAAAATAAAAATCTAGTTTTTGTGAATTTTTAAAACTAGAAGGTCGCTCAACAAAAACTTCCTCTAATAAATAACTATTTAAAAAGGAATACTTAACATCTATTTGAAAACATTTAAGGTTCATATGAGATGCATAGGCTAAAAGTATTCTAAAGGATTATAATCTAGCTACAAGTGCAAAGGTCTCATCATAAACTATACCTTCTTCTTGATTATATCCTTTATCTATCAGTCTTTCTTTATTCCTAGTTATTATTCCTTTACCATATTTTGTATTTCTAAAGACCCATTTCGTTCCTATTACTAGATAATTTCGTGGCCTTTCAACTAATTTCCAAACATCATTTCTTTTGAACTAGTTTAATTCTTATTAAATTGATATCATCCAACTATCATCAAATAAGGCTTCTTATATAGTATTAGTTTCTAATTGGGATAGAAAGGTAGAAAATTAAACAAGATTTCCTATGTTCATTATAATTTTTATTCTTGTGTCTAAGTCTCCTATTACAGTTTCTAAAGGGTGGTTCTTTAGGGTTCTTGATTGTCTAGGTAGTATAATTATAGGTTCTTCAATGTCATGTTCTACTGGATAGGATGCAATTTCATTTATATATTTTTCAAAATCATTTTTTATGTTCTAAAGTCTTATGTTATCATTAGAGTCAGATCCATCAATTTGGTCTTTCCTTTTCTCAAAGGGGTCAGATTAATCAGATCTCACATGAACTGATTCTTCAACAATCCTTGACTTTTGATTAAAAAATGTATAAGATTTTAAAGTAGTAGAATATCCTATGAAAATTCCTTCATCAGATTTTGGATCAAACTTACCAAGATTGTCTTTCTTATTTAAGATGTAAACCTTAAATCCAAAAACTTTAAAGTAATTTACTTTAGGTTTTCTTTAATTCCAGAGTTCATATGGTGTCTTTTTGAAAATTGGTCTAATTAAAATTCTATTCATTATATAGTAGGCTATACTTATAGCTTCTTCCCAAAAATAGGTAGGAAGACTGTATTTATTTAGCATAGTCAATCCATTTCTTGAATAGTACTATTTATTCTTTCAACAATTCCATTTTTTAGGTATTCTTGGTGCAGAGAAGGTGTGTTTAATACCCATATTTGAGCTAACAGAATTGAATTCCATATTCTCAAATTCTCCACCATTATCACTTCTTAATGAAATTATTTTAAACCATTTATCACATTTAATAGCTTTGAAAAAACTTTCAAATATTGTAAAAGAATCATTTTTATATTTTAGAAAGAAAATCCAAGTAAATCTCAAATAGTCATCAACTAAAACATATACATATAATTTACCAGCCAAGATTGCAACCATTAAAGGTCCAAACAAATCCATATGGATAAGTTCTAGAAGATTAGATGTAGAAATTTTTTTAAATGATTTGAAGGATGATTTGTGCTACTTTCCAAGTTGACATGCATCACAAAATCTATCACTTTCAAACTTGGGACTAGGAAAATCAGAAAATAATTGTTTCTTAGATAACTTATGTAAAACATATACATTGAAATGTCTAATTCCTCTATTCCAGATCCCAGATTCATTTATCTTAGTAGTTAAGAAGTTTAATTGTTGTTTACACAAGGAATTTAAATCCATGGTATACACATTATCAGTTCTAGGTGCTCTAAATTTAAGAAATTTATCTTCGAAAATAGAACAACAATTTTTAGAAAAATAAACAATATAACCATCATCACATAGTTGAGAGATACTTATCAGATTGTGTTTCAATCCTTGTATATAGAGTACATTGTTGATTGAAATAGTTTCTAGATCTCCAAATGTTCCAATGACAATAATCTAACATTTACCATTGTCACCAAATGTGACTAGTCTTCCCTCTTTTTGTGTTAAAGATTTGAAATTCGGTAAGTTTCCACTCATATGCCTAGAGCATCCACTTTCTATATGCTATATGGAATTTCAGCTTCTATGATCTTCTTTATGTAAAGGTCTTTAAGTAGATTGTTTTGGTACCCATATTCTATTAGGTCCAAATGAGTTATCCAACAAAGATCTAAGAATCCATACATGTTTTTCTATAAAATCAACAAAATCATATAAATTGTTTGAGAGAAAGGATTTCTTTATTCTACTTATTTGGGGTTTCCTTAAGTGACAATTCTTAGATATATGTTATTTTGTTCCCCAATAGTTACAGTTTAATCTTTTTGTACTAAGAACAAAGTAATTCGTGTACAGTTTAGGTTTTTTACCTTTACTTCCAATTCTATATCTTCCCTTTTCAATCACATTCTTTACAAGAATATCATTTAGTGTATTTTCTTTTTTTGTAAAAATAAGTGCTACACTTTTATATGTTTCTAATTTAGTTTGCAGTGTTTTTATTTTAGCTTCATGGTCTTTATTGTTTGTATTTATTGAGTTATATTTTTTTAGTAATTCCTGGTGTTGTTTTAGCATAGTTTCTATTTCTTATAAAACAGCATTGTGAATATTTTCTAAATACTTGTGTTTCTTAAATAAAGAATCATATTTTCCTTCAAGCATGTTCCAATAGGTTGCATGTTTTTAATTTTATTAGCTTGATTTAGAACTAGAGTCAGAAGAATAATAGGATTGTACCTCATCAATTTTTTCCATAAAGTAAATATTAGCTTTCAAATTTGATTCCTCCTTTTCTGAATCGGACATTGATGAGTTGTTGGTGTCTTTAGATACACTCCATGTATCTTTCATTGCCTTCTTCTTTTTCTGCTCATAATCATTTCTTTTGAAGAATTTATTCTTCGTGTATTCCTTTAATTATGGATAATCAGGTCTGATATGACCAAGTTTCTTATACTCATAGTATCTGACTTCCTTTTCATCTTTTTAAAAGACTTTCTGAAATCTTTCTTCTTTCTATAAAACTTACTGAATTTTATGGCTATTTGAGCAAGTTCATTATCTGAATTTGATGAATCAGAACTTTTCGATTTCACCCTTGCTTCCATTTTCTTCTTCTTTCTACTTTTACTTTGTGATGACACTTTTAAAGCAGTGTCTTCTCTCTTGATCAGAATCTTATGCTCATTTGCTTTATCCTACATCTCAACTGCATACATCATGAAAGTTCCAATTAACTCTCTAATTGTTAAATCTTTTATAGGAGATGATTTTCTGATTGCAGTAAAAATTATATTGCATTGATTTGGGAGTACTCTTAGAACTTTCAAGGCATGATCAGTTTGTTTGATTGGATCTCCCAAAGTAGTTATATTGTTCACAATCTCTGTCAATCTTCCATTCATTTCGGTGGTTCTTTCTCCTTTAACCATTTTGAATGTGTCAAATTTTATCTTAACAGTAGAATACCTCATCTATCTAACATTGCATGTTTTTTCATAGGAAACTACAATTGTCTCCCACATTTCATATATTATTGGGCACTAAGATACTCTGTGAAACTTGTCTGGTCCTAGACCACATATGATTGCATTCATAGCCTTCAAATTCATGTAACACTCAGCTACTAAAGCTACATTCCATGTTTCAGGTTTCTCTGGGATTTCATAAGGAGTCTTTATCTTTGAGTAGACTCTGTATCTGCGGTTTTCCAAATAGATTATTATTCTTTATTTAAAGAATCCATAATTCTCACCATTGATGTATGGAGTGTTAACCATAAACATTACTTATTTTGTATCAGTCATCTTGATATGAGTATAATCCTTTAAAACATTTATCTTTTTATAGCATTAACAAATTCTCCACCTCCAATACCAATTGTTGGATCGGGTTATACCAAATATTCAAAAGAGGGGGGGGTGAATTGTGTCTTTTATAATTTGTTCTCATAATCATGTTTTTTCCTTTTAATTTTATATCAAATATTTAGAAGTGGAAAATAAATATCACAGGATGCACAATGTATAATGGTTCAGGGAACAGAAGTCCCCTAGTCCACTCCACCAATGCTCTACTCCACAAGCTTGGTGATTTTTACTATCTGGTCCTCTTATCAACAGATCACTCTACAACTGAGTGCGGGCAATTGATAACATTACAATCTTAAGGCTAAACAGATCCTTCTGGTTCATAAAAATAACTGACTACATAGATTAGTATGATAATCTGGTTACTCAAAATAGAAGAGTATTTGTTCAGTGAAAATACATTCCCAGTTGTTCTTCACAATTGGAATAGAATGCAATTGACAGTAGATAGATCATCGTCTTCAGAAATGATAATATTAAGGTAAAATCAGTTTTGAGCCGATCCAAATACAGTAGATCTTGAAATTTGATTCTCAACTTTAACAGTAGTTGATTCACAAAAATATATTCAATGTAGATCAGTAAATCTCCAGTCGTGTTTCTTCTTCTTGAGAAAACAGAGTTTTGTCAAAATTCGTAGCAGCAGATATGTAGATCTTTATTGTCTCTGTTTTTCTCTTAAGTATATTCATTGGTGTCATTCAGCAGTTCTTTTATATTGTATATTTTTATATCACATCTATATTTATATATATATATATATAATAATGACGACCACTTCTTCTACAAATTTAAATCCATAAAAATTTCTTTAGAATCGCAAGATTCAATAGTTTTAATAGCAGAGCAGTTGTAACTCCCATGAAAATTTGACATGAAAAGCTCATCTTAAATTGAACCTTTGAATAAAAAATAAATGGATTTGAATCAGTTAAAGAATCACTTTAAATTCAGTCTTTTAATCTAGCTTGAAATCATCCTGATAATCTGCATAAATACCATTTCTTTAATAAAGTCATAATTTAAACATCTGTTGTCAAACGTAGGGTTGAACTGCATAGCATACATTCTCTGAACATAGGGTTCACAACATAAGGTTGATATAAAATGTTTCTCTTCAACTCTCAAACATATGGTATATAATCCATACTTTTCAATCAAACATATAGTTTTTCATAAAAGTAAGGTTGATGAACCATACTTTTATCTTTAGATTTTAGACGTACGGTTGTTTATAAAAGAAAGGTTGATGAACCATACTTTTAAGACACAAACTTATCATTCCATACTTACATAATAATCTTCTTCCATACTTTGTTGATTTTCCAAAGGTAATATTCCTTCCAAACATAGGGTTTTTTTCCAAACGTAAGGTTCCTTCCAAACGTAAGGTTCCTTTCAAAACATAAGGTTCCTTCCAAATATAAGGTTCCTTTCCAAACGTAAGGTTCCTTCCAAACATAAGGTTCCTCCATACTTTATTGATAATTTATGGTTGTTTAACCATCTATTTCTGATATCTCATAGAGTAAACACTACATTCCATCTTTACTCCACACTTCTCAACGTAAGGTATAAACAGTGTTTCCAGAACATGCTAAAAAATATATCTGAATACTTTAGCAATTTATTCTCATTGTTCAAATACTTAAATATTTCTTCTGGAAATAATAATATAAAAAATATTAAATTATTCAAATACACTTAAAGTAAAATCATTATAACAACAAATAAGGGTATTTGTGAGCATCAAAATAATCATAAAGAGATAGAGTATTGTTCTCAACAATCTCCCCCCTTATTAATAATAAAATTATGTATTGTTGAAAGCAACACTAGATCAAAATTTAAAAACTAAATTGACCCTTTTAAATACATTATTAAAATATATTAACTAAAATGGTTTTTATTTAGATAAAAAAATTCCTAGATTTCCCAATTGATAAGAACGTATTTATAAGTTGAAAGTTATATTTTTATATTTTTTATATTACGCATTAAATATATATTTTTTCAAAAAACATTATAAACTCTCAATTTTTTTAATAAATATAATTTTATAGAGAATTAATATTCGTAAAAGTGGTTACTTTCACTATTGATACAAAAATTGACTATTTTCTAAGAAGAAAACTCAAAAATTAACCGTAAACATTTTTGAGATTAAATTTTCAAAAATAAATTTTATTTTTTCAAATGTAATTTCAAAAATTTGTATAAATTAATTATAATTATTTTCACATAAAATACATAAAATCGTTTTTATAAAGAATGATTTCTTAAGTCATAAAATGAATGTATTCTTATACTTTTCTTAGTAATAATAACTAGATGATTGTCCACTTGTTTGATTGAATTCATTATTTATATTAAGAAAATAATTTCTCAATATATTTCGTAATTTGGTTTTTCCTATTCCTAATTTCTAAACCAAAATGTTGATTACAATAATCATAATTAAACTGTTTTGTTGTGTTCTTTGTTGAAGCTCAGGGTTACATGTGTTGCATTATATCAAATGAAGTATTAATTTAAAGGAATATAAAATATTTGGGTGTTACATTATCCTATCATTATAGAAAATGTTTCATCACAATTTTAATTCATTTTGATCATATCATTAATTTATAATAGATATTATCATGAATTTTAATTTCTATGTTAATACTATAGAACTTATTATTTTATAAATAAACAGTATGTCTACTTTCACAAGACTTCCACTTGTAAATGAGTTTGCAGATGATTAAATGAATAATTAATTGATAATTTTCACACAAAACATTAAATATTTACCATATATTTCTTAAGTATTAATAATTATTATAAAATAAACTTACATTATTCCTTTCAATTTTTTATGTTATTGTTTTACCTTT
The DNA here is from genome assembly GCA_963277665.1 of Viscum album. Taxonomy (NCBI): domain Eukaryota; kingdom Viridiplantae; phylum Streptophyta; class Magnoliopsida; order Santalales; family Viscaceae; genus Viscum; species Viscum album. The sequence continues at coordinate 1,095,127,284 of OY728159.1, read as the reverse complement.
TATTTTGAATTTAATCAATTTCCACTTTTGATTCTATATATGAATGAATAAGGATAAATCTTCAATAATAAATCATGAAAATCAACCTTTAATGGATCATAATATCTATAAATAAAGAAAGATTTATTTCACCCACATAAAAATTGATTTGATAAATCAAATATAATAATCAATATGAATAAATTTCTTATGAATAATTAACACATAAATTCCTAAAACATAATTAATAAAGCCCATATAAATTATAAAATACATTTAACTTTTAAATATAAAACCAGTAGTTCAACATGTATTATTTTATTCTTCGTCAATTAATTCTAAAATCATAAACACTAATTAAACCCCAAATAATAGGATAATGTCAAATCTAAACATGGGTATAATATAATGTTTTCAAATATGATATGTTTATGTGTTGTAATGGGAACTAACTGTCATATCCTTGTTATAATAACATTTCAACAATGATTTTTGATTAAAAATCACTTCTTAATGTTCAAGGGATATATATAATTTTTGGGAAACATGGAAGATATAAAAGAGAAAGAAGATCAATAATCAAATAAATTAATAGCTAATTTTGAGTCTGATCAAAGTATATACTATCACAACTTAAGTTATTTCATTATTATCTATAGTAATTTCAAACTCATATCCTTTATCCCTTAACTATTTCTGAGATAAATTCTCTTGATGCTTGGGGAATTCATTTTTATAGTGAAAAATATTATTATATTTGAAACACTGGACATTGGAGGTTTCTTTCTTTTCCATATACTCATTGGCCACGTGGGTTTTATCCCCACTCATGAAGAAAAATCTCATTCCCTTAATGAAAGCATTAAGTTGTTTTTTCTATAATTATCACATATGGTAATTTTTATCATTCCCTTCTATTCCTTCACATAATTTCTTTTTCCTTAGTTATTAGTCATCCCCATATTGTCTTGGTTTCCTTTTAAAATAAATTTCCTAGATAATTATTCATTCATCCTGATGTAACTTTATACCATATCATAATATGAGGAAAATGATTGAGTGACTAATTCCCTTTACGGGTTTTCTTTATCCCATCAAAGAAATGAAAAATCATAATTTTAGGATTATGTATGTGGTCCATACCATGCCATGCTAATTTTTGTAATTTTTAAATTATATTCGGTAACACTTTCAACTTCCTCATATCTTAGTTTTAGGAATATCCTTTTTATACTAGCTCGTTTCTCATGAGGAAAGTATTTTATGAATAATGTCTCATTAAAGGTTTTCTATTCCATTCTCTCTATATCCTCCTCCTCATTTTTATTTTGAATCAATAACCTCTATTATTCAACATTATCCTTTCAAAAATACACTTATAAAATTATGTTCTCCCTTTCATTACTTCTCAAACCCAAAAATATCTTTCCAATGGGCTTGATCTACAACTAAGTTATCAATGGATTGGTATTTCTATTAAAGGACAGATATTTCTTCCATATGAAGTGATCCAACATCAATGAATCATGTTGTAAAGAAATAAATTATTACATGTAGGAAAGGTTATTAATCATAACCTAAGTTAATTATCCAAATATAGTCATATAATTCTTTTATACAAGAAAATTCTTATTCAATTTATCATGTGTTCAATCCCAACATTGATTGTGGGTTTTTACTTGATTTTAATTTCTTTCATTATACACCATTTATAAATATTGGAATACCTATTGAAATACATAATATAAAATAAAAATTTATGTATAATAATTATCTAAAACATATTCTTGGTATATTTAGGAATATCTTCGACTCATAACAATATTTTAAAATATTTCATAATGGTTTTTTAATTTTTTGTGAATTAATAAAATTATATCCAAAATGAAATTTTATCCAAGTGTGTATTCTTAGGATCATTAACCATGCACTGAATGGAGATCACGGTGATGTTCAACTAGTATTTTTCAAGGTGCATACCTCTAAAACCATCTACATGACATCTGCATCCACTTTCCAATATCCTAACATGGATTTAATTTCTAGGAAACCATTGATTCTATACCTTCCCAAAAATTCATGATATGATCCTATACTTAGGCTTATCACTACATTATTTTATAGGGTTATGTTATCTAATATATATTTTTCCAAAAATCTATTTCCCAAGTATTATACTAAACTTCCATTATTAATAACTATACCACCCCAACTACAGTAACCTAATGTTGATTGTGGTTTTACACTATTTTCATAAGATACATGGGATCAAATCCTAAAGTATTGAACAGTTTAGAAATCTTGGGGTACTAGATACATGCATGATTATCTTATAACATTTTTTAAAATGAAATTATACTTAATATTTTCGTGAGAACTCTATTACTTCTTATATTATATCACATAAATAATTCATAGATACCTTTTTATATCCTAAGGAAAGTAAAACATAATAATGGGTGATCTCATATTCTCAGTAAGTGAAATCATAAAATAGAATCTATAATAGAGTTAATCAAAAATGAATAATATAGTAGAGATGAAAAATAGTCAAATATTTTATATAACTAATATTATAAAAGGGATATATATCCATGGTTTACATATCAACATAAATAAACATATGGATTACAATTTCTATATTTATAATCATAGAATTCATAATTTTACACATTATAATATTACCATCAAGGCCTCATTCCATGACATCATACATAAATAGGTAATTGTTATTCCAAAAACCAAAACTAGTTTATCTCATGAGACCTACCAATGTATTGAGTGGATATCTAATAGTGGGATCCACCCATTCACTTACTAATTCTAACGTATTTATCGTATTAATGAAATGAATAATAATACAAAACATAATTGACATTAATATTAATATTAAATAACTATGATATTAAATTTTAATATATTCCCAAGAAACTAAATAGAACAAAAAGATCACGAGTCATCCAAATAAATGAGTTGGATGGAATCATTAGATTATATCTCTAGTAAATCATAATATTCATCAAAATATATAGATATGGATGAAACTACCATTAAAATAACATTCGGGCCTTTTATTAAAAACATGAAAAAAATATTGTTTTATTTTCATTAAATTTTAATTAAAAATTATAGAATATTGAGAAAATTTTTTAATTTTAAAATAATGATGGAAACATATAAATGACTATTAAAATAAAATAATAATTAATACGGAAAGAAATTTTTCTCATCTAATAATGTTTAAAATAGAGATTCCTTTCAGCCTTATGGTAAAAATTCAAAAATTGATTTATTTTTTAGATGATAAGAATATTAATTTTAAATATTATTTAAATTAAAATATAAATGAAAATGAAATTAAAAAATCACATTATAGTAGTAAAAAAATCATAAAAATTTATAGAGAACATGTATGTGAAGGAGAAAGATTCTCGATCAAAATGAGAAATAAGTTCAGTTTTCATTAAAAACGTTTTCTCATTCATTTTAAGTACCAAAGAGAGTAAAATGACAGGAAAACCTGTAAAATTAAAATATAACATATGAATAATGAAATATATGTACTTTTAAATAAAAATAACTTTTAATTACTTTTAATTCATGTAAAAACATAAAAAATCATGAATAAAAATGAGATTATAGAATAAACACTTACCACTTTGGTAACTTTTAAATCAAAAGATCAATAATGTTGAGAAATCTAATAGGATTTTTAAACAAAATTAATTTAAATAAATGAATCAAAAAAATAAATATGTAATTTTATACACCACATGAAAGAAAAAATGTGGTGAAAATGTATTTAATTCTTAATGAAAGGGAATTGAGACAATAAATCCTTACCTCGGGTCCTACTTGATTCATAAGTGCATTTATTATCCTGTATAAAAAAATTAAATCTATTATAATTCAATTAACTAAAATATTTCATAGTTATAATTAAATATATAATCTATTTATAATATTATGTCTCCCTTTTATTAATAATTCTTCATTGAATTCATTGTTTTGGGTGAAACTGTTCCATTATTTATAGATGTTTTGATTCAGCAGTTCCATTACATGAAATTTTATCATGTTTCCCTAAACTATATAATAATAATTTCACTTATATATTATTATTATATTATATCACTATAATTCAACATTCCTAAATAATCTATGTCTTAAACATTATAACATCACTCATGTAGGTGGTAAAACCAACCTAAGCAACAATGTTTTATAAAGACAGAATGAGTACAAACATTATAAGGTATAATATTAATATAATAATATTATCATATTATTATTGTAAAAATTATTATATATATATTCATAATATATAGTTTTAGAACCATTTATAAAAGAAGGATATTTAAAATGAGATATATCTCTCACATATATTACAGTCTATACTTATGCATGAACGATAATTCAAATTTTTAATATGAAAATCAGAAGTAAATAAGGTAAAATGTTATCACAATATAATAATAATTAATATTATATCATAAATAACACATATATTCATTAAATACATAATTTTAACCATCTATGAGAGGTGGTGACGGAAAATGAATCACATCACTACATGGATATAGTCTACAAATACACATGAGCGATACTTTCATTTCCCATTTGATTGAAAGGAGGTAAAAATTGGTTGTCTCATTATCAGAATAACATATTAGTATATTTAATAAAAAATATACATTATTTTCAAATTGATAAAATTTATTTAATGTAAGTATAATAGGATTTAATCTTTTAAAGAGTTAGTAAAATGGATTACCTCTTATTTGAGAGACCCCCTTTTTCTTATATCTTAATCCATCATAGGATGGTCTTAGAGGAATAAAAGAAGACTAAGAATTAAGGGGAGTAATATTAGAATTATTTTTGTCAGCTATTGTCTGATATAAAGTGATTTTTTTTGAATAAGGTGGGATAAGAGGTTCCCATTTATAAGTGATGGTAGGTACACAGTTAGAATTACTTAGAATATTTAAATAATATAAAGTATTTTTCTTGAGAAAGTGGTAAAACATTATTAGGGGAGATAATATAAGATAAAAATATCTCCAGAAAATAATATTTAGACAATTTTAAGTGTCATTCTTACCCTTATCTATTATTTTAACCCCCCCCCCCCACTAATAATCTTATTTTGATCCAACCCAAATTAACAAATTTTACTTTTTTTATTATTAATTAAGGGAAATAAATAAGTTGACTTTTTTCCTAATATTAATTATGATGATTCCAAATATGTAATACATTTTAAAATACTCAATTTTTAATATTGGTATAAATTAATTTTATTATAAGTGAACAAAACTCAATGAAACCTATTTAAAAAAATGTTTTGATTTAAGCATAAAAATGATTTTCCAACAAAAAAAAGTATAATTTTTTTCTAATGGAATTAATTATATTATTTTAAATAAAATATGGCTTTTTTGTCTTTAAAACAAATCCATTTTTTAAGGTAACATTATAAATATTTGATTAAGAGAGAATAAATGAAAATAAATTTTATTTAAATAAAAACAACACTATGATTTCCAAAATGTTGAGAATATATTTGCAAGTTTAGTGGTATATTTTTATGGGAATTATATTAAATATTAAATATATATTTGGTATATAAAAAAGTTTCATAAAATTTAAATTTATTCTTTTATCATTATAATGTCATAAAATTGATAATATTTTTAAAATCGATATTTTTCAATACTCAAAAAAATAAAATATATCTAAAAAAATACAAAAATTCAACCTATGATAATTTTTACATGATAATTTAAAAAATTAAGTTAATTTTGTCAAATAAAATTTCATAAACTTATATAAATTAACTATATTTATTAACACATTGAACACTTAAAATCCATTTTTTTAATAATATATTCTTATGGCATAAAATTAATTTATTCTTATACATTAGATGATAATAATAACTAGATAAATGTAATCCTTTTTTGATTGAATGAATTATTTATATTAAAGAAATAATTTTTATATATATTCCCTAATTTTAATATTAATATTAATACCTTCCAACCTAATGGTTAGGTTCTAAAAGTAATATTTAGCTTTAATTATTTTGTAGTTCGTTTAATATCAAGATTATGTGTGGAGAAAGCTATTGAAAATAACATTCATTTCAAGGAAAATAATATATTTTTGTTTTATATAATAATTAAATTATAATTCTATAATAAATTATATATATGAAACAAAATATATAATAGGTGATTAATATAGTTACTTTTGTTATACGGGATTCTAGAGAAAGTTTCGACTAAGTAGTAATTAACATAAGGGTTTTATGTCTCAAATTTAATTCCTTGGAAAATATTTCTTATTATACACTCTTCTTCCTTTTGAATTGTGTATTTATTTCCCCATTAATATTTTGTGTCATGATCCTATAATTATTTGGGCTATTGATTTTTTCATTTGAAATCATACCATTCAAGAGGTTTTCATTAAAAAAATATAATGTCATCAAGCTTTTATTTTTCTCATTTCTAATTCATTGAGACATAATAAATAGTGAGCACCGAGTTTTCCTTGTATAGTGTGTTTACTACCCATGTATGTATTTTTATAATACTTTTTTTAATTTCATAGTATATACATAGAAAATAATATTCATTATTGAAATGGATATTGATTCAATTGTTACCCCAGTAGTAAGGACTTTTGATTAAACAACATTAATTCATTGAGTTATTATCACTCTCTTGAAATTATTTCATATATTTCTGATTAATTATTCCCTTGATTTTATTATTATTTATTCTAAAATTTTTTATATATTAATATTCCTACGAAATTAATCATTTTCAAATATTTCTTACCTTACTATGGTCTGTTTCCCAGAAGTGATATTAATAACTTAAATCTTTTTCTTTGAGTTATAATGGTTTACCTTGACATTTTTTCTTTCATGCTTGGTTAATCCAAAACTAATATTAGTGTATATTATTTTATAATCCCATTTTTTAAAATGAACTTTTATTAAAAATAAAGTTTCATTACGCTTTTTATAATGTTTTTTTTTTCAATAAAGTTAAATTCAAAGTATTATAAAGGTTCCTTTAATATTCTAATATTTAAAATTTGGATCCACCTTTCGTATAGAAAAATGTATTTTATTTTCAAGGATTAATTATTGTAGATTCTTTTTCAAAGTAAATTTTTTCAAAATATTTCAATTAACCATTTCAAAATTTACTTTTAAACGTGACATGTATGTTGGTATTGTTAATTAATGTCAAAAAAATCTAAAATATCTTGTTTGTTTTCACCTCCATTTTCATTTTAAAATTAAAATGTATTTACACTCATTGTATTTTTTTACATGATTTATCCTATAGTATATATATTTATTTATTTATAATTTGGTGTATTAAACTCATAGTACAAACAATTAAATTCTTTATACCTTATTTTGTGATATATTTCTTATCATTTTTTGAAAAGATGTTTTTAATATTTTTTAATATCCTTCTAAGTCGCCTTGGTTATACTAAGGATATATTTTGTTTTGACTAGCCAATTTCTATGTCTTGGTTTATTATCTAATGTTTTCTTAAATCAATGATATTATCCATCACTACATTTTTATTTCCTAACCACCTATGTGAATATGCATAACTTTTATTCTAAATCATTTTCTTTTTAAATATCATAGTTTCCATTCCTTTTACTTAAATATGTTCCCCTAGATTATATACATTGATTGATTGGGAAAATTATTGACATAACCATATTCTATTACTCAATATGGTATTATAATGTGGGATACTTATATAAAAATCTATTCTATTTATTTATTGGAGAAGTATTGAAAAATTATATATATTTTATTCTCATATAGATGTTTATTGATTACTCAGGTAATTTGACTATTTATTTTTTTACCATCCACCTTATTTATAAGTATTATTATTATCGTTTTATCTCTTTTATTGACATGGAGAAATTAATTGATGTTTACAATTTTTTTATTCCAATATGTATGATTATTTTCCATGTTAATTGTGTATTATTTTTTTATTTTTTCATATAATGAAAGCATTGGACTTAAACAAGTGGCAGGAGGTCCTCATATTATATAACCCCTCGATGCATCAGGAGGTATAATGAAGAAATCATGTTTGGGTATTTTTTATGTCTGGCTAATTCAGAAATATGTCTTTACTATGGTATTAATTAAAAGAATCATGTTTTTCTATAGACTATATGTAAGGAATGATGTCTTGGTTGAGGCATCGATAGTAGGATCCAAATGTCCCTAATTATGCATTCCATCTCTATGAATCTAGTAGTTTTTATCCATGTAATCTATTTATTTTCATGGATACCCATGGATATATTATGCTCTTAGTTACAATTGGTTAGGGAATAATTTTTATTTATTTATGACAAAATATTTATGATATTATTTTAATCACTTGTGATCTTTTATCATGATTTCTTATGTTTACCCTAACTGAGCATTTGAGATCACCTTTTATTATGTTTTTATTTCCCTAGGTTATAAATAAAATTATTACACATGATATTTCTGACAAGATAGCTAGAGTGGATAAATTATTAGATCTGTTGAAGACATATTATGGATTAAGAAGTTTCTTATATAGTTGGAAAAAAATACTGATTAGTTGAGAAATAAATGTGCTTTATTAGTTTATGTTTTTTCTATTTATAAATATCTATAAACCAAAATGGTATTGGGAATGTATGCAATTCTATATTTTCTTTAATTCATGAATTTATATGATAGTTATGTCTGGGAATATACAACTAGTATTGATTCTAGTATGTAAAGTATGTATTTATGGCACCAGATCCGAGATTTTGGGACTAGGGTTTTACAAATCATGTAGACACGTATAGCGTATTAAACATGGGTAGATTGAAACATAAGAATGTGGAGATATCAGATATATAGTAAGTGTAATAATAAGAGATAACAATCAAATATCATAAGAGATAATAACCTAATAATATCAGTATGATTAGGATACATAATAAAGTTATAGCCAACAATTAATAGATCATAAATCATATAATATGGATTTTTATAACATAATACATGTATAAAAATACTGTTGAAATATGATTCTATAAACATGAGTCATGAGAATATAACATATTTATGAGAATAATCATAAAACTATGATATAGACATAAACATGGGGTATCATCATTTTGTGAGAATATCTAATAAGTCAAACACTTTATTTTGTGAGCATGTCTAAGAAGAATCTCCATTTAGTTTTATGATAATATATAAGAAGACTCGCCCTTTATTTTTAGAGTATATCCAAAATTCTCATTCTATATTATCTAATGGGATATAAAACATAAGCCAATGCATATGAGTGGGATATAGGACCCTAGTCATCATCATCCATACAAATGTATTCCATAAGATATCAATAATTTAAACATATCATCAAATGAAATGGAAATAAAATGGGTTTCAAATAATTTTCAAAAGGAATAACATAAGGAAATATATCACAATTCCATAAATAATGATAATAACAAAAATCCATATAAAATAAATGGGTCTCAAAATATATTTATTAACTTTATTGTTAAATAACCTTTAATCAAGATAAAAATATTATGTTATTTACACTGTATAGATTAAGTGTGTATAGTTAACTCAATAACTACCCTAATAAATTTATTTTTATCCCCAAGTTAAACACCCTTCTATCAAAGATGTTAAAATAGGGTACTCACTGAGGAAATACATTGGAAGAAACATTATGGTAATATATTGAATATTATTAGGAAAGAAAAAGGAAATAATAGATCATTTATCTTATACATATTTAATTTTTATCATTTTTGAAAACATTTATAAAGAATCAATGAGTATATGTAGAATACATTATAATAATATATAATTTTACTTATAAAACCCATGATGAAAATTACCATTTCCTTTAAAAAGAACTTAACTAAAAAATAATTGAAAAATTGAAAAATAAATTATTTCTAAAACCATGGATCACGGAAAAGAAGATATAAAATTATGGTAATTTCATTATTCTGTGAAAAATTATAAAAAATAGTTTATTTTCTTATTTTTATGAAGAAATTATACGTGACAAAGTTTCCAATTCCTTTCGTGGAGTCAATTTAAAAGATACTGGAATGAAAATATTTGAGATATATTAATAATAATATTTTTATAAATTTCCAATAATAGAGTATGGAAAAATAAATAAATTTATTATATAGGAAATGTATATTGGAAGTTAAAAAATTTTATTTTTAAATGATAGAAAAACTTTTTAAATATTTTTAAATACCTTTGTTGAAACCTTACAATGTAAAAAGTGAATAAGATTTTCTTTTTGAAAATGGGTAAATATATTTATGATTATAATATAAAATAATCCATATTATAGTTCTAAAAATTATAGAATAACTTTTGTGGGAAAGAAAATATGAATATTGAGGAAAATATCCATTGAAAAAAATGTGATTTGTTTTTACAATGTCCAAATTTTATTTGAGAAGGTATTTCATAAAGGAAGATGATATAAATGACAAGAATTAAATTCCCTAGATAAAAATATAAAATATCATACAGATAAATTATTTTTAGAATAAAAAGTTCTAGGAAGTACATAATCTAGTTGTGAATTTATGACTTATGGAGAAAGAATTTTAGTCATGAAATTTGTTCAGACATCATTAATTTTTAAATTGAAACACCTTGAATGATAGAGATCTTCAAATGGAACTTATAATAAAATTAATGATACAATTATCATGATTAAAAATATTTAAGGGTTAGTATATACACCATTCCAAATAAAACATGGTGTATAATAATAAGTATTTCTCAAGGGGTGAAAATTTGAGCAAGAAACCCATACCTTGTTAATTATTCATTCTACTCATGCGGCCAACTTCATGAATAATCAAATTATGTTTATTAAAAACCTAATTAAGAACAATAATTTTCAATATTTCATTTATTATGGGTTTTTTATTATTATAATCTATTTATTTATTATATATTTTTTCATTTTTTTGTGTGAAAATTAAATCAATGTCGACTTATTTCCGTAAATTTAAGGATCAAATATAATATTTTAATAATAAGATAAATAATTAATATAACCTTTACAGAACCATAAAAAATTATATTATTATTAACTTATAAACATTTTAGTATTTAAGTTCCTATATTTATCCAAGATAGATTTTTTTTATAATTTTTCATGTAGGTGCTTAAACAAATCCAAAAGATGAACATACTATATCATGAAGGGTGAGTATGGTTAATGAAGAGTATAATATTTTTACAAAAGAAGAATAATGGATTTATTTATATGTTTTTAGGTTTTTTAATTATGTTTTACATGTTTTGGTTAAATAAATTAAATCAATATGAAAAAAGAAAAATGTTATTTCATGGAGGAGGTAGTCCGCCCAACATAGGGTTAACATTATTTTGTTTTTATAAGTGTTTGGAAAAGAATAAATATTTATTTTTTCAGTAATTTATAAACAATTAAGAAAAATAATAATTCTGAGATCAGTATGTTACTATGTTTAGGATAGTTTCTTAAGGTAAATAATCAAAAGAAAATGATAATGATTAAGTAATACTCACATTGGGACCATGAACATTCTCTTGAAAGCATCCTTGGAAATGAAGGGATTAAGATAAATAATTAAGAATTGAGTCTTTTGAAAATGATATATTCTTATATTAGGATAAATATTTCATAGTTTTATGAATAAATTTTATGTAATGGGTGTGAACTGAGATGGTGTAAGTTTCACATTTTATAAGTGAACAAAATTGCACTTTTGTAAATACCCTTTACTTTTCAATGATATCATTACTCTAATCTAGGGCTAAAGGCTCCAAAATCTATAAATAATGTATTTTAGGTTGATATTTGGTCATCAAATCCATAAAAAAATATTTTTACACATGTTTTAAATAATTTTTTATTCATTTAATCATATATTATTACTTGTACCCTTTTTTTTACTCGGATAACTAGTTTTTACCCAAGTAACTTGTGTTTTAATAAAGATATAAAATAAAACATCTAAATTTTTTTCCATGTGATGACTTTAAATTTATTATAAATTTAAAATAATTTAATTTATTAATATTATAAAATTAATTAAAAAATTAAAACATTTTATATATATAAGAAAAATTTAAAGAAAAATGTTATTTTCATCATTTAGTGTTCTTAATCATAGAAAATATTAATTTCATTTGGATTAGTGATAATATGTTTTTATATGGGTTTAAAACAAATATTAATTCCATTTATGTGATATTATTAATTTATTTGTTTAGATAAAAATGATTGAATATTAATAAAACAATTGTTTTCAAAGAATAGTTTTATTACATCGGTGGTCGTTAACTTTAATCATAGTAATCATACATTGGAGCACCAAAAAATAAAATTAAATATATTAAATATTATGAAAATATTTTTTTATAATATTTAAATCATTGTTTTCAAAAAAACATCTAATGTTTGGAAATTTTATTTTTAATACTAGCGCGCATATAACATAAAAAACATTTTTAGAAAAGGTGTGTTTTTAATGTTAATGTTTATGTGTAGTAATAATTTATCAACTTAAATTAATTTAAATATATTAATTGGTTTATTATAAAACAAATAATATCTTTTAAGCTTCGAAAGCTCACAAAAACTGAATATTACTATTAAAATATTAAATTAAAAGATATGACTAAAAATTAGAATGAAAAGTTATTTATATTCTAAAAAGTTGAACAAAAGTTTTCTAAGTTCAAAGTGATATTTTAAAATACATTATTTTACCTCATAAATTAATAATTAATAAATTAAATGGTTTTATAAACTTATAGTTATTTACCATAAATATATAAAGTCATAAAATTTAAGAAAATAATTATAATAGTATTTTTTATTTGTTTGCTCTAAAATCATTTATTTTACAAAAAATCTAAAACATTTACCAAAGATAATTATAAAATTATAGATTATTAAATGAAGTTATTTTTATCAAATTCCTTTTATAAAATTTATATATTTATCTTTTTTATTAAAAAATAAAATATAATGATAACTGATTTTATTGAAAAATATCGTTTTGAACATTAAGTGTTTTTTAAATTATATCATACCAATATCCAATTTAAAAAAAAAATAAACATATTAGTTCATATATTGAAATATCATATATTATTATAAAATTATTTTTTAATTTTTTAATTTAATTTATTATGGTAAATTATAAAATACTATAAAAATGTAATTTTGAAAAAAACAATAATTTTTAATATTAATTAATTGTCATCTAAATATAATCATTTTAAATGGATTAATATACTTTTATTTACTAGAGGTTTTATTATTCTTATATTTTCCATAATAATAATCATTTAATATGTCATGAATAATTTTCTCAGTGTTTCATGTGTTTGGTGTTATGTGTGAAAAAAGATATCGAATATAGTATTGATTTAAAGGCTCCAAAATATTTGGTCATTATATTCTACCCCTATAAATAAATTATTTCCTCACAATTTTAATTATTACTCATGGATTAAATTAGTTGAGGGTATTCATAACATATTTATTATTCAAGGCATTACTTCTAATATGACATCTATGTTACTCTCTTAGTATATATCAAGTTTGTTATCTTTCTTAACAGAATATTTATTTTTTCATTAAATCGTCTACCCAAGTATGTATATACCTTAATCCTACATTCTCCAAAAATATACCCTTGCCATAAAATATAATCTTCAGATTATTGATACCATTTAATATATGTTTCCAAACAATTATAGTGGATCTACAGAAGAAAAAATCCTTATATATTTCCAATAATCCTCATAACTTTAGGAATATACCATATTATTATTGATAAGTATCACTCACTAATGAAAATCGATAATATTATCAATAATTGTTTTTCAATTCAAATATTATTTTCACTATATTAGGTATAACAATTCATATACTAATATTATCAGCCATTTAATTATTTTTCATAATTAATTTATAAGACATAGTCATTCCTAGATGCATAACTTTCTCAACATAAATTTCGTGATCCTATTTTAAACAAATAATAAAACCAAAATTTTTATCAATAATATCCAGATATTTTTTTCCCATATTCAAAGAAGCTTTTAAGGGTTGAGTGTGAACACAAATATAAAACTATTATACCACAAATAATTACACCATATGAAATAACTAAAAAATTACAAAATAGTTTTAACCTAATAGATTCATAAACCATTTGTAATTTTCATTTTATAGAGAGGACCTTCTATAGATTGTATTTAATAAGGTCCTTGATGTATTAATCCATCTTTTCCTAGGTCATGATGAATTATTCTAGGATAATATTACCATAAGTGAACCTGTGAACTAAGGTGTGACACATATTGTCTATACAATTCAATTTTCTATCATTAGTACCAACTTTTGGCATTCTTCCAAAATTGTTAACAACAAAATAAGAGTACATGGTCATATTAATATGAAAACACAATCCTAATATGTATTCTATAATTAAATCTTCTTTTAAATATTTTATACTTTCCGTTAAATCTATTTTCATTGAGTTAGGTTCTATTATACTTTTTACCATAATCTTGAAAGGAACTATCCAAAAAAAATTCAATCTTTTTAACAATATTCTAACCTCAAAAATCATTAAAATATATTCTCTCAATGTTCATCTTACAATTTATATGTAAAATTAAATATCATATAATATCTAATTTAACTCATGAACCTATATTTTTTTAATCTATGTTGTGGATATTCATTTCTTATTCAGTATTCTAACTAGAAGATTGTTAAATCCTTCATAATGGTTCATAAATATAATTTAAATTACCCAGATAATTTCCCACCAGAGTGTCAAAATAGGTGTGTTTTTATGACTCTGTTGTACACTAGGTGATAATTTAGTTAATACATAGCTCACCCTTCCCAAGTATACTACCCTTAGGTATATTTTTGTTATATCCTGTATATAATTACAATATCTAGGAATTGAGTTAATATCTAATAAAACCACATAATATCTATATTTCCAAAAAAAATCATGATGTTATCCTATAATTATTCTTATACCTTGGTCTTATCTTAGAAATTTCATTAAAGTTATCTCATCCAAATCCCTAAAAAATATAATATAATTAGTATAAATAACTTAAATGTTTATCTATACTGTTAAACAAATTACCAACCCTAACCTATAAATCATTAATGACCATTATAATTCTTAATTTATCTTCACCTAATAAAATCATAATCAAGAAACTTATATAAACCCTCCTTTGGTATCAAATAAGGAAACCCATGACCTACACTCCTAGATCCTATGTTGAAAACACATAACTCGTAAACAAAGCCTTTGATACCCACCCATAATTATAATATAATGCATCAATAACAACTGAAGTATCATTCTATATTTAGAGTTTCATATAATTAAGGTAAATATTTAACTAGTAGAAATCATTTTATTTTTTTGAAAAAACAATTTTTCCTATGATATAGTCAACTACTTAATCCAAAATATTCTTCTACATTTAATAAAAACACTCCACATAATATACTCTTCTAGAAACATCTTACCTATTATGAATCATCATAACCAAAAATAATGGAAACATAAGAAAGGGATAGATAAGATGATCAGTAAGGGTTCACATGAGTGATAATAGTAAAAGATCATGAGTGATCATAACATGTGAATATATGTATAATAAATCCAAATATTAAATTTATACCTGATAAATCATGTATTATAAATCATGGAATAAGTTATAGAAAAATATAATACAGGAATCCTAATATTTTGGAAACATGAGTCAATAAACATGAGCTATGGGAGAATAACAAATTCATGGGAATAACTATAAAACTATTTAAAAAAATATAAGTATAGGGTATCATAATATTGTGGTAATGTCCTAGAAATACCATGATTTAATTCATAAGAATATCTAAAAAGTGTCACCCTTTAGTTTTGTGAGCATATTCAAGGAGTATTTCCCTTTAGTTTGTTAACATATCCAATAAGGCTCGTGAAACATTATCTCAGGAGATTTAAAACATTAAACAATTCATTAGAGGGTGATATAGGGCCAAATACCTCATTATAAATACATATGTTATCTATAAGATTTCAATAATTTAAATATATCATGAAAAACCATTGTAATAGAATGGATATTATATATTTTTCAAAAGGAATCACATAAAGAAATAATTTATGATTCCATAAATACTCATAACATGATAAACTGAGGGAAAATAAATTAGTACAAAATATATTCAATAACTTTATAGCTAAATATACTTCATTCAAGATAATACATAATATATAATTTAAATCAAAAATATAAATCTTATATATTAAATTCACTAATTACCTCTATTAATTGATGTATGGAATCTAGTTGAATGCCCTTAAATTGGTGAAATCAAAATAGGGTGCTGGAATAAGAAAATAATTATAAGGAAAAATATGATGCACATTAAAGATTATTATTCTATAAAAAGGTGGTGGTGGACTATTTCCCTTTTATAGGTGTAATGTTTCTCATTTTAAAAAACATAGGTAAAGAATTATTTAGTAGCTGAAGAATAATTATAGAATAATTAAATAATTTTACATTGAAAAAGGATGATGAAAATGATCCTTTTTCTAATAAATCTTTATAAAACTCATATAATAATGGAAAAATAATTTACTTTGTAAAAACAGGAATCTTGGGAAACAATATTCAAAATGATATTAAATATTTTATTGTGAAAAAAATTAAAATGATTTTTCTTTTCTGATTTTTATAAATAGATTCTATGAAATAAAGTCACCTTTTCATTTTGAAAAGTCATTCTCAAAAATTTAAGAAATTAAACTTTAGAGATATATTAAACATGAATTTTAATTAAATATCCAATAATGGATTCTAAAAAAGGACATAAAGGTATTATTGATAAAACATTAAGTGCAAGATAAAACATTTTATTTTGAAAGGATGGAAAACATTTTTAAATATTTTTAAATACCCTTGATGAAAAATCATAACATAAAAGGTATATAATATTTTATAGTTAAAAAAGTTAAAGGGAATTATGAGTATCCTAGAAAATAATCCATTTTATATTTCCCATAAAAATATGATAACTTTGGGGGGGAGGAAAATACGTATATGGAGGAAAATATTTGTTGAAATGAATGGTAGATATTTTTCTAATGTCAAACTCTAATTTGAGAATTCATTTCATCAAAGAAGATGTTATCAATGAAAATAAGTAACTTCTATGGATAGAAATATAAAATATCATAGAGAAAATTTATTTGGGATGATAAAAAGGGCTTAAGAGATGATAATTAAGTACAGAATTTATGACATAAGGAGAAAGAATTTCAGTCGAGAAAATTATTATGTCTTGAGTGAAATTTAAATTGAAACCCATTGAATGAGATATAGATTGAAATAAAACTTATAATAACTATAATTATGAGTTTATAATGATAAAAAATATTAAATGGGTAGTAGATACACCATTTTAAAGAATACATGGTTTGTACTAAGAAATATGCCTCAAGGGATGAGTATTTGAGACCAGAAACTCTTAACGTGTTCCAGATTCATTCTGTGCAAGCACATAATTTCCTAAATAATATAATTTATTTTATTAAATTATTTATTTGGAAACTTATTATTCTATATTTAATTTAATATTGATCATTTATTATTATTAGACCCATTGGATTAGTGTTGACACTTGATAAGGATGAATTGGGTGTTCGCACCTTATCAATTTTAAATTATTCTTTGATTCATTACCCCCATTAGAATTAAACCACTTATATAAATTAGTGTAATTGGATCATTAATTTTTAACTTATAAATCAGTAAATTATATTTATGAAATTAAATTTTTAAATAAGAGAACATTATTTTTACATGGTTCGATACTAATACCTACTCTTTACCATGTTGGTTATGTTCCCCAAATGGATTCTCTTCTATAATGACCACTAACTGATTATAGTGGTTTGTTTTTTCCCAAAACTACAAATTCCTTTGTATTATATGATTCCTTTTTTATATAGTAACACTATAATTAGTTTTAAAGCTTCAAAAATGGTGTCACTGAGTCCCATGGTGATCTCCTTGAGTTCCTTGAGCCGCAAGGATTCTATAAAGTCCTAGTAAATATATGAAAGTGTTCCACTGAATTTATTATTGTATGAGAAATCGAATTCTAGATATTATACTTCTACACCAATGAGATAAATATTTTTCCACTCTACATAGGATCTTCGAATTCATGAATATCTTTAACACAGATCCATGAAACTAAGTTCCTAATATCATCTCAGACTCATAGATCTTCACAAACTACTCACTTGGTTATCTCTTTGATATTTACTCAAAACATTTGGAACTATCAATATTATATTATAGTTAGGGTATCATATTCCTTATTATTCTTCTTTTTTATAGCATGAAGTATATTTTTTTATTTGAGAGAGAAATATTCAGATATTTTATAGAAGTACATATATCATTTCTCTTAGTTTTTAACACACACAACTTTAGTGGATTCTTCTTTATTTTATATTTTTACACTCTCAATATTTAAAAATTATTATATTCATGGGAAGATATATTAATTTTTTCTTTATTTTTTAATCCTTATAAAGGGTATATTGATGGGACAATGCAGTTTCCATCATAAAATCACACATATATAATAACCCAATATGGGTTTCCATAATTTCATGTGTGAAGTTATTGCCAAACAAAATGTTTCACAACCCTAAAAATGAATTTTTTTCCTAGATGAAGGAAAACTCATATCAGGGGGACCATATTGGAGTAATGGTAACATGTGTCTGAAGCTTTTTGATTTCACACAAAACTCCCTATTTTGGAATACAAGTCAGTTACACAGGAAAGGAGTTTCCAATCACAATACTATGAAATCTCCCATAATGGAAAAGTTATGGAGGTCATGCAACCCATAGTTGTGTTCCCCTACCAAAATTTTCATGAAGAAACTTAATTTTTAGGATACAGTTCTTGGAATTTAAATTTTTCTATAAATAGAGCACCCCCCCCCCCATACACACACACATTTTTTTTGTGGACCTTGGGAAGTTGAAATGTCATGATCTCACTAACCCCACTCTATTTTCAAAAAAAAATCATGAAAATACAGGTATTGAAAATGTTATATAACTTGCGATAATATATTCACATAGACCCCAAAAATGTTCATAATATGTTAGAGATATCCTCACACAAAACCTATTAAAGGGAAGGTCAGTTTACCCAATATTAAGTTTCTCCATGCAACCCCTATTTTCATGAAACCCCAAAAGTTTCATGAAATTATGCCCCATGAATATTTACTCTATACATGTTTCATATACCATTTATTGTGAAACATTAAAGGTGTGTGCAATCTCAATGTTTTGAAACACACCCTATGGGTCCTCAACCCAACTCCTCTTTCCACCAATCATAGTTTCATGTAATTTGAGTGCTTAGGTGTCTTGCACCCACCCATTATGGGATCATCTGTGAAAAACCTCACCTACACAACTGATATCATCTACTCTCATGTCTAGGAATTTTTCTTCATGAAAATCTTGGATAATATTATTTTCCTCTTCTCCTGAGCATAGACTCTTTATCATTGGTACCCCTCGTGTTGTCCCAACACTATGTTTAACCTCAAGGGAACCTACATGATTTTACCTTTGAGGGGATCTGGGGCCTCTAAGTACCCTATTAGTGAATGATCTCTCCTATGTAGAAGTCCCAATAATGTCTAGGATTTAAAACATTAAACTGTCTAGCCTAACATCAAAGTCACATTAAATTAAACTATACAATAATTACATCAACACATAATGTAAAATTATAGAACTACCATTTGTAAAAAAACATAGGAATCCTCATAAGATAAATGTGAGATGATACCCCATCATCCAGAAATACATTATTCATAATCACCACACTATCACTTGTCTTCACTCCTTAAATAGAACAAGTTTTCTTATGTACAATATCCTCAATTTTAATGATAATTAAACCCCTCTTTTGTTAATAATTAATGAGTGCTTTTTATGAAAATTTAATTTTTCAAAAAAAATAACACTAAATAAATTGTTAAAAGGATTTATATAAGGGTAAAATTCATGTTAACACTTTGGAATTATCTATATAATATTTTTTCAGATAAATATGGAGTCAGTATGAGATTCTGAGGCCTGTAAAGTCTTAATATTGATATAAAAAATTAAATAGTTTTACATCATAAGAACATTTTTTTATAAATAATGTAACATATCTAAAGTGGTGTGTCATATGGGAAATATAATATTTCTATTAAATCTAAAACAAAAGGTTTTATTCTAAGTTCAATATAACATGTTTGGGTTCCATCTGTTTAGTAATATCACATGTAGGGTAGATATATTATGTTACATATGCATTATTTTTTCTAAAATAAGGGATTATATCTTAAACAGTGTTTCAAATAGATAATCTGATACCACCATTAGGTCTGTAATATGATTTTTACCCTAGGTTCTACATAATATTTATATGTGTTGGGTGTTTTGTAACATCGCACATCAAGGTAATTTATTTTACCCTTTTTAATTATATTATCATTATTTTAATTATTAAATTACTTTTTTATTATTAATATTCTCCACAAATACCTGAGAAATACCATTTTCCCATGGGGATCATCCGAAATCTTGGATTTGATCTTCTTTGACCAAAACAAATATACAACACATTAAATGGATGAAATTAAAGTCTCCATAATTAATTTTATATTAAATCTTATATTAAATTAGGTGTTATTAAATTAGTGATATGTATAAATTTAGGGATTCTTTAAATAGTTGAATCCTTCATTATTATTGGTTAGATCTACCCTTCGAATCTAGGATGCCTCTAATCTTTCTTTCACTTTGTTTTGAATCCAGTGATCCAACCTCGGGTCCCTTTTTTTCAAGTTCATGAAAGTTTTATCCTCTAGTTTCTTCTAATGTGCCATTCCTTGGAGGATGAAGATAGGTTAGTTTGTTTTTTATTTAAGTATTTATTTATTTATTTATTCATTTTTTCCACTTTTCAATTGTGGGAGATTGTTTAAATTAAATAATGTTATGTAACCTAAATTATCTAGGAAAAACATTTTTATCAAAGGATAATATTTTACAAAATTACCAAAAGATAACATATGAATTAAAAAGGATACATTATGAAAAAAATTTATCATAAGATGATTATATAAGGATAATTTTTAAGGGAAATTTGTTTTTAAAGATAATTATACAAATTAACAAAGGATAAATATAATTAATTTATCATTTTTTGAAGTATAAAATTATCAACGGATGATTTATGTTAAATTTATCAACATATAATTTTGATTTATAAAATAATATTTAATAATAAATTATCAAGTGATTAATATAAAAGGTAAATTTCTATAAATTACCAGAGGATAATTATAATAGGATAATTCATAAAAAAATATCAAAAAATGATTATTCTCATGGGAAGTGTTGTTAATTCTTGTGTTCATATAAAATGATATTTCAAAAATTATGTATGAGAGAAAAAGTGTCATCACATGTGATATTTTTTCCTTTTTGAAATAAAATATATGTTTTTTGGCTCTAAGATCCTTTGAAAAAACATAAGTTTTAACATGTTAACAAATACGATAATTATCCTTATGAAGAGTTGTTCTTGATTTTGTATTTTCTATTCCTTCTTTCGACCCACACGGTGTGGTTTATCCTTGTCAATGACATTAACAACCTTGAGGTAGGAAGTTCTTAACTTCTTGTTATCTTATTAAACCAGTTTCCTTATTATATTCTATCTGTAGGAATAATTTATAATCATGTTTGACTTGTGATTTCATGTGGGTGTGTATGTATCCTCTGAAACAACTATGATGTTATTTCCATGAAAACTAATAGATAGATTTATTCTATGTTGGTGTTTTATTCATATTTTGATGTATTATTATATTTTTTATTATCATAATTTTTTTATATACTTATTATCATGTAATATATTGCATGTATTTCCTTTGGAGTATTTATATGTTGTATGCATGATATATGACCACCATAGTATGATTATTCCTTAGAGGGGAAGTCTGTATGGTATGAAAAGATGATAATGATTAAGCAAGATAAAGTATTGACTTAGACTATACATGGTACCTGTTTGATTGTGAGTATATGGTTGATGCATAATTATTTATGGATTTTGAGTATTACTCAATTCTTTATTAATTCCGAGTAGGTTACCGATACTCGATGCTTTATGTATTAAGAGTATTACTTGATTCCATGTGGATTACAAGTAGTATAATCACTTTATTACTTATGTATTTCGATTCACTTGCCAATATCCTTGAGTATGGTTCTACACATTTACTAATAACTTATTATTATTTTCAGTGTGAAGCTGAAGAAGGTGTGGTTTGGGGGTTTGTTTTTGCTTGGTTAGCACATGACCACTCGATTTTGAATGTTATCTTATTATAATTATTTAAAATTTATTATATTCTTGTAATATACATGTTTTATATAGTGAAAAATTATTTTTATACATATTATTACATTATTTTTAACGTAAACGTCCATGAATTACAACCCAAATATATTGAGGCCAAGTGTATTTGGAATACTTGGTTTTTAATACATCAAAAAAAACTAAAACAAGGAATCTTTGTTTTTTTTATTTTAGTTATTCAGATCATAAATCCATTTGATCTCCTAAAACTACATAACATAAACTTGGGTATATATAAAATAAATGGGTGATATTGAAAATATAATTAAGTAATGAACATGATAAGGTAACCTAACATGTGATTCAAAGGAATAACATTATGTCAAAAATTGGAATGATCCTGAGTAATCACATCAAATCATAACATAAAGAGTGTGTTGTCGTAATATAATGTAATAATTGGAAATGTGGTATAAAAATATAACATGAAATAAACATGATTCAAGTCTAAATACATAAACAATATCCCATGGTGAAAAATTTCCCATAATAAATTAGGTTTAACCCTATTCCTATACATGATGCCTCATTGAACTGAAGATATACCTAATTAATTGGAGTTTTATCTGAGAACACCAATCAAAATATGTTCAGCATATATGTGTTCTACATAAATGAACTCAATTATAATTCATAACATAGTAATTACCAAGGTAATTAAAATGGGTTTCATAATATTTCATCATATCATAATCAAAAGAAATTTCATAATGAATGCATTTGAAAAGTGAACATAAGGAATGTTTTACCCCATAAAAGGAAGGAAGAATAATATAGGTATTCATGTGAGAGAAATATATAAAAAATTTAGCAATAATCCATAATATAATGTTTTGTTTTCATTTATGAATATATATAATAAAAAAATATTAAAATATTCTTGAGAAAAATAAAATGTAAAACTTGAAAATAACCTTTATAATTTGAAAATAACATTTCAAAAACAAAAATATCATTATTATTTTTTTGAAAAAAAAATCTAATTTTTAATTGAAATATTAAAATTATAAAGTAATATTTAAAACATTTACTGGTCATTATTGTAGTAAAGTTTTTCATGTGGTATATGTTAAAATAGACATTTCATCATGTTTTTGCTAAAATCCAAATAGGCCTTATTTGGAAAATGAATTAAAGATTAATTTTAAACTGTTTTGAAAAAATTTAAAAATGGGTAAAAATTTCTTAAATAAAACATTTTTTAAATGTTAAAACATTTCTCGAAAATATTAATGGAAGACATTGATTTAGAAGGAAAATTGTTTTCGACCAAAGAGGAAAATGAAATTAGATATTCTTAAAAATATTTTCTTAAATATTTTAAGTACCAAAGTGATTAAGATGAGATTAAAACATTTATTTTACATAAATAATTGTACTATAATAAAATTTATGAGTTTTTGGAAATATGGATCATAATATTGCATCATCGTAAACTTAATCATGAGCAATCCTAATAAATAAAGAGATTTTGAAATAAACTCTTTCCACTTTGGTAACGTTTGTATCAAACCCCCCGTGAAATAAATTAATTTAAATTTAACATGATATGATATGAATATAAATATATTTATGATATAAAATATAAAATTAGAATTATATACACCACACAAAATAAATTTGGTGCATAAAAGAACTTGTGTCTCCAAGAATGATGTTTAGTGACAAAACCCTTACATTAAACCTGAGTTATCATGTACATTCCATATATTCCTGAATGATAAGAATACGATAATTCATTTATTTCTTAATAAACATTTAAAATTATATTATTCATTTTATTTTATCTTTTTACCATGTTAATTTCATTTACAAAGAAAATTAATTTCATGTCAAGCGTGTTAAAGATAAACAACTCATATGTCTGAAATCACTTTGGTAAATTGACTGAGATAAAAGAGATTTAAATTAAATAATACATAAAATTTTAATAATGAAATAGTTATAATTTTTATACATAAATTATATTTTTAAAACTAACCATTAAATAGGGTTAGAAAAAAAGAACTATGTTACAATCATGGAGACGGTAGGTCGTACGTCTGAATGATTAGAGTTTCCATTTTTCAAAAATCATGATGGAAATAAGATAAGTGATATTTTATATGTTTTGATTATAATTATATCATAAATATAATATTTATTCTTTAAATAAACTTACATATAACATTCATGTGATTTATTAATAAAAACAAAACATGTCTCTTAACAAGACAGTAGTCCTCCACAAACATGAATGATGATATCATTTATTCAATAGATGGTAAGGTACAAAATGATATCATATATTTATGTTATATAATGATTAATTTTTCATTAATATAATATATAAACATAAAATTAATCTTTATTACCTTACATGTAATATGTATGTGAAAAAATATCACATCAGTTAGCAAGGTGGTAGTCCTCCGCACACACAAGCATTAATATCGTATTCTATATGAAATAGTAAGTGAGAAGGATTATTTGGTATTAAAATATATAGGTATAAATATATCATAAATATACTATATAAAAATTAAATATATCATTATATCCATCCATTTATGCAGTTATGGAAAATGAATTTTGTCGCTTCGTGAGGCAGTAGTCTACAGTACACATGATCAATGGTTTCTTTTCATGTTTAAGAGATGATGAGATGGTTATAGGTAATCACATTAACATAAAAACATATCAGTATATGTAAGATACTAGGGTTGTTATTTAATTATTTTTTAATTATATTTTAAGTATTTATAAGAATAAATAATATAAAATGGTCAGTTAATGACATTACCTATTCTTCTGACAATTTCTTTTGGTTTTCACCAAAAGCCATTCTAGGTGGTCTTTCGGATCAAAAAAAGGATTTTAGGTTTATTACATGAAATTAATGAATTTATTTTCATAGTTATTTTCTTAACCAATATGTTTTGGATGTATTTAAAGGAGAGGATAGGTGGTGGCCTTTTATAAGTGGGGTAGAGGGCACATCTGGAATTTTGGAAAAGAAGAAATTTCATCTATATTTTTATCATCCCAAAAGACTCAAAAATGGACCCTTTTAGAACCTTTTAAGATATAAGGCCTAAAGTTTACCACAAAATATTAATTAGACAAGTTTTCTATCATTTTCAACCCAAATAATTTTAGTTTGACACTCGGTAAACTCATTTTCACTTTAATCGTGGTAATTGAATTTTAATTTTTTTCAAAATTAATTATAATAAAATTATGTTTAACATATTAGATAATATAAATTACTATGATTTTAAATAATAAATACATTTTTCCAAATTAAACTCATATAATTGGTATAATTGAGTTTAATTTTAAACTCACAGATGTATCGAAAAAACAGTTTTTCAAGAAATGCATTTTTAAGGGAAAATGATCTCATATTAACAATATGACAAGTAGAAATAAATAAATGTATTTAAATTAATATTTATTATTATATAATATATATTTTTAATTTAAATAATTCCTTATTAGAGGTTATTTTAATTATTTAAAATGGTGAGACATTATCCACATTAAACTTATTTTCAGAAAAAATGTGTTTTTAAGCCTAATAATAAACTTATACTAAAATATTGTGTAAATATTTTTTAATTATAATTTATTAGATTTAATATAACTAAATAATACATAATTTAATTTTCAATCAATATAAAAAAATAATGGCTCTTAATTTACTAAAATAAATGACAATTTTATAAAAATTGGATTTTTTTTCATTATTCACTAAATAATTTATATTTTACAACAAAATAAAAAAATCCACCTATGTTATTATTTATATTTTAATTTAAAAAATTAATTCCATTTTATCAAATAAATTTTCTAAAAGTGGAAAAAAATAATTGCATTATTTTTATATAGAAAGCAGTAAAAATAATTTTTTATAACTTATTTTCAATGAATAAAATGACTTTTCTTAACATTGAGAGATTAGTTAGTAAGAATTTATAAATAAATTTATTTTTATGTATACCTTAATATTACTTTTATAAGTTATTTAATCCTATTCATAATAACTAATTTAATGAATTGGTTATAACAGTCTTATTTCAATAATAATGCTAATAGTATATCGTAGTTTGTTAAAAATCAGCGTTGTGTGTTGAATACACTATCATACATAATATTAAAATCATATGGAGTTAAATTATACATCCTTAAATAAATTTCATCAAAACAATTTTAACTTTTGGTTAGTAATCAAGGATTTGAAATTTGATATTTCCCTTGTAGAAAACACACATCATAAAAAGGTTTTATAAAACATTCTCTTAAAAAGTGGTAAAGGGGAATATGAAATTCATCACATACCTAGGTTTATAAATAGAAAAAAATTAGTGGAAATTGAATATATGGAAAAGTAAGAAAAAAATAAATAATTATGGGGAGTGATAGAGATCATTGGTCATAAGAAATTAAATGATCATTATAAATTCAACAACCATGAAACCATAATTCCATGATGAATTAAAAAACATTGATTCATCGTATATGAAGATATTATGATAAATTTTTTGTTTCAAGATGCTTTAAGTATAGTTGATGGATTAATTTACTATTTATACAAATAAAATAAGGAAATATACTTAATTGACATGTATAATTTCATCCATCAATCATTTCACCCATAATTTCATCTTTTCTCCAACAGATGAGAATACAAGATGGATTTTTCATCCCTAAATCATGAAAATAAACTTATATAAGATCATATAATCCCAAAAATAAAAAAATATTCCTATTATATTTACTAAAATCTAAATAGTTATAACAATTTTTCCCATATAATACATTGATCTCTAATACCACAATAGTAGCTCCCAAAGCACATCTTAATCCATTCTATAAGATTCTATACTTAAAACCCATTATTTGACATCTCTAAAAATATAATAGAATTAATACAAAATAATTCTTTACATTAAACCTAAATGTTATATATACTTATACCTTATAGAATATCTCATGTAATATTATTAATAACCTGAAATATATTTGACCAACTTAATATTTATTAATCAGATCATTTAAGTAAAAATAATACAATGCTAACTAGTACATCATGTAGGTTATTGGTTGGAATTATACCCTTATCTTGCATTAGTTGTAGTTTCAAGCCCTATGGACTTGTCTAATATGATGGGTTGTCACCCAGAATGTGGTTTTTTATTTTTCTAATACTACAAAAAAACATATGTGACAATCAAATTCATAATTTTCTATTATCTTATAACATTATCAAGAATATGATCTACATATTAAAAAATACATTAGTTGTTAAATAACCTTTTTTATCCACCAAGTTTTTCTATACATCTTTTTATTTTCTATAAAATATCACATTACCATTAAATCATCATTATAAGTCATTATTACCTTTTAACCTAAAGAATAATCCTTATAAGTTTCATGATTATTATAACCAAAATTCAAATAATAAAAATTATTCTACACAATAATTATAGGTTGACCATATGTAAATACTTCACCTAAATATTTGGTATAACATAGTTCCTTCCTTGGTCTAGGAGATAACTATTTGTTTATGTCATTGACTCGGATAATTCCCAAGTTCCACGTAAGTAATACTTAAAATTAATTAGAAATTCAATGCACTCTTCCATTTATTTTCATATAAAATAATATTACCCTCCATTTTTTATATTCTTATAGACGATTCATCCCAATTAATTAACATGTATAATGGTGAATCTTCTTTCATATATGTTCTTTACCACATGAATTTTAATAAAGTTGTATCCTCCCCTTTTTTGAATTTTTTTGAGTCTCACCAATGTTCATTTTGTTAATCATATATTGTGATAGAAGATTATGCATAATCATTATATCATTATCTCTAGTAATTATCCAATTTGGTTTCCCATAATCACTAAAGTCTCCATCATATTAATTGTTAATATGATTCCTCCTATTTAAAACCATTTACTGAAATAAAAAATCATAGTATGATAAATAATTACCTTAGTAGGAAAACATATAATCATGAAAATCATTTATTATGTGTCTAAATCATGACATATTATTTTAAATATATGATACCTTAGTTTTATCACAGGCCATTCATGGTCATCATCTATTCAAATCCTTTACTGTTGTTTATATATATTTTTTGAATTTCCAAATTATATCCCTTGGGAGTTTCAAACTATATGCACGGAAAGGAATATTTTCATATACTGGGTAATCCTTAAGTCAATCTCGACAATCTATTTTCAAAGTTACTACCCTTTGGTACAAATATTACCAAACCACTACCACTTGTATTATCCATACATTGATTTAATTTCTTAGAAAACACTCATTATATACTTCACGAGGATTCTAAGATAGTATGTCATACTTATTCTTTTACTTTGGTTTATAACTAAATTTTTTCCACCCTAGTATCCAAATGTTAACTAAACCTTTTATTTAATTCCAAATATAGAAATCCATGACTTTTACACATATTATTACATTATTTTCAACATAAACATTCATTCATTAGAACCCAAATAATGGGAGTCCTATTATCTTTAGAAGACTATGATCACAATACATCAAAAGAAACTAAAACATAGAATCCTTCTTATTTTATTTTCCTTTGTGATCCCCTAAATCCATTTGAATTCTTAAAACTTTAAAGCATAACCTATGTAATACATAGAAGAAATGGTTAGTCTAGGAATCCCAATAAGGGAATAAATATAATAAGAATACATAATATGTGAGTGAAAGTTATAACATGATATCTTAGAAGAGAAGTCTCATGAGTAATCACATGGAATAATAACATAAAGAACATGGTATTTTAATATCATGGAATCATATAAACTTTTATATAAATATATTGCATAAAATAGACATGATTCAAGGATGAATACCTTGACAATATCACATGGTGAACAATGTCCCATAATGAATTGGGTTTACTCCATGATCTCACACACAACACCTCATGAGACTAAAGCTATAAACAATTAATTGGAGTGTTATTTGGGAACACCCATCATAAAATGTTCATGTTTTATGTGTTCCTCATAATTAAAATTAATGATAAGTCATAATATAATAATTATACGTGGAATAAACTGGGTTTCATAATCATTCCTTATATCATAATCAAAGTAAATTTAATAAAGAAGGAATTTGAAAAAGGAACAAAAGGAATGTATTACCCCATAAAAGGAAGGGAGAATAAGATAAGCATACATATAAGATACAAAAATAAATAATATAGAATCAATGCATAACATTAAAGGTTTTTTTGTCGATAAATAGATATACTATAGAAGGATTAGAAACATTCTTAAAAAAAATAACCTTTCCACCTTGAAAATAACATTTCCAATTTAAAAATTACGTTTTTATACTAAACGTTCACATAAAATTTTGAAAATTGTCTCATTTTAAAATAAATTTGAAATTTATATTGGAATATTTATAACATTGAGTGGACATGAAGCTAGAAAATTTCATTCTTATTATACACATTAAAATAATGATTTATTTTTTGTTTTCGATAAATGATAAAAGAACCTTGTTTGGAAAATGATAGGAATATTCCTTTTAAACCATTTTGTAAAAATTAATACATGGGTAAAAATTTCATAAATAATTTTTTTATTATGATAAAACATTTCTCCAAAACATTTTTAGTAAACCTTATTTTGGAAGAAAAATATATTTTGACAGAAGAGATAAATGAAGTTACATTTTCTTAAAAACCATTCTTAATAATTTTAAGTACAGAAGGGAGGAAAATATGAGAAAGAAATTATTTTATAAATATAAAAAAGGAATAATAAAATTAATTATTTTCTTGAAATATATAAAATGTAATTTCTTCATTAGAAACATAATCATGAATTATCTCAATAAACAATGAGATTGGGAAATAAACCCTTACCGCATTGAAAACTTTTGAATCACAACCCCAATGAAATAAATTATATAAAATAGAAATTTAAAAACCAAAAAGTTAAATATATTAATAATATGACATATTAAATAGGAATTATATATACTACATAAATAAATTTGGTGAATAAATTAGATTTCTCTCAAATAAGAATGTTTTTAGATGAACCCCTTACCTAGAGACTGAATCATCACATGAATTCATTATATTATTGAATAAAAACTTATGTTATTTATTTAATTTGTTAATAATAATTTATAAGTTTATTATTCCGTTTATTTTATTTTATACCATGTCATATTAAGTTACTTAACCAATTTATTTTACATAAAAAGTTATAACAATAAATGACACATATGTTCAAAATCAATTTAGTAAGTTGACTAAGTGAAAATAGGTTATTATTTAATAAAAAAAATATTAATCAGGAAATATTTATAATTTTTATACATATATTATAATTTTAAAAATAAATATGAAACATGTTTATGAAAAATATGAACTATGTTCAATCATGGAGACAGTAGGTTGTGCATACACATGAGTAATGTTTCCATTTTTCAATGATCGTGATGGAAAGAGAGTAAGTGTTTTTTTAGATTTATAGTATTATAATTATTTCATAAATATAATATTTTTTCTTTAAATAAACATACATATACATTCTATGTGATGAGTTAATAAATATGAATCAAATCTGTTTGTGAGGCAGTAGTCTGTTGTACACACGAACGACATTATCAATTATTCAATGGATACTAAGGTAAGAAATTATGTGACATATATATTTTATATAAAGAATAATATTTCGTTAATTTCATATATAAACATGAAATTTATCCCTATTAAATTCCATATCAATTGTATGTGATAAATGAATCACATCGTTTCTTGAGGTTGTATTCTTTCATACACACGAGCAATGTTATCATGCTCTCTACAGAGTGGAAATAATAATTAATATGTGATATTATAATTTAAGAGTTTTAATTAAGTAATAAATATCATCTATAAATATTAAATACATCATTATATCCATTTGTGAGAAGCGGTGATGGAAAACAATTACGTCAATTCACAAGGTGGTAATATTTAGTACACACGATCAACAGTTTTGTTTCCTATTTGAGAGAGGAGGATATGGTTTCAGGTAATTACATTACCAACATCTCATCTTAATTAATATACTTATATTATTATACTATCATGGTTTAATAATATTTTAAGGAGGTGAAAGAAGAAAAAAAATAATTTTTTAAGGATGTTTCCACTTTTCGGAAAACATCCTTATGTTTGCACCAAAATATTTTCTATGTTAGATTTCTGATCAAAACAATTATTATGAGATAAGTGTTGGTAATTAAAAAAGTTATTTGGATTAGTATTTCTAAAACATAATTTTTGGAATTTTTTAAATTAGAGGAGAGGTTGTGGCCTTTTATAAGTTGGGAGAGAGAATACATTTAGAATTTTCGAAAAGAACGAATCTCACCCACATTTTTCTTATGAAACAATGAACTAAAAGGGATCATTTTAGAAAATTATAAGATATAGGGTCTAAATATTACCATAAAATATTAATTAGAATTGTTTTTGATCATTTTGAGTCTTATCATTTTAGTTTAACAACTAATAAACTCATTTTTACCTTTACTATGGTAATAAATTTTTATTATTTTCACTATTCAATATGGTCAAAAATTAAGTTGAAATTTTTAGATAATAAAATTTATTATGATTATTAATATGGAATCCTTTTTCAAATTAAGCACACATAAGTGTCATAATTTAATTTAAAATGAAACCCACATATGTATCAAAAAAATGATTTTTCAAGAAATTCATTTTTAAAGAAAAGATGCTCTCATATTAAATATATGAGAAGTAATAATAAATAAATAAATTTAAATTAATATTTATAGATATATAATATATAAACTTAAATTAAATTATTCATCATTAATGGTTATATTAATTATTTAAAATGGATAAAAATTATGCACTGATACATAGACTGAAACATAATGTTAATGTTTCGTTGATCACAGGGAGATGCAAGGAGGGGGCATCGTGCATGACCAAACTAGATCTATCTATGCAGCATTTTTTGCCTCATTTGGGGGAGTCGATGCACTTCAGGTGGAAGCTCGGGCCATGGTAGCAGGTATGCAGATGTGTGTGTGCAGAAATCTGGTAGTGTCTTCGATGGAAACTGATTCCCTGGTGTTGTTCAATGCGCGGCAAAATAGATGCAAGATTCCATGGATCATAATTTATTCAGTCAAGTGATTTAAGGCTTTAATGGGGGCGTTCATGGAGATCTCTCATACTTAGATGGAGGGTAACATGGTGGTGGACTTTATGGCATCTACAGTAACACCAAACAGCACTATTTCTTCCTTCTTATCATTGGGGTCTTTTCCCAATAAAGTTTTGATGTTTCTAAAAAATGATTTTTTTGGGTTGCAATACTTTAGACCCTCATGACTCTTCTCTTTGTATTGTGATTACTATTTTTAATAAAAATGTTAACCTTCAAGTCAAGTGTTTTTAAGCCGAAGAATAAACTTATACTAAAATCCAAAATAATGATGATTTAAATGTAATTAATTTGATTTAATAGAAATAAATAATACTTATGTTAATTTTAAATAATAATAATAATGGGACAACATTTATTAAAATAAATGATAGTTTTATATATATATGTATTTTCATTCTTTAGTGAATAATTAATATTTTTTGAAAAAATCCCAAAATATTACCCTAAGTTAATATCATTATTATGATTTAAAAAATGAAGTAAATTTTATAAAATGCATTTTCTAAAATTGTGAAATTATTTATATTATTTTCTCACATAAATAAGTAAAAAATAATTTTTTGAAGAAATCATATTTTCAATGAATAAAATGACATTGTATAAAATTTAATGATTAGTTCATAAGAATTTATAAATAATTTTTTGTTTAGTAAGACCATTACATACCATTAATAAAGTATTTAATCCTTTTAATATCCTCCAATTTAACTGCTAGGGTTTAATAGTATTATTTAAATAATAATTTTAATAGTATATCGTGGTTTGTTAAAAATTGATGTTTCATGTGGAATATGCTATCGTACATAGTGTTAAAATCTTAGGGAGTTACATTGAACTTGATCACATTTGGTTAGGGGTGAATGGGTGGTGTCCTATGAAATCTTATACTGACACCTTTCTCAGTCATTTTGATGTGCTTAGGGATTTCATGAGTAGTGATTCAGCGAAGGGAAAGGGACCTATGGTGGATACCTAAGAAGAGTAGTGTGGAGATAGTAGTGGGATAGGATGAACATTGAGAGAATCACCATTGATTTTATTTATTTAGCATCTTCTTATGCACTAAATATTATTTCCACTAGAAGAGTGGTTTATTATCATATGGATTCTATTCCATTTTCTCATATTCCACATTTTTACTCTAATTATTTATTATATGGTTTATTATTTTATTGATTTTTTATTTATTACTCTTCTACTATCACAATACGGAGGGTAAAATCTTCCCACTGATAGGCCTAGACCCTAACTTCTTGTTAACAACCATAATCTTATAGGGATGTGCTCATGAGGTTCTGTGGAACATTGGTTCGAATCTAGTGGTTCATGTTGGAATGTTACAAAATTGTATTAGTACACAAGGATTTACTAACTTGTTTCATATCTTATCTTGTTTTGGAATTGGTTAGGGAGAAGATAGGATAGTTGGCACTCAAGCAGGGTAACTATGACAGTACCTAGCCAGGATTTTATAGTGGACCTCTGAGTTACTATAAAGAGTGAGAAATTATTTTTTCTATGACCTTTCATTAAATTATTCTTGGTTGATACAAATGATTTTGATAAGTGATTTATGATATTTCTATTGTGTTCATGCATCATGATTATACACATTGGTTCACATGCCATATATATAATTTTTATTATATTTCATAGTAGTACATTAATTAAATTTAATTATTTGTGCTATATTTTTTATAGAGTTTCTCTTTGTGTGATATATCTATGTGGTCATGCTATTATGATATATCCTTACTAGAATTTTTTAGTTGAACTCATAATGTTGTTGTGTTAGTATAAATATGTTGATTGTGATAAACATGTAGGGATAAAGATTAAGGTTAGTGCTAGAAGGGTTATACTATGGGATAGGGTAGACTACTATTATAAACCTTATGTGATTCGATATATTTATTAGGGTTTATTATAAGAACAATATTTTTCTAAAGAGTTTTACTTCATGTTATAGAATATTTCATCTTGACATAGTCCTATTGGACTTCTTTGGAAGTAGTTTAGGAATACTCCCACAATGTAGTGTATTTATTCTTTACCACTAGACATATAGTATAATTCAATTGAGTATGATCCTTCACCTATGTTATAGTTTTTCTAGTATGTACACTCTATAAAAGTGTATTTCACTTAGTGAATGTCCTAATAAAATAAATTCAGACTATTTTTGGACATTCTGTGACATTGAAATCAAGCATTATTCAAACATCCATGTAATTGGAGACCCTTGTGTTTTAGAGGAATTGGTTGAAATCATTGTGAGAATCCTTAAACAAGTAGAGACACACAATCATCAAAACTTTAAGATTAGATAATATTTATATCATGTAAACCCATATCATGTAGTTCCAAATGAGCTAAAGGAGCTCAAATGGTAGCTTGAACACTTAGAGTGGTAGATTTTTATTAAGCTAAATACATCAATAAGGGGTACCCCTATATTTTCCACAAGGAATGAAAATGGTACTCTTAAAATTTTCATTATTTTATAGAAGATGAACCAGGTGATAGTAAAGAATTGATATCCTTACCCTAGATCAATAATCCTTCCGATTATTTGTGGAGATCTCGGTGATTATACAAGATTTATCTTTAATCAAGTTATCATCAATTGTAAGTTAGAGTGGAGAACATTCCAAATATAGCCTTTCAAAGCAGTTATGTGTTTTATGATTATTTGGTGATGTATTTTTTGATGAGTAATGCATATACAATGCTTTTATCCCTCATGAACAAGATCTTTCACCCATATCTAGAGTATTTCATTGTGTCATCCATCGATGAAACCCTTAGCTACTTGCTGAGTGTGGAGAAACACTCTAGACACCTCGAGATAGTCCTATGTATGCTTTTGGTGCATCATATTTATGTCAGGCTATCATATTATGACTTATATATGTGGAAGGTGAGATTATTAGGTCATTTTCTGTTTGAGATCAGAATATATATGGACTTATATAATGATAAAGCGGTGATATCTTGGAAACATCCCTAAAAATTATTCAATACAAAGAGCTAACTTGCCCTAGAAGGATATTATTGATGGTTTTTCCAAGATAACATAGATCACCAACACCCATGTTAGCACTAATGAAGAAGAGAGTGAAATCCAAATGGTCATACTTGTATGAAGAGGCTTTCCTTAATATGAAGAGAATTTTGGGTGATAGATCTAGTACTTAGATTCTCTAATCATATGATTAGTTATGTAGTTTACTATGACTCATCTAGAATCCGTATGAGTTGTAGTAATATAGAGGGAGAAAGTGGTAGCCTATGAGTCTCATCATCTATGACCCAACAAGTCAAACTACCCTACAGATGGTTGGGACATTTACACCATGGTCCATTCTCTGAAATATTAGTGATAATATATCTTTGGTTTGATATTTTTTGTTTACATGAAACATAATATCCTTCACTATATCTTCACATAGAGGGGCCAAATCCTGATATAGATGTGTTGTGTTGAGTATGTATAGAATTTTTACTTAGATATATAATATACACTTGAGAAGGTTAATGTCATTGTGGATTATATTATCCATAAGACACATGCTGAGAATGATCTTGGTGAGAGGCATTCAGTGGTGTAGTGGTGCTTGATAATATTGTTGAATAACTAGGGGATGGATGCTTCTATGAATTAGGGATCTATGAATTATACCCCTATAATGATCACATCCTCACATTTAGATCAAGTGAAGACTTATTGATATTTAGACCAATAGTGTATTTTGATGATGGAAAAGATGGTTGGAGGTGATCCGATATCAAGGTGGCCCTTTAGAAATGAGAATGTGTACATTGCACGTTAGAGATTAGTGGTCCCTTATTTTATCAGATATAATATGAAAAGATATTACCATACCTCTAGATGGGTAGTATGTCCTGGCATGAACAAGTTGTACCATGACTTTAGAAGTAAGTTCTGATGGATAGATTTGGAGAGTAAAATTACTACTTTCATCACCTAATGTCTTGCATATCAAAGGTTAAAGGCCAAGCATCAATTTCCTGGTGGTTTTCACCAGCCACTTTAAGTGCCCATGTGGAATTTGTAGGACATTACTATGGATTATTTAATGGGTTTACCTAGGACTGAAATGATTTGTGATGATATATGGGAGATTATTGACTAGATGATGAAAGTTTCCCACTTTTTATTAATCTAAGGGACTCGGTCATTGGATGATTTTGGAATGACATATGTCTATGAAATATTTTTATTACATGGATTTCACATGAGAATTGTATCAAATATGGATGCACATTTCACAACATGATTTTGGTAGGGGTTACAGAAATACCTAAGGACTCAGTTGATATTAAAAAAAATATACTATCCCTAGATAGATGGATAGTTTGAGAAGATGATACATATATTGTTGGATATGATTTGATCTTGTATTATAGGCTTTGTTGGATCATGGAATAATCATTTATCCTTGGTTAAATTAATATACAAAAATAGTTACCAAACATCAATTACTATGGAACCTTAAAAGGATCTCTATGGGAAACAATGCAAATCACCATGTTATTGGCATGAGGTAGGTGATCTGGTAGTTATGGGTCCTAATTTGGCTCATGAGGCATTTGAGAGAGGTAATATAATTCAAAAGAGGTTGATCGCAACTTAGATAAGGCAGATATCATATGTTGACCATAGGAGGAGACCATTAGTTTTAATGAGGGGAATCAGGATTTCTTGAGTGTGACTCCTCGGTTAGGCCATAAATATTTTAAGATGCAAATAAATATAGCACCATTATTTTTTGGACCATTCATGATCATTAAACATATTAGGATAATATCATACTATTTGGACATTCCTCCACATCATTGAGGTTTACCTAATGTTTTTAAAATGTCTCGGATCTGGAGTTATGTACCTTATCCTGCGCATGTCATTTACTATGAGGATGTTGAGATAGAGACTATCACATCTTATGAGGATCATACAATGAAGATTATAAATCAGACCGAGAAGTCCAATGAGGGAATATGGTACCACTTGTCCTGATTTGGTGGCAGTATTGAGATATCTAAGAGGAGATGTGGGAGTGTGAGTCTAATGTTCAAGCTTAGTGGCATGAGTTATTCAAGAAAGACCACTATATTTACATATTAGGGATAATAAGTTGATATAGGGGGAGAATTGTAAAATCATTAAATTTAGGTGATAATAAAACGACACTTTTTATTAATAATTTATAATTTTTTTATCTGAAAATGTAATTTTACAAAAAAACACTTAATAAATTATTTAAGGGCTTTACTTAAGGGTAAAATCCATATTAACACTTTGAAATATTCTATATAATATTTTTAGATTTAGTTGTAGAGTTGTAATGATATTACAAGGCTCTTAGAGTCTCAGTATTGATATAATTAAAATTTTAAAT
Organism: Viscum album; assembly: GCA_963277665.1. NCBI lineage: Eukaryota > Viridiplantae > Streptophyta > Magnoliopsida > Santalales > Viscaceae > Viscum > Viscum album. The sequence continues at coordinate 1,095,088,969 of OY728159.1, read as the reverse complement.
ATATTATATCGCATGCACGATGTTTTCCCAAAAATAAGGGAATATATCCTGGATGTCATTCTAGATTGGAAATATGGGACTTTTATTAAATATGTAATGAGGGTTTTAAAATAGAGTTGATATAACCATTTCACATGTCGAGTGTTTGGTATAATCCCACATAGGGTAAATATATTATACTACATGTGAAAATGTTTTCCAAAAGAATTGAATATCTCCCAAATGGTGTTTCAAATGGAAAATAAAATATCATTTTTAGGTATGGAATATGGGTATACCCTAGGTGCAATGAAAATTTTGTATATGTTGGGTGTTTGGTAAAATCGCACATGAGGGTAATTTATTTTACCTCTTTTTTATTATATTATTGTTATTTTGATTGTTATATCCATTTTTATTGTTCATCATCTCAAAAAATACCTTCAAAATCACATTTTTTATTAGTGGATCATCCAAAATCATTTATTTTAACATTTTTGGCATGAAAAATTCAGTAAAAATTTAAATGGGTGAAATTAAAGTCTTCATATTGAATTTTTTTCTGAATCTCATATTAAATTGAGTCTTTTTAGATTTGGATCATGTATGAATTTGTGGATTTTATATGTCGTTTAATCCTTTGTCCTTATCGGTTAGATCTACTAGTTGAGTCTAAGACACCATGAATCTTCCTTCTACACATTTAAAGAATCCATCAATCTAACTCAGGTCCCCATTTCTAGGTTTAAGTGTGGATTCCTTTGGTTTCTTCCTATGCATCGTTCCTAGGAGGAGAATAATAAGTTTGTTTGTTTGTTTTGTATTTATTTATTTATTTATTTTCTTAATTTACCCCTCTTTTCAATTTCAAATAATGTTGAAATTAAATAATATTATATAACATAAATTATATGGTATAATCATTTTTATTAAAGGATAATCTGTTTGAAATTATCATAGGATAATTTCTAAATAAAAAAAGGATAGTTTTTGAAATAAAATTATCATAAGATTATTATGGAAGGATATTATGAAAATAAAAATTGATTAGAATATAATTATACAAATTCTACTGGGATAGTTATAATGATATTATCATGTGATGAAGATATCAAATTATCAAAGAATAATTTAAGTGGAATTTTTGAAAGGATAATTTTGATTTATAAAAGGATAATTCATAATAAATTATCAAGAGATAATTATCAAAAAATATTTTATAGGAAATTATCGAAATATAATTTTAAAAAAATTATAAGAGATTATAAATAGATAATTATAAAATAAAAATTTATATGAAATTATTAAATTATAATTATTCTTAATGGAAATATTTCTAGGACAAGTTTCAGCATGAAATGATAATTTAAAAATTATCTTGGAGAGGAAAGTATCATCACATGTGATATTTTATTTTATTTTTAAATAAAATATATTTTACTAGTTCTAGGGTCTTTTGATAAACCTCAAGCATTTATGCATTAAAAAATGATAATAAGGCCCATGGGGAGGTTCTTTTGTTTGTTGAGGTTTCCATTCCATCTTTCAAACCAGACAAGTTGGTTTATCCTTGTCGTTAACATCGATGAACTTGAGGTATAAAGTTCCTCGCCTCTTGGTGTATTATTACACCTTTTGTATTTTTATAATCTATGTGTTTTCATAATTTATAACCATGCTTGACTTTGGATCTTATGTGGGTGTGTGTGGGTGTGTGTGGGTGTGTAGACTGTGATACCTCTAGGATTTTATTTCCATGGGAACCACTAGATATCTTGATTCCTAGTTGAGGTTAGATTCACATATTGATGTATAATGTTATTGTTTATTCTTAGGATATTACTCTATACTAGTTATAATGATATATCTTATCATGTTTTTCCTTTAGAGTATTTTTATGTTGTATGTGTGATACGTGGTTATCATGGTTTGATTATCCCTTAGAAGGGGAGTGTACATGGTGTGTGATGATGGTGATGGTGGAGCATGATATCATATTGACCATGCCTATACTCAATGCCGTTTGGATTTTGAGTAGAATGTTGATACCCTATGCCTTATTCATTTTTAGTAGTGCATAATTCATTTAGTATTCTAAGTAAGTTATTGATACTCAATGCCTAATGGATTCTGAGTATTACTCAATGCCTTGTGAATTTCGAGTTGGACACTTACTTGATGTGTTTTTGATTCCATGTGACTGAACAGCAACCCTGATGATGGTTTTATACATTTACCATAAACTTTTTATTCTTTCTAGCATGGAGTTTAAATAGGTGAAATCATGGGTTTTTTAAAGCTTTGTTAGTGAATGAAAACTTAGTTTTGGACTGTATTTTATTTTTCTTAATACACATTTATTATATTCATAGAATACATATGTTTTACTTGAGCACACTTGGCTATGGATTCATTGGTTGTTTCTTATAGAGCCTTATACTCAAACCCTACTCAGTAATTTCGATTCACATGTAGATTTCATGGCTAGAGATACAGAGAAGGGGAAGGGCCCAATCGTGGAAAGATGAGTAGATGATTGTGGAGCTTGTAGTGGGATGGTATGGACACTATGGAACCCCTTGTGTCTTTTATTTATATATCTATCACTTATACGTTTTATAATATTACTGCTTTAGGAGATACTTATTATTATATTATTTTTATTCAATCCTCTAAGTTTCCACATTTGTACTCTAATTATTTATTACATTTTTATTATATTGTCAATTTTTTATTTATTACTTATCTGGTGACTTGATATCGAGTGTACAGTCTCTCCACTGATATATCTATGCACTCATTTATCAATTCTAGCCTCTTCTATATATGGAGGAATGCATGAGGCCATGTGTCACTCTGGTTCAGATCTGGTGGTTTGGGTTGGGTGGTAACATTACCGCGTGATGATAAACTATATGTACTTGTCCAGCCACATGACCTTAAACTGTGCATTCAAACTACATGGATTTTTATCCCTATCTCCTAATAGTGTACATATGATTCCTCACAAAGTTTCAATCCCTACATCACCATAAATTATTTTATCTTCCCCATGGGAGGTGAAAAACACAAAGTGTGATTTTTTCCCTTGGGAATACATTAATCTCATTGCCACACAAACTTTTTGTCCCCACTGGATCTCGGAACCTCTATAAAATGTTAAACTATACCCAGCCCAGTTTGTGATGATCATACATGGGAAACCTCCCCAAAATATTCTAAACAAGTAACTATATCCCTTAAAGACTATAAAAATGTGAATTCATCCCTACAAGACACTAAACTTATAAACACATCCCCACAAGACTCTAAACTTGTGACAACATTCCAATGAGACTCTAAACCTACGACTGTATCCCCAAAAGACTTTAAAAATGTGACCAAATCTTCAAAAGACTCTAAACCAATGACAAAGTCACCATAATATTTTAAAATTAAGAATATTCCCCCATAATACTTTAAACTTATTTCCCAATCTAATTTTTTAAAATCGATGCATATGAGATTCTCAGGGAAACAAGGCCTAGATTTCTTATGCCCCTCAGATAAGTTTCCCTATAACAAATATAGGATGCCTCAGGTTATATATCGAATATGATTCATTCATGATATTCCCTAAATTATGAAAAATATATACTTTTACATATATCCAACACACCCAATATCTACATATTTTCAGACATGTTAAATTTCAGCATTAGCCTCAACTATAGGTAACTTTTCTATTATGAAAACAAGAACTGTAATTAACTGTTTCCCACTTCAATATAGCTTTGAGAATGAGATTCATGAACATGTATCAAATATATGATGGAGAACTTGCTTATGAAAAGAACAAAAAATATAAATCAATGTAGGGAGGATCCAACATCCCCTCATCTCATTCCAATCAAGGATCCAAAATCATCAACCATGGTGGTAGAGGTTTCCCACCATTAGAATGTGTCAATGTGGGGAAACCACAACCTTGAGGGGGCGTGAATAGTCTAATGATGAAGACACCATCCAGATGTTAAACTACTAAATCCCCAAAGTGCACCACAATGAAAGCATCTGACAACAAAATGGTGAAACTGAAATTAATCTCTTATCCTTCATCCATTAGTGGATAAGTAACCCTAGACATCTTTAGTTTTGGACAGATTCAGATAAATAAGTTTCTAGCATCAGGATTCACAAAAATAATTGGCGAACTGGATCTGAATATCTTATCCTAAAATAGTGAGAATATGATGAACATTGGAAATCCCTAGTCTGAGATATCATCATGGTGGATCCTTCCTCTACCTTGGATTGAATGAATAACACTGGGAACATTGGGCATCACCATCATCATTCATGTACTGGTGATTGATCATAGGTATCTAATAGGACACAAGATGATGGTAATTCTCAATGACCCATAGCCAATGTGTGTAGGGGTGGAGATCTAACAGTTCAGAAATCACTCACAGCCACACTTCTTCAACAATGGTCACCACTACCATGGTGACTAGGTTCCCATGACAAATCTCACCCACTGAAATCATCCAGAAAAAGGTGATCAATGCCTTTGTTCATTTCAATGAACAAGAAGGGGCCATCTCAACTAGGTCCATAGACCATAAAGACCAAGAAAATGAAAACCCGGACTAATTATGCCACCCTCATATACCACAGAAGGGGAAATCCCCCTCCCCCACATCCATCACAATGGTAAACCATTTTGGGTGCCTCTCCCGAAAATGTTCTAATATATTATTTCCCAACACCAAGGAGGTGAGGGATGTACTGGTTTTTCTTGTGTGACCACTAACTGGGAGTCACCCAAGAGGGATCCCACATGGCCATTCTATGAATCTGGAAAGACTCCACAAGATAATGAGTAGTCTGATCTCATCCTTACTCTGAGGAGCGCATTATAGAATATGTAGTTCCAATGTTAGGGGATGACCACAAACTATTCCTGATATGAGGACTCTCCAATAACTCCAGTGGTCCCTAACAGCACAGTCACACCTCTACTTGTCCTTTAAACTACTTCATGGGGGATTGTCTTTACCTGATCTGGATCAAGACCCCAACCACCTTCCAGATAGTCAAGGTTGACTATCTCCATCACAAGAAGTGATGGAAACAATCATGGGACATCTTGGGATGAATAATTTCACAAAGGAGGTCCTCCCCACAATACCATCATCTGAGATAGAGGACTTCCCTTTACTGAAGACTTCTCCTACTATAAATATATTTCTTAGAGAATAAATAATAGATAACCACCATGGGATCACTACCCATTGATCTAGATAAAATACACTTGGAATAAATCTAGGTGAGCCTTAGAGATTTTCACTTGGGGAACTTCTTCACCATATAGATAGGACCATGGAAAACTTTGCATCACCATCGACCCCTCATATTCTGAGACAATGATTAATTTAACAAATATGCCTCCTCCTCAACTAGAGATCGGGGTAGGTTTCCATCGCATGAGACTAACCATCCCTAAGGTAGATATCCATAAGGTCCTAAGATCTCTTTGTAAGTACCTACATGTAGGGGATGTCTTAGATTCCTTACAATAAATATTTATATAGTCTTCCCTGTAACCATTAGCTTCATACTTCTCCATATCCACCTTGGAAGTTGGGGAGAAGTTAGTATCTAGACTATAGCCTTCATATGATATTGAACATTCCACTAAATCAATGGGATATGACTTCCTTTATGGTCAATAAAAGTTCATAGATACCCCCATCCTATATAGAAATGTTCATGAAGAAATCCTCACCACTAGTATACACTCTATCATTCCTTGTACAATTGGACCCTAGTGACGGTCCTTAGTAAAAAATACATTGAAGAGATAATCTGCACCACTTCAATCACCTGTTTCATTACCATAACTGATTAGAGCCTATGGTAAGTAAACAAAATATTTCATCTCATATAGTGAGTATGAGGATAGGCTTTGGAAGATCCTGGTCACCTATAAACTACCTTTTATGTTTTTTTTACCCGCTACCCAACACTTCACCATTCTAAAGTTCCTCACTGAGGAAGAGGTAGTACTCCTTTATCAAAACATCTGGATGACATTCAACCACCTATGATACTTACAGTTGGCCTATCTATAAAGCCGTAATTATCATGAGTATATCTGTAAGTTATGTTGGATGTTTTAAATTTAATTAATTTTGGTGGCCCATCACCCCAACTCGTATGGGGGATTCCAGATCTTCCAACTGAATTATGTAGCGAACCTCACTATTCTCCAAATCACCATGCAATAAGAATCCACCCATGTGAAGGTCAGAGGTTGGGGGTAGTTTTTTACCCTATACATGATCCCCCATTCTAGGATGATAATAGTAATTCCACTCTAACTCACCCACTGATGGTAAAAGTTCCTCTCCAGCTATCGCCACTATGAATGTCATCACAACTTATCCCCTGGATGATCAGGAAAATCAATTCGATGACATGAATTCCGATAGAGAGAATATTATATGATGGGAGATACAATATTGGATAGATCATCTGATAGGATCCTACACACATGAATTGAGGCATATGGTGGGCCTCTGAAGTCCCTCTATTGAGGAAATTCTACCAACCCATCAACATCTCAACAAGGGAATGGGGATCACTGATCCCATTGGCCCATTTTAGGCCACACTAGAAAATATGTCACATTCTAATATAGTAACTTTACTATAGGATATTGAAGGATAAAATATACACACTGAAAAACATCTTGCAAGTAGTTCTGAGAGAGATATAATGTATAATGGGATACTACACCCTCTCCGACTGAACATTCACCCCTCCTTGTCTAGACAGTCAGGGTTGAGTTAAGTGGTCCTATTAAACTAATAAGGATAGAGGCTGCTGGTCATAGTAAATTTTTGAGATAAAACTTGTATAAAAAACCTGAATACCAAGATATGGAACTTCTATACCATGACCACTTTTTCTCTCAATCAAGTAGGCTAGTCAAAGTGATGGTAACTACAAAAAATCACTCTAACGATGTGCTAGTTGCTCTTATTTTTCATATTAAGGCTTTAGAAACATGGAAATCAATAATCTTTCTTAAATGGAAGAGGTATCTAAAATGGATGTATAACATTCTCTCACCTATAGAGTTCAGTAACCCACATTTTATCATATTCAATGGGATTCATTATCTACTCCAACACATGGCCCTCTTTGCCTCATGATGTGGTCTAATTTTGGGAACTCTAGATCAGCTAGAATCTATAAAACTTATATGATTCATTCAAAACTAGTATGGTCCCTCTTTCATATAGTATAGTCAGCAAACCCCGAGATCCATTGTCAGTTGGGAGGATCACTATAGGCAGTTCCTCTACAATTTCAACTTCACCTTGTGCATGACCAACACCTATAGCCTATCTCAATGCCATAAGTGGGATAAAGAGTGATATTTTGACTTAACTTCCCAATTTCATGGGCTCACATACTCCCAAGATGTGTATTTTTCTTAGGAATAGTTATTGAGGGTCTATATGGAGAATGTTCAAGTTGATCTAGTACCTAGACTCATTGTAACAAACTAGCCTGGGAAGCCACTAAACTCAACACCCAACCCGATTCTCCACAAATATTGAAGGGTTTTCCCAATCCCCACATGATAGTAACTAGTGCATAGGAATCACAAGAATATAGATAAATTGTAGCATAATAAATAAATATTTAATCCAAAATAAATAAAAATTTTAATAGGTCATAAACAAATACCATGACCCAACCCATTGTCATACATATACATAATCTAAAAGAAAAATGATACATAAAAGACGAATAGATAAAAAATAACCAAAAATAAAATAGCCACAAACCAACTTAAGTTGAGCTTGAACCATCTGCACACAACCTATGGTTTCTCACCACCACCTAACTCAACCCATATCGGCCACAACAAATGAAATTAAAACCAATTGGGAACCTAGAACATAAATTATATAGGTGTGAGATAAAAATACCACTGCGTAAGAACAACCCATCAAATCTATTTGATATGTTTCATACAAAAAGTCATCAATTATAGTTTTAAAATAAATCTATAAAGTAATTTTTTTTCAAATATATCATTTCAAAATCAGAGAAATTCCATAACCATCTTCTTAAAAGTTACTCTATTGTTTTCTAAAACTGAACACATGTGTTTTGAAAATAAATTCACTAGCCAAAGCCATTTTCAAACACAAACTATCCATTATAATTTCCTAAAAACAACTAATTTGTTTTATTTAAAGTAAAATAGTCACCTTAAAACATCTAACCATCCAAATACATATCAAATATTTTATTTTCAAAACCACCTCAAGAACTCATAAAAGAGTTTTTCATTTCAAAATATTTTTTCCAAAACCATTAAAAACTCATTTAGCAAATAAATTACCCAACACACACATGGGTCAAGCATAACAATGAAAGAACCAAACATATAAAGCATATGTAAAATATAAATGAAGAAGTTTCTGAAAAATGAATTCTGTGTAAATGATACAAAAAATAACTAGATCAAACTCCCATATATCACTAACCATCAAACTAATCAGATGTAACATGGTCCTACCCTGATACCCCTAATATGTGAAGCACCTAACTATAGAAAATTATACGACTCATGAAGTAGCTACGGGATTCTTTTGAAGTTCAAATAAATGGGCATATAATTAGTGCACACAAGCATAATTATGATGAACCACCCCTACCTACCCCTTGTGCCCAACACTAATGGTGGGAATCTAGTATTGTGTAAACCAACTATAGGAATGAGATTGGTCTTCCAATTATTACCCAGTTTCCCATGGCTAATAAGAGAGTGAGGTGTAGAAACAAATAATCCCAGTTCAACACATGAGGCTTCATCATAGATAACCACACCCAAAACACTCAATGATGGATAAACCCTATAAAAATTCACCCATGGAATAAAAATAAAATTCCCACACAAGGGGAGAAACAAATTGGGTAAACAAAAAATGTGTAGTAATGGGGTTTCTTTCAAAACCACCATTTAAAACAAAATTTCTAACTGAGACTTTAACACCAAATCATGGCTCCATATTCCAATACCTTTCAAATTTCATAAAAATCCATTCAAAACATTATTTGGAAAATAAGTTGAATCACCCATATATTTAAAACATTTAAAATCTACCCTTCGACAAGGTTTTTCCTATTTGAAAATCCAAAACAAGGCTGATGGATATCCATTTCCATCAAACCATTTTAAACAACCCAAAATGGAATTATCCACAATGGGTAAATCACACAAATATTTTTAATAACCATTTTTAATCCATAAAATAACCCTTTACAAACTTTTTGGAGATCAAAACCTCACTTAAAAACCAAATTCCATTTTTAAAACATAGTGTTCGCTTATTAAAACCCCAAACTGGGTCAAAACTCAATGCGAAACATGAAATCCATTTCAAAAATAAATTTTGAAATAAAAAAAAATTCTTAGTACCTTCAAAAATCTCATTTAAAATAAGAAAACATGGAATTAACATGAAAAAACCCTTCATGACAAGCTCAAACCACCAGGAAATGGTTTCACATCACTTCAAAGTTATCACATTTTCATAATATCATTAAAAATAAATTTATAAGTCACAAGCAAATCTTTAATTCCAACATGAAAAAATTACATAGAAACACCTACCTCATGATATGAGAATCAATTTGAAACCATCTAGAACATGTTTCTTTCAATGGATACCACACCCACATAAGTATAAATGGTTTCTATGAACACTATAAACAAAAAACCCCAACATTTAATCCACCTAAAAACATAAAATAAAGTGACAAGAGACCTAGGGTAAATACGGAAAGACAAAAACAAGATATGAGGGGGGATAAGGGATGAAGAATCAATATTGATAATAAATACCTCATGTTATCTTGAAATTTTCCAAAACAAATATGCCAAGACTCAAGAAAAAGAAGTTGGTAGAGATCCTCTGTGGATCCCAAGGGTCATCCGGTGTATAAAGGAATAAATGGGGGTGAAAATACCTTAAACTCGCAAAGTTATATTTTTGGAAAACCTAAAAAATAAACAATTGGATATCCCACACGGTTTTCTAAATAATGCACTGACCATGAATTATCCACTACCTAAGTTAGGAACCCCCTAACCTAATTACTTTTGGGTGCTATAAGGTTTTGAAAAAACATTGTGCCTCACACCGAACTCAACCTAATCCCCACAGGGATTCTTGAGAGCTACACATAACATTAATAACCATGAATAATTCATACAAAATAGGTAAGTAAAAATTATAGTACCACCTACACTAGCATCGTATGGTTAGTACAAACAATGATGATTGACTGTGCTCCTCCCAAAAAGACTCAAAAAATCATTAAATTTTATCCTGAATCCAACAAAAACTCAAAACCAGACAAGGAAAGATAAAATAATACACAATAAATTTCACTATGACATAAGCCTCACAAACTTTCAATCATGCCACTTTTTCCCCATAGAATGTCCATGATCAAAAATAAAAGATGAGAAAGATGATAGATCCAAGGAGAACATAACCCCAAAGAAACACTCAATATAATTAACCTTTAAACCAAAAACCTAAATACTCAAAAATATCCAACTAATCAACCATATATCTTTAAATGTATCCAAGAATGACCTGAACATGAATCTCAAACAAGAATCCCTATGGACCATGGGATAACTAACATGGTCCTCCCACTATTTAATGTTACTCTAAAATGGTATCCCCTCCATTTTAATTCCTCTAACATGGTGAAACCAAAGATAAACCACTAATAAATGCATCCTTGAAAAAATGAGAGACCACAAGAGAAACCCACTCTCATCCAAAAGTACTTCCAAACCAAATAGAAGGAATAAAAACTACACATTTCCTCAAACAAATGACACAAGCTCTCACCTAGGGTCCTGATAAATGAAGATAACCTAGCTTCAAAACCCATATCACCCTTAAATGGGGAATTTGAATGGACACAAACAATTAAAAGATATTATACCAAACTCAACTAGTAAAACACATGTCCTAGTTACCCAACTCTGAACCCATGGCCTTTCTCATGTCCAAAAAATTGAAAACATCAAGGGATCAACATAAGAATCATCACAACCCTAACCCTCAAAGAAGTTTCTCTAGAACAAAATAGGATGAAAAATTGAACCCACAATCTTCCACAAAAAAACACAAAAGAGAGTGGGAGAGGGGGAAATATCCAAAAACAAAACAAAGAAAGCAATTAATGGTATTAAATCCATCTATAAGAGAATCCCAAAGGGGAACCATCCAAAATAATTTCAACAACAATAACCAAATAACCAAAATACAAAATTATTATTATCAAGGGAAAGTTCCCCAAAATATCCATACCATCCAAAAAAGTATTACCCCCAATACCTACATTGATAAATTATCATAAAAAAACTCTGAAGTTGAATGAATAACCATAATAGAGGAAAACTCTAGGACACCTTAGATAGGAGGGCTTAGAATTATTTAGATCCCCACACTAGAAGCACAAAATATATTTCTTCTTTTCATGAAGAATAAACTTTTTTCTAAGATCTATATAATATTAATCATACTTCTTAATCAACATGTTATCTTTACACCCTTCATACCTCTCTTGTGCGTTAGATTGAACAAATGAATCTCCCTCCCCAAGATACCTAGACTAGTAAACTTCCATTAAAATGGAATCATTGAAAACCTCCTGAAAAGATATTAGATAAGAAGATATTATATCTGAAAAAACTAGGTAAAACCACCTCGAAATAAACGATCTTTATTAGAATCATTGATGACCATATTTTGAGAAAATATAACCATATTCGAAATATTATTGAAGTACCACTTCACCGATCAGTCATCCTGATGATGTATCACAAGAATAAGAACATTCTCTACTTTCACAACCTCAGTAAAGAACCACTGAATAGACAAAATCATTAAAAATATCATAAGAAATACCTATATGAAGAAATATAGTTACCATTAATTCGCACCAAACTCATCTAAACCAAAAATAATTCTCTCAAGATCTTTCATCTGCAAAACAATTCCCATATCTAATGCTCCAATTAGAGTCCGAGTAGGTATAAAAACTATATAAACCATTTTCACTATCCTAGGGGACAAAAAAACAATGAAATGAACAACATAAATTCATGTCGCAAAACAAAACCTAATGCTCTCACCAAAGATAGGAATCAAAACCAAAGACTTAATTCCTCAAACAAAAAGAATATAAATTTCAGTGAAATAATTTTTTCTTCAAACCATCATTGTCACCAAGGAATTTTGAAATCCAACTCAACTAAGTTATACACATGAAAACCAGTCCAAACTAACTTTTAAAAATAAAACAAACTCGGTGGAACACACACACACACACATTTACTCAAAAAGAAAAATCACAAAAAAGAAACCTTTCAAAATTTAATTTCATTTAGAAAACCAAAAACCCAAATAATTCTCATAAAAACACATTTCCCTAATTTAAAACACCATCCATCAGGGAAAAACATTTTTTAAATCATTATATAAAACCATGTTTGAAAATTATCATTTCAAAAAAAATACCCTCACTTTACAAAACAATGTTTTAAAAACCAAGCACAAATAAGCACTTAAATATCATTCAAAAAAGCTTCACATGAACCACACCCAAAAATAACAAGGGTTATAAAAAATGTATTAGTATTCCTACCAAGAAAAACCCAATCTCTAGTACTATTTTATAATAGACCTGCCAGGGCTGCTAATGAACCTGGCACCCAAATCAATTCACCATAAGGCCCAAAGGGAATTCTTGGTCCCCACAGGCTAGAAACTAGTGTCTGTAAATAATAAGAATCCATTTTTTAATGATTTTTTCAAAAAAAATATATAATAAATAAAATTAAATAAATATAAAATGAAAAATAAATATTGAATGAAAAATAAATAAACATACCAAATAGGTCTTAACCAACTACAATGGTCCAAGACATTTGAATACATAAACATAATCTATAAACAAAAAGATATAGCTTGGAAGAACTAATAAAAAACTAAACAAAAATAAAATAGAAAAAATCCAACTTGATTTGAGCCTTAAACATCTCCATGAAACTTCTAGTTTCTCACCACCACCCAACATCAACCATGAAAAATGATACTGAAACTAACTGGAAACCTTAAACCTAAAATGTATTAAAAATATCTAAAATTACCAGTAGGTCTCCACACTCCCAAAATCTATGAAATAGGTTTAATAAGGAAATTCAAGAAATCTAGTTTGAAAATAAATCTATAAATTAATCTTTTTCATATATTTCATATGGAAACAAAAACAATTCCATAACCATATTCTGAAAAGTTTCTCTTTGATTTCTAAAAATGAACACGTGTGTTTTGAAAATAAAGTAGCCAGCTTATTCCATTTCTATACAAACCCCCACCATTATCATTTACCAAAAATATCATTCTTCAGTTAAATGAAAACAATAACATTAAAAAATTGTAGGCTAAATCTACCTCAAATCATCCATTTTGAAATCCACCTCAATAAGTCATAAAATATTTTTTTATTTCAGAACAGTTTCCCAACACATTTGAAAACTCATTTACTAAAGAAAAAACCCAACACATGCATGGGTCAAGCATAATATTGTAGGAACCAATCATCACAAGGCTTGTGTCAAATATAAACAATAAAGGTTCCATGATAATTAAAGTAGGGGAAATTATAAAAATAAGTACTATATCAAAATACCCTTAATCACTAACCAACCAAGAAATATAATGTATCAGGGTCCTACCTTGGGATCCCTAATGTGCAAGTGACATAACCATATAAAATTATACCACTTTTGAACTATCTATCAGCATGCACTAAAGTTTATATAATTTTTCATCCAAATAGCCCTCAAAATCATCATTGTGATGACCAACATGCATGTAACCCTTATGCCTAGCATGACTTGTGGGAATCTATAATCCTGTGAACCAACTAGAGGAACAAGATAGGTCTTATACTTATAATATGCTTTCCCAAAATCGATAAAGAAGTGAGGAATATAAACAAAAAATCCATGTCTAATATGAAATAAATTACCCTAGATACCCTCACCCTAAACACCAAATAATGAATAACCAATATAAAAGAACCACCCACAATATAAAATACACATTCCTACACAAGGAGAGAAACAATAATCTCATAGAGATCACTAACCCACACAATGGGTAAACCAAAAAGGTGCATTCAAGGTGTATCTTTCATAACCACTATTTAAAAACTAAGTGCCAACTAGGACATTAATAGAAAAGCATGGCTCTGGATTCCAATCCATTTCAAATTTCATAAAACAAAATTTAGAAAATTATGTAATTAACCAACACAATAAAAAAAAATCCAAGACATCATTCAATAAGGGTTTTTCTCATTGAAAAACTAAAATAAGGATAAAGTTCATACATTTCCTTTAGAACATTTTAAAAGTGCCACCATGGATTTTTACACAAGGGGTGAATCAAACACACATTTAAAATAGTCTTTTTTAAATCCATTAAGTAAACCCTTAAGACCCATTTATTGGTTCACACCTCACTTCAAAATCAAATTCCCTTTTTAAAACATATTTTTCACTCATTCAAATCCCAAAGCAGTTCAAAACCAAATGAAAAACATGAAAACCATTTCAAAAATTCATTCAGTTAGTTCACAAAATCTTATCACCTTTAATCATCCCATTTAAAATAAGAAAATGGTGAATACATAAAAAACCCCTTTATTCCAAGATCAAAAATAAATAAAATGGTTTCAAGTAACTTCAAAGATATCACATATATTTATACTTTCAATAAAAATGAACTTAAATGTAATAATAACTACTTGAATACCAACATGAAATAATTTTATAGAAACACCTACCTTAAAAGATGATTGTCAAGGTCAAACCCTCCAGAACATGTTGCCATAAATGCTGACCACACCCATGGAAGTAAATATGGTGTTGAATAACCCTAGAAATCCAAACCCCCAACATTAAATCAACTCAAAACCCTAAATTTGATCAATGATAGACCAAGGTTTCATGGGGGTTTCAGAAACCAAGTGTTAAGGGAGGAAAAAAGGAAAAAGAGGGAAAATAAAGAAGAAATACCTCAAGATCTCTTGGTAATCACAAAAAAAACAATAATAAAGAGGTACAAGGTTTTAGAGTTCCTCCATGGATCATAATAGTTGTATGACATATAGGTCATGAAATGGGGTTGAAAACCTCTTAAAATAAAATATAGGTATTTTTAGGAAAACCCAAAAATAAAAAAGTTTTGTAAGCCAAACAATTTTCCAAACTATATCCAAAAAGTGCGCTAACCACCTCCTAGGTAAAAAAACCCCTCTCACAGTTTCTCCTCGGTGCTATATTGTTTGGACAAAACATGTTCCTAACCCTTCACACACACCTAATCCACACATGTATTTTATGGATCTCTTCACAACTTGAAAACCCATTTCATAATATATGTAAAATAACTCTATCAAAATTATAGGCCCACCCACATGGGCAACACATGGTTAATATTAACTATATGTGCTAACTAATATCATTTAAATAAGCCTCCAACCACGTTAATTTTCACTCCATGTATAATAAAAACTAAAAATCTCTCAATACAATTTAAAATATTATTAAATAAATAGCACTGTGACATGGGGGTGTCACACTCATCTCTATAATATATTTAATTTTGATCTAGAATTCACCAAAAGTGATCAGAAAATAGAATAATCTCTATAGTAGAACAAGAATAAATCGCACCAATAACCAATTATAACACCTTATGGAATCCTATGAAGGTAGAAATGGTCGTCGTTGTACATACTCAAGCCCTTTTGATGTTTCTCTTCCTTGCACCTCAACAGGATGGGCTTCACCAAGAGTAGCTTCACAATGAGATTTCTTACCAATCCCCTTGTTAGGGCTAAATACCCATAATTTTATTCGTAGGGTGGAAGAACAAGGTTTTTTCCTTCAAGGATTCACAGGTCATGAGATAAATCATTAGTGCACTAGAAAATAATATCCTGAAATTTCATAAATATAGGAGTCCCCAAGAGGCTAGACTTACTAACCATTTTACCTATTTCTTATACTACAAATTCCTTTAACACAGCATAAAATAATGATTCATCTAAAAATATTAGCTCTAGGTAAAGGTGGATTGTGGCCTAGTCAATTTGGTTGATCTCCCGACATAGGTGGAATAGGCCTCTACCACCCCAGATAGTGATGGTGAAGAGTCTAGTGATTGGTTGTAGTATCGACTATGAGGTACATAAAATTACAATGATTAGATAGCTCATAAGATAGTTTCTCATTACCTCTTTCATCTTCCACTTCCTCTCCATCCATCCCATCATTATACAAACCTTAAAAATCTCAAATGAATGGGCATTATTGATGCCAAGAAAATCAGAGTCCCTTTCTAGTTCCAAATCTGACATTCACTCTCGGTGAATTCATACCATCCAAATTGGGAGAAGCCCTTATAATGCATAGTGTCCTTGAATATTCCACCAATGAATAATAAAATTATAGTTTTGTGAAAAATATTAATGTACAAGATCTTTGTGTAGTAATCAATGATGAGGAATTCCATGTAGCCTCATCGGGTAACTCTAGCTGATGCCATAAAATAAATGGTAGTCACTATCCTGGAAAGCATGATTTATGATACAATAATTTATAAATGACTATTCATTCCACTAAAACTAGATAGAAATATTCACATAGGGCTTATTTGGCATAGTCCTCTCAAGTTGATCTGTTAGGTACACATACAAAACTAATCATATTGGTCGATCCGATGGCATAGATAGAGAAGTATGGAACCCAACCATGGTTGGGAATGTCCTGATCTCAGTTGTCTTATGCTCAGCCCACGTTTTCTGATCAATAGTAGAATATAGTTTTCACTAGTAAATCCCCAGTGCCTCATCCAATAGAACAAACTACACTCATTGTTAAAGATTAACCACTAGAATGAATATATATGACCCTTTCCCAGAAGTATGATGTAATGAAGTTCCTATCTAGTATACCAGTCAGACTCTTGATCCCTAATACACTCCTCCAGTCAAAGGATATGTGTGAGGCTATCACTAAGGCCCTGAAGATTCCTCTCTAGTTCGAGATTAAGGTAGTTGCTACTGAGGCATATCATGTGGAGGAAGCCAAGAATGAGGAATGATAAGACATCATTTCATTCTCAGAAGAGGATGAGGGTGAAACTATTTAAGATATATTACACCCACTCTATAACACAGTAAAATTCAATGGTGTGTAAATCGATCATTTTCTTATGGATACTTTCTCTAGGATCAATCTTATCACATCTTGGATTCTCTATAATTTGGGTCTTGTGGAGGAAACAATGACCTCCCCTAACCTAATGATCATGGGTATCACAAAAGTGAATAGAATCTACATAGAAAGACTCGGTTAGAGTCCTAGATTGGAGAATTTGTAGTGAACTCTGGGTTATTTGTTTCCTCGTAAGAATCTTACTATAATTCCATGATGGGAAGGCGCTGGCTCTATATTCACACTATGGTCTCCTCTTCATACCATCAGTGCCTCAAATACTACCTCATTGGTTGAGTAGGGGTACTCTTGGGTGATACTTATCCCTTTAATTCATATGAATCTTGCTAACTAGATATTGGGTACTATAAATGGGAGTAGATTCATCTCCATACTAATAAGGTAAAGTGTATCAATTCCCCTAATGATTTGATATCCCCATTTGTAAATCTCAGAGTGGATATGAAATATTGGTACATCATGTTGATCCATCAGATGAAGCCAATAACAATGTACCTAGGAACCCAATTTATAATCCCTAATAATAAGTTATACTCATAGATTACCTTGAATTAATACCCATGATAGGAATTTAAAAGTCTATAAATCCCTACCCTTATCATTTACTAATATTTTCTCCCCTTGTCCACTGATTTTTGATAGCATTGTATGTTATAGAGAATAGGGATGACTCAAAAGATTTCTATTCATTATCTATGTTTTGACATAAAAGGTGGATCTATACACCAAAAACCATATGGGATTAGATAATAATAATTTTTAGTCCTGGTCTCTACAAAGTAGGAATCCCACATTAAAGATCCCAATCCTACTAAAGAATATGACAAAATCACTCAATGGTCTCCAACTCCCATGGTATCAACTTCTACCTATAATCCTCCTGATTTAGATAATGAGGATGATTTATATGAAACCCCTCCTAACGTTATGTAAGTTCTCTCCACCATTTTCAATGAGTTAACATCGGTGAATCCCATCACTCAGGAAGATCTGAGGTTAATACTGATAAGTATTGTTATGTATCAGGAGGTGTAGTAGTAAGGAATCTCTTTCATAAAGCAACACCAATATGTGTTCACCTAGAGATATAAAAAAATTCCAAGGATCAACCCCCAGGTTTTTATCACCTTGGAATCCTAGTAGGCCACCGTGTGTTTAAAAATATTTCCAGGAAGATGCATCCTTACTATGGTTCAATGGTTGAGGTTTAGGTTTATAATATCATCACGTCTAACTTCATTAGGTATGTCAAGTACCCCATGTTTTTTTCCAACATCATCCTATCTAGGAAGAATAATGGTAAGATCAGATTCCATATCGACTTATGAGACATCAACCACTATTTCTTAAAGGATGATTTTCACCTTCCAGAAAAAGATCTATTAATCATTGAAATGGCCATTTTAGGCCTTTTTATAGTTACCTAAGCTTAACATGTAAGTATATTACATCATTTTAGATGAATATTAATCACATTTCAAAAATACATTCCCAAGTACCAAAATAGTTTAGTGAATTTGGAAATAGGGAAATATAATCATCTAACTTGTGGAAAGTTCTTCAACATCTCCCTTAATGATCTTACCCTTTAGTACTCCTACTTAAAACATTTCTTCATAACCTAGGGAAAATAAAAAAAAAGGTGTGAGATCAGATTATCCGCAAGGGTAAACATGAATGATATGTATGTATAACATGAGAATAAGTGTATGAGAACATGATATAAACACTAGAAGATTTCACCTTGCATATCAAAGATCATAATCATGATTCATGGAATAAATATTAGAAGTTCATAATACATGACTAGTAAGGGTGATAAATCATTATAAATCAATAATGATCCATAAATTCATGTCATATAAGTTTGGAATCATTATAACTATAGAAAACTATTTCATGTGTCAAGTTTAACTACTAAGACCATAAAAATTGTGGATCAAGAAACACCAATTTCCCCATTTTGGATCAGGACACACATGTTACCCATAGTGGATCAGGAAACACCTATTTCCCATATTAGATCTGGACACACCTATTTTCCATAGTTGATCAGGACACTGATGTTTCCCATAGTGTATTTGGACACTCCTATTTCCCATTTTTGGATAAGGACACACCTATTTCCCATTTCAGATCAGGATACACATGTTTACCATTATGGATCAGGACACATCAATTTCCACTTATAGATCAATCATGTTTACTTTTCCCATTATTATCTTATGAGATATAAATCTTTACCCAATATATTGGAGGTACATATAGATCTCACCCATCACATAATAAAATCATACATACTTGTACCACAAGAAAATAAAATTTTCATCATATCATGATACATAAAGAGAGATGGGTTTTATAAACATATTATCATAACCCAAGAAATAAAATGGGTATCATAAACATGAAATCATATCATAACCTAAGGAAAAGGGAAAAGTTTCATAATCATTTCATCAAATAATTACCTCTGAAAAGAAGCAGGTTTCAAAAGCAAGAAACCTATAGTAGAGGAATGGGTTTCATAGAAAACTTTTCATATTATATATAAATCATTCAATTAAAGAATAATAATGGTTTACATGGATCATATCCCCCGTAAATCATAAACTATTTCAAAATATGCCATCTTAGATGTAGAGGATTTTGAGAGATCACAGGGAATATAAATTTTCTTTGAAAATCTCTTTTTGATAAATATAAAATTTTCTGTCATGACCAACCTTCTTCAAGATTAGGGAAGGGATAGAAAAGTGCCAGGCCCTTCCTTCCTCATGTTGAAGGAAAGATAATAAACCCCAAGTCCCACCTTCAACAGGCCCCAGTGTGGCGACTAAAACCAAGTGTATAGAATCTCACACAGAAATGGAAGGCATTACCCTTTTTATAAAATGAGATCGGGAGATAAGATGGTAAATCCCAAAAAAAAACTCCACATAACAAAAGTAAAAGTGAATCCAAAACCCATTCCCACATGTATGTTCAATAGTAAATCTAATAAAAAGTATAATGAAAACACCAAGGGAAAAGTACCAAAAGAAAGAAACTTGGTAGCAAAAAATGCCAATCCCAACACCTGATCTAGTAAGGTCCATCACAGTCCTTAAAGTCCTCCGAGAAACATGAAAGTAGTTTTATATACATAGAGTGATCATACAAGTATACTCATTAGGGAAAACTAATGTCACTTGTGCACAAGTGAGGGAGGATACTAATGTCCCTATAAGAAAACATCAAAACCTCAAGGCACCTACCAAGGAGTACTAACCAACTCGCCTCACCAAGGAACACTCACTAAATAACGCAAGTTATGTAAAGTAATAATATAATAACATCAATATTTGGGTAACCCGTGCCACTTTCCCATTATTCAGCAAATCATTCATAATGGATAACATCTTGAAGCTACAAACTATTCCCATACACAGTCCCACTACCACAACCTCCCTGCATACACCTGGGCCTCAAACTACACATAATCTCACCTGAAGACACCAAGGCCACAACAACCACACCACTTGCCCGAAGAAACTTGGGAAAACAAAAGTGGCCCAAAAACATCTAGGCCTCTCATCAACAACAACCCTTTCCCAATGAATCTTATACTATGGTAATCCTCAATCCACTACATCTTTCCTTGATACGCTTGAGCAGTAAGAACCCGGAAGAGGGTGTGAGGAAGAAATTCAATAACCATCCATCCATCTTCCCATCGGGATGTTGTGAGAGACACCCTCCCCCCACAAAATGGAGGTGTTCAAAACATAGTTCTCATCAAGGGTGGGTGCATATAGAAATTACAAGAAACTACAATATATATAGGTAAAAAACAATTATCCCAACCATTGGGTTTCCAAACAAGAAACCATCCCACACAACCCACCTTTACTACTAACCCTATATGCACAACCACACGAACTGCCATAATAAAACACAAGATGAACCCTTTTTCATTTAAACCACTTCCCATTTGTTAATAAAGGGGTTCACTTTAATTTTTTCCAGCACCACCAAGCGACTACCAACCACAAACATACCAAAACAACAATAAAAATCAAACTATACTCCCACTTCACAAAATCACAAATCCAAATTTGCAGTCCCAATGCATGCTCTCATTCAACCACTGCAAACTATAATTCTTCAATGTTATTTTGAAAAATCCTAATATTTCCCATTGTATTCCCACTTCATAAAAGTCTATATCCACACTACAAACCCACTACCCAATGTCGCTGCGTGACCACAACACAACAAAGGTAGTTCAGCTATCTACAAGTTTATCCATTCCACAATCAATCAGTCTCTCAGAATAAGAAGCCAACTCACCACCTATAGCAAAACACTCACCAAGACCATAGTAACTACCATTTAACCCATACCTAGTACACACTCATACCACACCCTTATCATGGATCCCACTCATCTTACAAAACTTGTACCCAAAACCATTCTCCCAGCAGCAGCACCACAAAACTCACACAAGGTTACAAAACTAGAAAAAACATAGCACTCAGCCACACCTATCATCAAGATGTGTATATATTAAGTTTTTACTAGTGGATGTTATTTAATTCCACTTAATTATAACTAGCGTGATCACATAATAGGATTGATCCTGGGGAATTAATTTATTTAACAATTATGTGTGGTTGAAACTATTTTTCATGTTATAGTAGTTTTATCAAAGCATCACAACAAAACATAACATCAGTAGTGCTCAAGAAAATACCACAAACATCCATGATTTTAAAAAGGAATGTATCCACAAAAAAATAACAGAATAAAAGATAAAAAATAAAATAAGTGATCAACATCAAACCACTCTCTGCCTATTATTTAATTTACCCTTGTTATCTTATGATCATATTTACTTCTTGTTTCTTTCTCATTTTAAGAAATTTATTTAGTTGTTTCTCATAAAAAATCACTAGTACACCCACCCCACATTATACAACGTTAAATAGAGATAGAATAAATCCCTACTAGATGATCAAAGGATTTAGGTTCCTCCTTACACCAAGAATAGGGGTTGTGTGGGTAGTAGGGAAGAACTCCAAGAAAATTGATCAGGAAGGGCTCTAGCATAGGCACATGACTTGTCTAGGGAGGAAGGTTCTAGGTCCACCAATGGGAAAAAATAAAAAATAGAGGGAAGACCAAGGATTAGAATATTTGGATGTTATTTTAAATGATGAATATTTTTAAAAGACATCCTCAGGGAATCGTGGTCAAAATCACGTGTTCTGAGTATCTTAAATCACCCTGGACGTTGGGATATTTTAAGATATAATCAATAACCTTTTAAAAGCACTTAAAAATGGCTGAATAAGACTTTAAACGTGGTTTACATCAATTAAAATGAAATAGGGGACAAACTGGAAAACTGGGAAAATTTGGGAAAACTGCAAATGAGTCACTGATGGGTGAGTCATCGATGCTGAACCGCTGACGAGTGAGATTTCGACGTGACCTACCAATGCTAAGCCCCTGACGCTGAACTACCAATGCCGATATACTAATTTTATTTCCTACCAACATAATGACCTACTGACACCTCAACCTACCAACGCCCTGACTTACTGACGCCCTAGAAACACCGATGCTGACGCCCTTGACTCACCGATGTCGCCGCCCCTGACTCACTGACCCCGACGCCCCTGACTCACTAACACTGATTCCCCTGAATCATCGATGCACTAACATGTCATTTCAATGAAATGTCAAATAATTGACATGTCGGAACACGGACATGTCGATGGAAAAACTGAAAATTTGGAAAACTCATGAAGTGGGTCATCAACAACTCCCAGAACACCTCAAACACTAGATTTTCAAAAAGGAATGGCCTAGAGAAATTCATATTATTACATCAGATTCCTCTCAAACTATTCTTGTCCCTGATAATTTCAAATCTAACCTTGGGGAAAGGGGGTATGAATAGCCATCCCTTAAGATACCTCTCGGGAGTAAACAACCTTGTTTTATTCTAAAACTAGAGGAAAAACCTAGACATCTCATAACATCACCTTATCATCTATCACCTGAACAACTGTGAAAACACTACCATTATACTTCCTCAAGTAACCACACAAAGAACAAAAAAGTCACAACATCTAGACCCATGGATTAGGGAGATCCTTCCTCCATGTCAAGATACTATCTGCTTTTGGTGGCACTGTCTCTCCTACACGGGTTTAATTGCATTGGCATTAATGCATCTTGATTAGGGATTAGGTTCTCCCCTCTCCATAGTCAGGACATTACACCCAAAATTAGATAATAGGGAAACAACATATCATACAAAAATATAGGTGATTCATTTAATCTTAAGAATGGTATAAATCAAAACAAAATAGAAACTCAGAATAGATTTGGGTACTGGGCATGTATCTGTGCTTCTCACTCCCAAGTACTCAATTTGAGGCCACCATGCCTTCATAACACGTGAACCAAAGGAATGATCCATCCATGCAGAACCTTTTTCCTCACAATCCTCAATTATTAATGTTCATTCCTCAAATGTCAAGTCATCCTAGATATCTAACTCTCCCCATTCAAGGATGTGGGATTCATCATGTAGATATGGACATACCTGATATACATGGAAGACGTCGTTGATTGTCTCTAATTGTGATGGAAACAATAGCTAATATGCCACATCACCAACTCATCCCAATACCTCAAAAGGTATAATGAACCTAGGAGAAAGAATTTTTCCTCTACCAAACCTCCATTTTCCACACTAAGGGGAGACCTTTAAGAACACATGGTCCCCAATATATAACTCTAAAGTCATCATTCGATGATCGACATAAGACTTCTTTCCATCATGATCCATCTTCATTCTCTCATGCACAAGCCGAACCTTCTCTTTTGTGCTCTACTCTACCTCTGGTACATAAAGGTTTGCTTCCCCTACCTATGTCCAGCACATGGGTGAACGACACAGTCTTCCGTACAAGGATTTGAAAGGTGTCATACCAATGGAAGAGTGATATATATTATTGTAAGAAAACTCTAAGAGGGGAAAGTGTCATAACCATGATCTTCATAATTCTAAGACACGTGTCTGTAACATGTCCTCCAACATATAGATGGTCCTCTAGGTTTTCCCATATGTCTGAGGGTGGAAATTAGTGCTAAAGAGTAACTGGGTTTGAAAGGAATACTGCAATCCCCTCTAGAATGGTGATGTAAAATATGTATCCCAATCCAATACAATGGATCTTGAAAATCCATGTAGCCACACCACCTCATCCACATACCTATTTTCTAAGGAATCCACTATGCTAGAATCCTTGATTATCATGAAGTGATTCAAATTCATCAATTGGTCCACTGCTACCCAAATAGAATCACATTCTCCATGAGCCCAAGGTAATAATATGTAGAAATCCATTGATATGTATCTCTAGTTCCACTCAGAATCTTCTAAGCGATACAACAGACCACTGGGAACACGCTTCTCATCCTTCACCTACTGACACACTTGGCACCATGCCACAAACTCTTCCACTTCCTGCTTCACCTTGGGCCACCAAAACTGCTCCCTCAGGCCTTAGTACATCTTAGAGACTCATGGATGCACTTACAGGGGTGAGCTATGGAACTCACAGAGAACTCCCTCGTGCATTGCCACTAAGTCAAATAGATTCCTACAGATAACATCCAATTCTGGCTATCCTCTGACCATATTTCAAGAGAATCACCCTGGATAACAAGATCACATATAACTTCAACCTCTAAGTCTCACCACTAAGACTCCTCTACCTGCTGAACCAATGAATATTGCACTATCATATAAAACAGATAGCCTATGCCACTATCCTCCCCAGCATCCAGGCGTAAAGTGGGAAACTCTTCCATTACCTTTATGCATTCATGGATTTCCGAACTACCTCATTCAGTGACTTCTTTCTCAAGTCATCAGCATCATGTTCCCCTTCCCTCGGATGTAAGAGATCTCGAAGTCATGGTCCTCAAGAAACTATATCCACCTTCGTTGTCTCATGATCCGGTCATGCTGGGAGAAGATATACCTTAGGATATTATGATCTGTGAAGACCACATAGCGCTTCATGATGAGGTAATTCCACCACAACTTCAGCGTGAACATGACTATTTCAAGCTCTAGATCATGGGTGTCATAATTACATCATGAAGATATAACTGTCTAGACCCATAAAAAATTACTCCTCACTGCTTCATTAGCACACATCCCAAGACTAGTCTGGAAGCGTTGTAGAACACATCGAACATCACCCCCTCCTCTGGAAACCAATGCACTAGGGCACTAACCAGATTCCCATTTTGATAGATAAAATATTCCTGACACTGTTCACTCAACATGATTTCATGGTCTTTTCTGGTCAAATCTTTCAATGGAGCATCAACTCAAGAGAAGTTAGGAAAGAACATCCGAAAATAGCTTTCGAGTCTAAGGAAGCTACGATCCTCCACCAAATTCATGGGTGCTTCCAAAGAAACAACCACTTTAACCTTTGATTGGTCCACTACTAGTCCTTGCTAAGACACCTCATGTCCAAGGAAGTGCACTTCTCATGTCCAGAACTTGCACTTGGAAAACATTCCGTAGAGCTGGTGTTGTCATAGGACCTCTAAGACAGTCCTTAGATGCTCATTATGCTCCTCCTCTAACCTCGAGTATATCAGGTATCGTCGATGAACATGACAGAAAACTAGCCCAAGTACTCACAGATTACAGAGTTAATGATTCCCATGAACTTGGATGGTGAATTCATGACACTAAAGGGTCTGACCATGAGGTCGAAGTTCCTATATCTACACCTGAGAGCAGTATTTGGGATGTCACCCTCCTTTACCCTCAACTGGTGATAACCAGAACATAGATCGATCACAGAGAACCAACCTTTTCCCTTTAACTGGTTGAAAATGTCTTCCATTATCAGAAGGGGTAATAGTTCTTCACCATAACCTAATTCAGTCTCCAGTAGTATATGCACAGTCCTAGACCACCATCTTCCTTCTTCATGAACAGGACTGGAGAAACCTATGACAACACACTTGGCTGGATAAAACACTTCTTCATCAGGTTTTCAACCTAAATCCATAACTCCTGCAGCTCAGAAGGCGCCATCTGATAGGGATCCATCAAAATCAGATGAGCACTAGGTTGAAATTTTATTCCAAACTCAACATCACATCGAGGGGGTATATTTACAACCTCTTTCAGGAAGACATCCAAGAACTCACTGACAACCCCCAGAACATCACCCATCTCTATATCTGCTGATTCTACTGACAACTCAACTAAAAAAACAAGAGTCCTCAGACACCAGATTCCCTCCTAGAAACTCCTCTCACCAATAAAAGCTATGTGTTGGCCGCCCACATCAGAGAATGAAACTCTTCTCCATAAGTCAATAACAACGTACACAGAAAACAACTAGTTGATTCCTAGGATGACATCTTATGGGTGCATCTATTGTAGAAGAAGATCGTCACTGGACTTATCCGACCACAACATTATTATACATTCTTGACAAACATCAAATAGACTTGTCTAACCTCCAACAAGAATACTCAACACCAAGTTCATGGGAAGTCTCTCTTCATCTAGACCCAGGGAATGGGCTATATGGGGTGAAATAAAGGATTTCAAAGATCTAGAATCAAATAAGGCATGTGAAAGGGTACTAAATAGACTGATCATACCTTAAATAACATCTGGTCTAACTAGAACTGCTATATATGTGGCATGCTACTGCTTAAGCCTAGCTCCTCTACATCTCTACTATTGACCGCCTCCCTGACCACACCCCGGTCAAGGTCCCTGAGGAGTTCCTTCTCTAAGCATCTCACTTGGGACTCCTAATCTGGGAAGAGATATAGTGTGAAGCATAGGAGATCCTTGAACTTGATCAGGGAAGAGTAGCCCCTGCCTCTTATTGGAGGGAGAGTAGCCCCTGCCTCTTCTCAGCCTTCATCAGGGAAGAAAGGAATTTCACCTAGAACTCCCTTTCAAAGTCTCCCTATGAGACCTTAGTTTTTTTCCTATCCCCAAGGTAAACCATCCACCAATGACGCATTGTTAATCATATCTAGCTCACTACTAGGGAAACCTAGTACTCTATCAGAGCCTATTTTAAGTTGAAATCAATCATCAGCTCCTCAAGCCAACTTTTTTTCCCCATTTCTAAGATATTTCTCTCATACTTCCCTAGAGTCTTCTGCTGGAACACATGAAGTGTCTTCAGCCACTGGTCATCTTCCTCTTCTCAATAATCCCTCCTATGATTAATCGGATCAACCTATTGGGCCCCAACTGCTCATACCACCTGAGGGTGATGTCTCGGTGCCAAATCTGAAAATGTAAACAAGGAACTCCTAAGACCGAGTAGTGTGGAAAATTTCTTTTAATTTTTTTTAACTCTTCATTTATTTTAAATTACCAAAAAATTCAAGGCACACAAGAATTAAATTCATTGTGTTTCGCATACCATTCATAGGGTCACTACCTTACAATCGATGTAGCTTCACTTGGTTCTTCTGTAGGACCAGAGTCCTTGCATCGGATCATGAGGGGCCCTAAAATCTCATGTCCTAGCCGATCATCCCTGGCCTATTTCACATTCCAAGATTACCTAAAATTATTTCCCTAAAATCCCATGCAATACTTACAATGACAAACTCCAAACACCATACTAACTCTCAAACTCTCAAAACCTTCCATTGATATCATTTTGTTATGACCCAACTTCTTTAAGATGAGGGAAGGGAGAAAAAAGTCCCACGCCCTTCCTTCCTCAAGTTGAAGGAGAAATAATGACACCTAAGTCCTGCCTTCAATAGGCCCCAGAGTGGCGACTAGCACCTATGGTATAGAATATCACATAGAAATAAAAGGTATTACCATTTTTATAGAACAATATCAATAGATAAGATGGTAAATCCCAAAAAACTCCAAATACCAAAAGTAAAAGTGAATCCAAAACCCATTCCCACATGCAAGTTCAAAATTAAATCTAATATAAAGTATAATAAAAATTTCAAGGGAAAAGTACCGAAAGAAAATTTATATGAAAAGACGGCAACCAATCCTGACACTCCAGCTAGTAAAGTATAAAACAGTCATAGAAGTACTCCTAGAAACCAAAAAATAGTTTTATATATTTTGGGTGAGCATACCAGTATACTCAGTAGGGAAAACTAAAGACACTCATTCACAATTGAGGGAGAATACTAATGCCTCTGTGAGAAAACATAAGAACATCAAGGAAAATACCAAGGAGTACTAACCAACTCAGCCTTACCCAGGCACACTCACCAAATAATGTAAGACATGTAAAGTAAGAGTATCAGAACATCAATATTTGGGAACCATGCACCACTTTACCACTGGTTAGCTACTCATTCCAAATGGATAACATCTTGATGCTACCAATATTCCCATATATATTCCCACTACCGAAACCTACCTGCAAATACCTTATCCTCAAACCATGTGCAATCCCACCCACAGACACTTAGGTCACAACAACCACACCCCTCACTTGAAGACACCTAGGCCTCACCGTGAAGACACTTGGGAAAACAAAATTGGCTCGCAAAAACCGAGGTCTCTCATCTAAAATAACCCTCATATGAGGAATCTTGGACTATGGTAAGACTCAAGACATTATATCCCATCCTAATATGCTCGAGTGGTATGAACCTGGTAGATAGGGTGAGGAAGAAAGTCAGTAACTAGTCATCCATCCTCCCATCGGGGTGTTGGGAAAGACACCCTCCCCCATGAAATGGAGGTGTTCGGAAAATAGTTCTCAACAAGGGTGGGGTTCATATAGAAATCAAAAGAAACTAAAATATATAGAGAGAGAGAGAGAGAGCTAAACAAAAACTTAGAGCCCAACCTATGGGTTTCCAAACAAGCAACCATCCCACACAAACCACCTTTACTGATATCCCTATATATAAACCACACAAATAGCCACAATAAAACACAATCCTAACCCCTTATCATTTAATCCACTTTCTATTTATTAATTAAGGGGTTCTCTTTAATTTTTCCCAGATCCACCAGGAAACTACCAACCACAACCATACCAAAACAATAAGAAAAACCAAACTGTGTTCCCATTGCACAACAACACAAAAATAGGTTTGTAGTCTCACTGCATGCTCTAGTTCAACCACTACAAACTATCATTCTTCAAAGTTATACCACACAATTCTAGTATTTCCCACTATAGTCTCACAGTATACAATTCCTTATCCACACTATAGACCAACTACCCACTATCTATCAGTGACCACAATACAAAAAAGGTAGTTCAACTTCCTATAAGTTCATCCATTCTACAATCAATCAATCTCCAAGACTAAGAAGCTAACTCACCACCTATACCAAAAAATCCATCAAGTCCAGAGTAACAAAAACTAAACATGGACCCACTACACACTCATACAAAACCCTTATCATAGATACCACTTCTCTTCCTAGCCTTGTACCCACAACTATGCTCCCAACAACAACACCACACAACTCACACAAGGTTAAAAAAATCCACATAACAAAGCACTCAACCACACCTATCAATAGGATGTGTATATATTCATTTTTAACCAGTAGAGGTTGTTTAATTATACTTAATTATAACAATGGGATCAAAAAATAGTCTATATCCAAGGGTATTCATTTATTTACCCAATTATATGTGGTTTAAATAGTTTTTCATGTTACAGTCATTTTATCAAAGCATTGCAACAAAACAGAACATCGCTACTGTATAAGAAAACACCACAAATTTCCATGATTTTAAAAAGGAATATAGCCATGACAACCATAATATAATCAAATATATAAAATAAAATAGGTGGTCAATATCAAACCACTCTCTTCCCATTCTTTTATTTACACATGTTATCTTCTGATCATATTTACTTCTTGTTTATTTCTCTTTTTAAGAAAATTATTCAGATTTTCCTGATAATAAATCACTATTAAATCCACCCCACATGATGAATAATTATAGAGAGATAGAATAAATCCCTACTAAATGATCAATGTATTGAAGTTCCTCTTTTTTCCAAGAACAGGGGTCGCATGACCAGTATGGAAGAACTCCAATAAAACTAAGCAGGAGGGGCTCTATCATAGGCACAGGACTCATCTAGGGAGGAAGGCTCTAGGTGCACCAAGGGGAAATTGAAAACACACAATAGAGGTAAAATCACATATTTGAAGAGTTGGATCCTATTTTAAAGGAAGAACAGTTTTAAAAGATTTCATTAGGGAATCATGGTCAAGATCACGTGGTTTGGGTATCTCAAATTGCCCGAGACATTTTGATATTTAAATATATAATCAATACCCTTTGAAAAACCCTTAATGATTCCTGAATAAGTCTTTAATATTGGCTTACATAAAATAACATGTAAGAGGGGGGACTATAAAACTGAGAAAAAGTGGGAAAACTGAAAATGAGTCACCGATGGGTGAGTCACATATGTTGATCCCCTGAATGGTGAGTTACCGAGACGACCTACTGACACTGAGCCAGGAACACTGAGCAACCAATGTAGAGCTACCTCCACCACAACCTACTGACACAATAACCTACAGAAACCTTGACCTACTAATTCCCTAACCTACCAACGCCCTCGAATCACTGATGTCGACATCCCTAACTCATCAACATCGACGCCCCTGACTCACCATCACTGACGCCCCTGACACACTGACGCACTGACATGACGATGCACTTACATGATGATGCACTGATGTGATGACGCACTGACATAATGATACACTAACATACTGAAACACTAACATGCTAAAGAAAAAAACTGGTAATTTTGAAAACTCTTGATGTGAGTCACCGACAGCGCCCAAAAAACAACACACACTGGATTTTCACAAAGGATGGGCAAGGGGAAATATGGGTTATTAAATCTTCAAAATAATTTTATTTAGAACCACATTGAAAACATAAATAATATTCATTAAAAATAAATTAAAACATTTCTTGAGGATAATATATTTTCTGATTTGAAAAACTCTTGTTAAATCATATGCATTTTGAGAACATTTTCCATTCAAAATAACCTTGAAAAGATATAAATGTATCATTTAAAACCATATAAATCTTTTTTGAAAACCTTTTATCTGAAGAAATATTTAAAATAATGATTTTAAATAATATTATGAAACAAATAATTTAAAAATACCATTTTAAACGCTCAAAGTAATCTTCAAGGAAATAACGGTTGGTAAATCCATATATGCCACACATTCTTTTTACACCGTAAAATGATTAAAAAAATTTCTTGATCAGAAAAGTATTAGGAGATTCATTTTAAAACGTTTTTTATTAAAATGGTATAGTGTGGGTAAAAATTTCTTTTACACATCATATTGAAACATATATAGAAATTCTAGTTTTGTGAATAAAAAATTCTCACCGAAGAGAGAAATAAAGTGGGATGGTCTTAAAAACACTTTCTTAATTATCTTAATTACCAATGAGTATAAATATGGTACCAATACATGGATATATCTTATATAACCATAGGATAAGAAATTTAATTATATTTTTTGAGACATGGATCATAATATTCAATCAATGTAATTATAATTATTAACCACCTCGATAAACAATGAGATTGTAGTAATAAATTTTTACCACTTTGGTAACTTTGAATCGTAATAATACAGAAATAATAACATTAAATAAAGGTCAAATTATCATTAAAATATTTATACTTATGCTATAACATGTAAAATGGTATTATATACACCTTATATAAATATATAGGTGCATAACATGACATGTGACTCAATGAATGAAATTGAGACAAAATTAGTTTACCAATTTGGTAAATTTTAAAAAATAAGTCCCATGAAATAAATATCATAAAAGGGATATGTAACTACCCATAAATTTAAGTATTATAATCATATAATACAATAATTTGTATTATATTCACAACATAAAATAAATTAGTGATGAAGAAAACATAAGTATCATAGAAATAAAAGTGAGATGAGAAAACCATTATATTAATTATTGACTTTATTCATAAACATTAAACCTACATTATAACAATTATAAGTATATTATAAATCTATCATGAAACCTTATTATTATATATCATACCATATATGATTTTATTATGACTTTATATAACCTTTTTATTAACAAATTTCATGTAAAAGTTGTGTTTTTGGTAATAATCCCTTTGTTTTTCATATATGTTCTGACATGTTATTCTTGATCATATTAATTATTTAATTATTTAATTATTTATAAAAAAAAATATAATTATTTATAATAATCTATAAAATATATAAATGTGAAATGGAAAACATTGTTCATGGAGAGGGTAGGTCGTACGTACGTATGTACGAACATTGTTTTCGTTTTCTTATCGTATTGAAAGAAAGTAAGTAAATAACATACATATATATATATAATTTAATTATAGTATAATTATTATATTATTTATATCATATACATTCCTTAACCCCATCCTTAATACATTCCATATAATTTTTGAATGAATCACATCACTTTGATGTGGGTATAGTTCACATGTCCACAAACAAAGTTATCATATTTACAAAAAATGGAAAGCATTAAGGTATGTGTCATATTATAATAAATATGCATAAATAAATAATAAATATCATATATATATATATATATAATATAAATATTATTTACATAATAATTTCCAACCATGAGATGTGTTAATGGAAGAAAGAATGACATTGTTTCGTAAGGTAGTAGTCTGTCGTACACACGAACTGTAAGTTTGTTACCCATTTTATAGAGGTGTGTGTAGGTTTAGTCTGAACCCTTAAAATAAAAAAAAATTATTTTATTAATGATCTCAATGTTATTATTAAATTATGGAATAATAATAACTTAATTGGTGGAGAAATAAATAAAACAGAATCACATGTTGAAGAACATTACCTCTTTTTTAGGTAACTACTTTTGGTTTTCACTAAAGGGATTCCATGGTTTGATTTAGTACCAAATTGAGGCTTATATGGTTATAGGATATATTTTTTGAGCTTATTTGGGTAGATTTTTTACAAAACAATGTGTCTTGAGAGGCGTGAGGAAGGTGAATAGTGAATTCCTTTTCATAGAGGAGGAGTGTCATTCTTGTAAATACCTAAAGTTAAACACTATTAGGAGGCCTCATTTTTATAATGTGTTTTAAAAATGGAAATATAATGTAGTAAAGGGGAATTATGTTCTATAAAAACCTTCACCATACAAAAATAAGTGCATTTTTATAATGTTTTCCTTAACTTCTATGTTTCTCCACTTTTATGTTTTTTATTTTTATTAAGGTAAATAGTTTTCTATCCTAAGTAATTTAACGATTAAGAAAAAAATTGAAGTTATATTTACTAGAAAATCTATACCCACATAATTATAAATATGATATATAATTTAAATAAATTAAATTCCATGCGTATAAGAAATGAATTTTAAAATGAATGCATGTAACACCAAAAAACACTACTTTAACATGAAGTGTACTAATAATGTTTTTACTATTAAAAGTTCAATGTCTTAAATAAAAATGAAAAATTAGTCTATTAATATAATATATTTTATATTTATTAATATTTAATAATAATTTGGAAGACTTTTTTATTTTAATTAAATTATAAATCTTTTAATAAAATACAATTTATTATTAAATAACATTAATTCCAATTTTGATATTATTTAATTAATTTTAATTTAAAAATATCAATACAAAGATGGAATTTTAATATATTAATTTCACATTTTTTTAACATGATATATTCTTCTAAAGAAATGTAACATAATAATGCATTAAATTAACATTACTTTTAATTTTTTTAGCATCATTTACTTTTATTTTATTATGAACTAAATAATCATTGTGTTGGAGTTTTTTAAGAATTTAATGCAATTATATCATCTCAAAAAATAAATTTTAAATTATCATGATAAAAAACTGATTTAAATTTAAAAAAAAATATTTATAACCAAAACTATGTAGCATCTTCCACACTCCAAAGCTTTATTGGAATTATAAGAAAGAAAGGAACATTTTTGTCTTTTTCATTATTTAACTTGTTATATGGGTCAATTTATTGAAAATATGACCCAATAACTCATAATATTATAAATAATAGGGTATATTGTGTAAATATGGGTGTCCAATTGTTTTTGAATAAGTTTCTTTGATATTTTTATTCGTAATATTAATTTTTAACAACAAAGTAAACTAATTTTTACCTTAATCGTTGTAATTAATTTTAATTACTTTGACTAATATTTTTGGTCAAAAATTTTTTTATATTATTAAATAAAATTAATAATGATTAAAAATATGTATATCTATTTTTCCAAATTAAATTCACCTATTTTTTAAAAATTAATCTTAATTTAATCTCACAGACATTGTGAGACAGCGGGTTTTTAAAGGTAAAAGTTAAAAAATATGAACTATTTTTATATCCAATTTCAATATGGAATTGGTTACAATGGAATAAATTGGGTTAATTGGTGTAAAATTGATCTAATTACACTTTAAAATCAAATTAAAATATAAATTAACAAAATAACTACATTAGAAAAAAATGCAGTTTTTGAATTAAAATCTAGTATTTTCCACTATTCTTCCAAAGATGATGTTTTCCCACAAAAAACCCAAAGATTACCCATAATATAATATTGAAATTATGAATTAAAAATGAATTTTATTTTATCAAATTTAATTTATAAAATTTTATAAAATTAATTTTATTATTATTCGCAGAAGGACATAAAAAAAGTTCATTTGATAAAATAAAATTTTCAAACATATAAAGAGTTTCCAAAAAATTATATATTTTGTTATAAATTTATTTTATTTACATAAACTAATTATATATAATATTCGAAAAATTTCATTACTATTAATATTAGTAATTTTAATTTCTATTTTATAATTATAATAATAAAACAGTGTTTCATAGAAACATGGTGATGTGTGTAACACAAACTAAGTCTATGTTTCATGTAATGAAAGATTAATGTGTTTTAGCATATAAAAAAGTTTAAATTGGTTTATTTTGCAATGAAATACATCATATAAATTTAATTTATTCAAAAAAAATCATAACAACTCAGGGTGTGACATTCTACCCCCCTTAAAATGAATTTCTCCATAAAAATTTGGTTGGTTTATCAAAGGATTAATGCATGAAAGTTTCTTTCATAGAAACTCACTTAATAAAAATGAATACTAAAATGTACTTTAAAAATGGAATGTAGGAACCATAATGGTTACCCAAAGTAATTCATATCTAGGTTTTCACATAGGATAATATCAGTGGGAAGTGAAAACATTGACATAGAAGAAAATAATAAATAATCATATAGATTTATAAATATCATTGATCACACGGAAGTGGGTGATCCATAAAATGTTAACAATCACAAAACCATAAAATAATAAAGCTTTAAAGAGGTCATTTATGTCATAAAAAATGATGATAATTGGAAAAAAATTATTTCAAGGCCCTTTTCCTAAATCTTGAGAATTTTTGTCTAGAAGATATACTTAATTGATTTCATTCTCGTTCATAAAAAAAATATGACCCTTTGGTTATTCCTTGATAAATTCCAACTTCATCTCTTACTCATAGAAAGATAGGTGAATTTATCATTCCTAAAGAACTAATAGATCATGATATCTATAAATAGAATGATAAGTCATTCCATCTATCATTTGTTATCATCACACCAA
Source organism: Viscum album (assembly GCA_963277665.1). Lineage (NCBI taxonomy): Eukaryota > Viridiplantae > Streptophyta > Magnoliopsida > Santalales > Viscaceae > Viscum > Viscum album. The sequence goes on along the minus strand of OY728159.1, from coordinate 1,095,052,809 downwards.
GTTAGTTAGGACAGGTAATCCAATATGCATAAATTCTCATATGGTGACATAATACCTTAATCTATAAAACCACATCGGAATTTTAATAGAAACCATCCCATAAATATTCAACCTTGTAACCCTTCCAAATGATGAAAATCCAGAACATTAGAAATATTATTACTAAATAATCTTACCATTTGTCCCTCATATATCATAAACTATCTCTTCGTTGTCACATTCCAAAAATGTGAATACCTTTATCATATATTCCCTTGAAACATGGTAATAACGTGAATTTCCAAAAATCATTTTTGGAAAACATGCATGATTTTTTATTCCATTGATTAATGGATGTATTTCTTGAATCCAAGAAGTTATTAAATTTATCCACGATAACATAAACCACTTTCAAAACAAATCCATAATCGGTTCTAAGGTCATTGATATTATCCAACTCACTTTATCCAAATTTATAATCTCTTTATCCAAGATAAACACAATTTTCTCTGTATCTTGAACACATTAACTGTTACCTTCACTTAATAAAAATATCACTATTCCATTAAATCACTTTTCTATATCATTATCACTATTTAACATATATTTTCAAATCCTTAATGAAAAAATTATACTAAAAATAATCATATAATTCAAGATTCATATAACATAATCATTCAATTCCAAAACATAAATACTTAATTCATAGAAATTTATTCTTAAACCATTACTCATGATTCTTCATATTATTCCATAATACCCCTTTCCTATATTGTGAAATATAAATAATTTATTAAGGTTAATTAACCTCAATTTAATCATGCTTCTTATTTTTAATGTAAATAATACTATTAAAACATCCCATACCTCTAAAATTTTGTTTTTAGTCTCGTTATCATTAGTATTATAACAAACACTCCTACCACATTCTTGATTCTCTTATTGATATTTCCACTTGGGAATCATTTTTTATAATTTACACATTTTTCCTATATGAATCATTAAATGTTAAAACGATTCATTCTAGTTCCCACTATTGAATATAACCAGAAAGTATAGTATGAACAACACAAATCATATCATAAAACCACATAATCATGAAAAATTACTTATAGGATGACAAAATCATGAAACATAATTTTACATCTATAAAACATTAGGCTTATCCTTAGATAAATCCCTAGAAATATCCTTTGAAATATCCCTTGGTATCTCACTAATGTTTTCTCATTCTAGTTTCCAAAGGGTGACTAAACCTTTCCTTTGATGCCAACTATTGAAACCTAGGCTTAACATTCATGGATATTACATTATTTTAGATGAATATTCACCACATTACAAAAGTACGTACCAAGAACCATAATATTTAATATCTTTAGAATATTTGAAACAAAATCATCTAACTTGGTGAAATATATTCAACATCTCCATTAAAGATCTTCCCCTTTAGTACTCTTTCTCAAAACCTTTATTCATAACCAGGGGAAAATAAACATAATAAAGGGGTGATATCAAATGCTCAGTAAGGGTAAAAATGGGAGATATGTAATAATTACACGAGAATAAGGGTATGAGAACATGATCATAACATTAGAAGATCTTACCATGCATATCAAAGATCATAATAAATAGTCATATCATAAAGATTAGATGTTCATAAGAAATTCATAATAAGGGTGATAAATCAACATAAATCAATAATGAAAAATAATCACAAGTAATATATGTGTTCAACCATTATAACTATAGAAACCCATTTCATGTTTCAAGGTTAACTACCAAGACCATCAACATAGTGGATAAAGACACACTTATTTCCATTTTTTTATAAGGACACAGACTTTTTCCATAGTGGATCTTGACACACCTGTTTTCCCATAGCAGATCAGTATAAACTTGTTTCCCATAGTGTATTAGGACACACCTATTTCCCATAGTGGATCAGGAAACACCTATTTCCCATTTTGGATGTGGACACACTTTTTTCCCATTTTGGATCAGGACACACTAGTTTCCCATTATGGATGAAGACACACCTATTTCCCCTTTTAGATCAAGCTCTTAGACATATGTCCCATCATTATATCATGAGATAAATATTTACCTAATTCATTAGTGGGAGATATAGGTCCCACCAATCACATACTAAAATCATATGTCCATATTCCATAAGATAATAAAAATTGCATCATATCATGACCCATAAAAAGATATGGGTTTCATAAACATATTATCATAACCCATGAAATGAAATTTGTTTCATAAACATGTCATTATATCATAACATATGAAAAAGAGACATGTTTCATAATCATTTAATAAAAGCATAACTTGTAAAAAGAAGAATTTTTCAAAAGTATAAAACTTGTGGTAGAGGAATGGGTTTCATAAATAACATTTCATCTCAGCCATAAACCATTAAAATAAAAAATAATATTGGTTTCCTTGGATCATTTCTCGAGTAAATCATAAAGTATTTCAAAGGATTTTATCTTAGATAGATGAGGATTTTGAAAGAACACTTGGAACATAACTTTAATTAAAAATAACTTTATGAGACATTTAACATTTTCAAAACCATTTTCATTAAAAACATTGAAAACATATATAGGAATAACAAAATATCATTTAAAACATTTCTTCATAAAAATATCCTTTCCGATTTGATAATTTATGTTTAAAACATAAACATTTCAGAAAACATTTTTCTTTGAAAATAAGCTTTAAAACATATGGAAGAATCATTTCTATGAAAAATAACTTAAAAATAATTTTTAGAATATTAGGAAAAAAATTATTTAAAAAATAACATTGTAAACTTTCAAAGGAAGCTTCAAGGAAATGATGTTGGGTAAATCTGTACATATCAAAAATTCCTATTTCACTGAAAAAAGTTTATAAAAGTGTCTTGATTGGAAAATTAAAATGAGATTCAATTTAAAAAAAATATTAAAAATGTAAAACATGGTTAAAAATTTATTGTACACATCATACTAAAACATTTTTTAATTTTGTTTTTAGAAAACATGGCTTTGTGAAAAAAAATTCCAAACAAAGAGAGAAATAAAGTAGGATTTTCATAAAAACACTTTCTTCATTTTGATAAGTAACAAAGAGTTTAAAATGGTACCAATACATGGAAATATAATAGAAAAATAGAAGATAATAAATTTCATGATGTTTATTGAGATATGAATCATAATATTCCATCAATGGAAGCATAATCATAAACAATCTTGATAAATGATGATATTGTAGCAATAAATCATTGCCGCTTTGGATACATTAAATCATACTAATATGGAACAAAAAACTAAAATGAAGCTTAAAATATCATTTAAATAATTATATTCATGACATAACATTCCAAAGGTAATTATATACACCTCATATAAAAATATAGGTGCATAACATGGAATGTGTCTCAAGGAAGGCATATTGAGACAAAAGTACTTTTTCAATTTGGTGACATTTTTAATTTAAATACCATGAAAGAAATATAATAAAAGGGATATTTAAGTAACAATATATTTAATTATAATAATTCATGGGAAATATATACACCACATAAAATAAATGAGTGATGAATAAAGCATATTTCTCACTAAAATAAAAGTGAGACGAGAAAACCCTTACCTTAAGTATTGAATTTCTTCATACATGTTAAACCTCCTATATAATAAGTAAAAGTTTATTATAAATCAAAAGAATAACCATATTATTATATATTATACCATTTAATATTTTATTATGACTTTATATTACCGTTTTATTAATAATTTCATGTTAAAGTTATGTTCCAGATTATAATCGCTTTGTTTTTTGTTTGTGTTTTGACGAGTTATTCTTGATCATATTAATTATATAATGATTTAATTATTTAAATAATTTAAAAAATGATATAGATATTATATATAATCATTATATAAGTATGTATAATAATCTATAAATTATATAAATATGAAATGGAAAACATCGTTCATGGAGACGGTAGGTCGTACATATGCAAGAACGTTGTTTCTATTTTTTTATCGTATTGAAAGAAAAAAAGTAAATGATATAAATGTATATATAAATAGTATCATTATAGTATATGTATTATTTCATATATATCATATATTTTCTCCAACCCCATCCTTAATACATTCCATGTAAAGTGTGAACAAATCACATCGTTTTGAGTAGGTGGTAGTATATAGATCTACAAATGAAATTATGGTATTTACAAAAAATAGAAAGTAGGAAATTATGTGTTATATGATAATTTTTGAAGAATAAATACAAAAAAATATCATATATATATAATAAAAACATTATTTACATCATATTTACCAACCATGAGAGTTAGAAAAGGAAAAACAAAGGACATTGTTTCGTGAGGTGGTAGTACAACGAATAAATAAATGATAAGTTTGTTACCTATTTGATAGAGGTGTGTGTTTGTATAGGATAGAACCTTAGAATAAAAAAATCAGTATATTTAGGATAATAATTTTATTATAGAACCAAGTATTATGAATAAATTAATGGGTGGAGAAATAAATAAAACAGAAACACGAGTTGAAAAATGTTACCTCTTTTTCAGGTAACTCCCTCTAGTTTGCACTAATGGGATTAAATGATTGGATTTATTCAAAAATTGAGGATTATAGAATGAGATTAGGTTTTTTGGGAGATTATTTGGGAATATTTTTTTGTCCAATGTTTCTTGAGTGTTGTGAAGAAGGTGAAGAGTGAATGCCTTTTTATAAAGGATGAGGAGTGGCATTCTTGTATATACCAAAAAGTAACTAGTTTTCTATCCCATGTAATTCAACCATTAAGAATAAATTCTATTGAGATTTATTAGAAAATATAAACCAACCTAAATTTAAATATTATATCTATTTTTTAAAAAAAAAATTATGTGTGTCTCAAATTACTTTTAAAATAATCGCATGTAAAATGTAAAAACACTACTTTAGCAAGAACCATGCTAACAATGTTTTTACTATTTAAAGTTAAATATGTTAATTATAAATGATAAATTGGTAAACTAATATAAAATATTTTATATTTACTAATATTTAAAAATCTTTTCGATGAATATATTTTTTTAGTAGATTTTAAATCTCTTGCTAAAATATCATTTATTTTAAATTTGACGTTAATGTCAATTTTGGAATTTTTTACATAATTTAAATTAAAAAAAATCAATAAAAAATATAATTTGAATATATTAATTTCAGAGATTTGTAACATGATATATTAATCTATAAAAATATTGTAACATAATAATTCATTAAATTAAATTTACTTTTAACGTTTTTAGCTTCATTTTTTATTTAATTATGAACTAAATAATCACTCTGTTAGAGTTTCTTAAGAGTTTAATGTAATTCTGTCATCTCTAAAAATTGAAGTTAAATTTACATGATAAAAAAATCATTTAAATTTTAAAAAAATGTATATAACCCAAACTATGTATCTTCTTCCATGCTCCAAATCATTATATGAATTAAAAGCAAGGAAGGTTAATTTTTTGTCTTTTTCTTTACTTAACTTATTATATGGATAAATTTCATGAAACTATATCCCAATAACTCATTAAATTAGAAAACAAATATGGTATATGGATTAAATATGGTAATTTAATGTATTTTTTACATGTTTATAGGTCATTTTTTCCCTTAAGATTAAAGTTTAACAGGCAAGTAAACTAATTTTTAACTTAATTGTTATAATTAATTTTAATTAAATTAACTATTATTTTTGGTCAAAATTTAATTTGAACTTATTATATAAAAATTTAATACTTATTAAAAATATGTATATCTATTTTTTCAAATTAAATTCATAGTATTTTCTAGAATTAATTCAAAATTAACCTCACATACACTACGAAACAATGGATTTTTTTGAGAAAATATTAAAAGTTTGAACTATTTTTTATCCAATTTCATTGTGAAATTTGTTAAAATGACTGAAATTGGGTTAATTAGTGTAAACTTTATCTAAATAAACATTAAAACTAAATTAAATTATAATTTAATGAAATAAATAAATTAGAATAAAAATCAGTATTGAATTAAAATTTAGTATTTTCATTGTTTATCCAAAGATGATTTTCTTTATAAAAAACCCCAAAATTAGCCCTAAGATAATTTTGAATTTTTTTTTTGAAATTTAACATTTATTTTATCAAATAAATTTTTTGAAATATCTAAAATTAATTTTAATATTTTTCACATAAGAAAATAAAAATATGGTTATTTCATAAAATAGGATTTTCAAACATATGAGGTCTTTTCCAAAAATTATATATTTTATTACCAATATGTTTTGTTTGTATAAAACCATTATAAATAATATTTAAAATTGAGTTATTACTATTCATATTACTATGTTTAACGTCTATTTTATAATTATCTCATTTAAATAATTATAATAATAAAAATTTGTTTCGTAAAAACTTAGTGTTATAGGTAACACCAACTAAGCTGATATTGCATATAGAGAAATATTGATTGGTTGTATCAAATAATTAATGTATTAATTGGTGTAGCATGAAATTTAAGACCTCATTAAAATTTAATTTGTTTAAAAAATCATAAAAACTCTAGGTGTTACACTTTCCCTTCATGGATGTGTACTTTGGGTCAAATCAGGTTCAAATTTCCCCTAAGGATTAATAATCCACTACTTACATAGAACCTTAGGGAATCCTCTATTATTTGGTGATTCCACTTTTTTTAAATAATTTTAGGGATACCTTCCTGCATGTTAGAAACCACATCTTCACGTCACTCCTCAGGATATTGGTGGAGTGTTATTTTGATGACTTGGTGGTCAAATCCTATCAATCCCAAGACTATATCAAGGAACATGATAAAGTGTTCCAAATACTATACTCCAATCACCAAAATATGAACCCCTTAAAAAAAATTATGTGTTCCTATGTATATTTCCTTGGCTTCATCATTAGGTACAGAGGAATCAAAATTGATCTAGATAATATCATAATTATCACCCAAATAGCTCCCCCATATGGCCTATTGGATTTATTAGGAACCCATGGCCACCTATCCTATATTCGATGATTTATTGTGAGTCTAGATAGTAATTTTAATCCCTTTTAAAGGCTTATTAAGAAATAAATAGATTATCAGTGAGATAAAGACTATCATACTGCATTCAAGGATATCAAGTATTGTCTACTACATCTGATTCTCATGTTCCACCAATCCTTGGAAAGACTCTGGCCCTTTATGTGACCCACTATAATAGTCCATTGGTTCTATACTAGGTCATAATAACAACAAGTATAGGGATAAGATCATATATTTCATTAGTCTCATGTTACTAAACATAGAGACCGGATATTACCCTATCAAAAAGAAATTCCTCGCCTTAGTCTTTTCAGTCCAGAAGTTGAGACACAACCTGCAGAACTATAAGATAAAAATTTAACCTTGTGTTGATCCACTTAAATAAACCCCCAACCACCCCATATTGACTAGATGATTCATGTGATGGGAAGTAATTCTATAACAATTCTACATCAGATCTATCCCCCTAAAGTCTTTCAATGTCCAAGAACTAGTAGATATCTTGGATGCACTTCTGATCCCTAAGGATATACCCATGGATGTTCAATTCCTAGATGGGGAATCCTCTCAATTGGTCAAACCATGATGTTTTAGATTCTTAACTTGGTTGGTGTCTCTTAAACCCTGACTGCTTGAAGGATTAATAACCATAAACTTAACAGTGTGTGCCTTGGGATTTTCTACATCACTCTTGTGTAGGAAGTCTTTCGGTAATCACTCTTTTTTTGGAACACTACACCAATAATGAGGATGAGTATCAATCTCTTGTCACAATGCTCGAGTTGGATCTTTAAATTGTTGTCCATTTTCTTTATTTTAATGGACACTATATGATAGTCATAAAATAGCTCAATGGTGACCATATAATCAGGATGTAGTAGCTCATCCTCTTGTTGGAGTAGACTCGTGATTTTATGTTCCAATTACCTTCCCAACCGAAGGTAACTCATGCTCCTTGATCAAGAAATAACCAATCGGATGTATTGGTAATCTTTTCCACATTCCTCATAGAGCTTTAACAGGATGACATGTTCATTCATGTGGCTTATTGAAGGGTTATAACCCCCCTCCACCCACATCAATTTTGATGAAAAAGACCAATAAGTAAATAATATGGCCATTGGTACATCTAAAACAGGGCCCTCAAATGATCTGGATGTGAAAGATTCACCTAATTAGATGACTATATTCGTCTTGTATCTCCACAATGAGACTCACCCACTAGACCAAGCTCAGGATGAGTTATTCTATTGATTTATGGTGAAATTTACCCTCTAGAATGTCACCAAACCTTGAGAAAACCCTCTACAGTTGTAGTTTTGATGGATTCATACTTTGTTGCATCTACGTTGATGAGGTTACCAATGCTATATAAGAGGTCATTGATAGAATGTGTGGGTCCCAACAATAGGGTTTGGATCTCTCTCAACTAACAAAAATATTTCTATATTTCTAGCCCACAATGGTTCAATACTGTATTGAATTTCCCAAGAAGTTTCATACATGTCATATCCATGCTAACTTATTGCATCATCCATTATAGATTATCTATTTCACCAAGTAAACCTAGTCATTTGTTTTAGAGGGCCTTGAAATTTTGAACCCCCACCCACCATCAACAGTTCAATAGTAAAAGTTCATTGTAACACCCCAAGATTTTATAAGATATATTATTTTTAATTTCATTGATATCTCATGTTGTATGCTACAACAATATTAGCTTGCGCTATATGCAACATCGTATTAGTTTGCATTATACACAACAATATTCTTTGCTCTGGTTACACACAATTTCGAGTTCTTTTGGTAGAAATTATTCTACGCAATACTGATTATTGATTTGGTTCAATGTATAAATGAAATAAGTTTTGATTATGTTATATTCAACACCAAATTAAGCTTGCACTACACACGATCCTGACCTGGCTTGCATTACACGCAATAGCGACCTTCCTCAACATTGTGTGTTGTACGTAATACCGAGTTTCACTAAACAATGATATATTATTATAATATTATGACCTAGATGTCATGAATAGTATTAACTACATTTTTAATTTTATAACATTATAATTAATCTTACTCATTTTCTACAATGAGGTATGAGAACAAAATCAATTTTTCGGATAAAGAAGTATTTTTCCAAAAATGCAGATTTGTCACCTTTTGAGGGTGCACCAATTTTAAATATAATTTTTGAGAAGTTTATAAGTTCAATTTTACAAAATAAACTTCTTATTTTGAATGTGGATATAAAAATTTACATTGGATAAATTTTTGATTTTTTTCTGATAACATTCATATTTTGATGAATAGTAAAAATACGCTAAATTTTAATTTAAAACAAATTTTTTCATCGAGATAATATATATGGTTAAATTATAATTTTTAATGGTTTTAAATTATAAATATATGTTATTTTTACCATTTAATGTAATTAATTTCATTAGTATTAATTTTACATTGAATTCGTAGCTAAAATCATTTCAATCTTTTGTAATGTTTTAAACAAAACCCCATTTTTTCCAACAATGGGATTAATTTTAAATTAATTACTGCATATTTTGTGTTTTTAATTTGTAAAAATTGATTCCATATTCGGAATCAGGAGGTTCAAATTGTATAAATAGATAACTTTTATATTTGGGCATTATGAATAGTAACTACAGTAAATTTTATTTACCACAGTTAAAGATAATTATGTAATTAAGGGTAAAAATAATATTATAAAAATACCTTAAACTTGTCTTAATATAATTAGATGATTATATTTCATATTAAAATATACTTGGGTCGAAATGGTATCTATTAGAACCCACTTGTATGTGATTAAGACCTTTAATTTATTTTTTAAAATGAATGTGAAATATGTCTCACTCAAACATTAATAATTAAATTGTTTTTAATTTAAGGTTATATAGAATATATATTCATTTATAAATACTCATTTTAAATATAAAATCATTTTCTTTATCATGGTAATTTATTTTTAATTTGTATGTAATATATAATTACCTTAATAGCTTATACATTAATGATGCAGAAATTATTTATTTAGTGAAAAATCAATAATATGGTTTTTATTAAACTAATAATACCCATAAAAGGCCAAAATACCTGAACAAAACTTATCAGTCATGTAAATATAAATCATAAGAATCCAAAGGTTTAATTATTGACCATTTGTAGCCTTATAAAAGCGATTATGACACTTATATTATTTTATTTTAAATGATGTCAAAGTTTTCGCCTTTATAATTTAATAAACATAACATTTTAAAAGATCGATGTTTTAGAAGAAAAATTCGATTAAAAGTATTCTTAAGAAATATATTAGATTTATATTTATCATCGTATTTTAGTTTTAATTTTTATGCCACAGATAAGTATATTAAAAAATTATACAAAAATGTTGTAGTAATTATTTTATTAAGGGAAATATCAAATAAATGGTTTTAAAAATATTAAAATAAATATTATATGAAATAATTAATATTATCCACAAATTTTATAGATTAATATGACATTATAGAAACCAATTAAATATTTTGGTTCATATATATTCTTTGTGAGTATTTTATTTAAATTCAAATAAATGAATAGTTTCAAAATTGAGACTATTGTTATTTTATAAAAATGACATATTAGTAAATTGTTTAAAAATCACAAAAATATTTAAAAAATATAAATTTAAATTTATATGGTCTATAATTTCATAAAGTATCCAATTATAGACAATTCACAACACATAAAAAATTATTTATAATAATTTAAAATTTATAATATTATTACAACAAATATAATTAAATAGATTAAATATGGTTAAATCAAGTTGATAAGGATTAAAATAAATTCCCAACATGTATAAATTTTCTTTCTTGATGATATTACAACCCTATATCATCTAATATTCAGATTTGAGTCATTTTTGGATGTTTTTAAGTGGGGTTTGAGTTTATTATAAATTAATATTTTAGAGGTTTCCAAAAGTGCCCCTCTCCTCATTTATAAAAAGGCACCTCCCCCCTCTCATCTTCGCATCATTTTGAGCCTTCAAGCTCGGCCAATGTAGAGAACCAATCTTGAAGTACATGGAAGTTAAATTACTATCACGTAATACTAAATACATAACAAAAATAGATGCCCAATGATCGTATTAGTTTAGTGTATTTGGAAACTCAGAACAAAATCTTCTAATCATGGTAAAAGATCTTCAACATCTCCCATAAAGATATCCCGTTTTGTTGTCTTACCTAAATCCTTTCTTTATATCCTTGGGAAAATAAAACATAAAAATTGTGAGCTCAAATGCTCAGTAAAGGCAAACATGGAGAACATAAAACAACCCATAAACATTTGAACGTAAAAACATGAACATAAAACATCAAAATCATGAGTAATGACATAAATCATGGAAATAAATAAGGCATAGGTCATAAAAGAACATTAATCATGATGAAATAGCATGGGAATAAAACATTTTATTGGGGAAAACCATTAAGAACATGTTCTGATTTCCATAGTAGCCAAGGAATTGCTGCCCAGACCATCATAGTGGACAGAGTCCATTACTGAACCGGGTTTACTTGTCATTCCAGCCCTATATTACTAAACCGGATTTACTTATAATTCCAGCCATGTCTATCTCATGAGATATAAATCATTACACAATGCATTGGATGGAGATATAGGTCCCACCTATCTCATAATTAAATCATTCTTTCGTGTGCCAAAAAATAAACATAAATCATTCATCATAACCCAATAAATAAAATGGGTTTCATAAAAATCATCTCATCATATCATAATCCATATAAAACAAATTTATATCATTTCATCATAAGAAAAATCAAACCATGTAAATAATAGAGACATTATACTTGAAACATAAACATACTAAATGATGCCATCTTAGATGGAAAATAGTTTTGATAAAACACTTGAAATGAATTCTTGAGGAAAATATCCTCTCTTCTTCAAAATCATTTTCTTTTCACAAAATGCCATGAAATTTTAAAAGAAAATGATTTTGTTGAAAATAATCATTAAATATTCTAAAATATGCTTCATGAAAATAAGGTTTTATAAAACTGTAAAAATCTTTTCATGCCGTATAAGTTAAAAAAAGACATTCTTATTATACTTTTTCCGGAAAAGTCAAGAAGTACCTCGTATGGTAAACAAAAGAAATATTCCTTCCATACCATGTGGTAAAAGTCAAAGAAGGGTAAAAATGACTTTAAACGTACATGAAATAATATTAAATATTTTATGAAAATTTTTTTAGAAAATGTTGACATGGATGATAAACATAACCCCAGTAAATACTTATGAATAAACAATCCTGGATAAGAACGAGATTGGAATAATTATCCATTACCGTAGGTCCAATTTCTTCTGTATGTGTCTGAAACTCCTATTTAGTGGGTTTAAACATATTATTAAGTTATAATAGAACCATAATTATATTTATAATATCATATATGATTCACTTACAACTTTATATTACCCGTTCTTTTGTTAATTCCATGTTAAAGCCGTGTTTTGGGAAAAATCGTTTCATTTATTGTACATGTTTTGACTTATAATTATTCATATGATTACTTAGATCATGATTACATATTTCCCAAATGTAAAACATGATTTATATATAATATATTTTCATAATATAAATATATATAATATATCAATAAATGGAATGAAATACACCATGCATGGAGACGGTAGGTCGTACGTACGCATGAATGTTGTTTTCATTTCCTTATTAAATTTAATTGAAGTAAATAAAATATATATATATAAATATAGTAGCATTATTATGTCATATATTTCCTGATTACTTATTATATATACTTTATAATCATTCTTGAATGGTTAACATTGAGAATGAATCTCATTGCATCGTGGAGATGGTAATCCGTACGTATGCACGAGCGATGATATCGTTCTGATAATTATTGAATGGAATTGGAGTGGATGATATAATATATCAGAATTAGCATCATGTTATAAAAATCATATATAGTTATTATTTAAACCATTATACCAATCCAAATAAGTTTGTGGTGGAAAACAGGTTACACCACGGCATCGAGATGGTATTATGTATGTACGCACGCGCGGTGATCTTGTTTTCCATGGGATGGATAGAAGGTGAAATAGGGTTGTTTCATATTTATAATAACATATCGGTATATTATCAATCCCCACATAAAATCATCCAAAATGATTCAACTTCAAATATTAGATGGGATAGGGTTGTAATATCATCAAATAATAAAATTTAGATATGTTTTGACTTTATTTCAAACCCTATAATTTTGATTTATCCTTATTTAATCTATTTAATTTTATTTGTGGTAATAAGATTCTAAATTCTAAATTGTTATAAATATTTACTTATGTGTTCTGAATTGTCTATAATTGGATACTTTATGACATTGTAGACCATATAAATTTCAATTTATAATTTCTAAATATATTTGTGATTTTTAAACAATTTAATAATATGTTATATTTATAAAATATCAATAGTGTCAATTTTGACACTATTAAATTATTTGAATTTAAATAAAATCCACACAGAAGATATAATCGAACCAAAATATTTAATAGATCCCTAACATGTAATATTCATCTTCAAAATTAGTGGATCACATTAAATGGTTAATATAATATTTATTTTAAAATTTTTAAAACCATTTATTTGATATTTCAATCAATAAAATAATTTCAACATCACTATTGTGTCACCCTTAATGATAATTATTTAATCCCTAAAAATTATAAATAAATTCACATGATGTAGATAATTTTATTAAATTTATGGTGACTATTTATGATTGAATTGTTATGAAGATTATCACTAAATTAAAATTATTACACTTATAAGATATTAAAGAGTGACATGTTGTCATTTTCTTTGGTTTTAATAATAATTACATCATTTTCAAAGTCAAAAGTCCGTGAAATGAATCTATTCTGACCCTTAGGTGATATTTTTCTACTTTTATTCATCCAATAGAATTTTTTTAGGTGTTATGGTAATTTTATTATCTTATGTTTACCCTTAATTACACGATTTACCTTTAATTGTAGTAAATAAAAATTATCGTAGTTACTATACATAACATAAAAAAAAGTAACCTATTAACATAATTTGGTCCCACTGAATTCAATTATGAAATTCATTTTTTAAAATTCAAAAAATAGATGTTTCAGTAATTAATTTAAAATTAATCCCTTTGTTAAGAAAATGGGTTTTAAAAGTTAAAACATTGCCAAAGATTGAACTGTTTTTACCTATGAATTCAATGTAAAATTAATGATGATAACTTAAATTATATTGAAGGGTAAAAATATATTATATTTATACTTTAAACCCATTAAATTTTATAATTTAACTATATAAATTATCTTGATGAAAAAAGTTGTTTTTAAGAAAAATTTTGCGTATTTTTAATATTCATCAAAATATTAATGTTAACAGAAAAATATAAAAAATTTATCCAAAGTAAAAATTTTTATCCTTATTTCAATTAATAAGTTTATTTTGTCTAATTGATCTTATAAATGTGTCAAAAACAAGATTTCAAGTGGGTGCACCAACAAAAGGCGGCAAAACTACTTTTTTTGAAAAATACTTATTTTACCCCAAAAAAATATTTTGTTTTCATACCATGTTCTAGAATATTTGTAAGATGAATTATTATGTAATAAGATAAAAAATTTAGTTAATACTATTCATAACGGCTAGTTCATAACTATATATCGTTGTTCGGCGAAACTCGGTATTGTGTACAACACACACTATTGAGGAATGTCGCTCTTGCATTCAACACAAGCCAAGAATAGTGTTTGCATATACTACAAGATAATACAGTGTTGCATATAGACCAAGATAATCTTGGTGTAGAGTACAACACAAGACATCAAAGAAATTAAAATGAATATTTCTCATAAAATCTCGGGGTATTACATTCTACCAACCTTAAAATGAATTTCACCATCGAAATTTGTTGAGGTTTTAAATCATTTACTACTTGAAAGTTTCTTTCATAGAAACCCACATCGTAAAAAAAGATACTAAAACTTAATTTTGTAAAGGAAAGTTATAAACTTAATGGTCACACAATTTAACTCAGTACTGGGTTTCCATATAGAAGAATATAGGTGAAAATATGGATTGGAAGAGAAATCTAACCATTATGTTCTGATGAAGAGTGGTAGAGAATAGGGAAATGAAAAATCCAACAATACCAAAGCCATAAATTTGTGATTATCTAAGGTACAATATGATTCATCAGATATGAGGGTACTAGGACAACATTTTTTGTTTTCAAGATCATTTCCCTAAAGTTGATGAATATTTATATAAGGATAAATACTTTCTTAATTTCAGTGTAACATCATCCTTGGTCATTCCATGAATAATTTCCACTTCATCTCATATTTAAAGAAATGAAGTATAGTTTGTAATTATTGAAGTATTATAAGATCATGTGATAGAATGATAGGTCATCCCTTGTGTCTCAAACATAAGGTTAGAAAAAGTTATTAAATATACATAAGTCCATCTGAGGTGATATTAATTGTATATGGTTCCAAAAATGGACTTGTACTTTATCAATCATAGAGGTTAATAAAATAAAACTAGTTTCTACTAACCAGGGACTTCATGTAGGCTAGTGGTAGGCAATAAAGGCAGGTCACACTTTAGTTGTGGGTTCGATTCCCACAGGCTTGTCCGACGTGACGGGTTGTCGCCCGTCCTACAGGTTGTCCTTTTTCTAAAACTACATTATTATAACATTCCAGAAATAATATTGAAAAACGTCCTAGCCTTAAACAATAATATCTTATGTCAAACATAATCTATTCCAATATTTAGTCTTATCCAAAATAATTATGTCCAAGCTCATAGTATAAAGAAAACGATTACTAGAAAGGTTATCTACCAAGCATGTGAATACCATCATTTATCTCTCATATATCATAAGATATATCTTGTTGGTCACATTCCAAACATCTGAATACATTAATCATATATTCTCTTGAAACATGAATTACCATTTAGCCTTAGTGAAAACATGCATTCTGTCAAAAGTTAACTCTTTCCACATACCAAAATCCCAAAATTTCTATATACTCAACCCATGATATCACATTGTCCTTTTATCAATCATGTGCTCATTAATACAATCAAACATCTCATTATCCCTTTATCCCTTCATTATGCGCATATCATCTACTTTACAAAAATATTTCAATCACTTTTCATGGTTACTAGTACCATACAATTAATGAAAATCAATAAATATATATTCTAATATTCCATAATACTATAAATGAGATTCCACAACACTATTTTGGAATCCCATTACATATACACTTAATCATTCCACCACTTTGTTGTCATATTCAAAATCACCAATAGTGATCGCACATGACTTCCCTTTGTCCTTTTCCTTAAGATGTTGTTGATGTCGATCATCATTAACCCTTGGATTAGGGCATTGGTTAGCATAACTCCCCATTTCTTTGCACTTGTAGCATTCAAGTATTGGTGGTGCGTTATCTGTAGTCTTTTCTTTATTCACATCATTAGCTAACTTTTTACCATTACATAGACACTCATCTAATTTATGACTTTCTTTTCCACACATAAAAAAATTTCTAGTCCCTTTAAGACGATCTCCGCTATTCTTCTTTCCACACTTTGAGCATAAGGAAACATTCATCTTCTTTTCACCACTGTTTTGATATTTTTCCTTGAAATCTATATTTAATTTCATGTTAAAACCCTGAGATGGATATGTAACAACAACTTCTAGTTCTAACTTTATATCACAATGCACAATTTCTTTATAGATACTTAAGTCTCTTATAGCTAATGCCCTTCGAAGACTTGGTTTTAAGCCACTAAAGAATCGATCTACTTTACTTTCAGGTTGGATGATAAAGCCAGATGCATACCTTGTAAGCCTTGTAAAATTCACCTCTTATATACTAATAGATTCATCATCCTTTTTCTTAAGCTCAAGGAACACCTTTTCCATCTTTGTTCGAATAATACGAGGGAAGTACTTATTGAAAAACAATTTCCTGAACTCATCTCATTCCTTTGATTCAATTTCATCTTGGGACCTTGTATTATTAATTAGAGTCCATGTCATGAACCGAATATGGTTTCGATCAACACCAGCACTCGACCCGACCCAAAACAAGTCCCGAATGGAATTCCAAATCCCCATGGGATGGTACAAGTGCCTAGGTATCATAAAATGAAAATTGGGAACAATTTACCTGAGTTTATAAACATAAAACAACAAAAGAATCCAATAAAACGATTCTGGATTTTTCAATCCAAACAATCTATTACAAAAAATTAGAACTGAATTACATATTTTAAAACAACTCTACAAGACTCTAAAAAATGTACAAAACTAAAAGGGAACATCCCAAGAACCCTCATGAGAAGGGGCACCGCCCTCAAGCCATCTCCACAAGACTTCCCCATGAAGGACCTCCTAGAAACCCGAACCACTAGAACTAAAAATTATACCCAACCTGTGACAACAAAAATAACCAAGTCTACTAACACACAAGGGTGTAAGTAGGGTTTGATCCAAAGCCCAATAAGATTCCACCACTAATATATTCCATGTGATAAACATTTAAAGACTAAAAGCCTACAATTTTTCAAAAACATGAAATGCTAGTTACAATTTCTAAAAGATGCAACATTAAATAAAAACAGTTTTCAGGTGGTCTAATTTAAATAATAATCACTTTTAAAATAAATACCAAATCTACTGAAATTTCCATCCACTCATACCGTATGACGATGGTAAGAATAAAATATCTAGTGAGCACAAGTAGTGGGAAATAACCCCTAGGCACTAGCTAGATGTGGGTCCTAGGTACCTCGTATCTTGATGAGAGTAACCATCACAAATATTTGTTCTTGTGCACGAGACACTAGTAGGTAACATACCCATAACCTAGTTCTCCCCAATCATCATCATGATAGTTTTTTTAGAGTTTTATGTGTCAATCTTATTCAGTGAAATGTATTTCCCTTCGTGCTCAAACAAGTTCAACAAGTCAATGAATATACATTTCACATGAAAATATCATTTACATATCATAAATTCACCAAATATCCCACATGTATACAACACAAGTCAAAAAATTCCACTTTTCATTCAAATTGATTTTGAAATCAGACTCACACAAAAATAGCCCACAACACTTTTCACATTTCTTTAACACTTCCACAAATCCATTAAACAATTTTATAAAACCATTACAATATATTACAACTCTCCTAACATCCCACTCACTTGTTACATAATACCCTTTTTACCTTTAAAATCATTTTACCATCAAACTTACACGAAACAGCCCACAAACATGTTTTGCTCCAACATCACAATTTAATAAAACATTTCAGAAATTTAAAAAACATTCTAAAAATGTTTGACATCTTAAAACATCACTTCAACTTTCAAAACCCCATAACAGGTGAACACACATACCAAATAGTACATATTCACCCTTTTCCCACTTTGTTTAACCAACTAAAATATTTACAATTTTCATAAAAAGAACCCAAGTGGTGTAAATATGTCTTGCACACAAAACCCATTTCAAAACCCCCATTTAAGACCCAAAACCATACCAATTTCAATCAGAAACAAAATTGGAAGCCCTAGATACATTTATAAAACCACTATCAAGTTTTATAAAACCGCCTCGAATAATACAACAAAAGATCCAAATGAAAACACACATTTTCATAAAATGTTCTCAAGAAGTATAACACGGTTTTACACATAAAACCTATTCAAAACCCCAATTTTTAGGCCCACATGACACTAATATATTACCAAAACATAATAGTTAGGATAAAAAATATTAATAAACCAATTATATATGTTATAAAATACACCCAAATAATACCCCATGAGTAACACATGAAAACACCCAATTTCAAGTTAAAATGCTACAATATAATTAAACACTTAACCAAATCAATCATAAAAAATTTTCACACCACACCCAAAATATGAGGAATGTGAAAAATGAGTAAATACAGCAAGCTAACTCATCAATAATTTTTTACACATGGAACCACCTACCGAAAGTGTTGAATCCCTCAAAACTTGGTGCGAAACATCAACCGCACCACTGCCGCATCACAAGAAAGATAAATCCTTCCCTAGACCACAATATTTAACCAAAATAAACCAAATCAAACCATAGGTTCGAACCCTAACTTCTGGAAGTTTTAGAACATAATGAAAGAGGAACGAAACCCTAAGGAGAAGGAAGAAATTGAAGAGAGAAACACTTACTCAAAACAATCTTGAATAAAAAGACCCAAAATCCACCAGTATCTGAATTTGAAAACACCTAACCATTAAAGGGTGTTTTGAAAAAGGATGAGGAGATCATGTAGGAACTGGAAAGGGGTAAAAGATTAAAAATAGAAGGAGTTATGAAAGGATCAATTTACCTCTCCAAATCTGGGTGATTTCTGAAATCCAGATAAGTTTCGACCACTTTAGTGATACTATTGAGATCCAATTTGTGGGAGGAGAGAATTAGGGCATGCCTTTGTTAAGAGGGCTTGGGTGAGAGTTGGAATCACCAAAACAATTTAAATATTGAAGGATATATTAAAAAATTAGAATTTATTTTTTATGTAGAAAATGGACTTTCAGGCAGGCCCAGACCCTTAAATAAAAACCTATATCCACCATGATTATGGATTCATAAATGGTCAAAATTAATATGGTGATGTTAATAGGTTAGGGTATGACAATTAGGAATTGTAATAGATGAAAAATGTTGATAAATGATGTAGTTATAAAGGAATCAATATTTATTTTTAAATTTGGAACTAGGCTCACAGTTTGGACCAATTCATGAAAACTCACCCATTCCTCTATAAAAGCCTAGGAAACCCCCAAAACAAAGAATAAATGGTAATTAAATGGAATTTAACTTTAAAATAAGTCATGTATGTGAAAATTCTCTCCACCATGAAAACTTTCCACCCAGAAAAGTCACATCAAGACCAAAGCAATAATGAAACCCAACTGAGAAACCAAGAGGTACTCTCTTGCCAGGTTTCACCCCCAAAGGCCAAAACACCTACAATGATCAATTAATGAATAATTACTCTCATAACCAAAACATAAACCACTTTCTCGAAATTATCAATCACATGCATACTTTATCCCAAAATAAAACTCCTTAAACACTATCTAAACAAGACTTAGGAAATTCACCCAAACAAACAACAACATTGAACAAGGTTACACTTGCCTTGCTATAACTAAACCATTGGGTACTCTCCATCTCAATATTTACCCAAGGAAGATGTAGGTATCTTGATAGCTTCGAATGAGACTACCTACCACCAAGCCAAGACCATGGATAAGTCTGAGTTACTGGTACGGGGGAACAAAAATAGGCTCCCCACCATAAGAGACAACCTATATTTTTTTTGATACAAAATCAGGACACTAAAAGGGGGAGGCCTGAATGGAATCCATGGTAAAAAGGGTATAATTTCATCAGAAATTTACAAAAGAACTTATATAAGACTCATAGTTTGTCACCCCACCATAAGAATCAACCATCTTAACCGACCAGCACAGGCCATTACAGAAAGACCCCAAAATTTAAAGAGTTGGGATGACCACATGGTTAGTCTGCACGGTTTGGGAAACCATGCACTAACCGTAGAGATCCTTCTATCTACATGGTTTTCTATGGAATGGTCACCACTAACCAAGCACAAATAGTGTGCACAACCTATCTAGCCAAACTTCAAACCCTTCTCTAAAGACTCAATGGAAACCAAGTGGGGGAATAACATTGGGCGATGACATGGGTACAAGGCCCTCCACCTATTTCCACCGAATACGAACAACAGAAGAAAGATGGTGGTACCATAGGTTTAAACTCTTACAATCTTTCATACTAAGGATAGGACTTTGTATAAGGGTTTAAATGACCCTGTGATTTCAACTGACTATGAACTAGCTTCTCTCCAAGACCTATGGCTGGAGCTCAACTGATTGAAGCATCTTCGACTTCGCAATTAGGCTTTGGAAACCCCATGAACGAGAATTATTATTTTGGTGTAACCAACAACTACACTGCAATCCCCGATAAGTTTTCCAAGACATAACACATTCCAAACTCACTTTACTCTATCCTGATATTTCACTGAAATAAGGGCTTAAAAGATGCACACACATCACACCTTGTTTGTTCGGGTGAGAACCAATAGAAGTAAATAAACCCTATACTCACCTTCCTCTAAAATGGAATATTATTAAGTTTTTCCAAGGGAGAAATTCTCCCAAAATAATAGAGACTCTCAAATTATTGCCAAACTTTCACCTTTATGGTCAATCGAGCACATGACATCATAAGGCATCATTGAACATGGCCATTGCGACTGATATAATCAATGTATGGATAGGGAACTTATACAACATCCCCAAACAACAAACAATTCTAGAAAGTGGCCACTATATCCTATCGTGACCATATTTCCCACACTGGTTGTTTAACATGAACTCATGCTTCAATGAAACTGTGAAGAACCCAAAGGCCCTCTTAGACACCATCGAGAAACTCATCCGCACTAAAAACCCTAGACCACTTCCAGCTTCGACGAATTAGGAAACTTAAGAAATTAAGGTCCCTTTCAACCATCCATGAGAACTCTCCCGCTACAATAGGATCTAAAAATCAAAGAAAGTAATGGGTGTAGACTCAATCCAGAAAGATCGATAAAATATTCCTTATATTGGTTTACTGAAGGATTTCCCAATGGAGAAACAATCCGGGTTGCACATCAGTTAGGCATTAACCCTTAATGGGGGAGTACCTTATCCAATGAGAGAACCCAAGGACCCAACCAAGTTGGTCCATTGCACAAAACAATCCATAAACCTGATCTATACACATGAAGGGAACCACCATAAAGGTGTCCCAAAACATATCTCAGAGGAGACTACTAACTGGTCCTTCTACCCAGCTTACCGACCAAACATTAACCCAAAACACAGTTCAAACAGGAGGGGTTATTAGACTCAAAACATACCACAACATAAACATTTTCCAAAAAAAAATAATATAATCCATCCTAAACAATTCATTAAGACATCATGTTTTTCTTTAAAAACATTTCATGAAAACAAACGGTTCAGCGGTTAGCGTATCCACTAATGGTACCCCTTGGGCCTTACACATACATGTTTCTGTTCCACACCTGGAACCCTCCTCATATCCGTCCCAACACTCATCCATTCATTCCATCAACAATCCAAAATCCCATATAACCCCCTACATGGGGTTTCTCACAGAAATACCAAATGTTAAAAAAAATCTTTCCACTTTTCAAAACCAAAACAGTCAACCAACACATCCTTTTCCTCAAAACTGTTAACCACAAGATCAAAATCCAAATTCACATCTTAAAAAACGTTTTAGAAAGACACAACCATTTATAAAATAACTCACTTTCAAGATATTCTCGTCAATTTTAAAACATCTCATCCCATTAAAACACCCTTGGATTGTTTAGAAAACTCTATTGGAAACACTTTTCAAAACCACCTTCAATATAGTTCCTTCTTTCAAAAGAGGTGTAAGCACACCATTTCCCATTTCAAAACAATTCTAAAAATTCATTTCCAGCATTTCATAAATCAAACCATTCCCTCTTTATTTTAAAATCATTTCACAAGAACTTTATGCTTCTTAAAACCAAAGTGCCAAGATTTCAAAACTAAGGCACAAAACAATGCAAGAGGAAACTAGTTTCAATGGGTGACTTGGAAATATTTTTGGCCGACACATTCCAATCACTTCACTATCACAGAGAGTGTTATATGGAGTATCATTGGCTCCACATGGCTTTCCAGGCCCTGCGATATCACTAATACCATTAACCCAACTCTCTTTTCATTTCCCTTAATCATCATCGAACCAAGAAAACCAAAAGAATTAGATAAATAACGACTTATCCAGGAAATATGAATCCCATCATGAGGTATGGTGATCAGGCACACTACCCATAACTGGAATTCCAAGTCCCAAAAATCCTAACTCCAAAATATCCTCACTCTTCCCCAAATAACAAGACCCAAAGAGTTAACCCGAACCTCCTTTGATACCATTTTTTCACAAACTGAATCTAGTCCCCATCAAAACTGACACTCGACCCGGCCCTCAACAAGGCTCGAAGGGTGTTCCCAGTCCCCACGGGATGGCACAAGTGCCTGGGTATCATAAAATGAAAATTGGGAACAATTTATTCGAGTTTATAAACTTAAAACAACAAAAGAACCTAATAAAACGAATCTGGATTTTTCATTCCAAACCATCTTTTACAAAAAAATCAGAACAGAATTACATATTTTAAAACAAATCAAAAGGACTATAACAAAGGTAAAGAATCAAAAGGTAATATACCATGAACCCTCATGGAAAGGGGCACCTCCCTCAAGCCATCTTCACAATACTTCACCACCAAAGACCTGCTAGAAACCCGAACCACTGGAACTAAAAACTATACCCAACCTATGACAACAAAAATAACCAAGTCTACTTACAGCCAAGGGTGTAACTAGGGTGTGAGAAAAATCCAAATAGGATACCACCACTAATATATTCCATGTTATAAACATTTAAAGACAAAAAGCATGAAAGTTTTCAAAAACATGAAATGCTATTTATAATTTCTAAAAGATGCAACATTAAATAAAAATAGTTTTCAGGTGGGCTAATTTAATGAATAAATACTTTTAAAATAAATACCAAAGCTACTTAATTTTTCATCCACTCATACCATATGCCGATGGTAAGAAAAAAATATCTAGTGAGCACAAGAAATGGGAAATAACCCCTAGGAACTAGATAGTTGTGGGTCCCAGGTACCTCATATCTCGATGAGAGTAACCATCACAAATATTATTTCTTGTGCATGATCCACTAGTGGGGAACATACCCATAACCTAGTGGTCCCCAATCATAATCATAAAAGTTTAGTTAGAGTTTCAAGTGTCAATCTTGCTAAGTAAAACTGAGGTCAAACCCCACAGATTCACTAGCATACTAATACACGTCCACCCACCAAGATACCCAGGTTTTCCCTTTGTGCTCAAACAATTTAAACGAGTCAATGAATATACTTTTCACATGAAAATATAATTTCTATATCATAAATTTTCCAAACATCCCACATGTATACAACAAAAGTAACAAAATTCCACTTTTCATTCAAATTGATTTTGAAATCCGACTCACACCAAAATAGCACACAACACTTTTCACATTTCTTTAACACTTCCACAAATCCATTAAAAAATTTTAGAAAACCATTACAGCAAATCACAAATCTCATAACAGCCCACTCACTTGTTAAATAATATCCTTTTAACCTTCAAAATCATTTTATCATCAAACTTACATGGAACAGTCCACAAACAAGTTTCGCTCCAACATCACAATTTAATAAAACATTTCAGAAATTTAAAAAACATTCTAAAAATGTTTTACATATTAAAACATAAATTCAACATTCAAAACCCCATAATAGGTGAACAAAAATACCAAAGAGTACATATTCACCCTTTTCCCACTTTGTTTAACCAACTAAAACATTTACAATTTTCATAAAAAGAACCCAAGTGGTGTAAAAATGTCTTGCACACAAAACCCATTTCAAACCCCCCATTTAAGACCAAAAACCATACCAATTCCTATCAAAAACAGAATTGGAATCCCTAGATACATTTATAAAACCACTTTCAAGTTTCATAAAATCTCCTTTAATAAAATACAAAAGATCCAAATGAAAACACACATTTTCAAAAAATGCTCTCAAGAAGTATAACAATGTTTTACACATAAAACCTATTCAAAAACCCTCTTTTTAGACCCACATGGCACTAATACATTACAAAACCAGAATTGGCAGGCAAAAAAAGATTTATTAAACCAATTACATGTGTTATAAAATACACCCAAATAATACCCCATGAGTAACACATGAAAACACCCAATTTCAAGTTAAAATGAAACTATAAAATAAAACACTTAACTAATCAATCATAAACAGTTTTTGAACCACACCCAACATATGAGTAATATGAAAAATGAGTAAATATAGAAAGATAACTCATCAATAATTGTTTACACATGGAACCACCTACCGAAAGTGTCAAATCCCTCAAAACATGGTGCAAAACATCAACCGCAACACCGTCTCATTACAGGGAAGATAAATCCATCCCTAAACCACAATATTTAACCAAAAAGACACCAAATAAAACCATAGGTTCGAACCCTAACTTCTGGGAATTTTAGAACATAATGAAAGAGGAAGGAAACCCTAAATAGAAGGAAGAAATTTAAGAGATAAACAATTACTCAAAACTATCATGAATACGAAAACCCAAAATCCATCAGTATCGGAATTTGAAAACAAACAAACATTCAAGGGAGGTTTGAACAAGGATGAGGAGATCATGTAGGAACTAGAATTGGGGAACAATAGTAAAAATAAGAGCTATGAAAGGATTAATTTACCTCTCCACATCTAGGCGATTTCTGAACTCCAGAGTGGTTTCAGCCATTTTCACGATACTATTGAGATCCAAATTGTGGGAGGAGAGAATGGGGGAGCGCCTTAGGTAAGGGGGATGGGATGAGAGTTGTAATCAAAGAAAAAACATAAATATGGAAGGAGATATTAAATAATTAAAATTTATTTTTAATGTAGAAAATGGGCTTTCGGGCAGGCCCAATCCCTTAAATAAAAACCCATATCCACCATGATTATTGATTCCTAAATTGTCCAAATTAATATGGTGGTATTAATAGGTCAGGGGATGAAAATTAGGAATTAAAATGGATGAAAATATTGAAAAATGAAGGATTTATAAAGGAATCAAAATTTATTTTTAAATCGGGAATTGGGCTCACAGTTTGGCTAAATTCATGAAAACTCACCCATTCCTCCATAAAATCTTGGGAAACCCCCAAAACAAAGCACGAATGGAAATTAAATAGAATTTAACTTTAAAATAAGTTTTTTATGTGACATTCCATCATTGTTTTTCTTCACCTTCTAAACGGTAAATAGCTAAAATGAATTTTTCATGTTCTGAATAGCGAAGTATGGAAAATATCTTTTCAATGGTATTGATCCATTGTTCAGAAACAAGTGGATCAGAAGACCCACTGAAAGAAGGTGTTTGTTGCCTCTTGAAGGACTCAATAAAATATTGTTCTCTTCTCTTCTCATTTGGAATTCCAGAATGATTTATAGCTTGTGTGAGTATAGCAATAATATTTTTCACTCCATTTCCCAAAACATTTGGTTGTTCAGGAGTAAAATCATTGCATTACTCAGTGTATTGATAATTTACATGGTTCCTTTGGGTTCTATCCATTATCTAGAACCCAAAAATAATAGTGTGAGAGGATAAAATCATATTAGGAAAACAACATAATAAAGGGGGGTACCTGCAATCTCTAACATCATAGGTTTTATCCTATGTTATTCATCTTCTCTATCTTAATTCTTGTATTGTAACCTATACTTATACTTGACCTTAGGGACATCCCTAGACAAACCTTAGAAATATCTCTAGGGATCTCACTAATTTTTTCGCATCCTAGATTCTAAAGGTTGACTAAACCTTCGATCTGATACCAACTGTAGAGACCCAAGCTTGACGTATATGGACATTACATTAATTTTGTGGAATACTAAATACATAACAAAAACAGATTCCCAATGACCGTGTTAGTTTAGTGTCTTTGGAAACTCGGAACAAAATATTCTAATCATGGTGGAAGATCTTCAAAATCTCCCATAAAGATCTTCCCCCTTTTGTTTTCATACCTAAAACCTTTATTTATATCCTGGGGAAAATAAAACATAAAAAGGGTGAGCTCAAATGATCAATAAAGGAAAACATAGAAACATAAAACAACCCATAAAAATTTTGAATGTAAAAACATGAACATAAAACATCAAAATCATGAGTAATGACATAAATCTTGGAAATAAATAAGGCATAGATCATAAAGGAACATTAATCATGAGAAATTATAATAGGAATAAAACATGTAATTATGAAAAACCATTAAGCACATGTTATGATTTCCATAGTAGCCAAGGCATTGCTGCTAAGACCATCATATTGGACAAAGTCCATTACTGAACCGGGCATACTTGTCATTCCAGTCTTGTATTACTGAACCGAATTTACTTTTAATTCCATCCATGTCTATATCATGAGATATAAATCATTTCCCAATGCATTTGAGGGAGATATAGGTCCCACCCATCTCATAATGAAATCGTTATTTTGTGTGCCACAAAATAAGCATAAATCATTCATCATAACCCAGTGAATAAAATGGGTTTCATAAACATCATCCCATCATAACATATTCCATATAAAACAAATGGATATAATTTCATCATAAGAAAAATCAAACCATGTAAATAACAGAGACATTATACTTGAAACATAAACATACTAAATAATTTCATATTAGATGGAAAATAGTTTTGATAAAATAGTTGAAATGAATTCTTGAGGAAAATATTGTTTCTTCTTCAAAATCATTTTCCTTTAAAAAAATGCCATGAAATTTTCAAAGAAAATGATTTTGTTTAAAATAATCATGAAATATTGAATATTAAGCTTCATGAAAATAAGGCGTTATAAAACCGTAAAAATCCTTTCACGACGTATAAGTTAAAAAAATACATTCTTCTCGTACTTTTTCCGGAAAAGTCAAAAAGTACCTCGTATGGTAAACAAAAGAAAGATTCCTTCCATATCATGTGGTAAAAGTAAAAAAAGGGTAAAAATGAATTTAAACATACATGGAAGAATAGTAAACATTTTATGAAAACATTTTTAGAAAACATGGACATGGATGATAAACATAACCCCAATAAATACTTACGAATAAACAATCCCGCATAAGAATGAGATTGTAATAATTATCCCTTTCCGTAGGTCTAATTTCTTATGTATGTGTCCAAAACTCATTTATAGTGGGTTTAAAAATATTATTATGTTGTAACAGAATAATAATAATATTTATGATATCATATATGATTCACTTATGACTTTATATAACCCGTTCTTTTGTCAATTCCATGTTAAAGCAGTGTTTTGGGTAAAATCATTTCATTTATCATACATGTTTTGACTTGTATTTATTCATATGATTACTTATATCATCATTACATATTTCCATAATGTAAAACATGATTTATATAAAATATATATTCATCATATAAATATATATAATAGATCGATAAATGGAATGAAATACACCATTCATGGAGATAGTAGGTCTTACGTACACATAAACTTTGTTTTCATTTCCTTATTAAATTGAATGGGAGTAAATGACATATATATATATACATATAAATCCAGTAGCATTATTATGTCATATATTTCATGATTACTTATTATATATACTTTATAATCATTCTTGAATGGTTAACATGGAGAATGAATCTCATCGCATCGTGGAGATGGTAATCTGTACGTATGCATGAGCTATGATATCGTTCCCATAATTATTTAATGGAATTGGAGTGGATGATATAATATCTCAGAATTAGTATCATGTTATAATAATAATATATAGTTATTATTTACACCATTATACCCATCCATGTAAGGTGGTGGTGGAAAACAGATTACACAACGGCGTGGAGACAGTATTCCGTACGTACGCACGCACGATGATTTCATTTTTTGTAGGATGGATAGAAGGTGAAATAGGGTTGTTTAATATTTATAATAACATATCAGTATATTAGTGATACTTATGTTATTAATTTATAAATAAACAACTAAATAAGAGGAAGTAGAAGAATAGATAAACATGAAATAATCGGTAAAGGATATTACCTCTTCTTCGACGTCCCTCTTCTAAACCTCCTATTAGGGAACTAAAGTTGGTCTTTGAAGAAGACCAGGACCTCTAGTAAGTTTCTATGGAAGTGTATAAGAGAAATGGATAGGTTTTGGCTGACCTTGAGGGCTCAAAATGTTGTGAAGAGGAGCAGGAGGAGGTTCCCTTTTATAAGAGAGGAGAGGGGCACTTTTGGAAACCTCAAAAATATTAATTTATAATAGACTCAAACCCCACATAAAAAATTCAAAAATGACTCAACATCGAATATTAGAAGATATAGAGTTTTAATATCATCAAAAAATAAAATTTTGACATGCTTTGATTTTATTTTAAACCTTATCATTTTGATTTATCCTTATTTAATATATATAATTTTATTTGTGGTATTAAGATTCTAAATTCTAAATTGTAATAAATACTTACTTATGTGTTCTAAATTGTTTATAATTAAATAATGTATGACATTTTAGAGCATATAAATTTCAATTTATAATTTTTAAATATTTATGTGATTTTTAAACAATTTAAAAATATGTTATTTTTATAAAATATCAATAATGTCAATTTTGACACTATTCAATTTTTTGAATTTAAATAAAGTCCACACAGAATATATATTCGAAAAAAATATTTAATTGATCCCTAACATGTAATATTCATCTTAAAAATTAGTGTATCACACAAAATAGTTATATATAATAGTTATTTTAATATTTTTAAAACCATTTATTTGATATTTCAACTAATAAAATAATTTCTACATTACTATTATGTCACCATTAATGATAATTATTTAATCCCTAAAAATTTTAAATAAATTCACATGATTTAGATAATTTTATTAATTTGTTTGTTTCTATTTATGTTCTAAGTTTTATGAAGCTTATCACTAAATTAAAATTATTACACTTATAAGATATAAGAGAGTGACATGTTGCCACATTCTTTGATTTTAATAATAATTAAATCATTTTCATGGTCAAAAGTTCATGAAATGAATATATTCCAACCCAGAGGTGATAGGGTTCAACTTTTATTCATCCAATAGAATTTTTTCAGGTGTTATGATAATTTTATAATCTTATTTTTACCCTTAATTACCTGATTTGCCTTTAATTGTATTAAATAAAAATTCTCGTAGTTACTATTCATAATATCAAAAAGAAAAAGTAACCTATTAACATAATTTGGAGCCACTGAATTCAAATATGAAATACATTTTTCAAAATTCAAAACACAGAAGTTGCAGTAATTAATTTAAAATTAATCTCGTTGTTAAGAAAACGGGTTTTAAAAGTTAAAACATTGCCAAAGATTGAAATGTTTTTACCTATGAATTCAATGTAAAATTAATGATAATGACTTAAATTATATTAAAGGGTATAAATATATTCTATTTATACTTTAAAACCATTAAATTTTATAATTTAACCATATACATTATCTTGATGAAAAATGTTTTTTTTAAGAAAAATTTAGTGTATTTTTACTATTCATCAAAATATACAAGTTAATAGAAAAATATAAAAAAAATATCCAAAGTAAATTTTTTTATCCTTATTGCAATGAATAAGTTTATTATGTCTAATTGGACTTATAAACGTGCCAAAAACTAGATTTAAAGTGGTTGCTCCATCAAAAGGCAGCAAAATTGCATTTTTTGAAAAATACTTATTTCACCCGAAAAATTTATTTGGTTCTCATATCATGTTCTAGAATATGTGTAAGATGAATTATTATATAATAAAATTTAAAATTTAGTTAACACTACTCATAACGGCTAGTTCATAACAATATATCATTGTTTAGTAAAATTTGGTATTACGTACAACACACGCTATCAAGGAAGGTCGGTCTTGCATGCAACAAATACCAAGAAAAGTGTTTGCGTATACTAAAAGCTAATACAGTGTTGAGTATAGTGCAAACTAATCTTGGTGTAGCATAAAAGAGAAGACATCAAATAAATTAAAAAGAATATTTCTCATAAAATCTCAGGGTATTGCAGCCAAATCCTGTCCATTTCTCTTCTCCACATCCCTAGAAACCTCATAGAGGTACTGGTCTTCTTCAAAGACCAACTTTAGCACCCTAAGAGGTGTTTAAGAAGAGGCACGTCAAAGAAGAGGTAATATCCTTTACTGATTCTTTCAAACTTTTTTCTTCTTCTACTTCCTCAATATGATTTGTTTCATTATTAAGTAAAAACTCTAGTATCACTTGTATACTGATATGTTATTGTGAATATGAAACAGCCATATTCGATCTTCTATACATCCTATTAAAAAAATGAAATCACCATGTGTGCGTACATACGGCTTACCGTCTCCACGACGTGGTGTAATATTTTATTTCATCACTAACATACATGGATGGGTATTAGGATGGGGGAAATAACTATATGTGATTATTGTAAAGTGATATTGATTCTGAAACATTATACACCATACAATTCAATACAATTCCACAATCATGGGAATGATATCATCGCTCGTGCGTTCGTAGGGCCTACCGTCTCCACGATGTGATGTGACTCGTTTTACATGATCTTCAATGAATAATGATTATATAAATGAATTTAATGAATAAATATAATATATATTACAATAATACCATTCTTTAAATGACGTATCTATAACTTAAAAAGAGGAATACGAATTTATTCGATAAAACACGCATAAGAACATAAAGCAATGAATACCCAAATAACAAGTAGCAACAAAATATTACTAATAATAAGATATGAATATGACCATATATGATATCATAACAATGAATATGATTCTCGAATAAGTCAATGACATTATTTAAATCATTATACCAGAGGTTTGGATACGTACAAAGCATATCGGACCTAAGGTAAGGGATTATTTCATCTCACTTTTATTTCTATGAGACATATTCCTGAATCACCATCTATTTCTTTTGTATGTTGTTTATGATTCACATGAATTTTTTATGATTTTTATTATGTAAGATATGATATTTACATATTCATGTAATTATCTTTATTTTATGTCATGTATGATTCCACCGATCATAAAAGGTAAGGGATAATTATTCCAATCTCGTTCTTATCCGTGATTGTTTATTCGTAAGTATTTTCTGGGGTAATTTTATCATCCATGTCCATGTTTTCTCAAAATGTTTTCATAAACTTTTTACTATTCTTCCATGTATGTTTCATGTAATTTCTACCCTTTTTTGACTTTTACCACAAGGAATGGAAGGAATCTTTCTTTTTTTTACCATACTAGGTACTTTTTGACTTTTCCCGTAAAAGTACAAAAGAGAATGTTTTTTTAAGTTATAGTGCATGAAAGGATTTTTAAGGTTTCAAAATACCTTATTTTCATGAAGATTCCTCTACATGATTTCATGATTATTTTCCACAAAATCCTTTTCTTTTAAAATTACATGGCATTTTTTGAAAAGAAAATGATTTTAAAGAAGAAATAATACTTTCCTCAAGAATTCATTTCAAGTGTTTTATCAAAACTATTTCCCATCTAAGATGACATTATTTAGTATGATTATGTTTCAATTATAATGTCTCTATTATTTACATGGTTTGATTTTTCTTATAATGAAATGATATCCATTTGTTTTATATGGATTATGTTAATATGGGATGATGTTTATGAAACCCATTTTATTCTTTGGGTTATGATGAATGGTTTATGATTGTTTTGTGGAACACGTAAGAATGATTTCAATATTAGATGGGTTGGACCTATATCTCCCTATAATGAATTGGGTAAAGATTTATATCTCATGATATAGACATGGATGGAACGGAAAGTAAATCCAGTTCAGTAATACAGGCCTGGAATGGAAAGTAAATATGGTTCAGTAATACAGGGTTGGAATGAAAAGTAAACCTAGTTCAGTAACAGACTTTGTCCACTATGATGGTCTTAGCAGCAATGCCTTGGATACTATGGAAATCATATCATGTGATTTATGGTTTACCAAAATTCTAGGTTTTATTCACATGATATTTTATCATGATTAATGTTCCTTTAAGATCTATGCCTTACATACTGCCAAGATTTATTTCACAGCTCGATATTTTGATTTTTAAACTTCACACTCATATTTTTAAGATGAAATGTATATGATTTGTTTTATTTTCTCCATGATTACCCTTACTAAGAATTTGAGCTCACCATTTTTATGTTTTCTTTTTCCGAGGATATAAAGAATGGTTTTAGTTAAGAAAACAAAAGGGGAAGATCTTTATGGGAGGTGTTGAAAATCTTTCACCATGATTTGAAGATTTTGTTTCGATTCTCTAAAAATACTAAACTAATACGGTCTTTAGGAATCTATTTTTGTTATGTATTAAGTATTCCAAAAAAGTAATGTAATGTCCATGTACGTCAAGATTCGGTTTTAGAGACCCTAATCTTGAGGTAAATATAAATTTCATTAATTTTACATAATACATAATACATGGAAAAATAGACACCCAAAGACCGTATTAGTTTAGTGTCTAAGGAAACTCAGAACAAAAGCTTCTAATTATGGTGAAAGATCTTCAATATCTCCCATAAAGATCTTCCACTTTTGTTTTGTTACCTAAAACTTTTATTTATATCCTGGGGAAAGGAAAACATAAAAAGGGTGAGCTCAAATTCTTAGTAATGGAAAACATGGAGAACATAAACCAACCCATAAACATTGAAATGTAAAAACATGAACATAAAACATGAGTAACGACATAAATCATGGAAGTACATAAGTAATAGATCATAAAAGAACATTAATCACGATAAAATAGCATGGGAATAAAACATGTAATTGTGGAAAACCATTAAGCACATGATATGATTCCCATATCAGCCATGTTATTGCTACCAAGTCCATCATAGTGGACAAAGTCCATTACTGAACCGGGTTTACTTGTCGTTCTAGCCTGGTATTACTGTACCAGATTCACTTGCCATTCCAGCCATGTCTATATCAAGAGATATAAATATTTAACTAATGGATTGGAGGGAGATATAGGTCCCACCCATCTCATAATGAAATCATTATTTCATGTGCCGAAAAATAAACATAAATCATTTATCGTAACCCAAAGAATAAAATGGATTTCATAAACATCATCCAATCATAACATGATCTATATAAAAAAAATGGATATCATTTCATCATAAGAAAAATAAAACCATGTAAATAATAGAAATTATATTTGAAACAAAAACATATTAAATAATTTCATCTTAGAATGAATATAGTTTTGATAAAACACTTTAAATTAATTCTTGAGGAAAATATCATTTCTTCTTCAAAATTATTTTTTTTATCAAAATTCCATTCAATTTTAAAACAAAAAGGATTTTTTTGGAAAATAATCAGGAAATATTTTATAGGAAGATTTATGAAAATAAATCATTATGAAATCGTAAAAATCCATTCATGTCATATAAGTTAAAAAAACATTCTCCCCGTACTTTTGCTCGAAAAGTCAAAAAGTACCTCGTATGAAAAAAAGAAAGAAATATTCCTTCCATAACTTGTGGTAAAACTCATAAAAGGTTAAAAATGATTTTAAACATACATGGAAGAATGGTAAACATTGTATGAAAATATTTTGAGAAAACATGGACATGTAGGATAAACATAACCCTAGTAAATACTTACGAATAAACAATTTCAGATAAGAATGAGATTGCAATAATTATCTCTTACCTTATGTCCAATTTCTTCCCTATGTGTATAAGACTCTTGTATAGTGGGTTTAAACATATTATTAACATATAATATAACCATAATAATATTTATGATTTCATATATGATTCACTTACGACTTTATATTACCTTTTCATTTGTCAATTCCATGTTAAAGCAGCGTTTTGGGTGAAATCGTTTAATTTATCGTCTGTGTTTTGACTTTTAATTGTTCATAAGATTTCTTAGATCACGATTACATACATACAAAATTTAAAACATGATTTATATATAATATATACTAAGAATATACATATCTATAATAGATTAATAAATAGAATGAAATACACCGTTCATGGAGACGGTAGGCCGTACGTACGCATGAATGTTGTTTTCGTTTCCTTATTAAATTGAATGGAAGTATGTAAATAACATATACATTAATAAAGTATCATTATTATGTCATATATTTCATGAATATTTATTATATATATTTTATAATCATTCCGAAATGGTTAACATGGAGAATGAATCTCATCGCGTCATTGAGACGGTAATCCGTGCGTACACACGAGCGATGATATCGTTCCCAAAATTATTGAATGATATTGGAGTGGATGATAGAATATCTCAGAATTATTATCATGTTATAATATTCATATATTTTTATTCTTTACACCATTATACCCATCCAAGTAAGGTGGTGGTGGAAAACAGATTACACCACGACGTGGAGACAGTATTTCGTACGTACGCACAAGTGGTGATTTTGTTTTCTGTAGGATGGATAGAAGTTGAAATAGAGTTGTTTCATATTTATAATAACATATCAGTATATTATTGATACTGTTGTTATTACTTTATAATTAAACAAATAAAAAATAGGAAGTATAAGGAAAAATAAATTTGAAAGAATCAGTAAAGGATATTACCTCTTCTTCGACGTGCCTCTTCTAAACCTTCTCATAGGGAACTAAAGTTGGTCTTTGAAGAACATCAAGACCTCTAGTATGTTTATAGGGAAGTTTAGAAAAGAAATTTATAGTTTTTGGCCGATCTTGAAGGCTCAAAATGTTGTGAATAGGAGAGGGAGGAGGTTCCCTTTTATAAGAGAGGAGATGATCACTTTTGGAAACCTCAAAAATATTAATTTATAATAAACTCAAACCCCACTTAAAACCCTAAAAAATAACTAAATTCGAATATGATATGATATAGGGTTTTAATATCATCAAACAATTAAATTTAGACATGTTTTAAGTTTATTTTAAACCTTATAATTTTTATTTTTCCTTATTTAATCTATCTAATTTTATTTGCGGTAATAATATTGTAATTTTTAAATTCTTATAAATACATACTGATGTTATTTGAATTTTCCATAATTAGATACATTATTGAATTTTATACCATATAATTTTTAATTTTTAATTTATAAATATTTTTTTGATTTTTAAACAATTTAATAATATGTTATTTTTATGAAATATCAATAATGTCAATTTTGACACTATTCAATTATTTGAATTTAAATTAAATCCACACAGAAGATATATTCGAACCAAAATATTTAATAGATTCAAAACATGTTATATCCAACTAAAAAATTCATGTATCACATTAATTTGTTCATATAACATTTATTTTAATATTTTTAAAGTAATTTATTTGATATTTCCCTTAATAAAATAATTACTACAACATTTTTGTATAATTATTTAATATACTTATTTGATGCATAAAAATTCAAAAAAAATACTATGATGTAGATAAATATAAAATATTCCATAAGAATACTTTTACATG
The DNA here is from genome assembly GCA_963277665.1 of Viscum album. Lineage (NCBI taxonomy): Eukaryota > Viridiplantae > Streptophyta > Magnoliopsida > Santalales > Viscaceae > Viscum > Viscum album. The sequence goes on along the minus strand of OY728159.1, from coordinate 1,095,016,267 downwards.
AATTTATCTTCTTAAAATCACAACATTTAAATTGTTATATTTATTAGATTATGAAGGTGACAACTTTGACATCATTTAAAATAAAATAATATAAGAATCATAATCGCTTTTATAAGGCGCAAAATGGTCAAATATTAGACCATTGGATGATTATGGTTTACATGTACATGAAAAATATGTTTTGGTCTTGTTTTTGTGACTTTTATGGTCACTTTTTTTAATAAAAGTTGTATTATTGATTTTTCACTAAATAAACAATTTCTACATCACTATTGTGTCACCATTAATGATAATTTTTTAATCCATAAAAATTATAAATAAATACACATTATATAGATAATTTTATTATATTTCTAGTAACAATTTATATTTGAAGTTTTATGAATTTTATAACTAAATTAAAATTATTACACTTATAAGATATAAGAGAGTGACAAGTTGTCACTTTCTTTGGTTTTAATAACAATTACATCATTTTCATGGTCAAAATTCTATGAAATGAATATATTACGACCCTTAGGTGATATGGGTCGACTTTTATTCATCCAATAGAATTTTTTCAGGTGTTAGGATAATTTTATAATCTTATTTTTACCCTTAATTACCATATTTACCTTTAACTGTTGTAAATAAAAATTACCGTAGTTACTATTCATAATGTCTAAATAAAAGTAGCCTATTAACATAATTTAAACCTACTGATTCCAAATATGGAATCCATTTTTCCAAATTCAAAACATAGAAGTTTTAGTATTTAATTTAAAATTAATCTCGCAGTTGAGAAAACGGGTTTTAAAAGTTAAAACATTGCAAAAGATTGAAATGTTTTTACCTATGAATTCAATGTAAAATAAAATGATAATGAGTTTCATTATATTAAATGGTAAAAATATATTCTTTTAATAATTTAAAACCATTCAATATGATAATTTAACAATAAAAATTATCTTGATGAAAAAAAAAATTTAATTAAAATTTATCATATTTTTACTATTCATCAAAATATGAAAGTTAACAGAAAAATATTAAAAAATTATCCAAAGTAAATTTTTATATACTTATTAAAATTAATAAGTTTATTTTATAAAATTTAACTCATAAATATGTCAAAAACTAGATTTAAATTAGGTGTTCCATCAAAAGGTGGCAAAACTGCATTTTTTTAAAAATTCTTATTTTACCCAAAAAAAATATTTTATTCTCATACCATGTTCTAGAATATGTGTAAGACAAATGATAATGTTATAAAATTAAAAATACAGTTAATACTATTCATAACGGCTAGTTCATAAGAATTATATATCGTTCTTCAGTAAAACTCGGTATTGCGTACAACACACACTATTGAGGAAGGTCGCACTTGCATGCAACACAAACCAAGAATAGTGTTTGTGTATACTACAAGCTAATATGATGTTGCGTATAGTGCAAGATAATCTTGGTGTAGCATACAAGACAAGACATCAAAGAAATTAAAAATAATATTTCTCATAAAATCTCTCGGTGTTACATTCTACCCCCCATTAAATGAATTTCCCCCCCAAAATTTGTCGGGGTTATAAATGGTTTATTACTTGAAAGTTTCTTTTATAGAAACCCACATCATAAAATGGAATTATAAAACTTTATTTTAAAAAGTAACATTAGAATCATAATGGATACCCAATGTAACTCATCACTGGGTTTCCACATAGGAAAATATAAGTGAAAATATGGATATGGAAGAGAAATCTAACCATCAAGTTCTGATGGAGAGTGGTAGAGAACATCGTTATAAAAAATCCAATGATCACAAAGCCATAAATATTGTGATGATCTAAGGTACTATCTGATTCATCAGATATGAGTGTACTAGGATAACATTTTTGGTTTTCGAGATCCTTTCCATAAATTTGAATGTTTTGAAATAGAAGAAATAATTACTTGATTTTGGTAAAATCTCATCGTTGGTCGTTCCTTGAACAATTTCACTTCCTATCATAGAGAAATGAAGTTGAATTTGTCATTCATGAAGTATTAACAAATCTTGTGATAGAATGATGAGTCATTCCATCTATCTCAAACAAAAGGTTAACAAAAGTTATTAAATATACATAAGTACATATATGGTGTAATTAATCATATATAGTTCCAAATATGGACTTATACTTCAACTATCATACTGATTAATAAAATAAAACTAATTTATACTAACCAGGTACTTCATGTAGGCCAGTGATAGGCGATAAAGGTCTTTCGCACTTTGATTGTGGGTTCGATTCATGCATCCTTGTCTGACGCGATGGGTTGTCGCCCATCATACGGGTTGTCCTTTTTTCTAAAACTATACTATTATAACATTTCAGAAATAATATCAAAAATTTCTAGTCATAAACAATACTATCTAATGTCTAACTTAATCCATTCCAATCTTTGGGCTTATCCAAAATACTTCTGTCCAATTTCATAGTATAAAGAAAAATATTACTAGATAGGTCATCTACCAAGCATGTGAATACCATCATTTATCCCCCATATATCATAAGATATATATTTTTGGTCATATTACAAACATGTGAAGACCTTAATCATGTATTCTCTTCAAATAGTAATTACCATAGAACATTAGTGAAAACATGAATTCTGTCAAAAGTTAATTATTTCTACATACCAAAATCCCAAAATTTCTATATACTCAATCCATGATGTCACTTTGTCCTTATATCAGTCATGATATCATTAATACTATCAAACATATTATTTTATCCGTATCTATCCATTATGCAAATATCATCTTCTTTCCAAAAATATCTGAATAAGCTTTCATGGTTACTGGTACCATTAAACATATACATTCAAATACTTTAGGAAAAACAATAGTGTAACAATCCTTATATGTTTATTTATTCCATATTACCATTAAATTACCTATACAACATAACTTTTTATAAACATACAATCATTCCACAACCTTCTTAAACCATTGACTGAGCTTCATCATTTTATTCCTCAACACTTCTTTCATCTCATATATCTTTTGTAGTCTCTTCATTATCATCAACATAAATACTACCCATATAACCATGTTGATTCTCTTCATGAGATTTTCCGTTAGGGAATTGGTTTTCATAATGCCCGTACATTCCACATTTAAAACATTTAACTGCTGTTGATGTCTTAGGAATACCATTATCCTTGTCCATAGTGTTAACTTTACCCTTTCCTTTGAAATTACTAGCATTGTGCCCTTCTTTTCCAAACCCAAATAATCTTCTAGTTCCTTTGAAACATTCTCCTTGATGTATCTTCCCACATGATTTACATGAGGAAAACTGAACTTTATTTCCTCTATGATCATCATGAAACTCCATATTTCTCTTATTAGCTGAGTCAGGAAACTTACCAAAGTTGAGTTTATTGATCATATTATGTGATTTTTGATTAGGCAAAATAATGATGTTTCACCTTCCAAATCCTGTTTCATTTTCTTGATCATGAGGAATATCATTCCATTGTCTATAATATTCTCCATTAACATTAATCTTCTTGTTTCCAACCATTTTCTAAAACCCCAAAATAATAGTGTGAGAGGAAAAAATCATTCTAGGAAAACAACATAATAAAGGGAAAGTAACTTCAATATATAACATCTTATATTTAATTCTAATATCGTTACCATAATTCTAGGACTATAACCTATACTTATACTTATCCTTAGGGACATCCATTGACATACCATAGAAATATCTCTAGGGATCTCACTAAAGTTTCTATATCCTAGTTTCCAAAGGTTAACTAAACCTTTTCTCTGATACCAACATTAGAGACCCAAATCTTGACATAAATATACATTACATTACTTTTTCGGAATACTTAATACATGAAAAAACTAGACACCCAAAGACAATATTAGTTTAGTGTCTTAGGAAACTCGGAACAAAATCTTCTAATCATGGTGAAAGATCTTCAACATCTCCCATAAAAATATTCCCCTTTAGATTTCTTACCTAAAACCCTTCTTTATTTCCTGGGTAAAAGAAAACATAAAAAGGGTGATCTCAAATGCTTAGTAAGGGCAAACATGGAAAACATAAAACAACCCATAAACATTTTAATATAAAAACATGAACATAAAACATGAGTAATGACATAAATTTTGGTAGTACATAAAGAATAGATCATAAAGGAACATTAGTCATGATATAAAATCATGGTAATAAAACATGTAATTGTGGAAAACAATTAAGAACATGATATTATTCCCATAGTAGCCAATTTATTACTATAAAGACCATCATGGTGGAAGAATTCCATTACTGAACCAGGTTTACTTTCTGTTCTAGCCCTGTATTACTGAACCGGATTAACTTTCCATTTTAGCCATGTCTATCTCATGAGATATAAAGCTTTACCTAATTCATTGGATGGAGATATAGTTCTCACCCATCTCATAATGAAATCATTCTTTTGTGTGCCACAAAATAAACAAAAATCATTCATCTTAACCCAAAGAATAAAATGGATTTCATAAACATCATCCCATCATAACATGATCCATATAAAACAAATGGATATCATTTCATCATAAGAAAAATAAAACCATGTAAATAAATGAGACATTATATTTGAAACATCAACATATTAAATAATTTCATCTTAGATGTAAAATAGTTTTGATAAAACACTTTAAATGAATTCTTGAGGAAAATATCATTTCTTCTTCAAAATCATTTTCTTTTCTCAAAATGCCATAAAATTTTAAAAGAAAGGGATTTTGTGGAAAATAATTTGGAAATATTTTACAGAAATCTTCATGAAAATAAGGCGTTATGAAACCATAAAAATCCATTCATTCCATATAAGTTAAAAAAATATTCTCCTCGTACTTTTGCTGGAAAAGTCAAAAAGTACCTCGTATGAAAAAAAGAAAGAAAGATTCCTTCCATACCTTGTGGTAAAATTCATAAAAGGGTAAAAATGAATTTAAACATACATGTAATAATAGTAAACATTGTATGAAAACATTTTGAGAAAACGTGGACATGGATGATAAACATAACCCCAGTAAATACTTACTAATAAACCATCTCGGATAAGAATGAGATTGGAATAATTATCCCTTACCTTATGTCCAATTTCTTCCGTATGTGTTTGAGACTCATATATTGTTGGTTTAAACCTATTATTAACTTATAACATAACCATAATAATATTTATAATATCATATATGATTCACTTATAACTTTATATTACCCGTTCATTTGCCAATTCCATGTTAAAGCAGTGTTTTGGGTAAAATCGTTTCATTTATCGTCCATGTTTTGACTTGTAATTATTCATATGATTACTTAGATCATGATTAATTACTTCCAAAATGTAAAACATTATTTATATATAATATATACTCATAATATACATATCTATAGTATATCGATAAATAGAATGAAATACACCGTTCATGGAGACCGTAAGTCGTACGTACGCATGAATGTTGTTTTCATTTCCTTATTAAATTGAATGGAAGAAAGTAAAAAACATATACATAAATAAAGTATCATTATTATGTCATATATGTCATTATTATTTATTAAATATATTTTATAATCATTTTGGAATGGTTAACATGGAGAACAAATCTCATCGCGTCGTGGAGACGGTAATCCATACGTACGCACGAGTGATGATATCGTTCCCATGATTATTGAATGGTATTAGAGTGGATGATAGAATATTTTAGAATTAGTATCATGTTATAATTATAATATATATTCATTATTTACACCATTATACCCATCCAAGTAAGGTGGTGGTGGAAAATAGATTGCACCACGGCATGGAGATGGTATTCCGTACGTACGCACGCGCGGTGATTTCATTTTCCATAGGATGGATAGAAGGTGAAATATGGTTGTTTAATAGTTATAATAACAAATAATTATATCAGTGGTAATAATGTTATCACTTTATAATGAAACAAATAAAAAAGTGAAATTAGAAGGAAAAATAAATTTGAAAGAATCGGTAAAGGATATTACCTCTTCTTCGACGCGCCTCTTCTAAACCTTCTCTTAGGGCACTAAAGTTGGTCTTTGAATAAGATCTGGAACTATAGTATGTTTCTAGGGAAGTGGAGAAAATAAATGGACAGGGTTTGGAAGATCTTGAAGGCTGAAAATGTTGTGAAGATGAGATGGAGGAGGTGCCCTTTTATAAGAGAGGAGAGGGGCACTTTTGGAAACCTCAAAAATATTAATTTATAATAAACTCAGACCCCACATAAAAACCTCAAAAAATCACTAAATTATAATATAAGATTATTTAGGGTTGTAATATCATCAACCAATAAAATGTAGACATGTTTTAAGTTTATTTTAAACCCTATCATTTTGATTTATCCTTATTTAATCTTTTTAATTTTATTTGTGGTAATAATATTCTAATTTTTAAATTGTTATAAATACTTACTTATGTTATGTTAATTTTACATAATTAGATAAATTTTTACATTTTAGGCCATATAATTTTAAATTTGTAATTTTTAAATATTTTTGTGATTTTTAAACAATTTAATAATATGTTATTTTTATAAAATATCAATAGTGTCAATTTTGACACTATTCAATTATTTGAATTTAAATTAAATCCACAAATAAGATATATTCGAACCAAAATATTTAATAGATTAAAAACATGTAATATTCATCTAAAAAATTCATTGATCACATTAATTTGTTCATATAATATTTATTTTAATATTTTTAAAACCATTTATTTGATATTTTCCTTAATAAAATAATTACTACAACATTTTTGTATAATTATTTAATATACTTATTTGTTTCATAAAAATTAAAAAAAATACAATGATGCAGATAAATCTAATATATTCCATAAAAATACATTTACTTTAATTTATCATCTTAAAATCATAACATTTAAATTGTTATATTTATTAAATTATGAAGGTGACAACTTTGACATCATTTAGAATAAAATAATATAAGTATCGTAATCGCTTTTATAAGGCTCAAAATGGTCAAATATTAGAACATTGTATTCTTAAGGTTTACATGTACACGACCAATAAGTTTTGTTTAGGTTTTTGTGCCTTTTAGGGTCACTATTTGTTTAATAAAAACTGTATTATTGATTTTTCACTAAATAAACAATTTCTGCATCACTATTATGTCACAATTTATGATAATTATTTAATCACTAAAAATTATAAATAAATACACATGATGTATATAATTTGATAATATTTCTAGTGACTATTTATGTTCTATGTTTTATGAATTTTATCACTAAATTAAAATTATTACACTTATAAGATATAAGAGAGTGACATGTTGTCACTTTCTTTGGTTTTAATAATAATTACATCTTTTTCACAGTCAAAAGTACATGAAATGAATATATTCCGACCCTTAAGTGATATGGGTATAATTTTATTCATCCAATATAATTTTGGCAGGTGTTAGGGTAATTTTATAATCTTATTGTAACCCTTAATTACCCGATTTAGCTTTAACTGTAGTAAATAAAAATTATCGTAGTTACTATTCATGATGTCTAAAAATAAAAATATCATATTAACATAATTTGAACCTACTGATTCTAAATATGGAATCCATTTTTTCAAATTTAAAACACACAATTTTCATTATTTAATTTAAAATTAATCCCGTAGTTGAGAAAACGGGTTTTAAAAGTTAAAACATTGCAAAAGATTGAAATGTTTTTACCTATGAATTCAATGTAAAACTAATGATAATGACTTGAATTATATTAAATGATAAATATATATTCTATTTATACTTTAAAACCATTCAATATGATAATTTAACCATATAAATTATCTTGATGAAAAAAAATTTAATTAAAATTTAGCGTATTTTTACTATTCATCAAAATATGAAAGTTAACAGAAAAATATTAAAAAAATATCCAAATTAAATTTTTATATACTTATTGAAATGAATAAGTTTATTTTTTCCAATTGAACTCATAAACATCTCAAAAACTAGATTTAAATCGGGTGTGCCATCAAAAGGTGGCAAAACTGCATTTTTTGAAAAATACTTATTTTACCCGAAAATTTTATTTTGTTCTCATACCATGTTCTAGAATATTTGTAAGATGAATGATAATGTTATAAAATTAATAATTTGATTAATTCTATTCATAATGGCTAGTTCATAAGAACAATATATTGTTCTTTAGGGAAACTATGTATTGTGTACAACACACGCTATTGAGGAAGGTCGCTCTTATATGCAACACAAGATAAGAAAAGTGTTTGAATATACTACAAGATAATACGGTGTTGTGTATAGCACAAGCTAATATTGGTGCAGCATAAAACACAAGACATCAAAGAAATTAAAAATAATATTTCTCATAAAATCTCGGGGTGTTACATCAGGTCTCTACAGTTGGTATCAGAGCGAAGGTTTAGTTAACCTTTGGAAATTAGGATGTGAAAACTTTAGTGAGATCCCTACAGATATTTCAAAGGTATGTATATGTATATTCCTAAGGTTAAGTATAAGTATATGTTATAGTCATAGAATTACTGTAACAATCATATAATTAAACCTAAGATCTTAGATATTTAAGGTACACCCCCTTTATTAAGTTGTTTTCCTAGAATGATTTTTTCCTCTCACACTTTTATTTTTGGGTTTTAGATGATGGATGGAACCTAAAGGAACTATGTTGTTCAATGTAATGGAAAATGCAATGGTTTTCCTCCTGAACAACCAAATGTTATGGGAAATGGAGTGAAAAATCTTATTGTTATACTTACACAAGCTATGAATCAATATGGACATACAAATGGGCAGAGAAGGGAACAATATTCTATTGAGTAATTCATGAGGAAATGTCCACCTTCTTTCAATGGGTCTTCTGATCCACTTATTACTGAACAATGGATCAGTATCATTGAAAAGATATTTTCCATACTTCTTTTTTAGGAACATGAAAAATTCATATTGGTTGTTTACCATTTAGAAGGTGAAGCATACTAGTGGTGGACTCTAATTAAGAATACAAGGCCCCAAGATGAAATTGAATCAATAGAATGGGATGATTTCAATACCTTGTTTTTCAATAAGTACTACCCTCGTATTCTTCAAACAAATATGTAAAAGGAGTTCCTTGAGATTAAGAAAAAGGATGATGAATCTATTGGTATATACGAGGTGAATTTTACAAGGCTTGCAAGGTATGAATTTGGCTTTATCATCCTACCTGAAAGTAAAGTTTATTGATTCTTCAGTGGCTTAAAACCAAGTCTTCCAAGGGCATTAGCTATAAGAGATTTATGTAGCTTTGAAGAAATTGTACGGTGTGCTATCAAGTTATAATTGGAAGTTGGTGTTACATATCCATCTCATGGTTTTGACAAGAAAGGAAATATGGAGTTCAAGGAAAAATCTCAAAACAATGGTGAAAAGAAGGCGAATGTTTCTTTATGCTCAGAGTGTGGAAAGAAGCAAGGTGGAGATTGTATAAAAGGGGCTATAAATTTTTTTAAGTGTGTAAAAGAAGTTCATCGAGTATCTGAGTGCTGAAGTAATGGGAAAAAGGTAGTTAATGATGTGAATAGAGAAAAGACAATAGAGAACCCACCACCAACACTTGAATGCTACAAGTGCAAGGAAATGGGGCATTATGCTAACTAATTCCCTAATCCAAGGGTTAATGATGATCGACGTGAGCAACCTCTTAAGACAAAGGACAAAGGGAAGTCACATGTGATCACTATTTGTGATGTTGAGTATGAAAATGATGTTGTGGAATGATTAAGTGTTTATATAATGGGATTTCAAAATAGTATCATGGAATCTCATTTATAGTATTATGGAATATTGGAATATCTATATATTGGTTAATTATGGTTTTCAATAATTATATGGTACTGATAACCATGAAAAGTGATCGAAATATTTTTTTGGAAAGAAGATGATATGCGCATAATGAAGGGATAAGGAGAAAATAATATTTTTAATTGTATTAATGATCTCATGACTGATATAAGGACAAATTAACATCATGGTTTGAATATATAGAAATTTGGGGATTTTGGTATGCATAATGAGTTATCTTTTGATAGCATTCATGTTTTCACTAAGGTTCTATGGTAATTTATGTTTCAAGAGAATACATGATTAAGTTATTCACATGTTTGGAATGTGACCAACAAGATATATCTTTTGATATATGGGGGATAAATGCTTGAATTCACATTCTTGGTAGATGACCTTTCTAGTAATCGTTTTCTTTATACAATGAGCTTGGACAGAAGTATTTTGGATAAGCCTAAAGATTGGAATGGATTAGGTTAGACATCATATAGTATTTTTTTAAGGCTAGAACATTTACGATATTATTTCTAGAATGTTATAATAGTATAGTTTTAGAAAAATGAAAACCTGGAGGACGGGCGACAACCTGTCGCATCAAACAAGGTTGTGGGAATAAAACCCACAACCAAAGTGAAATAGGCCTTTATCACCTACCAATGGCCTACAGGAAGTCCCTGGTTAGTAGAAAAAAAATTTATTAAGTGGTATCATAGATGAAGTATTAGTCCATTTTTGGAACCATATACGATTAATATCACCATATTTGGACTTATGTATATTTAATAACTTTTTCTAACCTTTTGTTTGAGACATATGGAACGACGTATCATTCTATCACATGATCTGCTAACACTTCAAGAACGACGAATTCAACTTCATTTCTTTAAATAAGAGATGAAGTGGAAATTGTTCATGGAATGACCAATTATGATATTACACCGAAATCATGTAAGTATTTTTACCTTTGAAAAAATTCATCAACTTTAGTGAAGTGATCTAAAAAACCAAAAATGTTGTCCTTTTACCCTCATACCCGATGAATCAAAAGGTACCTTAGATCATCACAAATTTATAGCTTTGTGATTGTTGCCTTTTTAATAGCCATGTCCTCTACCACTCTTCATCAGAAGTTTATGGTTTGATTTCTCTTCCATATCCATGTTTTCGCCTATGTTTCCCTATATGGAAACCCAATGTTGAGTTACTTTGGATGACCGTTATGATTCTAAATTTCCTTTTTAAAATGAAGTTTTAGTATTCTTTTTTATGATGTGGGTTTCGATAGAAGACACTATCAAGTAGTAAACCATTTATAACCCCCGACGAATTTTGAGGGATAAATTCATTTTAAGGGGGGTTGAATGTAACACCCTGAGATTTTATGAGATTTATTCTTTTTAATTTATTTGATATCTTCTATTGTACGCTAAACCAATATTAGCTTGCTCAATACGCAACACCGTATTATTTTTCAGTATACGCAACAATATTATTGGCTCGTGTTACACACAATTTAATGTTCTTTTGGTAGAAATTATTCTACGCAACATTGAGTATAGATTTTTTTCAATGTGTAAATGAAATAAGTTTTGATTATGTTATATGCAACACCAAAGGAAGCTTTCACTACATTTAATCCTTACATGGCTTGTATTACACGCAAGAACGCCCTTCCTCAATAGCGTGTGTTGTACGCAATACTGAGTTTCACTAATCAATGATATATTATTATAATATTATGAACCAACCATTATGAATATTATTAACTGAATTTGTAATTTTATAACTTTATAATTCATCTTACACATTTTCTAGAATGATGTATGAGAACAAAATCAATTTTTTAGATAAAAGAAGTATTTCTCAAAAAATGCAAATTTGTCGCCTTTTGAGGGTGCACCCATTTTAAATATAATTTTTTACAAGTTTATAAGTTCAATTTTACAAAATAAACTTCTTATTTTGAATCAGGATATAAAAATTAAAAATGGATAAATTTTTGATATTTTTTTGATAATATTCATATTTTAATGAATAGTAAAAATACGCTAAATTTTATTTAAAAACAACTTTTTTCATCGAGATAAATATTATGGTTAAATTATAATTTTGAATGGTTTTAAAGTATAAATAGAAGATATTTTTACCATTTAATGTAAATAATGTCATTAGAATTAATTTTACATTGAATTAGTATGTAAAATCATTTCAATCTTTTGCAAAGTTTTAAACAAAAACCCATTTTTTCCGACAACGGGATTAGTTTTATATTAATTGATGAATATTTTGTGTTTTGAATTTGTAAAAATTGATTCCATATTTGGAATCATGTGGTTCAAATTGTTTAAATAGATAAATTTTATTTTTGGGCATTATGAATAGTAACTACGGTAAATTTTATTTACCACAGTTAACGGTAAATTAGGTAATTAAGGGTAAAAGTAATATTACAAAATTACCCTAACACATGTCTTAATATAATTGGATGATTTTATTTCATCCTAAAATATAATTGGGTCGAAATGGTATCTATTAGAACCCACTTGTATGTGATTAAGACCATTAATTTATTTTTTAAAATAAAAGTGAAATATGTCTCACTCAAACTTTTATAATTAAATTGTTATTAATATAAGGTTACACAGAATATAAATTCGGTTATAAATCCTAATTTGAATGATAAATTTTTTTTCATTATTATTGTAATTTATTTGTAATTTTTAAGAAATATATAATTACCTTAATAGCTTATACATTAATGATACAAAAATTATTTATTTAGTGAAAAATCAATAATATAGTTTTTATTAAACTAATAATACCCATAACATGCCAAAAAACCTAAAAAAACTTATTGGTCATGTAAATATAAACCATAATCATCCAAAGGCCGAATTGTTTACCATTTGGAGCCTTATAAAAGCGATTATGACACGTATATTATTTTATTTTAAATGATGTTCAGGTAGTCACCTTCATAATTTAATAAACATAACATTTTAAAAGATGGTTTTTTTAGAAGATAAATTAGATTAAAGGTATTATTATGAAATATATTATATTTATATTCATCATAGTATTTTATTTTTAATTTTTATGCAATAAATATGTACATTAAAAAATTATACAAAAATGTTTTAGTAATTATTTTATTAAGACAAATATCAAATAAATGTTTTTAAAAATATTAAAATAAATATTTTATGAACTAATTAATATTCTAAATGAATTTTATAGATTAATATGACATGTTTTAAACCTATTGAATATATTTTTTAGTATATATTCTCTCTGTGTATTTTATTTAAATTAAAATAAATTAATAGTGCCAAAATTGATACTATTGTTATTTTATAAAAATGACATATTATTAAATTGTTTAAAAATCAAAAATATATTTAAAATTTATAAATTTAAATTTATATGGTCTAAAATTCCATAAGGTATCCAATTATGGACAATTCAAAACATATAATTAATAATTTATAACAATTTAAAATTTATAATATTATTACCACAAAAAAAGTAAATAGATTAAATAAGGTTAAATCAAGTTGATAAGGTTTAAAATAAATTCCCAACATGTTTAAATTTTATTGGATGATGAGATTAAAACCCTATATCATCTAATATTTAGATTTGAGTCATTTTTTGAGGTTTTTAAGTGGGGTTTGTGTTTATTATAAATTAATATTTTAGAGGTTTCCAAAAGAGCCCCTATCCTCCCTTATAAAAAGGCACCTCCTCTCAATCCTCTTCAAAACATTTTGAGCCTTCAGGCTCAGCCAAACAATATCCATTTATCTTCTCCACTTCCCAAGAAACCTACTAGAGATCCTGGTCTTCTTCAAAGACCAACTTTATCACCCTAATAGAAGGTTAAGAAGAGGCACGTCAAAGAAGAGGTAATATCCTTTACCGATTCTTTCAAACTTATTTCTTCCTATACTTCCTATATATGAGTTGTTTAATTATTAAGTAATAACTTAATTATAAATTTTATACTTATATTTTATTATTAAGATGAAACAACCATATTCTATCTTATATCCATCCTATGAAAAAATGAAATCACCACGCGTGAGTACGTATGGCTTATCGTCTCCATGTCATGGTGTAATCTTTTATTTCATAACTAATATACTTGGATGGGTATAATGATGGAAGAAATAACAATATATGATTATTGTAAAGTTAAATTTATTCTGATAATTTATACACCATACACTTTAATACAATTCCACAATCCTGGGAATGATATCATCGCTCGTGCGTACGTACGACCTACTGTCTCCACGATGTGATGTGAGTCTTTCTACATGATATTCATTGAATAATGATTATATAAATGCATTGAATGAATAAATATGATATATATTACACCAATACCATTCTATAAATTATTTATATATAACCTAAAAAGATTAATAAGAATTTATTCGACAAAAAACGCATAAGAACATAAAGCAATGAACACCCAAATAACAAGTAGCAATGAAATATTACAAATTTGAAGAAAAAAATATGACCATATAAGATATGATAACAATTAATATGATTCTGTAATAAGTCAATTACATTATTTAAATCATTATATAGGAGTTTCGGATACGTACAAATCATATCAGACCTAAGGTTAGGGATTATTTCGTCTTACTTTTATTTCTGTGAGACATATACCTTAATCACCATCTATTTCTTTTGTATGGTGTTTATGATTTCCATGAATGTTTTATGATTTTTATTATGGAGGATATGATATTTACATACGGATGTAATTCTATTTACTTTATGACATTTATGATTCCACCGATCATAAAAGGTAAGGGATAATTATTCCAATCTTGTCATTATCCATGATTGTTTATTCGTAAGTATTAACTGGGGTTATGTTTATCATCCATGTCCATGTTTTCAAAAAATGTTTTCTTAAATTTTTTATTATTCTTCCATGTATGATTAAAGTCATTTATACCCTTTTTTGACTTTTACTACAAGTAACGGAAAGTAATCTTTCTTTTGTTTACCATATGAGGTACTTTTTGACTTTTCTGGAAAAAGTACGAGGAGAATGTTTTTTTAACTTATACTGCATGAACGGATTTTTACGGTTTCATAATTCCTTATTTTCATGAATATTCATCTACATGATTTCATTATTATTTTCAAAAAATAATTTTATTTTAAAATTATATGGAATTTTGTGAAAATAAAATGATTTTTAAGAAGAAAGGATATTTTCCTCAAGAATTCATTTCAAGTGGTTTATCAAAACTATTTCCCATCTAAGATGAAATTATTTAGTATGATTACATTTCAAGTATAATGTATCTATTATTTACAAGGTTTTATTTTTCTTATAATGAAATGTTATCCATTTGTTTTATATGGTTTATGTTGTGATGGGATGATGTTTATGAAACCCATTTTATTCTTTGGGTTACGATGAATGACTTATGATTGTTTTGTGGCACACCTAAGAATGATTTAAATATGATATGGGTGGGAATTATATCTCCCTCCAATGAATTCGGTAAAGATTTATATCTCATGAGATAAACATGGCTGGAATGGTAAGTAAATCTGCTTCAGTAATACAGGGCTGGAATGGTAAGTAAATCTGGTTCCGTAATACAGGGATGGAACGACAAGTAAACCCAATTCAGTAATGGACTTTTTCCACTATGATTGTCTTAGTAGCAATGCCTTGGCTAATATGGAAATCATATCATGTGCTTTATGGTTTTCCATAATTCCATGTTTTATTCTGATGTTATTTTATCATGATTAATGTTCCTTTAAGATTTATGCCTTACGTACTGCCAAGATTTATTTCAGGGCTCGAGATTTTGATGTTTAAACTTTATGTTCATGTTTTTAAGTTCAAATGTATATGGTTTGTTTTATTTTCTTCATGCTTCCCCTTGCTGATCATTTGATATCACCCTTTTTATGTTCTCTTTTCCCTATGATATAAAGACAAGTTTTAGGTAATAAAATAAAAGGGGAAGATCTTTATAGGATATGTTGAAGATCTTTCACAATTATTAGAAGATTTTGTTTCGATTTTACAAAGACAATAAACTAATACGGTCTTTGGGTGTCTGTTTTTGTTATGTATTAAGTATTCCTCAAAAGTAATGTAATGTCCATGTTCATCAAGCTTTGGGTCTCTACATTCAATATATCTTCCAAAAAACTTTTATCAAATTGGGTGGAATATCACTCTCTCAAAAAAGTGAAGACCCAGTTTATTATTGATTATTTTATGCACCACATCATACATAATTTTTTGATTACCCACACCATTCTCACATAAAACAAAACCAACTTTCAAGTTTTCGAGTTAATGAATTTTTATGCCAAGTAAAAAATCTAGTCTGATCACGCCTCTTGTTATCACGCATAAGAAAATTGGAAGATTGAGGTGTTCAAAAAAACCTCTATAATATCCTTCATAATATGGTGGGATATAATAAGAATAGTTGGAGTGATAAGCTCCCAAATTACTTATGGGATTATTGGACAATGAATCAAAATTCAACCTAGGTGGTACCATACTCTAGTGTATAGGATTGAAGTATTTTTACCTCTATAGGTTCAGCTATCATCACTCTGGATGGTCATTTATGATCAACATACATAAAAAATTAGGAAAGAAGTTCATTTAGATAAGTTTGAATCCCTCGATGAGAACAATTCCAAGTGATTCATAGCTTAGAAAGAAACTAGAAACATGTGGCGCAATTATTCAATAAAATTTTTCACCCCCACTCCATCCTTCCAGGAGATATGTTATTACTTATAAGGATGTCGATGAATCTTGGGAAGAATCTATTGTAGCTAGAACCCAAATTGTAAGTACCTTATATAATTCATAATGTCCACTACAATTGTTCATAATCATCGATAACCGTATATGGGGAGTGCATCACACCTCCCACCAATTTCAGGTTCCCCATAATATACTTCCCATGAATCTCCCTTATCATCATAGTCACAAGATGTTAAAATGTGGGACAAAATCTTGGTCAAATTATGTTAAAATATACAATACCTATAGTTAAATATTTATTACCTTAAACTACATTAAAGATTTATCATATTCATGCATCATCTAATTATAGGATAATTTCCTCTTCTAAAGATGTTAAACTATAAGATGATATGTTTTACATCCCAAGAATTTAAAAATAGATTTATTATAGAGTGCATGAAACACTACATCTCTACAAAACACCACTTTGTTATAACCTAGTCATGTAAACGTAAATTTTCCACCTATGTGATTTGAATTTCAAAAATATGACATACATAGTTGTGATCAGTAAGTTTTTTGGAGTCCAATAAGAAACATGTAATTTTTGGTGAATAGTAACCTACCCTTATAAATATTAAGATACCCTTATTAACAGTGATATACCCTAATAAATTGTAACCTTACCTATTATAGTATATAAATAATATTCAAGTGGAAGTACGATATACCTATGTTTTGGACTAAGTTAATAAATGTTTTAGAACTATTTTTTAGAAAAAATTATTATTTTAATTAAATATTAAATTAATCATATTTAGAAATTTATTATTGAAAATTTGACTTCATTTTTTTATTCTATAAATAAAAAAAATGGTTAGGGTGTTTTTTTGGTATTTTTCTGAAATACTCGTATTTTTTATGAATAGTGAAATACGGTAAAATATTGTATATAAAAATTATCAGTTAAATACACTATTTATGACATCATGAGTGATGTAATCCCACTTGGTTCAAAATCACATACATTTATTACAATTCTTTGTCATGTAGTAATCACTATTTCTGGTCTTGAGTGAAATTAATAAACTAAGGATTAAAAAATTATGAAAACCCTCCCCTCCACAACTATAACCCCCCCCCCCTCATTCCCTCTTCTCTTCACTCATATAATCCTTAAATATCCTAAAAAATCTGCTCAAATACCATGCCTTAGTCAATCCACACATCCAATAAGCTCTTGGTATTTCCAAAACACCAAAATACCTTCCCTTAAGGTGATTCTCCAAGAGGTTATTTCAAGAGGTAAAGCGCCTTTCTTTTTCATTAAGTTTCATTTCAATTTATCTTTGTTTGTTATCCTCTACTCACCTCCTATGTCCAAATGACCATGATAGATACATTATCATATATATAATGTAATTATATCATTTTAATGTAAGAACCATCATCAATATCCTTACTCTCTCTCTTTTATTTTATATATGAAATCAACGTTTATGAGGTTCTAATTTATAACCTTTGTGGACGAAGAAGCTTTGTTCTACAATTTATCCTTAATTACCGGTCATTAAACCATTTTTATGGTTGAAAAAGACTATAATATATGTATTATATCCTAATTAATATTCATGAATCCATATACATACATATTATTAAATTGTATGACCAAACTAGTTCCTAATAATCAAAATACCGCTAAAATAATTTAAGTGAATATTATTAATATTTCATCTAATGATTCATCCTCTTTACAAGTAATAAAATGACATAAATTACCATTAACACTTATGGAGGTTTATAAATAATATGTATTTTTAATTATGTATATTTACATCCATTCCACATGAACTCCATTACTTAAGAACAAGTAAACTGTTTATGAAAATAAAGAAAACGAACACTCTGGAATGAAGAAATTAAATATAATAACTTATCAATAAGGGAATAAATGAACTAAAAATAATTATGATAATATATATATATTTCTAATAGGTTATTAAATAATTTATTAATAAGTTTAATTTCATATTCCAGGACCTTATGATCAAGATCAGAACACATTCGGACTTAAGGTAAGGGTTTCTTCATCTCACTCTCATTATTGTGAGATTTTTTGTATTCACTACTAATAATTGTGTATGGTTTATGTATACTTCCCGTTGATGAAAAATATCATTAATATATTTATTTTCATGTTATTCAATGTATAATTTTAATATAATTAATTTTGGTTTATATGAATAGATTGATTACAAAGTGGTAAGTGATTTCTACCCAAACCTCCATTTTCATTCAGGTTACTATTATTATCTACTTACCTCAAATAAATTCTTATTCATTCTTATTTACCCCACATAAATTCGGTTTGAATTTCCTATATATTTTTACCATCCATAATCCTTCTTTAGTTTATGTGGATTTACATGTTTTAAAAGGGTCACTCAAAATATTTATCCCGATAAACAAACCCGATTCAAGGGATATTTTCAAATTCATACCCATTTTCAAGTGTACACCAGAATCTATTTTAAGACACCATTATTCTTATAAAAACACTCATTTTATAATGAAAATTATCTTGGATATTTTTTGGATTTAGGAGAACAAACATGCATTTCTTATTTAAAATTATCTTTAATACTTTACTTAAATTTCTCTAAAATGTTTTATTTCTTAAGAATCTTAAGAACTCTTTTTACATGACATCACTTCAATGGGAAATAATTTATTCATAAAATATAATTTCAATTTCCTAGTCTTTTATTTTATTGTAAATTCATTATTAAAATATTATTTCATGGAAAATATAAATGATTTTCTAAAATCACTCTTCCTTCAAACGTAAAAAAGGATTTTTCTTATCTCACATTAACTTTTATGATAAATATGCCTTGTTCACCACATTTTTCTATCATGTGGTGTATTTACTTCCATTTGGTATACCATATCAAGAGTACCATTATTCTCATGATATTCTAAGTGATTCTGATTTGAATGTTTCAAGGTGTTATGGGACACTTTGGAATGTTTAATAACTATTTCCCTCAAGGATTTTTCAATGGTCTTAATTAAAAGTATCTTCATCTATGTCAACAAACTTTGTTGAATCTTATACTTCATTTAGTTTTATCTCTTATGATATCATCCACTATTTTTTATTGAATGTTTTATGATTAGTTTGATTATGGATGTGCTATCTTGATACCAATCACCATATTCTTTCTGAATGGTTAATGTTTATGTTCAGTGATTGGGGAAAGTTATTTGCATTTCATATGTTAGTTTCAATATGAATTTATATGTTAATTATGTTCAGCCCTTTCATATAAGGAATTAATTGGACTTATTATGTGACGATTGGGGCCTTCTATAGCTTCTCGATGAATTTTTAGGTCTCATGAGACAAATAGACGTGGAATTGGTCGAGGCCTTTCCCAATTTGATATATGGTTTTGGATGAGGCCTTAATCATTTTTAGACATCTTATACAAGGCCTTTAAAAATGTTTCATAATTTCCAGCATATGAACTTCCATAATTATGAAGCTAGTAATTTAACTTTTATGGTGTTATTTGACTAGTATAATACCCATGATTAAGTTTTATTATAGAATTATTTACTCATCTAATATTCGTGCCATAATGTGTTCAAGTTTATTATTTGTAAAATCATGTGTTTTCATTTATTCACCATACCTAATTTGTATGTCTATTTTATTTTCCACTATATTGTTTACTCTTACTGAGCATTTGAGCTTACCCCTTTCTTATGTTTCTTTTTCCCAGGATATGAAGAAGTAAGTTATGAGTGAATTGAAAGCATAATCTAGGAGGCTTGGATGTTTCTAATGGAATAATTTAGTATTTTTTTTCATTTCATGTGGTAATATTAAACTTATTTATGTATCTTGTTTCTAAATCTACTAAACAATTTGTTCCTTCAGGATACGACGTTATTGTAATTATACTAATGTAATGTAATAAGGTGTCAGATCTGGGAAACTGGTGTCGGGTCCTTACAATATGTCCTCACTGTAAGACATTAAATTTCCTGTTCAACATCCTTAGTGAAAGGCTTTAAACTATATAGTCTATATCTCCATCACATTATGTAAAACTATGTGATTCCTTGAGCCCTTACTTGAGGGATTTCCCCCTTTTGGTGTTGTTCATCTTCCTTCTTGCATTATAAAGATTCATATGGATTGATTCCCATTTCTAATTGGATACGTAGAGATGCTCAAACCTCACATCTTATGCCTATTCCATCTATAAACCAATATCTATGGGATATTCTCTTTTAGAACATTTTCAATTATCACCTACTGATATAACTATTCGACTCTTTCAATAACATGGTGTAATAGCTCTAGAAGTTTTTAACTCTCTCTTGGAATCCCAATATGTTTTATTCCACACTTCATGCATTCTTTAGTTTGGATCCTTATCATCCTCTCAATCTGAATATTCCCCCTAATAGTAATGGTGCCTAGAAAAACTGGATAACCATTCATATTGGGCACACTCCTCGAAGTATATCTTAAAAACATGATGGCTACAATGTTTCAACATTCAATATTCCCAAGTGGGATTTTCCCCCTATTTTATCTGCCCTTTTATAAGGGTAACTTTTCACTACCCCTTGTTTCTCACACTGAGTATATCTCACATGGGATTAGAAGTCTTGGGGGGGGGGCTTCCCCAACATGGATGGGATGTCTAGATGTTCCAAAATTGAATTTCACCCTTATTAATTACAATATTTATTACTTTACACTGGTATTAACCCTCTTTTTATAAAAGCATCAATACCTTAAACTATGTGAAACATGTCTTAGTAATATTTCATATGGTGCATAGACTCCCAGACCATCCTTTCACATCTGGGTACTACTCTTTTGTACCACAAAAACTCTCATTGGACACACAACCTTGGTTTGAAAATCATGATCATAAAATATATGTGAACCCCTTTTCAAAGATATAAGACCTTAAACTAGAATGGAACCCTCTTGTTCTTATAACTAAGACCTTAAAATAGACGTATCTTCGTCAATCCATGCATCATGACCTTAAAGTATATGAAACTCCTTGTTCTATGATATAAGAGATTAAATAATAAAAAACCCTCATGGTTCGAGCTCTTTGACTTTAAACTGGTAGTGGCCTCTTTCAGTTCCAGATACATGACCTTAAACATCATAGTTGGTGTCTCTCAATACAATTTTTTAAACTAGAGGATTAAGTTATTATCCTCACCTAAGAGGATGTCCCCCCAATTATATCATCAGTCTCATTCCACGCTAAATTCAAGAACTATGTGTGGCTTGATTCCCCTTTCCTAGGATACATAGTGATGCCTAGGCCCCCTTACTTCAGGCCCATCCACAGATTTATTCCCCTACGGGTGAGACCATATTCACTGACATTAAAACCCCAAGGCCTCCATTCAGGTTGGGTCTGTTATTACCAGCTAGTGATGTTAAATTTCCCCTGCTATTGGTCTTGGTTTATGAAATTAAATAGAACATCCCTCATTATCATTGTATGACATTAAATTAAATTTCCAAAATTATCTCTATATGATATTAAATTGAATAGTTTACATCCCTGTCACATGATATAAAACTAAATGATTTTTTATATCCTCACTCGAGAGGGTTCCCTACTTTTGGAATTGATATCCTTACATGTTTCCTTCTAGATCTATGTGTGGATTGATTCCTACTTCCAATGGGATACATAGAGACACCAAGATCCCATCTCCTGGGTCCATCCTAGTCACTAACCCACCTCATGACCTCCACCTTCAAGCAAAAGATCGACTCTTAGTTACCAATATGACATTTGGTGTACTAAAATGTGAGGTGATGTATGACTTAGAGTTTGTAATTCCACATGAACAACCCCTGATTAATCTCCACACATTATAATGTCCTAAATTTGGATCATTTTCATCCTTAAAATATAAAAACTCCCCCTAATGAAGATGGTTTATGGATAAACCAGCTCACATCCCATCGTAGGAACATGCCTTGAAGGATATGTAATTATAGATGACAAGTCTCATGTTTCAAACATGGTCAATGATGAGTCTCATATTTTATCTCCCCATCCTTGGCTAACATGATTGTGGGGTATATGTTTTGAACATGGTTATAATTCATTCCCTACCGATCAGTTTCCCAACTTTCATGATCTTGATCCTAGAATTTTTTATTTACTTCATCTTTATCTCCCTTTGTTCTAGTGTAATTTTAACACCCTCAGTGTTACCCCTCTGTGCATCCATGTATGTTGATTAAGTGAGTTGTTTTTTTCATGACTATATTAGCCTAGCATCTCTTTGGGCTTGTTTCACACTCCCATAAGATGAGAGATGCACCCACAATTTCATATTTCTCATAAAAATCAAGGATTATTTTGGATTAAGAATGTTGGTAGGGCCCTTTCTACATGGTTGAGATAAACCAAGCATCTATAGTTCATGATCTATGACTAAAAAATATAATTATTTTGGTCCACGCATCATGAAATTAAATTTTGGGCATCTAGACCCCTTGTGCCCTTAATCTATATTTGGTTCATGTAACATCTGGTGTTTCATATACTAATACCCTTTTTATATAATCCTCACTCAAGAGGACTACCCCTTTCAGTCTCAATCTCCTACAACATCACCCTTCAAAATTGTGTATGGATTTATTCCCTTCTAAGTTAGATATAAAAATATGCCTAAATATATTCTCTTAGGCCCATACACAAATCCTCCAATCTCTCACACTTTTTTTTTGCACTTCCTTTGTTTCTTCACCCCGTTTCCCACTTCATATTTTAGTTTAATTTCATATACCAAGGTGGAGTGATGCATAGGTAGAGTTTGTCAAACCATAATGACCATAAACTATTTGAAACTTGTTTTAGAGATATTTTTTTGGTCTGAGTATACCTAGGTCATCTATTCATGACAAGTTTTTTTTCTCTACCATTCCATACAAACCTCTCCAAAAAACCCATTTCATATGTCCAAGATCTATGATGTTAAACTATAAACCATGTTCTAATCATCATGACCTTAAACTGTACAATTCACTACACATATGACCATAAATGTGTACCCATCTTATCTAACTAGCATGACCCTAAACTACTAAAGGT
Source organism: Viscum album (assembly GCA_963277665.1). NCBI lineage: Eukaryota > Viridiplantae > Streptophyta > Magnoliopsida > Santalales > Viscaceae > Viscum > Viscum album. Next base: position 1,094,992,499 of record OY728159.1, on the reverse strand, counting down.
GAGATACATAAATGTATGTTAGTTTGAAAAAGATAAATCTGAGAAAAATTCATGACTTCTCTCACCTAGTCATCCTTATGACTTGGGTAAAAATGATCTCAAGAATGGAAAAGGTACAAAGATTTCATGACTTTCCACTAGGCCCTGGATGAATTCTGATTGTTCTCACTAGACCCACTAGTTTGGGAAAAAGTGAGATCCAATCCTTACTTCCCCTTTTCACCCCCTTCAATATATCCTCCATTAGGTGACACCCTTTGTGTTCCCTATTCATTCACTCCACTATGTTGGAAGACTGTATGTTTTTTTACATTGATACACATGTCCTGGTCATGAGACATTAAAATATATGACACAAATCTAGGTCACACAACATTAAATTTCATCCTCGCTATATGATATCAAAATCTGCGTACAATATCCTCACGGTAAGATGCTGAGTTGCATGCCTCATGTCCTCAATGTATGATTTTAAACTATGCCTAAAATTCATATATAGAAGGATGTTAAACTACATGCCACTTTTCCTTATTTCAAAAAATAAAACTATAAAATATTTCAACCCTCTATTGATAATAACTTTACATCTTCAGTGTAAGTCACATACCACACCACTTGCGTACCTTAACCACCACTTTACAACCAATATGAATCTACCTTCAAGAGGTGGGTATTCCTCTCAGAATAATATTTCCAATAAATGTTCTCAATGGAAACAATTGTGTAATCCCTAGGGTATTGAAACCCACTTGAACATTTCCCCAATTCACCCCCATTCTTTGCGTCTTCCTTGACTTAGATCCCCCATCATCCACATTCGAATGAGCTCACTTAATAGTACTTTTTCCTAGATAAATTTTCCCACCTCCCAACCTAGGTACATAAATAAAATCAATTATGATGACAATTTTAGGGGCCCTATTTTTTGAAATTGGTTGGAAATTGACACTCATTTGTATGTCCCCATTCTTAGTAGTGCAATGGTGGAACCTGTGTTTTGAACTTGGTCAGTATTCATCCTCAACCATCTTGTCACTACTCTTTTCAGTTCAATTACTAGGTTTTTTGACTCATTTCCTCCATTTCTCCCTTTTTTCAGGGTAAATCCAGCTCCCCTAACATCACCACTCTCATGCACTCACACTAACTGAAAAGGAAAGTTGGGTGCATAGAGTTCTCCACTCCTACCAATTTATACCTAATCGGGACACTACGAATGGTCAATAAACCATTGAGAACCCCAAAATGTTGTTTATTGTCTATTTATCTCATGTAAATAAGTGACCTTCTATTCATATCAATTTTCTCACACCAAGCATGCCTCACATGAGCTTAGAGATTTATAATTAGTTTTCTTGTTAATGAAGATGAAAAAAATTATAACACAAGAAATTGATGGAAAATGAAATAATAGTTTCTTAAAAATAGGTAGGAAATGAGAAGTGTTGTCCACTGGTTGAAGTATCACATTTATTATAATAAGAAAAGAGATAAATTCCACCTGGATCAGCTTGGGTGAGGGGCTACACCAACTTAACCAGCTTCCACCTGGTGGCCTTGAGAGTGGATTACTGTTGTTCCAGCTCTATCACCTCCTCCCCGGCTGCAAGGAAAACCTCATCGACCTATATTTACACCCAACTCTATTCATCCCTACACTCTACTTCAAAGGATTTTTATCCCACTACATAAATTTTGGATACCACCAATTGTGCACTTGACTGTCTGATGATCCCTCCCTTCATATCAATGAAAACCTCATGCTACTAATCTTTCTCCTCCATCCAATTAATATCTTTTTTGGATACCCCATGTTCCTTTGTTGCTTAAAAAGTGTCCGGGTACCAAGATTTGTCCAACTATCACCATTTTGTGTGCTACCTCTCGATGAGGAAGTCTCAAGACAACACATGGAGGGTCATAGATTCCGCCCTTTTGGTCCATAGGTTCACTATCCAATGGTGATAGAATCCTATATGACTGACTAGGTTCACCCACGGTGTTAGAGTGATGAAGTTATACATGTTCCTCCATACCTTTCACCTAATGACTTGGTTCTCTTTGGGCATATAGGACTCATAATCTTCTAAATCATCAAGTTGAATATCCTCGTACTGAAGGAAAGTTGTAAGAACCTCAGTAGTGGGATCCATCTCAAGAATCCTCTAGGATGGTCTGGGTTCCATGTAGAGGGGGTTCATCCTCACTTGAATATCCACTAGTAACAACATACTTGTCAGCTACATACTCCTACCACCCCTCGATTGCATATGTCGTCTATATGGGATACTCCCTGAATTTTGATATTGACCCCTCCTTAGCAGTAGGATCCTCAAGGACCAACCCCGCCCTTGGGGATGATTTTGATCCCCTGGGACCCTCATGCATACCCGCCTAAAGGAAAATATACTCAAACACAATTACAGACAATAGGTAAGTGATCACCCTGATCTATAATAAATAATAAAAATAACTCTATGAAATTGGTAACTTATACGATGTAAACGTGTGAACGATGTCTATCTATATCACCCCCTCGATAACCAAATTGTGAGTAGTTACCTCTTTGGTAATTATTTTAATTCTTGGGATATTAAATCATAGGTCCACCATCAGATACCCCTCCATATCGATAGGAACCCCCATAGCTTCCATAGGGTCCTATGAGGTTGCAATCCATGGATCTGTACAAGATAAACCAACAAGTTAGTGCAATAATATTAATCAATCAACAATGAAAAAAATAAATTGGGGTGAGTATAATTCAAAATTTACCTAAGGGATGCATGGGGATTCAAATTAATATCTATATGGAGTATAATTCCCCATTAAATGATTGATCTATCATTTAAATGCTAGGTTGGGGGCCTTAATAGATGGTTAATAGGGAGGTTAACCTTGGAACCTCCTCTCTAGTCTCCTCTGTGAACACATCCCCCATTTTGGATTCAAGATCAGACTCTGAGGTAGGATCCTTAGTACCCAAAAAAACACCTCCTCCACCCTCAATGGAGGCCTCATAACCCTTTATCGATGATTCCCACATTGATTTAAATCTTGGTTTAGATATGCAAAATGGAATAGAAAGTTCAATTGTAGTATAAAACATATTACCCGGATGATTACATCACTAAATAGAATTTTTTTTATGTTTTATTCCTCACAAGTGACCTCCCCACAATTTTGAGGACTCTTCAGATTAGTGTTTGAATCCTAGTACTCATCACCACTAGGGATTTGAGAGCAAGAATCATTAGCCAACATCTTCTAGGAAAGTGATATTGTTTCAATTTACTCCTTGAATTTCATGTTGAACATAACATGGAACTGGTAGATGATGGGATATACCTCCCCAAGCTACCATTAAATGGAATATATATCAACCATGTATATGATCCTTTCTCAAAAATTCACGTAGGAGGTGATCATCAAGATTCTGATCATCAACTTGATTCTATCCCTAGTGAGCCTCATCTATTACTACTTAACAATTTGAAACCATTATAGTATATCCCACCCCTACTAGATCTTGGAATGAATAGGATATTCAAACACCAACATTAGGTAATGAAACTTCTTCCCCAAAGCCTCTTGGGACCTACTTTGTCTTAACTAGGTGCTTTCAATCTACTCCTAGATCTATTTCCAAGGGAGCTCAGCATCATCATATTTTCTAGTTCTAGGGTTCCCACAAGAAGTTCAAGGTGTGATAGGATACTAATATCTCAGCTCCACCTAGATTGATCTCTATTTAACACATGGTTTTCACTCTAGAGAGATACCCATATTCTACCCTACTGCTCCTAGGGATCTTTTGAGGGAGACAACATTCTCACCTATTATAACATAACAACACTTGTGTACACCGCCACACAGTTTTTGGTAGGTTAATGTTGGGGATGGTCGGTGGAAACAACATAGCCTCCCCAAGGATATCTGAAATGGACATCCACGATAGCTGGAGAGAGAAGAAGGGGTGTATTTATGATTGAACTGATGTATTCACCTACATTATTTGTTACTGGATGCACCAGAACTACTATGTGAATCGATTTGGGGTGTATAGCTCATAATAGGTATTTCCATCAATCTGTGCACTAGAACCCCACCTCGAAAGGCATGAAAGTACTCCCTCTTATTTGGAATCCCCCACAGGTTGCCAATAATTTCACCAATTATGGTAAGAAAAGGGTGATAGTTGAAATTCCTATCATTGTTGATGATATCCATCACTTCATCTTCATTAATCATGATCGGTCAAATGCTGAAAAAGTTTAGGTTGTATGGCTAAAGACCAAAATTCAATAGGGTAATAGAGTTCAGAAATTAATTCCTCATAAATTTCATCTTTATACATCTATTTATAAACTAGAATGGACTATAGATGTTTATGGGAATGTCTCCCCTTATGAAATTCCCATTCTAGTTGTATAAGAAATCTCACACCAGGATTCCCATATTCAACCTCTTATTAGAAACCATGATTGCAACCATCACTAGAGTCTCCTACTATAAACCCATGTGAACATCCTTGATTGGTAATAACCACCCACTCAAAAAGGTTTCAAAGAAAATCACATAATTGATCTCTAGGATCCAATCCACTATGTTGTATCCCCAATCCTAATACCATACCTCTTCCAGTATTTACCAATAATATCTTGAGCTCCTCTTGTCTAGGGATTTTGGGAACTAATTTGGCTTCCCTGGAATCTTTTTTGTTGAAACATTCAATAAATGTCCATCCACATCATGAAAGGGATATCTTAGTGGAAGGGTTCATAGTGCCATAAGATCTATATCAACTAATCTAACATAATATTCAACACTGTTGGTGTTTTCACTTTATCCCCCCAAGAATCAGGCACCATAAGAAACTCATCATACTAAAATCTCATTAAAGGAATCTCACGAAAGTGGTGTAGGTCCCACAAACTGATACCCACTTCCCCATTTAGAAGGTTTAAAGTGCTTGTGTCTAGGAAAAATCAACTTAGGAGCTCTAGAAGCAACTTTAGCTAAAGCTAATTATGAAATTGGGACATCTATACTCCCTACTATAGTCTAATATAAACCAGATCGACCACATAATCCTCAAATATTTTGCATAACTATTTTTCACATTCCCATTAATATATGAATTTAACTTTTGAAAACAAGTCATGGCCCTCCTATTAGACCATTTGGTCATTCAGAATACTGGTTTGGATGATTCTCTCATAATAGGAGGGGAAATCCTCATCTATCATTTATTCTCTATTGATTTTCCTAATCCTGCGACTTTAGGTATAGAAAGTAGTATCCCCATGCTTCCTAAGTGAGTGGTATGAAGAAATTATATTCCAACTATAATGTTCATCATGATGAGGGAACATTAACCTTTGTGTGTTGGTATCCATTATTAGGATAGCTATGTGATCAATTAGTAAGAAATTTGAGAGGGAAATCCTATTTGTTATTTAATATTTCATTTTTTTATATTATGCCAGAATGTCCAATAGCTATATGTTCTCAAAAATAACCCTTAGAACTTTAGAAATCTTAGGGTTTACATGCATTTATTTCCTCTTGGGAGTAGCAACTACTATATTAGTTATTTGAGAAGATTTTTTAACCATTTATAACTAATTTTTTTAGTTTTTTAAGGATAGATCTTGAAACATGAGGTGGTATCACATAGTTCACACCACTTTCTGCAGGTTTTCAATAGTTTACACAAAAACAAAGAATAATAGAGACTTTGTATTATGAAACTAAAATCATGTAATTTAGTAGTTGTGTGAATGTCACAAAACAAAGGATCTAGAGTTTTCACAAGTCAATTGAGTTTTGTACAAGATAAAAGGCTTGTTTCATGAAAAATTTTGGTGGTTATACCTAGGCCCCTCTTCCACTATTTATAGGCATGAGAGGCTATTTTGGAATTGAAAACGTGTCTCAACCCTCATAATTAATGTTTTTCAAAAATAATAGAAAAAATCAACTTAGGGGGATATTTTTTAGAAAATGGTAAGTTTGTAAGTTAGTTTCATGGGAATGGTGGCGTCAAATCATTTCATATGCCATTTTCCCTTGGAAATAAATGCATGGAAGTCGTGAAACCCATCATTGTGTGTCCTAGTCATATTTTTAAAAAATAAACTAAAGTCTTGTGACTCGGTTTCTAGAAGCCCAATTTTTCTAAAAAAAGATCCCCCCCCCACACACACACACTCATTTTTGGTAGTGAACCCCTAGAATTTGAAGTTTCAAGTTGTCTCATGCACAACTCTATTTTTCAAAAACTCATGTAACTCCATGGAATCCTAGATATCAATATATTATATGATATCCCTCACATAGGTCCCAAAATATTTTTTCTTATGTTAGATATGTCCTCATAAAACTTTTTTTATGGCTGGGATGGTTCACAGAAAATGAATTTCATTCATGAAACCCTAAGATTCATGAAACTAAAATTTTTTAGAAGAATTTCCCTATGAATACTCACTCTGTTCTTATGATAGATATAACTGACCATGAAACATTCAAGGTTTTTCAACCCCAAAGTTGTGTGACATGTACTCTAGGTCCCTCACCTAATTCCTCCTTCCTCCAAACATAGTTGTGAACAATTTGAGTTCATAGGTGTCCTGCACCCAGATGATTCAGGTTCATATATGCAAACTAAAACTGCAAGACTGATATCATCAACCCACATTTCTATGAAATATTCTTCAATCATGTCCTGGAAAATATCATTGCCATTTTCTCTTAATTATAGGATCTTTAACCTTGGGACCCCCATGTGCTACCCCAATAATGAGGTAATCCTCAAGGGAAGTTGTGTTATTTTCCCATTAAGGGCATGTGGGGTCCCTAGGAGACCTACTTGGGAATAGTATCACCCATTCATGAGTCCCATCAACATCCAATCTATAATAATTGAAACTTAATATCCTAACATCCTACTCATATGATGTTAAACTGCACAAAAATTTCCTCAACACATGATGATAAACTGTAGTACCACCCTTTATGAAAAAAAGGATGCCTCACGTGATAAACAGTGAGATGATACCACATATTCTGGGAAAAATCTATGAATATTCCCCACACTATCCATTTTTATCACTCTTTCATGGAATAATCATCCTTACTACATGATGTTAAACTACATGGATCAGACCTACCACATGACCTTAAAATGTGCACTCAAACTATATGGGTATTGATCTTTATCTATTAACAGGGTATGTAGGACACCTCTCAATGGTTCAAAATAACTATAAATATTGTTACCTTCCCCCTAAGAGGTGACAAACAAAAAGGGTGATTGTTTCCCCTAGGAACCCACATAGTTCTTTACCACCCAAACTTGATGTCTCCACTTGAACTCAACACTACCATATGAAACTAACTTATACCCAGCCTAATGCATGGTAAGAATACATGAGAAATGTACAAAAAAGACTCTAAATCTATGATCATGTACCCATAAGAATATAAACCTATTACTGCATCCCCATATGCCTCTAAACATAATACCATTTCCCCATAATACTCTAAAACTATGACCACATCCCCACAATACTTTAAACCAATTACCACATCCCTTCAAGACATTAAACAAGTAACCATAACCCCAAAATACTATAAACATGTTACAATGTCCACATAAGACTATAAAACTATGAACACGTCTCCATTAGACATTAAACCATTGATGCATTATCTTGTATTAAAATTGACAATAATGAGATTTATGAGGCAATGAGCCCCGGATTCCTCACACCCTTCATGTAATTTTTCTCTATAATGAATATGGGATATTTTAGATTCTATGCCTAAGATTATTGATACATGATATTCACTCAATTAAGAAATAGAAATACATTTTATAGATGCTAAAAACACACAATTTCCATATATTTAAAGAAATTTTCATCCTCACCATCATCCTCGATCACAGATAAATTCCCTATCGCAACAACAAGTAGTGTAATTAACCAATTTCCACTTCAAAATGGAATTGGGAATGAGATTCAAGAAAAAGTATCAAATCTATAAGGGAGACCTATAATATGAAATGAAATTAATGGAGGAATTCATTGAGTAAGTAACCAATATCCCATCATCCCATTCTAATCAAGAAGAAAAAATCATAAACCATTCTAGTAGAGGCCACCAAACTTTGGAAAATGATAATGTAGGGAAACCACACACTGTAGGGGGTGTAACTAATACAAGGATTAAAACACTCTCTATAATGGAAACTGGTATATCTCTAACTCACTCCCTGATGAAAGAATCAAAAAATATCTAATTACTCAACTTTAAGATTATTCTAGAAATACCCTCATTTATGGTTTCTCATTCTTGAAACTTGGCCTGATAAATCTTAAAAAGATATCTATAACAATACCAACTTCTTATTCATCTCATATTTATTGTTTTTATTTGATAATATGGATTCTAAATTTATATTAAAACACGTAGAAATCTTATCCTTCTCATCTTCAAATGCTTACACTCAAATCCATATATTACATTTCCCAAGGCTATATAAAATATACAACAACCAAATCCTATGGCATTGAACATTTCTTCACTGTATTTAACACACAATAGTTATTCTCATTTATCAAGTCATGGGAAAATTCCAAGACTTTAATCTGAATCTCTTATGGAAACTTGAATATCCATGTTTCAAAATAACATTGTACTTGATGCATAGTATCTCGAGGAAGAATGGAACTTCAATTGCATTATTCTTGAAAATCTAATAACTTTATTTTTTTCTTCGAGAAATACATGTCATGTTTCTCCTTATTTTTTATTTTTTAAAACACACTTGGATCATGGTTTATCTAAGTATAATAATATTCTAAACTTGAATGAGAAGCTTTATCTCCTTAGAATCAAATAACTTTAGAAACTCCTCTTTTTATATTCCCTTGATAATTCCTTTACTATGGATAAAGATCATATCCTCTTTCTTATCAAGATAGGATCACACCCTTCATGGTGTTTTTTATATTTATACCATGAATGAATAGATATTACATCATACCAAATGATATCATATTCAGAATAAACAATTCTAGAAACTCTTTATTTTCACCCAACAAAAAATAGAAATTATGTTACATGACTTTTCATTTCACATATGAAAATATAGCTACATAAAGAATTCTTTTATTATGTGATTCATGTATCAAAATTTGGATTTGTGGTGAACTAGTGTCAATTATCTTATGCAAGTCTTCATTTAGGTATATGGATATAAATCTGGTTATATAGTAGAATTTGGCTATGTGTATTTAGATATGCCACTAAAATTCCTTACATGGGGAATTCGATTACATCTCTTCATTTTACTACATTGAACTTAATTTTCATTTTTAGCATCTATATATGGATGTGTAGTTGATTTTTCATATGCAATTTTCATATATGAGATATTTAGCTACACTGCTACATTCATGTACATGAATATTGATGTAAGAAAATCTTTTCATACATGGGTATTCGACTATGTGGATTTGGATATACCATAATTTACCTATGTTGGAATTCACCTACGTGGAATATAGATTTGTCCATTTTTTTAGTTTTATATACTTTTCAGAACAAACCTCATACACTTTGACTCTAGTTGATCTCTACTATTCAAAAACTCATCAAAATACCTTTTGGAATTAATTAATCTTACTCAACACTTCAAGAGTATTTCCAAGAACATTAGTAACTTATAAAATTATAGAGGTAGAATATTTCCTTGAATACCTCTACCATATTTGGTGGGGCTCTCCTTTAATCAATCTTGATCCATATCCAATCATTTCATCCTCCATTTGGGAGTGTGTAAAAACTACTTATAGTAGCTAATATGGTTTTTACACCTTGGATGGGTCTCCTCTTCTAACTATCTCTCCTAAATTATTTGAACCTAATTTATATGTGTTATCTACATACATACAGGTTCTCTAACAATAGCTTTATCATCTAGAAACTCTTATATTCAACCTATTAAAGATATGGATTCTTCACCTTCATCACTTTTCATAGACAGGAATTCTATCTGTTTAATTTTCTTATATAATTGGATTCCACCTGAATCTATCTAACCTAGTATTCAAGGGAAGACAATTCTTCATTCTTCTTTACCTATAGTTTGTAGGTAGAAACACTTCTTATTTGGTGGGTGGATACTCAATCCATCACCCAAATCATCACCTTTTCATAAGGACATTAATAAAGATAGCATGTATAAGTGATAAAAAAATACAATTGTTAACCCAATTTCACTTCAATATCTCCTTTCAAATTTGTATTTAACTCCATTTTTAATCCAATAATTAATGTAATTATTCTTACCCTATTTAAAAATGAATGAAAAGGGGTGTAAATTATTTTCCCCAAATTTTAAGGGTTACATTCCCCTCCCATGAATTATCAAGATGGGTATATGGGAGGAATTCATCAAAATCCAACTTATTCTCCCAAAATAATGTTTAATACCATATGAGAGATGATACCAATTGAAATATTATATCATTTCAAATAAAAAATGAGATAGAAACTAATACTACTTTCTTTACATCATGGGGAGGATATTTATTAAATTAATGTTCTTGTAATGATGTTCATCTAAGAGTATTTAATTAATATCTTATCTCATTATATTGGAAAGCCTATTTATACTTGGTATTCTACTTCACATATCTATTCTCAACTCACTAAAATCACTATCAATTCAATGAGAAAATGAATTCTTCTTATTCCTTAGATCACAATTTTCAAGTGACTATTAGAAATGAAGATCAGCACATAATCCTCTAAATTAACAAGGAATCACATTCAATGACGCAAAAAGTAGGGGAGGGGCAGTTCAAGTGGGATAGGCCTATGGGTCATTTATTGGGCATGGTATGCCTCTTGGCCTTCGGGTCATGTATTGTGGGTGTGTTAGGCCTTGGGCCTTGGGCCTACAGGTCATGTACGGGTTCCCCTTCAACCCTTAAAAGGGGGATTATCCATAATAAAATAAAAAAGAAGTCCTTCAGGACATTCAGGCAACAAGGATTCACATTTATCATAGAAATATGCCATCAACAAATCAACTCTAAGGCTACAGGGGTTAACCCTTTATGAAAAACATGAAAGAAAATTTTAGACAACAAATTGTACACATTTAAACATGTGATACTATTTTTTAACTTTCCCACATATGGGGTAATACATACATATTTTTAAGAAAAATTTAGGAAACTATTCTCACTTGAGAAAATAGATAAAAATATTTTAACTGTCAATTATTCCAAAATGGTTATATAAAAACTCCCCCTTGATAAACATAATATGTACATGTTAAAAAAAAGTGGTAGAGTGGAAATCATACCCAATACATTATGTTTGAAGGGGTTATCCAAATTTCTAGGTTCTAGTTTATAGATAAGTTATGGAAAGTTAATTTATCATTAGAGATCCTCTTAATGGAATACACTTTATCTTTCATCACCTTCCAAATAAATAATTTAAAAATTGACAAAGAAAATATGGTGTGTTGGTGAAACTCATAGTGTTATTTAGTTATATAACTCAGGCTGAGACTTGTTCTTCAACCTAGAATCTTATTTACATATATTTCTAAGATGTCTAGACCTCTTACTTTGTATTTCTCCCTTTAGTTTCCATATATGTATCCCTTTGAGAAGCATGGTCTTATTTTCATTTATAACTTCTTTCCTAGCTGAAGTATCCATATTTTCTTGAGATAAAATAATAGTCTCACTATTTTTGACTTTTTCTATCCTCCATAATTATTCTAGTTTGTTAGGTTATATGATTAAAATTTCATTTGGATCATGATATTTCTTCATCTTTGGTGTGAATTTCTTCTTTGTTCCAATAGATTTAGAATTCAAAACCATTGGTTTATTTTCTTTCTCATTATTGAGATCATTTTGACCAAGCGTCCATGTAATAAATAAAATGGAACCATGATTAATATTTTTTCACCTTCCAAATTCCATTACTTAATCTTTTTTTTCTTTTCTTGGAAATCCTTTCCACTTCTTTATTTAGAGTGTCAACTTCTAATACAATCCTAGAGTCTCCCTCTTTGATGTATTCTTTTCTTTCCTTTCAATTTCACCCAAATTTCTTCAGATTCATGCCCTTTTTTCAATGGTTAATGTTGTGGACTACTCTTATAAAAATATAAGTACTTATTTCCAAAAGGTTATACCTTATAATTTCCTATTTTAATTTTTTTTTCTTAGTTGGATTGTCTTCCATATGTTTCAAACCCAAGGAATAATTTCTTTCTTTATTCACAAATTCTTTTCTTATAGTGGTATTTTTTTCTCTTTCATAAATCTATGATACCAAGAAGGATTATACTGTAATCCATCATAGTCATGACCATAAATTTTTTACAGATCATATAATTTTTCAAATATATAAAATCTATTATTGAAAGAAATAATTCTCTTCATTTTTATTTATTCTTTTCTATAGTAGTTTATCTATTTTATAAAACCATTCTCTTCATTGATGTAGGGTTTCCCTAATTTAAACATAATGAAATATTATGCCATCAATCAATAGAAATATTACTAAATGTCCAAAACCACCAACACCTTCCAATTATATTTTTCTTCACATTAGGTATAAGTTGTCAAAAATTATTAGATTGATTTTTGAACTATAACCCCAATACTTTAGGATAGTTTTAGTAGGAAACCTCTCTGGGACATACTCACCTCCATTATTGACATACTGGTAGATGTACCAACACTTTTACCCTTCCAGATATTTATATGTTTTATACTTTTCCATCAATTCTAGAAATTATAGAACTAGTTAAAGAATATTTAACTTCACTATGGGATTCCATTTTCAAAGAATCATAAGTGCATGATTCTCTGGGTAATATATCTATATTTCATTACAACCAAAGTGAGGATCCTTTTAAAAATGAATCACCTGAAAATTTTTAGTGGGATCACACTTATTTTGTTGAGGTTCAGAAGTTCTAGATTTTCATATTTCTAAATTTTTTAATTGAATTTTTAGTGCAAGAAATTTTAGGTAGGTAGTGTTCCATTTATCTTCCACATATCTCAACCTATCGTCCCAATTACATATAAAATATATAGTGAACAGATCTTATGAAATGGAACTTTTATTCACTATTGGAAACACACAAAATTTATTCTTGTGAATCATGTAAAAGAAAAATTTCCAGACTTCAATCTCATTCACTTAAGAATGCTCAAAAATCCTCGTGTCAAAATATCATTAGCCTTGATATACAGAATCTTGAGGTTCGATGGAACTTCATCAGTATTATTATTGAAAAATTTATAACTTCAGTTCTCTCTTTAACAAATAAAAACAACGGTTATTCTTATTTAGTCTTACTCAAAACACACTTAGATCATAGTTTCTCTAAGAATCATGATATATTGAACTTGAAAGTGACACATCATCATTAACAGATATATATTTCCTAATAAAAAAATAATTATTTAAACTCTTCTTTTCATATTTCCTTGATCATCCATTTACCATTGATGAAGATCAAATCGTATTTCTTCTCAATATAGGATCACACACCCTCCAAATTGTTTTTGATCTTAAACCCATGAAAAAATAACTATTGAATCATCCCAAATGATTTCTTATTCAGAATAATAAATTATAAAAACTCTATAATTTTTTATGTAAAACATAATAGAAATTTCGAAATGTGAATTTCTATTTCACGTACATAGCTATGTGAAGAATTAACTTACGCAGTACTTCATATATCATAATTTGCAAATGTGGTGATATTATTCCAATTTTTATACACTAGTCTACATTTTAATATGTGGACCTAAATTTGTTTAGGCAGTATAATTTGGGTACTTGGATTTAAATACACCACAAAAATTTCTTATTTGAGGAATATGGATACATAAATTCATTCAGCTATATGGAGATTCATTCATGTATGTAGTTTTGGAATTTGGATACGTATAAAATTTTGGCTATGTAGATTTGCATATGTGGGACATTCGGATACATTTCTACATTCATGTACATGAATCTTCACTTAATAAAATATTTTCATACATGGGACTTCATATATATAAATTTTCCCATTCCATGATTCACCAATTTAGAATCTAAAATTATCCATTTTTATAGTTTTATATTCATTTTGAACCAGACCTCATCCACTTAGACTCCCTCCATTCAAAAACTCATCAAACTATCTTTAAGAATTCATTAATATTTCTCATAAATTCAAATTGATACCCAATAAATTTAGCTTCTTATAAAATACTCAAGGTAGATTATTTTATTAAATTCCTCTTCTAGATCTGGTTCATCTCCTCTTCACTCAATCTTGATCCATATATGATCACTTGAACCTTCATCCAGGAGTTTAAAAACACTAATTTAGTAAGGTAACCTGATTTTTACTCATTGGATTGGTTTTATATTCTATCTATCTCTCTTAATTTATTTAATCCTAATTTATAAATGTTATCAATATCCATATAGGGTATCCATCCATAGGCTTAGCAATGTGTAACACTTTTATTGAATTTGTTGTAGAGAAGGCTTCTTCATCTTTAAAACTTTTCATAGACATGAATTTCTCCTAATTAAATTGTAAATTTTAATTTGATTCCCACTTTAATCTTTCCAACATGGTATTCAAGGGAATCCAGCTCTTCATTCTTCTTTACCAATAGTGTGTAGGTATCAACTTTTATTCTTTAGTGGGTTGATACTCAATTTATCACCCAACTCAACACCTTTACATAATGACATTGAAAAATACAACATGTATAAGTGATAAAAAATAAAATCATCAACCCAAGGTCACTTTAATTATCATATTATATTTAATTATTAATTTTTTCTTTTTTTTTGAAAATTAAATCAATATAGGATTATTTCTGTAATTTTAAAATTGAGGAAAATATTTTAATAATAAGTTAAATTATTAACATAAACTTTATAAAAACATAAAAAGAATCATTATTCACTTATTAACCTATATAAATATTAGTATTTAAGTTCCCATATTCATCCATGATAGAGTTATGTATCATTATTCAAGGAGGTGGTTAAACAAACCCAAAACATGAACATGCTATTTCTTGATGGGTGATTCTAGTTAAGAATGTGTATAATATCAATATAATATAAGAAAAATGATTATATTTATATTTTTTAATTCATTGAATTATATTTGAAGTGGTTTGGATAAAGAAATAAAACCACTATAAAAAAATTAAAATTTTAAAATTTTACTTCGTGGAGGAAGTGTATAACAACTCAGGCTTAACATAAATGCATATTACATCATTTTCGATGAATATCCACCATATTAAAAAAGTACATGCCTAAGGACCGAAATAGTTTAGTGTATTTGGAAACTTGGAATATAATCTTCTAACATAGGGAAATATATTATATTTCCTCATAAAGATCATCCCATTTAGTACTCCTCATAGGCATAACCTACCTAAAAATTTCATCATAACCTGTTGAATGAAACAAAAGAAAGGGTGAGCTCAGATTCTAATTAATGGTTAACATAAGAGATATAAATATATATATATGTGAAATAAAAATATAGTCATAAGGGTATGTGATAAAGAATCCAAACTTTCAAATTTTGTACCCAACCATTCATGGATAATAATCTTATGTCATGAAATAAAACTTTATCACTTTAGAAAACATGGTCCATAAGGGTGGAAAACCATCACAAATAAATAATGAACCTTAAGATCATGTCATGAAAGTGTTTTACCATAATAAATATATAGAAAAATTTCTTGTATCAATTTTAACTACCAATACCATCAACATAGTGTATCAGTATACACTTGTTTCTCCTAGTGGATCCGGAGGCACAAGTTTCTTATTGTGAAGTAGGATGCACTTGTTTCCCAATATGGACCATGGTGAACTTGTTTCCAATTGTGGATTAGGACGCATCCATTTAAGAATATTTATCTCATGAGATATAAATCTTTACTAAATTAATTGGAAGGAGATATAGGTCCCACTAATCACATAATGAAATCTTAAATTTGTGTTCCATAAGATAAAAGATTCATCGTATCATGACCCATAAAAAGATATGGTATTCATAAACATCATATGATAACCTATGAAATGAAATGGGTATCTTTAATATTTCATCATATCATTATATGTGGAAAATATATAGGTTTCATAAAAATTTCATTATATAATAACCCATGAAAGGAATTAGGTTTCATAAGAAATTTATCATGTCATAACTCATAGAAGAGAAATAGGTTTCATAAAAACTTTTTCATATTAAACATAAAACATTAAAAAAAATTATTTCCTTGTATCATATCCCTAGTAAATCATAAAATATATCAAATTATTTCATCTTATATGGATAAGGATATTAAAAGATCACTTGGAGTATGTCTTAAGGAATATAACCTTTCTGTGAAAATCATTTTTTAAAGAATTAAAACATTTTTAAAATCCTTTTATTTGAAACCCACTTTAAAAACTTGTTAATTATGATTTAAAAACCATTTAAAAAAGTTCTTTAATAAAATATCATTTTTGTTTTGAAAAACTCTTATTAATTTATAAAAAAATTTGAAACCCTTTTTCTTTTAAAATAACTATGAAAACTTATAGAGTCTGATTTGAAAACCATTTTAAACACTTTTTAAAACATAAAAAAATTTAAATTGTTATACTTGAAAATTATCATAAAATTTCATTTAAAAATATTTTTTAAATTTTTTTTATAGAATATGTTTTTTGAATAAAATATATTTTCAACCGAAGTGAGAAATAATGTCAATTATTATTAAAAATGATTCCTTTATTTTATTAAGTACCAAAGAGTAGAAAAATGGTAAAATTACTTAAATATATCATGAATAAAAATTGGATAATAAAATAAATTATAATTATTGAGTAATTTATCATAATATTTCATCAATGAATGCATAATCATAAGCAATCTTAATAAACGATGATATTGTAACAGTAAACACTTGTCGTTTTGGTAACTTTGAATCATACTCCCCAGGAAAGAATGACAGTACATGAATCATAAAAATCATGAAAAGAATTATATTCATGATATAACATGTCAAATGGTTATTATATAGACCTCTTAAAATAATATAGGTCCATAACACAACATGTGCCCCAAAGAAGGAAAATGGATAAAAAATTCACATAGTGATTAAGTAATTTTTGAACCATAAACCCCAAGAAATGGAGATCCTAAAATAGATATTTAAATAGAAAGAATTTGAAGTATAATAATCATAAAATTAATTCTTGTTCATTATATACACCACATTAAATAAATATGTGGTGAATATGACATGTGTCTCTAAGAAGTAAAAAGTGAGTTGAAAATACGTTACTTCTTGTGTAACTTTTGAATCATGAGATCCCAGAAATAATAACATAAATTGAAAATTTAATAACATAAAATGAATTTAATTCATGATATAAAATTTATTAGTTCATTATATACACCACACAAAATAAACTAGTTGTGAATATGGCATAAGTCTTGTAGAAATAAAAGTGATACTAGAAATCCCCTTACCTTAAGTCTTGAATCTCATCATACTCATTCAAACTTCCTGTATAATAAATATAAGCTCGTTATAAAAATATAAAATAACCATATTCATATATATAATATCATATATGATTTTCTTATGAGCTTTTATGACCTTTTTATTAAAATATTATGTTAAAGTTATGTTTTGGATAATAACTACTTCATTTTTTTGTACATATTCTGAATTATGTTTTTTTCCTTTTACTTTGATAACAATTTCATCATTTAAAGAATGTAAAAGAGGATAAAAATATCATATATATTCATTATATATGTATTTATAATAATATATAAATGATATAAATCATATATGAAATACATTGTTCATGGAGACGGTATGTCGTATGTATGCATGAACATGGTTTCCATGTAATGAAATCTAATCTCAGTGTTGTGTGTACTGAAACATTAACATAGTGTTTTGTTTAAAGAAATCTTGTATTGGTATATCATTCAATGAAACCCAAAAAAATAATTTAAATTTATTTTAAAAACATATCCTAAAAACTCGAGGTGTTACAATATACCCCCTTAAAATTAATTTCACCCTCAAAAATTGTCTGGATCATTACATCTTTAATTATTTAAAGTTACTTTTATAGAAACCCACATAATAAAAATGATTACTAAAAATTTAATTATAAAGGGAAGTTGGAAACATAAAAGTTACCCAAAGTAACTCATAACTAGGTTTTCACATAGTAGAATATAGGTGGATGGTGAATATTTCAACATGGAAGAAAAGTATAAATAATTATAGATAGTGATTAAGATCAATGAGCACACAAAATTGGGTGATTAAAAGAAGATTAATGTATATAAAACCATAACCCAATTAGGTGTTAAGAGGTCATTGGTATCATCAAAATACTGATAATAGAAAAACTTTTCATTTTAAGACCATTTCCCTAAATTTGAATAATTTTTACTAGAAGATATACCTACTTGATTTCATTACATTTCATATGCACAATATCACCCTTTGGTTCTACCTTGATCAATTTACACTTCATAAATCACTCCAATAAATGAAGCTGAGTTTTTTATCACTAAATCACTAAAGGATCATAAGATCCATAAGTATAAGGATATTTCATTATGTTTATCATCTGTTATCATCAAAACAAAGTGGTTAGAACAGGTTATCCAATATGCATAAATTTGTATATGGAAAATAATAAATTAATCTATAAAACCACAATAAATGTTTATCATAAACCATTTCATAAATGGTTATACATATGACCCTTTAAATAGATTAAAATCCAAAACTTGAGATATAAAGTGACTAAATTTCTCAAAATCAACTTAACATTAATCCCCCATATATCATAAAGTATATCTTGATTGGAACATACCCAACATGTGAATAACTTCATCATATAAACTATTTAAACATGGTAATAACATGAATTACCATATAACCTTAATAAAAATAATAAATTTTACTCATTCCCTCAATTAAAAAAATATTGAATATATTCCATAGATATGATAATTTTTTAAACCCCATCAATGATACTATAAACTACTTTTAAACAAATCCTTTATTAGTTTTGAGGTCATTGATACTATCAAATTTACTTTATCCAAATAAATCATATATTAATCCAAATTAAACCCCAATTTCTTATCTTCCTAAACATATTAAGGGTTAATTTCCATTAATAATATTTTTTTTCAAAAAATAGGACCTTTTCATTAAATCCATATTTTAGTCCATCAGTACCATTTAACACATTCTAGAAAATCCTTATCATAAATATTCTACAAAAAATTATTATATAGTTGATGTACCATAAAACATAATCCTTGAATTCAAATAAATTAATACTTCGATCATTCCACCTCTTCCTTAAGCCATTAAATAGGCTTCATCATCTTATTTCTTAATACTGATTTTCTCTTTTAATTATTTCTTAGTCTCTTCATCATCATTGATATAACAATTACTTGCACCACCTTGTTGATTCTCTTCATCATCTTTCCACTTAAGACATTTATTTTCATAATTCTCATACATTATACATTTAAATAATTCAACATTCGATGATACCTTAGGGTGGACATTATTATCATCCATTGCGTTAACTGAACTTTTTATTTTTAATATTCTGTTAATTACATTGTGTATTTCATTTCCACAATCAAAAAATCTATTTGTTACTATAATACATCAAATTGTGTGATTATTCCCACAATTTTAACACAACGGAAATTGAATCTTCATTCCTCTATGGTCTCTATTGCCCAAATTCTCAGTGAGATCCTTCCCTCTCTTCTTTGGTGACATTAGGAGTTGATTAAGAAACATATTATTAATCATGATTCATGAAAACTGATTAGGCATGATCGTAACATCCTTCACTATAGTTATCATCCCATTTTACCACTGATTAGAAAATTGTTTTTCACATTCAACATTAACCCGGTTCTTTTTGGTTCCCACCATTGAGTAAAACAAAAAAGCATAGTGTGAGAAACACTTCCAATAGATGAAAACCACATAATCATGAAAAATCAACTATAGGACATCCAAATCACGACACATTATTATTTAATTTTGGACACCTTAGGTTTATCCTAGGTTATTCATAGTCATATTATATTTAAATCCTTCATGATGGTTTGTAAAGTGTGTGAATTTTTAAATCATATTCTATAGGAGTGTCAAACCATCTGTACAGTAAGGATCATTTTTTCACACTAGTTCTACATAGATTTTAGATTAATAAAATATTTTCATGGATTTTTCCCCAAGGTACATCTATTCTAGAGCCAAATACACTTTTAGAATCCACATAGAGATGTATTTCTAGGAAACAACTCACACTATCCTTTACCCAAATTATAGGACATTTTATTATACTTTGACTCATCCTTAGAATCATCCTTATAGACATACCTAGATATATCCTTATAAATATCCCTAGTTATCTCACAAAAAAAAATTATACTGGTTTCTAAAGGTTTACTAAACCTTTCCTTTGATTCTAACTATAGTGACATGGGCTTAATATACATATATATTACATAATTTTAGATGAATATTTAGTAGGTTAAAAAATTTCATGCCCAAGGACCATAATAGTTTAGTGTCTTCAGAAACTTTGAACAAAATATCTAACTTTGTGAAATATATTAAATTTTTTCCAAAAAATATATTCCTAATTATTACTCATCATAGGCATATCTTACCTAAAAATTTCTTAATAACCTTGGAAGGAAACATAATAAAGGGTGAGATTAGATGATCAGTAAGGGTAAACATAAGAGATATAAATATATGAACATATGAATGAATAAGATAATAATAAGGTTATGTGATAATTAATAAAAACTTTTGAATTTCATACCTAACCTATCATAGATCATAAACATGATTCATGGCATAACAATTTATCATTTTAGAAAACATGATTTATAACGGTGAGAAACTATCAAAAATCGATTATGAACCATAATCTCATGTCATAAAAGTTTGGAACCATCATAAATATATAAAATCATTTCATTTTTCATGTTTAAATACCAATAACATTAACATAGTGTATTAGGACACAAATGTTTCCCATAGTGGATCAGGATGCACCTGTTTCCCATAGTGGATTCAGACGCACCTGTTTCCCATTATGGACAAGGACGCACCTGTTTCCCATTATGGACAAGGACGCACCTGTTTCCCATTATGGATCAGGATGAGGTCATTTCCCATTATAGATCAATCATATCAACTTATTTCACATTATTTATCTCATGAGATATAAATCTTTCCTCAATTCATTGAAGGGATATATAGGTCCCACCTCTTATATAATGAAATCATACATACATGTTTCACAAGATAAAAAATTCATCATATCAAGACCCATAAAAAGGTATGGGTTTCATAAACATCATGTAATAGCCCATGAAATTAAATGGGTATCATAAATATTTCATCATATCATAAAATTTTTAAAAGATACAGGTTTCATAATCCTTTCATCATAGAATAACCCGTAAAAGGAAGTGTTTTATCATGATATAACCTGTAGAAGTGAAACAAGTTTCATAATAAACTTTTAATATTAAACTTAAACCATTCAAATAAATTATAATAATGTTGTATTTTTATCATATCCCCAATAAAAAATAAACTATATCAAAGGATGTCATCTTATATAGAGAAGAATTTTGAATGATCACTTGGATCATTTCTTAAGGAAAATAATATTTCTTTGAAAAACATTTTTTAAGACAAAAAAATATTTCAAAATTAGTTTCTATGCAAACCACTTTGAAAAAATATAAATTAATCTTTAAAAAAATTTAAAACAGTAATTGAGGAAAATACCCTTTTTTTCTTTGAAAAACAGTTTTTAAATC
This sequence comes from Viscum album, assembly GCA_963277665.1. Taxonomy (NCBI): domain Eukaryota; kingdom Viridiplantae; phylum Streptophyta; class Magnoliopsida; order Santalales; family Viscaceae; genus Viscum; species Viscum album. The sequence continues at coordinate 1,094,970,496 of OY728159.1, read as the reverse complement.
ATAAAGAACTTTTAAAAACTTTTTATTTGAAAATAATAATGAAAACTTATAAAGGAATATTTAAAAACCAGTTTAAATGCTTCTAAAAAATAAAAAAAATTCATTGAAAATTAAATTTTATTATAATTTAAAAAAATTGAAAACGTTTTTAGAAAACATGTCTTCTAATAAAACAGGTTTTCGACTAAAGTGAGAAATAAAGTCAGATTTTATTAAAAACACTTTATTAATTATCTTAAGTACCAAAGATTATGAAAATGGTACCATTAATTGAATATATAATGAATAATAAAATTAGAATAAAATTCCTGATAATTCTTGATAAATTTATTATAATATTTTATCAATGGAAATATAATCATAAACAATCCTGATAAATGATTAAATTATAGCAATAAGCACTTTCTACTTTGGTAACTTTGAATCATACACCCCATGAAATAATAGAATTAAATTAAGCTCAAAATATAATTAAAATAAGGATATTAATAATATAACAAGTCAAATAGAAATTATATAAACCTCATAAAATAATATAGTTGCATAACATAACATGTGTCTCAATGAAGTTAACTTGAGAGAAAACTCCCTTACTGATTTGGTAACTTTAAAACCGAAATCCCCATGAAAGAGAGATACTAAAATTGATATGTAAATAAAAATAATATTATTTATATGAATAATAAAATAAATTCATGTTAATTATATACACCACTTAAAATAAATAGGTGGTGAATATTAAATGTGTCACATGGAAGTAAAAGGTGAGACGGAAATCCCTTACTACTTGAGTAACTTTTGAATCATGAGATCCATGAAAGTATAAAATAAATTTACAATTTTAATATAATTTAATGAATTAAATTTAATATATAAAATTTAATAGGTAATTTTATACACCCCCACAAATTAAATATCTAGTGAATATGGCATAGTCTTGCAGAAATACAAGAGAGACTAGAAAACCCCTTACCTTAAGTCTTGAATATCATCGTACTCATTCAAAATTCATATATAATAAATATAAGTTTATTATAAATATATCATAGAACCATAATCATATATATAATATCATATGTGATTTTTTATGACCTTTTATTGCTCTTTTATTAAAAATTCAATATTAAATTTACATTTCAGGTAATAACTACTTCATTTTTTTGTACATATTTTGATGTGCCATTTTTAGTTCTTTTACATTGATCATGATTTCCTCATTAATAGAATTTAAGACATGGTATATAAAAAAAAATATTCAGTATATATTCATATATATTATAATCTATAAATTATAGAAATAATAAATGAAATACATCATTCATGGAGACGGTAGGTCGTACAAATGCATGATCATTGTTTCTATTTTCTTTTCATATCAAAAGATGGAAAAGTGAATGATATATATATATATATATATTATCATTATAGTATAATTATTATTTTTTATATATTACATATGTCTAATAAACTCATTATTAATATATGCCATGTAAATCGTGAACAAATCACATAACTTAACGAGGTGGTAGTCAACTATACACATGGGCGATGTTATCATATTTGCACAAAACTAAAAGTAAGAAAGTCTGTATTATATCAAAATTAAAGAATCATAATAAAATATTAAATAAAATAAATATCATGTGTAAACTAAAAACCCATCATTATTCACAACCATTAAAGGTGTTAATGGAAGAAAGAATGACATTTTTGCAGGGAGATAGTCTGATGTACACATGAACGATGACTGTATATACCATTTGATGGAAGTGTATAATTGTTTAGGTAATAACATTAATATAAAAAATATATTAGTATACTTAATATACTTAGTTTATTATATAATAATTATATAAGAATAATTTAATGTTTGGATAAAGACACAAAACAAAAATGCACATTGATGAACATTACATCTTCATTGGGTATCTCCTTTTAGTTTTCACCAAAGGACTTCCTTGGTTCCCTTTATGCACAAATTAAGGAATCTGAGATGAGGGTAGGTAATTTTGAAGTTAATTTGGGCAGGTTTTGGATGAGTAAAAGTTATTTAGAGGTTGGGATATAGGGGGAGAGTTGGTGGTCTTTTATAAGGGAGGTGAGTGGAAAACTTTTAAATGCTAAAAAAGTAAACACTGTCGGGAGGTCTCCCTTACATCATCTTCCACCAATAATGAAACATTTTCTATAAAATCAGTTAAATGGTCTAAATATTTCCATACAATTAGTATTTGACATGTTTCTATGTAATTTTGACCCTTAAGTTAATGTTTAGTCCCTAGATAAACTAGTTTTTCTCTTAATAATTTAAATTAGTTTTAGCATTTTTCACTAATAATTTTGGTCAAAAATTAAGTTAGACTTATTATAAATTATTAATAATACTGATTCAAAATATGGAATCCATTTTTCTAAATTTAAATCACTAAATTGTAAGAAATTAAATTATAATTAATTTCGTAGATGGGATAAAACAATATGTTTTTAAAGTGAAATGTTTGAAATGTCTTTATATCCAATTTCAATATGAAATTGATTAAAATATCCTGAAGGAGGTTTATTGATGTATAATTGAAATAATTATACTTTAAAAACAAATTGAATTATAATTTAACTATATAAATAAATTAGAAAAAAATCAGTTTTCAATTAAAATTTAGTATTTTTCACTATTTATCAAAAAATGAAACTTCTCCTAAAAATACCAAAAATTCGCCCAAATATAATTTTGAAGTTATGATTTAAAATTTGAAGTTTATTCTTTCAAATATAATTTATCAAGGTTTATAAAAATATATTTAAAATAAGTGTTTCATTAAAAGGTGGTGAAACTACCTTTTAGAAAAATACATCTTTATGTGTAAAATTAGATTTATTCTTATATCATGTCTAGAAAACACATTATATGAATTTTTAATAGTTTATTTAATATGAAATATATATATATATATATATCATTAAAATCCCTAATTAAATTTTTTTTGTTTAATTTATTGATATAAAACACATTTTTGTGCATAAAAAATCATTTTTCAGAAAAAATATTTCCATTTATTTTATAAATATTTTATTTTCATTGATAATTAATTGGTAATAAAAGAATTTATTTTATATACATGGGTAAATAATATTTTAATAATTTAGTTAATTTTATTCAAAACTGTTATTCCAATGGTTAGGTGTTAATTATAATAATATTAATAGTATATTATAGTTCAATAAAACTCAATCTTGTATGTAATGCAAGTTGTATAAGAAACATGGAATTGTTTGTAACACAAGACAACCTAAGTGTTTCATGTAATGCAAGCTACACTTAGTGTTGTGTGTAACATAATATAATATCGGTGTTTGGTGTAGTGAAATATTAAATTGGAATTTTTTTTAAATCGATATTAACTTGGTGTAGCATGCAATGAAAGCCATCAAATAATTTTAACTTATTCCAAAAAAAATCATAATAACTCAGGGTGTTAAATGGTGGTTTTCACAACGCACAGTTAAAATTTTTTCCTTTTTTTAAACTGGATGTAAGGGTATAAATAATGGTTGTTCCATTAATATAATAAAATTTCAGTATACTAATGTTACTAAATTCCTTATATAACTATAATTAGGATAGGATTTTAAATTAAGGAGTAAGAATAAAAATATACGGATTAAGTAATACTCACTTTGGGGCCTTAAACATTATCTTGAAAGTGTTACTATAAATGAATTGATTATTCTCAAAAATCGAGACTAAAAGCATTTGAAATTGTAATAAGATTCAATAAGGATAAAATTGGTAGATTTAAAGGAATAAATTTTAAGGAATGGGTGTGGAGTGAAGGGGTGAAAGTTTCCCCTTTTATAAGTGAAGAAAAGTTTGCTTTTGTGAATGCCCATTACTTTTCAGTGATATCATTGCACTATTCAAGGTTAAAATACTTCATTAGTTATGAATAATGGAATTTTGAGTGATCCTGGGTCTATAAATCCTAAAAAAAATATTTCCACTCATTTTTTAAACATTTTAGAAGTCATTTAATCATATGCTATTACTTTTACATTTTTTTCACTAGGGTAACTAGTTTTTAACCAAGTTTCTTATGCTTTAATAAAAATATTAAATAACACATCTTACCAAATTTCTTTGTGATAAACCTAAATTTAATTTACATTTTATATAATTAAATTTCTAAATAATATAAAATAAACATTCAAATTAAAATATATATATATATATCAAAAAAATATTTTGTAGAAATATATTAATTTATTTGGTTGCATAAAAATTATATGGTCTTAATAAAATAATTCTTTGAAAATAATAGTTTTAAAATTATCATATTCATTAACTTTATTCATAGTGATCATAATTTTATGACCAAAATTAAATTTAAAATATTAAAAATTATTAAAAAAATTATCTAAAATATACAAATAATTTTTACCAAATAAAATTTTTAATGGTTATAAATTTAAATTTTAATAACAACACACATAATGCATAAAAAACATTTTTATAAAAAGTGTGTTTTCAAGATTGAAATTTATGTGTAGTAAAAAATTATGAGACATTGAATTTCAGGGAATAAATTAGTTTATAATAAAACAAAATATAGGGTATTAATTGTTAAAATTAACCCAAAATTGAATATTACCATTAAAATGATTAACTAAAAGATAAGACTAAATTAGAATTAAATTTTACTTATGTTCTAAAATTTTGAACAAATGTTTTTTATGTTCAAAGTGATATTTTAAAATTAATAATATTACTCCTTAAAAAAATATTTAAAAAAATAAAAAAATTATAAACTTATAGGTCTTTCTCATATTTTGATAAAGTCATAAAATTTATAATTTTTATAAAATCTATATTTTACACTATTTAATCAAAAATAAATTATTTTATAAAAAAACTCAGAAATTTACCCAAATATATTTTTGAAATTAGAAATTATAATTTTCAATTTATAAAATTTATATATTTATATTTTTAATTGAAATAAAAAATATAAAAATAAACTACATTTATTAAGAAAATTAACATTATTTCTTTTTAATATTATTTCATACCAATATCTAATTTAAAGTATTATAAGATTTTAGTTCATATATTTAAATATCATATATTATAATGATTATATTTTAAAAGTGGCGAATTTAATTTATTATAGAAAACTACACAATACATTAAAAACGTTATTTAAAAAAACAATCATTTTTAATATTAATTATTTGTCTTATAAAAATAATAATTTTAAATTGATTAATATCCTTTTATTTGCAACAGGATTTATTATTATTATATTTTTTTAATAATAATCATCATTTAATATTTAACAGATCATTTTTGTTTAGTGTTTCATGTGTTCAGTGTTGTATGTGATGCAAGTTTTCAATACTAGTATTAATTTAAAGGACCTAAAATATAGTGTTGTTACACTAAATCCTTATCATATTAGATTCATTCACATGATCAGCCACTAAATTTCCTTCAATCCACTTTAGACTAAATAAACTCAGCATATGAAACTCATTGTTTACTATAGTTTTTTATCATACATGTTGTTGAGCATAGACATAATTTCAGCAATAGTTTTCATCTCTTAGGTATTAAAAGAATCATTTCATGATAACATCATCAAAAAAACATCAATTGAATTTTAGTCAAGATTCTCCCATCCCCTCTCTCCATCATATCTAGTTTTACCCATATAATGGGAGATTTTTATATCTATGCAGAAAATTATCATTTATCTAAATCTTATAGGAACCAAAATTTATCCCATAAAATATATCAAACCATTCATTACATTATTTTAATGTAATATCAAAAAAACAGGACTTTAGAAATAAAATACAATAACTTATTAAAGATATAAAATTCCTAAAGATCAAGAATAAATATATAAACTAATTATTATCTTTGATACCAATTATTGTTCTAGTAACATAGATCAAACCTCCAGACTTCCACACAAGTTGTAGATGGTAGATACCCAATCACTCTTGATACTAAATTATATAAATAATCATAGATTTTAGTGTCATTTGACTATGAGATAGGATGGTTTCATATCATTTTATTGGATGATTAATTTTTTTAGTCATATAGATATGGGATATTTAAATTATGTTTGAGATGAAATTTGGGATTTTTTTTATAATGGTTTTCTAGTGGTAAAACATAGAGAGTGATTTATAAGTTCTTGGTTGATGAATATTATATTTTAAGAAGAATATCATTCCATAAAATGGGGTTTTTTGAAATGGTAGGGTATAGTGTAAGATAAAGTTTCAGGATTTTTGGGTCGATCGTATAGTATTGTGAGGTATTAAACCATGATCCTCCAGTATAAGAATAAATTTTAGAGTCAAGGTATCACCACACTTCAACAAAGAGTTTTGTTCCATGAATCTCTAATCTTGAATGAAAATGAAGTTCTATATTTTATAAAGATATCATACTGAAATTTGAGTTGTTTCACTTTGAAACATGAAATCATGCCACAAGGGGGTCGACATGAATTCTTGTGGAAGTTATGAAATGGGGTATGGTGGCATAAATAAATATTTACACTATAACATGATTCAGGGTCTGGGATTTTTACCATGATTCTAATGGTCATGCTATAAACCTAACCTCAAACATGAGTAGTTACACTGTGACACTAGGGTCACATCTAAACATTACCTTATACATTTTTTAATGGATATAATCTAATATCTTCCCTCTATTCACCCAACTTTTTTCCTTAGTCATTCAAAATATTGATGATGTATGGGTTGGATTTTTGATTAAAAATTTCACCAATGTATATTGGAATCACTTTTATATTATGTTATATCAGAGGCAGTGTGTGGAAGAGGTTTGGGAAGGAGGATTTCATATCTCTACACATCGCTCATCATTTGGTATATCACCCAAAAACAATGTTGGGAATTCTTGTGAATTTAGATGAATTTTTTCATTTAATTCATATTTTTAATTGTATATTTTTTATATTTTAGTCTTGAGGGTGTGATGAGATAATATTTCACTACTTCTCATGTGGTCTTGACATCATAGGGTTTCTCAACAATTATAGAGTCTGTTATGCCAAATTGAATTTTTTTAAATGATTACATAATTAATGTTTTTGTGTTGTTTTTTCTTCATGTTTTCATTATAATGATAGTTATTATAACAATTTAGTATTATTTTATAGATAGTTTAATCGGGCTATACGGCCTTTATATTATTGATTCTATTTACTGTTTGCATTTTTATGGTTTGTGTTATCATTATTTAACCTTTTATAAAATTGTATAATTTTTTATAATCCCACCCCATAAATTATGATAGTATCATGTAGTATTAATAGTCAACAATGATCTTATAGATTGATAAATAGTTTATTAGTGTCACATTGGTAAAATAATTTTCAGTCAACCTATTTATGGTTTTATGGGTGGTGTGAGTTAGATTTTGAAAGTTAAATAGAATTGAATTTTAATTAAAAAATTGTTTCAGTTTAAATTAAAATTTAAAAGGAAAAAATTTTACTTGAATAGAAGATTTTGAAATGAGTTTTTGAATCAAATTATAGGTTTTTTAATACAGTTCACTGGTATTTCGATCGAGAAACATGTTTTAGAAAAAACTAGCACAGGGTTCTTTTTCAGTGGAAACTATGGGTGTGTTAAGGATTTTTTTTCAATAAAAAAGTGGATTGTAAAATGGTTTTCGAAGAAATTTAACAATATTGTTCATGAATATTTATGCTCTGTGTGTGCACAAGATCTAGATCCAAAAATTTTGTTGCCCTCTCTTCTTCATTATCCAAGTGCCTCTTGCTGCTTCAGGCCAAAACTAGGTGAAAACTCCGTAGATTATTTCCTTAATAATCTGTAATGTCATAGCATAGGTATCTTGGTGAAGACTAGTTTTGTAGTACAATAATCTTTTCATCATAAATCCTAGTTGGTTGTAGTGTTGGAGCACAAACAAATATCCCTCCAAAAATTAGGATTTTTCTCAGAAAATTAGTCTCTATGAATGCATGCATGGGGATCTTGTTGATCATCATATTTAGGTTTTTTGGAAGAACTTAATCTCTATGTAGTTCTTGGATGTTCTATCCAACATTAATCTGTAAAAATTAGTTTTGTTACTCAAGTTTGATTTATATCTTTTGTTTATGAAAATAGAAATTCCTCAAAGAGATAAGTTCTTTTGTATGATGTAGGTTTTTCAACCCTGGGAATACAGTGTAGATTTTGGGATAGGATTTTAATTTTATTTTGTACTTTTATAAGAATAAATGTGGAGTGGTATATACTTATAAGGATAGGAAGGATTTCTCAATGTTTTTTTATAGTAATGGCTTGATGGATATTGGGTTCCCTAGTAATAATTTCATATAGTGGAGTCATTGGAAGGGGAGCTATCACACCTAGTGCTATTTGGATCAATTTTTTTATGATCTCCAATATCTTTCTTCTTTTTTTGAATGAAAATGTTTATCATTTATGAAGGTCCTTATTTGGCCATTATTTTATTCTCGTTAACCTAGGTTTAGATGTTTTTTAAAAAAGTTTTTCTTCTTCTCCAATCAATGGAAAATTGACGTTACTCCTCTCAATGAGGTATGTACGTCTTGGAGAAACCCCATGAAGGACATTTTATGGGTTCTCTTTCATAATACGGTCATTAGGTTAAAGGGTTACTTGAAAATATGGATCAAAATTCCACCACCCCAGGGCCTATAGTGAGTCCAAATCATCTTTTTTTTCATTTTCAAAAAACTACTTTGAGGATGAGTAGTAACTGAAATATCACATGTAGGATACAAAACATAAAATGCAGATTCAGGATTGAAAATTTAAAACACCTCAATAGCACTTAACATAATGTGTTCATAATCCAAAATGATCCACATCAGCCAGATATATGACTTATGCTCCAGGATTCACAACTTCTATCGACGCCAACCTAACATCCCCATCATTATCACAGTATGGGATTAATTCTTCTTTAGAAATATTATTATGAAAAGAACCAATTATCCAAAATGATTTCGGAATAAGAAAGGGTCACCCACGAATAGTCTAGGGCTCTATAGTTGAAGGTGGGGATAGAAACACGGATTATATCCATGTTTGTATCAAATAAAATAGTAGAACCTGTATTCTGAATATTCATATTGAGGATGGTTAATTCACTAGTGACCTGGAAATTGTGGGAGTTATTGTTGAGTCTCATTATAAGTATTCACTTTATTATCATAATCCTCATGTGTATGTAGGGTATCCTAGAGGTTGTACAGACATTTGTTACTCTATTTCTAGTGTGGTTTCTAATTATGTCAATTTATTTTTTGGTAGCATGTAGAAGGATAAATAAATTTGGTATTTTATTCAATATCTAATCTCCAAAAGTGTTATAGGGCCTGATGGATTCTCGGGATGTTTTTATATGGATTCTTGGGATCTCATTAAGAGAGACTTTTTGGAATGAATTCAATAATTTTTCTATTGTGGTTCTCTTCCAAGGGCGGTTTGTATGAATACCTTGGTTCTTATTCCAGAAGCTAAAGACCCATATTCCCTCAAACAATCCCGGCCCATTATCATGTGAAATTTTACCTAAAACTTCCTTGAAGGCATTATCAATCAAAGTATCCCTAATTATTTTCATTAATGGGTTTTAGAGGAGAATAATAGATTCATCAAAGGAATATATACCCAAGTGGCTATTGGACTAGCTTAATAAATGATCGGTGACATAAAAATGAAATATATAGGTTCCAATATTGCAATAAAAGTTGACATAGACAAGGCTTATGATATACTAGAGTGTAGTTTCATTATCAATGTCTTTTCTTTCATGGGATTCTATGTATGGGTGGTTGATATTTTTTCAGTTGTTTCAAATCTCCTTGGATCTTTAAAAATTTTATGAGGGAAAAAATATTTTTTTTGTCGGTTATGGGGATTAGATGGACATATCTCTTATCGCCTAGTATCTTTATTCTGGTTTAAAAATCTTTTAAAAGAATCATCATTCAGGGAATTTTTAATGGCAATATTATTTCTTTCATAATTAGGCTAAGTTTCAATGGTATTTATCATATATTTTTTCTAAGTACATGATCCTTTTATCAATGGAAAAAATAGATCTATCTGCAAAATTAATAGTGTTTTTGAGTAGTATATTAAATAGAGCAGATTAATTATTAATCAGGAAAAAATTAGTATTTTTATTTCTAATCATTATCTGAATAAAAGAGTGAAAAGGATTGAAATAACTCTTAGAATTATGAGATGTCATTTCCCTATGAATTACATGGGTGGTCAAATTTCTCATGGTAAGGTGTGGATTCAACATTTGGAAGGGTTCACTGTTAAAATTTTCAACCATATCAATAATTAGAAAAATTAATTCTTCTCTTTCGGGGGCCATATAAATCTCATTAACTTTATCCATTCATCTATAACCATTAATGTGTTATTGGTTATGAAGTTCCCCAATATGGACATGAGGAATATTCGAAAAACCATGTTTTGTTTCATATGGTATTCTCTTGATTGTGGTTGTTGTCACTGGACCTCGTGGGGGAGTTTGACATGGCCGATAGAGGCTGATTGTATTAATTTGTGGAATGTTGAAGATGTCATGTGCTCCATGAAAGAAGATTTGTCCTAGGAATCCTTGGAAGGATAAATCTTATGGGATAGTTTCATCACTCATAAATATAGTCTTAATATAAACTAGATTAGTGGTTATATCTTGAGTCTCTAGAAAATGATCTAAGAACATATTCCAATTATTCAACATCACTCAAGATGGATTGTCAGATGTAAGGACATTAATTTCTGGCATCAGAGTTGGTTTGGGGACCTTCGGGGATTTTGAGGATGCCTGAATCCAAGTATATCCTTCTACTAAGAAATAATAAACCCGTATTTTATCAGTATGAAATGATATCGCCATAAACATGAACTCTTAAGGTATATATTGATGAATAATGAGTAGAAAAGACTTTTTCTAATGAGCGCACTATCTGGTCTATTTTCATCCAAATATTTTCATTGGCTCATGCATACATATAGTAAGTGGGTTGATTGGGTTACTCTTTAGTTTAAGGAAATATCAGAGAAGTACAATCTATTAATATAGAGAATAATATCTATATAAATCTCTATATATCAAGGTATCAATTTTAAAGGTTTTTCTCTCACCTCTAAATGTATTTCTTACAAGAACTCTAAGGAGGAATAATCCTCAAACCTATTCTTCCAAGGTGATTGGGTGGAGGCAATGTGGGGAAACCTCTATAAACTATTCGAGTGATTTTTTCATATTTATTAGCCTAGAGATATTATGGTTAATTGGTTTTTTGGGGTGGGGGGGAAATATGAACTTAAATCAATAAAAATATTTCTATTAGTGATTTATTAGTGTATCCAGAATGCCAAGAACAAATCCCATCATGAGGTTATTATAGTTATTGTCTGGATTTGGTGGATAGGTATCATAACCTGGTAGTTGATCTAGGGATTCTTATCAAACAATGGGATTAATATCCCTTTATAAGGATGAGTTTGTAAAATAGGACTCATGTTCCCTATTTTCATGGCTCGTCGCTTTAGAGTAGATGGATTAAATGGAACCCCCCAAATAGAGGCCTCAAGTTAAATACCTATGGCTTGTGAAGGCATTTCCTCATGATGGGGGTGCTGTAGTTAAGGAATCTAAAGGTATTTTGGTTATTTTCTTATTTATGTTTGTTGGCCATTGTGATTCACCTATCATATAGGCATGCACGCTTATCTAAGGCCTCTATGTTTGTCTCAAGTAGAATACTATTTTAGAGTTGATTGAAACTGGTTATTTGATTCTCTGTGACTCCCTTCATGATATTATTTCTACCCCATGTTTAATTTTTTATCAAATACATATATTCAAGATCCTTCCTAACATACAGTTGTAGGTTCTACACACATGGCAAGAAGGAAACAAAGTGGAAGACATCCTTTCCTCTTAGGGTATGATGGATTCAAATTTTACAGACTTCTCTATTCTTTTTTCTTTTCCCTTACTTGTGCTGATATTTTTAATGGTTATGTTATGGGGATTTATTACTGTTAACCCCCTTTATCTTGTTTTAATCCTTATGGATGTTTGTTTTTATAAAATTTTATAGTTGATGATAATGACATTTGAAAGTTTATTCCCATCTTTCCAAAGTTTTTTATTATAGTTATTTCTGGATTATGGTTTCCTATCATGTTATATATGTTTCATGATGATGCTAGATGTCATAGGGACTATAAGGGGTTTTCAGACCTATATTTTCATGTGATAGTTTTCCTTTTATCATAGGTCCATATGAACCTCATCATACCATAACTTAGGTATGGGGTATGGGAATTAACTGAGTGATGTGTATGATATTCACAATTTTCCTTTGATAATTTCTTGATATTATATATTAGTTACATGGAAACCTCAATTATTTATAGTAGAACCTATATATTGGACTCAATAGTTTAGTTTTGTGTTAGTCTTAGTATTTTTAATTGATTGTGTGGGTTGAGTTAATGAGATGAATCCCATTTAGTATGATGATCCTTAGAGTAGATCAAGATATGGGATAATGTATGATTAATTCCTCCATATGGTCTTGATAGAAGGATTTGTATTTTTACTATAATTTGATGTGATTTATTCAATTTAAAAGACAAGTTGATTGGTCTTGTATCAAGAGAGGACGTAATTTTGGTGTGACCAACCTCTTGGTGGTATGTTGATTCCTATAGAAGATGTTATTTTGGATATCATTAGTGGTCATTGATTGGATTAAAGTTTATATTTTTATTTGTTTATAAGTTCATGTACATTGTTTTTTTAACTATTTAGGCTATAGTTAGATCTAGATGTTTCTTCCCCATTGGATTTTGAATGCGGGTAGATGGATAATGAGGCTCTAGGTGGGATAGTGGTTGACCCTTGGGTGGTGATGTAAGGATGTAAGATATATAGATGACATGGATATTTCCAAGGACTCGCCTATGACTATTTAGAAGTAATATGGTTTGGTTTATGATGTTGATGACGATGCTGAGATACGATCTGAGTGATCATGGTGCAGCCAGAGAGTAGTACCATCATATAGTGGGAATCAACCCCTATGATAATATGTGATACATGAGATTCGTCTAGGGGTAATTTATGGGTATTATGTGGGGACCAGTTAGATAATATAGGTAAGTTCATGAGCACCAATATTTTAATTTCATATGGTTGGACCTATTCTTGTTTTTCTTGATTGTTTTCCATGGGATTATTTTTTAGTGTTATTTCATGATTTAGACCTCCTTAGACTACTTGTTTCTAGTTTTGTTTATTATTTAATAATTTTGATTCATTTTGTAAATGAATTCTTCCATATCATCGGTTTTGAAAGTAATAATAAATTTCATAGATAATTTGAGTTAACATAATGTTTGTTTGTGTTGAATTTTTATTATGAATTTTTAAATTCAGAGTTATTAACTTTTGGTGAACATATTTGATTCACCTAAATTCAATAAAATTAGGATTATGTAAATAATTAATTCATCAAAATTTAGAGTGTCATTCAACGAAAGTTGAAGTGTTATTTTGATGTTATTACAATTGAACCTGAATATCTCAAAATATGGTTGTTGGAGTTTATTCTATGGATTCAATAAATTGTATTGAGTATTTCAAGGAATAGAACAAACTAATAATGAACTAAAAGTTTACTCTGATTTTACCAATACCTCCACGACTTTGAAATTTTGTGATTTTTTATTTTAATTATTTTATTTGGTGAACATCCTATATTTTATTTTCCAAAGAATTTACTATGAAATTTATTAGATTTGGTCAAAAACTATATCTTATAATAGACTTATGATTTATAGTGGGTCTAAATTATTAGTCTTTTTTCAACTTCAACTCACCCCTAGGTTTTTTATAGTTTTACCTATATGAGACAAAATTTGGTAGTATAGCTTACTCTTTTTTAACTTTCAATATTCTTGATATTAATTTTCCTTACACTAATGTGTATAGGAGAGTATATATTATTTATTTTTTATGGTATGTATGATATAAGTCATAATCTTGAATAATTTAAATCCAAACCAACCATAAATATTTGATATAATTTTCTATGAATATTTTCATGACTTCATGGAAATGTACATCATTAATACTATAGTGGAAAACATTATCATGTTTAATGGTATTTATAGTATTCCAAGGATAGAATTTATCACATTCACTCGTGATGAGAGAACATAATTTTAACTTATTTTCTAATCGATGAATACTTTATATTGAATGATTCAATGAAATATCTATAGTCACGTATTATCCTGTAGAACAACTTTTGAAATATGGAAAATCATAGAAGTCACACATTCCAAATGATCAAAATTTCTTGATATAAAAAGAGAAATATTGACAGAAAATTATCTGTCATTCAATTTCTTACTAGTTGAATATGAAACCCATATACATTAAAGGTTCATGATTATTGAAAATAGTATATAATATCTTAAAGAAATATAATTAATATTTGATTATCTTATAGAAAAATTTATTAATATTTTCCTAAATATTGGGAATAAAGACAAAGAATAATTTATGATATTATGTACATTATGAAGCTTAGTTTAGATGAATTAATTGATACATTTATTCAGTATGGAATAAAATTAAAATTATATATAAAAATAAATAATAAATAATTGATTGTATTTTACTGAAACATCTACCAAAGGATTAATTTTATATGGAAACATTTGAAAAGAAGTGCATCAAAGAGTAATTTGAAATTTTATTCTAATAACAGTTGTTTAGAGCTTAGTCAATGGGATATTGATCAGTTTACTTTGAAAATGAATAGGTTTATGTGAAAAGACTTCCATAAATACCACTAGAAGGATATTAAAGATAAGTATGAGAACAAGGATTCTTTGGAACTTGAGTGTTATGAGAATAAAAACCCATAACATATCCGACATGATTATCATATCATAAAATATAATAAAAAGTATTTTAAAATATTTTTGAACAATAATGATAAAAAGAGATATTAAAGCTACTAAATATATCTAAAATTTTAATGGATATGTATCTTTAGATGATATTAGTGGATCATATAGCAATGATAGTGGTAAAATTATTTAATTATGTTCCTAAAAGTGAATTGTGCTTTATGGGAAAGCTGTTAGAGGATTCTATATCATATTTCTCTCTAAGAGATGATTATTATTTTTCATTGGATGATGAGGAGTAGGATTACATTTCATCACTTGAATAAAATGGTAAATATGTGACTACTCTAGAGAAGAGAAATAAAAGGGTAAAGAATGATTAATGATATAGATTAAATAAATATTATTAAATTTTTGGATGCATATAATATATTTTTAATAAGTATTCGGAACTTATAGAAGAAGTTATTGGGAATAAATATAAGGTTAATTAATTAAAGAAGAAGATTTCATAATTTTCTTTAGAACCTAAAGGAAATAATTTGTATATAAAATCAATTGAATATAAGAGTGAATTGGTTAAGATTAAGTCATAAATCAATATCTTAAAGAAATATTATAGACAATTGATGTGAAAAGGGGACAAATTATAGACTTGAGAGTTAATCAAATAAAATATTTCATTATCAAAATAATTATTTAGTTGTAAACAACATACATTTTTTTGGAATGTCAAGGGGGTGGGAATTGGAAAATAATTGTTCATTAAATAAATTTAAATATTCAAAACACACAAGCACTTTATTTTTAATGTTCTATAATAAATTGAACACATATTAGTTGGGAAATATTGGGCACCGAAAGTGATATATTTAAATATTTCATAACCAAAGTAGACATAGGTTATATGATCCTACTTTCTAAATAGTCAAGTCATTGAATGTTAATAGTTGAACTAAAATATCTAGTTTTGGGTAATGTTTACTTTTATATATTAATATTTTACTTAATAAAGTCTTTAATTTTACTATAACTCCTTTATATAGGGGGTTTTTTTCTCACATTCATCCGGTTAAATTTCTTGTATGTGTTATAATATAATATAAGATATGAAACAACCTCAATATATTTCTAAGAATGATGGTATTGAGTCATAAAATCACTTTATATATAGTTTTTAAAATAATAATAAACTCATGTTATAATTTTATTTAACATGAATTTTTGGTTTTGAGTTTATTTTTTGTATAAAACAAAAATCCAAAAATATTAATTTGTATGATTTTAGTATGAAAATTTAAAGGATTGGGATTTTATATCCTAATTATTTATACTAGATATATGAGAAATGTAGTGGTGAAAAATTAACTTCATAAAAAGATATAAAGTGTTATTGAGTTCGTGATATTATGATAAAGATGTTTTCTATGTTTTTACAACTGATCCCAAAGAATGAAGAATAAAAAAATTAATGGATTACATATAAAAAATACCCCATGTTCAAATACCTAAATAATAATGAGATAAAAGTTTAATATTTTAATCACTATAGGTATACAATATCTTGTCATCATGAAATAATTTATAGTTATATATAATTTTCTTATATATCTACTAAGAGTTTGTATGGGGTTTTTTCTTTATAATAATATTAGCATATTTTTGTAATTATTATATTTTTTTATCCATAAAGAATGAGTGATTCCATTAAAAATATAGAGTCGAGATTCCAGTTTCTATAAGATAAGTTTTTTATAAATTTGGTTGATCGAGGGATTTTGATAGGAAGATAGAGCTAAGCTTCCAATTTATAGAAGTGGCCTCATAACTTTTTATATGTTAAGTCAAGGGCTTATAGGTTATTGGAATGTATACCTTTCAAAAATTAAAATTCTAGGATACCTTGAATCATTTTTATAATTCCCCTTATACTTTGGGTTATGAGGTAACTTTATAATATAATTTTAAAGTGGTACTTGATTTTGGAATCAGTACATCATGTTTTTTATATTCTATTGTATTTACTTGTTTTTTCTTTCTTTTGATATTTCTATTGTGTATTTTTTGGTTAGGAGTTTTAAAATTTTAAAATTCTTTAATTTATTCTAAACATATTTATTTTACTTTGATATATTTTGTTGGTTTATATTTTTTATTTTTAATAGAAATATTTATTTCTATTTATTATAATATTTGAGGTGGTGAAAAATTGAAAGTCATATTTTTTAATTCATTTCACCCCCTCCCCCTTATTATAGTTTACCTATCATGGTAATATAGGAAAACATTTGGTACTAGAGTTGGTCTCTACAGTTTAGACTGAACCTGATATTAATCATTATTTTTCTATATATTTATCAAAATTTCAAATATTAGATTTCTTATACCGAACAATTTTTGTGGAGAAATTATTTTCTTCATTTTTAGTATGGTTGGGATAGACATTGGATGAATATTATAGTCTCAATCCTGAGAGATCTCAAATTTTTAATTATAATAACTATGAATATTGGAGAGATTGGATGGAAATTTTTGTTAATAATACTAGTGTAGATAATTTTATCAATATTGACAGGATATATAAAATTACATAGAAAGAAACCACTACTTTTTTAAGAGAGTATATATATGAATTTAAATTAATTTCAAGTTTGAAATAACTTTTTATTTTCCATTATAAAGAATATACATATCCATATTTCTTCCTATATAATTTCTTATAGAATTTTAAAAAATATAGAAGTTATATATTTTGGAACATCAATAGATCTCAATAATAAGAGAGTTAAGATCAGAGAAGATTATCATGTGTTTAACTTCTTAGCTATTGGAATCATTTATAAAATGAATCATAGGATGATAAAAATCATGAAAAGTTTAAAACATCATAGAGAAAAATAATTATTAGATGATCAAATTATAAATAAATTCATTGATATTGTAACTAAATATTGGGAATCTAAGAGAAATGTTATTGATGATACAAATCGTATTATTAAATTTAGTTCTAATGAATTTTTTGGGACTTTAATGCAATATGATATTATATTTAAAGAGATATCAAGAAATAAAAAATATAATAATAGAGTTTATTTTACACTAAAATTCGAAGATTTAAATTTTGAAGCTTATAATTCTAAACAGAGTTCATCCAATAGAATTTCAAAAGTTATTTCTAATGTCAGTGATGTTAAACCTACAAAAGGTTAAATTTCTAATATATAAATGATAATGTTCAAGAATTAAAATTTCTAAAGATATTATTTAAAAAAGAAAAATATATAAAATAAAAAAAATATAAGAAATATTCTATTGAGACTATATATTATTAAATTAGAAATCCCAGACATGTTCATCCAAATTTTCTTGAGTTTAAGGAAAAATATAATAAGTACTATAAGAAATATTCTAAGAAAATAAATAATAATAGTTTGAAGTATTTATACCCATGGAGTGATATTGAGGGAGATACTACTTCTAACAGTTCATCATAATATAAATATGATATCAAAAATATTAAAAATTTCTATGCTAATATTATGGATACTAAAAAATAGAAATTTAATTTTTGATGTTCTTATAAGCTAAATTTTTTATTCAAAATGTTTCTATGTATCTAAATATTAAATTGATGATGTTATTTTATCTTATTTTTATATTGATGAAAAATTTCCTCAGACGTATGATGAATTGAAAGATTATAGTATAGAGTTTTAAGATATATATAAAAAACTTTATAAGAAGTATTTTGCTCTTAAAGATGATGTTTTGGAGAGAAATGAATGTTTTTTAAATACTAAAAATAAGTTGACTAAATAAAAGAAGTAAAAAAATAAACTAACATTGAAATTTGAAAAATTGAATATTCAACTAAATAAGATTCACTTTGAAATGAAGGGAAATACTATAATTTCTACATATAATGATAATGCTAAGGTTATTGGAGAAGTTGTTGAAAATAAAAATCTCTTGAGTTAGTTGAATGATTCCAAAAACTAAATTATAAAATATAGTGCCATGTGAAGAGTAATAAAGGTGTAAAATCATCACAAGATTTGTCTAAAAATATTAACATAAAATCTGAAGTTGTGAGTCTAGAAAAATATACATAAAAACATTACAATTAGAAGAAAATCATTTGAGAAGATTTAAAATCAGTTGAATATAAATAATTTTAGTAAGTATACTATAATTAAGAAATATCAATCAAATTACATTGTGTCAAGAAGAGAACATTTTTTCAATGTTAAAAATTAGTTTCCATTGGATAAATAATTTTCCCCATAATAAAATTCTATATTTTATAATATCACAAGATTTTATCTTAAGGGATATGGCTCCTTGTGAACTTCATCAGAAAAAAAAATCTAAGCTCTAAATATTATTTTTTAAAATACATCTAGAAAAAATAATGTTTATCCTCTAAAGACATAAATTCTAAATAATTTAAGTAATCTCTTATTTTTAGTTCAATACTTATCACTGGTAACTAGTAACTATTTGTTTTTAAGTTAAATGGAACATATTTATTTTATGAGTTAATACATTTTTATGTTTCAAATATTTTTATGTTTTTCTTTATAGGTTGCATTAATTTCTTCTATTTAGTTGTATTTTTTATCCTTTATGTTTATTTTACTTATTAAAAAGTGAAATTTTAATTTCCAAAAATTCAATATTTAGATAAATCTATCCAGATCCATCACTGAAAGAAGAAGATCTCGCTGGTTTACTTAAAGAAAACTTCTAGTAGATTTTATTTTTTTTTGCGTACTTATGGATTTATAAAATAACAATTTTTTTTTTGAATGGAATTTCATATTTTATTTATTTAATTCAAAAATGTAACCAATAATATTTAAGAAATTAAAAAATTATTTTCTTAAAGAGTTATTATACCATGTACTTTGGTAGAAAAGTGTTTGGACCATTTGATCAATGATGATCAATGAATGGCATCTATCACTTATAATATTCATATAAATGGTACTAGAAAGTTAGATATTCTTGAATAGATATTTTTAATGGGATTCTGTCACATATAAACCATGTTTAATGAATTAATTACAAAAAAATCTTTTTTTGTGATTGTCCATTGCAGAAAAAAGTTTGACGGGTAACTCTCCCATCATAAAAAAATTGGTGGTTATATATATGTGAGTATTTGCGATGGGATTTTCTACCCATCACAAATAATTATTTGAGCTTAAAAATAAAATCCATCATGGAATTTTTTTAAAAATATCAAAATAATTTAAATATATATATATATATAATAGGAAACATTTAAATTAATAACAATATTAAACATAATATGCTCATTCAGATATTATAATAATAATTTTTTAAAACCAAATACATCAAATACTATGAAGTTGGTTCATCTGGAGAAGGTTATGGAAAATCCATCCCTATACCATATTCCAGTCATCACATGTACTCTATCATCATCTCGTTCTACTGCTCTTTCCATCGATGCTACTCCTCCTAGTGTTATTCACATTGTTGATGAAGCTCTTCCAACTCTAGACATAGGGTATCTATAACCTCATTCTGAGCTTCAAAATAATCCTCATACTCTATAGCTAATAATGATGACTCTCTATAATTTCTTCTGAAGCTGTATAATTACCACACAATAGGGCCATAATAAATTTCACGCACCAGTCAAGAACTGAAATCAACAACTCGGTCTTTCTCGAAAGTATACTAAGTTGCATGCATACATGTTGAATCAATAAATCATGAAATATCAGTGTCTTCACTCTCACCCTGTTTGGGATAATTCATGGCCTCATATGAATTTTTCAAATTCAATTTTAAATTATAAAAATTAAAATATTTTTTTCAATGAATTCAAAAACTCAAATAAAATTGTACTGATCATAATCTAATGATGTCTACCATCAGTAATATCTCTAGTGTCAGGATTATTGTTCATCCTCTTATGAACATAAAAACATCTCCCATCCAGTATGAGCACAATCCATCCCAAACCTGAGAGGATATGTAATTGGATTGATGGTTGATGTAAGACTGATCAAAAACTATGACTCCAACTTTACTCATAGATCTCTTCCTTATATTGTTAAAAAAATAATTATAAAATTCATGTATACATTCCTCTAAAGCATCACAAATTGAGTTCCTTATTCTATATTTGATGAGATACCATAAACTCTGAAAATAATTAATAATAGTTGTTTGAAAATTAAATAAATTTAAAAATAACTATTATTTATTTATTTACTATTCAATGATCAAACATGTGGTTCCAGTATCAATGGGAATCTAATCCCACATCACCCATGCTTCTGGAAAATGAATTTATAGAATATCACTCCCCATTCTAACAAATATATGTGAAAAACTATGGAAAAATAGAAAAAATAATCAAACAATTAGTATATAAATAAATTAATAAAAAATGATAATTACTGAAAATTAACTAAAATACACTACTGAACACACCACTATATGCATGGATCAGAATCAATATGTGGATTTCACTCAAGAATAGGGTTGGGAATCATTAATATCATAATATTATGACCCCACTAAGCTGGTGATGAACTAAAAACAACCTAAGGGTGGATAAAAAATCATCAAGCTCATCATTGAGAAGCATAGCATCCTAGAGGCTATGGAACATCTCATCAAAATATTCCTTAGCCATCTGAGACTTAAAATAATGTTGTTATTAAAAATTGAAAATAAGTATTATATATATTAATTATGACTACAATAATCCTATAATTGTTTTATTGTTTATCATCATCCACATATTCATATATGATGGTGTCAATATCTTTATCTTCATTCTCAGTATCATCAATTTTCATAGGAGCTTCAACTTCATCATCTCTTCTTATTTCATATTCATTTGTTACCTCATCAACATCATCATCACCGTCAACCCATAACTATGGGGTTTCATTATAAATATTCATATATATTCATGGAAAATATATATTTAGATTTGTATCTTAAAATTTTTAAATTCCTTACACTTTAACATAACCAAATTCACTTTGCATAAACTGATTTTCTCAATATTTGATTTTTATAATGCTCCACCACTCGTTTAACATTCTTAAAGTAGCATAATAATTTTCATAATAAATTTTATGTGTTTGATTAGCTAATAAAAAATATTTCATTTACTTTAAGAAAATTTTTATATTTAATGTTAATGATTCCATGGCATGGATTAACAAGCAAGCCCCTATTAGTATCAAACTAATGGAATTTAAACATCATTATAAAACACAGTTAAATCATTTCATCTAGTGTTCTGTAAAATTAAACTTCACATTCTCTAAGATGAGATCCTCTTAATAAAACACCACTATTCATTTTCTTTTAAATTCTTCATATACACATGTATGAAATCAATAAAACATTTACCACATATACACTATAATATTTAACAATTTTTGATGGTGGGTTACTCAATAAACATAGTAAATTATCAATTTCCTCAGGATATTTCTATACAATATAAATTTTCAAATAATTAGAAATATAAAAAATAATAAATTTATTTTATATGCTATACCAAAAATAATTTTCTTCACCAGTCTTTGACACTAGTATAAAAAATTATGCTATAAATATTATTTAAGATAAAATAGTGTAATTTGTGGAAACATTTTCTTGATATGATCATCATATAATCTAAAAATAAAAAATTATTAATTTTCTTTTAAAAAAATAGAACAAAATATAGTAAAACTCACTCTAAAAATCATATAATTTCTTCATAGTTGAGAAGAACATTTGTAAAATCCATGTGATGTTCATCATATGAAATACATCATTCATGAACTACACTAAATCTATGTTCAGGATAATTAAAAATTTTAATTTAACCTCCATTTCATCATTAACATTCCACTCAATATGGACCATTTGGTTATATTTATGAAGGATATTCTGGTTGGAAATAATGGGAGAAGAAAAAATAAATTTCCACTTGAAAATAAGCTTTTACAATTGAACCTTCAACTAATGCTTTATTATGTACTTTTTTCTTCAATTTATTAATGAATTTATCATATGGGTACATCCATAAAAACTATACTAATACTTGAAATTTTTCTTCATGAAAAAAAATGTAATATCAAATGTTCAATTAAATCAAATAAATCTAGTGGAAAAAAATCCAGTTTACATAAAATTAAAACAAAATCTTCTTATAGTATACTAAGTGAATCATATTATTTTATCTTCACACAAATTTCTTGTAAAAAAATGATATTTCATTTAGTTCATATCAAAAATAATAATTCAAAAAACCTATAAATCAAATCGGTGAAATTATATCCATTATAACATGATAATCATGACTTTTTAATCGAGTAATGTGACTATTTTTGACACATCTATCCAAATTAGAAGAATAACCATCTGATAGACTCAAATAAAAAATACACTAACAAAATAATAAATTATTTTCTTTAAAAACTATATAAGTCATTTTTTGGATTCATTAACTTTTATGATCTTTCATTTTCAAACTACTCAAGTTCTGGTCACTTACAAATTTAGGATAGATCCAACCTTGCATTTTCAATATTTTTCCCTTACTAGGTGTTTCCAAAGTTTTATAAAATATATTATCAAAATATTTCTTCCCAATATGTAATAAATCAAACATGTGACAAACCAAAAAAATCAAACCAATATGGTAGATCCCAAAAAATACTATGTTTTTTTCTAATGATGATTATTCCCAAAGCCATCTATTTTTTTTGGTTTATAGTTGTTCCAATGGTAGTGGGGGT
The DNA here is from genome assembly GCA_963277665.1 of Viscum album. NCBI lineage: Eukaryota > Viridiplantae > Streptophyta > Magnoliopsida > Santalales > Viscaceae > Viscum > Viscum album. Next base: position 1,094,946,704 of record OY728159.1, on the reverse strand, counting down.
ATTAAAGAGACAATAGGTTTAGATTAATACTTGAGATCATTGTTAGAGGTTCATATCTTTCAATTGTACCTTTTTGAAATGATTTTTTTAGAGGATGATCAGAAGGAAGAAGTATTTAGTGAAAATAAAAAAAGACAAGGTTTTATTCCATTGACAAGAATAAATGATTTGTTTCCACTCATATAGTACATACATGATTTTAGGCCATGTTTAATTCATCCAAATAACATGAAATATTCTGGTTGGTCACTAATTGTCTACATTAATGTATCATTCATTAGAAAATTATATTTAGAAATAAAATCATATCTACTGGCATCATTACTCCACAATAAATGTAACTCATCAATAAATGGCATAAAATAGACTTCAATATTATTTTTTGAATGTCCTGGAATTAATAATGTTAAAAATATATGTGGTTTATTCATCTATATCCAAGTAGGTGAGTTTTATGGATTTATAAAGATAGGATAATAAGAATATTGTATATCATAAGAACCAAATGGACATAAACCATTGGTATAAAGACTCAATCACATGATATGGGATTCTAAAGTAAAAGAAGGATGTACCTTTCCAAAAATTTCCCATGAATCACCATCTCAATGATGATTTTAGTTTTTATTGGTTGAATTTTTGGATTTATGGAATGACATCAATGACACTATTTTCTGAGACATAAATAAACAATGCAATCTAGGTATAAGATGCAAATACTTGAACAATTTAACAAAAAAATCTATACTTCCCTTGTTGAGCCTATGTGTACCTTGATTTTCCATATATAGGAAAAATAACTAATAACTCATTTTTACCATATTATAAGATGAAATTATTTTCACAAGCATGAATGTTTTAACAATAAAGACCCATATTATGAAACATCCTATTTCTCTCATAAAAATTCATAGGAAACACATTTACATTAGGTAACAATGATTTAACCAAAGAGAATATCTGATCAAAATAACTATTTTAAATTCCATTATTTGGTTTAACAGCCATAAATTTTTAAATAGATTCAATTTTTTCTTTCAACTAGGATAAAATTCATCCTCATAAAACTTCAGAAACTCATAAATTCAAGATGGCTTTTTCTTAGGAGTTAAATCAATATCATTCTGAGTTTTGGTTTATTGAAAAGATGGACCAATAGCCTCATATACTAAAGTTTCAAATCGTGATGGATTTAGAATCAAATTATTAGTATCCTTTTGGGAACTATTTTCACTATGTTAATATAAAAAACATAATCATTCTGAAAACAAAAATGTAATAGATCACCCTCAACATTTTAAAATGTTCAAACCCTCATCAAATCACATTTCTTACATGGACACTTAATTTTCTCTTCTGAAACAAATTCTTGTTTTGATGATGCAAATGATAAAAAAGCTTCAACACCCTTAATATATATAGGATTTAAACTAGAACCATATATATTTCAGTGATGATTTATCCAACTAAGATCATGTAATAATGACTACTATCTACATCCTTATTCCATATTTTTCTAAAAATTATAAAATAACAATATTTTTTATTAATAATTTGATATAAGAAGAAGACGATCTAAAAAATAAAATTTAAATAAAAAAAAATTGCAAATTAATTTTAAATATTTTCAATTGTATCCAATTACAGTTATTTTTTTTTCTAATTCCATAAATTATTGATAATTTTTTAAACTTTTCAACTATGTTTTTCAAAAAATTACTAATTACCATTAAATAAAATAGAATTTAGATAAAGGGGAATGAGTGAAACCAAGAATGAAGGGGATGATGGTGATGATGTAGTGAAATAAATATAGTTCCCCAATGTTCAGAACATTTAGAGTATAGGTAGTCATGGGTAAACTCATAGGTTTACAAATGATTGTCTCTCCTCTAGAATATCTGAATGAAGGGGCACTATAACTAAATCACTTCATCGTTGTCTTCATCCCCTCCCCTCCATGCTTCCCTTGAAGGAAGTAGGGAGCAGAGGGGAAATAAGAAACCATAGTGGGAAAGAATTTTGGTGCCCCTAAGTTCAAACGAATTGAATAAAAGAAATTAGTAGATAAACCAATAAGTTATAGAAGTGTAAGTAGATGTGTGAGATAAAAATGAAAGTCTTGGTAGATTATTTACCTTTCTCTATTAAATTTATCATCATGAGAAAAAAAAATTTCACCGATAATTATGCATTGACATTATTATTTTTTGTAAAAATTTATTTTCTCATGAAGAGTGACTGAACCAAAAAGGTAAAAAAAATACACTAAGGGTTCTATTATTATCTCTCACATATGTTTCTGCTTTCATCACTCCTAGGATTTCCTATGTTTGCCTCTCCTCCAAACAGTCTAAACTCAGGGGGACCAGAATTCTTTCACTATATCATCACCTTTATCCCCTCCTCTTTATACTTTCCTCACACCCTTGTTCGGACATCTTTTACTAATTTTTTATAATTTTATAAAATTTTGGATATTTATGGATGATTATGGATAATTGTAGTTAAATGTTATCATTAGTGTTTATGTATTGCCTCTATTTTTTTCTATTAATAGTATTTTACTGATTACCAATCATTACTACAAATTTTTAATAATTGCAGGTAATTACTATTAATTTATAATAATTACCCTGAATTTTTACTAATTGCCACTATTTTTTACTAATTACTGCTAATTATGAGTAATTTTTACCCATTACCACTAATTTTTACTAATTATTTATCATTTTTACTAATTATCACTAATTATCAATAATTTTTACTAATTATTTGCTAATTACCACTAATTTTACTAATTACCATTTTTACCACTAATTTTTACTAATTACTAATAATTACCCCAAATTGTTTCCAGATTACTTATTATGTTTCACTAATTACCGCTATTTTTTACTAATTACCACTATTTTTATGAAATTACCACCAATTATCACTAATATATACTAATTACCACTAATGTTTTCTAATTACCTCTAAGTACAGCTAATTTTTACTAACTATCACCAATTTCTACTAGCTATCTCTAATTTTTACTAATTACTGTCAGTTATTGCTGATTTTTTCTAATTTTCACAAACTACCACTAATTTATTTTAATTACCTTTATTTTATAATAAGTACCACTAATTTTTACAAATTATAGTTAATTTTTACTAATTATCACTAATTATGTGTAATTTTTACTAATTACTACTAGTTACGATTATTGTTTTTACCAATTACCATTAATTTGCACTAATTTCTACTATTTACCACTATATTCTATTGATTTTTATAATTACCATTAATGTTTACTAATTATCTAGATTTTTTACTAATTACTGCTAGTTTTTACTAGTTACCACTAATTATTAGTAATTGCCGCTAATTTTTTCTAATTACTGCTAATTACCTCTATTTTTTATTAATAACCGCTAAATTTTACAAATTACTACTAAATTTTACTAATTACCTCTAATTCTTAATAATTACCACCAATTATTAAAAATTACTGCTAGTTTTTACAAATTAGCACTACTTTTATTGATTACCACTAATTACCAATAATTATTGATAATTGTTTTTAAATTATTAATATTTAATATCAATTACTAAAATCTACAGTTAATTACTACTGATTACTAATTATTATTAGTTGTTACTAATTACTATAAATTTTCATTAATTAGTACTAATGTATAATAATTGTTATTAGGTTCAATTAATTAGTACTAATTATTTATCAATTATTAGTAGTTACTCCTAATTGTAAATAATTAACAAAAAAATATAACTAATTAATGATAAATACAAAAAAAATACTCCTAATTAAAACTAATTACGGCTAATTAATAATACAAATTTCTAATATAAAACTAAATAAATAAATAAACAGTTAAAAAATTAATCAAATACCTTAAAATTATTCTTTATCAAAATTAAAATACTGAAGAAAAAATAGAAATATTATTTCCCAATAAAATTTAGAATTTTAAAGGATTAAATCAAAGAGTGAAGAGGAGAATAAAGGATAGATAATATGAGGAGAAAAGAGGAGATTTGGGGAGAAAAAACATCTAGGGGCATATATATAGGATAGACTAGTAGCAATGAGGTTTTTTATGATAGGATTCCTATCACAAACAGTTTTATTTGCGAAGGAACTCGTCAAAAATAATACCCATTATAAATAAATGTGGTGGTGATATATATTTTATTTGTGATTGGTTTTGTTATAAATAGTATTATGCTCTAATATTATTCACGACATGTTATAAATTCTCATCAAAAATAACCATTTGGTCAAATAGTATTTGTGACATGGACTAAATTCCTACCCTAAATAAATATTTCTATTATATGGAATTCATAAACACCAAAGGTATTTGTGACTATATGAGTTGCTGATGCGCCCAAAGGCGTCGTTAATTACTCTAGGCATATATCAAATTATAAATTTATATAAACTTGAACTGTACTAACTACAAATGCGTAGTATAGTATAAGTTCCGGGTTGAGCCCATAGAGAGAGGGGAATGCAGTGATGACAAATAACCACCAAAGGTTGGGTCGCTTGAATTTTATTTTGATTGTATTAAACTAATGTTGCAATTGTAATAAATTAATTAAAATAGAGAAAACATAAGTGTAGGGAATCGGTTTCTCAGGGTGATTTTTCTAAGTAAATTTTACCTTGCTTAAAAAATAATGAAATTAGATAGTTGCACAATTAAATGGGTTTATCAATAGAAGAAATGGTCATTCCCTATCTAACTACCCTAAAATCATAATTTTTCATAGTCGGGTGAATTAAAATATTAGGGTGCATTATGTTTAGATTTTCAAAATGAGTAATTCAATTCAATGGTCATGAAAAAAATTGTCTCAATCATGTTGGGGTTTGTTCATTATTGAAAACATATGGTCAATGATTCAATGAAAAATAAAATAGATGTGCAGGAACAACATGATAATATAGCATAAAATCATCATTAGGAGGAAGGATCAATAGAACGATGATGATATGCACCCCCTCTGACTAATTTTCCTCTCCCCTATGGGTTTTAACCAACCATCATAGGGTGGTCTCTAATGATGAATAAACCAATACCCATAGTAGATATATTAGAAAAGAATGAAAGTGAAGAGAATTAATAATACAAAGATACTATAATTAAAATAGAAAACATCTAATGATTACATTAAAGAAAAAAAAGAAAATCATAAACAAAAACCTATCTATAAATAAATTTGGGTCGGAACCCTATGGTAGCCTTCTGATAGTCGATCCTCTCCACACTTCAATAAAATCAATAAACTCTTGACTGAAATACATATACATGTATATATATACATATATATTGTACAAGATATAATTCCCCTACTTTCTATGGTCAAAAACATCATTAAATGTCTGTTTGGGTCAAAGTAGGAGAAATCCCCATCGCAACATACGCTGAAATTAGCGTTATTTTATTTTGCTCGAGAATATACACAACATATAATATATTTAAATGACATGTAATCCTCATCCCAATTTTATTCTTCTCATTAACTGAAAAAAATATCACAGCTTGAAAATTCCTGTCATGAAATGATTTTAAACAACGTGTAAAATTTGATTCCAACAATAGAATCTATATTTCGTCCAGGTTCTTTAGTTTTGTGCATTTGGAAGTGCTTCATCATCATCTTCAAAAATCCAGTGTTGCACCACTTCACTTCTCTCTCAGCATGAAGGAAATTTTTTTCCTCAATTCCTATGTTTTCATTTATATTTCTCCAAATGTAAATCTTGTATAAGAATACATAAAACATTGATATTAGGGATATGTCTTATATTTAGTCAATAAATATTCAATGTAAACACATACAAAAGCCCATAAAAATATGTAAACAAAATAGACATATCATTTTCTCATCACAAATAATAGTAAACAGACAATTATTTCCAATGGGTATCATATACCATCACAAATAAGCCTTACTACAGGACTTATTGTGATGGTCCTCAATTTCATTACAAATAACCCATCGCAATTAATCACTCTTTCACATAGGGAAAGTTAGTAGACCTGAAGTTAATTTGATGTATTCTTTACTATGTTGTTGGAAAAGATTTTATTGGTTTATATGTTACTATTCAATTTTCTATTTATTAATGGCATAATATAATAAAATTTCTTCAAGGTATATAATCTATAAAAGGCTAATGGACCCTGATTTATTTTATAAGTATGATTTTATACTGAAGGATATGATTAATTTCCAATATTGTGAATCATTAGTTCTTCATAGGGAAGACTATGAGCTATTTTTTACCATTTTAATACATTAATTTTAAAAATTTGACTGGTTAATATAATCTGATGATGAATTGAAGGAAATCTGTTTACTTTTTGAGAAAATGTTTACTATATCTCTTTTATGATTTTTTGAATAATTTATACTTCATCTTGAGGGAGAATCACTATTTTTCTCCCATAATTTATCATAAGTTCATGGTTCTTTTTTAAAAGTATATATTTATGATTTTTTGTTGTAAAAGAGAATTTTTTTGATATGAGTCATCTTCTTCCAGATGTAAGAATTGGTTTTTAATGGATTCAAGCATTTTTATTACCATGGAAAGGTGATAAGGATTCCATTAAAATATAAGATATTTATCTATTGAATTTTCTTGTAAATTTTTTCATGTTTAATATTTTCATGTTTATCTAAGTCTATATTGAGGCCATGTGCACTAAAATGGTAATGTTTTAAAAAATATAGCCAAATTTTGAATAGAGTAATCATGAACTTGTTATAAGTTGAAGGTGTTATAAATCAAGTTCATGTAAAATTAGTCAATAAAAATTTTATTAACACTGAAACAATATCTAAGATGATATTTATATATAAATCTAATGAAATAAATTTTATAGAAAATAAAACATATGTTTATTAAATGGGTTTTTATAAATCTATTAAAAATGAAATTGATAAAATAAAATCATTATAACTAACATCTTCTACCACCCCTCAATAGAAGAAATTGAAAATAGGAGAAGATTAAGTTCATAAATCAAAAAAAATTCATTCAAAATAAGAATATAAAATGTTTTTTGAGAAGAATATTGATTCATAAAAATATCAAGATAAAAGAGTTTGTATACCACATTTTTATTTTAAGAGATCATTTTCTCAAATAGAGACTATCAAGAAGAAATAAGAATATATATAAAAGTGAAAAAGTAAAGAAATGAATGAATTGGAGAAATATTCTTCTCTATCCTCTCCTCACTATGAAATGGGATATGTTTTGGGTATATTTGATAAAGATATCATATTGGTTCAAGATGAAAATAGATAAGATGATTCTCCTTTTTTGCTGATAAAAATATCCTTCCAACAAAAATCTCCACTGATGAAATTGATTAATAGTCAAAAGAGAATGAAGTTAAAAAATTAATTCTTAATAAATATTCTAAGAAAAATCTATACTTGAAGGAATACATAGTATATACATTAGAGGTTGAAAATTTTAACCCCTCCATGATCACTTAAAAGGATAAAATATCATCAGATGAAAGGTCTAACTCTAACTCATCCTCATCATGTTTATTATATACTGCAAATGGGAAGAAAGGAATTAACAATAAAAATTATGGTGGGCATATCCTCCTCTAATTAATTTTTTCTATTTTCATAAAAAATCTACATTAAGGGGAAAGTGGGAACCATACATGATAAAATACACCCAACAATGGGACACCATTCAGAATTAAAACCAAAAAAATTCAAATTCAAATTCAAAAGGCCACTGTTGGAACCGATGCATCAACGCAGATCTCGTAAATCATACAGTCGCTTAAGAAATCCCGTATTGAGTAATGTTTCATCACTGTCGATGTCAATTAATTGCACTATCTATAAAATTTTCTACCATCATCACATCACCATCATTATTTTCACGTCATCGTTGTCCACTCCAGATGTCATCGATGACCCAACCTCACCAAAGCTGAAGACAAAGTACGAACCACCGTCAATAAAAAAATATCAACCGCATTCTTTGACACAACATGAGACAAGGTTTAAGAAATCTGATAGTTAATTAGAATCAAATACTTTCTAAAGTATTTAAATAATTGAATGGAGGATAAGTCCTCAAAATATTACATTAAAAAATCTTGAAAATCTATTTTAAATTATATCAAAGCAGAATTAAATATTCAATTTTGTTCAAGTATGGATTGTTAATTTTCAATAATCAATGTATAAAAGAAAATAATAGATTCGATGGATGAAATGAAAGTAATTCTAAGAAAATTCAAAGAAGAAGGAAAAATCCATTCTCATAAGTTGAAAAATATTATAATAAATATGAAGTATCAATGAAAATATATCTAGATAATCAAGGAATATAATGCTTCTATTTATAAATACCTTGAAAAGTTATGCAAGAGAGATGAAGAATGTGAAGAATTTTTCAAAGATCAAGGAAAAGGGTTAGATCAGCAGGATCAATCAGCTGATGAGAAAAAAGAAATTATTCGTGTTTAAAATAATCATATAGAATAATGGATTCATAAATCATAATTTCTATAAAATTTTCTTAAAGAACTATAAAAAGGATATTTGAGAAAAAAGTTAAGTTGTAAGATAAGTAAAAAATTAAAAAATATAAACCACATGATCAAAAAACTCAAAATAAATATTAAAATTTCAATTTATGATCAGTGTATTTGTTCAAAATTCAAGTCACTATAATTTTTTAAACGTGTGACTTATTTTAACCAGTAATGTCTCTAAATTTTAAAATTTCCAATAATTTTTCAGTATTATTTTTGTATTATTTTATCAAGGGTGAGGTTTTATTTCCAAAGTTATTGATATTTTAAAATTAATTATTCATTTTTTTCATGTTTATTTTGATCACATGAATTGTTTGAAATAAAATGATTTAAAAAAATTACAAAGTGGGATATAATAATTTTTTCAAAAAAAAATCAATTGTGGTTTTATATTTGAGACATATATTATATTATATAATGATTTATTTTAGGGTCAAAAAAATTGTATATTTTCATAACAAAACGGGATAAATTTATTTCTTAAATTTTTACCAAATTTAATAGTTGTATTTATTTTGAAATTCAATTAAAATTAAAAAAAAATCTTTTTTTCTCTTTAAATATAGGGGGTATTTTTTAGTCAAAGACTCAATTTATCTTTAGTTTTTAAAATCGAAATACACTCACATTATAATTTGTTTTAACTTGAAGTTTTTTTTGAGTATATTGGTTTTACAGAATGAAAATTTGATAATAAATATGGATGATTTTAGCATGAAATTTTAGAGGACTGATTTTTCTATCCAAACTATTTACACTAGATATACGAGTATTATAATGGTGTGGAACTAAATTCATCATAATATGTGAAGTTTTGTTTAGTTCATTGAATGATGATGAATATTCTTCTAAATTTTTTACAACAAATCTTGAAGAATTTGGAATCTAATATTTTAAGGATTTCTTATAAAAAAATATTTCATCTTAGAGAACTAGAAGAATAATGAAACACACTTTTTATATTGCAATCATCGGAAGTCTACAATAGCTATTGTCCTAATAGTAATTCCAATTATATAATCTATTTGTGTATTTCTACTAAGAGTTAATTTAAGAATTTTTCTTTATAGAACTCTTAACATATTTTTGTAATCACTAAATTTATAATCCTTTGAGATTGATGGATTAAATTTGGAATATAGTTTCAATCATTCAATTTATAGATGTGGGGTTTTCTATCAGTCAGGTTGAACGAGGGCTTCATATAGGAATATAAAGTTGAGTGCTTGATTTGTAAAAGTAGACTAAAAACTTCTAATAGGTTAAATATATGGATTATTATAACAAATCAGGAAACAATTAAAGAAATAAGTTTCATATTTATTAATATGAATTATATAGTTATTTTCATTTTAAAAGTATTAAGTAATTTTTTTATTAAAAAGGAAATATGTTTAATTAAACTCTTTTTATATATGGGTTTTATTTAAAAGATTAATTTATAAATTTTAAAATTTTAATTTTATAAAATGAATATAATTTCTTAAATAATCATTTAAAATTTATCGATGGATAATTTCTTGGTTTTTTCTGAAAATATTAATTTTTTAGTGAATAGTGAAAAATAAATATTTTTGTAAAAAAAAATATTTCATTTAAATAAATTAATTAATTTAAAATTACCAATATTATTTTATTTTATTTTTCAAGTAAAATAAATATTTTTTTTTTGAATTTAAACTACTTAATTAATTTTCAATAAAATTTATATTGGTTTTTAGTATAAGTTTGTTTTTTGGTTATAAAAATTGGTTTTTCTAAAAACTGTTTTAAAATGCATAATGTTTCTCCATTTTAATTAAATAAAATAATCCATAATGGAGAAATTTTTAAATGAAATATAAATATTATATATTATAAATTAATAATTTATTTTCATATAATGATTATTATTATTCAAAGAGTTAATATAGAATCATCTTTTTCCCAAATCATATTCTTCTTAAAAACCCACTTTTCATCATGTCTGAGAGTTTTATTTTAAATTAAAATTTTCCAATTCTATTAATTGAATTTTATAAAATTTATTCAATATTTGGAATCAACATAATTTATATTTTCTAATAATTTCAAATTAATTTTCAACCAAAATGATTATTGAAAACATTAAAAATTAATCACTATGGTTAAGGTAAAAATGGATCTACCTGGGGTTAAACTAATAAAATAAAGGTTAAAATAACCTAAAAACTTGTATAAAATATATTATTTAGCCATATTTTGATCATATACCTTGTATTTTCTATAATTATAAATTATTGGACCCTTGTTACATGAAAAATAAGTGGGTGGAATTCATTATTTTCAAAAATTACAAGTGTGTCACTCACCACACTTATAAAAGGCTACCCCCTATCCTCCTCTATTCACACCATCAAACCCAATTAGTTTAGAAAATACCTATCCAAGTCACTTTTATAATTCCCTAATATCATCTTGGAAGAGTTATTTTGGGTATTAATTCCCACACCCTAACCCAGGTTTTTTTTATTTTAATCTTTTCTTGATGTTGGGTCTTTTAGATGAGGTTCAGGTCGAGTTCCGGATGATAATTTTTAAGTTTTGGAGGTTTTAGGGTAATGTTTGGCCATGCGAATGGTTTTTGGGTATGTTTATATGTTAAACCATGTGTATGTATAAGATATAGGGTGTTTCTAGTTCAATCTATTCTTACATAGTTTTCTTTGCAAGGATTGTGCACATTTTGGGCCAAACTAAGCGAGGTCCAAGAGAAATTGTGCAGATTGTTTTTGTTGTGTGATATCAGGTGAACATTTTATACATGGTTAGAATAATTCATTTCACAAGAGTGTAGGGTGAACCAATAAAAAATATAGATCTTAGTTTCATGGTTGTAAAATGGTTTCCCAAACCATGTGGCGAGTGCGCGCGGGTGTCCTCCTTCTCTGGTAGGGTGTGCACTGTTGGCGCACGATTTGGAAAATTGTGTTGCCAAACTGTGTGAATTTCATATGTCTTTAATAATTTGAAATTAACCTTCTTCCCCTATTATTTTTTTAAACCCAAATCAACTCCTATCCTCTCTCTCTTATTCATGAATCCACTTGGAAGCCTAGGATGGCTTCCCCCTCTCTCCCTCCTAGGATTCTAGGTGATTTTCCTTCAATTTTTGGGAGCATTTCTCCTTGGGGTAAGTTTTATTCTCCCTCATTATTCTTTTTTCTTCATTTTTTCAAGTTTTTTATGAGTGGTATTCTCTCTTATTTGAACCCTAGGTTAAGGGGATGATGTTTGTCTTGCGTTTCTTTGATGTTATGGTGTGCAGATCATTCCTCAGGATTAGTTCTTACTTATCTGAGGGTTTCATTGTGTGTGCTCAACGTTTAGGTTGGTGTTTCAATCCATTTAATTTTTGAAACATTATAATTGTTTCTTCATATTTCCAATTTAATTTTATAATTTTTTCTTCATGATTGAGAATTTTTTTTATGAATTGTGGTGTTTTTATATTGTAATTTTTATGGGAAGAGTTTTCAAAGGTTTTCTTTAATTATACCTATATAAATGTGTATGCAAGTTGTTTGATGAAATGCCTAATGGAATGTAAAATGGTTTTTGGTGTATTATAAAAGGTTTTTGATATTTTTTTTATTTGATAAATTTATTTTATATGTGGAATTTTGAAGTTGGGTGGTTTTTGTGCCTTTTATGGTTTAGTTCTTATGTGTGGATTCTTGAAATTGGTTGTGTGGATCCCTATGAATCTTTAATTAAAAACTTGGAATTTGTTATGGATTTTAATGAGTGTTCTATTGGATATTGTAATATCCATTGGTACAAGAGGTGCACTAATTGATTGTCACAAAAATGATAATGTCTCTCTATTATGATGTTCAACTTGAACTGTTATTTTTTAAACCTTCCTCCCCTCTCTATTATTCTCTTCCTTTACCCTTTTATTTATAAATGGTTCTTCTAAAACCCTAATGCTTTTTAAATGGATCCTTAGTTTTTTAATTATATAAAATGTGGTTTTCAAATGTGGTTTCTGAAGCTTAGACTGATTATAATTTCAAAGTTTTCTTTGATAACTAAATGACATTAAGGCCAGTTTGGAACCTTTCAAGCATGTTGTGTGATTTCACCTCGGTTTTGGAAATGGTTTTGGAAATTAATTTTGATTTTTAAATTTTTAGGCATGTTTAGTTTCTTGTGGTGTTTTGGAAATTTGTTTCAAAACTCATTTGATGTGTAAGTACAGTAGGCACATTTCGATGGTTCTATGATTGATGGGTACCTCTATGGTTTTCCCTCTGAGGAGAGGGTCTTTGTATAGTTGGTGTCATATTTTGGGTTAGGAAAGCACAGTGTCATCTGTAGGTTATTTTTTTATGTCATGAATGTGATAAAATCACCATTCTCCCTATTCTATTATCATGGGATTATTAGTAATCATATATATGGTTGATTAAAGGTTTCTCATGGACCTAGATTAGATAGGTTGGTACCCCATGGATTTGTTGAGAGGCCAGGTGGGTTGTGCCACTAGTGAGTCTAGTTTAGTGCATCTAGTTGGTTATTGACTATGGAGATGCACCATATATCATCAGTTGAGTCTGAAAAGAGTATTACCAAAGATTTATTATAGAGATGTTTACAAAATACCCAGGATTATTATCTATATGTTCAATTCTATTTTGTTTCACTTGATGATCTACTCTACTAGTTTCTTCATGTTTTTTCTATTTCATTTATTTTTAGAAAATACTTTTTTATCACCCAGTTGTTTTTTTTTGGTATTTGGTTTGAATACTGAGATTTAAATTGGAAAAATATTCTTAAAAGGATAAATTAGTGTGTTTGTGTGCTATTTTAAGAAATTAAAGTTGTGTTTGGTTATTTAAAATGATAAAACCTTATTTTCTATATGTATTTCAAACTAGTTTTTCTGTACTATTCTGAGAAAGGACATGTATGGGTTCTATAGTGATTTCCTAATAAGTGGTTTTATGTTCAGACCATAATTGTTCCACTGGGAATCTGCAAATCTAATATATTTTTCATGTTTAGGTTCTGATCAGGTTTCTTGTGTAGTGGGTTGTTCTTATGGATGGTGGTGGCCAAGAGGTCACATAAAGACTATGTTGGTCGAGGATCAGTTTGGTTGTAATTCTATTTTTTTAGTTTCTATTTTGTTCAGATTATATTTTCTTTGAAAATAGTTATGTATTTATTTTTTATATTGTGTTATATAATTTCTTTTACGTGATCTGTTTTGTTATTTTTTTTAGTTTATTAATAAGATAAACCATTACCACTGTGATATCATTGGTAATCGATGCTAGTCACCATCATGGGATGATCAAGAATTCCTTTCAGAAATTTTCTCAATCTGAGTCAATTTTTGGGTTAGGTTTCATGCCATATGGAATCTCATCCTAGTTCATGACATAAATCCAACCAAGTAATTCCTTTCGTGAAAACCAAAATAAGTTACCCGAAGAAGAGGTAGCATTATCCAATGATCATTTTTATTTTATTTATTCCTACACCCCCATAAATTATTATTAAACAAATATTATATAATAACCTTACTATATTCAGTATACTAAGATGTTTTTATTTTAATTTCATAATCTAAATAATTTCTCTCTTATATCAAATGGGTTATGAAATCATCATTCGTGAGTACGGCGGACTACCACCTCGCGAACTGATGTCGTTCATTTTTCCATTACCACCTATCACGGTTGGGTATAATGATAAATATAAATTATATATATAATATTTATGACATGATTATACCTTATGAGTTGTTATATAATATATACCTTTTTACATTTCATTCTATAAGAGATATGATAGCATCGCTCGTGTGTATGATAAACTACCGCCTCGTGAAGCGATATGATTCATTTTTCACTAACACATTACATGGAAGGTAGTAAGGGTAAAAATAATGAATATATGTGATATAAATGAAGTAATTGTGATATAATGACATATTTATCATTATGTAAATATAATATATCATTTTATTTCTTACCCTTTCACTCACTAAAAAAGTGATAATGTCGTTCGTGTACATGTGGATTATTGCCTTCATGAATTGATGTGACTCTATTTTCATCACCACGCCACATTAATGATATATAAAATAATATTTATGGAACTAACATGGTATATATTATATTATGATCATTCCAAAAATACAAAATATTACTTGCTACATTTCCATAATGATTTTCAAGAAAAGAAAACATTGCTCATGTGTACATATGACTTACCGTCTTTATGATCGCAAAATACTTCGTTTCTCAAAAAAAATCATGATTGTTATTAAAAGTATAATTGATTTAAAAATATGATAATTATTTCATGATTATTATTCTTTATGTTTTTAAACAATTACAATTTGACTATATTCAACCGACCAAATTCATTTTTGACACATGAGCCAAATATGGTCAAAACATTTGATGTAAACGTAATTGATTAAGTAATTGTATATAAAATGTTAATATATGAAATAAAATTAATAATAAAATTCAAAAAAATAACAATCATGTAAATAATTAGCATAAGTTTATTATTCCTGATGATAAATACACACATGAGAAGTCAGGCTCAATGTAAGGGACTTCATCTCAATTTCCTTTAATTGAGGCATATTTTAATGTTATGAACCTATATTATTTTATGAGTATATAGAGCCCCATTGAAAATTTATGTCATTTATATATCTATTATAATTGTATTTAATGTTTTTAAAATTTTATTCTTCTATGGGGCTTATGATTCAAAAAAATTCAAGGTAATAAGGGACTTTTCTTTTAAAAAACATCTTTTAATGTTTTTCTTCTAACTCTTCCATTTCCATGTACATGTTTTTAAAATTATTTAATGAAACTTTTTATGGAAATAAATGAATTATAAATTATATTTTATGTATATTTCTACTTTATTTAAAAAAAATAAAATGGAATCTTTTTAGGTGTTTTATATAGAGCATTTTGACAAATGATAAAAGGAATGTTATAATCTTAACATAAACAGGGACAATGACTTTTCCACCTCTATGACCATTATTTTATTTCTAAAATCCTTTGAAATATTTCCTATTTTCTTCAAAGAAAATCCCTTCTCATTTTTTGGGGGTTATTTTGGTATTAGAAATCGTTTTCCAAAAGAAAATGGTATTTTAGTATTAAAAATGGGGTTTTAAAAGAAAAGGGTAATTTGATATCCAATAGTGATTTGCTTAAGAGTTTAAACACGTTATTTTTAAAAAAAATAAAATATAAAAGTGAAAGAATAAAAATATTTTAATCATGATATGGTACTTGAGAATTATACATAATAAATGGGTGTTCCGAGATAGTTCCAAGTGATCTCATTATAGATTATATGATAGGTGTTCCCAAATAGTGTGGGGTGAGGCCATTATAAATTAAATAGTGGGTGTGCTCAAATAGAATCTAATTAATTGGGTAATGTTCATTGTTTTAATAATTGAGATGGAGGGGATTACCAAAGGGTTAATCCTGTAGATTTAACTGGGCTCCAGTTACTTTTGACATGAGTTTTAAACGGGTTTTAAATGTGATGTTCTAAGTTACCGAAAGGATTATTAATATCTTTTTATGGTTTTTTTAAGGTTTCCTCTGAGAAAAAAGTATGAATTTTTTTCATGTGAAGATTTTTTATTTCATACACTAAATGGACTTTGAAGATAATTGTAAAAATTTTATGGGTTTTCATGTTTTCACTAGACTAATGGTTTTCTTTCTTTTTTATATCCCTTAATAATCTTTTATGCTCATATCATGTTTTTTTAAAAAGGTTCATAGGATTTAATGATGGGTAAGGTAAAGGAAGAAATAAAGTTTAAGGTCATGAATATTTTTCCATGAAAATAAATCATGAATTATTTAAAAAGTGTCATATTATAGGAAAAATGGATACTAATCAAAAGTGTTCACTTTTTAAAATAAGGTTTTAAATGTATTATTTATGACCTAATTATATAAAAATATAAAAATGAAAAGATCCTAAAAGTAAAAGAAAGTAAATTATTGAATAAAAATCAATATTATGTAATGTCTATGGTCAGGTCCTTACACTTATAGGGTATTGGAATACATATATTTCAAAGGGTCAAAGTTGAGGATACCTTAAATTGGATGTTATGATTTCCCTTATTCTTTGGGTTAAAATAGTACTTTATAATATTATTTTAAAGGGGAAATTTATTTATGAAACATTAATCCATGTGTTTTTGTATTCCTTCATGATTAATTATTTTTTTTATTTCCATTGTGTGTTTTTTCATATTTTTATTAAATTATGATAAGTTTAATTTCCACTATTCTTTTTTTATTTTACTCAAATATATTATGGTTTTATAATTTGTGAGTTTAATGGAACTTTATGTTTACATTTTTATAAATAATTGAGTTGGAAAAAACTTACAACTCATTCCTTCAACAAAAATTCACCACCAACCCACCCACACACACACATCCTCTTTTAGTTTCCCTCATATGGTATTCTAGGACAATAAATGAGTGATGGTTTTTTAAGGAATTATGGAACCATATTCTACAAAATAAGGTAAGGATATAACCTAAAAAAGATAACTTCTAGAAAGTTACTTAATTGTATTTTCTCATCTTGTGAGAATATTTAAATTACCAGTTTTTAAGTTTTAATTTTAAATTTGTTTTCACTTTTTTGGAAGTAATTGAATTCTTTTCTAAAATACTTTTACATATAAAATTTTAAATGAGATTTCATATCATCGAATTTTAGTTGGAGAAAACTTAGACCATTAAATATAATATAGATAAACTGGAGATAAGATACCCTATATAAAGAAGTGTAGATGTAACACCCTAAGGTTTTTTAAAAATAAATGGAAATACATGAAACTTTGTTTTATATAGATATTTATAACTATACTTTAAAAATAATTTTGTCACATCTATGTTTTGAATTTCAAGAAATGGTCATCTATAATTGTGTTCAGTGTGTTATTTAGAGTCGAATGGAACCAAGTTTTTTTTGGTGAATAGTAACATACCATTATGAATATTAATAAGAACAGTTACATGATGCTAATGAATAGTAAATTGTAATATTATTTTATTTTCTTAAGGATTGAAGATAATGACATTTTGGTAAATATTTCAATGTGATATAAAAGTAGTTATAGTTTAAAAATTGTTAATTTATGAATTAAGTATGATTTTATTTAAAAATTAAATTAATAATATTTATAAAATTATTTTCAAAAAATGGTCTTCATTTTTGAATTCTACACTTTGAGAAATAGTAAGGGTGAATTTTTGGGATTTTTCTGAAATTCTAAAAAAATTTATGAATAGTAAAAAATGGTAAAATACTGTATATTAAAATTATTAGTAAAATACACTATCTATGAAATCATAAGTGATGTAATCCCACTTGGTTAGAACTCACATGCCATTATTACAATTTGGGGGCACATGAATTAAGATTATTCAGTCTTGAGCAAAAATATTATAATTATGATTAAAATAATGAAAAATACCCCTCTCCTCCACTATAAATACCACCCTTATTCCTCTTCCTCCCACACCTCTCAGGCCTTGAGCCTTACCTAAGTTCTGCCCAATACTTCTTCCAAGGATCTTTCCCACGTCCTAGATCTGCTGGTCTCACCAAAAGGCCAAAACCAAGGGCCTTAAGATGGATCCCAAGGAGAAGAGATCAAGAGGAAAACATCCTCTTTCATTTTCTTTCTTTCCTTTCATTTTATGTTATTATTTTTAATTCCCATTGGATTATGTTGGGATATTTTATTCCATATCCCCCTTACTTCCCATATTATGTAATAACGATGATATACCCATTTTCTCTCATCAATTTATTTTATTAAATTTTAAGCGATGTCGTTAGGCTACCGAATTTTCGTGACAGCTTTCTCAATTTTTCTTTTATTTTGAGTTTATTTCTTATTATTTACTCACATACTCTTATACAAGAGGAATGAAAGCTCCAGAATCTTTTATATTCTTGATATTATCATCTTCATGAAAAATTCCTCATGGATCGTTTTCTCCTCCCCCACTCATTCAAGGAATAAAAACATTGTTCATGATGTGTTGAATTACCGACATCGTGGACGATGTGATTTCAATTTCTTTTATTTTCTTAAATACTGGTCATGAAACCATTTTTATGGTTTAAATATTTTATAATATATGTATTATATCTTATCTATGGTTCTGGAATTATTTTTTTACACATGGTTTTAATTTATAAAACAAAACGAGGTCGTTATTATCAAAGAACCACTAAAAAGATATAAACGAACATCATTAATGTTTTAACTTTTGAATAATCCTCATAAAAAAAATTCAAAATGATAAATGGTATAAATTATTTTACTTAAAATATGTAAATACTACTCCATTCCAATTCTGGAGTTTCACTTCCAATCGAAAAGAACAATCCATCACGAACTGATCATGAAAATCATGTAAAGAACTCACCCAAAATAGTGAAAGAAACAAAATACTAACAATTAAAGGGTAAAATGATGAAATTAAATGATCATATAAGGTATTATAAAGATTTATATGATTCTTTAATATATTAATAACACTCTTTTAACTATTATACAAGAGGTTTAAACGAGTTGGAAGTAAGACAACCCCCAAGTAAGGGAATTCTTAACCTGATTTCCATTCGTTGGGTTAACCTTGTACTTCATCATTTGTGTTGTAATTAAATTTATTGTGTGATGAATTATGATTATATTATGTTTTATTATGTGTATTTACATAGTATATACATATTCCATTCACTCTATTGTGTCTCTCTTCAATTATATTATACTGGGAAGGGAATTCTTAACACGATTTCCATTCTTTGAGTTAACATTCTACTTCATTATTTATGTGGTATTAAAATTGTTTGTGTGATTTTATTTGTATATAATATGTTTAATTATGTTTATTTGTATTGTATATAAATATTTTATCCACTCTATTAAGTCTCATTTCAATTATATGATTTATGTAAGGGAATTTTCTTTTAAAATCCTCTTTTAAAGTTCTGTTTTACGATCATGTTGTATGATTGTTTTATGGTTCTTGGGAATTATTTATGATGAATGGTGGGACCTATATTTCCCTCCAATGCATTGGGTATGTGTAAGTTAGAGGTTGGTCATATGATTACTCCATTTGTAACTACGATGGTTACACAAATTGTAATGTAGTCGTGAGGGTTACAAATTATAAAGTAGCCATGAAGGTTACAATATTATGTGAGTAATGCCTCAATATAACTTTATGATTCAATTTATGTTCTTATATTTTGTGTGGATCTTGTGTAAATCTCATGTTTCAAAAATTATATATGGGTGACAATTATGTATTTTGAAAATGATTTCATACGTTACAAGTGTTCATGGAATAATGTGTTCTTTCCTTATTTTTATATCCCTGACTAAGATTTTGTGATAATCCCATGTTTTTAAATGATTTTCATAGGTTATAAGGATGTGTAGTAAAATGAAGGAATCCATGTTAAATGTTTTAAGAATTTTCAAATAAATCAAGTTTTATTTGAAAAAATTTTATTTTGGAATAATTGAGTATTGTTTTTATGGTATCCACTCTATAATAATGTCTAAGTTTATGAATGTGTTATGTCCCAATTATCTAAATATCTAAACTTGAAAAGATACTTAATGTGAAAGGAAATGAATTCTTGACTAAATTCAAGATTATGTAATGTAATAAGGCTGGGTCCTTATAGTTGGTATCATAGGATGGTTTAGATAACTTTAGGTGTTATAGGGATGTTAAAAGAATACCATAAATGATTTTTACTCTATGATTAATTTTAAATGTTATAGCATTTTAATATTACCATTTTTCTTCATCTAAGATATGATTGTTCAGAATGGTTTTCCACAAAAGAAATAAGGAAGCTTAAGAGGAGAGGAAATGACAAAACAATATCCTTTCAAATCTGCATCCCGAAATGGTAGGAATTGGGTCTGAGCAGATTATGACAGTAATGGATCAGCTAACACATGAAATAAATAGTGGTGGCATCCATGCAAGAGAAAAACCAGAGGTACCACATCAGAACATGATGATAGTGGAACATTTTATGAGAAAACACCCTCCTGCTTTCAATGGATCTTTTAACCCAGTAGCGGCTGAAGGATGGATTAAAGCCCTTGAAAAGATATTCGATGTTATGGGATGTTCAGATAATCAAAAGGTAAGTCTTTTCATTTATTGTTTTGAAGGTGAAGCTGATAAATGGTGGTTAATGGTAAGGAATATCATGGATATAGAGGATTTTGATTCCTTAGAGTAAGATGAATTTAAGATTCTTTTCCTTGAAAAATATTTTCCTATATTGGTGCGACATAGGATGGAGAAGCAATTATTTGAATTAAATCAAAAGGAGGAATAATTGGTGGATGTGTGTAAAGATAACTTCACCCAATTGGTGAGGTATGCTCTAAATATTATTCTAGATCTTAATAGCAAAATCAACAGCTTTTACTTAGGACTGAAGCCAGGTTATCGAAGGGCATTGGCCTCCTATGAATTCAAAAGTTATGAGAAACTTTTCTGATGTGCTGAAAGGGTAGAGATGGAGTTTGTTAATGATCATGTGCATTTAGGAAAAAAGGAGAAGAAGAGGTAAAAATGGAAAGTGATGGGTAGGAATCAACAAAAGAAATCTGATGGAAAGAAAATTCAGTTTCCAGTTTGTGAAAAGTGTGGCAAGAAGCTCCCTGGGGAATGTCTTACCAAAACTAGGAAGTGTTTTAAATGTGGTATGTTTTGACCTATGGACCGATATTGTAATGAAAATGATCCTAAGAATAATCCTGATAAGCAAACTATAAAGTGTTTTAAATGTGGTGAGATGGGTCATTATGAAAATACCTTCCCAAAGAGAGATCCAAATGATGGAAAGAAGTCTGACTATATGCAGAAACGTGTAGTGAGATCTTTTGAAACTACATCTGTAGATGTCGAGCCATCTAATGAAGTTGTATCAGGTACATTGTTTGCTTACTCAAATTTTTCTAAAGTTTTATTTAATACGGGGTCGGAACATTCCTTTATCTCTGAGAAATTTTCAGGTAAATTAGAAATATCACCTCAACAAATGAAATCGGAATTTATTGTTAAAAACCTAAGAGGAAATATTATAGAAAAGAGGAATTATAATAATATTTTTATTGTGGTCTATGTAAATACATTGCCTGAAAACCTGGATATTTTACCCTTAGTTGAGTTTGATGTTATTCTGAGAATGGATTGGATTCTTGTTTATCATGAAAAGATTAACTATAGATCTAAAGAGGTTTTTTTTCAAAAATAATTTCAGTATTTATACTAGAAAGAACCCATAAAATTGATAACATATCAGGAAGTTTAGAAACTGTTGAAAGAGGGAAATTAAATTTATCTTGATCGTATTATTGAAAACAAGGGAACTATTCAGATTGATGATGTGCTTGTGGTAAATGAATACCTTGATGTTTTTCCTGAATAGTTACCAAGTGTCATACATGATTGAGAAGTCAGGTTCCCCATTAAATTAGATATTGATCCTAATCCAATTTCAGAACCACCTTATCATATGGATCAAATAGAACTTCTTGAATTGAAAAATGATTTGTAGGATTTTCTTGATAAAGGCATCATTCATCCTAGCACTTCACCATGGGGTGCTCCTATTTTGTTTGTTAAAAATAAATATGGTTCCATGAGAATTTGAATTGATTATAGAGCTTTGAATAACATGGCTATTAAAAATAGGTATCCTTTGCCTCATATCGATGACTTTTTTGATCAGCTCCAGGGAGCTCTGTACTTTTCCAATATTGACTTGAGATCTAGATACCATCAGCTAAAGGTGAAATAAAATGACATCCCGAAAACAGCCAACTAATGCACCTCCTATATTCATGAATCTTATGAATAGAGTATTTCATGAGTTCTTGGATATGTTTGTGGTTGTGTTTATTGATGGAATTCTTGTATTTTCTAAAAATAAAGAGGAGCATGAAAAACATCTAAGTGGTTTTTTAAAAACATTAAAGGAAAATAAATTGTATGAAAAATTCAGCAACTGTAATTTTTGCTTACAACAGATTTTCTTTCTTGGGAACACTATAAATAAGAATGGAATAATAGTTGATCCAGCCAAAACAAGAGTGGTTGATGAATGTACAAGACCCACAAATGTGACAGATATTTGTAGTTTTCTTGCATTAGGAGGTTATTACTAATGTTTTTTTAAGAACTTGTCATGGTTATCTAGCCCGATAATTAATCTAACATGGAAAGGGTTTAAATTTATTTGGAAAGAATAATGTGATGTTTGTTTTCAATAAGTAAATAAGAGATTAGTGAATCCTCTAGTTTTGGCCTTACATTCCCTAAATGGTAAGTTTTTCATCTACAGTGATGCTTCTTTGAAGGGAATTGGTTGTGTTTTGATGCAGAATGATCAGGTAATTTCTTAAGATTCCAGAAAAAGTAAAACTCATGAGTTAAATTATCCCACACATGATTTGGAATTGGCAGTTATGGTTTTTGCGTTGAAAATTCAGATTCATCATTTATACAGATCTAAATGTCAAATATATACTAACCATAAAAGTTTGAAGAATATATTCATTCAGAAGGAATTAAATAGAAGGCAGAGAAGATGAATTAAATTGATAAAGCATTATGATTGCACAATAAATTTCCATCCTAAAAAAGGAAACAAATTGGAGGATGCCTTGAGTTGAAAACATCATGCATCATTAACCAAGTTATGTTTGGAACATGATCCCTTGATTAATGATTTGATGAATTTTATCTTAGAAGTTGTTGGTGTAGAAAATACCTCTATTTTTTCTCAGGTTTCATAGTAGTCATTGTTATCGGATAGAATTAAGCAAGCGCAGAAGGAATACCATAAGATACAGAAAAAGGTAGAATTGGTTAAAATGCGTAAGTCTCCAGAATTTAACCTTGATAAAGATTGTGTTTTAAGATTTGGTAAAAGGTTGTGTGTTCCTTGTGATTCCCAGTTAAATAAAGACTTGTTGTGTGAAGCTCATAGTTATCAATTTTCATTTCATCTTGGTAGTAATAAGATGTACAAAGACCTTCATGAGTATTATTGGTGTGATGGAATGAAAAGAGATATTGATGATTTTACCATGAAATGTTTGACATGCCAACAGGTTAAAGCAAAGCAGTAGTTTCTGAAGAGGATGCTTCAGCCTTTCCCAGTGCCAGAGTGGAAGTGGGAGAATATATCCTTAGACTTTGTGGTGGGACTACCTAACATATCTCAAGGTAACAATGCAATTTGGGTTATTGTTGATTTACTGAAAAAATCTGCACATTTTCTTTCTATTCAAGATACAATGTCTTTGGATTAAATTTCTTGGTTGCACCTCAAGGAGATTTCCAAGTTACATTGAGTTCCTCTTTCCATTGTATATGACTGGGATCCTAGGTTCACTTCTAACTTTTGGAAGGGAATTCAAAAGTCGTTGGGCATAGAATTAAATTTCAGTACTTTTTCATCCTTAATCATATGGCCAGTCCGAACGAATGATTCAAACTTTGGAGGATATGCTTCAAACTTTTTCAATTGACTACCAAAGAAGTTGGGATTAGTATCTTTCTTTAGTTGAGTTTTCTTATAATAATAGTTTTCATTCCAATATATAGATGGCACCTTTTGAGGAACTGTATGGGAAGCGGTGTTGGACTCCAGTGCTTTGGGATGAAGTTGGTGAAAGAAAGTTGATGGGGCCATAATTAGTAGAAGAAGTGGATGAGAAAGTGAAGATGATCCAGCAGCACATGAGGACATCTCAGAGTATGCAAAAAAGTTATGCATATAACAGAAGGAAAGACTTCTCCTTCGAGGTAGGTGACCATATTTTCCTTAAAATCTCTCCTTGGAAAACTATGATACATTTCGGTAAGAAAGGGAAGCTAAGTTCGTCGTTTATCAGTCCTTTTGAAATCCTGGAGAAAGTCGGAACAGTTGCATACCGAGTATCATTGCCTTTGAGTTTATCTCAGGTACATCATGTTTTTCATTTTTGGATGTTGAGTAAGTATGTGCCAGATTCATCACATGACTTGATCCTAGAAGTAGTTCAGCTAGAAGATAACCTTTCTTATGAAGAGAAATCAGTTCATATCCTTGATCAAAGGGAATAGGTATTGCGGAATAAGTTAATCCACCAGGTAATGGTTTTTTGGAGAAACCACATGGTATAAGAAGCAACATGGGATTCTGAAAATTCTATGAGAGAAAAGTACCCTCACTTGTATAATAATTAAATAAAATTGTGAGGATGCAATTTTCAGATGGTGGGGATAATGTAACACGCCAAGGTTTTTTAAAAATAAATGAAAATGTATAAAACTTTGTTTTAAGTAGATATTTATAACAATCATTTAAAAATAATTTTTCCACTACTATGTTTTGAATTTTAAAAAACAGCCATCTAAAATTGTTTTCAGTATGTTATTTAGAGTCTAATAGAACCAACTTGTATTTTTGATGAATATTAACATAAACCAATGAATAGTAATATGAATAGTTATATAACCTAATGAATAGTAAAGTTTGATATTATTTTATTTTCTTAAGGCTTGAAAATAATGACATTTTGGTAAATTTTTCAATGTGATATAAAAGCGGTTATAGTTTAAAAATTGTTAATTTTTGAATTAAGTATGATTTTATTTAAAAATTAAATTAATAATATTTAGAAAACTATTTTCAAAAAATGGAATTCATTTTTCAATTTTACATGTTGATAAATGGAAAGGGTGAATTTTTGGTATTTTTATGAAATTCTTAAATTTTTGATGAATAGTGAAATACGGTAAAATACTGTATATTCAAATTATCAATAAAATGAACTATTTATGACATCATAAGTGATGTAATACCACTTGGTTTAAACTCACAATCCATTATTACTATTTTGGGTCACATGAATTAATATTATTCGTAGTCTTGGGAAAAAATATTAAAATAATGATTAAAAATGAAAAATACCCCCTCTCCTCCACTATAAATACCACCCTTATTCCCCTCTTACTCCCACACCTCTGAAGCCTTTATCCATACCTAAGTTCTGCCCAATACTCCCTCCAAGGATCTTACACACGTCCTATAGCTTCTGGTATCACCAAAATTCCAAAACCAAAGGCCTTAAGAGGGATCTCAAGGAGAAGATATCAAGAGGTAAACATCCTCTTTCATTTTCTTTCTTTCCTTTCATTTTATGTTATTTTTTTTTATTCCCTTTGTATTGTGTTGGTATATTTAATTCCATATCAACCTTAATTCCCATATTATGTAATAATTATGAGAGACCCATTTTATTTCATCAAATTATTTTATGAATTTTTAAGCGACGCTATTAGGCTTCCAAATATTCATGAGAGCTTTCTCAGTTTTCTTTTATTTTTGAGTTTCTTTCTTCTTATTTCCTAAAATACTCTTATATAAGAGGAATGAAATCTCCAGAATATTTTATATTCTATATTTTCTCATGTTCATGGAAAATTCCTTATCAATATTTTTCTCCTCCCCCACTCATTCAAGGAATAAAAACATTGTCTGCGATGTGTCGAATTACCGACATCATGGACGATTGATTTCAATATATTTTATTTCCTTAAATAATGGTCATGAAACAATTTTTATGGTTTAAACAAGTTATAAAATATGTATTATGTCTCATCCATGGTTATGGAATTCTTTTTTTAGACATGGTTTTAATTTATAAAACAAAATGAGGTCGTTATTATCAAAGAACCGCTAAAAAGATCTAAACGAACATCATTAATGTTTCAACTTCTGAATCATCCTCATGTAATAATTCAAAATTATAAATGGTATAAATTATATTCCTAGAAATATTTAAATATTACTCCATTAAAATTCTATATTTTCACTTCGAATCGACAATAACACCCCATCATGAACCGATCACGAAAATCATGAAACAAACTCACCCAAAACAATGCAAGGAACAAAAGACTAATAATTAAAGGGTAAAATGATATAATGAAATAATTATATAAGGTATTATAAATATTTATATGATTCTGTAATATATTAATAACACTCTTTTAACTATTATATAGGAGTTTTGAATGAGTTTTAAGTAAGAAAAAACCAAGGTAAGGAAATTCTTAACATCATTTCCATTCTTTAGGTTAACCTTCTACTTCATCATTTATATGGTATTTAAATTCATTGGGTGAATAATTATGATTATATTATGTTTTATTATGTGTATTTACAGAGTATATACATATTACATTCACTCTATTATTTCTCTCTTTAATTATATTATACTTGTAAGGGAATTCTTAACCTAATTTTCATTCTTTGGGTTAACATTCTACTTCATCATTTATGTGGTATTAAAATTGTTTGTGTGGTTGTTTTTGTATATAATACATTGAATTATTTGTATTTATAGTGTATATACATATTAAATCCACTTTATTAAGTCACACTTCAATTATATGATTTATTTACGGGGGTTTTCTTTTAAAATTCTCTTTTAAAATTCTATTTTACGAAATTTGAAAGGAAATGTTTTTATGCAATTATTCATGTGGTATGATTGTGTTTTGGTTCTTGGGAATTGTTTATGATGAATTTTTTGACCTATATTTACCTCCAATACATTGGGTATGTGTAATTTGGAGGTTGGTCATATGGTTTCTCCATGTGTAACTGTGATGGTTACACAAATTGTAAGGTAGCCGTGAGGGTTACAATATTATGTAAGTAATGACATGAGATACCTTTATTATTATATGTATGTTCTTATGTTTTGTGTGGATATTTTGTAAATATAATGTTTCACAAAGTAATTATATATGGGTGAAAATTGTGTCTTTTGAAAATGATTTCATACGTTACAAGTGTTCATGGACTAATGTGTTCTTTCCTTATTTTTATATCCCTTACTGAGTTTTTGTGCTCATCTCAAGTTTTTAAATTATTTTCACAGGTTATAAGGATGTGTAGAACAATGAAAGAAGCAATGTTAAATGTTTGAAGAATTTTCAAATAAATAATGTTTTATTTGAAAAGTTTTTATTTAGGAAAAATTTAGTATTATTTTATGGTATCCACTCTGTAATAATGTGTAATTTTATGAATGTGTTATGTCCCAATTCCCTAAAGCTCTAAACTTGGAAATATCATCAATGTGAAATGATGTAGATTCTTAAATAAATTCAATATTATGTAATTTAATAAAGTTGGTTCTTTATAGTAGACTCCCCCCAGTAGAGATCATTGGAGTTTAGAGTGAATCCTTGTCACTCTAGGGTTCTAAATTCTGATTTATTATACATGTAATTTTCATAAGTGTTATATAAAATTCAAAGAAGATTTTGGAAAGATAATTTATTTTTGAAAGGTCGATTGATCAAGCATGGTATATCATGTATGATTATCTATTAAATAATTTCATTATATTTCAAGGTTTGGACTAGATTGTATTAATAAGAAAGGATCGTGAATTATCTTATCCCCATATTATTAAAAAAAATCTATATAAATTTTGTGTTTACGGATGCTGATGAGGATAAAAAATTTAGTTTTATAGTTCTTGGGATATATTTTTTTGTAGTAAATACATTCATCGAAAGTATTGAGGTTCTACTAGAGGTTGATTCCCTATTTATATCTCATAACTATCAAACATTTTGAGTAGTTTCAGTAAAGTCTAGGAACATGAGAGATTTGTTATTATAAATTATAAGGTACATAAGATGAACCAACTATACTCGTAAGCAAGGATATTCTTCTAACATGTGAAATGAGTTCTATTTCGTAGAAAGTAAGAAAGGATACCATAACATATAAAATGATTATGTATTAGACTCCCTGTGCAATATGTTGAAGTTAATTATAGTAAAATTTATATTAAAATGTATTGATGTGATTTTTAAAAACATAAAAAATTTAAATCTACCTCCATACAATAGAATACTGAATAGTATTTTGGGTAAATTGTTTTGGAATGTTCATAAGGACCCTAGGAGCCTATAAAGAATGAAATAGGTTCTACTGAATGATGAGACAATTTAAAAAAATGAAAATTGTGTTTGATTTAGTATAGATGATTTTTTTTGGAAAAATTAATGGAGGATAAACTTCTAGAACTCATGATGATGAAAAAGAAGAAAATAACTAAGAAAAATACTTAATAAAATAAATAATAGAGACTTTCATAAATAGAGATGTTATAGAATAAGAAAAAGTCCAATATAAAAATAAAATAAGATAAATAAACTAGAATATATGAATCATTTTATGGTTAATAAACCCCCATAAAAACATAAAGTATAAGAAAACTATCATTGAAAAGTCAAGAGAATTTTGGATAAGCGTGGAAAAAATTCGACAAAAAAGGTGATGAAATTTTTTTGAAATCAGAAAACAACAAGTCTATAAATTCATTTTTAGTTCTATAAAAATACAGAGTAAAGGCTCATAAAAAATAAAAATTGATTAAAGTATTTAATCATGATAAGAGAGTGTTATTTTTTAAAATTAAGAAGCCTCAATATATACTCCCCCAATTTATATAATTTATTCCTTAGAAGGTGACCATAACATATTTGAAAAGTTACGTTTTATAAAAGAACAAGTTTGAAAAGGCAAAGACAAAGTAATAGAATATGATGTTCAAGCCTTACTTGAGTCTGTCTCACTTCAACCCCTTGAGAAAGGTTAGATATCTATAACCCCAATTAGAGTTGTTGAGGGATCTACTCAAAATTTTTCTACTCTGATTAAAAACTCGAGATCTAGTTCCTTTAATAAAGCATCCACTTCATTATTTATCTCAACAAAACACGTTATCCCATTGGATGATGAGTTTAAAGAGTTTTAATGAGGTGTAATACACTTTTTTAAATTCTAATTATAAGTTACTATAATTTTATGTCTATAAATAAATCAATGTGGAAACATAATATGTATTATTTCTTAATCACTATGATATTTTAATTATTACTCTTGTGGAATTGAAGAAACTTATGAGAGATAAACTAGAAGATATATAAGAGGATGAATCTTAGAAATGATCTCATATTAATTAGTTCCATGTGTTGAATCTATAAAAAAATATAAGTATAATTATTTAAATTCATGAAAACTATTGAGAGTTACTAAAATTATTTCCTTTATATTAGATGTCAATTCCTAGCCGAGTATGTTTCATAGAGAAAATAATAAAATTTTAGGATTCAAAATGGTAGAATAAAATCAAATAATCTATAGTAGAGATAAAGGAATATGTGATCAAATTCAATGAATATTATGATCTACACTTCTAGAACATAGAAAGGATGGCTAAGTATATAAAAATAGATACACTAACATCAAATTTCTACTAGAATAGAATGATTCTATGGGGAAAGAGTTGGATAAATCCAACTTAGATTTACCCCTTCAAAACCATATGTTTGAAGAATATAAAAAGGGAATAATAGAGAATAAAAAATATAAAATAAAAATTAAATATATCCAACCAAGTGAATAGATTGAGAAAGTTGGAAATCATGACTATAAATCTCAAAATAAATAATAATTTTCAAATATCTTTGTATTATTTATTATTTCATTTTTTATGTTTTAACTATATTAATTGTCTATGTATTGTATTTTATTATCAAATATTTTACTACTAATGTATTTTTTTATTTACTATTATATTTTATGGGGAGAAGGTATATGTTACTAATTATTTTTTAGAGAAATGTAATTTTTGGCATAGAAAAGGGGGTTGAAAAAAAACCTTTTGAAACATAATAAGAATTATATTGGAAGTTATGTTTCTAGAAAATAATATAGATAATTTTTTCACACAAGAGATCCTTTAAATATTAAAAATGAAAATAATTTTGGTATCTTTGACCCAAGAATTTTAATTCATGTATTAAAGAGGTAAGTTACTCTTACAGATACTATTATAATATAGGTAGTTTTTTATTCTATTTTTAAGTGGTCTTATAATTTTTTATTATTCATTGTATCCTTAGGCTTATAATTTTTTAAATCTATTAGTTCTTATCTAATTGTACTTCTATTCATGAAAATAAAAATGGGGTAGATGTTTGAGGAACATGAAGAAATTGATAAATGAGAATGATGTAAATAGAAGATTATTGGGAGATATTCTAGAACTTATAGGAAGTGTGAATGGGAGTGGTAGAGTCTTACTATTAGAATTTAAAGAGATTTTGCATGGATTTTTACATTTTTTATAGGTTTTTTATCATTTTTTATGTTTTTCCTATGTTTCTATTAATTTTAAAAAATGGGTGGATTTTTTATTCATTCATTAAATAACTCCTTTTATATCCTTGATTTTGAAAATAAAAATTCACTTCATCATGAATATGAGTTAACTTCAAGGTTATTTGTGTTTATTTTTTATACATGTTTAAATTCCAATCTGTTGAGTTTTATTAAACTGATTCAAAACACCTAAATTTTGAAACATTAATAAAATATAATAAACTAATTCATCAAAATATATATATACATTTAATAGAAGATGAAGTGTGCTTTTGATGCCATTTAAAATGAAACAAAGATATAAAAATATGACCATTGTAGTTTGGTACAATGATGTCTATAAATTGAACCGATGACTTTAAGGAATGGAATAAACAAATAAATTGTTAAAATATTACACCAATTTGTCCACTACCTCAATGCCATTGATATTTCTCAATTGTAATAATTTCTGTTGAGTTTTATAAGAGATAATGTTATGATATTTTCACTATAATGATCTATGTTTTTTTATTTTGTAATCGTATTTTTTGATCATGTATTATCAATGAGTATTATGGTCTATCAAATTACTTATTTGAATTTCTGAGTTTGAAGATATTATGGGGATAGAAATCTACTTATGATCATATTAATCAAAAAAGGATATTAGAGATAGAGAAACCTACTACCAACATTCTTTCAAAAAAGTCCTGGTGTGGACTTGTATCTTTTAATTGCGGATATATTGAGGAAGTTCTTAATTTAAACATGGATACCGTGATTTAGGTTAAGGAATTTCCTATTACTTTAGAATAAAATTAATGGATTATTTTTATTTAAATTTATTGGTAATATAATATCATTTAAATGGGTTTTTTGGTTTTTATTCAATACTTCCTGTTTTTCACATGAATTGTTTAAATTTCAATTGGTTTTTTTATTTATATTATTTTAGTTGGTTAACTTTTTATCTATTTATTTTTATTTAATTTACTTTTAAATTACTATTATTTTATCATAAATTATAACTTTTGAGTAAATTATAATTTAGAGTGGATAGAAATTCTTAGTTTATTTTTCTTCAGTTCACACCCCCTGAAGATTCCATATCATTTCTTATCTAGAATAAAAAATTTGTGATTAATTGTTTTTTCATTTTTTATTTCCCATTTTTTCTATTATTATAGGGATATTATTTTATATGATACTTTTATTTTTGGTTTAATTACGAGTAATGATATGATAAGTGGATTAGGTGGGATTCTAATGAGCGATACATTTTGGATATTGTAAGACCTATGGATGATTCTATCTACTGATATGAGTGTGACTTTGAGGCATAACATATCGGGTCATGTGGGTATGTGAGTCTTCTATATATACTGGCTTTAGTTTGTTTCTCATGTACATTGTTTTATGTTTTTTGGTGGATGATTTTTACTAAGAACAACTTGAACTCCCTCATAAATTTCAAGCACATCCATTTGATCACACCAATACTTAGTATTTCAGGGAAAGTGGGGGAATCCTTCTGGGTCATTGGACTCACCCGCGACTTATGTACATGATATGGGTTTTGATGTATGTGGGTAGATCTTCATGACTCAATTTAGGAAAAAGCATCTTCTTAGAGTAGGGTCCATGGATTGGGATGAGTATAGTATTAGAGGATAAATATTTGGAAAGAGTTAGACATGTGAGTTGGGCTTGAGGCTAGTGTATTTATTTTTCAATTATGATTCATATATATCAACCAATGTGCTAGTGTGTTTATTTTTCATTTTTTCTTATTATGTATGTTCTTATAAACTAATTTATTATGGTTGATGAATCATATATATTGTATTATTGGTTTTTTATTCTGTACTATGGGGGGCATCTTAACTCCCTATTTATGTTTATATGTTTTTTATATCTATTATATTGATGGTTCATACCAAAGTTTTTTTAAATTTGACAAACTAAGGGCTTGAAATTTAAGGTCATAGTCTCTTGATAATTATTTTAGTCTCATGACATTATTTGGTAGCCTTTTAAGTATGAGGAACTGTGTATGAGGTCATGTGGAACCCCATGTTTGGGTAGTGTTCATCTAATCTAGGTTGTGTTATTAAAAAGTTGCATCATAGCATATTTTTGGTTGGGATAGAGTAAGTTAGCGGTGGAATATGATGTTATGACTTGGAAGGTAGACCAGTATCATGTCTGGCCAGTATGGATTTGGTTGAAACCCTAAGTTACAAAGGGATATCCAATGTCATGAGTAGACATTCTAGGTATGAGTGAGGTATTGGATCCAGAATCCCAATGTAGGTTGGATGAGACTCGGGATGAGTCATAGGTCTTAGCAAAGATATAGTATATTGTTCATGCATATTGATAGAGGCATGTTTATGGAATGATACCCTCACCCATGGGTGGTGTTGTTTTACATGTTTCCTTATCAGGATCTAAAATTAACTTAATTAACATATAATATATTATATTTTTTCATGGATACATTATAAGGGTTTATTAGAATAATATGTTTCTGAGGGAACTGTTTGATTTATTATAGATTTTAATTGTTTATCCGCTATAGTAAAATGATTGTTGGGAGGTTTTGTTTTATATAAAACTATTTTTTGGAAAGTGACCACATGTAGTGTCATGGAGTTTGTGTAAAATGGTTTGAGACTTTTTAATTTTTTTATTTTGATAGAAAAATGGATGCCAAAGTTATTTTTGAAATACACAAGTGATCTTTGGTATTTGTAAAGTGATTTAAGAAGGTTTTTGAATAATAATTTAGTGTCAGTGTAAACCAGGTTGCATAGTTTTTTAGTGATTTATATGGGAGTGAATGGGTGTCTAAATTAGTTGGTTTTACTTGTATGTCATGGTTGTTTGAGAGAGTCATGTGTTTCATCCTTTATGAATGGGTTCTTAGTGTGCGGATCAGGTAGCCAGGTGTTGAAATTTATGTTTTTTGCAAATTAGACCACTTGATATAGATTTTCAGTTGGTGATTCCTATATTAGTGAGAAAAATAATCCCAAGATTTATTTTTAAGTTTATGTATCATAGATGTGTGATTAAAGAATTTGATTGTGCACTATCCTATGTTTTGGTGATGGATATTAGTAGAGTTCTTAGGGGATCTGTTTGGGATATGATAGCTTTTACATATATTGTGGGAAGATAAAAATATTAATATAATGATTATATAGAGGTTTTAGTTTAATTTATGGAAGCCTCGATGAATGGGAAGCTCATCTTTCAATGAATAGTATGCCTTGGTGTTAGAGTTACACATCAATCATGTGATTGGAATTTATAGATAGAACATAGTGAGTTAGTGATGATTTGAGCTAGTTTATTTCAAGATATGTGATTAGGTGTCCATTTCTCATTCATCATATAAAAATAAATACTAGTTAATATAGTTTAGGCTTTTTCTTGAATATAACTACCCTCCCTAAACAATGATAAGATATCCATAATGACTTATCCATGAAAATCCTGGATGATCCCATAGTCTACAATGATATTTTATTTACAAAATCCTTTTTATTAATATTGAGTCCTTATCTTGGTTCCTTCTAACTCACCCAACATCTAGAGCTGCCTCTATGATCTTCATTTCAAGGAAGGAACAAAATCTTGGTATGTATGGTTTGAGGAAGAAAAACCTCTTTTCATAGTAAACCATGGGAGATAATGAAAAATATAAATCCATATTTAAGAAACGTTTCATTAAGATTTAGATTATAATAACTCGCTACTTTGTGAGTCTCCCAGACAACCCATCAGCCTGAAGTGACAAGAATACGCCACCCCTAGGTGTCAAAGTCTACACCTGCATGAATATCAAAGCATATTTGTAGAAACTTGTCCACGGAATCATATCATTCCTTGGATACCAAGATACTATTGAGGGAAGTTTAGATGTATCTCTCCCAATCACCTTCAATAAAGTGATGTATCACCAATTATATATTTTCATTTATGCTCTCATAGCACATATATTTGGTGGAAATTTATATACCTCTTATTTGAATATTCACATATGTAGATATTGCCTAATATAGAAGATTACATATGAAAAAATTTGAATTTATAAGGTTGAGATTTGCACCAAATATATTTCCTAAGGTATCGTAATCATGTTTCATTGAATAATTTTTTGGTAGTTTGGGAATATAAAATTTCATGATGTAGATTAATGAAAGACACAATGGTTAGGCTCACTATTTAGACATGTATATGTTGTAGTTACTTGAGGATGAGAAGTGTTATGGTAGTGATTTTGTTATGACCTATGGATTATAACATTGGTGTATCAAGAGAATATATGGTTTCCCGTCATTTTGGTCTATGGGTGATTTTGATTTTTGGGATTTTGGTTGAAGATAATATTTTTAGATCATTTTTTTATGTTCTTTTGGATTTTTTGGGAGTGATAGTTCAGTGGAAAAACACATGGACTCTATTTTCAAGTGTTGTTGGATAAAATTTTACTATAGCAATAATATCACAATGTATCATGGGGTGTTGCGACCTTGGGAGGTGCGACATAAGATTAATTTTTTAGACTTTTGGGTCATTCATTCCATAGAATGAGATGTTTCACTATGATCCCATAGTTTAATAATAAATTTTGGACTCAGGGAAGCACAGTGTTGTAATTGGTTGTGTTATCTGTGAATACTTGAACTCAGAGAAAAAATTAGATTTAGAATTTGGATAGAGATCGAGTCATAATTTCGTTGGTTTCACTACGAAGAATTAAATCATGTTGCAAGAAATATTACATAAATTATTGGTGTGGTTTTTGATTAGGAAAAGTAGAATGAAGCAATGTTCACACTATAACATGACTTATGTTCGTGGTTTTGTGATATGATTCTAAGGGTCATTCCACAAACCTGGTCATGAATTTGAGGCATTGTGTTGTTATTATAAGGGTCACGCCATAATGTGGCCTTATATAATTTTTTTAAGGGGGGATTTTGGTAACTTTTTATAGGTCTTATTTTGGAACCCCCTCGATCTATTTTAAATTAAATGGACTAGAGGAAGGGGAATCCACCTCCTCTCCCCTTCTTGTCCCCCATCATGTTAAAGTATATAAGAGTTTTTGGTTTTTTGGACCTAATGTCATCTCTTCCCTCTCTTTCCACTTATTCATTTTGTGGTTCATCTCTTGATTGATGATGGATAGATTATGGTTTTGATGTGTGATTCCACCAAAACATAGTGGAATCTCGTTGATATAATGGGTATTTTGAATGTGTTTCATAGAGGAGATTTGTGACAGTAGATTTCTTGGAATTTCTTACCACTTATCTTGTGTTATATCACTTTATTGAATTAATTATGTATTTTTGTGAATTGTACTTAAGTTTTTTGGTGATTAAACATTGTAAACTGGGTATTTTTGTATATTATAGGACTAAGTGTGTGACAAGATTATATTGTTCCCTATATCTCATGGTTTACATATCATAGGGTACCTTGATAATTTTTTCATTAGTTGTACCTAATTCATAATTTGGTTTAAAATGATGAAATGATTTAAATTTTCTTGTTATTGATAAGGATGGTTTTTATTGTATTTACAGTGCTTAGTGTGGGTTGGGATTAGGTTTTGGATTGTATGATTGAGTAAGGTTTCCATTATATTACTATATCCCCTCGTTGTTTATACAAGTTTATAGTTTGTGTGATCATTATTACTCTGGTTCGTATATTGTATGATGTAATTTTATCTCACCCCATAAATTGAAATGAGCTCACATTTTTCTAATATTCAACAATGGTCATAAAGTTTTCTAAATGGTTTATGGGTGGAAATTTGGTTGAACAAGTGTTAGTGTCTCTCTGTATGGTTTGTTTGGTGGAGTGAGTTAGATTTAAAATGGTTATTGGATTTTATTTAAAATTTTATTTAAAAAATTTTTTGGTTTAAAATTGAATTTTAAATAAATTAGTTATTTGAAGATATGGTTTTGAAATGAGTTTTGAAAAAAAAATTAGTTTATAAAAAGACATGATTTTTCTTTTGGTTGAGGTCCATGTCTACAAAAGATAGAAAAAGGTTTGTTTTTAAAGGAAATTGTGGTTGTGAATTCATTTTTTTAATAAAAACGAAGGATATTATGAATTAGTTTAAAAAGGAATTTTGATGGGAGTTTTTAATACTTTTTTATTTTTTTGACCATAGGATGTATATGACCTATTTTTTGAATCTTGTATGCTTGTGGTTATGTTTTTTAAGGTTTAATGTCATGTTATATATTTATTTATGATTATTCTTGTTATAATAAGGACAATGAGGTTAGTTATATATTTTGAGTCATGTGATATGTTTTATTTTGTCATAGATATAAAGGAACCTTGGGTTTCCTTAAATTAGGTACAAGACATAGAAATTTACTGAGGGATCGGAGATATGTTCACCATTAGACTTTGGGAATTTATTAATATTATTGATGAGTTTTAAAACCTCATCATTTCCTTATGGAAGAGCCAAAATATTGGTTATAGTGGTTGAGATAAGAGTCAATCTCAATGTTGATGATTGAAAACATAATAAAAGTTCATGAGAGGTGTCCTTTATTGAATTATAATCCTTAGCATGGATCTAGATATAGTATAGGAGATGAGTGACAACTATTTATAGTTTTGATATAATAATGGTTAGTTTTTATCTTATTTAGTGTGGAATATTCCATTTACAAAACAAATTCAATTGAAACATAGCCTTAGAGATAGTATGATTTTTGGTGTCTAACCTCTTTATGAAGTATTAATATATATGGTAGGTGACATATTGAATGATTATATGTTTCAATGATTAACTTGAGGAGGAGATTTATATTTGGTGGTGTGGTAACATACATAGTTGTTTTTTCAATTCTAAATGAATCTCACTTTACCTATTTCTCTTCCTTATTATCATTAAAACATAGAGAAATGGATATTGAGGTTCTAGGTGTGATGGTGGATGGAATTTGGGAGGTGATGATAGGCTTTATAACATAGAGCTATCCTAGATCCTTCTAAGAAACTACCTAAGGTAATACCATGTCCATGGAATACACCTAGTTTGTTTTTCTTTATTCCAATATTGATATATTATATGAGAGATGAGGGTGAAACCAAAAGTTTTTACCGACTTGTAATGGGAGATAGACCCTATGATGATATGAAATATGTGTGATTATTCAATAGGTGTACTATGGGAAGTCTAGTAGCTAGATCCATCAAGTATTATTGATTGAGATGGGGAAAGGAGTGAGAATTGAGATTTTAATTCCATATGGCCAGACCTCGTTCTCATTTTATTCATTTTATTTTCCATAGGATTATGGTTTAGTGTTTTTTTATGCTTTGAACCCTCTTTAAAACCCCATTTCTAGTTTTCTCATTGGTTAATATATTTTTGATTGTTGGTTCATCTTTGATTTCCCAATTTTTGAGATTCTTATTGTACCATTATTTCCATTGATGTTTTAAAGTTTTTTTTTACTTATGAAAAGTGAGATAATCGATGGGTCAAGTGAGACTCTAATGAGTGAAACATGGTGGTTGTTGTGAGACCACTTGATGATTCAATCTGTTGAGATAATAGTGTTTATAAAGCATTCCTCATTGAGTAATGAGGGTATAAAAGTTGCTGATTATAAGTAGGTAATTTATTTCCTAGGTTGGTTATTACCTATATGAGTTTCCAAGGTTCATGAGTCTTATAGTTGGGTGGGTTTAGGTTTTTTTTGAATTTTCATTTTTTGATATTTTTAGATGGGTGAATTTCACTAAGCATAACTTCCTCTCCCCCATGATTTTCATATACATCCCTTTGATCACAACAACACCAATTATGTCAAGGTGAGGGAGGTAAACTTATTAGATCATTGGACTTACCCCTAACCATGAGCGTGGCATGGGATTGAATGTATATGAGTTGATCATTATGTTTCATTTTAGGCACATGTATCGGCTTAAAGTTGGATCCATGGCTCGAGAAGATTACAGCATCAGAGGTTGAGTATCCGATAGGAGTTATACATGTGAGTTGGGTATGAGAATAGTGTATTTATTTTCCATTTATAATACATATGTATTAGCTAGTGATCCAACAAGTTTATTAAATTTTCATTATTTTATAGTATTTATATTCTTCATGAATTACTCTCTTGTGGTTAATTCATCTTATAAACTATTTTTACTACATTTATATTGGTGACTACGGGAGCCCTCTTGGATTCATGTTTATATCTATAGTTTTTTTTGGGGGTATCCATTATACAAATGAGTCATTCCCAATTTTCAAAAAAAATCATGAATGACCCTATGGAAATACATTTGAAGGTGTAGTCTCCTTATAGCTGTTTTATGCCCTTTGAAATGTCTGGAGTAATGTTTTTGGTCATATGGTTCCCCATTCTCAGGTTTTTTTATAAATCTAAATTAGGTCATTATAACGTATCTAAGAAATAATCATATCACTATGATCCATACTTAAAAACAAATAATTGGTAAGTGAAAAATAGATGATATAAGAAAAAAAATCAAAGAATAAAACAAAATTAAAATACAGGTAAAGTAACATCGGTTGTGATATACCTAATGTCCATGGATAAATTTTGTGATCCAAAAATTTATATAAAATATAATCCCTTGACTTACAAGTTATCTCACTAATCACTTATCAAATGAACTAATTACACGTTATATGTTTTTTACATCCCATGTAGAGACCTAATAGAATAAATTTGTTATGAATTCCTTATCAATAGAATTTTAATCCCACTAAATAAATACTTGTGGTTAGCTTGGGTTGTCTCTCAAGGAAGGTTGGATCAATAATTTAAAATACATGGTTGGTTGTTAATTATTATTATTTTGTGGATTTTTAATAATGAAAAAAATATGACATGAAAAATTATTTTAAAATGAAAATGAAATAAATTAAATTAAATCAAAGTGTTATAAAGAAATTTTACGATTATTATTTTTAGCTAGTGGGTCCTTTATCATCCATTTTAGTTGTTTTAAATTCATTCATTAACTAACTCAATACCATTCATTGATTATATTATTATACTTATGTTGTGGTATTAAATGAATTCAAATACCTTTAAAACACACTAAACTTCACCTTCTCTGTGATGAGAGGGTAGTGAACACACCTCAACTGATAATGTTAAACTGTTCAAATAAATAGATCCACTGTACAATTTTCAACAATTAACTCACTCAATTCCACTATATATTTGGTGATCCAAATGAAGGGAAGTAGAAGTGATTTGGTAGGAGAATAAATTAATCCAATAGTGAAGAGGAGAAGTTCAAAACCATCAAATCCTTTATCTACACACTTAGTACCCCATCATAAATGTAAAAATATAAAAAATAAATAATGACAACTTAGGATCCCCATTTCATGCCCTAAGAATCAACCCTTGGGTTAGTTACTCCATGACAAAAGATTATTAAGGGGAATGATGGGAGAAAACAAATCTATAATATATTAAAACAAACTATGGGAATTTAAAAATTACATACACTACATCCCAATAGCTAAGAACCTTGAAAATGGAGGATTGGTTCCCCTTTTATATACATGTACAAACATTATTGAGCATATCCTAAATCTTGATAGACTCTATATAGAATTTTATCTATCATGTAATGATCACATGTCACCATATTCTAAGTTATTCTCTCACTT
The DNA here is from genome assembly GCA_963277665.1 of Viscum album. NCBI lineage: Eukaryota > Viridiplantae > Streptophyta > Magnoliopsida > Santalales > Viscaceae > Viscum > Viscum album. Next base: position 1,094,906,048 of record OY728159.1, on the reverse strand, counting down.
TTTCTTCCTCCCAAACATCATAGGATCCCATGTTTAAACTTTTTGGTTGGATGAATAGAATATAGATAGCTAACATGTATGTTACCAAATTTGGGTAGATAAATTGAATATAAATTCATTTATGGTTTAGGGGTTATTCATGGAATCCATGTGGCTTAGGTTGGGATCCCACATATTTCATTGATCATTATGAAGGTTCTTGAGGGTGTAATGATGGTTCTCTAGCTTTATGTGTATGAGTTGAGTAGTTTTTATATAGGATTGGGTTCAAATGTAATGCATGGTAACATGGAGGGATTATGATATAGTGCTCCCACTTCCTAAATTTGAATCACAGGTAGTGAAATCATGATTTCATATGTAGTGATGCAATGAGTGACTTGCATTCTTGGTGTCATGGGAAATTACTAGTTGATATTGGAAGTTGGGATGATGTCATGGGAGGTGTGATTGTCATGTTATTAGGTGTAGTTTCATGAGTTAAAACATTTATTTTAGATGAAAATATAGTGTTATATAAACACCATAATATCCTATCAATCATAAAGTGAAACTGGAGTCGAAGAACATGGAACAAGTTATCAACAACAGTGTAGGTGGATTCTTCTTTATATTCCTACCATGAAGCCTAGTGGCATGGAATATCTTATCTAGAGTTATGTATATATAGGTTTTGGGTTTTCAAAGAAATGAAAGACACTCATTCTAGATATTTTAAGTAATTAGAAACCTTGATTCTCAAGATCATTATTCATGAAACCTAAAGCCATGTATTAATATAAATGAAGAGAATGTTGAGAATATTACACTAATAATGGTTTTCAAAAACTATATTCAGTCACACACTTGATGAATATCCCTTAGAGATAGATAATGGAATCCCTCATCAATTGTGTATTCATAAGTTGAGAAGAATCACCCAACTCTTGAAAATGAGTCCTTTTCTCTCAATGATATTATAGTATCTCACAAAGTAAAGGAATAGGAAAATGGGATATTTTAAAATTATCTGTCCATAAAGGATTAAAAAATCACTGACCCATATATATATAATTTTCATTAACTATATAGGCTTACATATACTCCCAATAATTTGTATCATTTACTCATATGTTAAATAATATATGATTTAATTCTTATTTCATTCATGACTTCATCATATGAATACACTTGAGAATCTTGCATGTGTTTCATCTTATAAAATGTTTCTATTAATGATAGTATTACATGGAAGAGTCTAAAATGTTATACTTTCACATTATAATACCATTTAATCAATCATAAAATACTATATGGATTATATAATATGATTTACTGTATTATGATCCTGCCATATCATACACTACAGTTAGATTAAGTAAGTAGCATGGTATTTAAATATCATGATTTACGATACGCCTTTAAAAATTCATACAATATGACTTGTGACCCAAATTTCATACCATACAACATGTGCATATCATACATTTCAATATATCCAAAACATAATTTTTTATATTTTCTTTAGAGAATATATCCATCAAAATATCACTTACACTAAAGTATCAGGCACATTGTCTCATTTCACCTTAATTTTATCATATATAGAAATTTTTTAAACTTTATTCAAAACTCCTTTTAAATATATTTTTTTAAAAAAAATGGAAAGTGGACATAAAATTCACCTTTGTATCGATTCATATATAATACCATGTGGACATCTATCCAAAACTCTTTTTGTATAATCTTTAAATCACTTTTACAGTAAATATATGAGTTTTATAAAACTCATTCCCTATTCAGGAAACTGTAACATGTGACCCCATGATTCATGGTATAATTAACAAAAAAATATGAATTACTATATTCATAAATGTAAGTAAAGAGTAAAATCTAGAAAATAATTAGTGTTACTCAATCTAAAAATTGATTTGGTGTGATATCCATCAAAAATGTGTATTTATATACCTATGTCCATCATTCGCATCATATGTAAGCATACATTTCTATATTATACCTTTTCCCAAGACATCGAGTAACCATAGAACATGAAGTGTATCAATCTAATATATCAACTCATACATTATTGAATATCTAAATATAGACTGACATGGTTGATGAATACATCACATACCAATCACCTTTATAGATGATCACATTGTATTCCCCTCATCTAATATATAATCACATCACATGTATTATTTGTGTATGATCATACACTTCATTATTCGAACTCAATTAAGGGCCTATATGTCACACTCATTATCTGAGTGGAACAATCATATATTGGTTAATCTCTAATTGATTATGTGATCAATAACTTACCCAATAACCCCCTAATTAGATAAATAACAAAGATTTTGTATGAAATGTATCAAAGTATAATGGTTTCAATGATAGTTATCTCGCTAACCTCATATATTGGGAAAATTAAAATGTTAAACATGTACCCATAGTATACCAAATACATAGTGTAAGACACTCCATGTGATATACTTTTTGGATCATATAGAACACAAAACCAAATTTGTTCTTTTGGAACATATTATGTATCCATATAAGAGAACCCTACTCACTCTAACCATAAAATTTAATCACAATTAACATCATTTATATATAACTCAATGTTTTACTTTGAGAGGAAAATTATCATTACAGTTCACATAATATATGCTTCCATCATTAAATAATGATAAAATATATATTGTATTTTGTATAAACTGATACATTTTATAATCCAAAACTCTTTTAAGAATACAAATAAAACCATACATACTAAACTATCTCATTATATTATATATTATGGACTTCTAAATCATACTTATGTTTGCTACACTTTTAGGGTTTTGTTAAACTTATTACATTTATATGTAATTCCTACCACATGTCTATTTGACCTCCTAATAAAAATCAAATAATAAACTCTTTAATAACATATATAACAAAATAAAATATGAATAATAGGGAGATAAAGGAATCATATTCCAAATGTTTAACTCTTTGAACATGTATTAAATCTTTTTAACTTCACAATATCAAATGTTATGATATTAACAAATTATTTTTTTCTACTTGTAACATTTCTAATTTTATCATCATTATCATTCTTGGAACCATTTACATCAAAATTTTACCTTGTGATCATTTATATAAACTTTTACTAACATACCATAAACCTTTTAAGACATAAAAAGACATTTAAGTTGAATTTTGACTAGTAAAATTCTTAATTTGTTAATTTACAACTTCTCTAAGTCAAAACATACTCCCACTATCCTCTAATCCACTATATTCTCTTAAAGATATCATGATAAGATAAAAAACTCATTTGTATTGGTAAATAATACTAATTTCTTTTTGTGATAAAATTTTCAAAATAAATCATTTTATCTATATCATATATGGTGTTATATATGTTTAGAGAATTATTCTAAAAAGAAGAGTTTATTATTTAAAATATACCACTTAAGGGTTGTGGGATCATATCCATCATATTTTAAAAAATGTCCAGATAAACACTTTTACCCTAGACAAAACATGTTTATCCTCATGTTTATTTCAATCATGTTATATGATAGATATAATTTAATGTATACTATTTATTATTAATGTCATTTATTTTATTATTTAATTAATTTTCTTACATAATTTTCATTTTTTATACACTTATAAAAAGAAATAGTTATGGATGACTCTTTGGAAGAAAAAATTAGTTTATAGATTAGACATGGTAGTTGGAATTGTCCCCTAAAAGGATGATTCATACATAATATATTCATTTTCAAGTGATAATTTTCTAGAGGAAAATAATATAGAGGTGAAGTAAAAAAAATAGGGATAACCCTAGACCAAAACTACCAAAGAATGACCAGCCACCTAAGGCCAGGAAAATAGGATAAATGGTGTTGCATGTAAAGAGCATCCTAGAGGAGTAAGGCCCAACATGGGTCGGCACTTGGTGAGAGAAGGGTCATAATGTGGGGTGGCACTGTGAAGAGAAAATGTTGTTGTCTAGGTTAGCACCATGGTAGAAAAATAGTGTAATTTCGTGGCATTTGAGATTATCAATGTCACAATCGATCCCTCGGGACCCTCCCCATGACTACCCCAAGCCCCCCTTCCATAGGCAAGAGGTTGGCAACTAGAACAGGAAAGGAGTATCTCTAAAATGGGAAGGAATTTCCTTTAAACCTGTACAAACACACAAACTAGAATGCAACAAGATGCAACCACAAAGTAATACTGTCATAGTAAAAGTGTGTATAGAAAGTAAAGGTCTGGAATACAAGCCCAACTAGAAAGATACAACTACAACTGAAAATAGAAAATAGATCCTGATATCATCCACTGGGGATCCTACCTGAAGGGTATTACATCTCATCTCCATAGCTCTCAACATCATCTAGTCTCCTCTGTGTATCGCCTGGTCCTAGCTCCCTCAAGTCTTAGCTAAGCTACTCATCGTATGCACAAGACACAATGAGGTGCGGGTGAAGCTCGTATAGGGGTGAGTATAACAATACTCAGTAGGTACCCTGAGACCCTCGAAGGTCTCTTAGAATTCCACAAAGGAAAACCATAAAGCATGATCTCAATCACAAAGCACAAAGCTATAGACATAGCTTAAACCAGTTATAACTGAGTACAGTAGTACAGATGATTAGCCATAAGGCTGGATTATCTTACTCTGTCAAGAGGCACTACTACTGACCCACACAAGATCTATAGGTAATAAACCCTGAAAGACCCACATAGGATCGATAGGTAATAACCCATGAAAGATCCACATAGGATAGATAGGTGTTGAATCACACAAAATCGATGGGTGATGATTCACACAGAATCGCTCAGTGTTGATTCACACAGAATCTCTAGGTTCTAATTCACACATAGTCACTAGGTGTTGATTCACACATAATCTCTATATGATGATTCACACAGAATCTATGGGTGCTAATTCACACAGAATTGCTCGATGTTGATTCGCACAGAATTGATCTTCATTCTTCATGTCTTAGCCAGACACAGGATTCCCATTCATAGTATGTTTGTCTCTGGGAGAAACCTCTCCTCAAGCCATCAATCACATTTAAACTGGTACAAAGTCCCATGAAGAAGTAACACAATGAACTACCACATCATAATAGTTTCAATTCAATAGACGGCGTGTCAACTGGACGCCCGGTCTGTGAGTTATTAGAATTTTAGTGCTGAGGGCCCTATTGGATTTGGGTTTGATCCAACTCGGTTGTACTCAAACTTTCTCCAAAAATCTTGTGGAGTATCTCAAAAGGTCCATATCACTCCAAGGATCTCAACGTCGTAGATAGTTTTTCAAATGGATGTCTAATTTGCAAGATACGGCCTTTTAAGAATTTATGGGCCTAAGAGGGGTCTGAGTCCTGTCTGACCCGGCCCACCCCAAACTGGCCTGGGCTGGCCAGGTTGGGCTAGGCCATGGGCCGGCCTGACCCACCAGCTAGGCATGGCCCACAGGGTGATGCAGCCTAGTGCGCTAGCGTGGCTCACCAGTCAGGTGGCTGCCAGCTCCTGAACGGCTCAAGAAGAGGCGTTCAACTCTTCAATTAGTGGCACCATGTGGCGCCACCACATGGTCCGCGAGACCCACGGGGTGCGGGTCCCCCTCCTTCCTCGGCTTTGATGTCGCAGCTTTTTCACTATGGTGTGTGAGGGCACGCTGCCTCGCCAACGCAGTCGTCTGGTTGTCAGCCGCCCCTTTAGGTCCGTCGCGGCGCCAAGCGGCCCCACCCTCTTTTGTGGTCGGGGAGCACCGGCTGCCGGCACCCGTCATTGGTGTCACACCGTAGAATATTTCATGGGCCACAAGGTGAGCTCTAGATGTCCTTTTTCCATTTAGGATGCGCCTACAGTCCTCTCGGGATGTCTCCATTGTCACGCGCCTCTCGGTTTCAGGGTTCCATCAAGTTGGAACAACCCACCTCCGAAGAACAAAATTAAAATCTACTGGTGGAGGGACTAGGCCTTGTCCATTTGTCATGTGCCCTCTACATTAGCATTATAACAAGTTTGAGTAATTTATACATCACATTAAAATAATGATAAACCTCATTTAAATCCCATGCAATGACCACCTAAAAATTCAAGACTGAGGAGAAGAGTCATGGAAATTTCTTGAATTAAAAGATTATCCCTACCTCTAGATTCTTTGTAGTCATTGAAAAGCTAGAATAATATTCTGTGTTCGATGAAGCCACTGACATTCATCGATCCCGGTTCGTTTCTGCCCGAGCTTCTGTCTCCATTGGTGGAAGGTGTCGCATCTCTTTTCCATAGATTCCCTGCTAGATGAAGTCATGCCAAAAAGTCTACCCCATGCCCCATTTAAATAGAGGGGGGAAAGGGTGAGTAACGCACCGAGTAATTTAGGAGGTTCATTAATTGACATAATTAATGTTCCATATTAATTGAAGTAATTAATGTGCCACATTAATTTCATGTGGGGTGGTTACACAACCGAAGTGTAACTGGGCAATTAATATCCCATATTAAATGTCTTCCTACCTCCGTGGTTCCAGCCACTATTGCTCAACAAGTGGTACGAAAAAAAAAGAAATAAAATAACAATTTATATGTTAGTTTATTATTCTTTTAAAAGTATAAAAAAACTATCTTTTTCTCCTAAACCACTGTGGTCAAATATAATCCCCCTTTAAGTGAATCTCGGTGCTATGAATTCAATGGTGCCCTCATATTTAAATTTTGAGCACTGGTTCAAATGTTAGAAAATGTTGCATGCACATTTAATGAACGTACCATAAGAAAAGTTAAAAAAATATTAACAGTCACCTCAATCCACACCGGTTGATATTAGGCTCCACCTAAGGGGAACATGACCTCACAAGATCAATGGTACTATCATATTTTCAATCTGAATTACCATTTATAAGTTAAAAATTTTACAATAAAATAATTGTCACATAATTCTTTTATTTACAGCCAAAAACTAACTTCCACACGTGGCTCGTGCCAGCCAAAGTTAGCATCTTCCTAAGGAAATCATACCCTCACGTGTTCAAGGGTGTTCTTGGATTTTTAATCTGAGTTACTTTTCATGATTTATAAGCATTTGAAAAATAAAATAATTTTATTTAATTATTTTATTTACAGTTTTGCCATTTTTGGTTTTTCCCACTGTAGGTATGTGCTGACTAAACTTAATCTGTGCCTAGGGTAAACCCACCATCTTAAACACAGTTGCACCCCCATATTTCTAAATTGGGAACCCATTTAATAGTTATTGCACTTTTTCAGGAAAACTACTCACGTGTGCTATTTTAATCTTAACACTTTTTTGACGGATCATTTCGGGCACTCCGAGCCTCGGAATCATGTGCCGTTACATTTTTCTATATCGCAATAATCCTATATAAATAAAAAAATTATATGGAATTTTTGGATCTTTATATTCTCCCCCACCATAGGAATTTTTTTCCCTAAAAGCCAAAACAAAGGTAAATCAAACAAATGAGGGTACTGAGCATGAATTTGGGCCTCCAGTTCCCATGTTCTCTCCTAGAGTTTCCTGTGCTGCCACTGAACTCGCACCAGAGGGATCGACCATCCACAAAGGACTCTCTCCTATCGATCCTCTATCTTCACTGGGAACTTCGTAAATGTAACCTCATCGTCAAAGTCCAACTCACCTTAGTCGATAACGAGCGATGGATCATTCATGCATCTTCTAAGCTGCAACACATGGAAAACATTATGTACCCGATGCATCTGTGCGGGAAAGTGCTAGGTGGTACGCCACCTCACCAACTCTGCTGAGAATCTGGAAAGGTTCGATGAACCTCAGAGATATCTTTTCTCCCCAGCCAAATATTTTCATTCCTTTTTGGGGTGAGACCTGTAAGAAGACATGGTCTCATTCCTCAAACTCCAAGGGTCTCCATCTCCTGCCAGCATATGACTTCTTCCTACTTTGTGCAGTATTCATCTACTCCTTGAAATTTGCACCTTCTATGTGGCAGCCTGTACCAACTTAGGACTCATAAGTATTGACTCCCCTGGGTCTATCCATCATAGAGGTGACTTGAAAGGTTTCCCATACAGGGCCTCAAATGGTTCCACATTGATGGTGGAGTGATAACTGTTGTTCTACATAAACTCCACCTATGGTAGGTGGTCCTCCCAATTGTAACCAAAAATCAGGACACAAGAATGAAACATGTCCTCAATGGTTTGTATGGTTTTCTTTATCTGACCATCTATTTGGGGGTAAAATCTATGCTCAATCATGAAAGAACATGATGCTCAGATTTCACTTGCTGATAAGCGAGGCATCATAAAATGAAAACTACCACCACTTTCTTCATCCCTGGACACCAGTACTGACATCGGTGGTCCTGGTACATATTCACCACACCCAGATGTACCGCCCAAGGGGATTCATTAAACTCCCTCAACACCTCATATCACAGCATTACTATACCATGGTGTGTCCTTTGAAGAGGATAGAATTCTCCCCACATTTAGAAAATCTATCAGGATCCCATCCTAAGGATATCCGAGCACGTTGGGACTCACAGTCAATGCCCCCATGTTTTGCCTCCCTGACTCGCTAAAGGAGTGGGGGAGTAACTATGATAGACTGGAGGTAAGCTACTCCATCTCTATCCATGAAAGAAATATGCAACGCAACTAGCTGCTCTATCGCCTCACTCAGTAGTTGTAGACTAGACCTCCTGATAAGTTTGTTTACTACTATATTCCCCTTCCCATGAGTATAGACTATCTCAAAGTCATAGTCTTGGGAGAACTCTATCCATCATTGTTGTCACATGTTTAGGTCCTTCTGTGAGAATATTACCTAAGAATCTTGCGATCATAGTAAACAGTAAAACATTCTTCCAACTATACTCTTAGTTCTCATAGCTCTGCAGAAGACATCTAATACACATTTGTAGATATTGGTGCCATCCTTAGGTTCAATCCAATGCAGATGTCCTTCTCCCTACAGGGAGGAAATCCTAGAAACATCTTTTGAAAGGATTTCCCTGTACTCTGCCACTACTGTTGGGAACTGAAAACTCAAAACATATGTTTCCACGAGGGTAAGGTTGGCCGACTCAAGAGTGATCATCTACACCTTCCAATGCATGAGTTCAACCCATGCTTCCTAGGTTTCCTTTTTTTTCTAACCAAGGAAAACCCCATTCTAATGTTTTAGATATACTACATCCTTTATTTCTAAAATATTCAATATAATAATGACTGTGGATGACCAGTCCATACCCAAACTAACATCGTAAGTCCACGAAACTTCCACCAAGAGGTTCCAACCAAAACTCTCACCTCAAGGATCAGATCACATCATCGTCATAAGTGTGATTGTTGAGTCTCCTCCCATAGGTATATCTAGACGTAAGGGTCAAGTCAATAGTTTAACTAGAAACTCTAGGTCTTGAAAAATATTCAAGACATGAAGGAATGATTAGTACCTATGTCTCTTAATATGGAAGCTAGTAGTAGACACATACCATACTTTGAATCATTTATGGATCCCTTGGGTCACACTTCCTAACCGCATGTAGCTACTCCCTTCCCCTATTCTCTAGCTCCCTGAGCCTAGTGGGGCCACATTGGGGTGCTGGTTGTAACATATCAAAATGTATACCACCTCTTTCTTCTCTTTTGGCTCCTCTTCTATGTATGTTACCCTACAGATTCATATGTCCCTACCACTTCCTCATCCAAAAACATTTTTACACATCCAAGTCTCCAAGACTGACATCGGTTTCCTCTTTTCCAACTATTGGCATTCACTGGTTGTATCTTCTCAGCCAAAGAATTTGCAACCACAAAGGTTCTCTCTAGCACCCTAACATAAGTAGGAATTCATAGAGGAATATTTCTAGCTCAGATGTCCCTAAACACATATCTCTTAGAGGTCAGAGGCCTGAAGCACCGGTCATATCATATTCATCGAGTACCTGGAATGGTCGGTATGCCTCTATGAATACTCGGCTACCAATATGTCTCCCGACCGAAGCTATAGAAGCTCTTGGGAACACATACCCCTTTTCTTTTTATGGCAAGAGACCCCCTTCTCTGAGGAAGGTTCTCAAGATCCGTCCATGGGAAATTCACCTCATCGTAAGTTAGGGGTAATCTAAACCCTTCCATCACCGAGCTAAGCCACATAGAATGATCACTACCAAGACCACCATCTAATCTAACATTGCCTTGGATATATAGAAACTCAAACACCACCTTAGGCCAAACCTTAGTCGTCTATGAGTCAGGATCACCTCGAAACATGAGGGGTATCGGTCACTAAAACTCATGTAAGACATTGAGCCTATAAGTGTCATCTACTGGTAGCACTGGTAGTAATTGATGACCAATAGGAAATGGTATCGCTGGTACACCACCCAAAGGTACCATCTCAGGCAACAGTCCATGTACCAAAGCCTCGTCACTATGTGGACCATCCTCATGGTCACGCACTGGAATCCTGGTGGGCTGTCTGCGTGGAGGCATCTTGAAAGAGAATCAAGATGAACCACAGTCAATAAAGTATTCCTGGTGAGCTAACTCAAAATATATCAAAAATAAAACATTTCTAAAACACAGACAATCAGGGTTTTCATGCACCAATTCAGGAATCAAAATTTAGGGTCCTAGTTTATGGATACGTCAGTCGCCGCCACAACACTGGACTCCCCCAAATGAAATCACCACTCAAAACACTTAACATTATTTCTCTATTGGAAATATCAGACTCCTAGTTATTTGGTAGAATTGACTCCTCTGATACCACTTTTTTATGACCCATCCCCTGGGTCCCACGCTGGGACTAAACTAAGCCCTCCTTCTATAGGTCAGGGGTTGGCGACTAGCACCAGAAAGGCGTATCCCAAAATTGGGAAGGCATTTCCTTTAAACCTTTAAAAACACACATAATAGAATGCAATAATATGCAACCACAAAGTAATAATTCTATATTAAAAGTGTGTATAGAAAGTAAAGCGCCGGAATACAAGCCCAACTGGATAGATACAACTACAACTGAAAACAGAAAATAGCTTTTGAGATCGTCCACCAGGGATCCTACCAGAAGGGTGGGTACATGTCATCTCCACAGCTATCCATGTTAGCCAGTCTCCTCTATGTACTGCCAGGTCCTTGTTACCTCAACTCTCATCCAATCTTCTTATCGTCTATATAAGAAACAATGAGGTACAGGCGAATCCCGTGCAGGGGTGAGTATAAAAATACCTAGTAGGGACCTTGAGACCCCCGAAGGTCCCTTAGAATCCCACAAAAGAAAATCACAAAGCATGATCTCAATCACAAAGAAAAAAAGAAATGGACACATCTCAAACCATGTATAACCGATTATAGAAGTACATATGACTAGTCATAAGGCTAGATCATCTTACTTTGTCAAGAGGCACTGCTGTTGACCCACATTGGGTTGATAGGTACTAACCCCCACAAGACCCACAAAGGATCGATAATGCTGACCCCCACAAGACCCACCAATATTGATAGGTACTAACCCCCACAATACTCACATAGGATTGATAGGTGTTGAATCACATAAAATTGTTGGGTGTTGATTCACACAGAATCGTTGCATGCAGATTCACACAGAATCACTAGGTGCTAATTCACACAGAATCGATGGGTGATGATTCACACAGAATCGTTGGGTGCTGACTTATATAGAATCCCTGTGTTCTAATTCACACAGAATCTCTAGGTGTCGATTCACACTGAATTTTTGGGTGATAATTCACACAGAATCGCTCTAAATTCTTCACATATCATCCAAACACATGATTATTGCTCATAGTACACTTGTCTCTCGGAGAAACCTCTCCTTAATCCATCTATCGCATTTCAACCAGAACAAAGTCCCATAAAGATGTAACCTGATGAACCACCACATCATAAGGGTTTCAACACAACAGATGGTGCGTCAACTGGATGCCCAGTCTGTGAGTTATTGGAATTTTAGTGCCGAGGGCCCGGTTGGATTCAGGGTCGATCCAACCCAGCTATACTCCAACATTCTCCAAAACTCTCGTGGAGCATCTCAAAAGGTTTTTCTCACTCCAAGGATCCCAACACCATATATGGTTTGTCAAACAGATTTCCAGTTTACAAGATACATCCTTTTAAGCATTTATGGGCCCGAGAGGGGTCCGGGTCCTACACGAACCAGTTCGGGTTGACCCGAACCTGTCTGGGTCTGACCTCGCCCAGCCCAAACTGGCCTGAGATGGCCCGGTTGGGTTAGGAATTTTGGGCTATGGACCAGCCTGACCCACATACTGGGCGCGACCCACCGAGCGACGTGGCCCGGTGCACTAGTGCGGCTCACCAGTCAGGTGGCTGCCAGCTCCCCAAACAACTAAAGAAGAGTTGCTCAGATCATCAATTAAAGGGTGCCATATGGCACTACCAGGTGGTCCGTGGGAACCATGGGATGCGGGTACCCTTCATTCCGTAGCTTCAATACTGCAACTCCTTCACTGCGGTGCGTGATGGCATGCTACCTCGCCGACGCGGTCTGCCAGTTGTCGGCCTCCCCTTCGGATCTCCCATGACGCCAATTGACGCAGCCCTCTTCCGTGGTCGGTGAGTGTCGGTCGCTGCCTTTTCCACCAACACTAGTCACTGGTGTCGCATCGGCGAATCTTCCACAGGCCACCGGGTGAACTCTAATGGTCTTTTCTTCCTTCCAGATGTGGCTATGGTCCTCTCGAGATGTCGCCGTCATCATGAGCCTCTCGGTTTTAAGGTTCTTTCAAGTTGGAACAACCCACTTCCAAAGAAAAAAATTAAAGTCAAATGTCATAGGGTCTATGCCTTGTTCTTTTTTCCTACACCCTCTACGTTAGCATTATAAAAAGTGTGATTAATTTATACATCACGTTAAAATAATGATAAACCCCATTTAAATCCCCCACAATGGCCACCCATAAATTCAAGAATGAGGAGAAGAGTCATGGAAATTTCTTGAATTAAAATACTATCTCTACCTTAAGATTCTTTGAAGACATCGTAGTGGTGGAAGAAGATTCCACGTTTGATAAAGCCGCTGACATTCATCAATCTTGGTTCGTTTCCGCCCGAGCATTCGTCTCTATCGGTGGAAGGTGTCGCATCACTTTTCCAGAGGTTCCTCACCTGATGAATTCATGCTAAAAACTCTACCCCAAGCCCTATTTAAATATAGGGGAAAAGGTTGAGTAACGCACTGATAAATTTATAAGGTTCATTGATTGATGTAATTAATGTGCCACATTAATTAACATACTTAATACTCCACATTAATTAAATGTTGGGTGGTTATGCAACCAAAGTGTAACTTGGTAATTAATATCCCATATAAAATGTTTGACTAGCTCTATGGTCCCCTCCACCACCACTCAACAGGTGGTAGGAAAAAAAAGAAATAAAATAACAATTTACATGTTATTTTATTATTCTTTTAAAATTATAAAAAACTTTCTTTTTCTCTTAACCCACTAAGGTCAAAGTGAATCCTCCTTTAAGCAAATCTCAGCACTGCAAATCCAATGGTTCCCTCAGATTTCAATTCCAAGTGCTGGTTCAAATGTTAGAAAATGTTGCCCGCACATTTACTGAACGTACCTTAAAAAAGTTCAAAACTTATTAATATTCACCCTCGACCCGCACTGGTTTATATTAGGCTCTACCTAAAGGGAAAACACCCTCACAAGATAAACAGTACTCTCATATTTTCAATCCGAGTTACCATTTATAAGTTAATTATTTTACAATAAAATAACTGTCATTTAATTATTTTATTTGCGTCCAAAAACTAACTTCCACGGGTGGCCCACACTGGCCAAAGTTATTATCTTCCTAAGGAAAGTATACCCTCACGATTTCAGGTGTGGTCTAATATTTTTAATCTGATTCACCAATCGTTAGTTATAAGAATTTGAAAAAAAAATAATTATTTATTTTATTTACAATTATTCCATTTTTGGGTTTTCCCACTAGAGGCATGTGCCGACTAGAATTAAGTCGCGACTAGGGTAAACCCACCATCTTGAATGCAATGTTGCCCTCATATTTTTAATCCAAGCACCCATTTAAGAGTTATTCCACTTTTTCAGGAAAACTACTCACGCACACTATTTTAAGCTTAACACTTTTTTGACGGATCATTCCGGGCACTCCGGGCCTTGGAATCACGTGCTGTCATATTTTTCGATCTCGAAATAATCCTATATAAATAAAAAATATATGGAATTTATGAGTCTTTATAATAAAGAGGCATAAAATTTCATGGAAAAGGATGTGGGATTTTTTTGCATGAACACTATTTATGTAATAGAATGCGTACAATGTTGGAATAAAATGACATTTATTAGATCATCTTTTTCACATGCTCATTTTTTGTGGAAAAACTAAAATTATCATGTTGTGATTGAAAAATTACATGTGCATGGTGGTATAAACTCTTCACCATCCCTGTATAAAGGAAAAAAATTCTTATATCATATAGAAAAATTTTGTATCACTAGAAATGATCATGATAGTTTCTACTAATGATACACCGTGAATCCCTGAATTTGTTTATTAGAATAGTCCTCCATGCCTATTCTTTTTAAAGACATGTAATTCCACCATAAAAAATCAAATGTAAGTATTTCTAGTTTGAAAATCTATACATAAGTAGGATATGCTCTTGTGTAAGTTTTTATACTTAACCATGAAGTGGATATAGATGTTACATGAGATTCACCTCGGTTCGAGGATGTTGTGGTGCATAAGAGGTTTTCATTTATGAAATTTTATAGAATATGGGTTCATTTCATGGCCCATAAAGATTATTGATATAATTATTAGTGGAGATGAATATAGTGTAAAATATAAGAGTCTCAGGACAAGTGTCATACCACAACTAGAGTTTGGTCTATGAGTGAAGAAGTGGGTACATCATGTATGATGTTTTTATGGTGTGTATGATTAGATAGTAAGTTTTAAATTGAATTCAAGGAATATTATAAATATTTAATTCAATCTAACTCATTGTGGACATTAAAAGATAATAAATATAAAGTATAGTACATGTTATAATGAACACAATCATTCCATGAATTTAATATCTATATAAATTATTAGTTTGAGGTTTTCTCTATATTGGTGGTATTTTTTAGGCTCTATTTCAGGGGTATACAGGAGTTTTGAACATATATTTTACTACTTATCTACATGGAGTTGGAATTTTATTTTGAATGGGAAAGATAATGGAGATATAGATAGACATAGAAAGAGAGACAAAGGTAGGCTCTTTCCCTGTAAATAAAAGTTGGAAATTCATGTTTGAATTCTTTAATCTAAGCGATCTAGTCCATTATATTCATCTACACCATCAGCTATAATCTTCTATTGTTGATGGAAGAGTTTATTATTCTTATTAACTCTCTCGTAACTGGCATGGTGGGTGGATTTTTGAGTTCCGAACTATATAACAAAGGGGTATTGTTCTAGTGTAGTACTTATTTTATGATTAATTCAAGTGGGGTAATTTCAATTATTGTTTTTTATCTCCATATCATTCCTTAATCATGATCATTTATTTTGATATAGGGGGTTCTTTTTATTATAATTACTAGTGTTTAGCCTTCTTTGTGTTCATTGGGTGGGTTAGGTGTTATATTTAAATAAGTTTTGGGGTCACATAATTCATTGATTAACTAAAGTACATGACCATAATAAAAGGAGTTTTTTTATTTATAAAGTGATGACCAATACCAAGACATTACTTAAACCCAATTTCAATGATAAATTGGCTAGTTATTTATCTTTTCACATCACTATTTCATAAAACTGAATTTTCTAAATCATAGTTCACTTCTATTCCTTGGTATTTTATTTGTTTATAATCATTTGTATTTTTCCTTAGTATTTCTTAAAATTCATCTCTATGTGTTCATCCTTGTACGTCCTCCTATTACACAAAATTAGTTAGTCATTAGATTGCGTACTATTAAAAATTTATAAACATGATTACCTATATAAATTGATGATTCCCTGTAGAAAGTCAAAAAAAATCACTATTATTAGGGACTTATATCAAGGACATTGGATTAAATAGTATTTTTTTATTTTGTATCCTTTCACTTTTATTTTCTATATTATAATGGGTTTTTCTTATGTTGTGATTATTATGTTACACCTTTGATGAAAAAGTGCTCAACTCAGGGAAAGGGGAATAAGATGATTAAATATTATCTAGGTTTTTAGAAGATATTAATAGAGAAAAATATATAATTAAGTATGGATGAAGTAGATAAAGGAAAAATAGTGTATCAAGGTATGATAGGGATACAATCAAGGAAAATGATCCTGATAGAGTACAGTCTACCTTCATGTGTGAGGGAGAATTCAGAATATTGGTGCCCCCAATAGTTGTGAACCACTTTAATATTAATCCAATGATACTAAAAATGATCTCAACCATAATTAATTTTGATGGGATACTACATGAATATCTAAACATGCACCTGGGAATATTTCTTGAGCTATACAATACTTTCAAGTATAATAATGTTTTTGGTGATGTGTTAATGTTAAATTAGTTTCGGTTTTTAATAAAATTCAAAGTAAAGGAGTTGATACAAATCCTATAATCATATTCTATAACTAAATGTGATTATGTGTAAATAAAATTCCTAAAAAATTTATTTCCTGCCTCTGATCATAAACATTCACATTTATATTTTAAATTTTAATCAATTTTATGATGAATCATGTTACACCACATGGAATACATTTAAGGGATTGTTACGAAGGTTTCCTCATTATGGTATATAAATGTGGTTGTTAATATAAACATTTACTAATGGTGTATCTTAGTAAAATATTTCAATTAAATATTCTACTACTAGAGACTAATTTATGAAGTTGTTACCAAGAGAGATATATAAATTATAGGATGAGATGTCTAAAAATAGTTTTTCAACAGATATATTATGTTCCACCATATATAATAAAATAATATATATCATTATTATCAAAAATCCTAATTTTTGTTACTAATATTTTTATATTAAGTGTTTTAGGATTATATCATATATTCTTAACTCATTTTAATACTTTGGTTTATCATTAAAAAATTTCCTAAGGAATTTCTCTTATGCATTTAGAATTATATATCACTGTAAAGAATTCTCATATGGAGAGTCTCATTACTTAACCTAGAATTTATTTTATGCTAAATGATATTATCATACTAATGACTAGTGTAAATGATTTATCTTACAACGTATGGCAATAATATTATTGAATAGATGAATTGTCCTATGTAAATAAGTCAAGATCGTAAATCTAAAATAGATGGTTTTGTTGTTAATTATTTTTTTTTATGGGTATTTAAATTTATCTTACAAAAATTAACTTTTTGAATAATTTTCTTACCATGTGGAAAATGAAAATACCTAGTAAGTTTTGCATAAATTTTTTATCTCATGATACTAAAAGTATCAAATGATAATATTACATCTAATCATTTATCTTACACAGATCAATTTATCTTATGGCGGATTGAGTTTTTATCCTCAAAGTTAAAGTATCATTATAATACACTATAACATTGTTATATCTTTTGAAAATTCAAATTATGGTTTTATTTTTATTATAAAATAATATATCTAAATAAGAAAAATGATGATTTGGAAAAAGAACCTTTTTCCAAGAATATAAAAATCTATTGAAGACACAATCTACTACATCTTGATATCTCTGTTCATACTTTATTTGAAAAAGAGGGACACATGAAAATTAATATCCTACCACTTTATATTTCAAAATAATTGTTAGATCGACTATTTGGATTAACAAGTACACTTATTTTAAATTCATAAAAGGAGATATAAATAGTGTATCACATGTCTTCATGAACTATATAAACGATATATTCGCATACATGTAGCCTTTTCTCTATTTCATGATCATTTCTTGGTCATGAATACTATTATGATTACAATATTAAATTTTAAAATCAAATAACTTTTAGAGATAATATTTCAAGATATTTATATATTTGGGTGTTTTTTATCATATTTTGGTTATTTCTTACAACAATGTGTTGCACCTAAATCAATATTCATTTTAATCTTTATTTCCATATGCGATCATTGTTCAATGTTTTCTAAGACCATGGATAGGCCTTGTAAACGATGATCCTAGTTGAAAGATCTTGGAAATTTTGTACCAAGTAACATCTTCCTGCACTTAGCTAGGAAAATCATGAAAAAAGGGTTGGTATAGTGAAAATCACCAAACTAATGGATTATAGTGTTAGTATAATAGACTAGGGGATCTTTTTCCAAAAACCACTATGAATACTCATTATTCTATATTTCTCTGATAATTTTTCATTTTGTAGATTATTTTTATAAGAAAATATTATAATCATTCATTCCTAAATATATGGTGGTTTTTAAGTGAATAAAATTTCAAGAATTCAATTTTACCCACCTCTTAAGTCATTTTGTAACATTTACCTGACCAAAAAAGTGTTATTAAAGGTTTTTGAATCTTTAGTTCTCAACTCTAAAATTTTGCAATCCTAAATAACATATTAAAATTGTTGAAATTGCTAAAAATAAAGAGTTGATATCTATTGTTATAGATTATTATTTAAATGTTGAAAACTATAGATGTTGGAAGGCTCTAATGATTATCTATTTGAAAAATTTTGGTCTCAAAGTTTATTTGAAGACTGTTAATCCCAATAAAATACATAATACTAAACCTAATACATGATATAGTACTTATGAAACAAACTATGACTTGAAAATATTTACTTGGTCCAGATGATTTCCGAAAATATTATCATTGTTCTACTATACATGAAATGTTGAAAACTATATTGATGGATTTTAAAGGTATTGATAAGGTGATATGGTTATGTTACAACACTAAAAATCTAAAGTTTGATACTTTTATAATGATTTATAGTGATATCATCACTCATATTAATATAAAGGTGATGGAAATTATAAATAATGTAAATGCTTTAGGAACTCATCTTCCTAAACCCAATCAAGATCTTAAAGTTCTCATATAATTCTATCTAAATGGAGTATAATTTTAGCTACCAATAGAAAATATATTTCTACGAAATATTTCAAAATAAAAGATATTATTAGAACACTTATTATGTACAAAACTGAGATAGAATATAATGATAGAGAGAATAATATGAAAAAATGAGAAAGTATTTCTTTAACGGTATCCACTTTAAAGGATGAGAATAAAAATAAAGAGTCGTAATTTCTTTTCTCATTGTATAAAGAAGATTCAAGAAACTTAGTGTCAAGTGATGAACTTTCTAAATTTTCTGAGAAATTCAAAAAGCTTTACAACAATAAGAGAGGAATCAAAAAATATTTTAATAGGTTCAAAAAGTATGATGCAAATACTGGAGAGTTCATGTGTTATGAGTGTAAGAATCTTGGACACATCAATCGAGACTACCCAAAATTAAAAGACAATAATAAATCTAAAAATAATTTCTTCAAAAAGGATGGATATAATAATAAGTAAAATAAAATCAATGAAAACTCCATGGAGTTCCTTATAGGGCTCTAATAATTCCTCGGGTTCTAATTCTAATGTATAAGTATCAAATTAAAAGGCAAACATGTGCTCCATGGAAAAAACCAATGAGGTTTATTCTATCTATTACTCTTTTTTCAATCTGAACATGAAAACTTCTCTTAAAAAAAATTAAATGAGGATTATTCTATATTTTAAAAACATTGTGATACTTTGAAGAAAAATAATAAGATTCTAAAAAAATCATATGATATTGTTTCAATAAAAATGAAGGTTTAAACCAAAAAAATGAAATTAAAGTTAATCTATAAGATTTTTATTCTATTTCTACTTTCTATCATAAAAAATAAAATAATTGGGGGGTTAAACATAAAATTTTGAAGTATTACACAAGTATTTTTATGGAGGGGTAATAATTTGACAAAATTATTGGTAAAAACAAATCTAATAATAAAAAATATGGCATAGGAAGTAAGAGAGACAAACATAAACTAAATAAAAATTATTTTATACCATGTTCCAAAAATAGAAATAGGTTTTATATCACATGTTTTCTTTATGGTATAAATAATCATTTTGAAAATTATTGTTTTCTAGGAAACTCTCATATATGTTGAATAAAGAGGGATTTTATTTTTGCAAATTTATCTAGTTCTGATTCTAAAAATTCCAAAAAATGTTAGAAGATTTTGATTCTAAAATCTTTTATATATAACACTACTAGAACCAAGAAAATTTAGTTACCAAAACATATTTTTACTTAATATGTTTTTTTATGGAACAAGGAACATCAATAGTAATAAAAAATGGTTTATGGATAGCGGTTGATCAATAAATATGAGTGGATATTTTTCTAACTTTCACTCACTAACTATGATTAATAGATTACATATCACATTTGGTTACAATACCAAAGGAATTATAGTTATCATTGGATCTCTTGGAGATCCCCATTTAATACTAATTAGAAAAGTACTTTATGTTTATGGATGAAATAATAACCTATTAAGTATTTTCCAACTTTGTGATGATGAATATTCTATTTATATTTTTAACAATTCATGTTATATTATTAAGAATAAGGCCCTTAAATTCAAGTCATTAGGAACTAAAAACATTTATACCATAGATCTTATTTCTTTGTGTAGAAAAAGTGTAAACTATTTGAATACTGAAATAAATGAATTAGGGATTCAATATAGGAGATTTAAACATTACAATGTTAATTCATTGAGAAAGTTATCTAAAAGAAATTTATTTCTAATTTTTCTCAACATAAATTGGGTAAAAGGAAACTATATGGTACATGTAAAATGGGAAATAAATACAAAACTATAGGGTAGATTTTCAAATCAATTACTCACTTCCTTCCTTATTCTGGAAATTTAAATACGCTTTTTTAAAAAAAAATCTGAATTAGGTTTCTATTTATATTCATATATTTTTATAGAATGAGATTTCAGTAACTAATTTATAAAATATTTTAACTCAGTATCATTCATGAAACTATAGTTATATGATGTTTCAATGATAGATTACTTTCATCGTATTTATTAAGAATTATAGTGGTGTTGATCCGACCCATTGGTAGATGAAGCAGCATTCTAATTTCATTTATATATGAATAAGTTTCTACCAATATCATTACAACTAATCTTGAGTTTTAAGAAATTTTAATCTTGGAGTTGTTACAACATTTCCTATAAATAAATTTTTAGCTTTAGCATCATAAGTACTTCTCAACAAAAAAATATTTCTGATATTTTTTGTTTATTTTGAAGCTTTGAAGTTTCTTTTTTCTAATATAGATTCTAATCAGTGTGATTTTTATTTCTAAGTGTTTCTAATAACAACTACCATTTTGTGAGGTCTTCCTAATAAATATATCAGTATTTCAAATGTAATAATTCTACTATCTATCATGTTTGATCAAGATTTTTTAGGGAAATAAATACAAATAAAAATATTATCTTATGATTGAGGGATTTAATGGATTGGGATATGGAGCTTAGAAACGTATAGTTCTTGTAATTTCAACTATTAGTTGCTACTAATAGGTATAGTCGAGGGTTTTCAAGGATATTAAGGAAGACCTTCTGATAGGTATAAAATTGAGGATACCTTATAACATGTTGAAATTCATGGATACCTTAGGTCGGGACTATAGATATACCTATAACATTGGATTAAAAGTGAGGTTTTAATAAATATACATTAAAAGAATATTTGAATTTCTAACCAATAATCTAAATTTTTTAAAACTTCAGTTTTTTACTTTCTTGAATTTTTGTTTCTATAATTTATATGGTTTTAAAGTTATATTTATTTAACTCTCTCATTGATTGTTTAAATACTTATAACTTTATTTCTATTATAAAAATTTTATTTCAATACATTATCTATTTTATTTACTCGAATTTTTTTTTCATCAGTAATTTCAAAATCCAAAAAATATTTAATTTATTTGGTAATGTGAAAATCCAATTATCTTAATACTTGAATAGTATAAAATTTTTATGTTTTTTTAAAAAAAAAATACAATTCACCCCCACCCCACTCTTGTATTTTTTTCACCATTACACCCACAAACAATTGGTATCAATTTTATTCTTTACCTTGATTCTAAATTTTAATTTTTTTTCAAAACTATATTTTTTATTTTTGTTAGTATATTGGAATTTCAACTCAGTTTACTTACACTATTCGTGTTGGTAGAGGAAAAATATTGTATTATGGAAAGAGTGCTAGTTGGAACACTCAAAATTTTAAATCTGTATAAGCCACCTATTTTTTATAGAGATGATTATGATTAATAGAATTATCATATGAAATTATATATCATTAATATTGGATTTGAAAACTTTATGATGATGATAGGAAACTTTAAATTTTTATTGAATGACATTGTTTAATTTTATTATGAAGAAAAACATGAATTTTATTTAAACCATAAAGTTCATAATACCTTATTATGTTTTATGTACATTAACATTTATAACTAGATATATTCATGTGAAAATGAAAATGGCATTTGGAATAAGTTGTATATAACACATTTTGGAACTACCCAAGTTTTATAAACTCATAGAGTTATACTTAGATATGACTATAAAGATAATTATTTTCTACCTAAAGAAATTCTAACACAAATGAATCAATGATTTATGAAAATAGTCAATAGTTCACAATCCTTAGGAAAAAAATAATTATCAAAAGATCAACTCATAGAAAATATTATTGACAAAATTTCTAAAGAATGTAATTCTAAGTGGATTTGTATTGATGATACTTTGAATTTCAAAAGTTAAATCTAGAAGACTTAATTTGGATATCGATGTAGCATGAGAGCAGAGTAATATGAGATTCTGAAGAGAAGAAAATAAAAAAAGAGTATCATTTTATTCTATTTCAATTAATCCTAATTATAGTAATTTTAATGTTTGAACTAAAAATTATAAATATCTTATTTCAAATAGAAAATTTAAGCATTTAGATCCAAGTGGTTCAGAAGATAAAAATATTGAACATGCTCAAATTTAAAGAAGAACACATAAAATTGTCCTAAATAAAAACTTATGAAATAATCATAAAAATATAAGAAAGATAGAAAAAGGTATTATTTAGAAGTTTTAAGTTGTGAATTTAATAAGAAAGTTCATATTTGACAGAATTGTCCGAAAATAAAGAATAAAAATATAAAGTTGGGAAGGAAATATAAAATAAAGGGGAAAATATTGAAATATTTAAATACTTAGAAGATAGTGAAATTAGCACATCTTTAAACAGTTTATCAGAAGATAGTGGAACAAAAATAATGAAAATTCATGGATTCTATTCAAACATTACAAGGAATAAATAGTGTTTCATGGTAAAGGTAACTTCAAAATACCTTTTAAATTTAAGTCTTAACTCAAAATTTACATGTAATACTAAAGATGATTATTCAACTTAATAGTAACATGAAAAATATGATCAATTGGAAGTTAAAAAACTAGATTCATTAGAAGATGAAGAAACTGTAACTTTTATAGCTAAAATGTCTTGATATGTTATTCTTATGAGTCAACAGAATACTGGATTGAAAAATAATTATGAGTTTGTTGAATCTAATATTATAAAATAAAATAAAATATTTTTGAAATTAAATTTAGAACTTTCAAAACTATAAACTGAATTATATTTGATAACTAATCTTATAATAAAAAATAATAAGATCAAAATTCAAGTGATAAAATTTCAGTTGATCAAAATTTTGTTAATTGGAATTTGGTTGATTAAAAATCCAATGAAGATCATCATAATTTGGTTATTCAACATAAATATGAATTTTCTTGTTTAATGAATCTTTAATATAACTTTAATTTAGGAAAGGAAAATTTTGATAAAATTTATAAACAAGTAAGACCCTATATAACTTTAAATAGAATAGTTTTTACTTCTGATAAACCTTATTTTCAATCAAATTATCATATAACTAAAAATATAAATTTTGTACTAAATGTAAAAGTAGATATCACTAGATCAAATATTTTTCTTTAAATAATGTTCAAAATTTTGGTTTATATAAATTTTTCACTTCAGAGGAACTATCAGTTGTACAACATAAAATGGTTGGTGAAATATGGGTTCCAATTTCATTTACTAATGTAACTAGACCCAAATATGTG
Organism: Viscum album; assembly: GCA_963277665.1. Lineage (NCBI taxonomy): Eukaryota > Viridiplantae > Streptophyta > Magnoliopsida > Santalales > Viscaceae > Viscum > Viscum album. The sequence goes on along the minus strand of OY728159.1, from coordinate 1,094,881,803 downwards.
TGGGTACCAAGAACATAATTTTATCTTTTTCAAGAAAATATTTTGAATACCAGTAGTAGAAACATAAGGTACATGAATAGTAATTTTCCCGATATATGACTACAGAAAATCCAAACATCCAAAATACCAATAATTTGAGATGAAAAATCACTTTTAGAGAAAAGCTATAGGGTGAAATTGCACATAAGCCTTAGCCTAGTTGGTGAGAAATCAGTAGGTGCATCCAAGAGACCTGAGATCAAATCCAAGTGAAGGCATATTTCTGGGTTACTATAGAAGTACTGTAGTAGGTACTGTAGCAGCTGGAACTATTTATCCATTTTGGCCTTTGGGCCTCGGGTCCTAGGAGGATTTTTGTCCACCCAATTCCTTCGGGCTAATTGATTCTCAAGGCCTTCGGGCCACCTTAAGGCCTTAGGGCCACCCCAAGGCCTTTGGGGCCACTTGAATTCATATGTACCAGTTTGACTACATGGAACAATGCTTCAGATAAGGATACAGGGTAAGTATATTCACTAGATTAGATCTAACCAGATTTAGAAGTATGAGAGGGTATGGATTCTCCATCGGTACCAGGCCTGTGAAGCTTTGCATAGGATAGCTAGTTGACCAACCCTACGAAGGTTGAGTGCTGATATCATGACATATGCTGGGGATGAGCATTTCCAAGTTGTCTTGTATGGGTGATTCCCTCTAAGACCTACGGGTCATGTAATTGTATCTAAGCCTTCGGGCCTTGTAAGGGTTCCACATCACCCCTTGAAAGGTGTATTATCAAAAATAATAAAAAAATAAAGGCCTTCGAGCTATTTCGACTGACCGTGTAGGGTAAAATCATCAGAATCTGTGATATTTATTCTATTGGAAAATATATTATTTCAAATTAATTTCTTATATGTTTTATAACTTTATAACAAACTTATCATTCTAATTTAGTTATGTGATAAGGGATATCTTGAGAATTTTATAAATGAAAAATATACTATTTAAAGTTCAGAATGTAATTTCATTTTATCTGCTGATAGGAATTAAAATATTTAAACACTTAACATAGAATAATTAAGTAGCCAAAATTTTCTTTTCTTAATTTCAACCAAATATTTATCATGGTTATGTAATAATAGGCTAGGCCACTATAACTTTCATACTTTATCTAAACTCCCTAGTAAATGACATGTTTGGGATCTACTAGAACTTAATTTTAATTTAACAAGAGTTCTTTATCCTTGTAAACATGGAAAGAAAAATAAATCAAGTTTTAAATATAAAATTTAATTCTAAACTATAAAATCTTTACAGTAAGTGCACATGTTACTTTTTGGTACTACACAAAATAGAAGTATTAGTCGAAAATACTATGTATATGTATTGGTTTATAATTACACTATATTTACCTAGGTTTATTTTCTCACTTGAAAATATAAAAATTAAAAAAAATTATGGATTTTATATGATTCTATTAAAAATGATAAAAACCAACCTTTGGTTACTATCCACAGTGATCATCATGGTGAGTTTTTTATTTGGATTTTAAAAAAATTTATTGTAAAAAAATTATAACTCATAAATTTTATACACCATTAACTCCATATAAAAATGGCATAGTTGAAAGAAGAAATTTAATTCTTCTGGAAATTACCTAAAATTTTTAAAGTTGATATTATGTTTTTAATAAATTTTGGGCATGAGCCTATTAGTACTTATAATTATATTATATATAGAGTTTTAAAAAAAATCTTAATAAAAGCCTTTATGAGTTGTTTATTAGAAGAAACCCAAAAAATTCTCACTTCATAGTTTTTGGATATAATGTATTCAACCAGAATTCAGAAGACCAATTACATATATTTGATTCCAAAACTGATAAAGGAATTATTATGGGTTATTCTACAACTAGTAAGGCTTATATATTTTGAATAAAAGTACTAATATTTTTTAGGAAAGGGTTAATATGATTTTTATGAAAATAATCCTTTTGTTAATATAAAATAATCATAATTCTAAAATACAGATGATATTTTGAAAATTTGTGTTTACATAATAGAATATAATCTACAAATACATATTGTAAATTCTATTGAAGTAATTATAATGGATTTTAAATATCCAAAAGATACTTCAACAAAAGAATTAACATATGATGGATGAATATCATCTTATAACTTTACCTAAAAATTAGTTGATCTTAAGGAATAATTATTCTGACTATATTGTTGTGGTTGTAAGTCAGCTATTTAAAACTAAAAATTCCTTGATAAGCATCAATATTTCATATCACGATTTCAACCTAAAATAGTAAATGATGCTTTCGGTGATGAAATTTGGACAATTTTTATATAAGAATAACTTGATAAATTTGAATGGAACCAACTTTGGGCCTTAGTTAAACATACTATTGATCTACTATTAATTGGAGTAAAATGGGTTTTTAGAAACAAGTGTGATGAAAATGGAATCATAATTATAAACAAAGAAATATTTATTTCTAAAGGTTATTTCCCACAAGGAGTATATTATGGTGAAAATTTTTCACAGGTATCTAGATTAAAATTTATCATAATATTATTATTCTTTCTAGCACATCTAAAATTCATTTTATTTAAAATCAGTGTGAAAAGTTATTTACTTAACTGATATCTTCAAGATAAATTTTATGTTCAACAACCTTCTATTTTTAAAAATTCTAATTTTTTCAACAAAGCATTTAAACTTACCAAAGAACTACAGGGACTTATGCAACCCCAAGAGCTTGGTATGAGTAATTTTATAGATATTTACTTCAAAATAACCTTTCTAAATGAAGTAATGATCCAACTCTTTCATATAAATTTTTTTCAAAAACACCATTTTTGTTCAAATATATATTGATTATATCATTTTTTAACTCATAAAACTCCTTTTATGAACTTATGAAAAATGAGTTTGAAATTAGCATGATAAGAGAATATACATTTTTCCATGGTTTCTATATTTCTCAAAAATTAAAAGGAAATATTTTTAATTCATTTACATATATTAAAGATCTACTAAAACATTTTTTTTGAAAATGCATCAAATATTGGTACTCATATTGCTACTTCTATCAAACATTATCTTCATGAAACCATAAAATTGATAGATCAAGAACTTTATAGAAGTATGATCAAAAGTTTACTATATTATATTAAAATTTGACCATACATAATTTTTTCATTATGTATATATGTTATATTTAAATGTAATCTAAAATAATCTCATTTTAAAGTGTTAAAATGCATTTTCATATCATAAAGGTATTTTATAACTTGTATTATTCAATTCTCTTAGAAATTATTTTCTTTAAATTACGTAAATGGTGACATTAAAGGCTATAGATTAAATGGAAAATATACTTCAAGAGCATGTATCATGTTCTAGTAAGAAACAATATTATGTATCACTATCAAATATTGAAAAATAATATACAACATTTGCATGTAGTTGTTCTCAAGTGTTGTGTATGCAATACACACTCATGGATTTTGGATTGAGTTTTACTCAAACTCTAATTATTTTTTATAATATTAGTTTCATTTCCTTATCTAAGAACCCAGTACATCACTCATAGGATATACACAAATATGTAGGAAAACATTTCCTTAGGGATCACAAACTAAAAGGAGATATCGTTCTTGAATTTTTCAAAAAATAGAATCATCTTGCTTATATTTTTACTAGTCCTCTTACTTATAATTCATACAAAATAATTAAATAGAAGTTTAAAATGATCAATTTTAATTGATCTTGAATCTACAATAAGTTTCATGTATCTATTAAATTTAAAACTCATTTAGAAAAAAGGGGATAAATTTTTTCCAAATTCAAAATTTTTCTAAATTAAAATTTTTTCTAAATGTTAAAATTTTTCAAAATTTCATACATTTTTTAAATTTAAAATATTTTATGAATTTTAAAAAATTCATATTTCCAAAAAAAATCTAAATTTCAAAAAATTTGAAAATTTGAAAACTTTTCTAAATTTAAAATATTTTTGGAATTTCAAAACCTATTTGATTCTCCAATATTTTTTATTTTCATTTCAGACATAACTATTTTTAAAATGTTATGATTTATCATTACTTTTCTGTATAATACTTAAATTTATTTTAAAATATTTTCTTCAACTACCTATTAAGCATGAATATCATCCATCATTTCTAAAAGATAAATTCAATATATTTTAATATATTTATGTTTACCTTTTAGTATTTTATTGAAATTATTTTTTAACTTAAGGAAAGATATTTTTTGAATTTAACAAAAAAAACAATTAAATATTATAGGAATTTACTTTTAATTTTCAAAAATTTAATTTTTTTTTCTATTCAAATAAATTCAAAATTTAATTCTTAATAGAATTCATACAACATATTTTTTTGGCCTTTAATTTTCTGAGCAATACCAGTGAATAACTCATAAAGTAAGAACAATTTTTTGGATGGTTGAAATCTCAAATATCTATATAAGGATTTCAATCTCAAGAGTTTTTTTTAAAATATATTTTTACCTTAACTTTTAATCTAAAATGTTTCTGATCAGAATTATCTGTCTAAATAAAATACTATATGCATCTCTCTTTTCTATGGTTAAAGTTTCAGATGTAGATGAAGAAATTTATTTAATCATTAGTTAACAAGGTTAAGTTAAAAGTATGATAACACTAATTCAAATCTTTTATTATGTGGAGATCTCTAATAATATCCATAATACTATAGGATAAAGTTAAGTTCAACCTAAACTCACTTAATATGAATATATTTTCATATAGGAAAGCATAGTAAAAAAAGATGTAGAAAATTTTAATTATATAAAACATGATTAAAAGAATTTTTATGAAGATATGAATAGCTACATATATTTGAAAGGAATCAAAAATATATTATTGGAAAATTTATCAAACTGAATTGAAGCTCTAATGTCTGATTGTATTTGTATTTGTATTTTTTTTTATTTTTTCTGCTTTCTTTTTCATTTTTTTAAATCACAATTTCGAAAAAAAATTGAAAACAATTATTCTTTTTCTATTTTGTAAATTTATTTATTCATTAATTTTGTTTTGATAGGTAGAAATTTAACAAAATTTATATTTATATTTATTATGTATTCCTTTTATTCAGAAAATCTATGAAATTATTTTTCATTATCATATTTTATTTGATATTTTCTTACTCTAATTAATTTATTTCAAAGTGGTAGAAGGTTTAAGAGAACTCTAATTTCATTATTTGTATTTAATCCTCTATTCAAAAGGGAAATTTTTTTTTACTTATATGTTCATCATATATATATTTATGTATGGGAGACTATTGGGAATTATTTTTTTCACTAAAAAATACTTTTCCCTCGTTGTATCATCCATTTTTTTATGTAAATTCTTAGATATATCTATAAATGTTTTAGAGACCAGTCACAAAGACAACATTTGATTCTAAGGCTTGGTGTTCTCAAAATAATTGTTTGAAAATTATTTAATATATTAAATTCACACACACACATATTTTTCCTAAAAAAGTGTATTCACCTCTAAATGGAGTCTCAGATTATAAATATGTGGCCTCCGTTGATTTTAGAACATGGGTTTTACCCTAGGTGTGATATAACCTAGGAACATATCGGACGTTCAGGTTGAGGTGTGGTCATGGGAGGACGTTTAAATAAATTAATTGAATAAGTAAATTTAGTTAATTAATTATCCAACCTAATGATTTTCTATATAAACATGCTTATATAAAATTTTTAGGGTTAACCACATAACCATTCAAATGAAGGATATCCATTAGAGAACTATTGGAGGATATTCTGTTGGTGAATAGAAACTAGATCAGAGATCGACAACCTATGTGCACCTGAATTCAAGGATATCTCCAACAGTAATGAAGTGAATTTGTTTTTATTCAGTGATCGATCCAAATATAGGTAGGATAGTTTTTGTTTTTATTTCTTCCCCATTATTTATTCCAATGACAAACATGAATCAATCGACCAATAGATTGATTCATGGATCAATTGTATTATGAGATGGGTTTATTTGTGGGGATTTATTGGAAGAATTATTTTATTTTATTTTTGGTTCTTAATTCATCTTTCTAATGTAAAAAAATTAAGTCAAACCAAACACAAATGTGGTTCATTCCTCTTTGTGTTTTCTCTGGATTTCTCTCACTATTCTTGTGTGTTCATGATTAGTGCTTCATTTGATAGATGATTCAACCAAACTACCAAGGAATCAATCGTTGTTCACCCATTTCTTGGTGTAATGGATTAATATTGTATATCCATACATTTATTGGAATTAGTATTTTATGATAATGGAAGAAATAGTGTATTGGATGAATTTGGGGATACCTAATTTCTTTTTTCTTTCGAATGCAATTATAGATGATGTTTGAGGGAATTTTATGAACAAATTAAAAGGTTGAATCTCAGTGTTTTCTAATGGAAAGGATCTACCTATGGTGTACCTTGGTTTCTTACATAGGCCATGGCTAGATTGATAGTTAAAGGAGTGGATGGTTATTCATGAAATGGATGTGAATTCTTGAAAATCCCATAACACCATGTAAGTAATCAGTGATTACATAGTGTGTGGGAACCTTGGTGCGGTGCTAGGGTTTCTATAGAGAATTTAAATATCACATGGCATATGAACTCTAACACATGGCATGTGACTCTACCTATAAGATTGGTATATACCTTGAAGGGTACATGGACATGGCTAGGATCACATGGTCATGGGCACACAATGTACTCTGACAGAGACATGGTCAGGCCTAGTGTACATGGGTAGAGTTGTGTACTTGTTCATGGTCAAGAATATCCTGGATCGGACATGTCGTGTATCTCTTACACGGACATGGTCACAGAAATGAGCATAGTCTGTGATACATGAGAAAGACCTGGTGATGAAGGAATGCACTATGTACTACTAGAACATGCCCTTTACTCCCTCCAAGAAGTCTTAGAGCCCTTTTCCTGTTCATCTTAGAAATTTTTTGTTATAGTGTATTCCCTTGATCCATTCTGTAAGGGTTTGTATGGAATTATGTCCTATACATGGGATAGTGATCCCTTCAGTGGGACTGCTTAGATAATGTTATGGAATCCTTCCATAAATACCCAAGTGATATCCTCTATCATTATCTTTCCATAGGTAGAGTTCTTGGTATCGTTGTGACCAACACTACATGGGTGTCAATCCTCTTCTTAATGGGTTATTTTATATTGAAATATTGGTATACCACATAAACTTGGGTGTGATCCTCATTTATATATTGTTCTCTCCATACTTCCAGCATTCACATCTTGTGTTGAGATCTGATGAGCATGAAATCTTGGATAGAGGCCACCAGTGTTATATGACTCGTGGAGTGTTTTTCCCTAGATGAGTGCTATGTGGGAACTTCGAGCAAGATTCCTAGACTGGAATTATGGTCACGACTTTACATTGAGATTTTGTGTATTTTTTGAGTATATTTAGATATTCTTGTTATATGTGTTGTAGAAATATAATTTTGTAGAGATCAATGTTTTTCTTTTTGATATCTTCTTAGTGATTTTGGGGCTTCCTACTAGGTATTATTATACTCATCCCTTTATAGTATTTCCCACATGTTTTGTGTCTTATGAAGATGATCAACCCTTTAATGGAGTCCTAGGGGGACTAGGACCAGGTAGAGCTTAGTGATATAAAATAACCAAGGTGTATTCTGATGGTTACCTTTACAACAGTCCCCTTCCATGCTTTCAGGTTGGACTTGTTTCCAAAATCTTTATAGTGGACCTATATTTGGACCTATTTACTTTAGATTACTTGTTTTTTTTTACTCTGGTTGTGGGATTTAGATGTATGTATTCATGGTTTTATCAGTTCTTTTATATTTTATCATTGTACGAGCTTGGAGATGTGTACCTATGTACAGGTACTTTAGGCTAAGGCTTCCCGTGTTATTGATATACCTATTCGGCGCAATTCGCTAGCCCCTAGACTATTTCACGCAGGATTGGGGAGTTTCCGAATGGGCCATTTTTGGATGGGTCATGAAAGATTGGTATCAAATTATTCAATTTTGTGTTAGGATAAGAGTCTATGAGATTGGTTTGGGGAAAAATATTAAGTGTTTCAAGTTCAGATTTCAGGATAGGGACCCTAGTGTTGGTGTGGTGACTGACATATCCATATACCAGGACTCTAATCACCTGCCCTTAGACTTAGTATATTTAGACACTAGTTATAGGGGAAAATGGTATATTTATCATATAATAAGGTTTCCATGTCCTTATTTAGTCTTCTCTCCAAATATACTCATTCACTGTGATACATATTGTCTATTTTTTGATGTCTCTGTGATGTATTCCAGTTTGGATTCATCATTAGTATCATGAAGATGATCTATTTATTGAAGAGGTGTCAATATAGAGACATGTTCTGGAGATGTTCCTCTAGGTGGTGTACCAGTTATTTCATCATCTATTGAGTAGCATATGGTACCCACAGTACCAGCAGATGAGGTGTGCAAACTGAGTGTGCTTTAAGAGTTTTAGCGATAGGGACCCCTCATGTTCTGAGGTGAGCCCAACCCATAGGTAGATGAGGACTGGCATGAGGTATTGATGCATGTTTTACATATTTTTAGGACACCAGTAGATCATATGGTGGTTCTAGCAGTGAGCCTTATCCATGGCTCTGTAAGACGATGGTGGGTTTCAGTGACCTAGTCTTAGGATGAGAAGACTATATCATAGTCATATTTCGAGAATCCTTTCAAATAGGATTTATCTCCAACAACATTAAGCGATTTATGCATCTAATAGATTCGATAACTTCGGTAGGGTAATATGACAATGGTTGAGTATTCCTCTATGTTCACCAACCTCTCCAGGTACTTGATGGATATGGTTCGAGATTAGTTATTTCAGGATCATACCTTCAAGGATGGACTGTATAGAGGTATATAAGCTATACTTTTACCTTTATGTATTCCTACCAATTTTGGGTTACTGGAGTATGATTTAGTGGTTGAGAGTTTTCTAGTTGAGCAGACGTAAACAGTTGTTGTTGGCAATGGTAACACATGAGCAGATACTTTGGAAGTTGGGAGAAAACATCAGTCTCAGGGACTTAGACATGTGATATATTTCAAGATGAGGTCCTAGGATATAGGTTATATGGTTCATGTCTTGTGGGGTGGTTTTAGCCCATCCAAGGAGAGTCAGTTCTACTCTTACGATGGCAAGGGACATCTTGAATGATATTTTCTGACCCGTCATATAACTGATAAAGAGAAAGTGGATGGGGAATCTAAGAAGAGGAAACGATGGTATAATATGGGTCCTTAGGGAGGATTATGTGTCATATGAGCTGAGATAGTCTTCGGAGGTGGTAGATTTTACGACTTGTGTCCACCACCACCCTCAGGTGGTCCATGCCAAGCTCAGGGAGATGGAGGACATGGGAGGGGGTAGCTGCAGGCAGTTGAGGCTTATGACCTAGAATCTCTAGGTGTGATATAAGATAAGATATCTATCTTTTTTACCTTAACTAAATTTCTAATAGACATAGGTACTAGTTATTTCTTTATTTAAACTTACCTGGTTAGAGACTTAGAGATTCTAGTTGAGCCTTTGTCTAGGACCTTATGCTTAGAAACTCCTACTAGATATGAGTCGGTGATAACACACTTGTTCGGACAGTGTGACCTGCCTCTTAGAGATGAGATTTTTTATTGGTATCTCTTTTTAGAAGTGATAAGGCCTTATGAAATCATCTTAGGTATGGATAGCGTATCTGTTGTTCATACCCAGATAGACTATTTTAGGTGGAGGATGTGATGTGTCTGCAATAATGGGACTAAGTTTTCCATTTTGGGTGAAAAGGAAACCTAGTAAGGATAGGATGTACTCGTGTATAGGAGGGTGCAGTTGATTACTCATATGTTATCTATAATGGCCCATGGTGTAGTTGATATTATGAATTTATAGTTCCCTATAATGGTGGTAGAGTATAGATACGTCTTTCCCAAGGATGTTCTAGGATTACATCCCCACAAAGAGATAGAATTCTAAATTGAATACATCTAGGTATAACCCTGATATCCATACCAACATATCATATGGATCCTACATAGCTTCATGGGATGAGATTGTAATTGAAGGACTTGTAGAAAAAATTGTTTTCCAGTCCCAGTGTTTTACCCTGGGAAGACCTAGTTTTGTTCACAAAAAATTCATATGGGAGCCTAAGGTTGTTTGTGGATTACCATCACCTAAACCAAGTCACTATAAAATAAAATTATCCAATAACGAAAATCGATGACATATTTGATCAATTGATAGGGGCACAATGGTTCTAAAAAATTGACCATGAATCATGTAATCACCAATTGTGAGTACGGGATGAAGATATACCAAATATAGCATTCATATTTCACTAAAGACACTATGAGTACTTAGTGATTCTTTTTGGAATCATGAACACTCTATAAGTATTCATGGGACTCATGAACCAGATCTTTCAGCCTTTCTTAGACCAGTTTTTCACAATCTTCCTCATTGATATCATAGTATACTTAACATCTAAGGAGGAGTATACGAGACACTTAAGGATGGTTCTATACATACTTTGATAGAACTATGTTTATATGAATATCACAAATTTACAATTCAATATTGAATAGTTCCACTTTATAGGACATATTATCTCAGAAGATGGTGTGGTAGTTGACCCGGTGAAGGTCGTGGTAATGTTAGATTGGGATCCAACCAAGAGCATGATGGAGGTGAAAAAATTCCTTGGGTTGACAGGATACAATCGTACATTCATATATGATTTCTCAAGGATATCATCACCCTTGATAGATTTTACCTAAAAGGGGAATCCTTTCTGGTGGACAGAGATATGTCGGCGGGCTTTCAAGGAGTTGAGGTGGATATTGATGACTGCTCCCATCTTGAGATTTCAAGAGGAGGGTTTTGAGTATGTATTGTATTATGATGCATTGAGAACCAAACTTGGTTGTGCTTTGATGCAGAGGTAGGTTTTGATTACCTATGGTTCCCATTAGTTGATGTCACATGAGAAAAACTACATAACCCATGATCTTGAGTTAGGAGTGGTATTCTTCGCACTAAATAAATGGTGGCACTACCTAATGGGATAGTGGTTTATCTTCTATTCTAACCATGAGAGTTTCAAGTATATATTCTATCATGAGGATCCAAACTTGAAAAAATGTTGATGGATAAGTTTTCTCTTTGATTATGACTTTGATATTGTCTATACTCTTAGGAAGGAGAATGTGGTAGTATATTCTCTCTTCAGAAGATATTGTTTGTAGTTTTTGAGTGAGGTGTCAAAGAAATTAGCCTCAATGTAGATATCCTTTACGGATGGATATAAATAAACATCCCTATAGTATATTATTATTACTCTTATAATTTTACAAAAAGTCATGGAGTCACATCAAGAAGATACCGACTGTGAGACCCTATGTACACAGATTTCTACTGGACATACTCCAGATGGATTTTTTGAAGGTGGGGACCATGAATTTCTTTTCAAAGAATTCACAATGGTACCAGTGATGTTTTGGGATGTGTTTCCAAGATATTTTCATACATATTATTTGTTTGGTGTATCAAGGTGTGTAAAAGATGTCCCAAGACCTTTAATGTAAGTTTTAGTGCCCAATGAAGAATAAGGGAGTGGCTACATTTTTCTTTTGATGCCTTACTTGTCAGTAAGTGAAGGTTGATCACTAGGTTCCATGGGGTTTAACTCAACCCCTTGAGGTGAGATAGTAGAAGTGGTATGTGATATTCATGGACTTCATTATTGTGTTACCACATACATTTATTGTACATGATTCCATGTAGGTTATCATAGACTGAATCACCAAGTTGAACCACTTCCTAGATTTTCAGGATCATAATACAATAGAGAGCTTGGGATGCCTTACATGAAAGATATAGTCTAACTCCATGTATTTCCTTTTAAGATCATTTATGACCATGATAATTGCTTCACATCTTGGTTATTGAAGGGATTATAGAAGTATTTTGGGTCTCAGTTGCATTTAATCATGGATTTTCACTCCCATAATGAAGGTTATACTAACAAGACCATTCAAGTTATAGAGGAAATTTTGTAGGTTTTTATGTTATACTTTTTTTGTAGTTGGGGTGATAACATAAAATTAGTGGATTTTGCGTACAAAAATAGTTACCATTACACCATAAGTATGGAACCATTCAAGGATTTGTATGGGTGACCCAGCAGGTCACCACATTACTATACTATCCCAGGAGATTCAGCATTTAGGGGCCTAGAGTTAATGAGAGACACTACATAGAAGGTAAATATTATATAGGAGTGGATGAGGACTACAGAGAGTCGTTATAAGTTCAATGCGGACTAATAATAGAGGCCACTAGAGTTTAATGAGGGAGACCATGTGTTCCTGAGGGTCTCACCTTGACATTGATTATGGAGATTTGGTTGGGGTGGCAATCTATATCTAAGATTTATTGGCCCTTTACAGATACTGCATAGAGTTATCAAAGTGGCATAGCACTTATCTCTATCGTTGTAGTTATACCGTGTACCTGACACCTTCCATGTGTTGTAGATGAGGAAGTGTGTGCATGATCCATTGTATGTTATCGACTGGGGTGAGATGGAAATTGAGTATGGATCTACCATTTTTAGAGTACCTGGAAGAGATCGTGGATTGTCATGAGGGATCATTTGTGGATTATCTAATCCACTCATCCATGTCTGGTTAAATAATGGGAATCTTCATAAAAGGACCTGGGAGAAAGAGACTTGAATGTATTCTTAGTACCCATATCTCTTTGTGTAGAGTTTTTCTTTAGATTTTTAGGATGAAAATACCTAAGGTAGGAAGAATTTAATATCTCTATTTTTTCTATGAAAATTCTTGAAATATGTCTAGAAATATTTTCAATACCAGGCGATGAGAGGGTTTTTGATTCTGAGGCCCAGTGTGCCCAAGATAAATGTTTGAAATATATAAAATATATTAAATACATATACAAAAAAATTGTCTTAAATAGTATAATAAATTATAAATAGAGTCTTTTATTAGAAATCTAAGGTTGTCTTTGTGTTTAGATCATGGGTTTTAACCTATGTGTGATATAACCTTGGAATGTGTCAGGGATTTGGGTTGATGTGCGACCATGGGTGAATGTTTAAATAAATTTATTTAATAAATTTTATGACCTAATGATTTCCTATATAATAATTATTATGTAAAATTTTCAGGATTAAACACATAACCATAGAAATCAAGTAGATAAATTTGAGATCCATTAAAGGAGCTTCTGTTGGTGAATGAAAACCAGATCGGAGATCGAAACCCGATGTGCAACAAAATTCAAGGATTTTTCCAAAAAAGATAATGAGGATTAGTTCTACATCAGTGATTGATCCAAATAGTGATAGGATTTTATTTTTTTTCGAATTCATCCATTTTATTTATTCCTACGAGAAACATGAATCAATCGACCAATAGATTTATTCGCGGATCATTTGTATTGTGGTGTGGGTTTATTTTATGGGATTTATTAGAAGAATTATTTATTTGTTTTTTTGTTCTTCTATCTTCATTGTAACAGAACTGAATCAATCCTAAATGGACATGGATGAGGTTTATTCCTCTTTATGTGTTTTCTTGATTTCTCACACCATTCTTTTTCATTCATTATTGATGCTTTGTTTGACTAGTGGTTCGACCAAAATACTGAGGAATCAACCATTGCACACCCATTTCTTAGCACAATGGATTGATATTGTAGATCTGGAATCGGTATGGAATGAGGATCATATGAAGATGGAAGTGACAGTTGATCAAATTGATTAGAGGATACCCTATTTTTTTGATCTTCTGCACATGATTATGGATGATGTGTGAGGATGTTTTCTAAATGAATTAAAATCCCATATCCCTATGTTTACCGATGGAAAGACTCAACCAATGGTGTACCTTGGTTTCTAGAATGGGTCATTGATGGATTGATGGCTAGAGAAGCATATGGATATGCATGAAATTGATATGAGATTTTGGAAAATCCTGTAACACACAGTATGTAATCTGGTATTACATGATGTGTGGCACCACTAGTATTGAACTAGGGTTTCTATAGAGAATTTAAATATCACAAGGCATGTGACCCCTGTCACATAGAATGTAACTCTAACTGGAAGCTAAACATGTACCTTGGAGGGTACAATGACATGGCTAGGTGTACACGGTCACGAACATGCCCGGTACTATGATAGGGACACGTCCATACCAGGTGTACATGGGCAGAGATGTGTACTTGGACATGGTCAAGAATACACAGGATTGGACACAACATGTATCTCTTATAAAAACATTGACATGAACACAAACATGGGAATCAGTTATCATAAATGATAAGGACCTTATTTCAAAGGATCATGCCATGTATAACTAGTACATGTCATGTACTCCCTTCAATAAGGCCTAGAACCCTTATCCTCTTAATCTTGGAAAAGTTTTTTTAGGGCGAGTTTCCTTGATCCATTCTCAAGGGTTTAGTATGGAATCATTTCCTATATATAGTATATTGATCCCTTTAGTGGTTATTCTTGGATAGTGTTGTGGAATCCTTCTATAAGGCACAGATCCTCTATCATTATCTTTCCCTAAGTGAATTTCTTGGTATTTTCATGAACGACACTACATGGGAATTGATCCTATACTTAGTGGGTTATTCTAGATTTAGTTTTTGGTATACCCCATGGCTTTGGGTGTGATACTCATCTATGTATCTTTCTCTTAAGAATTTTATAATGTACATATTATAGAGATATATGATGAGAATGACACCTTGGATAGGCACTATCAATTTTATGTGACTCGTAGAGTGCGTTCTTCTAGATGAGTACTATGTGGGACCTTCAAGCATGATTCTTAGAAAGTAATTATAGTTGTGAATTTACCTTGAGACTGTGTGTCTTCATTGAGTATATCTGGATATTCTTATTATATATATTGTAGACATATGCCTATGTAGAGATGACTGTTATTCTCATTATTATCTACTTATTTATTTTAGGGTATCCTACTGAGTATTTTTATACTCACCATTGCATGGTATTTTCAAAACACATGCCACGTATTATGAACAAGATCGACCCTTTGATGGAGTCCTAGAATAATTAGGTATAGGTAGATCCTAGTGAGCAAGATTGACCAAAGTTTATTCTAGTGGTTACCTTTATAGTAGTCCCCTTATATACTTTTAGGTTGGTCTTGTTTTCATAATCTTTGTGGTTGGCTTGTATTTAGACCTATTTACTTTCAATTACTTATTTTCATACTCTAGTTGTGATATTTAGTTGTATGCATGTGTGTTTTATAAGTTTTTTTACATTTTATCATTATATGAGATTGGGGATGTGTGTGTGTTTAAAGTTAATTTAGTCTAATACCTCCCATGTTAGTGATATGCCTACTCAGTGCTAGTATCCAACCCTTGACATATTGGAGGTGGGCTTGGGGATTCATAGAATGGGCACCTTTGGGATGGGTCATGACACTCATTGTTTCAAAACAAAGGAGAGTAGAAAAAGAAGAAAAACTCAATATCAAGAAGAACTCAGATATATTTATTTTTAAATACAATTACTTTATTAAAATTGTATTGCCTGTTTTATGATTTCCAAAAGGTGGGATATTATTGGGGAGATTTTAAAATAAATTAACCACTTATTTATTTATTTTTTAAATCACAATACACATCAAATGAAAATGTTCTAACTTAAGTATATGTTTATGTTCTTATGTTTTTGTAGAATGAACTTATGATAACTAGTTTATAAAATATTCAAACTCCAAATGATTCATGAAAATATGGTGATCTGAAGTTCCAATGCTAGATTACTTCCATCAAATTTTTTAAGCACTATAGTGGTACTGATTTAACCCATCAGTAGATGAAGAAATATGTTGAGTTCATATGTATATGAATAATTTTTTATAGATGACATTGTAATTGATCCCTAGTTTTGTGGAATTATTCCATTGGGGTTTATTATAAATTTTCCAAAAAAATAAATTCACACCTCGAGCATCATAATTAAGTTTTCAAAAAAACAATTATTCTTGATGTTTCCTTTCATTTTGAAGCTTTTTGGTTTATTATTTTTGAGGGTTCTTCTGATCAGTGTAATTTTTCTTTTTAAGAATTTTTGTTAATATCTTCCATTATGTGATGTTTTTTTATAAAAATCTTAATATTTATATTGTAATCATCATATTACTAATCATTCCTTATTTATGGAGTATGATAATAAGAATATAAAGGAAACTCTGATCTCCTGATCAAGGGATTTTGTGACTAAGAATACAAAGATAAAAAAATTTCAGTTCTTGGAAGTTTATATATAAGCTAATACCAATGGGTATAATATATGGATTCTATGGATACCTTCTAATAGGTATAAAATTGGGGATATCATAAGACAAGCTGAATATTATGGATACCTCAGATCATGTATATAGTTCTACCTTTCTCTTTGGTTTATAATTGTTGTTTTAATAAATATCCTATAAAGGTGTATTTGGTTTTCTAACAAATACTCTATATTTTATTTTTAAACTTTATTTTACATTCCTCAATTTCAGTTTCTATAATTCATATAGTTTAAATGTCCAATTACTTTAAATCTTTCTTTAATAGTTTAAATACTTGTCACATTATTTTAAATGTGAAAATTGTATTTCAATACATTTTATATTTTACTTACTCTAATATTTTATCTGATAGGTAATTCAAAAAACCAATAAATCTTTTATTTCATTCATAATACAAAAATATTATTAACTTTATACTCAATGAGAATAAAAATTGTATTTTTGTTTTAAAACTATAATTCACCCCCCCCCCCTCTTGTATTTTTTTCACCATAACACCCATTAACAAAAACAGGTTTTAAACCCATAAAATAGGCCATTACTTCTAGACATTTACAAATTACCCTCGAGGATCTATTCATACCTTCTAGAATAGCATTCTTGGGTGGTAAATACTTTGTTAATTTTTTAATTGATGATTTTTATTATTTTTTATGGATATATTTCTAAATACTTAAAAGTGAATATTCTTCTATCATTTTAAATTTTTTAAAAACTTGTTCAAAATTAAAAAGATTTCAAAATTATAACTTTAAGATGTGTTAATGGGGGATAAATTATAGAACCATGAATTCAATTAATTTCTCTCAAAACATGGATTTAAACACACTTTTATACCGCTAGAATATCTCAATAGAATGGTGTTATTGAAAGGATAAATAGGACCTTGCAATAAATTTCTAGAACTATGTTATGTGAATATAGCATGCCCACTCACTTTTATGATGAAGTTATTAAAATAGAAAATTATGTCATAAATAGGGTTCTAAAAGACCTATCTTAAAGAAAACACCATATGGATTATGGAATAATATAAAACCAACATTTGGATACATTAATGTTTTTGGATATAAATTGTATAACCTAGATAACAAACATAATCTTGGTAAGCTAAATTCATAGGATTATAAAGTAATATTCCTAGGTTATTTTTCTACTTCTAAATGCTACATAATTTTAATTAATAATTCAAAGGTAGTTAAATAATATACTCATGTCAAATTTGATGAAATTGATCATTATGATCACAAAAAGACTCAAATTAATAAGTTAATTGATTATATAGAAAATCTAGAACTTGAAACTCTATTAGATGAATAAAATGATGATGGTTTGGAATATCATCAAGAATAATTCCAAACTAAAGGGAATGATTTCAAATATCCATAATGTGTACTTCCTAAACAACCATGAAACCTTAAATTCCATTCTCTATAAACATTAATAGGAAACCTAGATGTTGATGTTATGAATTGGGGAGGTATAGAAAACCTTGCTAAATTTTCTACCTTTATTTCCAAACTTATACCTAAAACCATAGAATAATACCTAGATTATAAAAATTAGTTATTTTATATGCAATAAGATCTAAATCATTTTAAAGAGAATAAGGTATGGGAAATATTTGATAGTCCCCAAAATAATTTTGTTATTGGAACTAAATTGGTAATTAGGAAAAAACATTATGATAAAGTTTTGATCACTATGAATAATGCTAGATTGGTTTTTAAATGATAAAATCAATACGTAGGACTATATTATGAGGGAAAAATTTCCCCTATTTTAAGATTATAATATATTAGAATATTTTTAGTATATGTATATAAAATTAATTTTAAATTATATCATATGGATGTTAAATATTATTTTATAAATGCTTTTTTAATTGATTAAGTTTATGTTGAACAACCTCTAGGTTTTGAAGATACTCATTTTCAAAATTCTATTTTAAAATTTACCAAATCATTATATGACCATAAACAGTAACATATATTTTGGTACAAAAGAATAAGTTATTTCATTTTATAAAATATTTTAATGTGGGATTCTTAAACCCCACACTTTTTGAGAAAACTTCATCAAAATATAATTTATGTGGTGATGGTGTTATTTTCGGTCTAACAAAAAAAATTGTAATGAATTTTCAAACTCAAACATAATAGCATTCAAAATGAGAATTATGGGTGATTTAAACAATTTATTTTGATTTATAATTTACAAAAAAAAATATTTTTGAAATATTTTAAACTAAAAAAACATACTTGATTTCTTAAAATATTTAGAAAAGAAACCAATAAGGCTTTTTCAACTCCTATGATTTCTAATATTAAATTTGACTTGGATGAAACAGGAAAACTATTTGACAACAAGCTATATAGAGTAAAAATTGGGATCTTACATTACCTTATAAAAAGTTGGCTCGATATTATATATTTAGTATGTATTTGTGCTCAATTTTGATCAAACCCAAAATAATCCTATTTTATTACTGCCAAAATAATTTTAAGATATTTTTAATGAAATTTTCCTTTTTATTTACTTTTCCCAAGAACCTATGAATTTTATTTAACTTAATATTCATTTATTGAGTTTACTATGTTTATACTAGATAGAAATAGTAACTTAGTAACCTATCATTTTATAATAAAAAACCACAGTCTCATGGTCTAATAAGATACAATAATCGGTTTCATTATCAACTATAAAAGATAAAGATATTTTACTTGGTAGTTGTTGAGCACAATTATTTTGTATGAAATACTTTCTAGAAAATTTTGGATTTAATTTTGATCATATACCAATTTAATGTGACAAAAAAAAGTGTTGTGAACATTATAAAAAATACAATAAACCATTGAAGAACAAAGAACATAGATTTAATTCATCACTTCCTATAATATAACTCACAAACAGGATATATCTTATTGCAATTCATTTTCATGGATAATCAATTAGTATAAATTATTTCCAATCAAATTCCTACTGATTGATTTTATTTTATCATGTATAAATTAGGATTTATTTAATTTCAATTTATTTCATTATAATTATATGTTTCAAGATATTGGGAAGGAAAAAATGATTGGTTTTTTATAATTTTTTACTAATTATGTATTTTGATTCTCCATTTTAGTTCATGATACTTCATGATGTGAAATGTTTCTTATATGTTATGATTAATTTTCTTGTCACTCCATGTGAAATTTAATATATCTAAAAATAGAAATTATAAATCAGTGTTATGTGTGAAAATACTAAACTCTTGTGAACCTCGTAGATTTATTCATTCACTGTCAAACCCATATTACCCTTAATCCTTGGACCCAAATTTTTTTCCATTAATATATTATGGGAAAGAAAAAGTGTTCCAAAAGTATTTCCACCCATATCTTATAGAGACTAAGGTCCATTAGGAAGGTGTTCAGTATAAAATAAATCAATTTTAGATGGTTGGATGGGATGGACATGTTTCTAAAAAAATCATAAATCATCAGGTTTTAGAGTTTGTTTATGATGAGAATTAGATATAATTATTCTTTAAGAATTAAGTATGATAATTATATGATCATGGATTATTTCATTTTGGAAATAATGAATATATCTTCACTATGATAGTAAATTAGAAATATTTATTATTGTCATATATGGAAATGGCTAGTGTCTTTCGGTGTCCTTATGAGGAAAGTTTCAACTTCAGCACTTCATTTTCTTTTATTGATGAAGTCATCCATCCTAATATTATGAAATCTATTTTTTGAATTTTAGATGTGGATAGAAAGTATGTAAAGGATCTAGATATGGAGAAAAAAATTATCATTGCGTTCATTCAATCTGCAATCTCTCAATGAGATGGTAAGTTTCATAAAATTATGTTTCAAGATATTACATTAATGTATTTGTTTCTGAAAGAGATGTACGTCAATATTTAATGATATATCATGTGATATATGTGTCATGTTCAGAAAAATTCTATGATCTTCTTTAATTTTGGAATTATTATGTGGATTATTTTTTTGAAATCTAGTGTTTGGATAAATGGGGATATAGATACTTATTATCATGGATTGGAAAATCTGAGTGTTGGAGTTTTGAAGATAATTGGATGCTTCTGTAGTTTCTCTATAAATAAATTTTTACTGGTTATATTTGAATAATATGTCAAATTATACCCTACTATAATTGTGGAGGATTAATTCAAATAAATTTTCATGACTAAAAGACCTGAAGAAGCTACTACCAGTATGGAATTATTGGATCACTTGGATGATGTAACTCTTATTGATATAATAAAGAGAGTCAAAGTGGTTATCTTATATGATATTAAACTCAAATATGGTATTAAAACTAAGTAATTTGTTTAGGGATCTCAATAAATAGAGAATAAGGCTTTAGTTTAGATTACATTATTTTATGCTACCTCTTCTCAAGTTCATGTAGAATAAAATATTAAAAATTATATGCTAGAATTGGTTATATCATCATTTACAACCAAAAATGGTTTTTCTATTTCCATTATAAGGATTTTCAGTATTTATCAAGAAAAGGGAATATTTATAGTTGTTGGTGTAGTTCCTTAGTTCAAAATATCTAAATCTATTGAGGCAAAAAGAAGAATAAAAATGGAGTCAATTAGGTTTTTTGGGAATGATTTTCTTGGTTTTAAAGAGGTAGAATAAAAAAAATTATCATAAGAATCTATTCTATTAGTGTCTGTAAGGAAAAATAATAGAGTTTCAATTTGACCTTATCATATAGAATATAATCAAGGTATTAAATAGAATCAGGATGTGGAATAAAATATTGAAGTTACTTATCTTTCTCATAAAGTTGTTGATCATAGTAGCACTAAGGTGCGCACTACTAATGTTGTAAATTTTGGAGGAATAATTTTATCTTCATTCAATGAGTTTTTGGATAAAGTAAATTATTTAAAGGATTTGTTGGTATAATCAAGAGAATAAGTTTATATTCTCAAATAAATTCCTATCTTGAAGGATGATATAGAATCCTTGAAGAACATGTTTTTTTCTATATTTGAGTATATCAAAATAATTCCAACCACTTAACTAAATCTATTCTCTAAGATATATTTTTATGGATTAAAAAGTATTCTCAATATAATTTGGATGCATTGAAAATATTACTTGTTTCTAGATCATCTAAGGAAGGATAAATACTTCAAGCTATCATGGGTGACAAACTAGAAAGTGTTCTTCAAGAAATTAGCACACTAACTACTATAATTACTTCAACACAAAATGAACTTATTTTACAAGGAAGTTTCTATTTGATAAAATAGATCACTCTATAGACATTATAAGTATTCCCAATTTCCCAAAAAGTTATTTCCAATGTCTTGAAAAGGCTATGAAAAATTTATGAATTTCAATATAGGATAACATCTCTCCATTCAAGGAGATTTATTTAAAAATATTTAAGGATACAAGATTTATTGTAACTGGGATGGGAAATATGGCTAGTTAACTTCCTAATAACTTTTCTTTTAGGGAATAAAATCTTTCATAACTTCATCCACTAGTTATTCAGTCTCATTTATCATATTCATCACCATCTAAAGAACATGTGTTTGTCGAACCATTAGAGTGGGATTCTGTTAAGAAATCTAAAGAAGTTGTTATTGTTGTGGCTCATGATATTCTAATGTTATCTACCCCTATTGTTAGTGATACTGGTTTTTTAGATTGTTAGTAAGATTTTTTGAAAAATTTAATCAATATTTTTAAAAGGATGTCATATTTTCAAAGTCATATCAGTACCTTCATCTAAAAGAAATGGCAAGGTTCTACAATTCTTCTTAAATTTTTTCAAAATGACTTTGTGAAGAATACTAGTATGTGTGTGGGTAAAATATTTTTTTATGTGTATGATGATTTCTTAGACCTTAAATTCTTGATCACTACTCTACTACCTCACATAACTTGAAATATATATTTTATCATGCTATAATTTATACTAGGGAGAATAAAAACCTTATTCCAGAATCCTAAACTTTTATTGCCACCTCTACCAAAGTCACATTCTCTCCTATGGATAGATATCATTTAACTAAATATTAGGACACATCTACTGGAATCTAATCTAGTTCCTTAAATATATTTCACTATGACAGATCTTGCCTCAGAGGTCAATTTGGATCTGATGCAACACTTGGTGATCTATGTAGTGAAAGTGTTGATGACTCTTTTCCTACATCTTCTTTTCCACCAGGTCAACCAAAATATTTTAAGAATACACCTATTAAACATCTCACTTTTGATGTTTCACCAAGATATTTATTATTCTATTTTTTTTGTTTCAATGATGGTTTTTTATAAAATTTTAATATCTAACTGATCATTTCTTGGATATTTTTATTTGAATGTTTATTTATTGTTCTCTACATGATTTTATTTAATTGTTTTATATGTTTTATTTTTATTATTTAAATATTTAATTCTTAATTCCATTCCAATATTTATCCATTTTATTGATTAATGTTCACATCATTTATAATTTTAAATGTGTTATTGTAAATGTGTTTATCTATACATTCACCGTCATTTTTATTTAAAAAAAAGATGAGTATTTCTAGGAGTATTTGTCAAAAAAAAATTATGATACAACAGAATATTTTCAAATTTTTTCTTAAAGGTATGTACTAGTAAGATAATTTTTAGTTTTATTTTGATTTTTTTTATAATCAAAAAGGGGGATATTGTTAGACAGATATATGCTTCTACACCGTATATTATAAACTCATCAATATTTTCATTCTCATAAAATCCTCATTTCTTGTATTAATATTTTTATCTTAAGTTTTTAATGATAATATCTTATATTACTAACTCTTTTTAGTTCCTTGAGTTGCTGTTAAAAAATTTCCTAAGGAATTTTTCTTATCTATTTAGATTTGTCATGTGCACTAAGGTATCCTCTTATGGGTAGTCTCATCACTTTCACTAAAATTCAGTTTTTATGAAAGGATTTTAAATTCCTAAGTATCATTGAAAATAATTTAACTTATGATTTATGTAAATTACCTTATAGGGTAGAATAATTATCTTAATAAAATAGGTAAAGATCATAAATCTAAAACAGATGGTTTTGTAGCTAATTATTTTCATTTAAAAAATCAGGATTTATCTTATGAAAAGGAACTTTATAAATAAATTATTTTACATGATGAATAATTCAAAGATCTAATAAGTGTTAGAAAATCAATTTATCTCATGATGCTAGAATTATCTTATTAGAATAGTAATTCCAATCATTTATCTTACGTAGATTAATTTATCTTATAGAGGATTAATTTTTTATATTAATAAATAAAGTATAATTAAAATATACTCTATTATTTTCTTATGTTATGAAAATTAAACTTATGATTTTATGTGCATCACAAACAAAGTTTTCTGAATGAGTAAAGGATTATTTGGAAAAAGAAAAATATTCTAAGAATGGAAAAATATGATGAAGAAAAAATCCAATATATCCTGATATCTCTATTCATATATTATTTGAAAATGATGTAAACACCCTAATTAAGAGCTTATAACTTTAGATTTTAGAAGAATTATTTTCTCAAACTTTGCGATTAACAAGAATTATTATTTCAAATTTAAAAAAAAGATATATAAAAAGGATAGTATGAGATTTCATGAAAGATATAAAATATATATTTATATTTCATTTTCTCCACTGCGTGATCATTTCTCAGTCATCTTTGTTTATTTACTTACAATATTATATTTTGAAATTGAAAAACCTACAAATCTACTCCATGAAGATATTCTATCTCTATTAATGTTTCTTCATCATCATATATATGATTCTTGCAACCATGTGTTTCACCTGCATCAATATTCATTTTAAAATTTATTTTTATCTTCCATAATTATTATGTGTGTATTGATACCATATACATTTCTAGTAAAGGTGGATCCAGTTGGAAATCATGTAGACCTTTTGTACTAAGTAACAGTTGCTTACACTTAACTGGGCATCCCCTAGAAAAAGGGTTTGTATAGTGAAAATCACAAAACTCATGGAGTAGAGTATTAATGGAGTGGATTATGGGATCTTTGTTCCCAAAACCACTATAAATACTCTTTTTTTTCCTTTCTCTTACTATTTTTCATTCAAATTCTTATTTTTGATAATAAAAGATCATAATCATTCATTCCTAAAGAGATGGTGGTTTTTGTGTAAATAAAATTTTAAAAACTCAATTCACCCCCCTCCCCCTGATTCATTGTGAAACATTTAACCAAACAATTATAGATTATAGTGTAAAATGGAAGGATTAGAAAAGATATTTCACATGGTAAACAACATTAGATGGTTGTATTTAAAAATATAATCCTTGAAAAAAAATGGATAAAATGATGAATTTTCTCAAACCTCATGGTATGTATACTGAGGATACTAATTATGTAGATTATAACCATAAAAATAATTTTTAGGGTTAGATTCCACAAAAAAATCAATGGCACAAATAATGAGAACAATGGTACTAATAAGAACAAGGATCACATCTTCAAGGAAAAATCACTTCATTAGAGGGAACCTCATTGAAATTTCTGATAGCCACTGGTATTTCCATCAAAGATTTAAAAGATAGATCCAAAGACCAAAAGGCTTCCTTGAGAAATTTAAAATTTCATATTGGTAAAATTGAAAAACAACTCAAGGAGGGGCCTAGAGGAGTGTTACCAGGTGTGTAATGGACTAGCTTGGGTTTCCCTATTACATCACCCAATATATCCCTCCATAAGACCTCAATAACATCAACCTGAATGCCAGAGGCTACCAAATATTGGAAAGGATCTAAAAGATACAATGGGGAGACTATACCCTCTATTTATATTCCAATAACAGTGAAAATAACCAAAAAATACAAAAGAATAAACATAAAATTATGCAAAAAAAATATACTGAATCAACATCAAGATATAATAAATTAAATGTAGAATATAGTCATACAAACTCACAAGCATGTACAATATACAATATATGGTCTCCCATTAGACTGACCAAAAATAAAAAATAAACAATTCAAAATAAAATGAAATTGAATCTACTACTGACTCTAAGTCGAACCACATACTTGCTCTCTATGATTATGAAGTTAAAATAACTTGATCTAGAGACTCCACACGAGATGTACCTCCATATAATGAAAAAATTTAGCTTATCCCCATATATTATGGAACCCATTCTCTTACTTGAAGGAATAAATCATGTATGTATGCACACCGAGGTTCATATGCAATGGGTGAGAAATAAATCTTAGTAGAACACCCCAAAAAGTGAATCTATAATCTGATATCATAATAAGTGCATATACTTGTGATATACTCATCCCAGTTGAAACTAATAATAGATAGAATAAAATAAACAACTATACAAAATAAATGGGAAAAATAATAATAAAATAGATAGTCATGGGTTCTAGTCTGACACCTAAGGTTAATCTACCCCTACAATGTCCCACACCATAGGATGTATAACACATCGCTCACACAGCCACAATAAAACCAGTATAACCACTATACATACACTATAGATCCAATATATCTAAATGAAAATGCATCTCATTCTAGACCCTAGGGCATAACCATAGGCATCCACACGAAAAAGAATATATACTGGTCTCTGGGACTCCAACAACACAATTTGGGCTAGAAATAGTAACATCTAGGTTAATATAACTAGAGGACCTGCCACTCTTTATGGTCCTATAGAATTGATTGGAAAATAGTGATGGACCTGAGAGAAAATGTCCCAAAGGATCCATCTATAAAATTGGGATTGAAAATCATCCATGGTGTCAAAATTGTATAAGCATGCACAACACTAACATATATCCAAGGTGTAACACTCAATTGGAAGGGTTAACTCATCCATATCTTCCATTATCTCCATAATATCATTTAATCATAGCCATCCAATAGAGGAGAGAAAAGATACAACTTAGTTCCAATGCAAAAACCAAGATATCCCAAGGGTCTCCTCCCCAAACAAAATACTTAAGAATAATCCACCTCAAACATCATGGCCAAAGGACAACTGAATGTGGGATTATCCAAATCGTCCCCACCATCCAAACAGATGAACTTGCAGTATTGATCAACTCTCTAAGAATCAAGAATGGGGCCTCTCTCAATACCATAAATATCAATATTCAATAAATCATCTACAAGAGACTCTCAATAAACTACATTAGGGCCAAACCCATACTCAGGGCTCTCATGGACCCTGGGGTCACAACATAAAGTGACATCTAAATAGGGACTCCCCTACTGTATGAAATATCTCATCCACACCCATACAAAGATAAAAATGAATATCAAAGTCCATAGTAAGATAATGGAACCCTATGAGGGGTTCCTATATCTTATACACATCACAAGACATTCCTAGTGTAGAAACAACCCAAACAGCCCTCAGTACCCTCAACTGATCCATGATCAACACACACCCAACAAGGGTATCCAAAAGAAAAACACACCATACAGGGAATTCCAAATGTTCCCCATGACTACCTAAAATGTAGGAACCTACAAGGGATCCACTTCACAATCCAATCCATGTTTGCACAAACATTATCAACCACTGACTATGAAAACCACTAATCATTCAATCCACAATCGGCCCACTAGGGTATCCAAAATAGACTCTAAAACTCATATCAATAGCTCAAAGGAACCCATCCATAACCACCATTCCTCCTAATCAACCCATCCCAAAGGATCTAATAGCTCAAATCCTCAATCACACAATCCAGACCTCAACTTCTCTGACCTCAAGAAACTAGTCCCAATAGATGGGGACAAATCAAGATCTCCTTAGAGATACTACATAATCCCATATTCCAGAATATATCCAAATAACTTTAAAAATATCACCAAGGCACACTCATTTCTATTTGATCACTAAGTCCACAAACTACACTCGGTCCTCTACCTCACAACCCAATCCCCATGGGGATTATGAAACTAAACCTTGAGGAAATCCTCTTGAAAACACTCACCATTTCCAAAACATCATTCAAATAGCCCATAAATGATTAAAGGATTAAAATATCATGATTTATATGGAAAACTCTTAGGATATAATATTCAAAAGAATAATTTTGAAACCACATCAAGAAACAGATAAAAAAATCCAAGGAGGGAAAAATTCACTTCATGTACTTGGGGTACATGGCATGTTACCCAAAAATTCCTCCCTTGTTGTGTTCCTATTGAAACTCAGTGTGTAATTTGTCAAAGTACCTGACACATGGACCTTGTACACATAGTGTTCCCCCACATGGGTACCTACCTGTGTACCTCATCACCCACTTATCATATACCCCTCCCGAGTACATAGCATGTTCCCCTAGTATATGGTGTGTGATTCTACATGGGGTCCTGGCCATGTACCAAAACTTTCCTAGTCATGTACTCCACCTGGGAATGTATGGCTACATAGAATTCATCCCACACGGGGTCGTTTTTGTACCCTATAGGGCAACATACCTCTGAATGGGGTGTCTGAATGAGTACTTGACCACACCCCTAGGCCCACAACATGGATTATACTCCCAAGTACATGGTGTATAGAAAAAAATCATCACCTTCTCTAAATAATAATAACACATAGTGTGTATCCTCTAAACCTTAAACTGTGTACATGGGTTTTCCCAAATATAAAACCTCCAAAATCGATGAAAATGCCTAATTTCTCCCAAAAACTAAATAAACCCCCAAGGGGTCCCCAACAACCCATATAAGGATTTAAAATTTAAATCACTTAATCTATGGGAGTTTATAGAAAAAAAAACATAAATTGGTTCTACCTATGAGTAAAAACCATTGATGTTTCACACTATAATCATGCCACACACCCATCGAGCCTCGATCTACCTCCATACAAGCTCCTAGGGGAGCACATCCTCCACCCTCTCCCTCTTATCTCACTAACCCTATATCAGAAAATGACCCAAAAGGGGTTCCCCATGGGTGTATGTGGTAAGTCAAGGGAGAAGATAAAGGTAAAAAAGAAAAAGAAAAAAAATAAAAGAAAGGGGTATGGGCCCAACCCTGGTGTCTAACGCAAGGTTATGCCCCACTTAGGGAAAAAACACAATTTCAGACTAAAACACAAAGAAGGAATGTCAATTTGATACTATGTATAAAAGGTATCACCAAATTAATACATATGAATAAATTAATATTTAATTAATTAAATATTAAATATTTCATGAAAATTTAAATGTCTCGGATTTCTACAAAACTTTTATCCTAGGGTATACACCCTATTTTAGGACCAACAGAGTGGTCATAAAAATTATCCAATATAATCTTATATGATAATTCACCATTTTTTCTTTAAACACACTTAGGAACAAAAAGGTTCAAATTTACCTTAATATTTAAAACTTGTGATGACATAAGGCATCAAAAAATCCCCACCAAAAATGGTTCTCACTCTCAAGAAGCCTCAATGGATAGTTAACCACCATGATCCCAGTCCGTAGTGGCACAACCAACACTATATCAACCATCTAATGACTATTATTATAGTATACATAACTCTATCTAAACACAAAAGATATTCAATTGTGACCGATATGATGCTCCCAACCATAGGAGTATCCTTATCATCACCCTTCTACCAAATGGTAATCCAAAAAACCTATGATACGTCCATCAACAAATACAATGGATAGAAATGGTCAAACCATTCACACATGAGTTCCAGCATGAAAACCCATAATAACCATGCTAAAAATTACTTAAAATGAGGTTCATGACCTTTGATATCCAAAGGTCAACTCCACACTATAAATATTTCCTTAAACCACTCTTGAATGAGCATCAGGACTCACACTCACACAGGCCAAGTCCTAACGAAGTTAGAATAACGTGCCTAAAACCACCAACCATTCTTCTCATGCAAGTTACTTCCAACAAAATAAACCACAATTGATAATCCTCTTCAAAAAAATCATTTTCCTCATGAAAAGATCAACCACATGACCACCCCCACTCAGGAATCAATCCAAACCCACAAACATCCAATCATGCTTCTTCTGTTCTACTCAAAGCATAACCAAAATTAGTAAGGTCAGGGGTCTAACCAAATTTGTGCTCTTAAGACAACCACAAGACTGGGAGAACTCCCTATGAATTACTTCTTAAGAACTAGTAAACCTAAATATTGACCACATCTGGGTGATGGAATACCTCAACGACCCTACCATGGAAGAACCACCATACCCACCCAAGCCATTTGTAATAGTAGGCACACGGGCCCCACTGCATGACCTAATAAACAACACATGGAAAGAATAATTCCCTCCTAAGAAACATTAACCTAGGACATTAGGGGAACCACTACCATAAGGTAACTCAATTCCAATCCAAATATCTCTCAGGAATCCTTTCCCTCATTGATCCACCAGCAAGGCACTCAAAACCCACTACCAACCCACTATGGTTTCCATGCATCCCTCAATGAATAGACAGCATCACTATCACTAGAGAACATCTAGCCACAAGATCCACATGAACTATCCTCAAAAGAAAATATATACATGTGGTTTATTTGAGTATAATTCCACCAAGTACTTATATGAGAAAACACCATATCAGTAGTTTTTGACACTTATAAAAATTGTACCTTCATCATCAATAAAAATACAACAGTTGGGAATATGTAATGAGAATCCTGCATGCCTAGAAATATGCATGAACATTGGTCTCATTCCATTAGTATAATATCCAAAAACCAAAATAAATCATAAATCCACAATCCCAAGTACATCACACAAGGTGATATCATGAAACTGTAAAACCAAAAACCGATAACAGAAATCACATACCCTAGAAACATAGAATTACTATTGGAAAAGGTGTTCGTGACACACTATACTGATCAATCACAAGTTCTAACACATTCTTAGAACACTTTTCTACCAAAAACCCAAACCATAAAACTAAATAGCTCTTATGCCATTTTGTAATGATCCATCCCAGGTCGACCTAACACATCACCTGATCTGGCCTAGCATAAGGCCTCAAGCGCCTCTACCTGAATGCTCAAGGATATCAATTAGAGTAAAGGCTCTAAAAGATTAAGTTAGGATACTATACCATCAATATAGAGTAAAATAACAGTGGAAATAACTAAAACATAAATAGGGATAAACTCTAGAGTGTGAATAATAAATATACTAAAGAAACAACATGACATAATAAATGGAACGTAGGGTATAGTCATACAAACACACAAGTATAAAAAATACAATAGATGGTCTCCCACTAGTCTAGAAACAAATAAATAATAAAAAATGAAAATAAAATACAAATGGATATACTAATAACTCTAATCCAAACCACATACCCGGTATCCAGGATTCATGAGTTGCACCAGTCCAATCTAGAGACTCCACACAAGCATCTCCACTCGATCAAGAAAAAATAATCTCTAGACCCATCCATCACACAATATATGATCCACCTTTAAATCATAGGTCAAGTCTTCACACACATTGAGGTGTGCATATAGAGGGTAAGAAATAAATCTCAGTAGGATACCCCTAATGGGGAACCTATATTATGCTATTGTAAAAAGTGCATGGATACATGATATGCCTATCCTATTCAAAAATAATAACAAATGGCATAAAATAAATAACTATATAAAGTAAGGGGAAATAAAAATAAGAAAAAAGATAAGTATGGTTTCTATTATGACACCTGAGGTAAATCTACCACCACTCTAAACCATGCCATAGGATCTGTAGCACATTGATCTACCAACCACATGACAACTGGTGATTTTTCTATATCTACATAGGAGATCTATGATATATATATGAAAAGGAGATCCATATAGGAACCCATGGTGTAACCTTAGGCATTCACCTGGAAAAGTGCATCTACCGGTATTTGGAATCCAATTGAGAAATCTGAATTAGAAATAGGAACATATAGGTTCACAATATTAGAGAACTTTCCAATACCAAATGTCTTATATAATGGATTGGAAACCATCAATAGACTCAATAAACAATTCCCCAAAGGCTCTGTCTACAAAACTGAGAACATAGATCATCCATGGTGTCGGGGGTGTGTCTACATCTGTGGTGCTAACCTTTCTCTCTGTCATAACACTCATCTATAGGGTTTCACTCATCCGTATCTACCATTATCTCTGTAATCTTATCTAACCACAATAATCCAATATAGTAGATAAATATATCAAAATTGGGGCTAATTCCTAGTCGAAGATATCCCAAGGGTCTCCTCCCCAAACCAAATTCCTGAGTAGAAACCACCTTAAACATCATGACCAAAGGAAAACTAAACATGGCATGATCTAACTTGACCCCACTATCAAGATAACTAAAATAAAAGCATTAATCAACTCTCATACAACAAATAATGGTTTCTATCTCAGCAACCTAGATATCAACATTCAATAAAGTAGACACTACAGGCTCTCAATGACCCACCTTGGGGCCAAACCAAAATGCATGGCTTCCATAGACCCTAGGGACACAGAACAAAGTGATGTCCAATAAGGTACTCCCTTGTTATACCAAATATATTAGTTCATACTCATAAAAATATCCAAAAATATTCTAAATTCCACAACAAGATCATGGAAACCTATAAGGGGTTCTTCTAGATCATCCAAAGCATAAGACACACCTAGTGTGGAAACCACCCAAATGGACCTCGGTGGACTCCAACTAATCCTCGATCAACAAACATAAAAAGGAGAATCTGAAAGAAAATAATGTTATCCAGTAAATTCACAATGGTCCACTTGAAATCCATTAAAGTACGAACCTACAATAGATCCTCCTCATAATCTAAACCATGCCACACTAGCATTATTAACTGTAAACTATGAAAACCACTGATCACATGATCTATAATTAGACTACAAGGGTATCCTTAAGAGTCCCCCAAACTCATATCAATATCTCAACAAAACCTCTCTATAACCACCTCCTCACATCATCAACCCAAACCAAAGGCTCAAACAGCTCTGATCCTCAATCACATAATCCAAACCTCAACTATTTTAACCTTGAGAAATCAGTTCTGACATATAGGGACAAACCAATATATCCTCATAGATACTAGACAATACCATATTTTTAAATCCATACAAAGAACCTCAAATAGATTTCCATGGAACACTAAAGCTAGGTTGATCATCAAGCTCACAAACCACACCTAGACCTCACAACTCACAACCCAACCCCCAAGAGGATTGTAAACCAAACCTTGGGAAAATAATCTTGAAAACACTCACCCGGTCCAAAACACCATCCATGGAGCCTACAAATGCTGAAATGATTCCACTATAATGATGTATGATGAAAAAAAATTAGGATAGATAACTAAAAAACCTATTTCCAACACCAGGGTAAAAAATAGGAAAAATGGGCCATGTAAGGAAAAAATATGAGGTATACTTGGAGTACAAGGAATGTAATCCAAAAATTCCTCCCTTTCCATGTTCCTCTAGACACTCGGTGTGTAATTTTCCGAAGTACATGATGTGTTGACCATGTACACATTGTTCACCCCTACAAGGGTACCTACCCATGTACCTCATCCCCAACATGGCGTGTACCCCTCCCAATTACACATTGTGTTCCCCTAGTAGATGGTGTGTGATCCCATGTGGGGTATCAGGCCGTGTACCAAATAAGGTCTGGATATGTACTCCAACTAAAAATATACACCTACATAGTGTGCATCCCACATTGGGTCTGGCCCTATACCCTACACGGCCACATACCCCTGCATGGGGTGTCTGGTTGAGTACTCAGACACACCCCTAGTCCCACTACACAGTGTGTACTCCAAAGTATATGGAATGTACCTTATCTAAATATGAATAACACAAATCATGTGTTCTATGAACCAAACACCAGGTAAGAAGGTTTTCTTGAATTAAAAACCCCCCAAAACAGCCTGAAACACCCAATATCTACCCAAAACCATAGATAAACACACAAGGGATCCCTAACAACCCATATACATATTTAAAACTTAAAAATACTGAAAATATATGGATTTGTGACATAAAATATAAATATTTCCTACCTAAGGGAATAAACCATTAAAGATTTTCACCAAAACCATGCCACACACCCACCGAGCCTTGATCTACTTCTATATGAGCTCCCCGGGAAGTGCCTCATCCTCCCTCTCCCTCTTCTCTCCAACTTCTTCTCTCCCACTTCTTCTCTCAACTAAAGACTCCAAAGGGGGTTCCCCATGGTCGTATGTGATAATACAAGGTATAAGATAAAGGAAAAAAGTAAATAAAATAAAATAAAATTGGCTCGGGCCCATCCCTAGTGTTCGTTGAAAGGTTATGACTCACTTAAGAACCCCCCCCCCCCCCATTCCAGACTCAACTGAAAAAAAAAAGAATTTTAATCTAATACTCTATTTAAAAGTTATTACCAGACAAACATAGGTGAATAAAATAATATTTAATTAATTAAATATTAAATATTCTGTGAAAATTAAAATTGATTGGATTTTTACCAAACTCTTATACAAGGGTAAACACCTTATTCCAGGAGAAAAGGAGTTGTCAAAAAAATATCCAAGATCATGTTACAAGAAAATTTACCATTTTTTCTATGAACACTGAGGAAAAAAAGCATCAGGTTTCCCTTAATGTTTACAACCTGTGATGATTTGAGGTAGAAAAAACTCCCCACAAAAAATGCTTCTCACCCCTGATAATCCTTAGTGGATAGCCATCCACCATGCTCCCACACATAACTAGTTTAACCAACTCCATCTCAATTATCTAAAAATTGATCCTATAGTCTCTAACACTTTCTCCCAACATGAGATACATTCAACCATGATTGGTCTGATGCTCCCCACTATAGGAGTATCTGTATCATCGCCCTTCTTCCCAATGAAAAACCTCAGAGTCCATGTTATATCCAACATTGAACACAATGGATAGACATGTCCAAACCATTCACACCTAAGAACCATCATGAAACTCCACAAAAACGACAATAAAAAACAATTAATATGAGATTTATGACCTCTAACATCCTAATGTGAACTCCCCACTACAATTCTTTCATTAAACTGCTCATAAATTAGTACCAAGACTCAAGATCGCATGGATGATTCCTAACAAATATAGGATAATTCACCTTAAACCACTAACCATGCTCCTCATGAAGGTAATTTATAATAAATCGGAGCACCCTCAACACTCCTCTTAAAAAAGTCATCTACATCATTACATTATCAACCACATGACCATCTCTACTTAGGTGTCGATCCTAATTTATGAGCATCTAACCACACTTCCATTGTACTACCCAAAGTGCAACCAAAATGAGTAGGTTCAGGGGTCTAACCAACCTTCCCTCATAATCCATCCATGAGACAAACATCACTCCTAGTGCTCCACTTTTAAAACACTAAGAATCCTAAATATTGACAACATATGGGTGATAGAATAAGTCAATAACCCCACCAAGGAAGAACCACCATGCCCACCCAAGCCATCAGTGATAGCAGGCACACGGGCCCCACCACACAGCCCGACAAACAACATATAGAAAGAACAACTCACTTATAAGAAACATAAACTTGGGAAATTAGTGGAACCCCAAACTAAGGGAAACCCAAGCACAATAAAAATATATCTTAGGCAACCTTTCCCTCATCGAACCACCAATAGGGTACTCAGAGCCCACTACTAACCCTTTAGGGTTTCCATGCATCCCTCAATGAATAGACTATATCGTTGTCACTGGAGAACATCTTACTACAAGATCCACATGAAATTTCATAAAAATAAATTGTGTGTGTGTGATTCATTTGAGTATAATTACACTAAGTACTTATATGAGGAAACATCCTATGAGCAGTTGCTGACACTTTACATAATTGAACCTCCATCATTAGTAAAAACACCACTGGCAAGCATATGTCATGAGAATACTACATGCTTAGAATTATGATGAACATTGGTCTATTTCCCTTGTTACAAGAGATAAAAACCATAATAAATCATAAATCCATACTCCCAAGTGCATCATAATAGGTGAAATCATGCGACTGTAAAACCAAAAACTAACAACTGAAATCACATACCCTAGAAACATGGACTTCATATCAGAAAAGGTGTTCAAGAAACACCACACTAATATCAATAAATTTTTTTGAAACATTTATTGACCACCTATCTATCAACTCCCCAAACAATAAAACCAAACAACTCTGATACCATTTTGTAAAAAACCAGCGTACGTCAACCTAACATGCCACCTGATCCAGCTCGTCACAAGGCCTCATGCACATCTCCCTGAATTCCAAAGGATAATTAATTGTATAAAGGGTCTAAAATATACTTTTGTAATACTATACCCTCTGGTAATAGTGAAATAACAAATGAAATTACCAAAACATACACAAGGATAAACATCAAAATATGAAAAATAAATATATTGAAGAAACAACATGCTATAATAAATGGAATAGAGTATATATTCATACAAACTCACAAGAATAAAAAACATAAAATATATTATCTCCCTATGGAATGACCACAAATTCAAATTAAACAAATGAAAATAAAATAAAAATGGCTCTTATTAAAACTCAGAGCTGAACCACATACCTGGTCTCCATGGTGAATGAGCTGCACCAGCCCTATCCAGAAACTCTAAAGGAGCATATCTGATCGATCAAGAAATACTAGTCCTCATCCCCATACATCGTACAACCTATGGTTCAACCTGAAATTATATTTCAAGTCTTTATGCACACCAAGGTTCACATACAGGGGGTGAGAAATAAATCTTAGTTGGCCACCCCTAATGGTGAACCTATAATATACTATCATAACAAGTGCATAGAAAAATGATATTACAATCTTATTTGAAACTAATAATACCTATAATAAAATAAAAAACTCCATAAAATAAGGGGGGAATAAAATTAAGAAAAATCATTGTCTTTGGTTTCTAGTATGACACTCGAGATAAATCTACCCCCGTTTTGGACCATGTCATAGGATTTATAGGACGTGGCTCACTCAAACACATGAAAAATAGTGTGTCTTATAGATCCACATAAGAGTTCCAAGAAATATAAATTCAAAAGGAATTAATTCTAGAAACTATTCCATAATTGTAGGAATCCATAGTAAAAATCTCATCTACTAATCCCTTGGGCCCCAATAGCATATTTTGAATTGGCAATAAGAGAATCTTGGTTGACATAAAAAGAGAACCTTCTAGTCCCTAAGATCATATAGAGTGGATTGATAAGAAACAATTTACTTGAGAAAAAATTTCCCAAAGGCTTCATCTATAAAAATTATAGAAAATATTATCCATGGTGTTGGGAGTACATCAGCATCCATAGTGCTAACCTCTAGTTGAGGAATAACATTCCACTATAGGGGTTCACTCATCCAGATCATCCATTATCTCTCTAAGATCATATAACCATAGTCATCCAATGAAGGATGGAACTAGATTGAAATCAAGAACAATGTTTAATTTAAGTTATTCATCAAGCCTCCTCCCTAAACCAAAGTCCTGAGAATAAATGATCTCAAACCTCATGACTGAAGGACATCCAAACATGGGATGATCTAACGTGGCCCCAACATCCAAAAAAATAAACTAAAACACCAATAAACTCTTTTCCAACCAATAATTGATCCTATATTAGCACCCTAGATCTCATTATCCAATCAATAATCCACCGCAGGCTCTCAACAATCCACATTAGGTCCAAACCAAAACATGGGGCTCCAATAAACCCTAGGATCACAACACAATGAGAAATCAAACTAGGGAATTCCTTGTTATACCCAAGTTCTTAGGCCACACCCATATACAGATAAAAAAAGATCCCAAAGTCGATGGTAAGATCATGGAACCCTAATAGAGGTTCCTCTAGCTCATCCAAAGCATGGGACAGGCCCAGTGTTGAAACAACCCAAACGGACCTCAGTGGCCTCCAACTAATTCGCAATCAACATGAACCCAAAGGTGGATCCAAAATAAAACCACACCAACCAAGGAATACCCAATTATAATTGTGAACACCACAAAGGTAATACCCTATAAGGTCTCCTCCACACAATCCAAACTAAGACACACATGCACTCTCAACCACCAACTACAGCACCCACTGATCACTTGATCAGCAACTGCCCCATAAGGGAATCCTCAAGAGTCCCTAAAACTCATATAAATATCTCAAGAACACCCAGTAGTTACCACTATACGATGGTTTCAACCCAAACCCAAAGTATCCAACAGCTCCAATCCTCAATCATAGGATTTAAACCTCAACTTCTCTAACCTCGAGTAACTGGTCCTGACACATAAGGGAAAACTAATATCTACTCATAGATACTAAAAAATCACATATTATGGAATCCATACAAATAACCTCAAATATATCACTATATCACACTCAAGTTTGGACGATCACTAAGACCATGACACACACTCGATCCTCATAACTTAAAAATTAATCCTCAGGAGGATTCTAAAACCAAACATAGAGGAAATAAACATATACTCACCCATTCCAAAAAATAATCCATAAGACCTACAAACACTAAAATGATTTTACCATTTTGATATATATGGGAAAAATAATGATGGACTAATCAGAAGTCCAATCTGACCCTAGGGTGAAAATAGGTAAAACGTGATAAGGGACGAAAAGTACACAACATTTACTTGGGGTACATAGCGTGCAACCCAAAAATTACTCCCTAGACATCTGCCTTAGGAAACTTGGTATATACTTTCCCAATTGCATGGAATTCAAACCATGTACATGGAATGTACCCCCTCATGGGTAACCTCTTATGTCCCTCATCCCCCACTCGACATGTGCCCCTCTGAAGTACACGGTGTGTTCCCCTGGTATACAGTGTGTACTACCACATGGGGTTCCTAGTTGTGTAGCATATATGTCCTACCCATGTAATAATCTAGTGAATGTATTCTTACACAGTGTGTAGTCTACATTAGGCCCGGTCATGTACCCTACACGACCATGTACACTCACATGATGTGTCTAGCCAAGTATTCATCCACACCCCCAAGTCCCAATATACATTTTGTACTCCAAAGTACATGATGTGTAGTCCCAAAAACATCATCTTATCTAAAAATAAAGAACATATGGTGTGTATTATCTAAAACACACACCATATACATGGGTTTTATTGAATGGAAAACCCCCAAAAAAGCCTAAAACACATGATTTCTCCCCAAAATCCATAGATCGACCCCCAAGGGGTACCTAAAAACCCATATGAGGCTTTAAAACTTAAAAAAAAACTTAAACTATGGGTATTAGTGTCATAAAAGGTAAAATTGGTCATCATCTAGGTGGAAAACACCAAAACTTCACACTAGAACCATGCCACACACCTGACGAGCCTTAATATACCTATAGGTAAGCTCCCAGGGGGGTGCCTCCTCTTTCTCCCTCTTATATCCCTCTCACTTACTCATCCAAATACCCAAAATTGGTAACCCCATGGGAATACATGATAATATAATGGATAATATAAAGGAAAAAAGAATGATAAAGTTAAAGGAAAAAAAAGAAAAGGGTCTTGGGCCCTACCCTGATACCCGATGTAAGGTTAGGCCTCAACTATGAAAAACCCCTCATTATAGACTTAACCAAATAGATGTAATCTCAATATAATGGTATATTTAAAAGATATCATTGAATGAACACATGTGAATAAATTAATATTTAATTAATTAAATATAAAAAATTATTTGAAAAATTGAATGGATTTTATTTCCATTAAAATACTATCCTAGGGTAAACACACTATTTTTGGACCAATAGAGTGGTCATAAAAATTATCTGAGATCATATTATAGATGAATTTTCTATTTTTTCAACCGAAAACTCTTAGGAACACAAAGGTTAAAATTTCCCCTAATTTTCAAAACCAATAATGATATGAAGCATCACAAATAGTCTTAGATTCAAACAATATTTATAGTTAAAGGATATCACCTTGAGGAGTTGTTAAAAATAGAATAAAGTGATGTAATAAGTATAAAAAACAAAATAAACAAGTATAAAAGGAAAATAAATAGGGGAAACGAGTAAGTAAAATGATATGATAGTTGAGAAAGAATATATATAGGAAGCTCCACCACCTTCTAAACCACCACTACCATTCCTGTAAAGGATAAATCATGTAAATATTGAATAAAAATGGGGTAAATTTCTAGAACTTTTTTAAAAAATTATATTAACATCCCATTTTATGAAACATTATTGGATCTTCCCAAATATTATATATTTATGAAATAACTAGCTTCAAATAATATAAAACATTAGGAGATGGACACAATATAACTCATAAGAAAATTACAAACCATAGTTTCAAGGATACTTCCAAAGAACAAAATGATCCTAATTTATTTCAATTCTTATCAATATTTGATCTTATGAGTTTCATAATTCTATATTTGATCTAGGATAAAGCATAAATATCATTTCATACTCAACATTGAATAGATTGGGATTAGAGGAGACAAATACCACAAGAGTTTCTCTTCAATTGGTGGACATAATGGAGAGATATCCATGAGGATTGATTGAATATGTTATAGTTAAGGTTGATAAATTATATTTCCCGGTAGACTTCCTTGTGCTTGAGATGGATGAAGATAGGACACAACTTATTCGAGAATGGCCATTTTCATAAATGGTAATGGAATTTATTAATGTTTAAAGTTGGGAGTTGTCGTTAGGGTTGGTGGTGAGAAATTAAAGATCAATATTAATCATTCAATGAAAATATTTGATAAAAAATATAAATATTTATGTGAATATATAAAGATGTAATTAGATAATATTACTATAATTAATGAATTGAAAGTATTAAAGACTATATATAATGAATAAAAAGATTATATTATGGAAAATAATAGAAAATAAGGCTTCTTAAGAGGATTAAGGATGTTGTATAATCTTTTATGAAAGATGAATTCAAAGGGGGTAGAAATATTAGTTAGTCTATGATCCAATGTTTGATTTTTTAGGATTGAAAAAAAAACATGTGGATTGGTCCTATATGAGTGGATATATTTCTACCTAAATGGGGAATAAATTTTATTTATGAGAAAGGAAGAACACTCATTTATATGGAGGAATCTCAACTATGATCATTAATTGATTTGAACTAAGTAACATATTTATGGTCTTCTATCACTTGACAAAAAAAATATTGTGCCTTATTTCTAGTCTTCTATCACTTGACACAAAAATATAGTGTCTTTCTCAAATTCATTAAAAAAATACTTACAATAGGAAACCCAATTTTATTTACTACTTTCATAGAAATTAATTTTTATGAGTTTTGTATATATATTAGGAATTTGTTTTAGGATGTTGATTCAACCACCCTTATACTTTTTTATCTTAAATGTAATGTATTTTCACTTGAGTGTTTTTATTTTATAGGTCCATAATAAATTAATACATAAGAAAATAAAATATAAATGAGAGGGGGAGGTTTTTCATTAGATAGGGGAGTATTTATTTAAATTCAATATATTTTTTACTTCCCTTATATTTATTCATATGATCTTCTAGTTTAATGTAATTTTTAGGCCACACTTAAACTGTTTGATATACTTTTTATCTAGGATGATAAAGTTTCTTAGAAATACCATAATTCCATGTTTCATGTATTATTTTTTTATATGATTGAATGGGTAAGATGGAGGATTTATAATTATATATGATCATGGGAGTTTTGATTTAAAAAATCATTATTTGGGGAGATTGGTTGATTTATATATATGAAATTCCTCAAACATTTTTAGGCTTTTATTTTCTAAAGTTAATATTGGTTGATTTTTTATTATTATTCATGAAATGAATGATTTTCTAAAAAAATTATGTTTTCTATTCTCAAGAGGGTTCAAAATAATTTTTTCATATTATTTAATTTTCCCTACTTCATAAGAGATAATTTGGACATATTAACTACTAAAACTTGCATTGATATCTTGTTGAAGCATTGAAAGAACAAAGTTTCATTAAGATGGTTGAGGTATTTTTTTTATTTGATCCCTTTATAAATTTGTGAAATACCTTGGAATTTTATCTTCATTTTCATCTCATATAATCCATGAATGAACTTGATAAGTAAGATATATTACAAGACTATTTTTTTCTTCCAACTTTAATCTTGGTATTTTTTTATGATTTTCAATGGAATAGGTGTAGGGGAATAAGATTGTTACATAATTCTAAAGGGATTATTTTTATTGTAAATTAAATATATGGTGTGTTATAATTTTTTGTGAAGGAAAAGTTTATTAATTGACTTTTAATTAATATTTTTTGTCTATACTCTAAAAAAATAATAAAGAAAAGGGAAATAATTGTTAAAAAAATAGCATAAATGGTAAATTTATTTTGAAAAATATTTATTTTTTAAAAGAGTGTGAATATTTTATTATTATTATTATAAT
Organism: Viscum album; assembly: GCA_963277665.1. Lineage (NCBI taxonomy): Eukaryota > Viridiplantae > Streptophyta > Magnoliopsida > Santalales > Viscaceae > Viscum > Viscum album. Next base: position 1,094,839,770 of record OY728159.1, on the reverse strand, counting down.
TATTTGTGATCCTATGAGATGAGTAAGAAAAAGGTTAGGTATTATCATTTTTGGAAGATTTTTTTTCTATTTTTTATCATGTATTGTACTTCAGAGCTTAACCTACTATTTGAGTATTTTGGTTTTTTACATAAAATAATTATCAACCCTCAACCTAAAATTCATTTTGTCCTTTTATGAAAAACCTCATGATTAATGATGATTTTGTCTTTATAGGGTAGATATTGTAGATTTTTTTCAATCTTATGTATAGTATGAAAGTGCTCGAGGTTTGAGAATAATTATATTCAAATATATATCGAGTTATGAGAGAAATTTTTATAGTAAGTTTGATAAAAATTGGAATACATACTAACAATAAGTTGAAACTTTTTAATGAATGTTATGAAAATTATCATAATATTAAGAGGAAGGGTAAAATTCATGGTTAATTAGTTTTCTTATAAAATCAGGAGTTAAAAATATATATCTTGTGCAATGATTGAAATTTTATTCCTTAATAATAATTATTTTATTTTATTGATTATGATTTTTAAACCATGGTAGGATGGGGTTATATTTTAATATAGGTAGATTTTATGCTTGAGTTATAGAAATATTTTAATTGTGGGGAGATTTGATATTAAAAATTTCATGCATAATATTTATTATTAAATTAATTGAATTTATTATTTAATTAATTATAATTGCTTACTTTTTATTGGTTTTATACTTTATTGTAGGAAATGGTTTTGGATGACTTTTGGTAAAAAAAAATGGCTCAGACCTAGAAATTAGAATATCCCTTTACATGGGTGGTTCATACATGAGATATTGGTTTAAAAAAAGAATTTGGAAAAGGAAAATAAAATAATGGTGAAGTAAAAAATGGTGCCAACCCTATCCTAGAACCACTAGAGCAAGGCCATCGACTTCAAGTGGGGATAATAGGTTTGGGGACAGCACATAGTCGAGGGTACATAGAGGATAAAAGATTAGTTTGGTTTGGTTCTTTGTGAGAGAATGATCATAGTATTATATGGAATCATAAAGAACAAGGTTCATGGTGCGAGGTGGCCCGATGACATGACACTGGTTCTTTATAACCATATTCTACCTTATTAATCAACCATAGGTCATAGTGAAAACCATTGTGGGATTGTTTTTCATAGTAATTATTTAAGTAATTTAATTTTCATTGAATGGGGGTGAAATGATGTCACTTGGATCATCTTATTCACAGTATAGGTATTCTATAGTACGAATATAGTACTCATGCCATGACAGAAAAATACCCTGAATTCAGTAGTGGAAGATCAATGTTATCCTTATGTGAAGGTCAAAAACACTTGTAGTATAAAGAGAAATGTTTTGTTACTTTAAAATACTCCACCAGCACCTATTTATGTCACACTATGGATCTCTAAATTTAATGATCAATAGAGTTGTTCATACTTGTGCTTGCTGAGGACACACCATGACACCTGAAGGAAATGAAATGTAAGGGTTTATACTAATAAAGGATATAAATTTCTTGGATATGTTCTTATGTAATTTTTTATAAATAGAAACGAATTGGTGATAAATTATCCATGAGAGTTACCTCGGTCATGGATTCTAACATGCATAAGATATTTTCCTTTACAAAATTTTAAAGAATATGGGATTTTTTAAGGGATCACAAAATTCACAGTCATGATGATTGATATTAGGTGAAGGTGTAAAAAAATATAAGAGATGTGGGAATATAATAACATCATGGCTAGGGTTTTATCTATAATTTAAGAAGTGGTATCACTAGGTATAAATTTTTCATGGAATTTATGGTGAGATGCTATGTTATTTCCAGTATTAAAGGAAGCTTTCATGGATCGAATGAATGGTGTTATTCCATGGATATGAATAGTTAGTAAATATGTGTATAGATTATTTCATAATGTACACATTCACACCATAATTTTTATATTTATAGAAGGTATCAAGAAAATATTTTCTCTATCTTGGTGATATTTTTTAGGATTCATTTTAGTGAGATATGGGAGCTGTTGCACTCAGATTTTACTACCTACCTACATAGAGTTAGAGTTAGATATTGTGTGGGAAAGATAATAGAGATATATATGTACATATATAGAGATATAAAGGTGGAAATATTTCCTATAAATAAAGTTTCATGCTTCATGTTGGAATAATTTAATCTAGGGAATCAAGTTGGGAAAATTTTAATCGCTTTCACATGACTAGAATATAGGTGTGAGGTCTAAATTCAAGGATATTTAATTAAGTTATATTATTCTAATGGAGTATTTATTTTATTATTAATTAAATTTGTGTGTTCTCATCCAAATTTACCTAAGTTCTGGTTTAAGTGGCCTCTTGTAGTGTAGTTTGGGTTGTCGAATCCCTGAATACCTAAAAATAAACTTATAGACACATACATTATACAAAGAGATTTTTTTCTATAAACTGACCAGCTTTTGGGGTTTATTTGAGTTTTATTAAAAAAATAGATTATTTAAGTGAATTTAATTAATTTAAATGTATTCATCCTAGAATATTTCTAAGGATTGGTTGGATGAATTTCTTTTTTTTTCTTAAATTCAAGATGAATTCATTCAATGAAATAATAATTCCCTCATCACTCACTAGTTTAGTTTTTAGAAAATCCAAAGTATAAACACCTATATAATTATATAATAATTTTCATAAACACTCAATGGTAGAGGATGGTTCTAGAACTTAGAATGTGAAGCCTTAAAATTAGTGAGGATGAAGGAGAAAATAAATCATCGAACAAAAATCATAAATAAAAGTGATGGATACTAATTTATATAGTATGAAATAAAATCCAACTCAACCCCTTGAAACTATCTTAGATCAAATTATATTAGGGTTATTCCTCCATTTATGCAAATATCTCAGTCAAATGAGAGATTACACTCATAAAGGTATAATTGAAGACGTAAAAACAATGAAATAATAAAAACATCATCGTTGTGTAATGTATTTCACAAATTTTGGTATGAATAGATTCAAAACATGATTCAACAATGTCATAATTTTAATTAGAACAAAAACATAAAATAAATAATTGGAATTTTCATTATTAAACTTGACTGATTTGAGAATCTTACATAGGAAAAACAACACTTACAAAGACAAAGTGGCAATATAACATTACATTTAAATCACAAAAAGAATTCCCCACATTTCCTTCACCACCATATCCTTAAATAGTAATTTTAGGATCATTGGGTAGAACCCTAGGTTTTCCAAGTCAAACTAATTTATTTTTTTAGGCATATGGTGGTGGAAATTTATGTGGAGTTAGAATTTTCCACCATTGACCCAAAATAGGATCCAACTAGAATTCATCCAACATATGTGCCATAATGAGTATCTATATTTATAAATTTAGGTGGTTAATAGAATAATAAAATATTTCCCATGATGTTGTCTAGAAACTAATGAACTTTCATCCTAGTTGGATCTGTATTCCCAAAGTTATGATCAAAATGGTGGGTTATCATTTTAATCTAGAAAATATAGCCTAGAATTTCATCTTAAACTTTAGATGTTTGGATCACCGCAAAAACCTCCAAATTATCTTTTTACACAATTGAATTAAATGTTACTAATTATTTTATCTATCCAAATTTTCATTTTCAGCTTCATTGGGCTTAGATCATGGCCATTATATTCACTTAAATGAGCTTCTCTCCAGTTCACTTCACCCATAAATTTCTGTATTCAAGGAAAAAAATAAGTGTCTTATGATGTAAATTTCTATATGATGAAGCAGGAAAATAAATTCATCAAAATATGTGAAATAATATCCTAAAATATAAATATAAATTATAAATATATGGTGTTTTACAAAGTGTTGAAAAAAGATTCAAGTATTATTACAATATAAAAAATAATTACAAACATGATGTAAAAATAAGTTCAAATTGTAAAATAAACTAATACTAGTGTTTAGGAACAATTTAAAAATGAAAATATTAATATAAAAAATGAATATTAGCCTCTTCGATTGGTTAATCACACCTCCCAAATTGATTTTTTCTAGTCCTGGGAAAAAGCTATCTCAAAAAGATGAAAATTGAATTCCCTTTTCCAAACACATTTTAACATACAATGCTCACCAATAATACCTCATACAAAACAATAATGAACCCATAAAAATAATTTAAAAAAATTGATGTTCAAAATAGTATCCCAATATCAATCTCATTCCCTTGTTCAAATTCCTCTCTATTTTTATTCTAGTTTCAATTATGCATAATGATTTGTTGTGTATCAAAAAATACATGGGAGTTTATTTTTATTCATGTGGAAAATATGGAAGCACTATGGGAGAATCGCAGTTTAATCCCAAGTTGAGTGTTCAATTTTTTTTATTTTTTATTTTATTTTTTTTATTATATTGGTAATTATTCATGTTAATTGATATTTCACTCAATCAAGTCAACCCCTATAGTAAGAATTTTTCGATGACTCCTAGGCTCAGAGACCTTAGGGAATCAAGTGAATCTCGAATACTCAATCATCATTTCAAGTCAACTCAACCAATAAAAAAATAAAACTACCAAATATAGAGATGGAATTCCTAAATTTCAGACAGAAAACTAGGGAGTCATAATCCTTGAGTATTTAAAGTCATTCATTGGGTTAATTCATTTTTATACATGCAAATTTATTATTTTTAATTTTTATTTGGAATAATCATATTAAAAATAAAATTATCATCAAACATATGTTATTTATTAGGAACATAGAGAACTAAAACTAATACCACACAACCCAAAGGATGTGCTTAGTGATTTTTTTGATTAAATTGGATGAAAATTTAAATAGTGAAAATCACATTTGGCAACCACACTTTCTAAAAAATTTAGCTAGTGAACTTAATCTTGAATTAAAACCAAAATCAAGGAATGAAAAATTATTTGATATTCAATTTAAAATTTTGAAAATTATGTTATAACATGAAAGATTAAAAAAATTCCATTTATGTAAAAAAAATTATTTATGTAAAAAAATCATTATTTTCACCCCCCCCCCACACACCAATTTAGAATGACATTGTCCCTAGTTTTAAAAATAAATTTTAGAAGGAGAGTGATGTAAAGGAGATGGATTCTAAAATTAAATTTGAAAAATGAAAATATGGAACAAATTCACCTGGTGGTTAAAGAAGAAGTTCATTTTGTGCCCAATTACTCATTCGATCCCTGTGCATCACAAAATTCTCATAGAAAATGATAGAATTTACCTTAACTTATGGTTGTATGTGACTTAATAGAAAAAAAATAAACCTCAACAACCACTATATATCACAAAAAAACCTAATTGGAAACCACAGAAATCCAAAGGGGTTTACTTAATTAAAAAAAACAAAACAAAAAGGAAAGGAAAAATATACCTATTTATTTTAGCACATAAACGACTGGAACAAAGTAAAGGTAAAAAAACAAAAAAATAATAATAATAAATAAACAAGAAAAACTTATTTAAAAAAATATAAAAAAAATTATAAAAACAGAAATATGTAAAAAAAGGGAATAGGTAAGTAGTTAAAGTCATATGTTAGTGGTAGGTATACTCCCTTGTATCCCTCCTATCATGGATTGCAGTCTCACAACCTTTCTGGATGTGATAAGGATTTCCCCTCAACCTATAGATTTTCCTTTTTCTGTATATATTTTTATAATAAAAAATATAAGTATATATATATAAATTATGTTTAAGGGAATAAGGAGAGGTTATAATTTAATGGTAGGTGAATTCTACTTCCACTCTCAGGTTGCGGGTTTGAAATCAATGGTGGGTTTTTTCCACCATTGACCATCGGCCTGCCTTTTTGGATTTTTTTCAAAAATTATTATTTTTTTAAACACCATTTTTTTTAAACACAAAAAACAAAATAAAATATATACCAATAACAGGGTTTCCTCACAGGAAGAGCTTTGTTTGGACCCCTAATTTTTCATCAGTTTTCTTGGTTGTAGGTTTGGATAATTAATTCATCTTTAGTTTCATGTTTATGGAACAATTATATGAATGGTTTTTACCTATTACCATTTACTTTAAATATTTGATAGTTATTAGGATCTTTAATCTCAACTTCCCCATTGGGATATACATTATGCACTATATAGGGCCCTAACCATCTCGATCTAAACTTCCCCAGGTGAAAATAAAGTTCAGAATTCAAAGTCTTTGAATTTAGGACTCCTAGATTTATAGTATTTAACTTGAGATTTATTAATCCTTGAAATTTCATAAGACTCCATCATAAGATACCTGAGTTTATTAATGTCTAACTTCCTCTTTTTTCCTACTAATGAGATGTAAAAATTCATTTTTTTCCTCTTACAAAAATCTTTATGGTCAATTTCAACTGGTAAATAGAAATATTTTCCGTAAACTATCATGTATGGGGAGAATTCTAGGATAGTTTTTAATGTATTATGATGTACCTAAAGAAAATCTAAGAGTTTCTTGGGCCAATATTTCCTATAGGTGTTGTCATTTTTTAAAGAATTTTTTTAATTTCAATATTCACCAACTCAACTTGACTATTGTATTGAGGGTCATAGGAAGTGGAAACTTTTTCAGAGATCCCATAATTATCCATGAGTGTATATGATTGTGTAAATGAGTTCCATGATCACAAATAATAGCCTAAGTAATTCCAAATCTATAAAATATGTGTTCTTTTAGGAATTGAATCAAATATTTATGGTCTTTAGACATTGTGGGAACGACCTCATCCAATTTTAAGACATAATAAATAGCTACAATGATATATAGATATCCCCCATAGTTTGAGAAGGGTATCATGAAATCAAAACCACAATAAAAAAATATTTCAACAACTATAATGGGGTTAAGGTGCATTTGATTCGTTTTGGTGATGGATCCTAGTTTTTTACATCAAGGAAAACTTTGAAATAGTATGTTGAATCTCTAGAGAGGGTAGACTAGAATAAGCCCATTTAATGAATTTAGTGTAGTTTTATTTGCTTAAAAGTGACCTCTGCATGCCTCTCCTCAATAAAATTTGATAATGGACTCTATATTGACCTTTATAACACATCTCCTAATGACTTGATCAAGAAATAACTTGTAAAGGTATGGATCATCAAACTTATAGTGTGTAACATAAAAAATGAATTTCATCCAAGCTTGAGACCCTAAAAATTGTAATGACACTCGTAACCAAGTAATTTTATATGTCAACATACCATAGGAAATCACTCACATAATATAGATACTCTTTATCGAATGAGTCAGGCATAGAAATATGGGGTGAATTATCTTTTAATTGTAATATAGAATGGTGATCGACCAAAACATTTTCAACACACTTTTTTTCCATAATGGTTATATCAAATTATTTCAAGTGAAGGCCCCACCTAATCAATATATCCTTGGAATATTGTTTTTTGTAAAGGTATTTCAATGTATAATGATTGATGAAAACATTTATGGGTATCATAATATATAGGACCTAAACTTTTCTAAGGAAAATACAACATCATGTAATTCTTCCTTGGTTGTGGTGTAGTTTATTTGTGAATCATTCAATGATTTTCTTTCATAAGAAATAAAAAATAGGGTTGTATCACAACATTTTCCTAAGATAGATCATATATCTAAGTCACTAGTATCACACATGATTTTGAAAGGAATTTTCTAATTGGGAGCATGCATAATGGGTGGAGAGATAAGTCATGACTTGAGTGTGGAGAAATATTCTCTATAGCTTTATGGCCAAATGAGTGGAGCATATTTCACAAGAATATAACAAAAGGGTTGTTCAATATAGATGAACTTCCAAATCAGCCTTCTATAGAAAATAAAAAATTCTAATAATGATCCCACTTATTTGATAATTTTTGGAGAGGAAAGGTGATGAATTATATCAACCTTGGATTTATCAACTTCAATACCTATACTAGAGACCCGATAACCTATAATTAGTCCTTCCTTTACTGTGAAATGGAATTTTTCCAATTTTAATATGATATTATTATAATCATATATAGTCAAAACCCTCTCAACATTTATTATTAAACACTCAAATGTATCCCCAAATATGAATAATTCATCTTTAAAAACCTCTAAAAAATCCCTCACAGTGTCAGAGATGATTCCTATCATGCACCACTCAGTCAAGGATATAAACAATAAAGGGAAAAGAGTAATTATATTTATTAGTACGTGAGTTTAACTTCATATAATTGATTCACGCTATCCATACAATAATCTCCCTTGTGGGTAGAATATCACTATACTCATTGGTAATCACAATGATTCCAAACAACCTAGGAACCACTTAGATTGGGGTTACCCACTCACTCTCAACAATGGGGTAAATGATTCAATATTTCAATAACTTGAGGAGTTAGTTATGTATTACATCCATTATATTTGGATCAAGTCTCCTCTGGGGTTAGTATCATGGTTTTGAATTATTTTCTAGAACAATCCTATGGGTCCCAGTGAGTGGGATAATCCTAGAAATATCAGAAAAAATCCATCAAATTTATTTTTGGTTCATGAAAAGGACTTATAGAAGCACTATCTCTTGGTTGGACTTGAGAGAAGAATATATTAAAAAAATAAGGGTTTGATTATCCCCTAGGAATTCATACTTAAGTGATCAAATTAGGAACTTTAATTATAGATTAGGTTGGTTGAAATTTTTAGAAGCATATTGGGACTTTGAATTGAACTTATTTTCTTTTACCAAATTTCATAAAATAATTGGTTCCTTTTGAAAAACAGTTTCAGCCACTAAATTGGCCATATATGTTTCATGAATGGGTATGGAATAAATGTATGTTAGTTTTTCAAAGTTTTCACTTATTTATGATCCTAAAAATTCATCAAATGAGATGTCTGAAATAGATTCAAGATAATGAGAAAATTTTCACTCATGTGAACAAAGTAAATCAGTTTCATTTTGACTTAAATATCCTTTAAAAATTCATTCACATTCTTATGGTTCTATTTTAAGACTACCTATAAAATTCACCTCATTAACTTCTTAATCAACCCCTATTTGAGAGTTTTATTTGTAAATGTTTAGTTCTAGGCTAATTTTACTGAAGGTTATGGACAGGTTCTCATTACTTCTTTAGATTATCGAGTTTATTTTTTCTAGGAAGGTATGGTAAATGATGATTGGGGTTTACTCCCTAGTGCCCAAGTTTATAATATTATTAAGTAAAATGAAGTTGGAAGGGTAGATGAAGTTTTTTAACTTTGACTATAATATCCCTTAGAATCCCCTTAGGAACTCAAACACTACAATCATAAAATTGAAGAGTGAAAGATATAGGTTAGAGTTCCTATAGCCCTAACTAAAAATACATTATATATGGAATGAGTTTCACACTATCTCAAAGATCACACATTTCCTTGATAAAATTTATCTCTCCAAGTTCAAAATTGATGTATGGACATCCTAAGTCTTTCAAATTTGGATTCAAGGTTACCTAGATTTTGGTTATCACATTATTTACTAAAAGAACATGGTTTTTATGTGAAAACATCATTTTAAATGTGTATAGTTCTCTTATTTAATTAGAGTATTAAGGTCTAGTTTGGATTGCATAAATAATGGGTAAGTTAAAATTAACTTGTGATAATATTTTCCTCAATGTTTCATTCAGTTCATTCTTTTATTTTCCTCTCATGATTTAATGGAATGAAGAAGGTTGTTATATTATTTGGTGAGGTGTGGATTAATTCACATAATAATCATATTTTTCTAATTCAATGAGTGTTTATTTACCCTTTTAATAATTTATTGAAGCTTAATATGATTTTTGGAATGTTTGGTTTGGGTTTGTCAATGGATTTATCACTTTTTAATATGGTCACTTCTTTTAGTTGTTCAAGAGATGATTATGTGCCACTAGATTCTCCCCTTAAGGTTGGTGAAGGTACAACCTGAGTTTTCATGAGTTCCTTTCTAGTTTTAAGGGTTTAAAATTAATTTTTAAAGGATAAAACATTAGAATTCATTCTTTCCATTTTTAAAAAATTGGTTCAAGCAATGGAAGTGGAACAGATTGGGTAGGGGTTTGAGTTAATTGGTTTACCCTTGGTGGATATTTAGGGTATTGGATGGGTTATTGGAATTGTACTAGGGTATGTTGGTGTTTTACTAGTTTTGTTTGGAACTAATTTTTGGTATGAAAATTATATTTAGCATAAATATTTGGTCCTTGTGGTTGACTGGGTTGTTCTATAGGTTGTTGGTTATCTTTCCAATGGAATCCTTGATGGTCATTCTACTTTGTATTGATAATTTTTTGGTATTATGTATTTTTAAATTTAAAAGAATTTACCTCTGTTGGTGGTCCTTCAAAAATAACATCCTTTAGGGAAGAAATTTTTGGGTAGTTTTCTATCTTGTAGTCATATTTTTTATAGATTGTACAAAGATGGTCTACAATTTAGATTACTTGGACATTTCTAGGATCAATCTCCTCAACCTTCCTAGTGAGGGTGTCAAGTTTATCCCTAAGAATTTTTTATTCCCAAAGAGTGTAAATCCCAACATATCACTACTAGAAAAATACCTTATACCAACGGTTTCGAACCGTTGGTATAGGCCTCCAAACCGTTGGTATAGCCTATACCAATGGTTTGGAGCATCGTTGCCAAGTAAGTCGTGAGGATAGGTTTATACCAATGGTTTTTCCAAAACTGTTGGTATAGACCTATACCAACGTTTTTGAAAACCGTAGGTATAAGTAATAGTTTGAAAATATATACCAATAGTTCCATAAAACCATTGGTATATGTAATTCAAAAAATAATCATTCACTTGGTTTTGATCCCAGCACCTCCCATTTGTGATTGAACGACCTAACCACTAACCTAACATATTTTTGTGAACATAATTTCGTAAATATATATGTGTATTATCATACGTATTTAGAAATTTGATTTATTTAATGTCCTCTCTAATAATATTCCATTAAAAATACATGTACCTATACCAACGGTTCTCTAAACCGTTAGTATAGGTTCTTTGATTTTAGGACCTATATCAATGTTTTTGGACAAACCGTTGGTATAGGGGGGACCTATACCAAAAGTTTGGCCAAACCGTTGGTATAGGGTCTCTATAATGGACCTATACCAATGGTTTTGGCCAAACCATTGGCATAGGTCCCCCTTATACCAACGGTTTGTCCAAAAACATTGGTATAGGTCCATATAAGTGACCTATACCAATGGTTTTGGCCAAACAATTGTTATAGGTCCAAATAAGTGGCCTAAACTAATGGTTTGGCCAAAACCGTTGGTATAGATCATATTTACAGTAGTGTATTTTGGAAACTTATCATGGTAAGGTGAGTTTTTTCATGTTTAGTTCATTCATACAGACCTTACAAACACTTGTAAACATTAATTATGGCTTTTTATAAAGGTTACATTACACATCATGTTAATGAAATATTTATTTTCTAGTCCAAACCCTTCATAAAATATTAAAACTTTTTATGCGATTTAAAATATATAAAGAGGTATCAGGTAGAGTGTGTCATTGAAACTTTCCGATGTTTCATAAAATGATACCCATTATTTTTCAACAATGTTTGTAATACACTTTTCACATATGATTGTTTTATAATAGGGGAGTATTTTTTGAATAATTATATTTGAACTTTGTCTCATGAATGGATGGATACTAGTCTTGGATTATTTATCCAAATATTGTTTTGATCATTGAGTGAGAAGTGAAAGGCCCTCATCTTAGTTGAATTAATTTTATATGGTATAAACATGGTTTCAACAATTCCATTGAATTCTTTGACATGAAGGAATAGAATTTCTGACTCCATAATATAAAAGGTTGGAAGGTGGTTTATGGAATGTGGTTTGAAGAAATAGTGATAATATCTTAGGTAAGAATGTACAATGAATGAGGATCCCTTGGTCTAGGTAGGTGTGATGTAATCCTTCGTGGTTTTATCATCCACATTCCATGAGTTTGGGGATACCTGATTTGGGTTTCCATTTTTGTTCCCACCTAGATTGATTATAGGGTTTATTGGAAGACCCTCTATTAGAATGCACTCAATTTTAAATTATAGATTCTTAAGAATATTAAGATATAATGTGAAGAAAGTCCCAGGTGTTCTTAAATCCCCAACCCTAGAATTATCCATCACAACTAGTCAGTTTCGATGGTCATAGGTATAGGCATACCTGTACTCAAAAAAATGGAAAAGATAATATAAACAGGTTTATAATAGAGAGATGGGGTGAGAATAGAATTTTTAGGTCTAACGCTACTTAGTACCCCAAAAATGGTTCCAAAATTTGGTATTTCTCCAATTTACCCATGTTTAGGATTGAAGATATTGTTTGTAGTGTATCTTGGGTTGTCAAAACCTCAAATACCTAAAAAGAGACCTATAAACACATAAATTCTACATAGTAATTCTATGATATAAAGTAGAAAACCTTTAGGGTTGATTTTATTTGGATTACTAAAAACAAAATTATTTTACAGAATTCAATTAATGTAAATGGATTGATCCTAGGTTATTTCTAAGCGTTGGTTTGATGAATTTATTTTTTGATGATTTCAATTTATTAAATTAAATATAAATTCTTTCAATGAAATAAAACTTCCTTCATCAATCAATATTCTAGTACTTAAAAATATAAATTATAGTCACCTATATTCTTAGAGAATTATTTTCATTAAAACTCCAAGGTAAAGGATAGTTCTAGCACATAGAATGTGTAGCCTAAAAACTACGAAGGGAGAAGGAGAAAATAAATCACCGAATTCAAATATTCAATAAAATATATGAGTAAGAATTTATAGAGTATTAAATAAAATCCAAATAAAACCCTTCAAAATACCTTGTATCAATTCATAAAAGGGTTATCCCTATATGGATGCAAATCTATCAATAGAAGACAAGAGTAGACTCATGAAGGAAGAATTGATGAAGTAAAAAAAACAATGAAAAAACAAAAAATCCACCATTTTGTGATGTGTTTTACAAATATTTGTATGAATAAAATCAAATAACAAGTCAAAATTATCAACATGTTAATTAGAATAACAAAGTATAATAAGAAAAGGATTTTCTTATTTGGAAACTAGAATGATTTGAGAATCTTACATGGGAAAAAAACATACAAAGATAAAACGATAGCATAGAATTACGTTGAAATCAAAAAATGAATCCCCCACAAGTTCATTCACCACCAATACCTTAAATTGAAATTTTTTGAGCCTCGGGTAGATCCCCCAAAGTTTCCAACTCTTACCACTTGATTGGTGTAGGCATAGTGTTGTGTAAAATTATGTGTAATTAGACTTTTCCACCCTTGACCTGAAATATGATCCAGCTATAATCCATCCATAAATGAACTAAAATGGGTATCTAGATAGATAAATTTAGGTGATCCATAGGAGAATAAATATGATCCATGATTTACTCTAAAAATTTGTGAAATTTCATCCCAATTGGATCATCTATGGTCTTTGAGTTATGATAGAAATGGTGGGTTATCATTATGGGCCACCGAATCTAGACTAGAATTTCATCTTCCACTTGGGATACCTGGATCTCCCCTGAAACCTACAAATTAGCTCTGAGCACTGTTGAATTAAATTTTTCCCATGTTATTTACTATCCAAATTTGAAATTTCATATTAATTAGTATTTTATCATGGCTGGTAAATTCATTTTAGTTTGATGTTATCTAATTCACTTCGCCCAAAATTTTCTAGATTCAAGTCCCAAGATCAGTGTCTTCCAATTTGACAATCCAAGTGCTTCAAAATTACAATATATTATCCAAAACATGGTAAAATTATCCTATAATATAGAAACAAAATTATTAATAGGGGATATGTTACAAGGTGTTGAAAATGTGCTGAGTATTAGGGAAATTTAAGCAATAATTACAAACATGATATGAAAAGAAGTTAAAATTGTAAAATACACTAATAATGAATTTTATAAAAAATTAAGTAAATGAAAAAAAATATGAACAATGAATATTAGCCTCTTATAGTGGCTGATAATTGGGTTTTTTCATTTATACTAGTTTTTCTATCACTTCCTCATTTTTTTTAAAAGACCATTATCTTTTGAAAGAGAGGTGATTTTTAATGAAATTGCTATTGGTTAACAATATTCATGGTCATTGGGTGGGTTAGGTTCTATGTTTAAATAAGGTCTTGGTCCAACCTATTCATTTTTTAACTGAAGTAATTAAACATAATAAAATTATCTTTTTTGAGTTAGTGGTGACCAAGATTAAGGCATTGTTTAGACTCAGTTTTAAATAAAACATAAGTAGTTATTTTTCTTTTCAATTAACTAGTGAATAAACCTAGATTTTATAAAGCTTTTTATACTTCATCCCTTGGTGATTTCTTTGTTTCCAAACATTCCTAGTTTTCTTAAATATTTTCTAAAATTTATCTATGTGGGTTTGACCTTAGACTACCACTTACTACAACCAGTTAATGTTGAGTGACTCTTTACCATTCCTCTATTCCAAATTTATGTTTTGATAATTTAGTTTTTTTATAATTAAAAATTCCACTCTTTATAATTACAAATTCCACACTTATTTATTCTATAATGAGTTAAGGAAAATGAATAAATGATTTTAATCTATGAATATTTCACTTCTTGTAGAAAAAAATGACGTTAAATTTATTTGTTCATTATTTAATTAATTTTTATTTATTATTTATTCAATATTTATTCATATTATTTCTTACCATAATTATTTTATGTTATATTTGGTTATGTTTTCAAATTTTTGAATTTTTTACAAAGGTAATATCTTATAAGGTTTGAAAAATCCATTCAAAGTTTTCTAAAAGCCTTACTAAGTTTTGTGAAGTCTTAATAAATAGATTTTTGAAAAATTTATAAGTTTTATGATACTAAAAAGTATTATAAAGATGGAAATTTTTCTATGTTGAAATTATTACAAACTCTTATAAAATCGTACAAACTCTTATAAAGTATTATCAACTATTATAAAGCAGTATGGACTTTTATAAAGTCATGTAAACTCTTACTTTGTCATTTTTATCACTTAACACAGAATTATTTATTTGAATTATTTATGGTTATTTCAACTAATATTATGTGATTAAATTTTAAAATTAAAATTTGGTTGTAATTTTGAAAAACTGTTGTAAATGGAATATCTACAGAATTAAAGTCTGATTACTTGGAGTTTTAATTGCATATTATTATGAAGTATTTATTAATATTTAAATTGTTTATTATTTTAAAACTCTATAATTCTTAACAACTAATAAATATAATAAGTTTTTCAAATTTAAATATTAGATATTCCAAAAGATCTATTTAATGTGATATTTTAGGGATTATTCAACGTATTTTGAATAAGTATTCAAGAATGATTATTTTGTAATTTATTTTGAAAATATTCAATATTATTAAAGTCTTTTTAAGGAATGAATAGCTCCAAAGTAGTTAGTTATTTCAAGGATAATATTTTGGAAGTTTGAGTAAGTATTCATGACTATTTATTAGTAGCTATATTTGTAGTGAATATCACAGGTAACATTATTATTATTCTTTTTGATTTATTCTAACCATTATAGTGTGTCTTGCTTATAGATTATTATTTGAAGGGAGTCAAAGCTACTAGAAATAGATGGATACATTTGAGATACTCATACAAGATACAAGTGGCACAATATAAAATTTTAACTTGATTCAAGCAATGTAAGTGTTGAATGATATTCAAGAAAGAATGTAAGAACATTTATGATCACTATAATCTTTTTTTGGTAATACTTGAATAATTTTTTCAAAGGTTGTTTGAGATGCTACAAATATTCTACCTCATATTTCCTCGACTATTTTTTGAATTTTTTACTTAATTTTCCAATCTATTATATTGTTCTATAAAATTTTATTGGTTTATGTTTTTCCTTAAAAAAAGTAAATTCTTACAAGTTAGAACACCACAAAAGGTACATTTATGGGTTGTGTCTCTCCTATAAAAGTCAAGTTGTGTCATGGTTGTGTTTCATCTATAAAATTTAGTTTGTAATAGGTTTGTGACTCCCCTTAAAAAGTTAAGTGTATTAGTGAATATCATATCTCCCATGGAGTAGAGGGAGTGAAGAGTATATGTAGGATCCTTCTTGATCTGAACTACTACAAAAATAATTTTGTTAATATCTATATTTTCCACTAAATTTTTATTATAACTCTAAATTTAATTTTTAAATTCAATCTAGTCTACCCCCCTATAGATCTTTTATCCATATTACCATCTGGTCCAATACTTTGTTTCAGATATTTTTCTTTAAAGATCTAATATTTGTTGTTTTTATCTTAATACCACGCTTGGTATCCAAGATTTGGCTCTATAGGATATCAATTTTTTTCTTCAATTGATATATATATATATATTATAATTCTAACTTATTTATAGGATTAATAGTATAAGGGAAAGATCCATCTAAAATGGAATTTTTGAATTCAAATGACAATTGGATTCCTCATAAAACTCCATTCTTTGATAGAAATGAAAAAAACCACTAGAAATAAAGAATGGAAGACTATATTAAGAAATTTATCACTGAACATTAGAAAATAATGGTAAAACCTTATAAATTACCTGATTAAGACCTTAATAATCTTACAGGTACTGATGTATCTAAGTATGTTCTTAATTATAAAAACATGAATTTTCTTTATTATGTTATTAGTAGAAGTGTTTTCAGTCAGGTGTGTACTTGTAAAACTAATCATGGAATCTAGATAATTTTTCAAGTTACTTACTATCATATATAAAAAACTAGAAGAACTAATTTAGGAATGTTTCAGGCTAAGTCCCAATATTTAAAGATGGGAGAAAATGAAACTTTCAACCAAATGTTCCACAGAATCAACAATATTGTGAATGGAATGAGTGATCTCGTAGAAACATTGGAAAATATTTTTGTTGTTAAAATATTTATAAGATACATATCAAATAAGTGGAATGAAAATAAGTTTTTCCATGATGAAATTAAGAACTTTTAAGAATACACTCTTTATGAATTCATCGGTTCACTTTATTAATATAAACTAGAGTTGAATAAAATTTCTAAAGAAGAAAAAATCAAGAATAAATTTATATATTTAAAAAAATTTAATGTTTTTTCATCATACTCCTCTTATTCTGAGATTTCTATAATTGAAAAACATAAATTAGCTTAACTTGTGATTGGAAAGTGCAAAATAGTTTAAAAAAATGAAAGATTCAAAAACAAATTTAGAATAAACTCTATGAGAGATGATCGGAAAGGTAATAATAACTCTAATTATAATACATCAGATGTTATATGTATTAATTATAGAAATAAAGGACATATTAAGTTAGATTTTACAATATTGAATAATGAAAATAAAGAAAAAAATTCAAAAAGAAAGAGAAAAAGGCATTGGATACAAACTGGAGTTTTACTAAAGAATATGATTCTAGTAAAGAATGTGAAACTGAAAAGGAATTAGATGACTTGTGCTTCGCAGAATCTATGAATGAGGTTAGTGAATATTGTTTTTATTCTCATTATTCTATTATTGATTTTTATTTTTATATATCTATTATTGATGAGTTTAATGAAGATATTGAAGAACAGTAAAAAGACATCATTAGAATATATAAGATGTATAAGGAACTTAAAGGTTTATAATAAGATACTTTTTGAAAAAAACAAGGTTCTTTATTAAGAGAGTAAGAAAATAAATAACCCTACATTAATGTAAAATTAAAAATATTTTTTAAAACTTACAGATTAGACAAACTTTGAATGAAAATCTCATGATTAAGATTGAAATTTTAAAGAAAAGCTTGTTTATCTTTGTTCAATGAATAGAAAGTTATGATAAGGTGATGTCTATGAAAAAATTAACATGAATAAAAATGGAATTAGTAGTGAAAGATAACTACAAAAAATTTACAAAAAATTTCTTCATGAAAATACTAAATGGTAGTTTCCCTATTATTTTTTGTTTTAGAAGAAAAATGCAGGAACATTATGGTAGTGAATTCTCTATTAGATTACCATAATATTTAGTAAAAACTAAATATTATATTTCTATATATATCATCTAGAGTAACTCTTAAGACTTGTTTAAATTATATATAGATACCTAAAAATAGTTTCATTAATCCTATTGGACCAAAGTTGCATTGGTAGCAAAATTGTATATTAATTGATTATTCAAGAAAATATCTTGGAAGTCTTAAGAATGATATATGGTACATGTATAGTGTATGATCAAGATATATGAATATAAAATCATAAAAATAAGTTTATTATAATATATGTTATGGACACTATAATGACCTAACCCACCGGGGTCAGGCTGGTTGGAAAAATGTTGATTCATCACCACCCCAATCCCATCTTCAAGAGTCTAGGGGCTAGAAAAAAGTGTCAAGAAGGCATACAAAAATGGGAGGCCTTTTCTTAATCTACCTTTATACACACATCCAACCATATCCATGAAAAATGTAGAAGAATATAAAATATAGTAACATATAGAGTGTAAAAATAAATGAAATGGACTATAAGGAAAACATTAGAGTACGGCCAGGTAAGCCAAAGTGTCAAGGGAAAAAATACAAACCCAAATAGAAATAAATCCCCAACCTGAAAACGATTGGAAATAAAAAAATGAGAAATCCCAACTCAAGATCTCAAATTTTGAAAATTTTATATGGACTATGCACCAAGGTATCACTATGATCCATTGATGTCATCATCGAACTATCCATTGTCTGTATAAGACATGACACATGAAGAAAAATCCCATTTAGGGGTGATTAAATACATACCTAATAGGACACCTAGAAAAACAAAAAGTGAGCAATAGAAAGACACAACAAAGATCTTGTCAACCCATAATAATATGGAATCAAAACCCATCATAGGTATATGCTAAGAAAGAAACCCATATGAGAGATAAATGGGGTATTCATCTCACAACCCATCCTAGAATAATTAGTATGATTGTATCTCCATAGGTCCATCACCAATTCCTATCATCTCACATGACTTCCTGATAAATCAATGTGGAGGACCCACACCTCGCCACAACTCCATAGCTCGAGGGGGAACAATCTCTAATAAAGGACTCATGCATCAGTATGATAAAGTTGTTCAAATCAATAGATATAAGACCCATTCCCTAGTGTGATAGGGGGTACCACTCAGTGAATAGAGGAATTGATTATTGTCCTAGATAATGGTCATTTGAACACTCAAGTGGGGGATAGATTAAGCTACTAAAAAGTTCTTTTATAGAGAACCACCCCTTATGGTATGATCATTCAAAATCTTTCCTTCGTAAAAATTTCCAGAATAAATTTGAATTTAAATTATGTAGATTGAACAAACAATTTTTATAGTGGTCTGAGGAACATAAATCCCCTAGTCTACTCCACAAACACACTGATCCATGAGTTTGGTGATTTCCATTATAAAATCTTTTTTACCATGGTATCCCAACTGAGTACAAGTAGTTGTCACTTAAGAAAAAGTTCCAAAAAATTCCACAAGGATATACATTTACAAGACCTATCCATGGTCTTAAAAACACTCTTACACTGAGTGTAAATAAGATAGAATGAAACAAAAAAACTTTTAGAGAAATGTTTGCATCACACAATTGCAAGAAGCAACTTATAGTAGATGAAGATTCATCCTGAAAAAATGATAGAATCCAAGGTATAGATTAGGATGATATTTATTGAAGCTAATAGAAATGATAATCATAACATGAATGGTCTTTTTTTTTGAACTATGTATAGATATCCAGCATTTTTTATATGTGTATGTGTTATGTAAAAATTGCAACCAACTATCTCTTCTATTTTTTTGTAGTGACTAACTGTATCTTTTTTATATCTCATTTGAACTTAAGAAAGAGATAATCCTAATGGTCAAGCGATATATGTAGTTATATTTATAAGACATGAAATTAAGTATATGCATCCAAAATTTCCAAATAGAGTAATTACTTTTATGGTGTAGATGTCATAAATCTTCTCATCCTTCAGATCATTCTACTTATGGCAAGTCTTGTGCAAGCTGATCTTTCCTTAAAATGATAATCATATTTTTTATGTTATTCAAAGGTATGAAATGAATCATCAAGATATTAAAAAGTTAATCATGACATTCTACAATAGTTATATCTTCATAAGATACCAAATGGAAGTATAGTTCATTGTAAGATAACTTTCGTAAGATAAAGAAACTCTTATTTATAAGATAAACTGACTTCAATGTTATTTAAGATGATTATTTAGCATAAGATAAATATGTTACTATGATCCAACACTTAACTTCTTCAACTTATTCTGAATAAAAATATTCTCTTTAAGAGATAATTTCTGTTCAGAATTTTATTTTGACTAAATCATCTGTCTTGATAAACTCAGTTGTACTTTATAAGATAAAGTCTTACACAGTAAAATAAACTTGGGCGCCATCGGATTCTGGAAAAAATGAATATATTCTTCATTTTTTTAAGATAAAATGATCTAGAATATATCAAATACATTACAAATCATAATATAAAAACTTGGACACATATCATAAGATAAATACAATCTAAAACACTTAGGACAAACTAGTTATAAAAAGAGTAGGGATTTTTTGAATCATTAAAACAAATAACACAAAGGTATATTATAAAAATATATTCTTTCCAACAATATACCCCTTTTTGATGATCACAAAACCCATGATGTTAAAAAATATAAATTTTATACAATAAGTATTAAACTTTTAGAAATAAATAAGTTTCATTTTATTCTCCTCCTTTTGAAAAATAATTTTAAGATTTTTTAATTTTTGTATTTTCCTTTCCTTCTCCCCCTTTTTTAAATAAGAAAAGGGTTATAAAATATAAATTTGTGTGCTTTTACTTCCTTATCCTCCTTTTTGTGATATCTAAAAGAAGTATAATAATAAAGAAACTTTATATTGCACACAAAAATTAGTAAATAGTTAGTTCTACAGATGATGAACATAATTTTTCATTAAATAGAGTTTATAATAAATTATTAAAATAGTATAGCAAAAAAGGATGATAAAATAATATAAAAAGAATCATAAAACAAGAATATTGAATATATATGAAAAATATAGGATCATTAAAAAATTAAACATTCTATAAATAATATTAAAGTCATTAGATTATTAAAAACATTCAGGTAAAGAAATTTTAACATAAAAAGGATTCAAACATTTTTAAAGAATGGAACAAATTAGGCATAATTCAAATGTTTTTAATAATTCCCATGCACTGGAAAAACCACTTCACATACTAAAAAAAGAATTTATCAACTTTTAATCTTGAAATGACTTTTTAGAGGTAGATTCTTGAAAGATAAGGTCTTATCATGAGGTAATGTGGATGAAGGAAGAGGAGCATCATCTGTCTTTCCAAAAACATCACCCAACATCAATAAATATGCTCTAAGACCATCTCAATATTTGTGATAAAACCTTACTAGTATTTATTAGATGTTGAGAGCATCTTTTTGTGCCCTTTAAAAATAAAATTTATTGGGCAGTTAAAGAATAATTTAGAGGATGGTTCAGGAAAAGGTAAATATATTTATTTATAAAACTCGGTGTTCTCCCTTTGATATATCTTAGATGGGTCATAGATTTCCTTTAAATGTAAAGAAGTGGAGGGATGGTGATAAAAATTTTATGGTCCTAGAAATTTTCTTCCGTGAATTTGAAATAGAGTAACTACACAGTAATAAATTCTTTGCACCATGTCATTATTTCAGTAGTCCAAAATAGTTGTAAACCTAGTCTAGAGACATAGAGAGAAATTTAAAATTAAATTATTCATGTATCCCTTCTTGGTGAATCTAGATATTAGATTCTCTAAAACTTGAAATTGGTTTTCTATCAAACAAATGATAGAATTATTTTATTTTATTTTTGTAGATATTTTTATGCTTCTACAAAGGCATCATCTTCTACCTCATCTTCATCTCCTAAGATATCTGGCTTAGGACTATAAACAACTACTCCATGAAAATCATAAAATTTATTTTCTATAACCTCAAAGTTGTTTGATAATTATTTATCCATCTTTTGTAGTTCTATGATGATAAATATTATATGTTTCTTCACTTAGTTCTAATTTTATTGAGCTTCTAACATCTTCTACTCCAACTTAGAACTAATCTCCTTTGTTGACTTATTAGCATATTCAAATGATTATTTAGAAATAACTGTAACCTTCTCAATTCATCTATCATTCCTTTCTGAAAATCTTGAAACATTTATCTTGAAATAATTTCACGCTATAGATATCCAAGAGATACAATCACTATATCTACAACTTGATATAATTCTATTAGCTTCAACTAAGCATTAGAACTATTTGTAATTCCTATAGAGGATTCTTTTGATAATTTCTCTATCATAGATTAAACCAAAAACTTTACTTCTTGAACATCAAACTTGGATGAAACTTGATTATAAAGATTCCTAACTTATTTATTTGACTCCATCATTTGTACTTTTAATGATTATACTTTAGATATTAACTTTGAGTATCTCTCTTGAGCGTTTTCAGAAACACTTGTATTTTAACATTTCCACCTTCTCCATGAATGGGAGAATGAATTTTTTCATGGAATTATATAATTTCTTCACAAACTAATTGTTTTTATGTAGCATCAGGTACTTCTTTCACATGATGCTAATCTTGTTATTTGGTTCTACCAACCCTTCCTATGACCATTTTTTCTAGTTATTAAGAAGGGGAATCAAACATAAGAGGGGAAATTCTAGGTCTTATGGAAATGGTCCTATCTTAACCAACTGAAAAAAAAATGAGTGATAAATGAGGATATCCATTCTTTATGAACATGTACTGGTATGAAAATAGGGATAGGAGGTGTATTATCTTGACAAGAAATTTGTTCAGCTGATTGAAATCCAACTTGTACTCTTCTTGTCCTTAAAACAATATTTTCTTCATCATCCTAACTTTCTCTTATATCATTTTTGTGATATGATACTTCTACTGACACTGATATTTCTTATAAACAAGATGACTCCCCTTGAGTTGATACAAGTTCTACTTCATCAACTGAGGTTAAGGGTACCAACTTATTTAACAAAAAAAACCTACACAATCCCATTTTTCTTAAACACTTGCACTAAATGTCATCAAACCATGATAAATACTTGTGTTACTATCATCTTATAACAATCTAGTGTTTCAAAAAGTAAGGGTTAAAATTATGCTGAATAAATAAAAATTTATAGACTTCTTTTAATCACAAGATATATATCACAGAATATAATGTGCTAGATTCACAGGCTTTTGTATCATAAACAGATAAAGGAAATTAATATATTGAAAAATAATTTTCTCAAACTCACTATTTCTTTGCACTATTTTTGACTGTATGAACTTGGTCAGCACTTTTTTTCTGGCTCTAAATTCTTCAATGGCTTATTTTCAATGTTTTTTATTCTGAAGAATGACTTCATTATCTTTGGAATATTGATTCCATCCATGGTAACTAAGGAGGTGATGAAAATGGGTAAACTTCATTAAGGGTTTTCAGGGATTCTTATAACTGAACTGAGGTTATTGAGAGGTTTTTTTGGTTGATTTTTTAAGTAACCAAGTCTTCATCCTCACAAAAATAAAAGACTTTAGATTCATAAAACTCATAGACTTACTTTTTGAATGCTAACATATTTCTCATTTCATTAAAGATATACTCACATCCTTTATTATTGATGAATTTATTAAGTAACATAATAGTCTTATCCATCCACTAAAAATAAATTTCTCATCCACTTAACACTTTCCTTGATATCATTTGTCTTTTCATTCTACTTGATGAGACACCTTAGGTTCTTTTCATTTTCTCTATTCACATAAGGATTGAAAGGTTGAAAGGTTAGGGTAATAAAGGTTTTGGAAGAGATAGATAAGGGTATGAAGTTTTGAAAAGCATTTTTTGTGTAGAGTTGATACACACTTTTGTTCTTTTGTGGTAAATAAGGGGTCGTGCAGTGATGTGTAGAGTAATTAGTACTAAAATTAGGTGATGTAACATATTAAATCTATCTAGTACTCAAAATGGCATCAAAACACTAAATTAAATAATGAAAATAACGTAATTAATTTGAATATGAAAAATATTATTTAGTAATATTAAAAAATGTATTTCTAACTTAATGAAATAAAATCTGTCAGTAGGAAAAGGTTTTGTAAAAATGTATGCTAATTGATTTTCTATGAAAAATATTCTAAATGTATATCTTTCTTTTATGCATGGTATCTCAATAAATAATGTCTTAAATCAATGTGCTTCATTCTTGAATGGTTTTTTAGATTATTTGGGATGTTTATACACTTGTTTTATCACATTTGATTAGAACACAATTAAAATTAAATCCAAAGTTCATTAAGGGTTGTTTAATCCACATCACTTATGCACAAAAACATCCTAAGATAATATATTCATCTTTAATAGTTGATAATGCTAAATAATTTTGCTTATTACTTGACCAAGACACTGGGGATTTACAAAGAAAATGGAAGCATACTGAGGTTCTTTTTCTATCTAGTTTGCATCCATCCAAATCAACATCTGAGTATGAAATTAAACTAAAATCATTGGCTTTTTTAAAAATAAGAGAAAGATATAAATTTAATTTTAAATATATTAAAATTCATTTAGAAAAAATTAAATGTGATTCTTTTGGATTAGTTTTAAATCTTTCATAGAGAAATATAGAAAATATAATATATGGTCTACTTATAGTAAGATACAGCAAACTTCAAATGATTCCTCGATAAAACATACTATAAATTGTTTTTCCAATTTCAACTGAGTTAAGTTTAATATTGGAACTCATAGGAGTTGATTATTTCATATTGTTTTTGATTCCAAACTTCTTAAGTATATCAAGTATGTATTTTTTTTGATTTAAAATATTTCCAAAATCTTTTTGAAAAACTTGAAATCCTAGAAAATAGTTTAGTTCACCCATCATACTAATTTCATATTATTTTTTCATAATTTTTGAAAACTCATTTCAAAATTTTTTATTTTTTGATATGAAAATAACAACATCTACATATATTTATACTAAAAAATATATGAGTAAGACGTTTTCTTAAATAATGTAGGATCTTCCATTCCTACTATAAAATAATTTCATAAGAAAAAATAAATTAACCTTTTATACCATACCCTTAGAACTTGTTTAAATCCATATAGAGATTTGGTAAGTTTAAACACAAATTTTGAAAATTCAGATCTTAAAAACCAATAGGTATCTTTACAAAAACTTATTCCATTAAAAATGAATTTAGAAAATCATATTTAAATTCTATCTAATATAATTTAAAATTCATGTACAATGAATATTCTAGAATTATTCTAATATCCTCTAACATAGATATAGGGGAAAAGGCTTCTTGATAATAAATTCCTTCTTCTTTAGTACATCCTTTAGAAACTAGTATAGATTTATTTCTAGTTATTACACCATGATCATCTTTTTTATTTCTAAAAAATAATTTTTTTTTCAATTATAGGATAGTTCAGGGGTCTTTCAACTAATTATTACACTTTATTTCTATTAAATATATTTAACTCTTATTTCTTAGATAAGAACCAACTTTCATCTGATAAATCTTCTTCTATGGATTTAGGTTCTGTTTTGGATAGAAAGGTGGAGAATTATATTAGATTTCTTATGTTTTTTCTAGTTCTTACACCTTCATTTAGGCTTATAATAACTGTTTCTAGAGTATGATCTTTAATATTTCTATGTATTATTGGAAACACACTTTATGGTACACTATCATCTTCCATTACTGGATTTATTTTAAATTTATCGTGTTCCAAATCATCAAACTTTTTTCATTAAATATTGGATCAAGTCTCATATTCTTGATTGAATCACTTTGATCATTAATTTGAATCCTTTTGTGATCAAAAGGATCACTTTCATCAAACTTCACATGATTTAATTCTTTAACAATCCTAGACCATTTATTGAAAACTCTATAATATTTGTAAGTAATAGAGTAACCTAGGAGGACACCTTCATCATCCTTTGGATCGAACTTTCCAATATTATCCTTGGTATTCAAGATATAAACCTTGCATCCAAATACTTTGAAGTATCATACCTTGTATTTTCTATTATTACATAAATCATGGGGTGTTTTCATTCATACATTCCTTATAAGAAATCTATTAATGACATAACATTATATGTTAATAGCCTCAATCCATAAATGAGTGGGCATGTTATATTTACATAAAATGGTCCTAGTAATTTCTTGCAAAGTCTTATTCTTACATTCAAAAACACCATTTTGTTGAGGTGTCCTAGGTATAGAGAATGTATTTTTAATTTCTTTATTATATAAATAAGAATTAAATTCATGATTATAAAATTCAATTCCATGATCACTTATTAAAAAAGTTATTTTGATATCTTTTTATTTTGAAAAAGTTTACAAAAATTAATAAAAACATAATGTTCTTCAATTTTGAGTCTTAAAAAGTAAACCCATTTGAATATTGAAAAATCATCAACTATCACATAAAAACGACATACTAACATGAATTTTAGTTCTAGTAGGTTTGAACAGATCCATAGGATAATCTCAAGGGGTTTAGATGTATCAACTTATTTAATTAGTTTGAAGGAAGACTTATCTTTCTTTCCTATCTGAAATGCATTACATAATTTCTTTCAATACAATTTGAGATTGTTCATATTAGATATCAAATGTATTTCAAAAAAAATCTAATAGAATGAAAATTTTAATGCCCAAGCCTTCTATGTTAGATCCATGATTTATCAATTTCAGCATTTAAATAGTTTACATTCTGTCTACACAAAGAATCTAGATCTAGTGTGTAAACATTGTCTATTTTGTGTGTTTTAAAATTGAGACACTTATCTTTAAAAACTAAACATGAATTATAAGAAAAATAAATATAATTTCCATCATCACAAATCTGATAAACACTTATCAATTTTTGTTTCAAACCTTCAGTGTAAAGTACTTTGTTGATGGTAATTGACTTAGGATTTCCAAATCATTTAATTCCAACTATTTTTTCTTTTTCTTTTTCACCAAATGTGACATATCCTCCATATATTTTGAATATAGAGTGGAATTTGGAGTAATATACACTCATATTCTAGGAACAAGAACATTCTATAAACCACTTTTCATTTCTATTCACATGGCCAATTTCCAACAATGACAAATCAAACAAAATAGGTCTTTGGTACCCAAATTATTTTGGGTCCAAAAATTTTATCTATAAGAGATCTAGGAAACCATACTTTTTTTCTTTCTAGAGAAATTTTTAGCTCATTTTAGAAAATCTTACAAAATAAGAAGATTTTTTATTCCACAAACTTGAGGCTTTTTTAAATCAAAAATGTTGATTTAGTGTCTGAAATATCCACATTAAAAACAAGTAACTTTGGTAAGGTTTTTATTTTTAGATCAAGGCACAAAATGTTTTCTATAAAGTTTGGGAATTTCACCTTGGCTTACAATTCCAAATTTTTCTTTTCTAAGTTCATTAGGACCAAGGATCTTATTTAAATAATATTTCCTTTTGGTCATGAAACTTGCATCATCTTTGAAGTTTTGAACCCCCTTCTTTATTTTCTCACTTGTTTTGACTTGTTCAATATTTGCGGTAGTGTATTTTTTAAACTAATTTTTTAAGAATAAAATATGGTTTTTTTGGTTTCTATCTTCACTAAAAAAATTATTATAATAATTTTGAAGGGATTTATTTTTCTTTTTTAGGATTTCATACTTTATTTGCAACATTTTCTAGTACACATTTAATTATTCATATGAGAAATTTACATTTTCTGATTCATGATCATGCTCATAAGAGTAATAAGAATGTACCTCATATGACTATTCCATAAAACATATGTGGGCCTTCTAATTTGTAGATTTAGCTTCTGATTACAATGATGTGAATTCACTAGAATTTTCAAAATCACGCCAGGGGGCCTTTATAGCTTTCAAATATTTCTTATAACAAGTCTTCTTGAAGTATTTTTTTCTCAATCATCTTATCATATTTAATTTTCAGACAGTCAGGGTTGATGTGTCACAACTTTTTGCATTTATATAATCTCAAATCTTTAAAGTTGTCACCATTATCTATATCCTTGTTTAAGGGCCTTCTAAAACATCATTCTCTTGCTATAAACCTTTTTAAACTTTCTATAAAATTGAGTAATATCCTTATTTAATTCATATTTTCCTGAAGGATATTCTTCTTCAGATGCTTCTGGGATTTTTATACTTTTACTCTTCCTATCATCTTTCGAAATAGAAACATTCAAGGCAGAATTTTCTGTTTTGATCATCTTATGCTCTTCAATTCCTGTTTTCACATTATCTTCATACATCATGAGAGTTATTATGAGATATTTTATATTAAAATTGTTGACTTCTATATATTTTATGATAGTAGCTAGTATTCCACTCCACTTTGGTGGTAATACTCTAAGAACATTCAACACTTATTCAATCTCAGTGATAGGTGTTCCTAGAGTAGCAATGTTGTTCACAATCTCAATGATTCTTCCATTTAGTTGAGTAATGATATCTCCTTCAACCATTTTGAATATGTTGAACTTAAGCTTAGTAGTTTCATATTTAAGATCTTTTTCATTGTCAATAACTTTATAGGTAACTTCTATAGTGGTCCACATTTTTTTAAGCTATTTGACATTGAGAGACTCTATTAAACTCATCTGGTCAAAACTCATTGATGATATAATTCATAGCTATGGAGTTCATATCATAATTTTCTTCATTTGTAGCACCCATGTTTTAGGTTCAGTGTTAGGAATTTTATAGGGATTAACTTCTTTGATATATACTTTCAAGCTAATATTTTTCAAATAAATGATCATGTGATCTTTCCAGCAACCATAGTTTTCACTATTTAATTACAAAGATCTAAACATTGACATACCTTATCGATTATCATCCATATAATCCATTTGGATATGGATATTTGGACTTAAAACTTTTATAATTTTGAAATCGAGATTCAATTACTCTAATACCAATTATATTCCCAAATAATGGCCAACTGAACAATCAAGAGGGGTCTGAATTGTGTTTCTAAAAATTCCTTTTGCATAGAACCACCCTCTTCAGGTATGATCATTAAAAATATTTTACCTAATAAAATTTGTTAGTGTAAATTATAATTTAAAGGAATTAGATAAAAAAAATACTATATTTATAATGTTTTGGGGAACATAAATCTTCAAGTCCACCTCACAAACACTCTACTCTATGCGTTTGTTGATTTTCACTATAACAGCCCTTTTACCATGGGCTCCTAGCTAAGTACAAGAATTTGTCACTTAATAAAAAGGTCCAAGATATTTCAACCTGGATATCCCTTTATAATACCAACCATGGTCTTAAACACACTCTTACACTATGTTTAAAAAAGATATAATGAAATAGAAAACTTTGATAGAAATGTTTGAAGCACACAGTTGTAAGTAGCAACTCACAGTAGATGTAGATTCATCCTGGAAAAATAATAGACTCTAAGGTGTATCTTGGGATGATATTTAGTGAAAATGATATAACTGATAATCATAGAATGAATAGTTTTTTTTCAACTATGTACAAATATCCATCATTTTTTATATGTGTATGAATTCTATAAAAATTCCAACCAACTATCTCCTCTATTTTTTCTATTGGATAACTAGTATTTTTTTATATCACATTTGAAATTGATCAATATATAATCCTAATGGTAAAGAAATATATTTAGTGATATTGATAAGTTATTATATTAATTATATGCATCCAAACATTCCAAATATAGAAATTACTTTTATGGTGGTGATGTTAGAAATCTTCTCATCCTTCAGAACATTCCACGTATGGAAAGTCTTGTGCAGGTCGATCTTTCCTTAAAAGTATAATCTCCTTTTTAATTTTATCTAAAGGAATTAAATGAATCATTTAGATATTATCAAGGTAATCACGAATTTCTATAATAGTTAGATCTTCCTAAGATGCCAACTATATATACTATTCATCATAAGATAACTTATGTAAGATAAAGCATCTCTTCTTTGTAAGATAAACTAACATCAATGTTGCGTAAGATAATTCTTTAGTGTATGATAAATATGATACTATGATGAAAAAATTTGATTATTTAAATCCTTATATCTATGAATATTCTATTAAACATATAATTCCCTTTTATATTTTCATCTTGACTAAAGAATCTATCTTGAGAAACTCAGTCATACTTTGTAAGATAAAGTCTTACATAGTAGAATAAACTTCAACACTTTATAATTCAAGGAAAATTAAAGATTATCTTAAATTTTCATAATATAAAATTCTCTGGTATAGATAAAATACTTTACACATTTTAAGTTAAACACTTTGACACACATCGTAAGATAAATACAATATGAAACACTTAGGACAAACTTGTTAGAATATGAGTAGGGATTTTGTGAATCATCAAAACGCATAAAATAGAGGTATATTGAAACAACATATTATTTCTAACACCACTACCTAGAATGATAGGGGTACCACTCGGTAGATAGATAGATTTATGGATCACACCCTAGTCTATCAAGGGATTCCACTTAGTTAATATAGGACTCATGCCCTAGTATGATAAGGGTAGCACTGAGTAGATAGATAGATAGAGGAACCTCACCTAGGTCCATAAGGGGGTTTCTAATTAGTAAATAGAGGACACATACCCTAGTGAATCAAGGGGTGTAACTCAATAGATATAAAGAAATATTTGGGATCCACAGCCTGGTGCGTCAAGGAGTTGCCAACCCTGAAATATCTTAGATGATCATGCCCTGATCACTACCATCTCCAAGCATCACCTGAAGAAGTTTCATTATCAGAACACCTCAAATTGTATCTTAAAATACACTATGAAGGATACAATAAAATTCTACATGTAAAAAATCTCAGGATAGGCTACTCATGGGCCAATATCTAAGCCTTGAAAATGGAGATATGAGAGGAAGAAGTTCCTGAGAAAAGTACACAGCATGTACCAAGGGTCACATAGTGTGCGACCTCACCTGGCCTCCTAGCCATGTCCTCACCTACACATGGATTGGTAATTCATGAATTACCACATGGAATTTAGGGGTACTACATGGTGTGTCTCATCCACCTAGGGCCTAGTCATGTGCTTTTGGTTGTGCTAGTGTACTTCAGGTCATGCCTGTGTACCTAGTCATGCCCATAAACCTATGGGAATTCTTGTAAACTCCCCGAGTACATGGAGTTTCATTCCAGATGGTGACCCAGACATGAGCATCTAGTACAAGTATTTTCCACCCTAGGTGTTGTTACATGGAATGTGGTCTCAGCCCCATGGTGTGTGATCCTTTTCTTTTATAAACCCTATCCCTCGCATCTAGGAAACTACATGGAATGTGTTTCTAGACAACACATTGTGTTGTCGAGTTTTTCACAAAAACTAGGGGAAGTATTCATGTATAATCATAGAACTTCCTCCACTTCCATTTCCACTACAAATCGTGTCAGGTTTCTCAAATATAGGGTCATTAATTCCTGATCCATCATTGGTGGTTCGATTTCAGCCACCTAAACCTTGCACGACTCCTTCCCATAATCATTTAATTCCTCCCATTGTAACTATGGATCCCTAAACCATGGATTCCTTACCCAAAACTCATATCTCATCCCAATCCATCCTATAATTTCAAATTCGTTTGTCCTTCACAAAACTACCATGAACTTGGGGGGTTCGATCATGGTCAGACCCTCCATAACAATGTTGACTTGTAACCCCATCGGCCAACAGTGAAGAACACGATGAACGGGGGGGAAAGAACATAAGTAAAGTGAATCCATCATTTTATAAGAATTCTTGTCCAATGATAACATAATCATGATATACAGGGTGATATTAGGTGAAATGGATAAATTATATTAGATAAATATAACCAATAATGTTGGTGGATCATGTGAAGAACAAATATCATAGATAAAAAGAAGATAATAATAAATCCACACTCAATAATTTAATCAAAGGGGTGAAACCCACAAATTATGAGATCTACCTCAATTTAGGATTTATAAATGGTGAAGAATGTTTCTTCCAGCAATGAAGAAAACCTATTGTGTTCACTACCTCTTAATCCACTTCAATTTGATTTCCAATCATTCTATGATCTCAATCCGCCAATAATGAAGAACAATCCTCTTACTCTAAAATCCTCCTTGGTTTATGTGGATAACCCTAAAGATTTTTTATAATGAATTATATATAGGGAGGGATTTATTTTCAAGAATATGTAATTAATTAATTAATCTGATTAACATACCCTCCAATGGCTGCCTCAGCTGAATGTCCAGTGCCGACAAACATTAGGTCACGCTTAGGGTGAACCCCACATTCTAAAATCAATTTTTGTTTCATATTTCCAATATGAGGTACTTTTCAAGAGTTATTCCCCTATTTCAGCAAAACTATGCATGATTGATATTAATATTTTTAATATTTTTATAATATCAATATCGGTCTCATTGGGACTCCAAATATCATGTCATCTCTATTCCTACCACTGAAAATATTCATGGATATATTTCAAATTCATTAATGAAAAAAATGAGTTATTACACTATATCCACCTTCAAGTATTATCATCTTAAAAACTGAAAACCTACTCTCAAGTGTATATAATGAGCTCTCAATTGGGTTTATTGTTTTAGAAAGTTCTCTAAATGGATCATGTGATCTCAACAAACACATGCTCAAGGAAACCACTTACCCACTAGGGGACTTCTTCGGTCAGTTCAAAAATGTCACTAAGTACCTTGAAAAGGAAACTCTACTCTCAAAATATAGCTCATCATGGATGACATCATGAAATTAGTTATACATGTGTATCCTCTATTTTGACATAAGGAAATAAAAATCACCCAATCTAATTACTATCATAGCGTGAAGCAATACACCACCTCGCTAACCCAATGCAGTAACTAAAAAAAGGGACTATGATAATTATATACATCTTATCATGCCAATAGAATCCTCGTGATCCTTGATGAGGTGAGATCTCTTATAACACAAGATCTCCACTTCAAACTAAAAATTCCACCATCATCGGTTCTCAAGGGACTCCTGACTTTTCTGAGTAATCCTCATATTCTCCTGGATGAATTGTACCTTTTATAACCATCATTGGCACCAACTCTAGTCCCATAAGTGTTTCCCCCACTGACTCTGACCAGTATAGCGGTGACCCACAAGGTCTCCCATATGTGGACTCAAAGGATGATACACTAATGGTTGAGTGGTAACTATTGTGATACTGAAACTCCATTGATGGTAGATGATCCACCCATTTATGTCACAAAACTAACATTAAATACTAAACCATGTTATCCAAAACCTAAACCATCCACTCAACACGGCCATCTACCTGGGGTAAAAAAATATTTTCTCATCTACAAATGAGTCTCAAAGCCTCCGGCATCCTCTCAACTTCACTATGATCTGAGATGGTTAGAAGTGAACAAACTTAGAAATTCATCTCATGATCACTCAGAAAACATCGTGACCTCTCACCAGTTGTGGAATCCCCCATAATTAAAACCAAAAATATATCCTACCATATATTCTTCCATCTAGGAAAAACATAATCGGACTATAGATAGGTGAGACATCCAAATCTAAACACAACAGTAAGATACAACATCCTTAGCCACCTACCCGATGCCAAAAGATGTTGATACAACCACACCTATCTCATGTATTCTACTAAGGGAAAGAAACCTCCTCAATATCTCTTCTCCCATCATTACTGGTGTCACTTTCCATCCTCAAATAAGGATAACATGCTCCCTACCTTTAAAATCCATTAGGATCATGTATAATAGATATCTATCCATCAAAGATCTTATAGTTAGTTTTTCTAATCCTGTCCTCCCAAACATGTTGTAAAAGAGGTGGGGTAACAACCATCGGCTCAAGGTACACTACACCATCCTCTCCCTTAGGGGTCAATAGTGAAGAGGTGGAATACTTCATCAACATGCTCAAAAATAGCTAATAAAAAACTTCATTGTAAGTAATTGCTGCCACGACCATGCCCTTGGGTGGCTCTCAAGCTAGTATTGCTTCAACCTTTATCAGTTCAATTGTCACTCCCATGTCTAAGAAGACATATCATAATAAGTATACCTCCTGAATTCAGGGCTAAATATATGAGATCTCCCCATAAATATATAAATCTCATACCATGTCCCAAATAATCCTCAAGTGTATCACTTGCACTACCTCTAACACTGATTTCACAAATATGTCATCATAGAACACTACAATGAACTGATCCTAAGATGGTTAAGGATATGATTCACAAGTCTCATGAACTCTTCTATAGAGTTAAACACACTAAAGGATATCATCAAGAACACAAATAAAACACATCATCTCTAGGAATCCATGCTTGGTACATCCTCTTCTCCAGACTTGTGATGGTGATAGCATGTCCTGAGTTCAAACTCTAAGAACCACATCACCCCAATCCACTAGTTGAAGAATTCATTGATTCTCTGGGGGTGGATACTCCTCCATAACAATCAACTGTCTCAGGTGACTTAAATCCACAAATAACTTAAATCCCTCCTCCACATCTTTGGAAAGCAGCACTTGGATGCTCAAGTGGGTACACTGGGTCTAACAAGCCCCTGTACTATTGACTCCTCCAACCACACCTCCATACCTCACATATACATGTGGTTATCTAATATTCTAGAATAGATATAAAGATATCCATGGTGCAAGTCCATGTAGAAAAAAACTCTTGATGAGGAGGTAAACCTAAAAATTTCTCTGGAAGAATGTGCACATGCTCCTCCACCAACATAGGAGAGAGGTCATAACATTATCTACTCCAAGGATCATACTAGATAACTTATAATTAGTCGACTATATCATCCTACACATGATCTCTTCCATAAATTCCTAATAATACTTATCACTTAAGAAAGAAATATTACATATTGTCTCCTTGGGTACACTAAAACCCTCACTGGTGACTATCACCTAGGAATGAACTATAATCATCTATTCCATGATGAGGGAAAACAATGTAGGGCCTCACAACCATCTATAGAAAGATTACATGCAAGGTTCACTCTCCCCTCCTAGAGTTATGTCATTTTATCAGTAAAAGTGTGTAATAAATTATCCTTTCTATGAGAGCCTCAAACACAATGGTTGAGTAAAAAGACTCTACTGGTATCATTAAGCCTCGAACAGGGGCTACATTTATAGAAAAGTGGCTTAAAACCAAATAAAAAAATTTCTATTTGAGGAAAGAATACACAGGTCATACCTCAATCACACCCAAAACCTTAGGTTCATGAGCCTGTATTGATCAAATATTCATTTTCCCTTGATGTTATCTTATTTAGGAAGCACTGAATCACCTGTAGTGTTTTGGATTGCAAAATAAGAACGTGACTTAGTGGTGGAAGTGCCCATCTTCCTTGCATGTTTGAATTCACATCTATCATCAACAATATAGATCTCTAATGATGCTTGATATCACTCTTTACAAGTCTCTCCACAAGGACCACCATCAAGAGGGGTCCAATACAAGTGTAAATTTCACACCACGGGCTCCCACCATTCCTCTACCTTTAGAGAAAGGGGGTCTAGATTACCATGAAACATGGGAGAATTAAAAAATTAATTCAAAACAAAAATTATATTTTTAACATCAGAATCAATATTAACAATAATATTAACATGGTGGTATTTATGAACCTTCAAAGACTTAGGAATGGAATTTAAAGGATTACACATCCCATCAACAATTACATTATCTTGAGGTTTCTCTTCACCAAAATTAAAATCAATAAACATATCTTTAAAATATTCTAAAATGGAATCCTTTTTCAAAGCATTTTCAAAAAAATTAACATGAAAAAAATCTTTTACACCCATATATATTTTATTATAAACGTGAAAATATGTACTCTTGTTAGAATATCCAATAAAAATATCATCATCACTTTTATAGTCAAATTTATACAAGTAATCCTTAGTTTTTAAAATAAAAACTTTACACCCAAAAACATTAAAACAGCCATACTAGGTTTTTTAACATTAAAAAACATAAGGGTTTTTCTTTAAAAAATGTCTAATTAAAACTCTATTTACAATATAACAAAATGTTTTAAAAAATACTTCCTAATAATATTTAGTTAAACTATATTCATTTAACACAGTTCTATCCATTTTAATAATATTTCTATTTTTTTGTTATATAATGTAATTTTTCTGTAGTGCTCTCATAGTAGAGAAATTATGAAAATAACCATTTTCATCACAAAAATTTTCAAATTCAAATTAAAAAATTCAATTCCATTATCACTTATAATAAAAAAAATTAAATTAAATCTTATATTTTGAACCAACTTACAAAAATAAATAAATCTAAATAAATTTTCATGTTTATGATATACAAATAAATCCAAGTAAATCTATTAAAATCATCAATAATTACAAAAAATATATTTATTTCCATCTAAACTAGAAAAATGTATAGGAATAAATAAATTTGAATAAATAATTCATAATAGTATAGAAATTATAACATAATTAATAGATTTAAAACTATTCTTATGTTGTTTACCTTTAAAATAAGAATCATAAGTAAAATTATTACTAATTTTCAAATCAGTTATTTGTTGTACGTGTCATTTATTTGAAAATTTGTATAAGAGTTGAATATTAACTTGTCCAAGGCTTTGATATCATAAGATATCAACTATTTATATAGAATTAAAACACTTGGAATTTTTTTTATTTAATTCATAAAAATTAATATAATAAATATTCTCATTCATATAAGCATAAAATAAAACATTTTCATTTTTCTAAACTAAACATTTATTATCTTAAAATTTAACACTCATTCCATTATCTCATAATTTTTAAATACTAATTAATTTATCTTTTAAACCTTTAACATATAAAACTTTCAAAATTAATACAATATTAGATATAAATACTTCACTAAAAACCCTTAACCATTCCTTTTTAGGTATTACCGAATTCACAAATCTACCATCACATTGATTATATGATAAAAAAATTGATGGATCTCTATTCCTATTTCTAGAGTATTTTTTTCATATACCATGTATCTTTGACGCTCTTAAGGAATGTCTCCTAAAAATATTAATTAAGTAGAAAAAAATTTGGCACTCATGTTATCCTGGGACCAAATTAGTTAGTATAGTAGTTCTTAGGTACCCACACATATTTTAGACAAGTATTCATAGGTAATATAGAAGATAAATTATTTGAAATAAAATTTTTAGTATAGTCAAGTGATTTATTAAACTTTAACAAACAATCATTAGCATACTTCCCTCGTATAAAACATTTAAATCATTTGAACATTTTATATACTTCCCTTAAAACTTTTAATAAAAAAATCCTTATGTATCTTAGGTATTTGTTTATTATATATAAATCAAATTTTATCATTAGTTGTTTTCATCACTGATGTCATTTTATTATAATCCTATTTTCTTGGAAAAAAAGTATATAAATTTTCTTTTAAACTTAAAATTTATTTCTTTAAATTTTCATTCACAATTTGTGAAAACTCTAAATAATAGGAAAAAAATACATTTGAAGGAGAAGATATATTTTTAAACACTTAATTTTCTTGATCCAATTTCTTATTTTTTTAAAAACCACCTTATATTCTCCTTTTAATTTTTTTATACAGATTAGAAATGCTTAAAAAATATTTTTAGAATTTTTAATTTTTCATAATAAATTATTCTATATTAGGTTGTTCATATTCAGAATAATAAGAACTATAATCAAAATAATTACTAACCTCATTGGTACTTTGATCAATTGGTAAAAATTTAGACTTTTCTATTTCACTTTTGGTTTCATCACTTGAATTGAATTCTTTTTTACATGTTCATCACGAATTCAATTCTATTTTCTCATTTTTTATTTATTTTTTATAATTTCTTAAATGCTTTAACTTTAGAAAATTTGTCTTTATGTGTCCCTTATATCTTCACTAATAACATGTGAGCTTGGAAGCATCATTATAATAAATTTTACCTTTCTTATAATAATAATCCTTATGATTATCCTTTTAAAATCATTTCTTAAAGCCTAAAGTTATTTTTATAATTTCATAAAAACCTTTAGTGAAATTTTATATCACTTTATCCCTTTTCTATGATTCATAATTAGAAGAGTTAGAGGAAATAGTTGTGTATGATTTAAATTAAACACATTTCTTCTTTAAAGTCTCATATTTAGTGATTTTCTTCAAAACAGGTTCACATTGAAGCAATGAACCAATGAGTTTATCCAAAATATATTCCTTAAAGTTTTTAGTTTCATCAATTTATACTTTATTCACATTCCACTTTTTGGGTATATCACTTAATATTCATTCAGTAAGATTAGTTTTCTCTAACTTTTCTCAAAGCTAATTCTTTCCATTCACGATGCTCATGAATTGGTGGAACATTTGGTTGACACTTTCATCTTTGGTCATTTTGAAATTTCATTAGTCAAACTAAAGCATTCTGAGATTTTTTTAAATTAGTTATTCTGAGACAAGGTTAGTAACTTATATAATCTTCCAAATCTCGTGATTTTACATATATGAAAACACCTGACTAGATACACTTATGTTAAAAGAATAATATAAAATATTTATTAATTTGTAATTAAAAATATTTTTAGCAGAATCATTTGTTATAAGAGTATCTAGGTAAAATTCTGGTAGTTTTTATTATTTTACCATGATCAATT
Source organism: Viscum album (assembly GCA_963277665.1). Lineage (NCBI taxonomy): Eukaryota > Viridiplantae > Streptophyta > Magnoliopsida > Santalales > Viscaceae > Viscum > Viscum album. The sequence goes on along the minus strand of OY728159.1, from coordinate 1,094,800,800 downwards.
GGTGTTATATGCTTAACTGCTTGAGGTATGCCTCCATTCAGAATTGGCAGTAACCATAATCATTATCATTAAAGTGAGGTGGATTTCTAATGAATCCATCCATCGTTTACATTAATTATCTCTATATTATATTGATATTTTCCATAGAATATGGGGTCTAGTATAAACAAGTTATCACAATAAAATGTATACAAATGGACTCTATAAACAAAAGGAATAGGATATTGATATCAGGTGTTTGATATCAGGAAAAGAAACAATAGAGATAATCTATCCTTAACAAGGTCCAAGATCTGATACCAATTTCTTAGTCCCATGTGGAAATAACATATGGTATAGAGGTGGTTTAATAGACCAAATTAAAAAAAATAAAGATATGAATTAATAATATAAAATAATTATCAAAGTTAATTATTGATCGCACCGTGATTCACTGTTTCATTTTCACCCTTACACCATTGTGTTAAACTAGTTTTTTATTGAAAATTATAAAAATAACAACAAATTTAACTTCATATTTGATACAATTTTTTTATAACTTTTAAAAAGGGAAATATTACTTTTTCTGATAATTACAATGTAAGTGGAGGTGATTTGGAGGGCCCATGACGTAGTTCAAGAAAAATTGGTCAAGTTGCATTGAATCCCAAGGAAATGTTTCCATTATTTTGTACATTTAGAAAAATAATTGACTCAAAATGTGATTATAGTTTGTGGAAATATCCAAAACTTCATAGGATACAACTTTTATGAAGGAACTCAATCCCAATTCGGCAATATGGTGGCCCATCTAGACTAATTTGTCCAAGACACTAAATCTACACGAAGTCAAAAGTGGTGTGCTATTTTATGTCAATATATCGAGTTTTTTTTACCAAATGGTGGAAAATTTTCACTGGAGATATTCATAATGCGGGGTTAAAACTTTTAAATTTTCTTTGAAGTGAGATAATACTTTCTGGAGGTCAAAAACTAGGGGCCAAATGGTTTCTCAAAATATGAGGGCTCAAAACCACCTTCCAATTTTCCTATAAAATGATACCTTGGGATCCCCATTTTAATGTTATAATAAGGAGTGAATTGCTTCCATTTTTTAGTTCTAGATGAGTCTCATTATCCCCTTGGAGGTTCTAGAGCACCGTATAATCATAGGGAGATCTTAATTGAATGAGGAGATCCACCTAAATTTCCTCCTCTTCTTGATGTAGGGATAAATGGGGGGAATTTGTTGTGAGGGAGCTACACATATTATAAAGGGAGTTATATCAATTTTTATACTGTTTTTTTGATGTATTTTTGTTTTTAAAACATTTAATTTAGAATTATCATAATTTTATTCATGTTTGAATGCTTTATTTGATTGAATTTAATGGAAATATCTTTACTGTTAATCAGTCGGTGTGAAGTCTTGAGTTCTTGACTTTTTTTGTTCCAATTGGACATCACAATAATCTTTTTATTCCTAACTTATTTTAGATTTAAACTTTATTTTTAATTTATTATAACATTCATCATATCTAGACCTTGGATATATGATTGTTATGTCAAGTTTTTTCTCAACATGCTTTGATATAAAATCTTGGAAAGTAATTGGGATTCTGATTAATTTCAACCAAAGACTTACTTCAACAACTCTAAGAGTGATGAAATTTATATGTGTGTAGTGAACTCACAATGAACCCTTTTTCTCATATTTTTAAAATTTTATTTTTTTTCAACTATTAAACTTTTTAAATTAAGTCATTTTATTTTCTTAAAATTATTTTCAGAACCACCCCTATTTTAGTAATATTTATTAAAAATACACACTTTAAACATTAAATGGTATTTTATAAATGACTTAGGATAGGCCCTATACTATAAATAAACTTTAAAATAATAATCAATTTCACATTTCATGACAAAGAGTATGATTTTTTGCACCGTTTTTGGGGAGTACTTTTGTTTTAAGTGTGATTTTTTTATAAAAATATTGTTAATTTTGTAATTATTTCTTTTCTTCATTCATTCCTTAATTTTTTTAGTTGATTTATAAAATATTTATCTTATGTATTTTATGTGCATGACATGTTCTACTTTGAGAGATATACCACCTTTTGAACCTGAACCAAAGAGGATCATACATCAGTGACATTGTGACACACAAGACAAACCTTTTAAGGAGGTCACATCACATCTTGAAACTCTTATTGATTCTTATTATTCTTATAGAATCAACATCAAAACTGAAATGAACTTACATAACATGGCAGCAAATAATATAACACTAAAATAAATAACCTCACTTGGTTTTGATATCCAACCCATATATATTAAAATGTAAGGTGAGGAACCTAATTGGGAACATAAATCTGGTTTATTTCATTTATTACCAAGATTCCATGAACTCATTGGAGAAGACCCAAAAAACATTTAAAAGAATTTCACACTATGTGTTCAACCTCAAAACCTTCTAATGTGGATTAAGAACTAGTAAATCTTGTGGAATTGCCATTTTTATTAGAGGATACTACAAAATATTGGCTTTACTATGTTAATTCACCAATTAGAGGTTGGGCAGACATAAAACGTCTTTTTCTTGGAAAATATTTCCCAACCTCTAGAACCTCAAAAATAAGGAAATAAATTTTTGTAATAATGAAATCTCAAGGGGAAACACTTAATGAATGCTGGGAAAGATTTAAAAGGATTTTTTCAAGTTTCCCACACCACCAAATAAGTGATCAACTTTTAAATAAATATTTTTATGATGGTTTAATTCCTATTGATTGAAATATGATTGATATCGCTGAAGGTGGTCTGATAGTTGATAAGAAATCAATTTCTAAAAGAACACTAATTGAGAACATGGTGTAGAACATTCAACAATTTTATTCAAGATCCAATGTACCCATTCAAAGTTTACATGAGGTGCAGAGTATTTAATTCATGAAGAAGGTGGAAACAAAGTTCGAAGAGGTAGGTACCCTTCTTCAACAACTTGCTCATTCCCAAGGGAAATCCCAATATCCTCCTACCATATATTGTGGTATATGTTCTTTTGACGCCTAATACTCTGATCAATTCCTGTAATTGAGAGAAACCTCTGAGAGTTGTGAGGCAATCTTTATACTCCTCTCCAATAACTAAACATTTAGAATATAACCTTACTATCCATCCAACCTTGGGTGGGAAGAAAACTAATATTATAGGCAAGGTGTTATTCAAAACAATATTAAGAACCATGGAATCAACCGAGGCAGAGTAGTCATCCACCACCACCACCCAGAAATACCCAACCACCACAAAGACCTTTCTAACCACCCCCTCCAAAACTATAGCCTATCCTAGAAGATATCATGAAACAAATGGCTTCCAATAATCTCAAATTCCAAAAAACCACCCAAGCAGAAAAACAAGACCTAAAAACCCTATTAGTCCAACCCGCCAACTCTTTTGGGAAATTCAAATTCATAGGTCAGGTAAAATACCTTCTCAACCACTTGTTAACCCTAGGGATAAGGTAAATTTTAGTGTTGTCACCATTAGGAGTGAAACTCAACTTAAAATCCAAATTCTCCCTCCTTTAGAGTCATCCCCTACTAAGGGAAACACCATCCCAACAGTTGAAATTAGTCCAAATGTTGAAAAACATTTTCCTGAGAGAATCCCTTCAAAAAAAATAGTGTGCATATTGATGATTCACCTAGACAAACCATTCCTCTTCCATTTACCCAAAGGTCCACCCAACCAAGAAAACAAAATGAATCTGAACTTGATAAATAAATCTTAGAAATTTTCAAAAAAGTGAAGGTTAACATCCCCTCGATCAATATTGTGAAGAAAATTCCAAGATACACCAAATTTTTGAAGGATATGTGTACACACCTAAGGAGACCTTGAGGTGATGAGAAGGTGATCTTGGGGAGGAATTTCCCAGTATTGATAGATCCATCACTTCCCACAAAATGCAATGATCTGAGAAAATTTATAATTCCATAAACCATAGGGGAGTATTACTTTTCCAATGCTATGCTTGATTTAGTTGCCCCTATAAATGTGATGTCTAACTCCAATTACTCTTCATTATAAATTGGTTAATTTAATACCATAGTAATTATTGTTCAACTATAAAACCAGAGTACTACACACCCCTCTGGTGTGTTAGGGGATGTTCTTGTGAGGGTAAAATTTTAATTTTTCCAACAGATTTTTATGTGCTAAAATGAAAGATGATGGAATGAACGAATATTCCCTAATTATATTGGGGAGGCCTTTCCTGAAAAATTCAAAAATCATAATTAATGTACACAATGGTACATTATCTATGGAGTTTCCTTGTGACATTTCCCACTTCAATATACTTGATGAAATGAGTCACCCCTTAGATGAATATTCCTCTTTCTCTATTAATTAAATTAATGTACTCTCTTCCCCTAAATTAGAATAATTTATTTCCCCCAATCCCATTTCTGAGTTTTTATCCTTGATTGAAATTATAGGCAGTTAATCTTGCATTGATTGTTGTAGTGGTCAAGAAAACTGTCATGCATGTTTTTTAATTGATGATTTCTTGAACACTGAGAATCTACTGACCATCGATGATAATACTAAGCTTGTAAATGATCATTCCTCATCTAAGAATGTTACCATTGATCTGTTAGATGATATCATTAACCTCTCACATTCACACACACTCCCATAAATCCAAAATCCCCCATAATTTGAACTAAAACAAGTGCCTCAAGATTTAAAATATTCATATCTTGAGAATGAAAACAAGTTGTCTATCATCATTGCTAGTTCACTCCCTCCTGATCATGAATTGTGACTAATTGAAATTTTTAGGGAGTAGAAAAAAGCTTTGGTATGGAAACTTTAATACATTCCTGGTATTAGCCCATAAATTTCTACACATCATATATTTTTAAATAATGAGGCTAAAATTGGTGAGGTTGTCACAACATTGACTGAACCCAAACTTCTAAGATATTGTTAAAATGGAGGTAAAAAAATTATTGGCTTCTATAATCATTTACCCCATATCTAATAGCCAATGGGTCAGTCTAGTTCAAGTACTTCCTAAAAAAACAGGTCTAATGGTAATTAAAAATGAAAACAATGAATTGGCTCTAATTTATGTGTAGAATAGTTGGTGTTTCTATATAGACTATCACTGACTAAACCAACACACTACGAAGGACCATTTCTCATTGTAATTGATTAACCAAATTCTTGAGAGGCTAGCAGGGAAGTCTCATTACTATTTTCCTGATGGGTATTCTAGATACTTTCAGATCCATATTTCCCCTAAGGATCAGGAAAAGAAAACCTTTACTTTCCCCTTTGGCATATTTCCATATAGGAGGATTTCATTTGGTCTATGGAATAATCTGGGTACTTTCTATCAATTCATAGTTAGTATTTTTTTTAGATTACCTAGATAATCGCATGTAAGTATTCATGGATTATTTATCTATGTATGGATCTTCATTTAATGAATGGTTGAGTATTTTAGGTTTTTTCCTATGTTTGTTGTATTGAAAATAATCTTGTATTAAATTATGATAAATTCCATTTCATGGTGATACAAGGTATAGTATTGGGACATTTCATTTCTAGGGATGGTATCCAAGTTGATAAATAAAAATTGGATGTAATTTCTTCCCTACTATTCCCTAAAAATTTAAGGGATGTGTGGTCATTCCTAGTTCATGGTAGATTTTATTGTCATTTCATTCGTGACTTTAGTAATATTGCACTCCCCCTCTCTCGATTTCTCTAAAAAGAAAAAGATTTTTTTTTATAAAAAATGTGAGGATGCTTTTAATAAATTGAAATAGAGTCTGAAATCACCCTTGGTAATCCAACCACCTTGGTGGGATTTTCCATTTGTGCTCATGTCTGACACCTATAACTATACCTTTCAGTCGGTCTTATCACAAAGTTTTGATCAAGATCCACATTTCATTGCCTATGCCTCACATACCTTGGACCCTACCCAAGTAAACTACACCACCACTGAAAATAATTTCTATCCATTGTGTTTTCTTGGGATAAATTCAGGTCATACCTTCTAGGGTCAAAATTCATTGTGTTCTTAGACCATGTAGCCCTCTGGTATCTCTTTAAGAAACTAGAATCCAAACCATGTCTCATTTGTTGGGTACTCCTCATTTAGGAATTTAATCTAGAAATTAGGGATAAAACAGAGTATAAAATGTGGTGGATGACCATATTAGTAGGATCCCCCCATCCTTAGACATTAACTCCCATTTATTCCCATAAATGACATGTTTCCTGATGATCAATTGTACCAACTGCAAGATGTTATTCCTTGGTATACTGAAATTTTAAATTATTTTTTAACATTTTTCATTCTTACTGATTAAAAAAACCAAGAAAACCTTATAAAACATTGGTCTTATAGGTAAATTTTGGATAAACCCAACCATTAGCATAAATGTAGTGATCAAATCCTTGGAAGTTTTTTCCCTGATAGTGAGTTTTAGTCTATCCTTAGATTCAGCAACACTCTTGCTTCTAGAGACCACTTTAGTCCCCAACAGACTGCTCACAAGGTCCTTAATTCTGGTCTTTTTGGCCAACACTTCTTCAGGATGCCCATGATTTCTGTAAATCTTATCCTCACTATCAAATAATGGGTAATGTCTATAAAATAAATAAAATTCCATAAAAAACCTTAATCTTTAATGACATTTTTTATGTTTGGGGAATTGACTTTATAGGACCATTTCCAAATTCCTTTAGCAACTTGTACATTCTTCTATATTACATTTCAAAATGGGTAGAGGCACGATCCATAAGGATAGATGATTCCAAGATATTTTTGGAATTTTTGAGAACCCAAATTTTCTATTGGTTTGGATTACCTAGGTTCATCATTAGTGGCCAGGGTTCTCATTTTAGCAATAGAAAAATTCAATCTCTTTTTCATTTGTATGGGGTCGAGCATCGAGTGTCTACTAATTATTATCCACAAATCAATGTTCAAGTTGAGGTTTCAAATACCGAGGTAAAAAAATTCTTGAAAAATATTTCAACCTAGTAGAGCATATTGGAGTCTTAGAATCGATGATTCATTATGGGAAAACCTTACTACTTTCAAAACTCCCATTGGAATTTCACCACATCGGCTTGTTTTTAGAAAGATTTATCACCTCTCCATTGAGATTGAGCACGGGGCCTACTGGGAAATTAAACAATGAAATTATAATATTTCTATTGCAAGTACTCAAAGGAAGTATTAGATTCAGGAGTTGGAGGATATTTTTAGAGATTCATATGAGAAATTTAAGATTTAGAAGGAGAAAAACAAAGATTCCCACAACCATCTTATCCTTCATCATCAATTCCACATTGATCTGAAGGTCCTCCTTTACAATTGAAGGCTGAATTTTTATCTAGGTAATCTTTGTTCCTACTAGTTTTTCCCATACACTACTACTAATTTTTATCCATTTGGTATTGTTTAGGTTCAAAATGAAGAAAACAAACAAACCATCACTTTCAATGGGAAGTGGCAGAAGCACTTTAATGATTCCATTCTAGAGTCCCAGATAGAGGAACTCCAAGTTCAAGAAGCATCCTACCAATGACACCCACTAGTTTGAATCCTTCCTTCCCACATTTTCTTTTTTTTTCAGTGAATACACTGCATGCTCTGGGTGTGGTGGGATGGGTATATTACTAGGTTATTTGTAAATTTTAATTGTATTTATTTATTTTTCTCTTTTTCTCTTGTTGTATAGTATTGTAACCCCCCCCCCCCATTTCCCCATCACTTTTGTACTTAAATATTGATTTTTTATTCTCTCTTTATCATGGAAAATTATTCCCACTTAATCATGTAAGCTATTGAAAAATCATGAGTAATTTCCCTATTTCATATTCTTTTAACATTTAAAAAATCTGATGAAATGTGAATTTAAACATTAATTAAAAAAATTTGTGTGACTTTATCTTGAAATTTGGTTGTTTTTAACTGATATAAAGGGTTGTATCATTTTGAAAACTTTTAGAAGAATGGTACCCTTTATATGAATAGTTTAAAGAAAAATTGTGTCACTTAATTTCTCCACACATCTCTACACCCAACCATGAAGTGTGAAAATTTATTAGTTATTAGAAGGTAAATATTAGTTAGGTTAATTTTTCTTTACTTTCAAAAATTATTTTTCCTTATGTTCATTACTTATCTGATCTATTTCATTATTGTACTAGATTGACCTATACATGTGTACCTATTATCTAAATATTTTACACCCTAAAAAACCAAAAAAATAAACATTGAGGGGAGTGATTAAATATACAATATATGGGGATATATAGGTTGGGATATTATTATTTGACTTATGGGAATGCTTAAGTGAGTGGGTATTGAAATTTTATTACAAAGGATATAGGGAAGGTTCGATGGAAAGGATCATGTAAGTAGACAAATTTTAAAATAACCTATATTTACTTTATAGAAAATGGAAAGAATGGAATGAAATTTTTTTCACACACACACATGGAGAATTAGTGACATGATATACTTTTGAATTATTTTCTTTGATTGGTATCATGCATCTCTTGTAATTTAGTTCTGATACAATTTTTTATAGGTCTTTTTCCATGATCACTGAGAATAACTCCTTGGTGTGATATTTTCTTTGATCACATTTCTATCGATATTTAAATTTTCATTGATTGTTAAATCTTTATGAAGTTTGGAATATATCCATGCATAATTTTTTTTAAATGTAACTTTTCCCAGAAGTGAAAATTTTTAGGTGTGGGGGTGTGATCACATCGTGATTCACTGCTTCATTTTCACCCTTACACCACTATGTTAAACTAGTTTTGTATTGAAAATTATAAAAATAATAACAAATTTAACTTCATGTTTGATTCAATTATTTTGTTTTTATAAATTTTAAAAAGTTTAATGTTATTTGTTTTTATAATTTCAATGTAGGTAGAGGTGATTTGTAGGTCCCATGAAGAAGTTCGAGAAAAATGGACCAAATTGCATTGAAGCCCACGAATACCTATCCACTATTTTATACATTTCTCACAGTAAGTGCATCAAAATGGGCTGAAATTTTCTTTAAGAATCCAAAACTTCATGGGATAAAACTTTTATGAAGTAACCCAAGCCCAATTTGACCATTTGGTGGCCCATCTTGACTGATCAATCCAAGACATTGAATCTACACAAAGTCAAAATTGTGTGCTATGTTCTGTCGATATCTCGAGTTATAGTTGTCCAAATGGTTCCAAATTTTTAGTGGATATAGTAATGAGGTGAGTATATGACTTTAATTTTCTTCAAAGTGAGATAATACTTTATTGAGGTCTAAATCCATGGGCCAAGTGGTTTCTCCAAATCTGAGGGCTCAAAAACACCTTCCAATTTTCCTATAAAATGATACCTTGGGATCCCCATTTGAAAGTTATACCAAGGACTTAATTGCTACCATTTTTTTGTTCCATAGTATTCCTCTCATCCCCTTGGTGGTTCCGGATCTCCTTATCCTCATAGTGAGAGCTAAAATGAAGAAGGATATCTACCTGACTTTCCTCCTCCTCTCGATGTTGGGATAAAAGGAAGGAATTTGTTTTGAGGGAGCTACACATATTGTAAAGGGGGTTATAGCACGTTTTATACTACTAGTTTTATGTATTTTGGTCTTCAAATCATTTCATTTAGAAGTATCTTACATTGATTCATTTTTTAAATATTTTTTTGATTGAATCAAACGGAATTCTCTTTACTTTTAACCGATCAATGTGAAGTATTGACTGCATGACTTTTGTTATTCTGATGGGATAGTGAAATAATCCTTTTATTCCCCACCTATTTGAGATTTCAATTTTATTTGGAAGTTATTATATCATGAATGAGATATGTACCTTGGATATATGTTTTTTATGACAAGGTTTGGCTCAATGTGATTTGATATAAAATCTTGGAAAGTAATTAGGATTCTAATTAATTTCAACCAAAGAATTAATTCAAACCTAAATTAAACTCTAAGAGTGATGAAATTTATATGTATTTAGTGAACTCAAAACAAAATCTTTTTCTCATATTTTTCAAAATCCACTTGTCTGTCAATTATTAAAATCTTTAAATTAAGTTATTTTATATTCTTAAAAATGTTTTCAATACCACCCCTCTTTTTGTAATCTTTATTAAAAATACACACTTTAAACATCAAGTGCTCCTTGAGAGACGAACTAGGGTATTCCCTATACTATAAATCAACCTTAAAATCATAATCAATTTGACATATCACAACAATGTGTTCAATTTACAGGAGAAAAAATACAACTAAAAATTAAAGAATGAACACATGTATTTTTATATTAGTTCTGTCCAATGTGGATATACTCTACTCTTACATCTCTCTACTATTTAAAAGATACATTATACATAATCTGATTTTTAGGGGCAATAATAAACAATTTACAACCTACTTTTTCTAGTGGAATTATATATTAGACACCTATCTTTTGTGTGGGAAGTCACAACCCTTAAAATCTGAGTTTAGATAGTGGGAGTCACAACCTAAATGATAATGAATTTAGAATTTTTGATTCACAATCTAAATACTAAGAATTATTTTGGTGGTAAAATAATTAACCAAATATTAGAATACATGTGAGATAGATAAAAATAATTAGTGAGGACTCAAACCAAACTTGGAAGACGAAGTCATAGAATACTAGTGAATCATAGGCACTGGTCTTTGAGTAGTAGATCATTACATATCATAAAATTATTAGTAGTTAAAGAAGATTTAGTTCATCATGAGAGATCATATAGTAAATTTAACTTTGTTCACATGGGATCAATTGAATCACACATCACTTGAAAACATGAAAGATTAAAGTTTACATCAAAAGGAATTTTCCTCAGCAATTTATCATTGTGTCTTCATATGAGTATTGAATCCTTTTAAATAGAACTATAAAATGATAAATGACCAATATCCAACTGGTTAAAAAAATAAAATTCAGACTACATAATTAACTAAGAAATATAAAATTTTCAGTCTAGAATTATCATAACAAAAATAGTTTGAATTTAAAAGATTAAAGACTAATTCAAAAAGATTTGAAATAATAATTAAACATGCCAAAATATCACCATAGTAATATGTCAAGAAAATCCCATAAATATTACATAGATTATTTTGGAAAATTTTAAATTTGAATTTTGAAAAACACTTAAAATATTAATGCAGATGCATAGATATTTAAAATTTAATGATACTTTATTGTATACTACAAAACAATTTTGAATAAATTTTTTGTCACTAAATATTAATTTAGAAATGAATAATAAAAATAAATCAACCCACAATATATAAATTTAAATATTTATAAATATATGTTTTTTTCTCAAAAAGATGATGACTGGTTGCCCTCATTGGGAGAACAGAATGGTTTGAATAGAATTAGGCATTATATCCTTTATTATGTTGTGAAGTATATGTTGTGGTTAAATAAGTTCATGTCATGTTCATAATTTTTGTTTCAATAGAGAGATGTGGGAGGCTTTAGTCTAGTGGTCTAATTTTCAGGGGTTTAATGTTGTGCAGAATCACCTGCATCAGGATTGACATCTGTTAACCTTTCACAAAAACTCCCAACGGTTCTCGTATCCATAACTGAGTATAATCCTTCTTTCCAAAGGAAAGAAATTGGTTGGGGTTTTAGACCTAATGATTCTTAAGAACTCACATTGGTCGAGAGGATGGGAGGTTGTGCTCCTCACACCCTTTTGGGGGAAATTGTTTCCTACTCTTGGGCTCTCTTATAGATTTAAGATATGTCAGTGAATATCTTCCTAATCCTAATATAGGACTGGTTTCCCTAACATAATGATCATTGGTTATTCCATTTTATGTGTAGAAGAAGGGGATCTCATTATTGAATCTGTCTATATGTATTTGAGGTTTTTTATCCATTTCTCATTAATGAGTAGCTTCTTAAATACTAAAGACACATAACCAGGAACTTTGGAATTTTCCTCCATGTAGTGAGACGGTTGATATTATGAGGAGGGGATTAAGCCATTATGAGGATTCCTACGTATCATGTTTATTGTAGGTATCAAAATCCACATATTTTGTTAAACCAATTCAGTTTAAAATAATGAAAAAAGGACATATGTGTAGGAACATATGCACTAGATATTTGAGCTTGAATCCTAAGGAGACGTCATATGTATCCTTATTATAGAAATAATTAGAGTTTTATTAGTTTTTTCATGCCCTTGGGACTATCCCAAAGGTATGTTTCCTTATATTACGGATTTTTATATCATGCCACTCATTAGGGCTTACATAATGAGATTTCCCTAGATGGTGGAGATTTGTGGTGTGAATGATATGAACATTACAACTCTATAATCCCACATGAGCTATGATAGATTTGTGAAAAAAGGGATAACAAGAAATAAGTATCACCGTATATGGATGTGGGAATTACATACTGGGATAGCCCTTGGGATGTTTAATATAGATCTCAGGCGTTAGGAAGGTGTTCTACATATCCTAGTTATCGCGGGAACAAGAGTCATCATATTTTAGTTGGATTCTCAGTCTACTGATGAATGAGGTAGAATAATCATCCCATGGGAATGATTGGGTCTTGATGGTTGAAATTTCAAAAACATGAGGGGAATTATACTGAAGTGAATGCCTATTTAAGCTCAGGACTTAGGAATAAATCCTACATATCCTGGTTGTTGCAGGAATCAGATTCATCATAGTTCATTATATCGGGGCTTACACACTGAGGTTTCCCTTTATGTTGTGCACATAGCATATTATTCCTCTGATTGGGGATTACACATAAAGGATTTAATTTATGTTAATAACATAGCATATTATTCCTCTGATCGGGGATTACACACTAAGTTTTCACTTACTAAATGATATGATCACCACAACTCCCTAAGCACATGTGAGTTGTGCTCAGTGTGGGAAATAAGGGATGGAAAATAATCAGTCTCACTGCTTGTGGATGTGGGACTTATATATTGTCACTTCCTTTTGGATGCTTAATATAGAACTATTGCCTCAAAGAGGCATCCTACATATCCTGGTTATGGCGGGAATCATATTTATCATAGTTCCTTTGGTTGGGGATTAAACATTGATGTTTCCCTTATGATTGAGGGTTACTCACTGAGGATGGACAATGTTATCAAGTCCTGTGATGCCTAATTGACCTATACTTCTTATCTACATGACATGCATTGATTTTCTGCTTGAAATGTTAGAGGGTGTCTGCCTAACATGTACAAAGATAACTGCTTGATCTAGTTTACATGTCTAAGGTACGTCACATAACTTGGATGTCATGTCTAAAGGTTGTTGCTTGATCAAGGATTAATTTTCCACAAGACATCGCAAGACCCATCCAACTAATCTTGGAATCCATCACATGATCTCATTTGATGTGTTTAAAGGGCATCACATAATTCAACTGACTTTCCCTTATGTCATTGCAAAATCTAACTGAAACACTTGGAGGGAGTCGTGAGAGTCAATGTGACATGTCTAGAGGGTAACACATGATCAAAGATAACATGTCTAGATGACATCACAAGATCTGGATGGGATACCTGAAGGGTGTTGCAAGATCCAATTAACATGCCATAGTGTTATTGCAAAACTCAATTGACATGTACTGGTGTCGCCATATGAGTCGGGTGATATGTCTGAAGGACATTTCAAGGACTGTATAGTGAACCCAGAGGGTTTTGCGAGACTTGGGAGGCATTACTAGGTTCCATATGACTTTCTTTGACATGTCCAGAGGAATTTTTATGATTCAAATAGTATACCAAAGGAGCATCATGAGATATGGGTGACATGTCCTAAAACTATCGTGTGTCTTTGGGGGGTTTACACGAAGCACGTGAGGATCAGCGTATATGTTCTTCACATAATTCTCCCATATTTTAGAATTTTTCCAATCTTTCATTGAAAATTAAGTATATTTTTTCAGTATTAGCTTGTTTTAAGTCTCATGTGATCTAGAAAATATGTGGGATGTTCTTCGCATGACCCACTGGAAGTTGTTCGTGTGATCTATGAGTGATCACGTGAAGTAATTATGAATGATGCATGATCACTTTAGTTGTTCTCTGGATTTTACCCAAAATGAATCTTTTCTGGTCATGTGATAAGCATCTTTGGGAAATCTTATATGGTTACTAGGTGCACCGGTGTGAGGTTCCAAGGAAAATTCTGTGCATTTTTCATGATGGGGTGGGGGATTTATAGGCATCACCACCCTGATTATGTGCCACTTTTCATGGTGTGTATCATGTGAATCCATAATAGAGTTGGTATAGGGATTTGGAATTATACATTTCAAGAGTTCCTATCATAGGTCATTCCAAGGGCATCACATGATTTTTATTGACCGCAAGGCCATCTTATCGATGCCTCCTTTATTATATTATATCCAATTAATGGGATCTCATTGAATCATAAAAACATGCCAAGGTACTTTCATGTTGTCAAGACAATATGTACAAGGGACTTTACGAGATCAGGATTTATATTAAAAGGCCTTCCCATGATCTTAGGTAGCTTGTTTCAAACCCTTCGTGAGATAGGTACGGCTTTCTAGGGGGCCTTCATGAAATCAAGTTTTCATACTAAAGAGTTTTGTGAGACCTTTCGGTGGAAATACTAGGTGCATCACATGAGTTTTACAGCCATGAGAGGCTCCTGTCATTTCCCTCTTTATTTTCTTGTTTATTTTACAAAGTTTGGGAAAATCACGAGTTTACTTGATCATTTTTTAGGATAATCATTCTTCCCATTAGAAATGCATCATATGAGTTTTACAATCGTAATAGGATCCCATCTTTTGGGTATTTTACTCCCTATTTTCTAAATATTTTTTGATGGTTTGTTAGGCATCCACTGGTGGAAAGGTCGTGTAACCTGGGGGAAATTTATCTGGCTTCCATCACGTGATCAATGAGTGCCTAGGATAACTTCTCAAGAACAACTAGGGTTTATCAAAGGGGATTTGGGGGGTCTTTTATAGGCTATTCTCTATACATTACTGTCCATGTGACCTTCCAAAGGTTATAAAATCTTGTGTCTTCTGTAGGTTCATGAAATCTGTGTGATCATGGCCACCTTCCTCTTCCTTTTCTTTTTAGGGAAAATAACACCCACATTCAAGTATTTCTTCCTTTATGAATATTTTGATGCTCATTTGGTGTGATTCAAAAAATTCACCCCCCCCCCCAGGAGAGATATCCATAGGGACAAGGGATCAGTTTTGGGAAAAGTAAAAAACCTATCTGAGGCTTTAGAAATGTTTCTAATCAGTGTCTTGGGTGATGTTTGGTTCATCAGGTGATGTTTGGTATTCCATGGAATTCTCTATAAATAAGGGATCAAGGAGGTATTCATTCTCTGGCTACTCAAATCTATAGAGCTCCTGCACTCGGATTCCCTCATGTAACCACATCTCAAGACATTCCTATAAGAATCCATCATGATACCTCATCATGACCCTGTTTTGTTAGAACTGCTTCACAAGACTTCTTTTTCCCAAGCGCCCACTCGAATCAATCCACGAACTTATCTTTGGTAAATTTTTTAACTTGTTTCATGGGGATTCATGATTTTATTGAGGGTTTCATGGGATATACAATCATTATCACATGATCCTTTGAATATTATGTGCCTTGCATAGCCATTTCAAGGTAACACGGTCAAGATTCTTCTGACGGGTCAATCAGTTGTGTCATTCCTTGTGGATTTATGTGATCTGTGATATCTTCATGGACCAGGTGATTTAAAAATCCTTCATGAGATTCGTGAATCCCATTGATGATTCATGTGATTCGCATGATTTTTCCATTTTATACCTTTTTATAAGATTTTATTTTATCTTCCTGACATATGCCACTTACTTTTGTTCAGATAGCTTCCAGCACTTGCAAAATTTCATCTGTTTCGTCTAATCAAAAGTTTATGATTTCTAGAAACCTTAATTATGGCCCTAGATATCATGTCAATTATGATAATGAGAATCTGAAATAGATTCTTCCATTTGAGCTTCCAAATTATCCTTTATCACACTGACTTCCTCTATATGGGTTCAGCTTGTTGTAAAATGTTTTCACTCTTCCTTAAAACTTTAATCTATCATCTTGTTGGGTGTTAAATTCTCTTGACTGTACTCATATGAAAATTTTCGAGGATTGCTCACTGGTCATAGCTTGATCCCATGGGTTGTCTTATATGTTGTAAAAATCTACCTTGGTTATGGATGACTATGATTTCTCTCATCAGTCTATTGCTCAGATATCCATGGGTATATTCATCTATTCTATGAATAACTTGGGTAGCGGATGGAGCTTGAAATTCGATCTCCATCCTGGTGATAATTTTTTTTATGAATGGGATTGACCATTCTTGGTTAAGAAAAGCTTCTTAGATTTCGTTGAACAATTATATTTTTTATATCTTTATAAAGTAGTATGGATTTCCAAATTTATTATTTATTTTCAGCTTCATCTTCGTCGAGAACTAGTTATATGTTGGTGTATTGGAACAAACTCATTTCATTTGTCTCATGGCTAAGAGGGAATCATCCTCTGGGGAATCTACTAACTGGGTGGGATACACCCTCTCAGAGAGATGTATGATGAGTTCCTTCCTACCATAGATTCCAAGGATGACCCTTTGAAGACTCTATTCTTGGCGAGGGACATGCTCATCATTATAATGGAAAAGTTATGAAAGGAGATGAATATGAACTCATCTATATCTTTCAAGGATTGGACCAATATTTTCTTATGTCACAGCGGATCCAATCCAACTAAAATACACCCCCATAGATGCCCTTCCCAACAAGTTCATGATAGTGTCGAATCATATTGGTCCATTTTGGAAGTCAAGGATCATACTTCTTGGGGATATCGAGTGAATCCAGAGATTGGTCCAAGACTTAGGTTGGTGGGATTCATGGACATGTGCTTTAATAGGGGCTCTTCTTAACTAGGGATGGACGTTCAAGAATCTGGTTCAGTACCCTAGTGATGGTAGTGTGGCTAGTGGAGGGATGACACCTTAATCTGGTGGTGTCGGCCCTTGAAAGCCTTTATGAACTCTTAGTCCACATTCAGAAAGGCAGAATCCCTTATAGGATCATTGGTCCTTTTCAGTTTTTATTTGGCTAGATAGGGTATCATTTCCATTTACATGAATACCAAAATTCCACTAGGATCCCCAATGCCTTATCTCATCCCAGGTTGCTGAACATATCTGGGGTTGGTGCTATGTCACTAAGCTTTGAAAAGGTTACTGATGTGTTGATTCAATCTGATATTTTTGATTTCACCCCTAATACCACACCAAATGGGTTGATCACTAATAATGGTAGCATCACTCTCGATGAAAGGTCGTACAAGATCTCTCTTCAAGATGGGGTTCTTATATCCAAGATTGACAAGCCGATCATCTGCGATCCATATACACCTTATCAGTTTTCTCATCAATTCAGCTACACCCAAAGGGTCTCCCCTCTTCCTTTGACCAGTGTACAGGTAGAGTGACACCTCATTATCATCTATCAGTTTTTGATGATTTTGGCACATGAATAAAATGATGCTGAGATCATTCTTTTATCTACTGATGCTTCTACCTTTATTACTCGGGATTATGACTAGGATTGGGTATCATCTTACCCGAGTGGTGTGTTGAGATGACTGGTTCATCACATGGACAATCCATTTCCCTCATCAACCCTTTTATCCATGGTAATGATATAGTTGATCCCGGACTTTGGTGAGACTTTGAGGAATCTCCTTCATCCCGGTGATGACCATCCTAATAGTGGGACTAAATCTGTTGAGGAAATCAGCCCTTCGGCACAAGAAACAGATGGTGCCTCTGTTGTGGGGAGGATATATGAATCCTCCTCTCATGTTTCTTTGTCATCTCATTTGGCTATTCCTACTTTCTTCTTTCCAATCCCATCAGTAACAGAATCTCATACATAGCATAGGATGATCTGGTTGTAGATTCATGCCTTGATTACTGAGACTCCTTTGAAAAATTTTGTGACCAAGGAGAACACCTTCATCAGCTATTTAACAAATAGGGGGTATGGGTTTGATTGAAAACCATTATATGAAATCATGAAATTAATTATCCTGACTCAGTAGAATATTTCCACCAATGAGAGTGCCTTGCACAATCTTGAAGAAGAGGCTCTCCTTACTGAATAGATGATGGAGGAATTATAGGAACTGGAGAAGTGTCACTGGATTATATCTAAATTGCAAGCCCATATGGATGAATAGACCATGAAAAATATGAAGATATTAAGAAATCATAGATTTCCTGAGTTCTGACCTTTCAACTTCATCATCCTCATTGGAAGCTACTCAAAAGAGAGTTGAGGAGCTAACTACTTTAGTCGAGACTCTCCATCCTAGGGAAGAAGCAGAAGAGCTGGGGTGAGTACCACTTTAGTGTTTAATTGATGCTTCTCACTAGACTCCTTCTAACTTGACTAGCTCATCTAATTGATTCTTATTGTATTTTGATTGTTGATATGCACTCTATTTTTTATGAGGTTCTTGGAGAGACTCCAAAATGTGGACATTCCTCCTATTTCAGGCTATCAATGAATGGATTTTCTGAACCTTTCATGTTGTTGTCTAGTTTTTTTCATTCATGATGCGAATGAATTTCCCTTGATATGATGTTATATGAATCACCAAAGATACCCATAATTTTCATAATATTAAGTAAACCTGAATTCCTGGATCTGAATATTTAAATCAAAAAAGATTATTCTCAATAAGTACTCATGAATTCCCACCGACAAGAGATTATTTATTGATATATTTTCTCTGGCTATCTTCAGGTAAACTGATTCATAGAAGGATAAATTGGGTATAATATATGTCGTGAAGGGAGATTGATATACCTTTTTCCTAATCTAATAGGCTTGGTGAGCGTAGCTTGATGTTTTCCAAGACCATATGGTGGTCCTTACTAGATTTTTCATTCTTACAGACTAAATATGTAAGATCTTGAAATTTTTCTAGAGATGAATGAGGCTTGATTTCAAGAACTCTTTTTCTTATGTTGGATACTCATTGTTTGGGCCTTAATTTGGGGTTTTTTTGGGTGAAAATTTGAGAAATTTATAAGAAAAAGTGTAATGCATAGTTGGCACACGGTTAGGGTAAACCGTGCACCCCAACCCAACAAACCATGCAACTTTGGACAGAGGGTAATTGCATGGTTGGGGCATAGTGTGTCAAACTATGTGCCCTCTTAGAAGTAACCATGCACCCCTATAAAATAGGTGTATAGTTTAGGCACATGGTTAGGGAAAATTGTGCACCCCGATCTAGAAAACCATGATTAAATTTTTAATTCACCTAAAAATTAGATTTTAAATCAACTAAATCCCCAAGTCTCTCCCTATTCGACCCTCATTCGACCCTAGAAATGTTTCACAATTTTAGAACCTCCTAGAGGTATTCTAATCCTTTATAGACTCTATTCTTTGCCATTCAAAGCTGGGATCAGAGATCTTCACCCCACCTATTAAGAGAATTTTATCCCTCTTAGTTTCACGTTCTTACTCCTTTCTTATCTCATCCTTTAAAGTGTTGTTCTTCTCTATTTTAATTAGATCTACATCTATTTTTGTGGATCTAGATCTAGGATTGTAGATCTAGATCTAGATCTAAGAGATCTTGTTTTTTTTATCTAGATTTAGGGTTTTAAATATAGATCTCATTCAACGTCGTTGTGCCGCTCAAATTTTTGGGGATTTATATTGGGATATCATTCATCAACGATTTGAGGTAAGTGGTCTATCATTCAAATCCCAAATTCTTGATTGAAATTATGTGTATGTAATTATATAACTTCTATTAGATATTTACCAATTGATTTCATGATTAAATTGATTAAATTGTTGAATTAATTAATTAGGGAAATTTGGGAAATTTGGGATATTGGAATTGTGGGTTGTGAATAATTAATTTTGGAATTAATTAGAGGATATTGTGATTTTTGAATCGATAAATTAAATGAGAAATTAATTGAAGTATATTGAGATTGTGCGTTTGAATAATTAATTTTTGAATTAATTATAGGATAATGATATTTCGAATTGATTAATTAATTGGTAAATTAATTAATAGAATCAATGTGATAAAATAATTATTTAATTAGAAATGAATTGAAATAATTAATTAATTTTTTGATTTAATTAATAGGAATGGTATTATTAATTAATTATTGAGTTAATTAATGAGATTAAGAATATAAATTAATTATTAAGTTGATTAATAGGATTGAGATGATTTATTAATTTTTGAGTTAATTAATATTATTGATAATATTAAATAATTGTTGGGTTAATTAATGAGATTTAGAAGATAAATTAATTATTGAGTTAATTAATCATATTGAGAATATTAATTAATTATTGAGTTAATTAATGAGATCGAGATGATTAATTATTTGATGAATTAATTAATGAAATGATGAATGGTAACAATGGAATTCATATGACAATTGAGATCTAGAATGGTAACAATGGAAATTTTAAATTGATATGATATAGAATGGTAATATTGGTATTCTAGAACATGACATCCCTTAGGGATAGTTTAGAATTTGGCATGGCCTGAAGTAGGTATTGAGTTTCAGGTGTCCTTGAAAACCTAGGGGATTATGTGGTTAAATAAAGAATAATTTATAATTTGATAACTATTTATTTATGAACTTTGTTTATTTCATTATACAACTACATACACTATTATTTACTGGATATTGTTTTAGACATTTTTGGTGGTGGCCTACTGAGTTGTACTCACACCTAACTTGGACTACCTGATCGGTACCCAAATATACTTAATTGTTGCAGGACAGGTTAAGGGAGAAGGCCCTGTGTTAGATGGATAATTTGGGGATGGATCATGGATGAGGTAAATAGATGTAGTTCAGGAACCTCTTGGGAGTTTTTAGTGTCTTAAATTTTGAGTTTACATTTTGACACTAGAAACATATTCTATAATAGAATATCTACTATTTAGTTTTGATATTGTATTTCTAGTTTTGGTTCTCTTGAGACATTGGTATTGTTCTAGTTATGATATTATTTTGTTATTCATTTCTATTATTTATTTATTTCTACTGGTGTATTACTATGATAAAAGAGGGTATAGTCTCCCCATAACTTCATTAGACCCTTGCTACTAGTCAGTAGCCTCTAGTGTATGGAGAGACACGCTTGAGGTCATGTGGCGAACTGGCTCGGGGCACCGGTGCATGGCACCCAGGTTGGGATATTACAAAGTGGTATCAGAGGATTTTTCTTTTCTTTTTCTATTATCATAATGTTTGGTAAAGGTATAAATGTGACTAGGAAGAGTTGGGACTTAGTTATGATCTTGTGCATGGGAGTAGCTAACCCATGTATGAGGGAGAACCCAAGTACCAATGGTGAGATTGTTGTTATTTTTTTTGTTATAGTTGAATATCATTTCACCTTGAGTGATTTACTTGGTGTATTTTATGACTATTGATGTAGAGATTTTATGATATTTGACTCATGAATTAGAAAGGAATGATATTTGAGTGTGCATGAATCATTCTAGGCACTCAGGATTATTTTGTGACATGCATAATTTTATGAATGCATGGGAAAATGGGTTTTGGGTAATTTGTTGAAATTGAACTGATTTTCATTGCTTGTGAAATTTAACTAAAAATAGTTTCTAACATGAAATTGATAAAGATTATGAAATGATGAAAGATGATAATAAAAGGGTATCAAAATAAGAAATTTGAAAAAAATGATAAAGTGAGTTACCCTTTATTAAACTTGACCTAGGTGTAGGATGATTAGGGGTAGTGATAGTACCTTGGTTTTTACTATGTAGAAGGGTTTGGGGAAATGACTTTTTGTAAAATATTGTGTTTCATGTGAATGTGTTAATTTTTTAAATTGTTCCCTAAGGTGCATGTTTTTCTTGTAGAGTTATGCATCCATGATGATGCCTATTGAGAGCATGATAGGATGATATGGATGAAGATGTAACTCTATTAGTGGAACCTGACACACCAATAGCGATGGGTGAGGAAGTTGGAGAGCTGTTTCAGGAGAACTTTTCTTAGTTCATGGAATTCATGGAAAGAGGCCCAGGGTGGGTTAAGAAGATAATTCCTAACTTGATTAGGGAGTTTTAGTTACATCATCCTCTAAATTTTTCTAGTGATGGTGTAGATGAGGGAGTGAGTTCTAGATTTAGTCTATCCATACTATAGTTGACCACTTGGATACTCCTGCTAAGAAGATGGTCAAGATAGCTACTTATATGTTATGAGGATCATCGAAGCACTAGTGGGATGTTCGGACAATGACTTGAAAGGTTAATGGTATGTTATGAAAGGATTTATTAGAGATGTTCTTGGAGAATTTCTATCCAGATGTGATGAGGTGGGAGAGAGTAGCTGATTTCATGAGGTTCACTCAGGGAAGTATGTTTGTGATGGACTATGCTGGACACTTTACGGATTTGCATCGTTTTTCTCCATTGTTGAATGAAGATGAGGTTACTTGAAAGAAAATATTTCATGAAATACTTAATTATGAAATTAAGTCCCACATGAACATCTTCAAGAAGAATAAGTTCTTATAAATGGTGAATCATGCTCTCATATGTAACACCCTAAGTTTTTATGAATTTTTTTTTTTCGAATACATTTGTTTTCATTGATTTCTTGTATTGTACAAAGTCAAACATTAATTAAACATGGAAATAACTTGTCTTGAACTAAACGCAATTCCAAATTGGCTTACTCTACACACAACACAGACTTAGCATGTGTTACATGCAATACTAAGTTTCTACGGAACATCATTTTATTGTTATAATTATTTAAACAATATAATTATAAAATAAACATTAAACATAGTAATATGAATAGTAATAACTAATTTAAAAATATTATTGATAATTTTTTTATATAAATAAAACACAATGATAAGGAAAAATATAATTTTTGTTAAAGTATTTATATGTTTAAAAATATTATTTTCTCAAATGAACCGTTTTCCATGTCCTTCTATAAAAAACAATAAAATTAATTTTAAACACTTTTAAAAATTAAATTTTATAAAATAAACTTAATTTTTGAACTCATAATGTTGAAATTATCTTAGGGTGATTTTTTGGGATTTTTTTTGAGAAACTTCATTTTTAGATGAATAGTGAAAAATACAAAATTTTAATTCAAAAATTATTTTTTTTTCTAATTTATTTATATAGTTAAATTATATTTTAAGTTGGTTTAAAACACACATTATATCAATTATATATATATTAGTCCAATTTAGTTCATTTTAATCTTTTTATATTGAATTTCGATATAAATCATAATAACTTTTGAACATTATCACATTAAAACCCCGTTTTCTCACCATGGTTATGGGATTAGTATTAAACTTAATTTTTTTACTTCTAGGAATTGAATTTCAAAAAATGGAGCTTCACAGTTGTAATAATTATGATATTTATAGTCTAATAGGATCAAGTTAATTTTTGTAAATTATGAAAAGTAACTTTAGTAATTTTAAATTACCATGGTTAAGGGTAAATCGGGTAATTAAAGATAAAAATAATATTACAAAATTACCCTAAAACATGTCCAAATTTAATTTTATAAGTGGTTTTCTCCCAAAATCATCCTTGGGACAAGATTAAAACCTTTTTCATCCACTTGTATGAGAGTAATACATTTATTATATTCTATTTAAAGAAAATTTAAAAATATCATACTCATATTTTTAATAACTATATCATTTTTAATATAGGGTTATACAGAAGATAAATTCAACTATAAATATTAATTTAAAATATAATATTATTACCTTTAACATGGTAATTTATTTTTAATTTTTTGGAAATAAATATTTACCATTATAGCTTGCACAATGATGATGCAGTAATTGTTTAATTAATGGAAATATAAAATAAATGTTATTAAAAATGTTAAAATAAATATAATTTGATATGATAAATATAATAGATAAATTTTATAGATTAATTTGACACGTTAGTTATGATTTAAAGGGGTTTTCTAATATATCAAGTTATGATATTTTTAAAATGTCAAATAATGAATAGTGTAAAAATTGACATTAATGATATTTTAAAATAATTAATATTTTATTAAATGATATAAAATTCATAAAAATATAAAATTCATCCAAATAATTTATATAATGTTTCAAATATCATAAATTATCCATTTATGGTTCTTTTTTAATTTTATAGTAACTATATTAACCGTTAAAGAGTAAAAACATGTGTTATCGTGGTAAGAGTTAAAAAGGTTAAATAAGGGTTAAAGCTAAAAGATAAGGATTAAAAAATAGTCAAAACATATATAGTTTTAATGGTATGATATTATTTCAACCCATACTCATCTTATATTCTAAATAAATAACTTTTTATCATTTTTTAATTGAAAAATAATTTATATTAATTTAGTATTTTAAGTGTTTCTTAAAGTACCCCTCGCCTCAATTATAAAAGGGAACCTCCTCCCTCGCTTCCTCACACTACATTGAGCCTTTTAGATCATCAAAAACTAGTACAAATAATCTCCCAACATACCTCCCTTACTCCTTCAAGTCTATATTTTGTAATAAAGTCATCAAATGAAGCCATTTGGTGCAAACTAAAAGGAGTTACCCAAAGAAGAGGTAACATCCTTCCTCAAGCTCCTTTCATTTATTTTCTTTCTCCACCACCTAAATTTGTATTATTACATGAACACATAATTGAATCATTATAATAAATATACTAATATTTTTTTATGTTAAGGTTTCAACCTGAAGTTATGCATTCTTCTATTTAATGGGTAATGAACTTACCATTCTTTTGTACGGCCAACTACCGCCTAATGAAATGATGATGTTTATTTTACCTTTAACACCTCTTGTGGTTGGTAATTATAATGTAAAATATATTTTTATATGATATATATGGTATTTATGATTTATTAATACTTATTTATTTATTATATAAATCCTAACTTCATGATTTTCATTTTTTTTAAATATGATAACTTCATTTGTAGAAGTGTGGACTACCACCACCTCAGAACGATGTGATTCGTTCACACTTTACATGGAATGTATTAAAGAAGGATTTATTAAAATTATATGATATAAATGAAATAATAATTATATAGTGATGATATTATATACATATATACATTATATTCCATTTACTTTCTTTCTTTTAATACACCTTGAAAATGGAAGCCGCATTCATGCATACGTACGGCCTACCCTCTCCATAAATGGTATATTCAATTCCATATATATATTTTATAGATTATTATAAATTTTTATATACAGAATATATATGATATATTAAATTCATTAAATAATTAAATCATGATTTAAGTAAGATGATCAGGAATGAAAAGTCAAAATACATACGATAAACAAATCGGTTATTACCCGAAATGTTACTTTAACATGGAATTGTTAATAAATGGGTAATATAAGGGCATAATAAAACATTATATGGTATAATATATATGAATATGGTTCTGTTATAATTTTATAATAAAATTATACTTATTATATAAGATTCTTGAATGTGTATGATGAAATTCAATACATAAGGTAAGGGAATTTCATCTCACTTTTTATTTATGTGTAATACATGACTTATTCACCACTCATTTATTTTGTGTGGTATATATACTTCAAATGAATATATTCTATGATTATTATAATTAAATTTATGGTAATTTACATATCTATTTTATGATCTTTATTTAATGGATTTTATGGTTCAAAATTAACCAAATCAGTGTAATTTTGTTTCAATTTGCCTTCATAAAGACACACATTTTGTTATGCATTTATATTATTTTACGAGGTGTATATTATTAAAATTGAATTGTTATATCATGAATCTCTATATTTTTTTGATATTTTAGGATCCATGTAATTTCATTTTCTTAAATGGATAGTATGATCTGATGTTACCAAGTTTAAATAGTTTATTGAAACAATCTCATCATTTATTGACATTTTTATGATTATGCTTTCATTGATGAAATACTTTAATCTATATCTCAAGAATAATAATGAATATTCTTCTCTTATAGTTATTAATTATGTCTTCATGTATTAGTACCATTTTTTTCTACTCTTTAGTACTTTAGGTAATTAAGAAAATGTTTTTAAGAAAATTCAATCTCATTTCTCTTTTCGATCAAAAATTAGTTTTATTCAAAAAAACCATGTTTTTAAAAAATGTTTCTAAAATTTAATTTAAAGATCATTTTCAATTAAAAATTTTTTAAGATAATTTATAGTTTTGGAAGATTCCTTTATATTTTTTCAAATATTTTTTCAAAGGAAAATGTTTCTAAAATTTTTTTATGGTTTGAAAATACTTTTTCAAAGAAGAAAGTATATTTTCAACAATAAATGGTTTTAAAATATATTTTGAAATTATTTATCATCTAAGATAACATATGTTGGTGTTACTCATGCCTTATTGGGAATATGATCTGATATTTCATTAAAAAAATTTCTCTAAATGGTTTATGTTGTGATGACATAACATTCATGAACCCCATTTCTCTTTCACAGGTTATATACTTATGAAATATGTTTATCTATCATAGGTTTTATATATATAAAACACACTTATTTTCACATGTTTTGATTTCATGAAATGATTATTAACCCTGTCTATTTTCCATAGGTTAGGATAAGATTACATGTTGATGATACCGATTTCATTATGTGGGGTATGTTCTGAATAAGGTTTATTATCTCATGGAACATGTATGCATAATTTCATTATGAGATAGGAGGGACTTATATCTCTCACAAATGAATTGGGTAGAGATTTATATCTCATGAGATAGACATAAAGGACCTTGTCCACTAAGATGGTCTTGGGAGTGAACCTTGACTACTAAGATGGTTATGGGAGTGAACCATGAATACCTAGATGACTATGGGAGTGAACCATGAATACCAAGATGGTATAGGGAGTGAACCCACACTACTAAAATGTCCTTGTAAGTGATTCCTTGACTACTATGGAAATAATTTTTATATAATTATGTGTCTTCCAAAATTATATGTCTTATTCATATGTTATTATTTCATGGATTATGTTCTTTATTTTCTTATGATTCATATATTATTAACTACCAATATTTATTCTATGATTCATGTTTATGATCTTTGATATAAAGGGTATGATCTAATATTCTCATGATCACGTTCTCATACCCTTAAGCCCATGATTATGATTATATATCTCACTGTTTTACCCTTACTGAGCATCTAAGCTCACCTATTTTTATGTTTACTTCCCCAAGTTATGAATATATGTATTATTTTTTATGTGTCTAAGAAGTTTACTAGTCAAGAATAACCTATTGGTAGATAATATAGCTCACTTATGTACCAATGTTTATGTTTCCATGTTTCAAAAGGTGCTAGACTAGTATGGTCATCGTGTGTATGTTTGTGTAATTTATTAATTATTATGAAAAATTTATGTAATGTCCATGTATGAAAAGTGAGGGTTGATATAGTTAGTATCAGAGAAAATCTATAGTTAACCTTTGGAAGCTAGGATGAGAAAACCTTAGTAAGAAGCCTAAGGGAATATCTAAGGATAACTCTAAGGGTAAGGGAAAGTATAAAAAATGTCATAGAATATTAGAAAAGGATAGAACAGTGTTTTATTAGAAATATATCCTTTTTTGGATACTAAAAGTGGATGTGGATAGAGCACAAATGTACTTGGGAGTAACAACTTTGACAAGGTGCATCGGGCTTGACTCTGTATAACCTGGCACGTGATAACAAGACTTGTTGCACACCTAGTTTGACACTCTCATGGGATATGCTTTAGGAATTCATAAACTCTTCACAAATCATCATGAAGGATTTAAATAGAAGTTTTATATGAATAACCTAGGATAAACCTAAGGTTTCATAGATTAAGGAATGTTTCACAATTTAGACATTCTATAAGTGACTTTTCATGATTATGTGGTTCCCTGTTATGATAACTATTTCTTACTCTAGGTTTTTTTTATTAAATGGATGGAAATGGAACTATGTTAATGATGAATGCAATGAAAAATACAATTATTTTCCCCATAAACAACCAAATAATATGGGATATGTAATGAAAAACCTTATTGTTTTACTCACACAAGTTATGAATCATTCTAGGCTTCCAAATGAGTAAAGTAAGGAACAAATTTATGTTGAGTCCTTCATGAGTCAACGTTCACCTTCTTTCAGTGGGTCTTCTGATCCACTTGTTTCTGAACAATGGATTAATACCACTATAAATATATTTTCTA
This sequence comes from Viscum album, assembly GCA_963277665.1. Lineage (NCBI taxonomy): Eukaryota > Viridiplantae > Streptophyta > Magnoliopsida > Santalales > Viscaceae > Viscum > Viscum album. The sequence goes on along the minus strand of OY728159.1, from coordinate 1,094,772,358 downwards.
TAATTCAGTTTTTAGAACATGAAAAAAATAATTTTGGTTGTTTATTATTTGGAAGGTAAATCTAATAAGTGGTGGACTCTTATTAAGAACATGAGGGAATAAGAATAAATTGAATCTATGGAATGGGAAGATTTTAAGGGGACATTTTTTAGTAAGTAATTCTCTAATATTCTAAAAACTAATATGGAAAAGGAGTTCCTTGATCTTAATAAAAATGATGATGAATCCATTGGTACCTATGAGGAAAATTTTATAAGACTTTTGAGGTACGCTTCTAGCATTATCATCCAACATAAAATAAAATTTTATGGGTTATTTAGTGGATTAAATTCAAGTATCATAAGTTCATTATCCATAATATACTTTAGTATATACAAAGAGATTTTATGTTTTAAAATAAAGGTTGAAATGGAGTTTGGAGTTACATATCAATATCATGATTTTAACAAGAAGAGGATGATGGAGTTGAAAAGAAAATATAAAAACCATAGAGAAAATAAAATGATATTTCCTTTATGCTCTAAGTGTGGGAAGAATCATGGTGGAAATTTTCTTAAGGGGTTTAATAAATTTTTTAAGTGTGGAAAGGAAGGTTATAAGGAATTTTATTGCTTAATTAGTGGGAAGAAGTTAGATAACAATTAAAATGGATAGCAAGACACACAGAATGAACTTCCCCCACATCAATTCTACATGTGTAAGGAGAATAGCCATTATGCTAACCAGTTTCCAACCCCAAAGGCTGGTGATGATGATCGATTTCAATAACCACTTAATCTAAGGGACAAAGGGAAATCTCATTTTATTACTATTGGTGATGTGGAGTATGACAAAGAAGTTTTGAAATGATTTAGTATTTATGTAATAGAATTCAAGAATAAAGTTTTAGAAGTAATTTTCTTGTGTTATAGAATAATTAAACATCTATGTATTGGTCCACTGTAGTTTCTCCATACGGATTTAAGAGCATATTCTAAATGGTACCAGTAACCAAGAAAAGTTATTGAGGTAATAAGGTGATATTTTTGGAAAATTCATGATTAATGTAAAGATAACCCTTAATATGTTCATGATGTAGAGATGATGATATTTAGAAAAAGATATGTTGGATATGAATAATTAAATTGGATGGTACTGATTTCCTTGGAATTGATTAAGGATTTTTTTTTTAAAAGTGGTTTATGCTATCATGGATGGAGGTTACAAATATTTGGACTTAAGGAATATATAAAATAAAATTTGAAATCAGGAAACTTGAATTTTTTAAATAATGATGTATAATAATTCAGGTTATTATCAGGATACAAGATAATACATGATAAAGGTGTTCACAAGTTTGGAATGTGACAACCAAGAGCTACCCTATAATATATGAGAGATAAATGTTAAAATTATTTAGTAAAATTAATTTTAAATTTTTGGATTATCATATTTCAAAAGGCTTATAAGATTATTTATGGAAATTTTAAGTTAAACTTTAGATAATGTCTGTGAGATTAAATTATTTCTCACCATTGGTGGATTTATATATATTTGATAACTTGTGCTAACTTTTTGTTTTGATAAAGAAAGATGGAATGACCTATAATTATATTGATAGATATCATGATATTCTAACTCATCAAGAATGAAAAATTCAATTTCATTTCTTATAATAAGAGATGAATTGTAAATTTATCAAGAAACAACATAGGGTGAATTTTTCATAAAATCAAGTAAATATTTCTTCTTATGAAAATTTTTCAACTCTAGGGAAAGTATCTTGAAACCATAAATGTTATCCTTGTGCCTTATTTTTTGATGAATAAAATGGTCCCTTAGATCATCATAGAATTATGACATTTTTATTGTTAACTTTATCCTCATGATGTTCTTTATCTCTCTCCATCAGAACATGGTAGTTAGATTTCTCTTCCTTGTCCATGTTTTCACTTCCCACCTATATTCTGCTATGTGTAAACCTAGTTATGAGTTTCTTTAGGTAACCTTTATGTTTATAAATTTCCTTTTTAAAAGTAATTTTTAGTATTAATTTTTACGATGTGGGTTTCTATGAATGTAACTTTCAAGAATTAAACCTTTGATAACCAGATGAATTTCAAGAGAAAAAATCATTTTAAGGGGGGTAGAATGTAATGCCCTGAGTTTTTATGAACCTTTTTTCCCAAATAAATTAGTTTTCATTGATGTTTTTCATTGAACTAAGTCAAACATTCCTTACACATGTCACTAACTTGGATTTTTCTATATGAAACACGGACTTGGATTACCCTACATGCAACACCGACTTTGCATGTGTTACACACAACAATGAGTTTCTATAAAAAATTATTTTATTATTATAATTAATTAAATGAGATAATTATAACCTAGGTGTTAAAATTAGTAATATAAATAGTAATAAATACATTTAAAATATTATTTATAATGTTTTTATATAAATAATTCATAATGAAAATGAAAAATATAATTTTTGGTAAAGTTTTTTATGTTTAAAAATACTATTTTCTCAAATTAACTGTTTTTCATGTCCTTCTATGAAAAATAATGAAATTTATTTTAGATAATTATAAATTTAATTTCATAAAATAAGCTTAATTTTTTAATTCAAAATCAAAAAATTATCATAGGGTGAATTTTTAGTATTTTTCTGAGAAACTTCATTTTTAGATGAATAGTGAAAAGTACTGGATTTTAATTCAAAACTATTTTTTCGTCTAATTTATTTATATTTTTAAATTATATTTTAAGTTGGTTTTAAAGTCACATTAGATAAATTATAAATATATTAATCAAATTTAGTTCATTGTATTCATTTTAAATAGAATTTAGATATAAAAGTCGAATGAACTTTTGAACATTCTCACTTTAAAAACTCACTTTCTCATCGTGTCTACAGGATTAGCATTAAAGTTAATTTTTCTAATTATATGAATTGAATTTAAAAAAATGTACATAAATAGTTATAATAATTATTATATTTACATTATAATAGTATAAACTTAATTTTTTGACATTATTAATAGTAACTTTAGTAATTTTTAATTACCATGGTTAAGCATAAATCAAGTAATTAAAGGTAAAAATCTTATTATAAATATTATAAAATTACCCTAAAACTTGTCCAAATTTCATTGGATGAGTTTTTTTTATCAAAACCATCCTTGGTTATAGATTACAACCTTTTTAAGACACTTGGATGATAGAAATATATTTATTATATTTTATTTAAAGAAAACCTAAAAATGTCATACTCATATTTTTAATAACTATATAATTTTTAATAAAGGTTTATAAAAAATATAAAATAGACTATAAGTATTAATTTGAATGATAAAATTATTATATTCAATTTCTTAATTTATTTTTAGTTTTTATTAAATAAGTAATTACCATTATGTCTTATATAATGATGATTCATTAATTGTTTAATTAATGGAAATATAAAATAAATGTTATTATAAATGTTAAAATAAATATAATTTGATATAATTAATTTCATACGTGAATTTTCAAGATGAATTTTATATTTTAGGGATGATTTAATGGGTTTTTTAAAATATATCAAGTTTTTATTATACTTTTAAAAAGTTAAATAATTAATAGTGTCAAAATTTACATTAACAGTGTTTTAAAATAATTAATATTTTATAGATAATATAAAATTCGTCCAAATTATTGGGATAATGTTTAAAATTTCATAAAGTATCTATTTATGGTTCTTTTTTAATTTTATTATAACTATATTAACCCTTAAAGAGTAAAAACACATGTTATCATAGTAAGAGTTTAAGAGGTTAAATAAGGGTTAAATATAAAAGATAAGGATTAAAAAAATAGTAAAAATTATATATTTTCATTGTATGAGAGGATTTAGACCCATACTCATCTTATATTCTAAATAATTATCTTTTTATCCATTTTTAATTGAAAATTAATTTATATTAATTTAGTATTTTAAGAGTTTCCTAAAATTACCATTGCTTCAGTTATAAAAGGGTGCCTCCTCCCTCACTTCGTCACACCACATTGATGCTTCTAGATCATCCAAACCCTATATAAATAAGATCCCAACTTCTCTATCTTACTCCTTGAAGCCTCCATTTAGGCATAAATCCATCCAAGGAGGTCCTTTGGTGAAAACCAAAAGGAGTTACCCAAAGAAGAGGTAACATCCTTCATCAAGCTCCTTTCTTTTATTTTCTTTATCTAACAACTCCATTATTATTATTCAATGACCAAATAATATAATTAATATCCTCAAAATACTAATATATTTTTAATTTAATTTTTTATCCTTCACTTACACAGATATCCATCTAATGGGTAATGAACTTTCCATTCTTATCTACAGCAAACTACCACCTCACGAAATGATATTGTTCATTTTACCTTTACCACCTCTTATGGTTGGAAATATTGATGAAAAATATATTTTTATATGATATTTATGATTTATTTATACATATTTATTTATTATATAAATCATAACCTCATTCTTTCTATTTTTTGTAAATACAATAACTTCGTTTGTGGAAGTGTGGACTACCGCCTCCTCAAATCGAAGTGATTTGTTCACACCTTACATGGAATGTATTAAGGATGGTTTTAGTAAACCTATATTATATATATTACATAATAATTTTACTTCAATTATATTATATAAATATTTTCATATATTTCATTTACTTTCTTTCTTTCAATAATCCATGAAAATGGAAACAGGGTTCATGCGTACATACGGCCTACCGTCTTAATGAACGGTGTATTCCATTTTATATATATTTATTTTATATATTGTTATAAATGTTTATATATTGAATATATATGATATATAAGTCATTTTTTACATTTTTTAATTAAGTAAACCATGATTTAATTAAGAGGATCAACAATTAAAATTCAAAACATGTACGATAAACAAAGCGGTTATTACCTAAAACATTGCTTTAAAATGGAATTGTTAATAAACAGGTAATATAAGGTCATAAGAAAACCTTATATTTTATTATATATATTAATACAGTTCTATGATATATGTATAATAAAATTCTACTTATTAAATAGGAGGCCTGCACGTGTACAAAAAAAGTTAAGACACAAGGTAAGGGAATTTCATCTCACTTTTTATTTCCGTGAGATACATTCCTTATTAACCACTCATTTATTTTATGTGGTGTATATAATTCACAATAATGTGATATCTTTTTTATATTTAAATTTATGGGAATTTACATATACATTTTATGATCTTTATTTTATGGTTTTTATTTTTTAAAATTTACCAAATCGTTAAAGTAATTTTTTCTCACTTTTCCTTCTTTGAAACACATGTTTTGTTATGAACCTATGTTATTTTATGAGGTGTATATGCTTCCAATTGTAATTTTACATCATAAATATAATTATTTTTTCATGATATTTTAGGCTTCAAGTAATTTTATTTTCTTACATGGGGAGTATGATTCAAAGTTACCAAGTGGTAAGAGTTTATTGAAACAATCTCATCATTTATCAAGATTATTTATAAGTATTCTTTAATTTATGGAATATTATGATCCGTATCTCAAGAATACTCATGAATTTTATTCTCCTATAGTTATTCATGTTTTCTTCAAGTATTTTTACCATTTTTTTACTCTTTGGTACTTGAGGTAATTAAGTATATTTTTTTAAGAAAAATCAATCTCATTTCTCTTTTTAGTAGAAAATCAGTTTTATTCGAAAAATAATGTTTTCAAAAAATGTTTTTAAAATGTTATTTTAAGATCATTTTCAATGGAAAGGTTTTATTTTTTAATTTTTTATGGTTTTTTAAAATTAATTTATATGTCCTTAAATATATTTTCAAAGGAAAGGGTTTTCAAAAATGTTTTATGATTTAAAAAAGAATTTTTAAAATAAGAAAGGATATTTTCTTCAAGAAATGTTTTTAAAATATATTTAAAAATTATTTCCCATATAAGATTACATCTATTGGTGTTACTCATGACTTATTGGGAATATGATCCAAGGTCCCATTCAATTTCTTTCCCTGAATGGTTTATGTTTTTATGGAAAACATTTATGAAACTCATTTATCTTTCTTGGGTTATATGTTTATGAAATTTATTTCTCTTTCATGGGTTGTATGTCTATGAAACCCACTTGTTTTCAAAGGTTATGATTTGATTAAATTATTATTAAACCTATCTATTTTCCACATTCAAGGATAATATTACATGTTATGATACCCATTTCATTTTATAGGTTATTTTGTGAAAAATGTTTATGATATCATGGAACACGTATGTATGATTTCATTATGAGATAGTTGGGACCTATATCTCCCTCCAATTCATTGGGTAAATATTTATAACTCATAAGATAGACATAAAGGACCTTTTCTGGTAATATGGTCTTGGTAGTGAACCTTGACTATGAAAATGGTTGTGGGAGTAAACCATGACTACCAATATGGTTATAGGAGTGAACCATGACTACCAAGATAGTATGGGGAGTGAACCCATACTACTAAAATGTCCTTGGTAGTGATACCTTGACTATTATAGAAATAAATTGTATATGATTATGTGTCTACCATAATTCTATGTCTTATTCTTATGTTATTCTTTCATGGATTATGTTTTTTATTTTCTTATGATTCATGTCTTGTGAACAACTAGTATTTATTCCATTATTCATGTTTATAATATTTTATATATAGGGTATGATCTTCTATTATCATTATCATGTTCTCATAACCTTATGATCATGATTATTCTTACATTTCTCCCTTGTTTACCCTTACTGAGTATCTGATCTATCCCATTTTTTTGTTTCCTTACCCAGGTTATGAAGATATGTATTATGTTTGATATTTCTAAAAATGGTTCTAGTCAAGAAGAAGCTAATGGGAGATAATGTATCTCAATTATGTACCAATGTTTATGTTTCTATGTTTCCAAATGAGCTAGACTAGTATGGTATTTGGGATTCTATTTGTGTAATGTATTAATTATTCTAAAAAAGTGATGTAATTTCCATGTATAAAAAGCAAGGGTCACTATATCATAGCCAAGGGGAACTTGAAGGAGGATTCTAGAATAGGAAATAGGTGGTTGTTGTGGGATGATTAGGCGGTACATCTTTGGAGAATAGGAAGCATCATTGTGATAATTTTAACCAGAATGGTGAGAAATAGTGGCCAAGGGGAAAAGTCAGTTGCCCAGGACCTTTCTCTAGTAATTTTTCACCAGTGTGGTAGTTTAGGACACTATTTTAGAAATTTTCCCAGACCAATCATAGATTGTTGATCTTGCAATTTGATGGGTCATTTTCAGAAGTTCTATAGGTACCCATGACAGACAGGTAATGATGGGGAAGCTAGATAGAATCAGAGTGTAGGAAGGGGGTCTTCTACACCTTATCAGGCTAATAGTTGGAGTTCTAATGGCCATATAAGTAGAGGTAGTGGAAGTGGTACTTCTAGGAAATAGGTCTCATATTAGTAGAGTGGTGCAGCATAGTGGACTTAGATATCATCATAGGGAAGAGGGTTAGGATAATTACGTGATATACAGCCTACACTAGTGGATAGTGAGGTTGGACCATAAATAATGTGAGGTACTATTATTTTAGTATTTTTGGATGACATCTTGGTGTACACCAAGACTCATGATGATCATTCCCCAACATCTTAACATTGTCTTGAGTACACTAAGAGAGAATCAGTTATATGCTAAGATATATAAGTATCAGTTTTGAATGATTAGGTATACTTCTTAGGTCACATCATTATGAAAGAAGGTGTTTTAGTGGTGTACCCAGAGAAGGTTCAGGTAGTAATTTCTTAGGAGAATACCAAGATTTTTTTTGAATTCTGTAGCTTTCTAGGATTATCGGGATATTATCATAGGTTTATCCATGACATTTCCCAACTAGAAGCACCACTTTCGAGATTGACTGAAAAGGGGATAAAGTTTGAATAGTAAAAATAATTTGAGGATTCTTTGCAGGATTTGAAGAATAATTAGCATTGGAAAACAATTTGATAATACCTGATCCAAGTGAGAAGTACACAGTGTTTTGTGATGCTTCGGGCATAGGTCTTGGAGCAGTGCTGATGCAGGGATATCGAGTTGCAGTGTATAGGTTTCTACATTTGAGGCCCCATGAATGTAATTACCCTATTCATGATCTTGATTTGGCTATAGTGGTTTATGATTTGAATTGTTGGAAGAATTGTCTATTGGGTGAGAAGTTTTAGTGTTTACCAATCACAAAAGCTTAAGGTAAATCTTCTCGCTGTAAGATTTGAATCTTTGACAGTAAAGATGGGTTGAGTATATATAGTATTTTGATTTTTAACTAGCATATATGACTATGAAATTAAATAGTGTTTCTAATGATTTAAGCATAAATTCTTATACTTAGGTTGTTCAGGAGTCTAGTGCTAAATGGAAGATGATGACTCTACTAGCTGAGATATATGTGATGGTTTAAGATAATCAAGAGTAGATGATTCTCATCTTAATTTTAGTGGAGTCTAGACTTTTTATATTGATAAAATATAGGCATCATAAGGATATGTAATGTTTATCTTTGAATAAAATCCTTGGATATGGGGATACACCTTCTGACTGGTTGATAGATGAGGACATGATTATCTACGTTATGAATCGGGTTATAATGCCTTCGAGTATGTGGGAGGATTTGATGTGGGAATTTCATGACTCGAAGTGGGCGGTACATCTAGGTATGACTAAAATGTACCATGATATATGATGATAGTTTTGGTGGATAATCATTAAGAAGAAGATAGTAAGGTTCATGACATGATGCTACACATATCAGCAGGTGAAGTTTGTGCATCAATGACCTGGAGGTTTGTTGAATTTGTTTCCCATTATGGAGTGGAAGTGGGAAGATGAGACTATAGACTGTGTGGTGGGTATCCCAAGTAAACCATAGAATAATGATTCTATTTGGGTTGTTGTGGATAGTCTTAAGAAATTATCACTTTTTTTCAATACAGAAGAGTATCTCAATGGAGAAGCTGGGAGATTTGTATATTCGGGAGATAGTCTATCTGCACGAGGTGCCACAAACTATAGTTTCATATCATGACTTGGACATTATTGTGTGTTTTTATTAGGTATTATAGAATGTTCTTGGTATGTATGTTTTTTTAATACGTATTTTCACCCACAAATAGATGGGTATTCGAAGCATACTATATAGGTGCTTGAGGATATGTTGTGAGTGTGTGTTCTATAATTTGGTGGGTTTGGGAGAAACACCTAGATTTGGTGGATTTATTCTATAACAATAGTTATCAAGATACAATTCAGATGGAACCATATGAGTCTCTTTATGTTAGTTCATGGATATCACCTTTATGTTGGGTGGAGGCAGGTGAGTCGGAGTTGTTGGGAACGAGTCTCATGTAAGAGATGGTGGAGAAGGTTTAGTTGATTCAGAAGAGTATCGATATGACTCAGAGTAGACAGAAGTTGTATGTTGAGAGAATTAGATAACCCCTAGTGTTTACAGAGGGTGACCATGTTTTCCTTTGGGTGTCTCCTAGGTTCGGTCACCGTAGGATATAGAGATAGGGAAAGCTGGAACCTAGATTCATTCAATTGTTTGAGTTTGTGGAGAGAATTGATTTGATGGAATACCAATTGGATCTTCCATAGAAACACAGTGAAATGCATGACATTTTTCATGTATCAAAACTAGGATAGTATCACCCCAACCCTTCTCATTTGATCAATGTGGATGATGTTGAGCTTATGGTAGATGCATCCTTTGAGGAGCATCCTATATGAGTGTTGGATCACAGTGAAGAAGTTTTGCAGGGAAAGACCATACTGATAGTTTTTATATTGTGGAAACATGGGTGTGTGAAGGAGGAGACATAAGGAAGATAATTATATGTGATGCCTCATTGGCCAAATATTTTTGTCTCAGAATCTTAGAGATGTTTGGGAGTACAGCTTCAAGATGAGTTTTAATAAGTTGGGAAAATTATAAGATCCTGACATTTTTTTAGAGATGAATTGGGATTAATTTTAGTTAGTATTTTTCCTATGTGGATTACTATTTTTTTAGGCCTTACTTTTGTGTTTTTTGGGTGATAATTTGATAAATTTAGAAGAAAAAGGGAAGTGCATGGTTATCGCACGGTTAGGGTAAACCATGTGCCCTAGACCAACAAACTGTACAACCTTGGACATAGGGGAATTACATTATTGGCACATGGTTTGTCAAACAGTGTACCCTCTTAGAAGTTATTGTTCACCTCTATAAAATACTATCATAGTTTAGGCACCTGATTATGGAAAACTATGCACCCCTTCCCATAAAACCATGCTCAAATTTTTAATTCATCTGAAAATTAGATTTTAAATCACTCGAACCCCAAATCTCACCTTATTCAAACATCATTTGAACCTGTATTTTTGTTATGATTTTAGAGCCTTCTAGAGGGATTCTAATAATTATTGACCCCTATTATTTGTGATTTTAATTATGGATCAAAGATCTTCACCCCTCCTGGTAAGATAATTGTATCCTAATTAGTTTCCCATTATTCCTCCTTTCTTCTCTCATCCTAGAAAGTATTGTTCTTCTCTATTTTAATTAGATCAAGATATAGTTTTTTGGATCTAGATCAAATATTATATGTCTATATCTATATTTAAGAGATCTTATTTTTTTCAATGTTGATTTATGGTTTTACATCCAGATCTCATTCGACGTGGTTGTGTCGCTCAAATTTTTGGCATTTTTGTTGGGAAATAGTTCATCAATGATTTTGGGTAGGTGGTACATAATTCAAATAAAAAAGTCATTATTAAAATTATTTGTATGTAATTGAATAATTTATATTATATTTTCAACAATTTATTTCATAATTAAATGGATTAAATTAGTGAATTAATTAATTAAGGAAAAATGGGAAATTAGGGATATTGGAATTTTGGATTGTGAATAATTAATTTTAATTAGGGGATATTTAGATTGTTTCATTGATTAATTAATGGAGAAATTAATTAGGGATATTGATATTGTTTATTTGAATAATTAATTGTGGAATTAATTATAGGATAATGAGATTGTTAATTGAATGATTAATTGATGAATTAATTATGGGATTATCATAATGCGGATTTTGATTAATTAATTGGTAAATTAATGAAGGGAATTAATGTGATAAACTAATTTTTAAATTAGTACTTAATTGAGATGATTAATTAATTTTTTATTTAATTAATAGAAATAGGATGATTAATTAATTACTAAGTTGATTAATTATATTCAGAATATTATTTAATTTTTGAGTTAATTATTAGGATTGAGATGATTAATTAATTATTAACTGAATTAATAAGTTTGATAAGATTAATTAATTGTTGATTTAATTAATGAGATTGATAATATTAACTAATTTTTTATTTAATTAAAGAGATTGAGAAGATTAATTAATTTTTTAGTTAATTAATGAGATTGAGATGATTAATTAATTGATGAAATAATTAATGAAATGATGAATAATAATAATGGAATTCATGTGAGAATTAAGATCTATAATGGTAATAATAGCATTCTGATATTGAGGTGATATATAATGGTAATAGTGGAATTCTAGAACATGACATCCCTTGTGGGTAGTTTAGACTCTAGCATGGGCTGAAGAAGGTATTGAGTTTTGGGTGTCCTTGGAAACCTAGGGGATTATGTGGTTAAATAAATAATAATTGATAATGTGATATATAAGGTCCTGGATCCACATGGATCAACCCTTTTTACATTTTTGAAAACCGAGGTTCTCGGAGGAGGCTTAGAGGAAGCCTGGAGGAGTTCGGTTGCTAAAAGATGGAAGTAGGGGGTTTCACATCGTGTAAAAGTTTACGTGACATGAAAGTGGGTTTCATAACTTATGATGATCATATCATGATATGTAATAAATCTGGGTTTAAAAATAAAAAGTAGACGTGTTTTTTATTTGCAAAAAACATACCCTGAGGATTGCACAATGTGAAATGGGATTAAACATTGTGTAAATACCTAATGTTTTATATCTTTAAATGATGAAGCACCATGGGTTTCTCAAACCCTATAGCCTATAGTGCCTCTCTCTCATTCCAGGTGACTCAGTAACCCCCTCTTTAATGTTTTTTTGATTACTTTATCAAGGATCAATCTCTAGCTTCCCTCCTTAGATCTTTCTTCAATCCAAGGTATGTTATACCTCTATTATTGCAGTTTATTTGATCTATTTCCTCCTGTTTCTTTTTTCCACATGATGGCGCTTGATCTTCATATTTCTAATGGGGTTTTTTTTTGTTTTTTTGGTGTAGTTGTGGCATGGAATCCTCAGGTGGATATAGTTCTTATGGGAGAGGCGATAGGGATCTGTAGCATTGGTCCCTTCTCATGTGAAGAACGTAAACACCCTTTTGAGGTAGGGGGTTCATTGATTCAATTTAATTATGTGTGATATTAAATTGATCATGATTTATCCACTTGGATGACAATGAAATTAACCTAATGATTACTTGAACTAGATTAAAAAAATGGTATTAATCGCATGGTGATGTTGCTATTTTTGTACCGTGATAACGGTTTGCCTCATTTTTTTCTAGATAGTGTGATATTTATGTTTTGTTTGTTATGCTTGGATTATCATGAGAAATTTGTAATAAACATAAATCCAGAATTAATTGATAATTAATTGGATAAAAGATTAAATAGGCATCTTTAATAAATTTGGTGTGTTGTAAAATTAATATTTTAGGCATGTTTAAATAATTTGACCTCCCATGTGTTAATGTAATTGAATAAATATGTGAATCTTGTGGATTCTTTTTTATAAAATAATTAAAGGCATGTTAAATTAGATTTTTAATTAATTGTGACAGCTTGTGATAGCTTTCTTATTAGGCATCCCATAGTTGGAACCTATAAATAATGAATTAGTTAATTCAAAATGGAATAATAATAGGTTGTATGATAAAATATAATGTCTTTGTAGGGACTGAGTTTCCCACTTGCTTGTAAAGGCCAAGTGTCTTGTGCATTGGATCCATGAGGGATTGTTTTGTGGGAAGCATGAATGCCTTGCTTTAGGGACAAGTTCCTAGTTGTTATGTTTGTTTCATACTTCTTATCATGTGATCTAGATATGATCCTTGTGATGTAGTGTGGGTAGGATTGGATGTGATATGATCCTAGGATGGCTAATCCTAAAGGGATATTATGGTATGTAGGGTAGGGAGGCCCGAATGTTGTAGAATTAGTTAATGCCTTTGGTGGCAGGATACATCTGAATATGAATGTGGATGTTGGGGAGGAAATCAGAGATAACATAATGGGTTGAAGATGGGATTACCCATTGATATGAAATATGGATTCTTGTTTGAATCTATTGTTTGGATGACATCCAGTTTTTTTATTTATCTGCTTTCCTTTCCCCATCAGCTTGGGGTAGATGGCTGTGCTTGGTTGTATACCTTGTTTGGTAGCATAGGATGTTTTCCTAGAATACCTAGTAATATGAAAAGTGATGATGTTAATAAATGAATAAATGTTTAACCTATGGGGTTGAAGCTTGATGGGATGCAATGTTATGGTTATAATTCTAAGAAGTCATGGACTCGGTTTGCTTATTCCTCGAGGGTATGGAACTTTTTTGTGATTTAAATGTAATGTAATGTGGAAAATATTAACGGTTAATTAATGGTTAATGAATTAATTAATGTAAATTGAAACTGATTAAAAGGAATAAATTAATTTAATGTATCTATTTAAATGTTGTTGTGCTTATAGGATATTTGTTCTTAGTAGTGGAAGTTAGGAGTTTAAGAGATGTTAGATTCAATTGAGTATGAGACTAGGTTATTTTTATAGTGTGGTTCTAAGATATATTATATTATTTACATTTTATTTTTTCATATGATACTTCAACATATCATTTAGGGAAACTAAAACTCTATGGATTATGAGTCCTAAGGGTGTTTTCCCTAACAACCCAGTAGGAGGATGGATGGTTGACTACCCCCTTTAGACCTTCTCTCTTTTATTATTAGTTACTTGTGCTGGTATGGAAGGTGGTTAGTTTTCCCCATATATATGTGTAAAGGTCTATAATGTATTGTTGTTATTTCATACACATGTATTCTGGATAAAGTTTTCTAAGGACAACTATAAGTATAACTTGTATAGGTTATGATGTCCTAAGGATCCTTACTCGGTGTATGGGATGTGATGGATTGAGGTATAATACCTGATGTATAATACATATTATACATGATGTGGTGGATCCCTAAAAATACCTGGTTACTTTTGGTTATGTGGATGTGGTGGTGTGTTGCTCGAGATGCATTTTTTGGTGCTTCGCCCAAGTATCTATGGGCTAGTCTTTTTGGAGAGAGATGCTCAGGAGGTGCGATGTTCGGGTAGAGAGGCAAACCAGCGGGGAAGTGGTAGTGGGGTACCCTTGATATTCTTTATTAGATTATATGATCTTTTATGCTATATTTGGTGAGAGTATACATGGTGATGATGGGAACTTAGCATACTTGTTTAGGTAATGAGTTAGTTTCACTTATTTTTTATTATTCTTTAGAATACTTTCTTTATATTTTTCATGAGAGGATCCAGGGAGGATCCTACTAAGTATACTATCATACTCACCATATGTATCTGTAAATATTTTCTTTTAGGTCATCTAGAGGAGGTTTGATATCAGGTTGGTTACTAATATCTAGTGGTTTGTAGGAGTTTTTTGGGCTTCATGTTCATCACTGCCTTTACCCTTTTCCTTTAGTACTTTTAGTTTTCCTTTTAGTTGTAGTAGTTCTTGAATGTCATTACATATGTTCACTTGGGTTTTATTTTATATTGGATTATGAGAAGGAGTTGGTTGGTGTCTATATTATCTCTTTCTTTTTTATGTGTTCTCTTAGAGGTTAATGCCTCCCATCTGCATGTTTACTATACCCCCAGTGCTAGTCACCAACTCCGGACCTACTGAAGGTAGGAATCAGGTTTCATTATCTCTCTTCTCCCATTTCTAGACCAGGAGGGGTAAACCTTGTGTAGAGGGGGTCATGATAGAGTGGTTTCATAGCTCAGGTTGAGGTATGGAGTTTGGAGTTAGGCATAGATGAGGTCGCATGGACTGGTAGGGTAATGGTGTTATCTAGGTTTAGAAATCATTATAAACATGAGAGACCAGATAAGACATTGGTATTTAGTTCCCCCTATTATCAAATTCATATACCTTTAGCTTATAGTGGCTACTAAATGAGGTGATGTTGGTTGCAGGGTAGAGACCTAGGAAAGGATTGTGTATCATTATTCTATGCACTTGTGTTTGAATGGGTATACCTCGGGATAGTTTAACATAAAATGAATAAAAGAATATGATTAATTATTGATAAGATATTCCATATTATAGGTTTAGAATCTCTAACTATTTGTTCTTTTACAAGAATGGCTCTAGGTCGACGTCCTCATCTAGTTCACACAGAAGATGTTTGGTAGGTTGCGACAGCAGATCACCGCAGAGTAGGGGTTGATGGTGAGGACACTTGGAGGACACTCCAAGAGTTTTAGTGCCAGATTTTATAGAGGAATGAGGGATCCATTTTACATACAGTCACGGAAGACTAGTAGGAGAGGTTAAGATAGCCTTTAGTTCAATTTTTTCTCAGAAGTAGCATTGGGTATCATTGGTTGTAACGATGTTGCATGGGGAAATGAATCAGTGGTGGTTCTTGTTCCTCAAAAATCTTTAGGAATCGGTAGTTTTGTGGGAGGAGTTCTAAGACCAATTCAAATTCAAGTTTCTTTCTTTGACCATGAAGGAGGCCAGTTACTAGGATATTGTTACCCTTTTATAGGGGAGATCCAATGTGTGAGAGTTCATGATTATTTTTAGGAACCTTCTATGATATTCTTTGTATCTTTTTTTAGATGAGGATGTTAGGGAAAGGAATTTGAAAATATCTTTACATCCATATATCCAGCATGAGGTCACCCCATTTATGATAAAGACATATCTCAAGGTGTTTATGAGAGAAGTTTTCATCGAGAAAATGTTATCAAGAACCATATCATCATGATAGAGGAGTCTCTAATATTCCTCATGAAGCATATCTATTCTCTAGGGTTCCCAGTTGTCAGTACAGAAGGGATTCTGATTAGCCAGGGGTACGTCCTAGCCCTCAATGTGCCGTTTCTCCAAGGGTGGAGGCTCTAAGGATTATGCAAGGGATCATATGTATATTTTTCTTCTGGATTCTTAGGTCATCAGTGGTAAGAGTTCCCAACCCTTTTGAGTGATAAGTGTGTGCTAATTGTTCAGATTTAGGCTCCTCCACTAATACAGTTCTAGCCGAGGCAGCAGCAGCAAGTTTCTCCAGTTTGGGATTAGCAAAGAGTAGATGGTGAAGGTAGAGGATAACGCCAGGATTATCCCCATCCATAGAGAGTAGATCACAACCATGGTTGTGGTCATCATCATGGTTAGATTTTCCATGGATCATGTCATGGTCATCTTCATGCTTTAGCATTTCTATCACTAGGTGAGATAGACATCGCTCAAGGTACCCTTTGCTTGTTTTCTACTTGGGTGCATTCCTTGTTTGATCTCGGAGTGACACACTCCTTCATATCACAAGACCTTTTCCATTATTTGGGACTTGAGGTAGAGAGGCTTCTAGTGCCCTTGTCATTGAATGCACCAGTTGAAGTTGAGCTAACTTTTTTAATGTATGTAGAGACTATGAGATAGTGTTGGGGAAGCACCGCTCTTGGGGAGATTTTCTATATTTTTTGATACAAACATATGACATCATCCTCATCATGGATTGGTTGTATTTGGTGTCAACTATCATGGATTGATTTAGGAGAAAGTTTGTATTCTTTAATGCTGATATAGATCCAGTAGTATTTTTTGTTGAGCAAGGACCTTGGATGTTTCAGAGGAATTTTCTGTTCTTGTAATACTTTATTGATGAGATGATGCTGAGTTTATTGGAGGTTCAACAGTCGGCATTTCCTAGGGTAATATAATAGTACTTCGATGTCTTTCCAGAGGAGGTTGTATCATTACCCCCTCAACAATAGATCGAGTTCGGGATTGAACTATAACTAGGCATGTATTCTATCTTGATGTCTCTATATAGGATGGAAATTTTTGAGTTGAGAGAGATATGTATACAACTTAGTGGTCTATTATGGTGTAGTTTTGTTCATCTAATTGTGTCACTATGGGGTGAATATGTTTTTATAATGAATTATAATGGAATTTTTCATTTGTGTATCGATTATCGCTTCTTGAACCATATGACATTAAAAATTATTATCCTTCTCTAAGGATTGATTATTTATTCGATCAACTGAAGGGTGAAATTTGGTTCTCAAAGATTGATTTATGGTCAGGATATTATCAAATGCATGTGAAGGATGAGGATATCCCAAAGACTTATTTTTATTATCATCATGGTCATTACGAGTTTTTTTTATGTCGTTCAGTGTGATGATTACTCCAGTTATGTTCATGGGGATAATAAATGTTGTATTCTATGAGTTCTTGGATAAGTTTGTAGTAGTTTTCATCAATTAAATCCTTGTGTACTCCATGTCTGAGGAGGAGCATGCAGAGTATCTGCGTGCTGTTTTGGTACTTCTTTGTCGTGATAATATATTTGGGAAGTTTCTAAAGTGTGATTTTTGGGATCAAGAAGTCCATTTTTTGGGACATGTTTTATCCTAGTAGGGATTAGTTGTGGTTCCATCAAATATATAATTAGTTGTGTCTTGGTAATCCCCCAAGATAGTGGAAAATATGGGAAGTTTCCTTGGTCTTACAGGATATTATAGGAGGTTTGTATCTGATTTATCTCAGTTTTTTACTCCTCTAACGAAGTTAACTAGAAGGGGTCAGGTGTTCTTATGGAATGATCAGTTTCAGGTAACATTTTTAGTATTTTAAGGATAGGTTGGTTAGTACTCCAGTTCTTTTTCTTCCAGTAGAAGAAGTTTAGTTTGAGGTTTTATATGATTTTTTGCATCTTGGGTTGGGATATGTTCTAATGTAGAATATATTGGTTGCTTCTTATGTGTATTAGCAGTTACATCCCCATGAGAATAATTATTTCACCCACAATCACAAGTTTTTGGTAGTGTTGTTTTCCCTGAAGTTGTAGAGACATTACCTCATCGGTGAGTGTTTTGTGGTCTTCACTGATCATAAGAGCCTGGGGTATTTTTTTCTCCCAATGTGACTTGAACTTGTAGTTAATGTGCTAAGCAGGAAGTTGTGTAGTGATGCAATGTGTGAATCAATAGATTCCTAGAGAGTGATGGAAGAACTTTAAGAATTGCATCTAGATATGGGAGAAGTTTGTGGAAGATGTTGTATTTTTTAGATGATAGTGTAGTCATCTCTAGTGCAACTGGTGGAGGAATCCCAATTGGGGGATCATGAGGTAGAGGTCTGGAGAGACCAATTTGTTTGTAGCTTTACCCCTGATGGTTGGTCTAAAGATGAATATCATCGAATGTTGTTTCAATAAATCATTTTCATTCCTTTATTGATGTGTGAAATGGTTCTTAGACAGTTCCATAGTTTTCCTTTGGTGGTACATCTTGGTGTGACAAATATATACCAATATTTGAGAGGTAATTTTTGGTGTCCTAGGTTGAAGTGTGATTTTTTAGGGTTTGTGTCTCGATCTTTCAAAAGGTGAAGGTCGAGCACCATGTTTCAAGTGGTTTGCTCAATCCTTAAAATGTTCCTCAGTGGATGTGGGAGGACATATCTATGGACTATGTTATTGGTTTACCTTAAGCTTAGGGAGGCTATGATGTTATATAGGTGGTAGTGGATCATTTGATGAAATCATCCCACTTTATAGAAATCAAGGAGTCGATATCAATAGAGGTTTTATTGAGGAAATATCTAGAGGTGGTGAGACTCCATAAGGTCCTGAGCACAATAATTCTTGATCAAGATCTTCACTTTACCTCTAGGGTGTGGAAAGGTATCCAGCATGTTTTTGGTTCTCAGTTATTTCTAATCACTGCTTTCCATCTGTAGATGAATGGTTAGAAATAGCAAAACATCCAGACTCTTGAAGACATGTTGCACTCTTGTGTCCAAGATTTTGGACGTTTCTGGATGAGGCACCTTCCCTTGGTAGATTTCACTTATAATAATATTTTTCACTACATCATTGTTATGGTGTCATTTTAATCCTTGTATGGACAACATTTCCATTCTATATTTTGTTAGAGTGGGGTTGAAGAGTTAGCTATTTTCAGGCTGAAACTAGTATAGAATATGATAGATATGGTTTAGGTGATTCATGAGAGGATGAAAGAAGTGAAAGATTGTCAGAAATCCTATGTTGATCATAGGAGAATACCACTATTGTTCGAAGTTAGGGATCATGTGTTCTTGAAGGTGACTCGTTGTCATGTGAAGTGAAGGTTTGGTTGTGGCAGTAAGCTTTCTCCCTGGTTTTTTGGGCCTTTCAATGTGTTATCTTATGTTTGAGTCATGGAATATTGGATAGAAATTTCCCTATAGATGATATGGATACATTTTTTTTTCACATGTTACAAATTCATTGTTATCTTCATGATGAATCTCTCTTCATCTATTGGGGTGAGATCGATGTTGAAAATGACATGGCCTTTAAGGAACAACATGTAGAGATCTAGGACTGTTAGGTTAAGGTGTTGTATGGGTGTGTTATCCCCTTGGTTCGTGTCTTGTGGTGGCACTATGGAACGGAGAAGAGTACCTAGGAACATGAGTCATAGTTATGTGCTCATTACCCCCAATCTATTTGATTTTTATATATTCTCTTGTAATGTTGTTCATTTTGTGGTTTTGGAAATTTTCTAGTTTTGAGATGGATTTCTCCTATTTCTTGTTGTGTTTTGCTCTCTTTTAAGAGTTATCTCTCCCAAGAGAGTGTTTAGGATATGGTTTTGTTTGTTTCGTGGTTTTTTGTTGTTCCTTTGATGAGATGGTTGAGCTCTTGTGGTGGTGAGAGCCTTGAGAGGTATCTCACGATGTGGATATTCAGACAACCCTTTTTTGTTTTCCTCTATAGGTTGGTTTTGGATTCTCAAGGATGAGAATGATTTGAGAGGTATATAATATAAGGGACTAGATCCACATGGATCAACCCGTTCTGTGTTTCCAAAGACTGAGATTCTTAGAGGAGGATTAGATTAAGTCTGGATGAGTTTGACTGCTAAAAGATGGAAGAAAGAAGATTTCACACCGTGTAAACTTTTTCACAATGGGAAAGTGGATTTCAAAACTTGTGTTGATCAAACCACAACATGAAATAAATTTGGGTTCAAAAATAAAAAGCCAACACATTTTTCGATGTAAACCATACCTTGAGAATAAAAATATATGAAATGAGATTACATGTCATGTAAATCCTAGGTATTTTATATCTTTAAATTATACAGCATCATGGGTTTCTCAAACCCTATGTCCTACAGCACCTCCCTCTCATTCCAGGTAACCCAAAAAAACCATATTTCCCTCTTTGACATTTTGTGGATTCCTTTTTCAAGGATTGATATCTAGATTCCCTCCTTCGATCCGTATTCGATCTAAGGTATGTTCTTCCTCCATTCTTGTTGTTTATTCAATTTTTTTCCTCTAATTTCTCTTTTACACGTGATGGTGATTGATCTATATGTTTTAATGGGGTTTTTTTGGTTGTTTGTTGGAGCGGTTGTGGCACGACATCCTTTGGTGGATGCAATTATTTTGGGAGAGGTGATCAGTATATGCAGTATTAGTCTATTCTCATGCAAAGAACATTGACACCATTTTTAGGTATGGGATTCATTTATTCTCTTTAATTATGTTCGATCATAAATTAATCCTGATTTATCCCCTTATATTCCAATGAAATTAACCTAAAAATCACTTGAATCGAATTAAATAATTGGTATTGATCACATGGAAATGTTATTTTTTTTGTATCATGATAACGGTTTTCCTATTGTTTTTATAGATAGTGTGATATCTATGTTATGTTTTTTATTCTTGTAATTTTTTGTGTTGTAAACTTAATACTGTAGGCATGTTTAATGATCTTACCACCCATGTGTTAATGGAATTGAATAAATATGTGAATAATGTGGATTCTTATTGATAAAAGAATTAAAGGAATGTTAAATTAATTATGAAAACTTGTACTAGCTTGTTTTTTTTAGTTTTCCAATAGTTGGAATCTGTAAATAATGAATCGGTTAATTTAATATGGAATGAGAATTAGTTGTGTGATAAATGATAATGACTTTGTAGGGCATGAGTTTCCTGCATTCTTGTAAAGTTTGAGTTCCTTGTGATTTGGAGCTGTGAAGGCTCATTTTTTGTGAAGGCTGAATGTCTTTCTTTAGAGCCAAGAGCCCGGTTGTTATGTTTGTTTCCTGCTACTTGTGATGTGCACTGGATATAATCCTTGTGATGTTTGGCGAGGAGGCCCAAATGTGACATGAGCCTAGGATGGCTGAGCCTAGAGGGATATTGTGGTATGTGGGGTAGGGTGTAGGGGTGTCCATGGGATAGGTTGGGTCGTTTTGGGGGGGTTTGGACCCGAACTAAGCACAAGGGGTCAGGTCAGGTCAAAGATATTTTTTAATTCAGACCTAACCTGACCCAACCCATCTCAGATCAGGTTGGGTTGGGTCGGGTTGATCGGGTTACAATAAAAAAAATTGGTGCTTATTTAGGATCTTTCCCCCGCAGGTTGTTGGGTTAGGTCTTCTACTACATATCTCCCTATCTATGCTATGGAATGCCCACATCCACTGCCCCGTGATGAATCGACACAAAAAAAACCATCGGTTGGTGGTGTGATCATCTCGTTGGCCTGAAGGTAGTCATTGACATCTGAGGAGGATGAAGTTGAGTCCAGTAGGGTGATGAGTATGCGGAAGTGTCCAACATAGGTAGATATCTGAGGCCACAGTCATGGCGGAGATAGAGGTGGTGGTAGAGTTTCATGGGGTAGATACATTTGAGGTGTGGTGGAGATGTTGGAGGATTAAGACACCATCGAGGGGTGAGGGTGATGTGGAATGATCTTTTTCTTGGCTGATCTTCCACTGTCTGATCTTCGAATCTTTAATCGACCACCAATATTCCTATGTTTTTTTGCTTTTTCTTTAGTTACAGGAGCATAATCAAATGAAATATAGTTATCTTTATGTTTTTTGTTGATATGGAAATAGAATTGTTGTTTTCTAATTTCACATGTCTCGATTCTTCTAAATTTATTTTATGATTGGCTAAGAAAATCCATAGAAGATGGAAGATTCAATAATTTTGAAAATTAATATAGTATTCAAGTAATGGTGGTTAGTGGCATGGAATCCATGGATAGATTAGATAAGGAGGAAGACATTATCATGGTAGAGGGTGAGGACATAGGGTCGAGAGGCGGGAGGGAGAGGTGATAGTAGGCAGCGAAGTCTGAAGGGAGGAGGGCGACTCACAGCAGTCGGGTTGGTTGGGTCGGGTTGGGTCAATTTCTTCCCATCTCGTAACCTAACCCAACCAGACCACGTTACGATCCCACTTGACCCAACCTATGGTATATATTTTTTAACATGATCTGGCCCGACTCGACCCAACCCAATCAGTTCGGTCGGGTTAGGTTGGGTCTAGACACCCCTAGTAGGGAGGCATGAATGTTGTGGCAATAGTTGACACCTATAGTGGCGAGATGCATTGGGATATGTTGTTGGTTTCAGGGAGGATACCAGATATGATGGAACAGGTTGAAGTTAGGATTACCCAATTATATGAAATCTGGATGCTTGTTTCAATCTTTTGTCTGGCTAACATCTAGGTTGTTTGTTTATCTACTTTCTTTTCCCAGCTACTTAAGGGATATAGATTTTCTTGGTTGTACACCTTGTTTGGTAACTTATGATATTTTCCTAGAATACCTAGTAATATGGAAATTGATAATGTTAATAAATGAATAAATGTTTAACTAATGGGGTTGGATCTTGTTGGGATGCAATGATTAGGTTATAATTCTGAGAAGTCGTGGACTCGGTTTTTTTATAACAGGAGGGAATATAACTTAGTTGTAATGATAATGTAATGTAATATGGAAAATGATAATGGTTAATTTATGTTTCATGAATTAATTAATGTAAATTGAAGTTTGTGAAAAGGAATAAATAATTTAATGTATCTCTTTAAATGGTTGTGTGCTTATACGATATCTAGTCTTAGTAGTGGAAGTTGGGAGTCCGAGAGACGTTAGTTGTAGATGAGTTAGAGACTAGGTTATTCCTATAGTGTGGTTGTGAGATATATTATATCATGTATTTTTTTCATATTATAATACACCCTATCAGTTAGGGAAAATGAAATCTCAGGGATTCTAAGACCTGGGGGTGTTTTCGCCAACATCCTAGTGGAAGGATGGATGGATGAATATCTTGTTTGTCCCCACTCTCTTCTCTTGGTAGTTACTTTTGTTAGTATGCACAGTGGTTATTTCTCCCCATATATGTGTGTAGAGGGATGTAATGGATTGTAGTTATTTCACACACATGTATTCCAGATATATTTTACTAAGGACTACTATAGGTATAACGTGTATAGGCTGTGATGTCTTGAGGATCCTTACTCGGTGTGTGGGATGTGATGGCTTGAGGTATAATACCTGATGTATGAAACATGTTATATGGGTTGTGCTGGATCCTAGAAACTACCTGGTTTCTTTTGGTTATGTGGATGTGGTGGTGTGTTGTACTAGGTGCACATTGTGGTGCTTCACCCAGGTGTCTGTGGGCAATACGTTTTAGAGAGAGATGCTTAGGATGTGTGATGTTGGGGTAGAGTGGAAAACTATTGGGGAAGTGGTAGAAGGGTACCCTTGATATTACTTATTATATTATATTCTCTTGTATGTGATATTTGGTGAGAGTATCCATGGTGAGGATGGGAAATTATTATACCTATTTAGGTGATGAGTTAGTTTCACTTATTATTCACTGTGCTTTAGCATTCTTTCTTTATATTTTTCAAGAGAGGCTATGGGGAGGATCCTACTAAGTATAATTCTATACTCACCCTATATATCTATAAATATTTTCTTTTAGTTCAGTGGGATAAGTTTAGAGATCATGCTAGTTACTACTAGCTTGTGGTTTATAGGAGTTGCTTCTAATTTTTGGTCACCGCCTCATTTTCCATTTTATTTTGGTACTTGTAGTTTTCCTTTCATTTGTAGTAGTTCTTACATGTCATTACATATGTGCACTTGAGTTTTCATTTATATTGGAGTCTGAGTAGGATTTGGTTGGTGTATGTATTATCTCTCTCTTTCTCATGTGTTCTCTTAGAGGGTAATGCCTCCCATCTGTGTGTTTTCTATACCCTTGGTTTTATTCACCATCCTAGGGCCTTCTAGAAGCAGGACTTAGGTGCCACTATCTCTCTTCTCCCATTTTTGACCCAAAAGGGGTACACCTTATGGGGAGGGCTCTTGACATGATAATTGTTTACTTATACACTGTGTTTATTTCTTTATGCAACTTCATACACTATTATTGACTAGATATTGTTTTAGATTTCATTGGTGGTGGCCTACTTAGTTGTAATCACACCCTACTCAGGCTACCTGATCGGTACCCAAATAGATTTCATTGTTGCAGGACAGGAAAAAGGCCATGTGTTAGATGGATGATTTAGGGTTGGATCATGGATGAGGGAACCAAACATAGTTTCAGACCCACTTGGTATTTGTCAGTGTATTTACTTTTGAGTTTGAATTTTGACACTGGACACATATTCTAGCATTGAATATCTACTATTTAGTTTTGATATTGTATTTCCAGTTTTGATCCTCTTGAGACATTGGTATTTTTCTAGTTATGATATCATTTATTTATTTAGTTATTATTGTTTATTTATTTTTTCTGGTGTATTTATCTAATAAAAGAAGGTATAGTCTCCCCATTACTGACATTAGACCCTCATTGCTAGTTAATAGCCTCTATAATATGGGGATATGCACTTGAGGTTATGTGGTGAACTGGCTCAGGACACCGATGTGAGGAACCTAGGTTGGGATGTTAAAAAATAGTTTTTTACTTTAGTTTAGGGACTTTTGTCTCAAACCTTCTATCACTGTAGTTTAGGGTCTTTTAGCTTGTACCCTCTATCATTATATTTTAGGGTATTTTAGATGATACCTTTTATTTTTGTAGTTTAGGGTCTTTTAGATCAAACCTTCTATTGTTGTAGTTTAGGCTTTGTTAGCTTGGACCTTAGGATTCTATTTTCTTTAAAGTCTTACTACCAGGACTTGATCAATGATCATGAAATATGGTGATACATTCCAAGAGTGACCCAAAACACCTTTGGGTATTGAGTTCTTCCATAATGTTTTCGAGGCTTGTGAGGATTAGAGACCCTTTCCTATAAGGAGGAGGTGCCTCTGGTTGGTAGTTCAAATCCCTTATGCATTGGTATCATTGTCATATAGAGGTGTCTACACTATTTTCCTTATAGAGGGAATATATTTTTAGGGTGAAATACTAGGGATTCTAGGACCACCTGGATAGTTGGAGTATGGGTGATATAATTCAAAACCCAAAAGTTTGAGTTAGTGAATATGGGATGGGGAATACATGCCAGGGATGACCCATAACACCCTAAGGTGATAGATTCTATGACAATTTTTCTATGGATCATAAGTATTAAAGCTCATTTCTTACAAGGAGGAGATGTATTTAATTGGTAGGTTAAAGCCCTTATGCATCGATATCATGGTTAGAAAAATATGATCTCCACTCTTTTCTGAGGATCATGAGAGATTTTTAAAGACTCAAACATCCGAATTATGAGGTTGGGTTTGGAGGAAATCTATCCAAGAAGGTTTATGGAACCTAGAGGTAGTTAATATATTAATTTTTAGGCTTGATCCCTATGCTCTATGGTTTCAAATCATGAGGTGTTGTCCATAAAAGGTTAAATTATGGAGTGTGTAATAAACCAGTTTTTGGCCGTAAAATAATTTGGAATATTCTTTATGTTATTCCAGAGCAGCGCCTTCAGGGGGCGTGAAATTCTGAGCCCCGGAGTGGCCGGAATTAAATTTTCAGTGCGTTCACACTGGACACACCAAATAAAAGGGATAACTCCTAAACAGTGATTTGGATCAGAGATCCGAGTGTACGTATGGGTCCAGAATCGGGTTTTTACCCTAGAAACGACATAAAACTTGTCGACGTGGGTTATTTGGACCCCTCACTCGCTATCAGAGCGTGGAATGGATAAATTAAATAATTAATTTATTCATTTAACTACTTAACTCAAGTATCTCTTAAACAGTGGCTCGAATTGGGAAACTGAGGTCACCACTGATTTTAGAGTGTGTCGTTTACCCTATGAGGGGTATAAGTTTTGCGGGTGCGGGCCGTCAGTGAAAAATGGCCCCAGGGGCATTTTTGTAATTTGGCGGCCTCAGACGTTGAGTTTAATAACTTTAAAAAGGAAGCTCAGAATCAAATTCCGAGACCACCGTTGTGCTCGGGAGGTGGTGCTTACCCTAGAAGAGGTTTAATCTTGACCTTGCCAAAAGTTTCAGATGTGGGTTAATTGGTAGTTTTAAATTAATTAAGTTTTTAATTAATTTTTTCTACTTAAACCCAATTCATCCCCTCCCTCTCCTTGGTTTCTCTGGTGGAAGAACCCTCAAGTAAGACCCCTAAAGCTCCTCCTCTCCTCCTCCCCTTTGGCAAGGTAGAGGCGCGGTGGCGGATCGCACGGGAAGCGTCAGGCGAAGCCCATCGAGGTAGGCGGTGTTCGTTTGAGTTTTAAATCCTGAACCCCTCTTTGAGTTCGATTATATGCATCAAATTGCTGCCCGATCTTCAAAAAAATCCCATAATCACATAGTATATTTTATGAGCTTTCCATCACACCTTTTTTAATTTAAATCCGAGTTTGGAGGAGTTCACAATCATTCAACGAATTTTGCGGGAAATTGGGGGTCGTTGATGTTTTCCCGACGGGTTCAGGTGGTCCGGTGAGCTTCGGAGCGGCGGTGGCTCGATTCCAGTGGGCTTCGGTGGCGGCTCCGGCGGTCTTTGGTGCGGCGAAGAGATTCTCTGCCGTGGCTTCGCGCGGCGCAGAGCGGAAGGACCGGACGGCTGTGCCGACCGGTTGACTCAGAGGAGCGGGGTCGCGCGCTGCGACCCCACGGGGGAAACAAAGACCCACGCAAGGCGGGTCTTCACGCAGTGAGAATGACCGGCCCTCGTGGCCAGTCTGTAGGCAGACCGCCGCCCAGCGCCAGGCCGCACGGCTGATCCACGGGCCGGCTCAGGCCGGTCCAGCCCAAGGGGATCCGTCCCCCTCCTTCGGACGCCCGTAATTTTCATTACGGGTGTCCGATTTTCATGTCATCTCCGGCGGTGGAACCGTATCGACGAGACGGACTTTTTGAGATGGTTTCGGGAATTTTTTAATTCCCGAAACTAGGGGCCTCAGAGGCGCGACACGTCTTTAAGTGAATTGATGTTTTTCCGGGGGATCTTGTTTTGGACGGCGCGGACGCGTCCGACGTCCATTTTGAGCGCTGTCAGCGGCATTGGGACCCTGGCGCTGGGGCGAAGCTTTCCAGGGTGGTTTCAGGCGTTAAAGCCGGAGTTGAGGCATGGGCCCCATGGCCCGTCTTTTGAGCTACGAGCAGTGTTTAGCTACTTTCTCATCGGGCGTCCGTTCGGGGTGTACGAGTAGTTGTTTTTTGGTGTTTTTTCGAGGGCATTGCATTGGCGTAGTCTGCCCGCTTTAATTATGCACGCTGGTGCGGGCCCCACGAGAGCTGTTTGGGCGTTGAAGGTGATTTTCCAACTCTATCACCGAGCGACCATTTTGGACAAGTGAATAGTCATCTCGTGTACTTTTTCGAGAGGATCGCAATGGTGTGATCTGTTGGTTGTGTTTCGGGACCAGGATGCGGGTCCCATGAAGCATCGCTCGTGTGTGGTGCGCCGGAATGTATCTTTTTCTCCGGATATTCGTTCCACTCAAGTAATTAGTGCTTTTGATGTGTTTTTCTGAGGGCATTGCGATGGCGCAGATCGCCCGACCTTTTTCGGGGACGTGGTGTGGGTCCCACCCAACCTGGCTATGGTGAATAGGACCTTTTTCACCGGGTGTCCATTTTGGGCGATTGAGTAGTCAATCCTGTGTGTTTTTTCAAGGGGATCACAGTGGTGTAATCCGTTTGTTCAGTTTTAGGATCTAGAGGTGGGCCCCACATGGGTTGGTATGGTTAATAGTACCTTTTTCACCGGTTGACCGTTTCGGGCAAGTAAATAGTCTATCTCGTGTGTTTTTTCGCGAGGATAAAAATGGAATGATCCGTTTGGTTGTGCAGAGCCTCTTGAGTGATCTTATTAAATGTGTAAATGTGAAGGTGCCCTGGTGGCAGTTCTTCTACCGTGTTTGTAGTGGACCCTTGGCGTGTGATCGCGTACACTCCTGGGAGAGTGATGTTGGTGGTTAAAGAGATGTGGTTGGTCATGCCTCAGCCATTGAGGTGGCCAGTTGGAGTGGTTACGTTATGCCTATGCATTGAAGTTGGGTGTCGTGTGCACGTTAGCCTTTGGGCTGGAGACGTGGTATACTCTAGGAGTATACGGGAATGCTCGGAGATACGTGTGGATGTTGGTACCTGAGAATGTTTGGGTGCTTGATTGGGGTTGACTTGGGGTCACACGTTGTGTGGGCCCCATGTGTGTGTCGTGTTTTGCTTTTCGTACTTTTGACCTCTCGCGACGTAGAGGGTCCCTCTGTTCTCGATTGTTGACTAGTGGGGTTGAGTTTTTCCCCTAGCTCTTTGCTTGATGGTTTAGATCAGCAGGGTTGAGTGGTTTCCCCTGGTTTTGTTCCGGAGTCGGGTGGTTTCACAATACCCACTTCGTGTTTGGTTGTTCAGTGTTGCACCATCCAGTAGAGATGGCCAGAGCAGTTCTGGGTTTACCCTCTAGTAGAGACTGGGCAGTGGGTCGCTCATCGACTTTCTCAGGTTTACCCTCCAGTAGAGACTGGGCAGTGGGTTGCCCACTGACTTCTAGGGTTTACCCTCTAGTAGAGACTGGGTAGTGGGTCACTGGACACTCTTAGGGGTTACCCTCCAGTAGAGACTGGGCAGTGGGTCACCCGACACTATTAGGGTTTACCCTCCAGCAGAGACTGGGCAGTGGGTCACCCAACGACTCTTGAGGGTCTACCCTCCAACAAGGCTGGGCAGTGGGTCGCTCTTCATCTTGATCCAGGACTATCCTCCAACAGGGCTGGGCAGTGGGTCACCTGTTGACTTGTTCTGGGTTTACCCTCCAGCATGGCTGGGCAGTGGGTCACCTGTCGACTTATTCCAGGTCTACCCGCCAGTAGGGCTGGTCAGTGGGTCACCTGATGATGTATTAAGGTTTACCCTCCAGCAGGACTGGGCAGTGGGTCACCCGATATCATATTATGAATTACCCTCCAGCAGGGCTGGGCAGTGGGATACCCGTTGACATTCCAGACTCAATCCTTTCTACTAGGCTAGTTTGTGGCTTTCCTCCATGATTACCGGAGCGGGACCCTTGGTTGTACGAGTCAGTGATGGAACGACCTTGACTTTGAGGAGACCTCTCGACTGCGGGGCAGTGACGAGGTGTGGTTTGACTTATCCCGGAACTCTCAAGCACGAGGGGCGCTTTCCCCCACCAAGACGCGTCCTTGTGAAGAGACCTAAAACCGTGCGAGTGATTCAATGCCGCCCAAAGCGGATAGTGTCGAGGTTCTGTGATTTGAGCCCCTTGACTTGTAGTTCAGGGCAGACGTGCGGGATGCTGGGCATCGATGGTGTTTACTTCTGGGACTGTTGTCTACTCACTTTCTTGGGCTGAGCTATGGGATAGAGATCCCCTTATGAGTTTGTTCGAGCTTCTTGTTGAGCATATGGTTATGTATATACCTTGTTCTAGTACCCACTTTTTGGGCTTGGTTACTCTCCCTCCAGGAGAGGCAAAGACGCGCGGGGTATTCCACGTGCTTTCCGTGTCCAGCTTCTCGTGGTTGGACGAGTCTACTCTCCTTCTATAGGTAGCAAAGACTCGATGGGAAGTTCATCTTCTCACTGTTTCCAGCTCCTTGTGTTTGGACGAGTCTACCTCCTTTATCTTGTTGGGTTGAGCTGGACTCTTTACTGTACTCTTTGCTGCACTTTCGGTTGTACCCCTTTACTTTCCTCTGTTCGATCTACTGCTCACCCTTCGGTAACTCCTTTGTTTCTACCTTGAGCCTTCGGGGTATCCTACTGAGTATTTTTATACTCACCCCTGCTTGGGCTTTTTCCACACTTGGTGTGCCCTTGCAGATGACGAACAGGTTGGTTGTGACTTCAGTGGATATTAGGAGTTCAGGAGCTTAGACCGCATGTGGTGGTCAGAGTCGGGTTCCAAGTGGGGGACCCTTCCCACTGTTTTTCTTTTGTTTACCTATTTTCGGGTTGTGGCACCTTTTCTGGTTGGGCACATGTTTTTTCCCTTTTCTTTTCAGTGTACCTTCAGCTTTTACTTTTTACTTTTAGCAGTTGATGCACTTTGTGGTTTATTTATAGCAGTTTCCCTTTGCTTTAATTTGCTTTTCTTTTTACTCTGCACTTTTACATTGAGTGTGTTGCGTGTGTGTGTACTGGTACTTAGGAAAAGGCCTCCCCGAGTTATTGTGCCTTCGGCGCTGGTCGCCAGCCCCTGGCCTATGGAGGATGGCTTGGGGTAGTTGCAGCTTGAACCTGGGTAGGGTCGGGTCGTGACAAAGTGGTATCAGAGGAGGTTTGTTCCTTGGGACGTTGTTCAGACATCCCTAAAATAAAAGTAATTGGTTGGGATTTAGGGCAATAGTGTTAATGTGACTCGAGAGCATCTCTCAGGCCAGGGAATCCAGTGATGGTGTGGCGGCCGACGTATCCATTCACCAGGACCCTGATACCCCGCTTGTCGACTCAGCATGCTGAGACACTTGTGCAGGGAAAATTGGTTTGTGCATCACATAGGATTGAGTCTTTGATTGTCCTTCTTGAGTCATCTCCCCATCGTTGTTATTGGTATAGACATATATGCTCATCTGACCGCGGCACTCCTTGATAATATTCAGGATGTCTCCGCGAAGACAGCCTTCCAGGATACCAGCTTTGGTTTGTGACGACGACCCTGTGAGCTATGAGGCATCAGTCCAGGACCCATCATGCGATCCCCTTTCTTCGGGTGGGCTGGTAGCAGCACCCCCACCTATTGAGCAGCAGACAGCTTCAGCGGAGCAGGATGAGTTTGAGCACAGTTTGAACGCGCTCTGTGAGTTCCAGCGGCAGAGACCTCTTAGTTTCAATGGTGAGCCAAACCCTCAGGCAGCAGAGGTTTGGCTAGAGACAGTGGTTCGCCTTTTCAGTCTTGTACAGACACCGACAAATCAGAGAGTGGCTTTGGCAGCCAACCTTTTCTGCGGAACAGCTTGGCGTTGGTGGAGTCTGGTGACTCAGTTTCTTGACGAGTCTTCACTTTCATGGGGTGACTTTCAGTTGTTGTTTCGTGAGGAGTTTTTTCCCTCGTGCTTACGCTCCGTTCAAATTTAGGACCTCTTTTAGTTTCAGTAGGGAGGGATGCCGGTGGCCGAGTACACGGCTAGTTTCGCAGACCGTGCATGCTTTTACCCGGACTTGGTCCATGATGACAACATCTGAGCGCGGAAGTTTGAGCAGGGTCTCTGCTGAGATATTTGTGCTGTCATAGTACCCCTGGGCATTTCCACATATTCCGGGGTGCTAGAGCAGGCGCTGGTGACAGAGAGCTTCCTGTCACATTCTAGAGTTGGTGTTGGCAGTAGGCACATTGGAGCCGAGATTTCTTCTTCAGATAGTGGGAATCGGCAAGAAAAACCTCGACGTAGGTGGATTTCTGACAACCAGACTCAGGGGCATGGTCGTACACCACAGTGGCACCAGAGGGCACCAGTGCATCCCGAAGAAAGTCAGTGATATTCTTGTGATGGTTGAGGTCACCTGGCACGGGACTACCTGACCAGGCATACGGAGAGCTTCAGGCAGGAAGTAGGTGCGCCACCATGACGAAGGCAACGCCATGATCGGAGTAGTACCCAGGGAGGTGGTGCTAGTAGAGGAGCGGGAGGAGCTGGAAGTGGAGGATGACCTTACGAGGTCTTCTCATCACCACTAGGTGGTCCACATCAGTCTCCGGGAGCTGACAGTTGGGACCGTGGATAGCCACGAGCTTTGGATGTCTACGATCTTGCAGAGCATGAGGTGATAAGAGGTACGCTCTACAACTCTTCTACTTTTTCAGTAGAATTGTTAGACTCTGTCTGTGGAACTCTTTTCTCCCTGCTTCTTGTTGAGGTTCTACCAGGGTGACGCGGGGCGTCGGTGTAACCATGTGTTAGTGGAATAAAAGGTGTGTAACCTTTCTCTTCAGTCAATGGCATCGACTCCATCACTCTCCGAGCATGTAATAGAGTCTTGGTTGAGAGACATCGACTGTGAAACCTTGTGTGACCAGATATCCTTGGGTGTTTAACCATATAGATATTCTGAAGGAGGGAATCACTGGGCCTTGTTCTAGGTGTGGGCGGTGATTCCAGTCGCGGTGTGAGAAGTAGAGGTTTGCTCGAGGAGGTGAGTTACCCCTGAGGTCCTTCAGGCCGTTTGAGATCATGCAAAGGGATGGCGAGGTTCTCTAACGCCTTTCCCTAAACCCAAAGTCAAGAGTGGGTGCACGATGTCTCATACGTGGCTTACCCAAGAAGAAGTTTGTGTGCCCCTACGCACATCATCGGTGAGAGCAGACCCTGCATGAACGGATCAATCCTTTGGTCTGTATGTGGTGACGCAGAACTGTGCAAGAGTTCTTCTGGGTACGGGAGAGCCAGGTGCGGGTTTAGTACCCTGAGTTGTTCCCTGGTTTTTCTTTTCGGGGATGAAAATATTGAAGGAGGTAATGATGTAAGAACCCATTTTTTGGTCATAAAAGACTTTGGAATATTCTTGATGTTATTCCAGAGCATCGCCTTCAGGAGGCGTGCAATTCCAAGCCCCGGAGTGGCTGGAATTAAATTTTCAGTGCGTTCACACTAGAAATACCAAATAAAAGGGATAACTCCTAAACGGTGATCCGGATTAGAGATCCGAGTGTACGGATGGGTCTGGAATGGGGTGTTTACCCTAGGAACGACATAAAACTTGTCGGTGCGGGATGTTTGGATCCCTCGCTCGCTATCGGAGCGTGGAACGGATAAATTAAATAATTAATTTATTTGTTTAATGGCTTAACTCAAATATCTCTTAAACGGTGGCTCGGATTGGGAAATTGAGGGCACTATTGAGTTCGGAGCGTGCCTTTTACCCTAGTAGGGGTATAAGTTTTGCGGGCGCGGGCCGTCAGTGAAAAATGGCCCTTGGGGCGTTTTCGTAATTTGGCAGCCTCGGAAGTTGAGTTTAATAACTTTCAAACAGAAGCTCAGAATCAAATTTCGAGACCACTGTTGTGCTCAGGAGGTGGTGTTTACCCTATAAGAGGTTTAATCTTGACCTTTCCAAAAGTTTCGGATGTGGGTTAATTGAGAGTTTAAAATTAATTAAGTTTTTAATTAATTTTTTCTACTTAAACCCAATTCATCCCCTCCCTCTCCTTGGTTTCACTGGCGGAAGAACCCTCAAGGCAGCCCCCTCAAGCTCCTCCTCTCCTCCTCCCCTCTAGCAAGGCAGCGGTGCGGTGGCGGATCGTGCGGGAAGCGTCGGGCGAAGCTCATCGAGGTAGGTGGTGTTCGTTTGAGTTTTAAATATCGAACCCCTCTTTGAGTTCAATTATATGCATCAAATTGTTGCTCGATCTTCAAAAAAATCCCATAATCGCGTAGTATATTTTATGAGCTTTCCATTGCACTTTTCAGAATTTAAATCCGAGTTGGGAGGAGTTCGCAATCATTCGCCGAAGTTTGTGGGAAATTGGGGGTCGTTGATGTTTTCTCGGCGGGTTCAGGCGGCCTGGCGAGCTTCGGAGCAGTGGCGGCTCGGTTCCAGCGGGCTTCAGCGGCGGCTCTAGCGGTCTTCGGCATGGCGGAGAGCTCCTCATCCATGGCTTCACGTGGCGCGGAGCAGAAGGACCGGCCGGCTGTGCCGGCCGGTTGACTCAGAGGACTGGGATCGCGCGTCGCGACCCCACGGGGGAAACAAAGACCCGCGCAAGGCAGGTCTTCACGCGGTGAGAACGACCGGCCCTCATGGCCGGTCTGCAGGCGGACCGCCTGCCAGCGCCAGGCCGCGCAGCTGAGCCGCAGGCTAGCCCAGGCCGGTCCAGCCCAAGGGGATTCGTCCCCCTCCTTCGGACGCCCGTAATTTTCATTACGGGTGTCCGATTTACATGTCGTCTGCGGCGGTGGAACCGTATCGATGAGACGGACTTTTTGAGATGTTTTTGGAAATTTTTTAATTCCCAAAACGAGGGGCATCGGAGGCGCGACGCGTCTTTAAGTGAATTGACATTTTTCTGAGGGGTCTTGTTTTGGACGGCACGGACGCGTCCGACGTCCATTTTGAGCGTCGTCAGCGGCGTTGGGACCCTGGCATCGGGACGAAGCTTTCCAGTGTGGTTTCGAGCGTTAAAGCCGGAGTTGATGCGTGGGCCCCACGGCCCGTCGTTTGAGCTGTGAGCAGCGTTTAGCGACTTTCTCATCGGGCGCCCGTTCGGGGCGTGCGAGCAGTCGTTTTTAGGTGTTTTTCCAAAGGCATTGCATTGGCGCAGTCTGCCCGCTTTAATTCGGCACGCTGGTGCGGGCCCCGCGAGGGCCGTTTGGGCGTTGATGGTGATTTTCCAACTCTATCACCGGGCGACCATTTTGGACAAGTGAATAGTCCATCTTGTGTACTTTTTCAAGAGGATCGCAATGGTGCGATCCATTCATTGTGTTTCAGGACCAGGATACGGGTCCCATAAAGCACCGCTCGTGTGCGATGTGCCGGAATGCATCTTTTTCTCCGGATATCCATTCCACTCAAGTGAGTAGTGCTTTTGATGTGTTTTTCCGATAGTATTGCAATGGCGCAGATCGCCCGACCTTTTTTGGGGATGTGGTGTGGGTCCCACCCGACCTGGCTACGGTGAATAGTACAGTTTTCACCGGGTGTCCATTTTGGGCGATTGAGTAGTCAATCCCGTGTGTTTTTTCAAGGGGATCGTAGTGGTGTGATCCATTTGTTCAGTTTTGGGATCTAAGGGTGGGCCCCACACGGGTTGGTACGATGAATAGTACCTTTTTTCACCAGTTGACCGTTTCGGGTGAGTAAGTAGTCTATCTCGCGTGTTTTTCTGCGAGGATTACAACGGAATGACCCGTTTGGTTGTGCAGAGCCTCTTGCACAATCTTATTAAATGTGGAAATGTGAAGGTGCCCCGGTGGCGGTTCTTCTACCGTGATTGTAGCAGACCCTTGGCGTGTGATCACGTACACTCCTGAGAGAGTGATGTTGGTGGTTAAAGAGATGTGGTTGGCCATGCCTCAGCCGTTAAGGTGGCCAGTTGGAGTGGTTACGTTATGCCTTCGCGTTGACGTTGGGTGTCGTGTGCACTTTAGCCTTTGGGCTGGAGACGTGGTATACTCTAGGAGTATACGGGAATGCTCGGAGGTACGTGTGAATGTTGATACCTGAGAATGTTTGTGCGCTTGGTTGGGGTTGACTTGGGGTCACATGTTTTGTGGGACCCATGTGTGTGTCGTGTTCTGCTTTGTGTACTTTTGACCTCTCGCTCCGTAGAGGGTCCCTCTATTCTCGATTGTTGACCAGCGGGGTTGAGTTTTTCCCCTCGCTCTGTGCTCGATGGTTTAGATCAGCAGGGTTGATTGGTTTCCCCTGGTTTTGTTCCGGAGTCAGGTTGTTGCACGATACCCACTCCGTGTTCAGTTGGCCAGTGTTCCACCATCCGGTAGAGATGGCTAGAGCAGTTCTGGGGTTACCCTCTAGTAGAGACTGGGCAGTGGGTCGCTCATCGACTTCTTTGGGTTTACCCTCCAGTAGAGACTGGGCAGTGGGTTTCCCACTGACTTCTAGGGTTTACCCTCCAGCAGAGACTAGGCAGTGGGTCACCCGACACTCTTAGGGTTTACCCTCTAGCAGAGACTGGGTAGTGGGTCACCCGAAAATCTTAGGGTTTACCTTCCAGTAGATACTGGGCAGTGGGCCACCCGATGACTCTCGATGGTCCCTCCAGCAGGGTTGGGCAGTGGGTCGCTCATCATCTTGATCCAGGTCTACCCTCCAGTAGGGCTAGGAATTGGGTCGTCTGTCGACTTGTTCCAGGTTTACCCTCCAGTATGGTTGGGCAGTGGGTCACTCATCGACTTATTCCAAGTCTACCCTCCAGCAGGGTTGGGCAGTGGGTCACCTAATGATGTATTAAGGTTTACCCTCCAGTAGGGCTGGGCAGTGGGTCACCCGATATCATATTATGAATTACCCTCCAGCAGGGTTGGGTAGTGGGACAGCTATTGACATTCCAGACTCAATCCTTTCTACTAGTCTAGTCTATGGATTTCCTCCGTGATTACCAGAGCGGGACCCTTGGTTGTATGGGTTAGTGATGGAACGACCTTGACTTTGAGGAGACCTCTCGACTACGGGGCAATGACGAGGTGTGGTTTGACTTAACCCAGAACTCTCAAGTACGAGGGGTGCTTTCCCCCACCAAGACGTGTCCTTGTGACATGAACTAACACCGTGCAGGTGAGTCAGTGCCGCCCAAAGCGGATAGTGTCGATGTGCGGTGATTTAATCCCCTGGACTTGTAGTTCGGGGCAGACGTGCAGGATGCTAGGCATCGATGGTGTTTACTTCTAGGATTGTTGGATACTCACTTTCTTGGGCTGAGCTACGGGATGGAGATCCCCTTACGAGTTTGTTCGGGCTTCTTGTTGAGCATATGGTTATTTATATACCTTGTTCTAGTACACACTTTTTGGGCTTGGTTACTCACCCTCCAGGAGAGGCGAAGACACGCGGAGTATGCCACGTGCTTTCTGTGTCCAGCTTCTCATGGTTGGACAAGTATACTCTCCTGCTATAGGTAGCAAAGACTCGACGGGAAGTTCATCTTCTCACCGTTTCCAACTCCTTGTGTCTGGACGAGTCTACCTCCTTTCTCTTGTTGGGTTGAGCTGGACTCTTTACAGTACTCTTTTCTGCACTTTCGGTTGTACTCCTTTACTTTCCCATGTTCGATCTACTGCTCACCCTTCGGTACCTCCTTTGTTGCTCCCTCGATTCTTTGGGTTATCCTACTGAGTATTTTTATACTCACCCATGCTTGGGCTTTTCCTGCACTTGGTGTGCCCTTACAGACAACGGACAGGTTGGTCATAACTTCAGTGAAGCTTAGGAGTTCAGGAGCTTGGACCGCGTATGGTGGTCAGAGTCGGGTTCCAGGTGGGGGACCCTTCCAGCTATTTTTCTTTTGTTTACCTATTGTCGGTTTGTGGCACCTTTTCTGGTTGGGCGCGTGTTTTTCCCATTTTCTTTTCAGTGTACCTTCAGCTTTTACTTTGTACTTTTAGCAGTCGATTCACTTTGTGATTTATTTATAGCAGTTTCCCTTTTCTTTAATTTTCTTTTCTTTTTACTCTGCACTTTTGCATTGAGTGTATTGCATGTGTGTGTACAGGTACTTAGGCAAAGGCCTCCCCAAGTTATTGTGCCTTCGGCGCTGGTCGCCAACCCCTGGCCTATGGAGGCGGGCTTGGGGTAGTTGCGGCTCGAGCTCGGGTAGGGTCAGGTTGTGACAGAGTGTCACATTCCTACTTTGAGAAATGGTACAAAACATGGTGACATAACATTGAGGATGTTGAATCCACTCAGATATTTTGGTATTTATATTTTAAATTGTGGTCCAAAGTGCTCAATTTAGGAGGATGATATGGGAAAATCATACCGATAATGGCTCAGAATACACTGAGGTGCTAAGTTATGTCATGGTGATGTTAGGGATCACAAGGATTAGAAATATCTATTTACAGAGTGATGAATTTTGTTGAAGACCATGGCCGCATATGCATGAGCCATAGGTACACATGTATAGTCAAGAAAATGGTCCCTTGAAGTTAGGTATCCTTTTACTAGGGCCATGAAGGTTTATGGTGATCTGAGGTGCTCAAATCATGAAGTTTGATTTGTGTAAAGTGTAATATCCAAGAAGGGTTTGAGAATCCTAAAAGTTGTTTCACCTCCTAGAGAATATATTCTCATGGTGTGGAAATATAAAAAATCATTACTCTAACTTTTTTATGACCTAGGGGTTCCAGTGAGTATATCTTGGATTTTAATAGGGATACAGAGTAGGACCTATAAGATTTATTCCTTATTTATTTATGCCCTAATTTTTCATAAACTTTGGAGATGAATAGTTTAATGAATGAAGACTTTAATTTTTATCAGGCTTCCCTTTGTGGGTTTTAAACCTGACAAGTTTTGTGTATCCTTCACTATTATTTTAAGGTCTTATGATTTGGAACATTATAGGATAGAGTTTATGTTTTTTCATATTTTACCATAGTTTAGTTAGTTTAAGGTCATTATGAACATAGACCTAATATAGGGGATGATAAAAAAGATCCTAATTTGGATACCCAGATTCAAGAGTACCCCCAACATCATTCTGAGTGGGAGGTGAAAATATTATAAATCATGGATTGAGGTTCTCAGGTAATGGGTAATGATATAGTAAAATCATATCAGGAATGGACCAGAATACACTGAGTTGTTGAGTTCTTCTATGATGGAATCTAGGCTCACAAGTATCAAAAATCACTTTTTATAGAGTGACACATTTGGTTGATGACCATAAGCACATATTCAAGAGCCATAGGCATAAATACATGGTCAAACAAAGGGTCACTTGAAGCCAAGTATCTTTCTCCAAGGGCCATGAAATATTTTTATCAACTTGAGGTGCTTGAGACATGAAGTTTGATTTATGGATTCAGGTGCTTAAAAGATGGTGGAAGAACCCCATACTCTGGATGAATGGGGTAAGGATCTTTTGTTCCTTTAATAAATGATGATAATGGATTATGGTATGAATAGTTTAACATCATGTATAAGGGACGTTCTTGCTTATTTGTAGTTTAAAATCATGTGGTCAGGACATTTTTGTTGTGCAGTTTTAATGTCATGTGACCAGGACGTTTACCTTTTAGTTTAACGTCAAGTGTTAAGGATGTGGGAACTAACATGAAAAACTGTGAAAGATATATTACATTCACAACCAGACCATATGTATATTTGGATCATACATAGGAAAAATGGTCTTTTATGACTCATCCCCTATGAATTTGGGGTGCATTTATTTTATTGGTTGTTGTGGCTGGGCCCAGAATTGGAGATTCTTGCATCACCATGTATCCTATGATGATAGGAATAAATCTAAACATAGCTCATAAATGGGAAAATCTCTACACAGGTCTGACCCATACGCAGATGTGGGAATTGTTTCCATTAATTATTGTATTTGGGCTTGGGATTGGATATTCAGACCTTATTATGTATCATGTGATGTCAAGAATCAAGCCACATGTGGTTCTTGAGGAACTATGCAGTTTAACGTCATTTGGAATGGAAATTAACTTCCTAACATGAAAAGGGGTATTATAGATGGAACTAAGGATGGATATTTGGGAATCACTATGTATCCCTCGGTAATAGGAATCAAGCCACACATAGTCGTTCAAATATAATATTCCTTTGCAAATCTGACCTATAGGCATGGAGGGGTAATTTTTATATTTATTTATTACAATTGGACCCAGGTTTGAAGATTTGGGAATCACTGTGTATCATGTGATGTTAGGAATCAAGTCACACATAATTATTGAATGGAGGTTTTTTAAGATACCAATCAACAACAATAGTGGTCCTCTCGATTGAGGTCCACAATAATGTGAAATGTTATATCCTGAAAGGGACATCAATCATGTAGTTTAACGTCATGTGGTGAGGACTCATGGTATTCATTTTAAGTTCTTTTATTCAGGACCATGATGATCCTTTAATGAGATGTTATTCTTTTTTTGTGTGGGTTATACCTTACTAAAATTCTTAAGATCACATGATCTATGCTCGATGTGAGAAATAATGAATTGAAAGGGTGCCTCTCACCAAGTAGAGGTGATTAAGAATAGTACATGGTAATTTTGTATCATATGGTGGGTGGACCAAGATATATGATTGATGAATCCTTATGTATATCATTCAAAAATGAGAATCAATCCATACATAGTTCTACAAAACCCGTGCAGTTTAGATTTATGAGGAAAGGACATCAGTCCCACTGTTTTAATGTCTTATGGTAAGGACGTAGGTCACCCAACATTAATGAAGATGAACCATTAGGGGATCCATATAGTTTAACTTCATATGGTGAGGACATGGTCTATAAATTTTAGCATCATGTGGTTAGGACACTAAGGACAACTCCATATAGTTTAAAGTCATGTTGTCAGGACATGAGACGTTGTGCAGTTCAAAGTCTTACTGCCATGACTTGACATTTCATGCAGTTTAACATCTTGATGCCAGGATGAGGGTTACCCAATATGAAAGGTAAGTAACATTGTGCCTGAGCCCAAAAATATAGGTTTGTGCATCATTATGTATCCTATGATGATAGGAATCAATACACACATAGTTCTTATAGGGAGGTACTACCTATGTGGAGATGACTCTCACATAGGGATGGGGGAATTTCATCCTTATTTTTCATGGATCTAGATCATGTGTAGTGAATCATTAGTGAGATGGTTATTCCCATGTAGTTTAACATCATGTGGTGAGGAAGTTATCTGTACATTCTAGAATCATGTGGTTAGGAAATGAGAAGTTATGTAGTTTAAATTCTTCCTGCCAGGACTTGAGACATTGTGTAGTTTAACATCTTGATGCCAAGATGATCTTGTATAGTTTAATATCATGCAGTAGGGATGAGTGGGAACTTTATTACATTTATGAAACGTATTTCTTGAAAAATCTCACATTTTAGGGGGGTGACACGCTCCCCATCCATTGTGTCTAGTGAGTAATATCCTTTGTGATAGACCTTTTGTATGATGTAAGGTCCTTCCAATTTGGGTTCTAGCTTCGGTGGCTTCTTTCCTAGTATCATTAGGATCCTGAGAGCAAACATCAGTTCTCATTGGAGGAATTAATGGAGTTGAACCTTATTATTAAAGGCTCATGTGATCCAATTCTAATGGAATTAAAGGTTGTGTAATGTACGCAACCTATTCTCATCGATCTACTCCAATTCATCCAGCCACTTTTTTGATTTCTCTTCATCCAAAATTTATCAAAAAATAGTTGTTTTTAGTGAAGGAGGATGAAATTATATGGTAACACTACCTCAGTCACATACACCATGAGTATGGTGTTTATTGAGTATCATTACGCATAGTGGTACGGTAGGCCCATAAAGAATGGAGGAGCTTGTCTGGTCGTGAATTCTTATCCTTATTCACTATATTTTGGAGTATATTTTTCAGTCTTGTTAAAGGCCTCTATATATCCATTTTCCACTTCATGATATCAAGATGAGTGATTAGACTTAAAACTATACTCCTAGAATAGTTTCATCAACTCTATAGAATAGAAGTTGGTGTCATTGTCTGTCAATATTGTGTGAGGGACTCTGAACCTGATGATGATATGAGACTTTATAAAGTTGATGATATTATGTGTCATGAATTACATGAGGGGTATTTTATCATCCCATTTTAAAAATAAGTTGATAACATTAAGGATTTACTTAAATATATTATTTATGGTTGGGGATATGTCCCCATAACATCTATTCCCCAAATGGAAAATGGATAGGAATATCTAGTTATATGTAAAAATTATGGGGGATAATCGAAGAATTTTTTATGGATTAGGAATTCATGATATTTCCTGGTGATTTCCACATAGTCATGTAACATGTTTTTCTAATAATATCCCAACCTTCTGATTTGGTGGGAGATTCTGATCCTAGACTGATGAACACTGTAGGAGCCTATACAAAATTCTTTCATGACATCATTAATCTCTTTCTGTTATTCATATGATAATGTTTCCATAAAATCCACACTTGTAGAGGGACTTCTTCTCATTTGGACCACCCTGTAGGGTAAAGTTCGCTGCATAGTGTCGAATCTGTTCTTTTCCAACCCAATCTCTTGGGAG
Organism: Viscum album; assembly: GCA_963277665.1. Classification (NCBI taxonomy): domain Eukaryota; kingdom Viridiplantae; phylum Streptophyta; class Magnoliopsida; order Santalales; family Viscaceae; genus Viscum; species Viscum album. The sequence goes on along the minus strand of OY728159.1, from coordinate 1,094,730,029 downwards.
AATCCTATTTTGGAGAAAACCAACAATGGGATCCATCCATCTAGGGGTGGATGTTGGTTTATCACACTCTCATGCAGTGTTGACCTAATTTATTTCTTCCATATCATAGATGATGATCGATGAGACCATTCTTTGGTGGGTGATACATAAGATTTCTTCCTCCTAATCAGGGTCATCCAAGATTGTGGTTGCATTAGCCAATACATCGGTGTGATCAGTCTATGATTGAGGAATATTATGCAATGTGGGATCAAAATGGATTATTGGATGGCACCATTCTCACCTGGGCTCTCTCCTCTCTCTACGGTTCCCTCTCAGGATCCAGGGTTTCCCTTCCTCCCCTTCGTTCAGTGGCCCTTCATTCATCCATCTCGGTGGTATTCTGGTTTCATCCTCTTCCTCTCCATGGTAGAGTTTCCTTTCACACTTCAGTGATGGATTCAGTTTCATTTTCTCCTTTTGTTTTATCATCGGCCTCTTTTCCTAGAGCTCGGTGTTGCTTTATCACATAGCCTTTGTTTATGGATCATTTTCACCTTCGGCTTTGGCGTCTTTGTCTTCTCTCCTTTGATGGCATTTTTGGTAGGTTTCCTTTAGGGTTTCATTTTCATCTCTGTTCTCTTTGTGTGATCCAGCCCACAATGGCACATGTTTCTCCCTTGGTGATTAGGGTTTCATCTGCTCTTCGCCCCTTCCTTTTAGTTTCGATTTTCTTCTGGTATGGTGTTTAGATTTCAAGGCCTTTCCTTCCTCCTCCGCTACTCTTTCTGCTATTCCCATCATGCTAGGCCCCAACATGGTCGAACCTGATGGTTCTATGGTGTCTTGGGAATGTGATGGACGAGTGATGCTCGGGTGCTTCGGATGCTCCATTTTGGGGTTTCTGGTTCATTGATTCTCTGTCTTGGAATTTCTTCCTAGCTTTGATTTTAATCCCATTTGGTTGTTTGTTTGTTTTTATGATTTTGTTCGGATGGCTTTGTTGTGGAATTTGTTTGGAATGGTTCGATTAGTGTGTTGGTGGATGGTGGTTCTGATGATGAGTTCTGGTCATCAGCTCCAGTAGTGATAGGGCGGTGGTGACGACGGTGGTGTTCCCAAGAATTTGATGATAGGCGATGTGATTTTGGCTGATGCGGGTTGCTTGGATTTAGGCCTCCTCGGAATCCGATGTACCTTTTTGAATTTGATTTTAAATTTTGAAATCTGGCATAGTGTTTTTGTTTTCCGGCGGGTTGGTTTCATTGAAGGGTGGATCGTGAGGTGGTAGCTTCGAGGACGTGATGATGGTCACTTTTTTGAAAATTGAAAAAGGTGATGTGTAATGGTTCACATAGAGAGGCAGCAATGATGGCTCTTGTTTGAATTTTGAATGGCGTGTTTGAAGGATTGTGGCACGGTTTGATGGTTAGGGTTTTTATTTTGAGTTTTGAAATCAGTAATGATGTCTTTTGTGGATTTTCTGTTGGTGCCCACTCACCCTAAGTGGATTCTTCAATAAAATAAAAAAAATTATTGTGGATTATGGGCTCAAAAATGAAAATCTATTATCAATCCCCTTATGTATCTAGTGATAGGGGCCAGTTCTTCATTTTTCATGGAATATTCTCCATGGATCTTCTTTATCACTAGTTCCAAGTCCCCTTTGATATTCAGGTAGTCTATCTTTAGTTATAGGTATAGTTCCAAGCTAGTGATAAGGGCTTGGTATTCAACTTCATTATTCATACAACCCTCAGATAGTGAGAAAGATTAGTGAAAAAATTATTTTTGGGGGGTAACATCATGACCCTCCTCATTGTCTTGAGAAGGATAAATGATATTACTTGTCCTTAAGCGATATCCCCAAGGTGCCAAAGGCTGGCAATAAATGCCAAGGGATTCATTAATAGATGGGGGATGATTTTCCCTTTTTAAGATAAAACTACCCAACCAAACATACCATAACACAATACCAGTACATGATACATGATAACAATGTAAAAAACTCAAAGTAATACCATTGGTATTAAAAATCAAACTATAATATGGAACCATAGAAGAAGACAAATAACATAAAATTATACAGAGGAAAACAAAACTAACAAAACCTAAATACTCCAAAGACATAGATCCATAACTCCAAACATGATCCATGCTTTAATACCAAAAAACAACCCAAGTATCACAAAGTGTCACTAGAGAAGTGTGATACTTTACCTTTACTTGTGTCCTGATAAACAATATCTTCAAAAGTACCAAAGCGCCAAAGCAAGGGTGAGTAATTAAACTCAGTAGGATTTCACCAAATGACTTCCCTATTTGAGCTACTAGGATAGAATAAGTTATCACATTTATATAAAACAATTTATATAAAAACTATTTAAAACAACTCATCAATTTATAGCAAAGCCAAACAATTCCATACCGAAATATTTATCTCAAATAACAATTTCCAAGGGAAGAAACCAAACAATTCATTTAACCATTTATAAATTTCCATGTTGTCATAACCCATTCCATTTCACATAATCACACACACATTCACTTAACCACACAAGCTTGGTGTTACCAATGACAATGGAACTTCATGTCCATACTTCATCCCTTTGATGGTGGTACTTCACAACAATCTTCCATCTCATTTTATCCATTCATAACCATTTAATCTAACCGCATTCCAATAAAACCTTTTCCAAATCAATTAAACAATTTTGATAAAACGGAAGCTTAATTGAAAACCATACCAACAAACCATTTAAATAAAACCAACCCTTTTATTAAAAACACTTATCCAAAAAACCATTCCAATAAAACCAACCTTTTATTGAAAACACATTTCCATGAATCAAAACTAAATCACCATTTTAAAATCATAATTTTAATATCAACTTACCATTTTCAGTTTCTGCCAAAACACCCAATTTGAACAATTCCATAAACCATCACTAAAGAATGTTTCCATCAATCAATTTCAGGATAATTTCACAATCAATTCCAAAAAAACAATAAATTTTAAATTAATCCTTCTATTTATAGTAATAGGAGTCAAGAGTGAAGAAACCTACCTCAGAATTTATGGTGAAAATAAAGAACAACACAAAAACACCCATGAAACTGGGTTAAATCTCCAAAAACCCACCTTATATGTCTTACCCTAGCATCAAAAAAGCCAAATATAACCATGATTGGCATAAACCACCTTATATCTATCCATATAGGACTAGATATAAGAAATGGAGAGAAGGGGGAGGGAAGTATATCTATGAAAACCCACCAAAAAACACCATAAATGAAGACATTCCATAGGAATCAAGATTCAACGCACCAAGAAATGACTCTAAATCACTTTTTATTTGAAGGGGAAGGGTTTCATAGACTTTGGGAAGATAAAATCTAGAGTTAGGGTCTTTTGGAGGAAAATGAGGGGTTAAAGGATAATCCCAACCTAGATCCACTTTTTAAGGATCTTGTTTTAAATTGTGCATGATTAGTCGCATATTTAAGCAAATAGTGATCTAATAGTGTTATAGCCTCTGCCTCAAGGAGGACCTCACACGGTTGGATTTTATGGTTAGATAAACCATGATACAACTATTAAAAATATCACTATCCCACTTTCTATGGTTTATTCTTGCTGGATGCATGGTTTGAAAAAACGGTGCCCCTAACCGTGTGTCATCCCCTTAGCCCTTGTCTCACTGTGCATGGTTTTATGTAGAATTTTCACAGTTTCCACTAACCATGCACCAACCATTCACATTTAGAAACTAACCAAAAACATTCCAAAATTCCTCCAAACCCTACCAAACTTCACTCAAACACTTTACATACTAAAAAATCATAAATTAAGGGTTACTTAAAACTAAGGGTGCTAAATTCTTCCCACTATTGGTCTTTTCATCCCCAAAAAGTAGAAAACCATCAATGTTCAGAAATATTTCTGAAAATTTATCTTTCTTTTCCTTCTCCCAATCCCAAGTCTCTTTTTGAATTTGACCATGCTACCACAAAACCCAAACTAGACTGAAGATTTTCCCATGCAAAAATTTTTCTTACCTATCCACTATCATCACTGGCATGTGCAACAATGAAGCATCTAGTTCTAGGCCAATGTGATCTCATCAAATCACATGGTCAGGATCAGGATGATACTTTTTCAACTGAGATACATGAAACACATTATGCATAGCACTAAACTTTGGTGGTAATTCTAACTAATTTTCTACCTCTCTAGACAGTTCAATTATCTCAAAAGGGCCTATGTATCAACAATATAACATTCCCTACTTTCCAAAAAACAATGTCCAGTACTTAGAGATATCCTCAACAATACATGATCACTCACCTTGAATAAAAATGGCCATTTATAATGATCCTCGTGTGATTTTTGATGACTCTATGTCATCCCCATTCATTTTCTGATCAACTGAATCTTCTCCATTGTCTCTTGGAAAAGTATTTTCCCAACCAGTGAAGTCTCACCTATTTCCACCCAACAAAGTGGAGAGAAAAAAGGACACCCATATAATGCTTCAAAAGGATCCATATGTATTGAGTCTTGATAACTATTGTTATATGAGAACTCCACCAATGGTATGTGATATTTTCATGAGCCACCAAAATTCATTATGCATTCCCGCAACATGTCTTCTAATATTTGTATCATATTTTTGGATTATCCATTTATTTAAGGATGATACACCATACTCATGGTCAACTAATTTCTAAGGGATTTATATAAGGATTTCCAAAAATGATACATAAATCTCGGATCTCTGTCTGACACTATTGAAATAGTTACTCCGTGCCTCTTTACCACTTCTCGGATATAGATTTTGGGAAATTCCTCCACCATATGAGATTCATGAATAAGGATGAAATGGGCCAACTTTGTGAGTTGATTCACTATCACCCATATGGAATAGTGTTTCCAAAATGTTCTTGGGAGACCTATTACAAATTCCAAGGCTATCTTCTCTCATTTTTAAATAGGAATAGGTAAATATAGCAACATACCTTTTGGTTTCTGATGCTCTACTTTAACCTACTATAAAGTTAATCATCTCAAAACAAACTCAGCCACCTTCCTTTTTACACCAATCCACCAAAATTTTTCTTTCAACACCTTATACATCTTCTATATTCTAATATTAATAGCCCATATTTAATGCTAGTAAGCATGAAGAAGTGTTTTCTGACAAGACATAGGTACGACCATCAAATTTTTAAACCGCAACACTGAACTCTCATCTAGATTCCATCCCTCAATGGTCTCCCCACCATTGAGTTTTGACCTCATATCCATGCATTATGCATCGTATTTTTGTGCCTCTTTAACAATATTTACCAAAACACAAATAAAAAAAACTAGAAATAAAACTAATGTACTCCCTTGATATTCACAATCCAAGTTCATGTCAGCTAGGACAGACATCAACAACCACTCATATGAAGCCTCTTTTTTCAACTAAGCATATGTGTTTCTACTTAATTCATCTTCCATAATATTTCCTTTACTTGATGTATACATCAATTCAAATTCAAATATTTTGAGATACTCCATCCATCTTATTTATCTTAGGTTCAAATCCATTTGTGAGAAAATATGTTTCATGCTTTTATGATCTTTAAAAACAAAAACAAAAATCTCCCCAAAGAGGTAATAATGCCAAGTATTCAAAGCATCGACTAAGGAAACTAACTCCAAATAATGTGTTGGGTAGTTCTTCTCATGAAACCATAAATACCTTGATCCATAAGAAACAACATGATCTCCCTGCATGAGAACACATCCCAACCCTGATCCCAAAGTATCATAATACACCACATACCCTTATCCTGATTCCATAAATATCAAGATAGGTTCTGATGTGAGGAGAACTTTAAACTCTTGAAAATATTTCTGATATTCCTCACTCTATTAGAATGGAACATTATTCCTTTTCAAGATTTTCATAGTTGAGTCCAAACATGAAAAATCACTAACAAGGCGTTGTTAATAACTTGATAGACCAAGTAAGATGCATATCTCAAAGACATTATTTGGTGGTTTCTAATAGATAATTGCCTATATCTTTTTGGGATATACATAAACACATTTTTCAGATATTACATGGATAAGGAAATGTACCTCTTATATCCAAAAATTACACTTTGATAGTTTTTCATACAAATAATGATCCCTCAAGATTCCCAACACTATCTCCAAATGTTTCTCATGCTCGGCCCTTTTCCTTGAATACATCAATATGTCATACACAAAAACCACCAAAAAATAATCCATATACCTCTGAAATATTTTATTCATCAATTATATAAAGACCATTGGTGAATTCATAATACTAAAAGGCATTACCATATATTCATAATGGCCATATATACTCCTGAAAGCTGCCTTTGAAATGTCCTCCTTCCGAACCTACAATTGGTGATATCCTAATTGTAAGTTAATATTATAGAACCACTGAGTTCCCCTAAATTTATTTAAAATATCATCAATGCATGGAAGTGGATACTAATTATTTATCATAACTTGGTTAATATTATGATAATCAACATAAATCCAAATTTTTTCATCCTCCTTATTGACAAACAAGACTGGTGCTTCCCATAGAGACGTGCAAGGCCAAATGAAACCTTTACTTTCCATATTTTCTAACAACATATTCAATTATATTAGTTTTTTAGGTTCTATCTGATAAAATGGAATGTAAATATAACTAGTCCCTGGGAAGATATCAATCGTAAACTCCACTTCTCTTAGGGGTGGAAACCCTAACAAACTTTTAGGAAAGAAATCCTAGAACTAATCAATAACTGCTATAAATTTTCTAGTCTTAATATCTTCCATTGATGTTAAAGTCAATGCATTAAACTGGTATGAGATCATTCAAAATACTGGTTCCAACTAGCCCATTTCACCTGCCTTTACATTTTGGTCTCCTCTAAATAGATACTTGACACCATCATCAGTCATGAAACTAAACCATCGAGTATAACAGTCAATGTGAGCCTTAAACTTTTTCAACCAATACATACTCAGGATTATATCATAGAAATCCATATCAAGCATAGATAGGTCCTATATCTTCTTAGATCCATCAACGGTTCTAGAACATGCTCTACACATAAAGGATTGAAATTATCATTGACCAAGAGGAGTTTGATGTTTTAATACCTAAGGGGTCATCTCAACACTTAAACACAACAAATCAATAGTAAGATAAGAAATAAAGTAATGGGATGCACATATATCAAACAAATATTATATAAGGGTAGAATTAAAAAGAATCTTACCTTGCACTATCGATGGTCCAGATTGATCATCCAGAGTAACCCGCTCAACTCTATATAATTCCTTACTCACTGTACTCATTTCCCTATTTAAATATTGATATTTCCCTTTATAATGAGTCATTGAATTATTAGAATCACTAGGGATAGTTATGTTATATTGATGAGGATTGTTCTGCCACTCTCATCTTGTCAAATCATACAATGTCTGCAACACCTAATAAGTGTCCCGAACACCAGGATTTTGAGAATTGTGACAACAGAATTGAAGATTTCCTATCTAATTGGAATTGTGGAATACTCTAGTTAGTTCCATACACTCTCTCTTAATGTGGATAATAGAACCACATTAGAAACATCCTCAATTTATCTTGGGTCTTGGGGGAAGATTCATCGATCTAGCTATCTGATTTTGAGTCACACTCCCCCCTTGTAAATAGGTGTCCCTCTTTCTCTTTCTCCCAGCATTAGAGTTCCCACCAATTCCTATAGGTATCAATATACTTTATCCACCTATAGCTCCTGATATGTCCCTTTATTCCACAATCTCTCTATTTACCATCTCTATATAATCCATTATATAGAGCACGTAAATCTTTGAGCAAATTTCCTACCTCATCCATGGTTCAAAAATGCATTCCTTCAATGATTCATTAGGAGAAACTTTAGGTGAAAACAGACTGAATTTATGAATTTAGTCATGTACTCTATCACTGTGAGAATATCCTACTTCAAGCTAAAGAAATTATTTATTCTTTCAATTATGAATGTATGAGGATAGGATTTTTTGATAAAAATTTCTTCAAAATCCTCACATTCCATTACTTGGTCCAATTTAGCATAGACAGCTAAATCCCACCAATGATATGTAATATCCTCCAGCATATACATCGCCATATTAACTTTAAGCTATGCTAGTGTGCCAAGTAAATTAAAGATTTGATTCATCCTGTCCATCCACGCCTCTACTTTCTCTAGTTCTAAATCACCTCAAAATATGGGTGGATTCTTCATCTAGAACTAGACAAAATAATCCAAATTCCTTGGTTCATCTTTCATATTCCCTCTATCCACAATCTAAAAATATTGGAATATACTCTGAACCAGCTATTGGTTCACCTGTGGCTCAGGTGCATCCACATTCTCAGCATCTTCCTCCAGTTGGTTTCTATGATGTCTAGCAGGTTCCATTTTCTAAAAACACAACAAACACCATAAGTCTCGTTCTCTAAAAACTGAAGGCTTAACAATTTCAAATTCTACCACATCATACTATCACAACATTGCTTTCAAAAATTAAACATTTCCATATTCAACCATTTTTTAAAATTTCACCAACTTTTGAAAATCAAACCATTTTCAAAATAACCATTTCATTCCTTTTCAAAATCTCACATTTGAAAACAACTTTAACAATTTTCAAAAATTGACACTTTTTTACCAAATCATATATCATTACTCAAAATGATATATGAACTCCTAGTGGGAAGAAATTTATATAATGCATGTCATGCTCATCTTATTGGATAAACCCATGAAAATGAGATTTCAAATCCTATAAGTGCCTCGTAAACACTTATATACCCAACTCCCTGGTATCTTGAAGTTCATTATAAAAAGTTTAGTTGTTTATTTTTATTCTTTACGTTTCAAGTCCTGACAACCCTAATCCTTTCTAACATCCCAACTTAAGGAATAAACTATAATGAATTTTAACTCCAAGACTAATAGAACTATTGACCACTTGTTAGTCAAGGACTAAACAAGTTGATACCATTTGTTCCACACATATATTTGGAAGGACAAATACTGATACCACTTCTAACATCTCACCCCTCCTTATTGGCTTTAGAAGGAGGAAGAAGATTACTTGGCCTTAAGAGACATCCATAAAGCACCAAAGATTGGAAATAAATTCCAAGGTATTCATTAACATATGGGGTATTATTTTCTTTTTTTAATATAGAACAACCTAACCAAATATACCATAACATAAGACAACTATATGATGCATGATAACAATGTAAAACAACTCAAAGTAATACCATTGATATCAAAAATCAAAATACAACAAGCTACCACAGTGGAAGAAAAATAACATCAAAGTACATAGAAGAAAACAAAACTAACAAAACCAAAATACTCCAAGAACATATCTTCATAACTCCAAACATGATCCATGATCCAATACCACAAAAAAGCCCAAGTATCACAAAGCACCACTAGAGAAGTGTGATACTTTATATTTTCCTATGTCCTGATAATTGATATTTGTAAAAGAACCAAAGTGACAAAGCAGGGGTGAGTAATGAAACTCAATAGTCTTTCCCCAAATTACTTCCATACTCACACCACTAGGATAGAACAACTTAGAACATTTATATAAAACAATTTATATAAACCCCATTTAAAATAGTTCAAAAATTTATAACAAATCCAAACAATTCCATACCGAAACAATTATCTCAAATAACCAATTTACAAGTAAAGTAACCAAATAAGTCATTTAACTATTTCTCAATTTTCATATTGGTATAACCCATTCTGTTTCACATAATCACAAACACATTCACTTAACCATACAACCACACAATCTTGGTGCTATCATCAATGGTGTAACTTCACATTCATACTCTATCCCTTTGATGGAGGTAATTTACGACCATTTTCATCTCAATATATCCATGCTTAACCATTTAATCTAACAACATTTCAATAAAACTTTTTCCAAATCAATTCAACCATCTCAATAAAACAGAACCATTAATGAACACTATACCAACAAACCATTTTAATAAAACCAACCCTTTTATTGAAAACAGTTTTCCAACAAACCATTCTAATAAAACCAAACTTTTATTGAAAACACTTTTCCATGCATCAAAACCAAATCACCATTTTAAAATCATCATTTTAAAATCAATTTACCATTTTTACTTTCCACCAAAATACCCAATTTTCACAATTCCATAAACCATCACCAAATAAGCTTTCCACCAATCAATTTCATGAAAATTTCACAATAAATTTCACACAAAAAATAAATTTGAAACTAATCCTTATAGTTATACAAATATGAGTCAATATTAAATACACTTACCTCATAAGTTATGGAAAAAATTAAGAAAAACATGAAAACGCCCATGAAATTGGGTTAAATCTCTAAAAACCCACCGTAGATCTCTTACCCTATCATAAAAAAACCAAATATAAGCATAATTGGAATAAACCACCTTAGATCTATCCACATACGACTAGATCTAAAAAAATAGAGGGAGAGGGAATTAGATCTAATAAAAACCACCAAAAACCGCCATAAATGAAGACATAAAATAATAATCAAGCTCTAAAGCACCAAGAAATGCCCCTAAATCACTTCTGATTTGATAAGTAAGAGTTATAAAACCTTTGGGAGGATAAAATATCAAGTTAGTTCCGGTTTGGGAGTTAAATGGGGGTTAAAGAATAATCCCAACCTAGATCCACATTTTTTTATCCATTTTTTAAACTTTACATGGTTAGTCACACGGTTAGGAAAATAATGAACTAACCATATGTCACCCACTACCTCGAGGAGGACCTCACATGGTTGGTTCACTTGATTAGACAAAATGTTCACCAACCATGAAAGTGCTCATTTTCCCACTTTGAAAATTTTCTCCTTGGTGGCCACAAATTTTGGAAAAACCACGTGCCTAATCGTGTTCCATTCCCTTAGCCCATGTCTCACTATGAATAGTTTCCTATAGAAGTTGCACGGTTTCCACTAATCGTGCACCAACCGTACACCTTTAGAAAAACACCAAAAACATTTCAAAATTCCTCCAAATCCTCCCAAACATCACCAAAACACTTTTCATACTTAAAAATAATAAATGAATTGCTACTTACTTGAACTCAGAGGGTGTTACATCTGGAGATACATATAAAATCCCTAATCCAACCTGATTGATCTTTGGGTTTTCCATTATTTTTCATATAGGACATTGGGAGGATACATAAAAATACATCTTCAATGTATGGGGAGTTTCATGGGCATAGAATATCCCCTCATCTGGGAGATTGGTGTCCATTGGTGTATTCTATGGGGTAGGATGTGCCATGAAAAAATCAGTCAGGGATTTCCCTTTCACCACTTTTTATGATGAAAAATAGATTTAATATTGTTGTAGAATGACTTTAAAATGGACTATAAGAATATTTATCATGGGGAAGCCAAGGATGTGCTTGAGTGGATCAATATGATGGAATATATGGACTTCATGGTGCTGCAAGTAATCCCTTAGCTTTTTCACTACAAAGATGAGCTCAAGGAAGTTCTTCTCAACATCTGGGTATTGGGTATCAGTACTTAGAATTGTTCATCTAAGGTAATTGAGATTTTTCTCTCTCCCCACATCATTTTTCTAGTTTTATAAGGGTTCCTAGTGAGTGTTCCATGGTTTCTCCATACAATATGAGTGGTCTCCCTTCCACCAGAGGCATCATAACCGATGGGTACAGTAGATACTGCTTGAGACTTTCAAAGGATTATTGGAAGTCCCCACCCCATTGGTAGGTAATTCCCTTATTAATTCATCTGGTTAAGGGGATATTTTTCCAGCCAAGTTGGATATGAAACATATAATATAGGCAAGGTGACCTTGGAGTCCCCTTAGCACTTTGAGATTTGGGGGGTGACATTGATAAGATAACATTAGTCTTCTCTAGGTCGACCTCAATGTCGTAGTGGTGTACCACAAAGTCAAGGAACTTCCCCAATGTTACCCTGAAGTAACATTTTAGAAAATTCATCTTCAAACTATGATATTGAGGCTTGTAAAAGAACATTTAAAGGCATGTGAAGTGATCTCATTGCTATTAGGATTTGACCACCAAGTATACAACATAACATTAGTCTATTCTTACCAAGAACATATTAAAGATATGATGTATGGTGTATTGATATGTAGTTTCAACATTATTTAATCCAAATGGCATAACCTGATAGAAAAAATATCCATTGAGGTTCTCTAAAGGTCGTAAATTCATCATATTTAGGGTCCATCTTTATTTTATTTTACATTGAATACCCTTCCTTGAAGAAAAGTTCTTGGAATCTAGTATTTTCATCGATCAAGAGTTATGTAATCAGGAATGGGAAATCTTCCTTTGGGAAGTACTGATTAAGGTATCTGAAATTGGTGAAGACCCTAATTTTCCTATTGTTTTTTTTGATAGGGATGATGTTGGTGAGCCATCTTGGGTATTTCACTTCTCATACAAAGTTGGATTTTTTCAATTTTTTGACTTTTACATCTACATTGGTGGCATGATAGGGGTGCATCCTCCTACATGTCTACTTTAAGACTTGATGCTCATTAGGTAAGTCGAGATGGTGTGTAGCCACATCTGGATTTAGTCTAGTAATTTCTATATAGTTCCTAGAAAACATATATCATTGCTACTTTAGAAATAAAATACACATATCTTACTCTTTGAGGGGAATAGTGGAACTAATAAATGTAGGTTGTGGGTCTTCTTTTGTTCCTAGATTCACCTTCTTGAGCTCATCAATGGTGGTGGAGAAACCTTCCTTGAATACAGGAGTTGAATTCCTAAGGCCATCCTCTTCTTATTCCATCTTTGAGTTTGTGGATGCATTCTAAAATATAGGTGGAAATTTGGGTCCATCTCTATCAACTTCAAGGTGATAGGGGCCATAAGAAGAGACATTATCCTCCTCTATTTCATGTGTCATTATATAGAGATGTCGAAGTTGATTTTTTTTTACAATATCATTGGGGGTAAAAGGGTCTTAGGCCTCTGAGACCAGGTATATCACCTCAATTAGATTTATGGGGAGCACATAGTCTCTATCGAACATACTCTATGAATTTTAAGGGGTGTTCCCCAAGATGTTGGGGGTTATAATCGGCATATCATCATCCACCATTGTTTGTTTTCCACCCCTTTTGTGGAAACCTTCTTTAGCATATGTGGCTCCAAAAGTCTTGAATGGGGCATTATCACCATGTAGTATTTCAACCTTTCCATTGATGGCTATTTCAAACATTTATAGAATATTGAAGGTGTAGCCATATGGCTATTGATCTGGGGCTTTCCAAGAAGGACACTTTATGTGGTTTCTTACTGTATAACCATAAATTCAGCTTCAAATGTGATATTCCCAAACTGAGATTTGAGTTTGATCTTCCCTAGAGGTCTTTTCTTGTGATTATTATACCCTTAAAAGGTCATATTTGTGGGAGAAAAATCCCATTATATATATCTAAAAAATAGAAGGATTTAAATTGGAATAAGGTTGATCCTGGATCCATTTTCAATTATAGCCCTTTTAATGTCAACATTATCAAGTATTTCCTGAATATATAGGGTTCTATTGTGTCCCTAAATTACCTCTTTATAGTCATGCCTTGTGAATGATATGGTGACATGGAATTATACTGACATGGTCTCCATTTTATAGACCTCAACTAAAAAAACTTCTATCTTGAATTCCTATGGGATTTGGAGGGATTTAACAAGTGATTATCTGAGTTATTTAGAAAGATATATCACATCAAGGATTGAGATTTTGGCTAAGATAATCACTAGTTATTTCAGAATGTTTTACTTTTGTGAAAGAGGTTAGTACTTCCCAAGGTGGGGTTTCTCCTTGACATGTGGCTTAGTAATCGAACCGTTGGAGGGTTCTGGGACACCTCCATGTCTTTTCTGGGATTTTTGGAGTTCTTTCCCATGGTTCTCAGCTTCATATATGTTATCTTTAGGGATGTGATTGAAATATTTGGTCTAAACATTGTATCATTGGTTCCTATGCATATGGCCTCATATTCCCTAGTTTGGTATAGGGAACTCATATTTGGAGGCATATTCATCATAAAATAAGAGGTATACTAAGTGTATCACATTTAAAGAACCAAATATGAGATCTTCATGTGATGAGGGTTCCATTTGGTGGGGCATTTCCCATTTTTTGGATGTTTTATGAAAGAAATATTCATGATTTAGAGCATGCATTGGTGCAGAATACAACTCCTCCATTTCTGTTTCTTTCTGCTTCTACTGGTCACACCAACTTTTGAGAGACATATAGGATGTCACCTTCTTGGGTAATTAAGCTATTGTGGGTCGATGGTGCTATGCTCTCAAGGTGGTATGAGCTCAATCAACTATTTTCTAATTCATCTATTTGTTGAACTTCTATTCATGCATAGATGGAAATTTATATCACTCACCCTCTTCTTCTGCTTGGGAAATGGTTATGAAAGCCACTTTCTCTAAAGAGTTATCTGACACCACCTACCTAGAATTGACCGTTCCTTGAAGGATGTCTTTGAAGATGAAGAAGTTCTGGATATTATGACCCTACCTTCTGTGTAAAGGGAAGTGGTAGGAATGATTGGTGAGGTTGACCTCATCGGGATTCCTTGTCTGTGGTATCTTGAGCAGGTTATTATCCATGGCTTCCAAGAAATAATTAGGGACTTGTTCATTTAGGAATGATAATTCTTTATTCATATGTTCCTCAAATCTTGGGTGACCCTGATTTCTCTATACTTCTGGTCGAGGGAAATTTTGTAGTTTTTTACACTCAATAAGAGGTGTAGGGTGGCTCAAGACCTACCTAGGTGCTTGGATGGGAATTGTTGCTATCTTGAGAGTGACAATCACAGCTTCTAATTTTTTTAGCCTTTTCCCCTGTGTTGAGGGCATGAGTCAAGATTTGTATTGGGTTCACTAAATAACATCTTCCAATCGTTGTTTCGTTTTTGAGAACTCATAGAAACCACCTAGATAATTCATTAGAATCAGATGCATTTGAAACTCATCCCAAATATTTTTCGCATAGAGTTCCAGTAATTTTTCATGTGAGAGAGGGATTATAAGTGAATAGGTTAAACCTTTCCATATAGATATGAAGTCATACTCCCTCTCATTTTCATTTTTTTTGCAGTTATTCAGGTTGATGATTGTCATTTTTCTATGTGTGGAGTTGAATTGATAAATGAATTGATGATGAAGGTTTTCCCATCCTAAAATAGATCTAACTAGAAGATTGTTATACCAAACAAGGGTTGTTCATGTCAAAGTTTTTACAAAACAACATAGTTTTATTGCCTCCTATTGATCTCAAGGGCCCATCATCAGACCACAAAGGGATATGAAGTGTTTAAGATGTTGTTTGGGGATGCCTGCACTATCAAAGGTAGAGAATATAGGATTAATGAAATTGGGTGGGGTGGATTATCATCCACCCACTCAGGATATGGATTCCTCTCAGGCTACATAGGTGCAAGTTTCCCTTCCATGGATTTCATTCGAGTATCTAGAGACTCGATGATGTTAATCAGGTTTCAGGGTACTAATTTATAAACCATCTCTTGTATACATGGATTGGGTTAGGTTCAATGAGTTTTTCCCACATTTTTCTTCCATGTATTGTCTATTTTTCCTAAGTATGAATGATTTTCCTGGTGAGGGAGATGTTTTCTCCACAATGGAGGGAAGTCATGATTATTTTTGACTTATTCATTTATGTAAACCAGCTTCTTGGATCCAGATCCATTCTTATACTCATATACCGCTCTTGTTAGTGGATTATATTTTTTCAAATGTTTGGGAGGAGGAATATTTGTCTCATTTTGAAGAATATACCCAATGGGAATATTTCCCCTTAATGGCTCCTTAATGAATTTTCTATTATTTTTTATCTCATTCGTATATTAGGAAAATTGTTCCTACATGGAAGGAACCTTGACTATTCTAGGTGGTTATTAGGATGTATCCACACATTTCCTTTTATATTTGGTAGTCATATTCTAGAGATGTGGCAACTAGATATTCAAAAAAATTATATATTAGAACCTTCTTTGGTTCCGGGTTCATGAAGCCTCAGTTGGTACATCCAAATCACCCTCCTCTCAGGGTATATTTTCCATGTTGTAGCCCTATACATTTTTGTCTTGATCCACCATATCTATTGTGTTGATTCTAATGATATTTACAGAGTTATATCAGGTAAAGGTGGTTATCCCATTACTTTCAACGCAGTAGGATGATTTTGTACTACCTTCATTAGGGTTGTTACTAGAAACCTTTGAAATATTGGTCCATTTTGGATTGTGAACCATGAGGGGTCTGATTGCCTTTGTTATACACTCCTCCTATCTGGGACTATGAGAAATAAATTAAGGTATTTTACCATTGTGATTGTCGAATAGGTCCCAAACAGTAGGGGTTTTTCTTATGGTGGGAGGAATGGATGGGATTACAACCATCGATATTTACCTCCCAACCTATAGAATACTGATTCTATCTATTGTGATTATGATGATGATGATGATGATGATGATGATGATGATGATGATGATGATGATGATGATGATGATGATGACGATGACAACGACGATGGTGGTGGTGGTGGTGGTGGTGGTGGTGGTGGTGGTGATGATGATGATGATAATGATGATGATGATGATGATGATGATGATGTCCCCATCTATGTGGGATATGGGTTATTTAGTGCCACAATTAGCATTGATTGATCCTATTATTGAGGATCCAATAATTCTAATCACGGATTTGATGACTCCTAGGACAGACATTGAGATATAAATTCCCCCAGTCCAGTGGGATAGGGTGGATCTAGAATCACCATTGATTTCATCAGCACCCTCTCAAGGGATAATGGTCTTAGTGATTGTGATTGAGATATAAATCCCCCCTACCCAGTGGGATGGGGGGGTTTTGAAGTTGCTGATGATATGTCTTGAATCCTTCTAGGAATTGACAATATGAGAGGTGGAGGTGGTGGTAGATATCCCCCTAGCCTAGTGAGTTGGGTCCTCTCCTGGATGGATGTTATGGTAGCTTCTACAATAGCTCATTTTATGTGGCATAGTTTTTCTCATATAGTAACTAGGTATAATGGAAGTCCATAATAAAAATCATTTTTATGAGAAGTTTTATGGTAAATTGAAACTTTGATTCCATGTATAAAATAAATTCTAAATGATTTTAGGATCCTAATTCAAATATCTTTCAGCTATCCTCTCCCTTTGTTCGTGATGTATGGGCTTCATTGAAGTGGGTACATTCTATTGTAGTGACCAACTGGCTCATGCGTTACCCAGCCCTATGATTTATCTGGAGGCTATAACATTACAGGACATCGTATCTGAAGGGTTTTGTTGTTATGGGGACATAGTTAAGTGAAATGCTCTATATTTCTCCCATCCTCGGATATGTATATCTAGAAATTCTCTGGAAATTAGTCGGTGGAGAGGTTTTTTAGTGTAGAGAAAAATAGTGCATAAGTGTTTTTCATGCTTCTCCATTACTAGGTTATAGGATATGAAAAAGGAATCCACATCCAACTGATAATAGAATGTATTGATGGGATAAAGGTGATACTCATATCTTGGATAATAGAGATTTCTAGCCTTTGGTCATTGATCAGTATCCCACATATTTTGTCATTGATAAGGCATGCACACCTTTTCTAGCTCATTTGAGTCCTCATAGTCCAAACTAGAGAGGAACCGGAACATGGTGGGGAGTTTTTTTATAGATAAGTCTCCCCATATATCAATTTTTTGGCTCCTCTTCATCAAAATTAAACACCTCCATATGATTAGACCACATAAAATTATTCATGGGGTTGCCTGCTGACTAGAGTGGAGTGCTACTAAAAGTTGATGGGGAACCATATGCGGTTGACCCCAATGTTTCAAGAACCTATCTATATAAAGGTATCATATTTTTAGACACCTCTCTATACAAAGTTTTCTGGGAAAGGGATGGATTTTCCTATCCATGGGAGATATCACCAAGGGGAGGTTGACCATGGTGGATGTCAGGAGTAAAGTCTATGTGATTCATCTCCATACTACCGTGAGGAGGACTATCATAGTAATTATTGTCTTTTAATTTTTTTTTAATAGTTGAAGGACCCTTAGGTTTTGAAAATGTGTCGCAAACAACCTTAAGGACACTAGAATTGATTATATTAGGGATATGATCCTCATTATGCATCATGGACGGAATATGATGACCTTCCTTCTAGAATAGTGCAGGGATATGAGCTTGTTGTATAATGGTTTCTAGAACTTTATTATAATTGTTTGGTGTTGTGGGAGTATGATCCCACTATTGAGAATCTACTAGAATATTTCATTTATATTCTTCATTATTGGTAGGAATATGATCCTTTCCCAAGGCATGTTTCATTTTCACATGGTGGACCTCGATCACAATGGGAGTATGAGATCGATCCTAATCATTTGGAATATGTCATTGGTCTTTTATGGTAGGTATATGAGAATTCCCCAAGTCATGTGTTTCTCCCACTTGGTGAGACCATGTTGTAATAGGAATATGATCTAGGTTTGAATATGAATTCCCTTCCAGAACATTCCAACGAACCTTCGAAATGGGAGAAGGGATATGAGCATCATCTTGTATTACCTCTAAAGGATGTCGATGAATATTTTCATTAGAGGAAGTATGAATATTCAACTAGATTCCATGATCTAATGGAATATTCCAGGTAGATTCACTGGTAAGAATATTAGACTGTCTTCAGGACTATTCCATTCTCACTTAGTTAGCCCTAGCCAAAACAAGAATATGAGCTCAATCCTAGGCTGTTAGAGTATTTCATTGGTCTTATTTGATAGAAAAATAAGCCTATCCTGAGACATGTTCCCCTCTCACTTGGTGATCCCTATCCAGAACAAGGATATGATCCTGATCCTGGGCGTTTTTAATTTTTCACCAGACTTTTTAGACAGGCATGTGCTACTATCTCGAGGCATGTTTCACTCTCACCTAGTGAGACCTAATTGGATCAGGAATATGATCTCATTCAGATGACTTGTCCTTCATCAGAATATAATGATAATCCTCCTAGACATGAGTAAGAATATTTTATTTATACAGAGAAACCACTTGTTCATAATTATTAGAGTGTTGTGCTACCCTGGATGTAGGGATAGGAATATGTGTATGTCCCTTTATCTTTACCAGTTCTAAAATATGTTGGTGGAGTTCTTCAGATGTTTTTAAGATTCAATGTCATTTTAGAAAAGTGTGTGAAGGGATATAAGACAACACATTTTCCATATCCACTATATACTATCATATATATTTAATCGAAACGGTTATATGATCTCACTTATTTCATCCTTATTATACAGGAATATGCCCATAGGCTTCATGCATAGGGGTAGGGATGTGTGCCTCCCCCATGCCAACAACAGGAATATGTTAGGATACTTGCTCTGAGTGAATAGGGATGTGATCCTGATCACTGGTTACTACCAGAATATTCCAATATAAAACATCATTGGGAGTGGGGATATGATCCCACGCTTGGATATTTAGTGCCTTCATATTCTAATGTGTCTTCATTATTTCACATTCATGGTCTTTAGAGGTGGAAATGTTTCAAATGGTACCCTTTTATGGTGATTGATGGGTACTAGTGGGATGGCTCTGTTGATGGTGGTTGATGGGATCCCTCCTCAATGGCTCCTAAACTGAAAGGGATTCATATTTGACTCCCTATTCCACCTTCATCGGATACTGAAGGTGGTGATTTTCACGCTCCATGGATAAGCTTCTGAAGTGGTTGGTTGTGGCAATGAGGTCTGCTATCTTAGATGTAGCTTTCCTTGGATGATGCAGACTCATCAGTTTCAGTAATTGTATACCCTCATGGGATACTTCAAGAGTTATAATTGTACCATATTGATGGTACTCTTAGACCATTGTGTTTTCCACATGACGTTGAAGCTTTCAGAAAGGTGAGATAATTTTTGTGGTCTATAGGGGTTGCTTCCATAAATGATTTATTGGAATAGTTAATAGATGAATAAATTATCTCAGATCAAGATGTTGTTGATGAGAGTAGTATTGGAATTCATGCAGGTAGCAAGGAACAAGGTCTCTAATTAGTGTAATATTGTAGACATGATGCTTTCTTAATTAGATATGCATGGTTAACACAATTGTCCATTTATTCTCGATCCATCCATTCTACTCGCATGAACTTGTCAAAGAGAGGATGGACTTATTTCATAAGAACCCTAGTTATAGAGGATCCAATGTAATATTTATGTCAAGATTATCATATTTTTTATATAGGATATGCCAAAAAAGTGCCCTGACATATGAAAAACTGACCATCCTACTATTTGAGGGTTTTTTATCGAGCTCATTCTTTTTTGTTTGCATAAAATATGAAAATAAAAATGGACTGATGCATGATTAACTGATCATTATATTATTTGAGAGATTCACTTTAGGTTCTCAATTTTTTCCCTTAGAAAGATGATGAATGGGCACCCGCATCGGGTGAACAAAATGGTTTGAAGAAAATTGGGTAGTCTATCAATGTTTATGTTGTGATGGAGATATCATGGATAGAAAAGTTCAGGTCATGTTCACCATTTCTGTTTTAAAATATATATATTTGGGAGGCTTTAGTCTAGTGGTATAATTGTAGGGGGTTCAATGTTGTGAACAATCACCCGCATCAGGCTCACCTTCTATCAACATTTCATAGAAACTTTCAATTGTTCCCACATCCATAACTAGGTATGGACCTGCTTTCTAAAGGTAAGCATTCGGTTGGGGTTTTATACCCAATGATGCTTAGAAACTGACATTGATCAATAGGATGGGATTTTTGGATCCTCGCACCCTTTTGGGGGGAATTATTGCCTACTCAGGGACTCTCATATAGATTTAAGATATGTTAGTGAGACTCTTCATAATATTGATATGGGACCAGTTACCCTAATAGAATGGTCATAGGTTATTCCCTTTTATTTTCAAAATAAGGGGATCTCATTAGTGAATCCATCTATATGTATCTAAGGTTCTTCATTCATTTCTCAATAATGAGTAGCTACTTATATATTGAAGCTACATAATCAGGCACTTAAAAATTTCCCACCATATAGTGAGGTAGTTAATATTACGAGGATTGGATTGATCTATTAGGATGTTTCCTACATATACTATTTATTACAGGAATAAAAAACCACATAGTTCATAAAATTCATTCATTTTAACTTCATACAAAAATTAAATATGTGTGGTCACTTAGGTATCGGATATTTGATCTTGAATCTCAAGGATACAACCTATGTATCCTAGTTATAGCAAGAATAAGAGTTATTTAGGTACATTTGTTCCCTTGGGAATGGACCCAAGGTATATTCTCTTATATGGTTGAGGTTTAATCATTCCACTCATCGAGGTTACATACTGATATTTCCATGGGTGGTGGAGATTCATGATGTAAATAATATGACCATTACAACTCCCTAAGCCCACATGATCTATTCTCTATGTGAGAAACAAGGGATAAAAAGTAATCAATCTCACTGTATATAGATGTGGGACTTACATACTAGTATATCCCTTGGGATTCTTAATATGGATCTCAAGTATTAATAAGGAATACTACATATCCCAGTCATCATGAGAATCAGATTCATCATAGTTTTGTTGGCTTCTTAATCCACTAATGGATGAGTTAGAATGATTATACCAAGGGTATTGTTGGGTCTCATGGATGAAATGTTGGATACATGTGGGTACTTACACAGAAGTGGATTCCTATTTGAACTCAGGATTTAGGAATTCATCTTATGTATCCTGGTTATTGTAGGAGTTAGAGTCGTCATAGTTCAATCAATTAGGGCTTACACATTGAGGTTTCCCTTTATGTTGAGGACATAGAATATTATGACTCTGGTTGGGGATTACACACTGAGTTTTCCCATTATGTTGATGACATATCATGTTATGCCTCTGATCAGGGCTTACACACTAAGGTTTCCCTTGATAAATGATATGATCACTACAACTCCCTAATTCCACATGAGTCGTGCTCGGTATAGGAAATAAGGGATGGAAAATAATCAGTCTCACTTTTTTGTGGATGCATGAATTATATGTTGGGACTTCCCTTTTGACTTTTAATATAGATTTTGGGCCTTAGGGAGGTTTCATACGTATCCTGGTTATCAAAAGATTCAAAGTTATCATAGTTCCTTTATTCAAGGCCTACACACTGACGTTTCCCTTCTAATAGGGGCTTATACACTAATGGTGTACAAGGTTATCAAGTCTTGGGTTGCCCAATTGACTTGGCCTGATTATCTTCCAAACATGTGTTGATTTCCTACTTGACATGCCCTAATTTTCTACTTTATATATCAGAGGGTTTCTCCCTGACGTGTACAAATATAATTGCATGATCCAATTGACTTTTCTGATAGATGTCACATAACTTGGATGGCATGTATTAAGGTTGTCACATGATTAGGGATGAATTTTCCAGATGACATCGCAAGACCTAATCAGCTGATCTTGGAACCCATCTCATGATCCCAACTTGCATGTTTAGAGGGCGTTGCATGATCCGGATAACTTTCCCTAGTGTCATCACAAAAGCTAACTAACATGCTTGGAGGTCATCATGATAGTTAATGCGACATGTCTAGAGAGTGAATCATGATCCAGGATAACATGTCTAGATGACATCACGAGATCTGCCCAGTGTTCCCATAGGGCATCGTGAGAGCCGATTGACATGCATGGGTGCTATCATGAGACTCAACCGGCATGTACTGGTGTCACCATATGATTCATATGATATGTATAAAGGACATCGTGAAGTCTATATGGAGAACCCATAGGGTTTTGTGAGACTTGGGATGCATGCCTAGTGGGTTCCATGTGACTTTATTTGACATGTCCAGAGGAATTCACATTATTCAAATAGTATAACAAACAAGCATCGCAAGATCTGGGTGACATGCCTTGGTGTCGTCACGTGTCTTTGGTGGTTCATGAGAATTTAATGAGGATTAGAATATATGTTATTCACATAATTATCCCATGTTTTAGTCTTTATTCCATCCTTTTATTGAAAATTACTTAGATTTGTTTAGAATTAGATTGTTTTAAATCTCATCTGATCTAGAAGATATGTGGCATGTTCTTCATGTGACCCACCAAAAGTCCTTTTTGTGATCTTTGAGTGATTATAAGAATTACTTATTCATGTTGCAATATTTCTTTAGTAGTTCATCAGATCTTACCCAATAGGAATCTTTTTCGGTGATGAGATCATCTACTCTGGGAAATTTGGCCTGGTGCCTGGGTGCGCTAGTGCGAGGTTACAAGGAAACGTATGTGCATTTTTCATTTTGGGGTGGGGGATTTATAGGCCTCGCCACCTCAATTATGTGTCTCTTTTTACAGCATGTATCACTCGAATCCAATCTAGAATTGGTTGAGGTTTTTTGTGTTATGTGTTTCATGAGTTCCTATCATAGGTCATTTTGAGGGCATCACATGATTTTCAGTGACTGAGAGACTACCCCATCGATGCCTCCTATATTGTATTATATCCAATTAATTGGATCTTTCCAAATCACGTGTATATGACAAGGTAATTTCATATTGTTATTCCAACATGTCCAAAGGGCCTTCTCAATATTAGGATGCTTGTTAAAAGGCCTTCGCATGATTTTAGGCAGCTTGTCTAGGACCCTTCACGTGAGAAGGGCAGCTTGTTAGGGGGCCTTTATGAAGTCAGTCCATCATACTAAAGGGTTTTTCAAGATCATGTTATGGACAACCAAGGCACATCACATGAGTTTCATAACCATGATACATTCCCCTAATTTCCATCTTTATTTTCTTTTTTATTTTATAAAGGTTGGGGATCTCATGAGTTTGTTTGAGCATTGTCGAGGACAATCATTCTTCCCATCGGTGGTGTGTCTCATGAGTTTTACAACCACAAGAGGATCCAGTATTTTGGGTATGTTACTCCCTATTTTCCAAATATATTTGGATAGTTTTTTAGGAGTCTTCCAATAGAAAATTCATGTGACCTATGTGAGATTTATCTGGAATATACCACATGATCAGCGAGTTCCTAGGACAACTTCAAAAGAACAAGGAGGATTTTTCAAAGGGGCTTATGGGATTTTCCATAGGCTATCCACTTTGTGTGACCATCTGCATGACCTTCCAAATTTCATCCAATAACATTTATTCTAGAGTTTCACTCGATCTATTTGATCATGGCTACCTTCCTCTTCCTTTTATTTTTTGGGAAAATAATATCCACATTCACGTATTTCTTCCTTTTTTTAATTTTCTGATGCTCATTTGGTGGGAATCAATAATTTTTTAGGTTTATACGTAAATAGAGAATCAATTAAATCATTATATAAAATTGATTAAAATATTCTAAAAACACTTTCCATGTATTCTACAACATTAAAATGAATTAATAAACTAAATAAGTCATTTAAAACACTTAATATATGAATGAAATAATTCAAATTAACAAAAAAATCATAAAATGGAGTATTAATAAAATTTAAAAATTTATAAAAAAATAATTAAAGTGTCGAACTGATCGTGAGTGCAGAGTGATCGTGAGTTAAACACCATGTGTTTGATTAATAACATGAATTTGGTTGGTATTACATGTGATTGTTTAACTTACTCATGTGGTATATTTATAAATCATCATAAAGTAGGTTAAAAAGCATCATGAAGTATAAATTAAATACTTATAATGAATACTTATGAAGATAAAGATTTTATATCAAAGACTTGTGTTTATTTTAAATTTTTATGATCAGAACTCCAAATACATACGATGAAATGACTTATATTCAGTATAAAAAGTCTTATGTTCAAGGAATTTTCATTTTTCAAAATAGATAAATATAATATTTATAACATATATGACATCAACTAATATGGAGATAATTTTTTCTCTAAAATTAGTTCAGAAGGATAAAAAAACATGACTATTAAAATAATAAACAATATTAATAAAAAATAACAATTATATAGTAATAGATAAAATATTGTTAGGTACTTTAATATTAAAAAATATATATATAATTATACAACATAAACTCCAAAAAACTCTCCCTTTTTAAAAATCATAAAACCAAAATAAGATTTTATAAAATTCTCCCCCTATTTGAAATTTTTAAAAAATAAAATATTAAGAAATATAAATAAATAATGATGAAAAATGATGTAAAAAACAACAGTTTAAATATCATTAAAAACTCCCCCTTAATAAATTTATATTAAGAAATGTCAAAAACAAAATAAAATAGGATTTTCCAACTAAATTTATAACATTCCAAGCTCAAAATTTATTTTTTTCAAACATTAAAAAATAAAATGGTTTGTTAAAAATATCAGCAAGTTGATTATCAATTGGAAAATACTCATGAATAATATCTCGTTTATTAACATAATCTATAAGAAAATGAAACAACATGTCAATATAATTTGTTTTTAAATCTTGTAAAGTGTTTTTTTAAGTTGAAATCATAGAATAGTTGTCACAATAAATGAGAATATTTTCAAAATTATAACCATATTCAAATAAAGTTTGTTTAATCCATAAATATTTATAACCACATGAATATATGGAAATATATTCACTCTTACTAGTGGATAAATTGATAAAAAAATTAACTCTAAGAAACTATACTTTTACTAAGAAAATGACACACACTTGAGGTAATTTTTCAATCAAGTATATAACCTACAAAATGAGAATCAGAATAACTAATTAAATCAAAACTATTTTTTCAAGAAAAAAATATTCAATAATTATAAATTCCTTTAATATATCTAATAATTCACTAAACAACTTTCAAATGAGATTCTTTAAGTTCATATTGAAATCTCACATATAAATAAACACTAAACCTAATATCAGGTTTAGAAGTAGTCAAATAAAAAACCTTCAATTCATACCTCTAAACATTTTAGAAACTATAGATTTATCAGATTAATCTAAATATAATTTATAATTAATACTTATATAGGTTTTATAAGTTTTACAAGAATATATACCAAAAAACTTAACTAAATCTTGATCATATTTAGATTGACTCCAGAATAAAAAAACATAAAATATAGTATTATTAAAAAACATAAAATGTAGTATTATTAAAATTTACAGATTTTTGAAAAATATGTAAAGTGTTGAACTGGCCATGAGTAGAGAGTGACTGTGAGGAATACACCATGCATTTAATTGACTTAATGTATGTTTATTTAGTATAATGTGCAATCAGTTTACTTACTCATGCGATAGCTTTAGAAATCATCATGAAATACATTCAAAAATCATCATGTAGTAGAACTTAAATACTTACAATGAAGACTTGTGATGATAAATATTTATGATAAAATAATTAAAATAAACTCAAAGACTTATGTTCATCTTAAAGTCTTATGATCATAACTCCAAATATTTACAATACAGTACAGAGACTTATGTTAAGTGGGAAAAGACTTATGTTCAGGGACTTTTCATTTTGTAAAACAGATAAATAGAAAACTTATAACATATATGACATTAAATAGAGATAAATTTTCTCTAAAATTAGTTTAGAAAATACATAACAAACATCATTATTAAAATAATAAATGATATTAATAAGAAATAACACATATGTAGTGATAGATAAAATACTTTAATAAATTTTAATATTAAAAAATATAATCAGACGATAAAAAACTCCCAATAATGTAGGATATGATGACTAAAGTTTAAACTATCTAGTAATGATTGGAAGTCACTTAGATTCATGATAAGACTTATTTTGATTATTTAAATCGTCCCTTGGAATTATTATTTAGTGTACAAGTGGTTTTAAAGGTATCACATCAGCAGGGACACTGTCGGTTGTAGAGGCAGGGGAAGCTTTCCCTGAGGTATATTGGGCCCTTCAAAATTATTGAGAGAATTTGGAATGTTGCATATGTATTGGTGGTTATTCCTCAAATAAAATAAATTCAATATATTTTCTAGGTTTATCTATTGAAAAAGTATAATATAGACCCATATCAAGTTATGAATTAGGAAGAAGTCAAATTGGAACCTCATGCATTGGTGACTAAGCAATTGATTCGAATTGTTGATTCCTATGAGAAAGTTTTTGTGGGAAATAATATAAGTTGGTCCAAGTTTTTTGTAATAATGGGAGTGATTCTATTGACACTTGGGAGAAAAAATAATTTATGAAGGAGTGGTGTCCTCATATATTTCTAATCATACTTCAAGTTTACTTTCTAGGGGAAAAAGGTGAAATAGTGGGGAGAATTTTCACACCCGGTGTTCTATTTTCAGGTATGGAGACTATTATTTATCATTTACCATTTTTAATTTTATATCACATTTATTTCATTGAAAATTTTTGGTGTTTTGTGGTTTTGAGCTAGACCGAAGGTAGATCCATGTCGTGGAACATGTCGTGGTGGGTGGGTGGTTATCCCTGTCCAAAACAGTGAGGGAGTGCCACATCTTGGTGCTCCTTAGAGTGTGTCTTAGCCATTTTTGGCTAGACCAAGGGTATCCTCATGCTATGTATATCCTTATGGTGTGTTGTGATGAAACCCTTTCCAAAGTTTCTAGGTTTCATTATTCCATGGTACGACCCTAGGTCACCATTTTTTCTAGTGTTCCCCCTATATGAAAGTTCTAAGTCGCACCATGTTGGTGGGAGACCTCAGTCAGTATTTCAGCTAGCATGGCTCACTACACTATATGAATAGGTTGCGCCATGTCATGTTGAAAACTTAATCACCATTTTGTAAGGCCTACAAAATAGGACACCATGATGTGGTGAGATTCATCCACACCATAGTATTCCCTGTTTAGAATCTTCTTAAAATATGAATTTACAACTTTTACCCTAGGCAATTTAACTCATTCCACCCCCTCTTTTCATTCATTCATGAACCATCTAGGCCAGGCATGCAGGCTCTCCTTCCTCCCTCTTATTCTAGCTTCTGTTTTGGTGATATTTCACCTAAGACCACTAAAAAACCACCAAGTGAGGCCCTCCTCTCCTTTTTCTTGGCACTATTCTCCCCTCCCTCATAGTTCTTATTATTCCCTGTCTATGAAAGCCTAGGGTTTATTCAAACCAAACTGAATAGTGTTTTTTTTTGTGATTATGGTCTCCTATTTCTTCCTTAAAGTCTTTCTCCTAATTTTCTAGTGTATTCCACTAGATTTTCAACAATTGCTTTTAATTAAGGTAAGCAGTTTCATGGTTTTTCATTATTTGATGAAATTAATGTTCTTACCAAAATTTATAAATAATTATTTATTTTTTAATACATAAAAAATATTTTGAGAACTATTTGAGTGGGTTGGTCGATTATAAAATACTTTATTTTTGTATTGAGGTGGAAATGGAATTAAGTTAGCATGTTTTTTTATAGAATAAATTGAAAGTGGAATTTGAATTGAGTAGAAATGGAATAGTGCATGGGAAACCTGAGTATTTAGGTGGAAATACTAGGAAAATTTCTTATAGTAAATATGAACCCTTCCTAAACTTTGGAATATTCTACAACACTGACTAAACATATGGAATTGGTTTTGGTTCAATGGTTGGCTGTCACCAAGCTACTAAGAACATGGTGATGTTCTCCGTAGTATTCTCACCCACATGGAATGTGTTGGATCGATCAATAAGAGTGAAAGGTCCTAGGATGAGGCCCCAACCTTAATTACCCTAGGGTTTTCCCATGGTGTTTTTTTTACATATTGTACTTCCTCTATTTATTTTTAAATTTTAAAAGCGTGTTTTTTATTCTAAACTATTTTCAAAGTAGTATATTTATTTTTTTTTCTAATAATGGTTAATCATAAAACACTTAGTGGGATATTACTAGGCCAAATGTACTCACACCCTAAATACACACAATGGTTGTATGTAGAAATTTTATTGTGAGATGCTGGTAAAAGAAAGGTGTCACTTGTAAGTG
Organism: Viscum album; assembly: GCA_963277665.1. NCBI lineage: Eukaryota > Viridiplantae > Streptophyta > Magnoliopsida > Santalales > Viscaceae > Viscum > Viscum album. The sequence continues at coordinate 1,094,700,893 of OY728159.1, read as the reverse complement.
GTGGGTACTCATGTTAGTGGATCTTGGGTGATGAAGGTGACATGGTGGGGGTTGAACCTCATGTCACACAAAGATTGGTAGCTTTATTTTTATTTATTTTCAGTCATGGTTGTAGAACTCAAACCCTATTTTTTTAAACTCTTGGATCCCCATACTAATCATTTTTTATATAGATATTGACTTTTTGTTCATGTTTAAATGTTTATTATTCATGTTGGTTATTTTGGTTCTCATTGAGATATCTTTTACATTGTGACGATGGGTCCATTGGAAAAACCATTCCCAAAGGTGATTACTTGATGCTCAGACACTAATTTCCAGCCCATAGGGATTATAAACACCTTCTATGCCTTTCGATGGGCTGGATCTGGTGCCTAGTTGAGGGGTGACCCAGGTCAATTCATGATAGTTTTAGTGAAGTTGGTTTATCTAATTATACTATTATTAATAAATCTATATATATTGATGGATTGAAACATAATTTGATCAGTATTTTAAAATTATGTGATGATGGAAGGAATGTTAAATTTTAAAATGATAAATGTATTATTTATAAAGATGATTACATATTATTTTATGCTAATTACATAGAGAACATCTAATCTATAAACTATGTTAATATAGTGGTTCAACATGTAAAGTGTATGAATGTTTTATAGATGGATAATATCATTTGGAATATGATTCTTAGTCATGTTAATTTCATATTTCTACATAAACTTTCAAATAATGAAATATTACTACAACTATAGAATATCATGAAATAATAGCTTCTTGTTTGTGATGATTACATAAAAGGGAAACATCACAAGGAATCATTTATATTGATAAAACAAATGAACTCTGACATAACACTATAGTTGGTTCATCTTGATCTATTTGTACTTACTCAAACTGTAAGTATCAATGGTAATAAATATGTTTTTATTATTGTAAATTATTTTAGTAGATTTAGATTGGTTTATTTTCTTGCACATAAAATTTAATCTTTATCAAAATTTAATTATTAGTGTAAATTAGTTCAAAATGAGAAAGGTTATTTGATTTTATCTATTCGAAGTGATAGAGGAGGAAAATTTTATAACTTATATTTTGAAAATATTTGTAAAATGAATTACTCTCATAACTTATATACCCCTCTGTGGGACTATTTGATACATCTCTAGGGATAGGTCAGCTCGTTAGATTAAAAGAACATTCTAGATTTACTATCACTTACAAAAGGGTCTAATTCATGCTAGGTTTTCACTGAGAATGACCTATAAAGTTAGGGTTAACTACTACTAAATCAATCTCTAGACTGATTGAGTGAACATGTTATAAAATAGAGTACATGTAACAATGTTTCGATAACAGAATTGAATGAAATTTAGGGAAAAAAAGTACCAATATACCAGCAAAATGGATTTGTGGAATGTAAAAAAATATAACCTTATAAGAAAAATTAATAACTATGTTTAATGAGTATAATTTATCTAAATATTTCTGGGTTGAATCTGTGGACATAGAATATTATGTTTCTAAAATAATTCTTATTAGAAATATTTTGAATAAAACCCCTTGATGAATTATGGAAAGGAAAAAAACCTAAAATTGAATTTTTCAGATTTTTTAGTCATAAATTCATTATCCTTAATACTAAAGATAATATAGATCAATTTGATGCTAAATATGATGATGGAATATTTTTTCAATATTATAGTATTAATAAAGATTTTTGGTTTTATAATAAAAAATCTATGATTGTTAAAGAATGTATTCATGTTAATTTTGATGAAAAATATTTAAATTTTAAATCATGTGAAGAAAATCATATTGAAATATATTCTAGAAATTTTAATTTTGGTGGAGATAAATATTTATAATTAAATTCACCTATTTAGGAGGGAAAAACCCTCATCTGAGAGCTTATAAAACTCTAAAAAACACCCTATAGATCGAGTTATTTGAAATATTTATTCAAGTATTAAAATAAAAAATTTATAAATTAATTTTTAGGTTAATTATACTTTTATTCTTTATTTTATTGTGAATTGTATTTTTGAATATTTAAATGATCCTAACTGGATTTTGGATATTAAAGATGAACTTAACTAGTTTTCTAGAAAAATGTTTGGGAATTATCTTTTCCACCAAAAGACTCTCAGATTATTATTACTAAAGGATATTTATAAAAAAAATTGATGAATGTATATGGATTATTATAAATAGCATAATATTAGTTTTACAAGGTTATTTTCAAGAGGAAGGTATTGATTATGATGAAGCATTTTCACAAGTTACTAGATTAGAATCTACTAAAATTTTATTATCTTATACTGATCATCATGGATTTAAACTTTATCATACTGATTTAAAACTTTTCTTAATGGTTTAATTTCTTGAGATATTTATGTGAAACAACCACCTAGTTTTGAACATGAAAAATATCATGATATTTTTTTAAACCTTTCAAAGTCTCTTTATGGAATTAAATAATCACCTTAAACATTTTATTAAAAATTATCACTTTATATTTTGAAAAATGGTTTAGTGAAAGGTAAAGTTGATCCAACTCTTTTTATTAAAAAATATTCTCATGATATTTTTATTGTTAAAATTTATGTTGATGATGTTATTTTTATATCTAGTGAATTTATTTTTAAATAATTTTAAAATGTAATGATAAACTAATTTTACATGAGTCTTATTGGAGAACTAAAATTTTATCTAAGACTTTAAATATTTAAAAGAAATGATGTAATTTTTCTTAATCAATATAAGTATGATAAAGAATTAGTTAAACTATTTTTACATGATTATATTAAAATTTTAAGAAACCCTATGAGTTTTGATAGAAATTTAGATATAGATATTTTTGTAAAACTGATTGATATTAATGTTTTTAGAGGAATGATTGGAATTTTGTTGTATTTAACTATTTCTAGACCTAATTTAATGTTTTTTTTATACATGTGTGAAAGATTTTAAGAAAAACCTAATGAAAATAATTTGAAATTTGTTCAACTTATTATTAAAAACTTTAAAATGTAACATCCTAATTTTTTTTAAAGAAATATTATGTTGAATAGCGTACATGATATGCCACATCAAGCTTAAACGAATAACTAAATATTATTATTTAAATGTTGCCATTATAACCTAGTCATTGAAATGAAGGGTATGAACAAGATTAACTGAATTATGAATATATGCTTTACACATGTATATATAATTATTTTACCAATTAATTATAAATGAATGTAAAACCCTTTTTAAAATAAAAGGAAATGTTTTTCTGAAAAACTATTTTAATGTGGACATGTATGTTTTATACTAATAAATAAACAAATCACTCATGTTGGATTATATTAATTAAATATATATAAATATTTAATATATTAAATCTACTTTTTAATATTCATATTATGTGTTTTCTAGAAAAAATATAAGAACAAATCTAATTTTACGCATAAAAGAAGTATTTTTCTAAAAATGAATTTTTTCCACCTTTTGATGGAATAATTGTTTTAAATATAGTTTTTTAAAATTTTAAAAATTAATTTTTATAAAATAAACTTATTATTTTAAATATTAATATAAAAATTTACTTTTTTTGAATAACTGGTATTTCTCTGATAAGTTTCGTGATTTTATGAATAGTGAAAAAATATTGCATTTTGAATTAAAAATGGATTTTTCATCTAAATAATTTATAATGTTAAATTATATTTTTAATTGGTTTTAAAGTATAATTATATCAATATTTTATCATTTAATTCAATTAAGGTCATTGGAGTCAATTTCACATTGAATTTGGATATAAAAACATTTCAATCTTTTGAACGTTTTTACTTTAAAAACACATTTTCTCAATCCATAAATGGGATTAATTTTAAATTAATTTTAACCACTTATATGTTTTTAATTTTTAAAAATAGATTCTATATTTCGATTCATAAGTTAAAAATTTTATTAAATACGTCCCTTTTATTTTGGGGAATAAAAATAGTGATTTTGTGATTTTTTGTATTGCCATCGTTAAGGGTAAACCAAGTAATTAAGGGAAAAACTAATATTATAAATATTATAAAATTACCATAAATATTGTCCTAATTTTATTGGATGATTTATTTTTGACCAAAATCATCCTTGGGGTGATTGTATGTGCTCTTGAATCCACTTTTATGGATTTAAACCATTTATAATATTTTATTCAAATAAAAGTCAATTTTGTCATACTTTTGTTTTTAACAAATGAAATATTTTTAATATTGGGTTATATAATGAATATGTTTGAATATAAAAATTATTTTGAAATATAAAATTTTTATATTAATCATGACAATTTTTTTAGTTTTTAGAGAATAAATAATTAAATTAAAGGCTTACATAATAATGATGCAGAAATTGTTTACTTAAAGGAAATATCAAATAAATGATATTAAAAATATTAAAATAAATATAATTTGATAGAATTAATGTCATACATGAATTTTTTGGATGAATTTTAAAAGTTAGTGAATATTTAAAAGAGTTTTTTTAATATACCATGTTGTTATGATATTTTAAAATAGTCATGTAAAGAATAGTTTCAAAATTGACATTAATGATATTTTTAAAATAAATAATATTTTATTAAATGATATAAAATTAATAAAAAACTTAAATTCATCCAACTAATTGGTATAAGTCTCAAAATATCATCAATGACTCATGTATTTCTCATTTGGAATTTTATTGTGATTATATTAACCCTCAAAGTGCAAATAAAATAATATCGTAGTAAGAGTTAAAAGGGTAAAATAAGGGTTAAAACAAATATATATGAATTAAAAAAACAAAAATTGTCTAATTTTGATTGTGTGAATTGATTTCAACCCATAATAATCATATCTTCAAAAATAAGTCATTTTGGATCCATTTGGATTATACAATTAATTTATATTAATTTAATAATTTAAAAAATTCCATGTAAGGACTCATCTTTAAACATTACATATTCTAGTGTTTTTGAACTAGAATTCACATTTTAGGATATTTTCATTTTTGAGTTTTATAGAATTAGGAAAAACTATTACAAATTAAACCTATACATTATAAATGGAAATTTATAATCAGTATTCATTTTACCACCAAACAAAGGTCTTTAAAAATAAAACATAGTTTCTATTTATGAAAAATCTTCACAGTTTTCTCCTGGATCTAATCCTTATCCCAACTCTCCCTTAAAACCTATGAAAAAAAATAAAAATAGGTATGAGAACAAAAATCTCAATAAGGGACATAAAAATAAATAAAGAAACCATTAGTCCATGAATACTTATAAACTCATGAAAACATTTTCACAAAGTTATACTTTTCACCCATGAAACATAATATCTTTAGCTTACCTTAGGAAATAATAAGTTTCACTTTAAACTATATAGAATACATAAATCATAAAGGTAACTTGTGGAATAAATTACATCACTCTTATAGTATCTCTCATGACTACATATAGTGTAACATTCATGGTTATATTTAGAATACCCATCATAGTATATTCCTTTAATCTCTTAGAAGAAACCCTACTGTTTAACTTCATCTCATTACCCAATTCATAGGAGTGATATAAAAGGATAACCTACCCTTGGTTTATCAAAAAACCACCCATACCCATAAAAAATCCCTAAAAACCATAACATGATCTTAATACATAAATCTTTTATAAAAGAAAAATAACTTTTTCACTTTGAAATCACTTTTCATTTTTACAAAATAGCACACTCATAAATGAAAAGACTTTATTTGAAAATAAAATTTTAAACTTGTGAAGTAAGAATAAAAACATTAAATAGGTATGAAATAGTGAAATTTAATTAATCTTGTATATGTTAAAAATCATTCCTTTTGTCTTTTGTAAAAAAAGTTGAAAGGGTAACTTTAAAAGAGGTTTTCAAAAGAAAGTCCCTTATATAGAACCTTAAAAAGATCCCTCTTAAAAACAAAATTGAGAGAAAATTTAAAATTCCCATTTTAAAACATTAATTTTTATGTAAATAAATTCATAAAACCATTTTAAAAACATGGAAATGAAATATAAATATTTAGAAGAATAGATCTTTAAAACATTTAAAACAAGGTTTTTAGTTAAAAATCCCCTTACAAATATCATATTAATGAAGTGAACATTAATAAAATTAACCAATTACATGTATTTTATTTAAATCCACATAAAAAAGTGAAAATAAAAAATAATATATTCAAAATTAATTTTATGCATAATATTAGCATGAAATAATCAAGAAGTAGAATTTTTACCCAAAGAATGGAAATTGGGTTAAGAATTCCCTTACTGATTTGTACTCAGTAGAATCGTATGCCACATTAAAGGGTAACATTTAAAAAAATGTTTCATATAATGATAGTAAATAAATTCAAGATATAAAATTTCATTTTAGAGTTATATTCACCTCAAAAAAGAATATAGATACATAACATCAAAATATGCCTCAATGAAAGAATATAGAGACGAAGTCCCATACCTTGAGTTTGAATCATCGCGTACAATATTTATATTCATGAATAATAAACTTGGGTTAATTATTTACTTTATTTATAAACTTTTTAAAGTTTATTATTCCTTTTATATCACTTATAATCATGTTATAACAATTACTTAATTATTTAATTTCGTGTCGGATGTTTTGAAGATATTCGGCACTTGGGTCCAAAATAACTTTGGCATGATGTCATTTGTCAAAGTGGTCATTATTCCATCATTTATAGAATAATATTAATAAAATAATAATTAATTTTATAAATAAATTATACTTTTAAATCAAACCATTAATTATGGTTTTGAAAAATGAACAATGTTATAATTATGGAGATGGTAGTTCGTAGGTACGTATGAGTAATGCTTTCATTTTTCAATGATCATTATGAAAAGAAGGTAAATGTAATTTTATATTTAAATAATTATAATAATATAATTAATACAATATTAATAATTTAAATATACTTATATATATCATCCATGTGATTTGGTTATTAAAAACGAATCACATCACTTCGTGGAGGTGATAGTTCATACGTACGCACGAACGACGTTATCATTTTTATGTACATAGAAAGGTAAGAAAATAAATGATATATTATTATTTTATAATTATAAATATGTAATTAATATAATATATAAACATTAATTCTATCATTATAACCAGTCTTGAGAGACGGTGATGGAAAATGAATTTCATCAGTTCGTGAGGCGGTAGTCCATCGTACAATCAGACGATGAATTCTGTTCTCATTTGATGGAAAGGGAGATGGATATAGGTGATGATATTAACATAATAACATATAATTATATTTATGACACTATTTATTATTTAACCATGGTTTAATGAGATTTTAATAAATTGGAAAAAGGAAAAAAATAGAAATACTTAATTAAAAATGATACATTTTCTTCGGACAATATCCTTTACTTAACACCTTAAGACCACTAAGGGTGACGTTATTACTAAAACAAGAGATCTATAATGTGTTTATGGATTCTAGGAAGGTATTTATTTATATATTTACTAAACCAAATAGGTTTTTAGGTTTTAAGAAAAGAGAAAAAGAGGTTCCCTTTTATAAGAAAGGGGAGGGGCACTCTTGGAATTCTTCAAAATATTAAATTAATACAAATTAATTTTATAACCAAAATGCCTCCAAAATGATTTATTTTGATTATAGGATGATTTTAGGTATAAATTAATTCATCCTGTGAAAATTAAAAAAAATTGACTATTTTTTAATCCTTGTATTTTTGTTTTAACCCTTATTTAACCTTTTAAATTCCTACTATGACAATAAGTCTTTTACTCCTTAAGGGTTAATATTGTTACTATAAAATGTAAAAAACTAAAAATGGATAATTGGATACATTTTAAACCTTATCCAAATAATTTTTCCAAATTTTATATTTTTATAAATTTTATATCATTTAATAAAATATAATTTATTTAAAAATATCATTTATGTCAATTTTTGACACTATTCATTACTTGCCTTTTTTAAAATATCATAACAACATTATGTCTTTGAACCAAATCTTTTAAAACATTAATAACATGTAAATTTAATCTATAAAATTATTTTATGACATTAATCATCACAAATTATATTTATTTTAATATTTTTTATATCATTTATTTGATATTTTCTTTAATTAAACAATTAATGCATCATCATTATGCAAGCATTTAATTTAACTATTTATTCCCTAAAATTTAAAAATAAATTACCAAGATAAATATAAATATTTTATCTTCCAAAATAATATTTATAGTATAACATATCCCCTAAAAACACCATATTAAGAATATTTTACTTGTTAAAATCAAAAGTATGACAAAAATGACTTTTCTTTGAATAAAATACTATAAATGGATTAAAGTCAACCAAGTGGCTCTAAGATCTCACAAAATAGGTCCAAGGATTATTTTTGTTGACAATAAATCATAATATAAAATTCGTATAAATGCTATGGTAATTTTATATTATTTATAATATTATTTTTACCCTTAATTACCAGATTTACCCTTAACAGTGGTAATAAAAATTATCAAAGTTATTATTCATATTATCCAAAAATAAAATGGTTGTATTTAATAAATTTTTACCTTATTATAACAAATATGGAATCAGTTTTTCAAAATTAACAACACATAATTCGCTAAAATTAATTTAAAATTAATCTTGTCAACAGGGTGAGAAAGGGGTTATTAAAGAGAAAACATTCAAAATATTGAAATGTTTTTATAACCAAAATCAATGTTAAATTGATTATAATAACCAAAATTATATTAACCAATATAAAATTGATCTAATTATATGTCAAAACCAATTATAAATAAAATTAAACACTATAAATAATTTAAATGAAAATTTTCTTTTCAATTAAAATACAGAACTTTTCACTATTGATCAAAACGTAAAATTTATCAAAAAAATAACAAAACTTAAAACAAATTAAATTTTGATATTCCTATTTAAAATAAGAAGTTTATCTCGTCAAATATAATTTATAAAAATTTCAAAAACTCTATTTAAAACAAGTGTGGCATCAAAAGGCGACAAAACTGTCTTTTTAGAAAAATACTTCCTTTATCCATAAAATTAGATTTATTCTAGTATCATATCTCGAAAAAAAAGATGAATGTTAAACATTAGACTGAATATATTATATATACATATATATATTTCATTAATATAATCCCAAAATAGTGATTTGTTTATTTATTAGTATAAAACACACTTGTACACATTTAAATAGTTTTTTAGAAAACAATTCCCTTTTATTTTAAAAAGGGTTTTATATTAATATAATTAATTGGTTAAAGAATTATATATACATGTGTAAACCTTTTTTCGATAATTAATTTAATCCCATTAATACCTGTCATTCTAATGTCTATGTGATAACATCCATATTAAATAATAATATTTAGCTGTTTTTTAAGCTCGATGTGGTGTATCATGTACGCTATTGAACATAGTATTTCTTTTTTTGACTCAGAATATTATATCCCCCCCTAATAAATTTCTTCCTAAAAATTTTAACTTGGTATTGGTAACCTGGTTTCGACTATAAAAAATACCTTTATTCAAATCCCATATCAAAAAAAGGATTAATGAAACTTCCACTTTAAAATAAAGAAAGGGATGTACAAAGGTCACCTAAGATAAAATATACTAGAGTTCCAAATAGAAAAACATGGACATAGAAGAGAAAAAAATATCCTTTTCTTGTAGGGAGTGACAGAGAACATGGTCATGATAAAGTTAATAATCACAAACCCATAAATGTGTGATGGGTTAAAAAGGTCATTTATTTCTTAGTAATAAAAGTAAATAGATAACATTTTTGTTTCAAGACTCTTTTCATAGAGTTGAGGAATTTTTTTACTACCTATACTAAGAATATAAGGAAATATACTTACTTTATAAGTATATTTTCATCCTTTTAATCAATTTTCACCACAAACTTGTCTTTTACACCAAAAAATGTGTATTAAATATGAATTTTACATACCTAAAGCACTAGAATCAACTTCTAGAGAATAACATAATCAACAAAAGATTAACTATCTCTTTCTTCTGTCATAAAACATTAACAAAAACCAAAATGGTTAGGATAAGATAAAATAATTCTCTAAAAATAATGAACCATTATATGATGAAAAACTACATTTATTCTCAAAAATTCAACAGTAATACCCAGAGTTCAACATAGACCATTAAATACATAACTATCCTTGAAATTCCTAAAAAATATTCTAAACTAAGATTGAAAACCAAAAATTATTTGATCATGTTGACTTCCAAGATAGTATTAACATTTATCACCAAATAACATCAATGTCTCATACCACAAATTTAAGTTATTAAATCACATTATCTCAAAGTATGCTATCAATTTCCATAAATAACATGAATAACCATAAAATTACATTTTCCTCTAATAGAAAATTTAACCACTATTTCTATAATAAAATCTCACAGTATTCTATTTACCTTAATCATATAAAGTTCCCATAATAGTGAACTTATTACGATACAACATTAATCACTTAATCACAAAATCATTTTCCAATTCCAAGGTTATATATTCGATAAAACATATGTTCCCAAAATGAAATTAACCTTTATCCTTCATATAGTTTAAATAAAGAAAAAAATTGTATCATACTAACTAAAACATCATGTATACAAGTGGTAGGTGATTCACCCCTATCGCTCTTTGATTGTGGGTTCAATTCCCTCAACCTTTTCAGATACAACAGGTTGTCACCCATCCTATGAGTTTTAATTTTCTTAAGTCTATATTATTATAATCTTTATAAAATTCCATGAATGTGAGAAATATCCTTAAAATTATCCTTGATATGTTTTAACCTCAAATATTCTCTCATGTCTTTCATTTTTCATTCCAAAATGTAAAAACCTGAATTAACTCAAAAAATAAATGTCTCCAAAAATACCATTAATCGCCTTAAATTTTCATAACTTAAAGCCTAAAAAGGGTTTATAAGACATTAAACTTATGATAAACTTAAAATGATAAACCCATTATTACATTACTAACTCTTAAGAAATATCATAATCTACAAAGTTTTCTAAACCATCCTTTGATACCAACTGTAAGGACCTGAGCTTAAATATTACATAATCTAGTGTTTTTAAACTAGAATTTACATTTAAGGATCTTTTCCATTTATATTTTTATAGAATTAGGAAAAACTCTTACAAATTAAGCCCATACTTTGTAAGTGGGCACTTATACTCAGTATTCATTTTTCCTCCCAAACAGAGGTCCTTAAAAATAAAACATGGTTTCACTTTATGAAACAATATTCATGGTTTTTTTATTGATCTTGTCCTTGTCCTTACTCTCCCTTAAACCTTGTGAAAAACATTTTAAAACTAGGGATGATCAAAAAAATATCATTAAGGGACATAAAAATAAATAAATAATCTTTAGTCCATGAATACTTATAAACTCATGAAAATATTTTCACAAAGTTATATTTTTCTCCCATGAAACATAATCTCTTTAGCTTACCACATGAAATCATAAATTTTCTGTAAAACTCCATAGCAAAAATAAATCATAAAGGTAAATTGTGGAATTAATTATATATCACTCTTATAGTAGCTATCATGGATACATATAGAGTAACCTTCATGGTTACATTTGGAATACCCACCTCAGTATATTCTCTTAATATCTTAGGAGAAACCCTACTGGTTAACTTTGTCTCACTACCCAATGCAATGGAGAGATATAATAGAATCACCCACCCTCAATTTATAATAGAACCACTCATACTCATTAGTAATTTCTAATAATCATAACATAATCATAATGCATAAATATTTCAAAAAATAAAAATAACTTTTCCACTTTAAAATCGAATTTTATTTTTATAAAGGCGTGCACTCATAAATGAAAACACTTTATATGAAAATAAAATTGTAAACTTAAAAGGAAAGAATAAAAACATTAAATGGTCATGAAATCATGAAATTCCATTAATTCTATATATGTTAAAAAAATATCTGTTTTGTATTTTGTAAAAATAGATGAAATTGTAACTTTAAAAGAGGTTTTTAAAATAAAGTTCATTGAATAAGACATTAAAAAGATCCTTTTTTGAAAAAAAAGGAGAGAAATTATAAAATTTACATTTTAAAACATTAATTTCCATATTAATACAATCACAAAACTCGTTTTGAAAACACAAACATGAAATATAAATATTTATAAAAATAAATCATTAAAACATTTAAAATAAGGTTTTTAGTTAAAAAGTCTATTACAAATATCATATTATTGAAGTAATAATTAATAAAATGAACCACATATGTGTACTCACTATAAATAAACATAAAAAAATTTAAATCATTTCAAACATAATATTATCATGGCATAATCAATAAGTAGAAGTTTCACCCAAAGAATCGAAAATGGGTTAAGAATCCCCTTACTATTTTGTAATCAGTAGAATCATATTCCACATGAAAGAGTAACTTTTAAAAAAAACTTTAAATATAATTATAATAAATTAATTCATGATATATCATGTCAATTGAGAGTCATAAACACCTAAAAATGAATATATATACATAACATCAAAATATTCCTCAATGAAAGAAAATTGAGATGAAATATTTTAGCTTGAGTTCAACTTGTCACATACAATATTTATATTTTGAAATAATAAACTTAGGTTAATTATTTAATTTATTGAGAATATTTTTCAATTTTATTATTAATTTTATATCATTTATTATCATGGTATAACAGTTACAAAATTATTTAAGTTGATGTCGGATGTTTTGAGAATATTTGGTACTTGAGTCCAAAATGACTTTAGTATGATGTCAATAGTCAAAGTGATCATTAGTCCATAATATCTAGAATAATATTAATGAAATAATATTCACTTTTATACATAAATTAAACTTTTAAATCAAACCATTAAGTATGGTTATGAAAAATGAACTATGTTATAATCATGGAGACGGTAGGTCGTACATACGTATAAGTAACGTTTTCATTTTTCAATGATCATTATAGAAATAAGGTAAATATAATTTTATCTTTCAATAATTATAAAAATATCATTAAAATAATATTAATAATTTAAATATACTTATATATATCATTCATGTGATGTGGTAATGAAAAACAAATCACATCGCTTCATGGAGGTGATAGTTCACACGTACGCACGAACGATGTCCTCATTTTTATGTGCATGAAAAGATAAGAATGTAAATGATATATTAATATTTTATAATGATAAATATGTCAATAATATTATATATAAACAATAATTACATCATTATAACTAGTCTTGAGATATGGGGATAGAAAATAAATTTCATTGGTTCGCAAGGCGGTAGTCCGTCGTACACACGGACAATGATTTCTTTTCCCATTTCATGGAAAAGGAGATGGATATGGGTGATGATATTAATAACATCTCATTATATTTATGAAACTAAAGTTATAATTTCATCCTGGTTTAATAATACTGGTTGGAATTGGAATAAGAAATAAAATAGAAACACTTAATTAAAAATGATACCTTTTCTTCGAAAAATCTTTTTTGCTTAACACCTTAAGACCCCTAAGGGTGATGTTCTACCTAAACTAAGAGATATATAATGTGATGAGGGATTCTATTAATATATTTTGGTATATGTTTTTCTAACTAAATAGTTTTTTAATTTTGAATAAAAGAGAAGAATAGGTTACCTTTTATAAGATAGGGGAGGGGAAGTCTTGGAATTCATCAAAATATTAAATTAATATAAATTAATTTTATATTAAAAATTGATCCAAACTAATTTATTTAAATTATAGGATGATTTTAGGCCTAAATATATTCATACAATGAAAATTAGAAAAGTTTTTACTATTTTTTAATCCTTATATTTTTATTTTGACCATTATTTAACCTTCTTAATTCTTACCATGACAATATGTGTTTTTAATCCTTAAGGACTAATATTATTAAAATAAAATTCCAAAAAAAATCAAAAATTGATCATTGATTAAATTTTAAACCCTATCCAAATCATTTGGATAAATTTTAGTTTTTTATGAATTTTATATCATTTAATAAAATAATATTTATTTAAAAATATCATTTATGTCAATTTTGACCCTATTCATTACTTGAATTTTTAAAAATATTATAACAACATGATATCTTTGAACCACCTATTTTAAATCATTATTAAAATTTTGAACTCATCTATAAAATTCAGGTGTGACATTAATCATCTCAAATTATATATATTTTAATATTTTTTTATATCATTTATTTGATATATCCTTCAATTAAACAATTATTGCATCATCATTGTGCAAGAATTTAATTTAATTATTTATTCCCTAAAAATTAAAAAAACCCATGATGAAAATAAAAATTTTATATTTCAAAATATTATTTATAGTCAAACATATCCCCTATATAACCCCATATTAAAAATATTTCACTTGTTAAAAACAAAATTATAAAAAAATTGACTTTTGTTTGGATAAAATACTATAAATGTATTAAATTCATCTAAGTGTCTCAAATAGCTCACAAAATCAGCCCAAAGATGATTTTTTTCTAAAATCACTCATCCAATAAAATTAGTACAGGTGGTAGGGTAATTTTCTAATATTTATAATATTATTTTTACCCTTAATTACATGATTTACCCTTAACTATGGTAGTAAAAATTACCAAAGTTACTATTTATATTGTCCCAAAATAAATGGGACCTATTTAATAAAATTAATCTCATTGAAAGGGTGATAAAATGGGTTATTAAAGTTAAAAAAGTCAAAAATTGAAACATTTTTATATCTAATTTCAATGTGAAATTGATTACAATGGCCTAAATTGGATTAACTGATATAAAATTGATCGAATTATACTTTAAAACCAAATAAAAATATAATTAAACACCATAAATTATTTAGATGAAAAAATTGTTTTCAATTAAAATGCACTATTTTCACTATTCATTAAAACATAGAACTTATTAGAAAATTACCAGATATTCAACCAAAGTAAATTTTGATATTTTGATTTCAAATATGAAGTTTATTTTTTCAAATATAATTCCAAAAATTTTAAAAAACCAGATTTAAAACAAATGCACAGTCAAAAGGAGGAAAACTGCCTTTCTAGAAAAATACTTCCTTTATTCGTGAAAGTGGATTTGTTCTAATATCATCTGTAGAAAACAAATAAAATGAATATTAAACATTATATTAAATATTATATATATATATATATCATTAATATAATCCAACAAGAGTGATTTGTTTATTTATTGGTATAAAACACACATGTACACATTTAAATAGTTTTTCAGAAAAACAATTCCTTTTATTTTGAAAAGGTTTTTACATTCATTTATAATTAATTGTTCAAAGAATTATATATATATGTGTAAACCAAATTTTCATAATTCAGTTAATCCTATTCATACCCACCGTTCTAACATCTATGCAATAACTTCTATATTAAATAATAATATTTAGTTGTTTTTTTAAGTTCAGTGTAGCATATAATGTATGTTATCAAACAAAGTATTTATTTTAAAAAAACTCAAGATGTTACATTCTAAGAGTGCCCCTCCCCTTTCCTATAAAATAGAACCCATTCTTCTCTTTTATTCACACTTTAAAATCAATTTTTTTTCCAATATCTACCCAAATCCCTTCCTATAATCCCTCCACACATTCTAGAGCTCTTAGTTTAGGCAAAAAATAACCCTTAGTGGTCTTAAGGTGTCAAGAAAAAGAGATCATCTGAAGAAGTCGTATTGATTTAAACAAGTATTTCTATTTTATTTCTTCTTCTAATTCCTTCAAATATTCTTTAACCATGATGAAATAATAACTCCATAATACAAGATATAATGATATATTATTATGATAATATCATCACTAAAATCCATATCTACTTCCATAAAATGGGAAAATAATTAATCATTCGTATATACAGCGGACTACCTCTTCACGAACCGATATAATTCGTTATTCCATCACTGTCTCTCAAGACTTTTTATAATTATGAAATTAATGTTTAAATATGATATTCATGAAATATTTATCATTTTTAAATAATAATATATCATTTTTGTTCTTACTTTTCCATGCACATAAAAATGATAACGTCGTTCAAGAATATATGTGAACTATCACCTCAACAGAGTGATGTGATTTTTTTTCATCACCACATCATTTGAATGATATATATAAGTATATTTAAATTATTAATATTTTATTAATGATATTATAATAATTATGTAAATATAAAATAATAATTACCTTCTTTCCATAATGATCATTGAAAAATGAAAATGTTACTCATGTGTACGTACAGCTTACCATCTCCATGATTATAACGTAGTTCATTTTCCATATCCATATTTAATGAATGGAATTAAGAGTATAATTAATATATAAAATTTATTATTATGTCCAAAATATTATTCTATAGATGATATACTTACGACCACTTTGACATTTGACTTCATACCAAATTCATATTGGACTCATGTACCGAATATCATCGAAGCGTCCACCGTGAACTTAAATAATTAAGTAATTATCATAAAATGGTAATAAGTGATATAAAAGGAATAATAAAATTGAAAAAATTTCTCAAGAAATTAAATAATTAACCTAAATTTATTATATTTATTATTTAGGAATATAAATATTATACGTGACAAGTGGTACTTCAGGTAAGAGACTGCATCTCAATTTTCATTTGTTAGGATATATTTATTATGTTATGAAGTTATTTAATTTTATGAGGTGTATATAACTACCTATTGACATGTTATATCTTGAATTTATTTATTCATGTGATATTTTAATTTTTGATAAATGTTACTCTTTCATGTGGCATACAATTCAACCGATTACAAAGTAGTAAGGGATTCCATAACTCAATTTCCATTCATTGGGTTAAACTTCTACTTCCTGATTATGTCTTGATAAGATTTTGTGTGAAATTAATTTTGAATATATTATGTTGTGTTTCCATTTTTTTATGTGGATTTAAATTGGATACACATAATCAATTCATTTGAGTAATTCTCACTTCAATGATATGATATTTGTAAGGGAAATTTTAACTAAAAAACTTGTTTTAAATGTTTTAAAGATTCATTTTCTAAATATTTCTCTTTCATGTCTATGTTTTAAAAATAGTTTTTATGAATGTATTTATATGTACATGAGTGTTTTAAATTTTTAATTTTATAATTTCTCCTAAATTTTTTCAAAAGGGGATGATTTTTAGGTTATATGTAAGGGACTTTCTTTTAAAAACCTCATTTAAAGTTATGCTTTCAACTATTCTTAAAAAAAGTAAAAGGAATAGTTTTTTAACATATCTAAAATGAATAGAATTTCCCACTTTCATGTATCTTTAGTTTTTTTATCCTTCCTTTACAATTTTAGAATTTTATTTTCAAATAAAGTGTTTTTATTAATTATTGTGTGGATTTATAAAAATGAAAAGTGATTTCAAAGTGGAAAAGTTATTTTTATTTTATGAAAGATTTATGTGTTATGTTTATATTATAGTTATTAGGAATTATTATTGAGTATGAGTGGTTTTATGATAAACTAAGGGTGGGTGATCCTATTATATATCTCTAATTCATTGGTTAATGAGATGGAGTTAACCGATAGGGTTTCTCCAAAGATATTGAGGGAATATATTGTGGTGGGTATTCCAAATATAACAAAGAAGGTTACTCCATATTTAATCATGAGAGATACTTTAGGTGTGGTATATAATTGATGAAAAAATCTAACTTTATTATTTATGTTTTATATGGATTTTTACAGGAAAATTATGATTTCATTAGGTAAGCTAAAGAGCTTATGTTTTATGGATGAAAATTACAACATTGTGAAAATGTTTTCATGGGTTTATAAGTATTTATGGACTAATGGTTTCCTTTATTTTAAGTAACTTTGTAATAGCCTGACTTATTGATGTTGAGGGAAGGGATATAAAAGTTTCATTCCCTTCCTTCCTCAAGTGGAAGGAGAGATAATAACCCCTGAGTCCTGCCTTCGATAGGCCCTGGAGTGGAAACTAGAACCAGGGGTATAGAATCTCATACATAAATGGAAAGCATTACCCTTTTATAGAACATGATCTGGAGATAAGATGGTAAATCCCAAATAACTCCAAATACCAAAAGTAAAAGTGAATCCAAAACCCATTCCCACATGCATGTTCAAAAGTAAAGATAATATAAAGTACAATGAAAAATCCATGGGAAAATTACCAAAAGAAAAGAACTAGGCAGCGACAACAACTAGCCCTAACACCCAAGCTAGTAAGGTCTAGCACGGTCCTCGAAGTCCTCCTAGAAACTTGAAAACAGTTTTATATACGTGGGGTGAGTATACAAGTATACTCAGTAGGAAAAACTAAATCCACTCATGTATAAGTGAGGGAGCATACTAATTTCCCTATGAGAAAATAGTAAAACCTTAAGGCACCTACCAAGGAGTACTAACCATCCCATCCTCACCAAGGCACATTCTCCAAATAACACAATTCAAGTAAAGTAATAGTATAAGAACATCAATATTTGGGTACCTCGCACCACTTTCCCGCTGGTTAGCTTCTTATTCCTAATAGCTAACACTTAGACACTACCAATCTTCCCATATGTAGTCCCACTGCCACAACCTTCCCATACTCACCTAGGCCTCAAACCACATGCAATCCTACCCACAAACACCTGGGATATAATAACCACACCACTCACCCAAAGACACATAGTCCTCATCCTAAAGACACTTGGGAAAACAAAAGTGTCCCGCAAAAACCAAGGCCTCTCATCTACAAAAAAGCCTCACCCAAAGAATCTTAGACGATGGAAAGCCTCAAGAAATTAAAACCCTCCAAGATATTCTAGAGTGGTAAGAACCCATAAGAGTGTGTGAGGAAGAAATTCAGTAACCAGTCATCCATCCTCCCACCAAGATGTGGGGAAAAACACCCTCCCCCATGAAATGGAGGTGTTCGTAACATAGTGATCATCAAGGGTGGGGTGCGTATAGAAATCACAAGAAACTAATATATATATATATATATATATATAAACAAACACTTATCCCAACCTATGGGTTTCCAAACAAGAAACCATCCCACACAAACCACCTTTGTTTCTACCCTTATATGCAAAACCACACAAACAACCACAATAAAACACAAGCCTAACCCCTTTTCATTAAACCACTTTCCATTTATTAATTAAGGTGTTTGCTTTAATTTGTTCCAGTACTACCCAGGGAAAGTAACAAGAACAACATCTGCAACCATTATCAAAAGGCAAAGAGTCTGGTTAACTAAACACACAGTAACCAACCTGCTTCCAACTATCATTCTTCAAAACTATACCGCACAATCCTTCTCTCCCAACCCAGTCCCGAAGCCCCACTACCCAAAAAATTTCCCAATGCAGTCCCACTGCACAGCAAGTCCATATCCAAATAGTAGTCCCACTACCCAACATCACTCTATGACCACAACACAACAAAGGCAGTTCAGCTGCCTACAAGTTCATCCATTCCACAATCAATCAATATCTTAGGCTGAGAAGCCAAATCACCACTTATACCAAAACACACACCAATCCCATAGTAACTACCACTAACCCCATCCCCACTACACACTTATACCACACCCTTCTCACAGATCCCACTCCTCTACCCAACCTTGTACCCACAACTGTGATCCCAACAGTAGCACTACACAACTCACACAAGGTTACAAAACTTCATAGAACACAACACTCAGCCAAACCTATCAATAGGATGTGTATATATTCAGTTTTAACCAATATAGGTTCTTTAATTCCAATTAATTATAATCAAGGTGGTCACACAATAGGTTTGATCCTGGGGTATTCATTTATTTAACCAAGTATATGTGGTTTAAACAGTTTGTCATGTTACGAATGTTTTATCAAATCATCGAAACAAAACAAAACATCACTAGTTCAGAATAAAATACCACCAATGACCTTGATTTTGAGAATTCATATAGCCATGGAAACTATAACAGAATCAAATATAACAAATAAAATAGGTGGTCAACATCAAACCACTCTCTGCCTATTATTTTATTTACCACTATTATCTTCTAATTATATTTTACTTCTTGTTTATTTCTCATTTTATGAAAATTATTTAGTTTTTACTCATATGAAATCACTAGTACACCCACACCACATGATACATAATTAAAGAGATACATAATAAATCCCTACAGGATGATCAAAGGATTAAATCTCCTCCTTGCGCCAAGAATAGGGGTCACGTGAGTAGCAGGGAAGAACTCCAAGAAAACTGAGGAGGAGGGGCTCTATCACAGGCACATGACTCGTCTAGGGAATAAAGATATAAGCACACCAAGGGTAAACGGAAAACACACAGGAAGGGAAGATCTCATATTTGAAGAGTCAAATCTTATTTTAAAGGAAGAGCGGTTTTAAAATACATCATCGTGGGATCGTGATCAATATCATGTGGTTTAGGTATCTCAAATCTCCGGGGACATTAGAATATTTAAAGATATAATCAATACCCATTGAAACTCCATTAAAAACACCTGAATAAGGCTTTAAACTTGGTTTAAGTCAAATAAAATGTGAGAGGGGTGAAACTAGAAAATTGGGAAAAACTGGGAAAACTGTAAATGAGTCACCGATCAGTGAGTCACCAACTCTGAGCCACCGATAGGTGAGCTACCAACACGACCTACTGACATTGATCCACCAATACTGAGATACCAACATTGAGCCACCAAAATTAATATACTGATTCCACGGCCTACTGAAACAACGACCTAGCAATGCCTCAACCTACCGAATCCTTGACCTACTAATGCCCTCAAATCACCAATGTTGATGCCCTCGACTCACCAATTTTGGTGCCCATAATTCACCGACACTGATGCCCCTAACTCACTGACACACTGACATGCTGACGCACTAACATGATGATGGAAAAAAAACTAGAAATTTGGAAAACTCTTGAAGTGGGCCACCAACAGCTCCCAGAAAACCTCATACACTAGATTTTCACAAAGGAAGGGCCTGGGGAAATCTAGGTTATTATAACCATACTAAGATTTTTTTCTCAGCCCAAGTTTTAAAATTTTTTTCACAAGGTTTAAGGAAGAGTTTATACAAGGATGATATCAAGGAAAATTTATGAAGATATACAGCATAAGAAATCATGTTTTATTTTAAAGTTTTTTTATGGAAAAAATGGATACTGGGTATAAGTGTCCACTTTTAATATATATGGTCTCACTGTGTAAGAGTTTTTCCTAATTCTCTAAAACTCTAAACCTAAAATAATTTTGGGAAAATAATGTAATTTTTAGTTTTAAAATAACTATAATATGTAATTTTTAAGGTCGTATCCTTACAATTTATATTTGATTAGGGTTTAGACAACATTGGATATTAGGATGTTTTCTTAAGAGGCAAGGATATCATTGTGAGTTTATAATTTTAAGGTTAATCATAAGTTCAATTTATTTGAAATAGCTTTTTAGGCTTTAAGTTATGAAATTTTAAGGTGATTAACGGTATTTTGGGAGACATTTATTTTTGAGTTAATTATGGGTTATTACTTTTTGGGATGAAAAAAGAAAGGTATGAGATAAAATATTATGTTAAAATAGGTTATGGTTATTTTTAAGGATTTTATCACATTTTGGGAATGTTATAAGAATTATATAGTTTTAGAAAAAGGACAACTTGCATGATGGGTGGTAACCTATCACATCCGACAAGGCTGTGAGAATTGAACCCACAACTAAAGGGTGATAAGGGTGAATAACATAACAGTGGACTATGTGAACTCATGGTCAGTATGACTTTTTATTTTTAGTTAAAAGATTTTATGGATGAAGAATAAGTTGATTTTGGGAACATATGTTTTATTGAATAGATAATCCGGAGATTGGGAAATGATTTGGAGATTAAATGATAAATATTATTTCAGAAGATGTTCACTATTTTTATAATCCTATAATATTTATGTAAATATAATATTATAGGGTTTTGTTTGAGGAATAAATGTTGAATTTTATTTTATAATCATATATAATTTCATTATGTAATTATGGTGATTTATATAAATGACTATCATATCTTAGAGATTATATAATTTGGGTATATATATTTTGGAGTGATAATTTAGTATTCATTGATGTTGTTTGTAGATAAATGTTAAAATTTATCATGGAAGACTATGTTATCAAATTATTCTGAATTTTGGATTTCAATATTTTTTTGGATTATTTTGAGGAATTTTAAGGATAGAGGTTTTTGAATGGTCTATGTTGAACTTTGGGTATGACATTTAAACTTTGGTGATTGAAGTAGTTTTTCATCATATAAGGTTTATTATTTTTGGGGATTTGTCTTATCTTGTACTAAAAATTTTGGTTTTGGTTAATTTCTAAAGATAATAGAAGCAGATAGTTAATATTTTGTGGATTATATGATTCTCTATAAGTTGATTCTAGTGCTTCATGTGTGAAAATATTGTTTTGAATACTTATTGTTTGGTGAAAAGGATAAGTTTGTGGTGGAAATTGATTAAAGGCTGAAAATCTACTTATCGAGTGAGTATATTTACTTATATTCTTATACCAGGTAGTAAAATAATTCCTCAACTCTATAAAAATGATCTTGAAAAAAACATTATCTATTTACTTTTCTTATTGAGAAATCAATGACCTTTTTAACTCATCACATATTTATGGTTTTGTGATTGCTAACTTTCTCATGACCATGTTCTATATCATTATCTATAAGAATATGATAGTTTTTTCTCTTACATGTCGTTGTTTTTATACATATAAACCTAGTATGTGTTATCTCATGTGACCTTCGTACTTCCCTTTCTTTATTTTAAAGTGGAAGTCTAATTAATCCTTTTTCTGATGTGGGATTTCAATAAAGGTATTTTGAAAATTCAAACATCAATTATCAAGCCTGAATTCAAAATTATGAGGATGAAATTTATAAAATGGGGTAGAATGTAACATCCTAAGTTTTTAAAAATATAAATACTATGTTCTATAGCATACATGATACATCACATCGAGCTTAAATGAAAAACTAAAGATTATTATTTAAATATTTCCATTATAACCTAATAGTTAGAATGAAAGGTATGAACATGATTAATAGAATTATAAAAATATGGTTTAAAAATGTATATATAATTCTTTGACTAATTAATTATAAATTAATGTAAAACCCTTTTTAAAATAAACAGAAATGTTTTCATGAAAAACTATTTAAATGTGAACAAGTGTGTTTTATAACAATAAACAAACATATCACACTTATTAGATTATATTAATGAAATATATATATATATATAATATATTCAACCTAATTTTTAACCTTCATCTTATGTGTTTTCTTGATATGATATAAGAACAATTCCAATTTTATGCATAAAAGAAGTATTTTTCTAAAAAGGAAACTTTTTGGCCTTTTGATGTCGCACTTATTTTAAATCTAGTTTTTAACACTTTTATAAATTATATTTTGAAAAAATAAACTTCTTATTTTAAATTGGAATATAAAATTTACATTAGATTAATTTTTTTTGTTTTTCTGATAAGTTCCATGTTTTGATGAATAATAAAAAAATATTACATTTTTAATTGAAAAAAGATTTTTCTTCTAAATAATTTATATTATTAAATTATATTTTTAATTGGTTTTAAAATATAATTAGATAAATTTTATATTATTTAATCCAATTAATTTCATTTGAATAAATTTCACAATAAATTTGGAAATAAAAACATTTCAATATTCCGAATGTTTTTAATTTAAAAATCTATTTTCTCGATCTATCAAAGAGATTAATTTTAAATTAATTTTAGCCACTTATATATTTTAAATTTTTAAAAATGGATTCCATATTTATAATCATAATTTCCATATTTATTAAATCATATACTTTTAATTCTGGATAATTTGAATAGTTATTTTAGTGATTTTTTTATTATCATGGTTAAGGGTAAATCAGGTAATTAAGGGAAAAAATAATATTAAAAATATTATAAAATTACCATAAAACTTGTCCTATTTTTATTTGATGAGTTATTGTTGATAAAAATCATCCTTGGGATGATTTTATGAGCTCTTTAAGCCATTTAGATGACTTTAAACCATTTATAGGATTTTATTCAAAAAAAGGTCAATTTTTTCAAACTTTTGTTTTTCAGAAATAGAATTTTTTTAATATAGGGCTATATAATGGATATGTTTGAATATAAATTATATTTTGAAAGATAAAATTTTTATCTTCATCGTGATAATTTATTTTTAATTTTTAGGGAAGAAATAATTAAATTAAAGGCTTACACAATGATGATGTAGTAATTATTTAATTAAAGGAATATCAAATAAGTTATATTAAAAATATTAAAATAAATAAAATTTTAGAGAATTCACACCATCCGTGAATTTTTTGGATAAAATTGACATGTTATAGAAGATTTAAAAGATTTGTTTTTAAGATATCATGTTTTTATGATATTTTAAAAAGTCAACTAATGAGTAGTGTCAATATTGAAAATAATGATATTTTAAAATAAATAATATTTTATTAAATGATATAAAATCTGTAAAAATTTTAAATTTAGATAACTGATTAGGATAAGTCTTAAAATTTCATAAATTACTCATTTATTAGTCATTTGTAATTTTATAGTAATTATATTAACTCTCAAATTGTAAATTACATGATATCGTGATAAGAGTTAAAAAGGTTAAAACAGAAAAATAAGGATTAAAGAAATAATCAAAACCTATATAATTTTATTGTGTGAATAAATTTCAACCCAAAATTGTTCTATATTATAAATAATTTAATTTTGAACCATTTGGATTATAAAATTAATTTATATTAATTTAATAATTTGAATAATTCCATATAAGGACCCAGCCTTAAACATTACATAATCTAGTGTTTTTAAACTAGAATTCATATCTGAGAATATTTTTAGTTTATAGTTTTATAGAATTTGAAAAAACTCTTAAAAATTAAAACCCATACATTATAAGTGGAGACTTATACTCAATATCCATTTTTCCACCAAACAAAGGTCTTTAAAAATAAAACACGATTTCTGTTTTTTAAAAAATCTTTACAGTTTTCTTCTTGATCTCATACTTTTCCCTACTCTCCCTTAATCCCTATGAAAAATATTTTAAAATTTGGGATGATCAAAAAAATATTAGTATGGTACATAAAAAGAAATAAATAAATTGTTAGTCTAAGAACCATAACATAATCATAACACATAAATCTTTTATAAATGAAAAATAAATTTTCCACTTTAAAATCACTTTTCATTTTTACAAAGTCACGCACTCATAAATAAAAACACTTTATTTGAAAATAAAATTGTAATCTTATAAAGTAATCATAAAAACATTAAAGATACATGAAATAATGAAATTAAATTAATGTATTATATGTCAAAAAAACTTTACTTTTGGATTTTGTAAAAATAGTTGAAAGGGTAACTTTAAAATAGGTTTTCAAAAGAAAGTCTCTTATATAAAACCTTAAAAAGATCTATTTTGAAAATAAAATGAGAAAAATTATAAAATTACCATTTTAAAACATTAATTTTTATATAAATACATTCATAAAAACAATTTTGAAAATATGGAAATTAAATAGAAATATTTATAATAATAAATATTTAAAATATTTAAAACAGTATTTTTTCTTAAAAAGTACCTTATAAATATCATATTATTAAAGTGAGTATTAATAAAATAAATTGATTGAATTTATTAACTATAAATCTATATAAAATAAATATAAATAATACATAATTTATTCAAAATTCATTTCACACATAATATTATAATGACATAATCAAGAAGTAGAAGTTTCATCCAAAGAAAGGAATTTGAGTTAAGAATTCCCTTACAGAGTTGTGATTAGTGCATTCGTATGCCACATGAAAGAGTAACATTTAACAAAACATTAAATATCACTAGAATAAATAAATTCATGATATAAAATTTCAATGGAGAGTTATATACACCTCAAAAAAATAATAGAGATGCATAACATCAAAATATACCTCAATAAAATAAAATTAAGAATATTTCCCTTACCTTGAGTTTGACTTGTCGTGTACAATCTTTATATTCCTGAATAATAAACTTAGGTTAATTATTTACTTTATTTAGAATCTTTTTAAAGTTTATTATTTCTTTTATATCACTTATTATCACATTATAACAATTACTAAATTATTTAAGTTCATATCAGATGTTTTGATGATATTTGGTACTTGAGACCAAAATGACTTTGGTGTGATGTTAATAGTGTAACAACCCTACTTTTGACCAACATATGGATTGTCATTTTTTCCTTTTATATGTCTTAAATGGTCCTAATAAGGTATATTAATCAAGATAAGGAGGTCACGGAAGAATCCGGGGAGTTTTCGGAGTCCGGATCTCCGAAAAGGAGAAAACAGGTTGGGTCGCACGGTTTGTCTGCAACCATGAGACCCAGGTGCACGGTCATGTGGCCGGTTGCATAGAGTTTCCAAAATTCTTCTATAAGTTCTACGCACAGTTAAGGAAACTATGTTCATAAGTCATGCGATGTGCCCAGAGAATCAGTGGGGTGCACACGGTTTGTGTACAGTTTAGAAAATCATGCGAAGAAATCATACAAGTCATCTTTAAGGGGAAAATGACCAAAATACCCCCTCCTCCCTTTAAGTTTTTAATTCTTTATTTTTCTCCCTTATGTGCACAATAGTCCCCTCATAACCCCCTTTGAGGTCCCAAGGTCTTATCCCTCCCAATTTTCTATTGTTCTTATGTCTGGTGTCCGATCATCAATCTGTCGGAAGCATTGGATCCCCCTCAATAAGGATAACCTCTTATTCTCTTCTTTCCTCGTTGAATCTTTTCATCAGTTGTGCTATTTAGATTCAAGTTCATTCACCCTATTTTTAGGTAATTGGACATAAAATCATATCTACTCAAACCTGCTTCTAATATGAGGTCGATACTCAGCGAGTCATTATCTATGGCCCTAAGGTAGGTGGTCATGTGGTTTTCCATTTGTGTTTTGGTTGTTTCGTACTTAATCTCATTGTGTCGCGAGCTGGCCTTTGACGAGCTCCTTTAGTGTGTTTTTTTCTTCATGTCAAATTGACCCTAGTGTAATGACATAGGTTGATTGACTCTTTTTTATGGAATTAGAGATCACCCTTATGTTATACGGATGCCCAAGGGGTGTTCCACCCAAAATTAGCCATTTTAGGCCAATTTTACCAAATTGAAGAATTATGGTTTATGATTACATGCTTGGTTTTAAATATAATTGAACCATGTCCCAGTTGTATTTGACATATATAATAATGTAACAATGATTCTTTTCCTCCTTTTAATTGGAATTGGAAAATTGACCATGTGAGTATTTGACTTGACACTTGAGCCTTTACACCTTACCTTGTAATGAAATTTCCATGTGATGTAATTTGTATAAGTTGTCTAGGATGATATGGACTAAACCTAAAGGAATAATTGATATCAAATGAAATGTATTCAAGGGATTTCATTTCATTTCCCTTGACTTGAATTATTTATGAAGGCATTGTATATCGGTTTTCTTGTTTTAATTGAAATGATGTAAGATGGTTAGCCTTACATTATATAATGTAAATGTTATGTCTTATGGGTGTGGACTTGAGGATTGTGAGAGCCTTGAGGTATGGAAGACCATGTGATCTTCTAGTTATGGACCCAAGGACCATGAGAGCCTTGAGGTAGGGAAGACTGTGAGAGCTCCCTCGTGTATTGTTAAGAGACCGTGAGAGCTCTTCGAGTTGGGCCAGGGGTTAGACCATGAGAGCTACCCTAGTATTGGATGTCTGAGAGTTACGTCCTGATCCACCCCAACATATATATACATATATATATATACCTATCTACACTATATATATATATATGTGTGTGTGTGTGTGTGTGTGTGTGTGTGTGTGTGTGTGTGTGTGGTGACTTATTCAGACTTACCATCCTTGAGCTGAAGCAAGTAGACCCACCAGGTGTCCTTTAGGAACCTGCATAGGAGGTTATTTATTAATTCTACATTTTTTAATCTTTATATTACCTGCACACTATTTACTTATGTGAACATACTCAGATTACAAATAGGCACCATTGTAGTTGGCCTACTAAGATTTATCTCACACACTATTCTGGATGCCTTCGACACCCAAATAGATTGTTTGACTGCAGGTATGGATAAAGTCAAGCATCACTCTTCTAGTTGTTGATCATTTCTATTTAGATGGAGATTAGGAGAAAATGACCGGGCTTAGGCTTGAGATTATATGAAGAAGATTTTGGTTTCTATTTACTTTTGTATCTTGTACTTGTATGCCTACTTTTTGCATTTTATTCCCTTTTATACTAGCATTCTATGCATGCATTCTTGTATCAGACACTTCTTATGAGGTTGTAGTATTTATTATTTAGTCTTACACAGTTTACTTTTTAATGTCCTGAATTTTTTTTCCTTGTATTATTTTAATATTATATGGGAATTATTTCGAGACCAGGCTCTTAGACGGCATGCAGTTCCGAGGCCCGGTGGGGCTGGAACAAATGTTTGAATTTAATTAAATAATTAAATAATTTTCACATATGGTTTTCCTAAAAAAGTGGAATAACTCTTGAATGGGTGCTTGGATCAGAAATCTGAGGGCACCGTTGAGTTTAGAGCAGTGAGTTTCCCTTAGGCGAGACCTAACATCGGTTGGCGCAGGTCGGTGGTGAAATCTAGTTTTTGGACGTAACCGTAATAAAATATTTAATAAAAAATATTTTATTAAATATTTCTGATATTTAAGTAAATATTTCACAGGGGATCAGGGTTATAGATCTCATAACCCTGAATTTCCCCTGGAGGCTCTGGAAAGCTCTGGAGGAAACCCCCAACGCGGTGGCGACGTTCTTGACAAGTTTCGCCGGTGACGATGACGCGGTGACCAGATCTTCACCAACGAAGATTGTGGATCCAAGTAGGGCATTTGATCTCTTTTTTATTTCTTTCCCATTCTTTATTTCCCTGATGAACATAGAACAATCAACAAACAGATTGGCCTGCGGATTGATCATTATGCGGGATGGGTTATCTGCGGGATCTTATTTGGGGATTGATTATTGAAGGTTATTTTGGTTTCGTTTCGCCTTCTAACGGTGATGAACCAAGATCTACACGAACATCGATTGAGGTTCATCCCTCTCAATTTTTTGTGCATTTCTTCCCCAATTTTTCGCGTTCTTCATGTGAGTTCTACGCATTCTTCACAGAGATATGAATGATGGATCTTTGTGCATCTATTGTGCGACGCAATGATCCCAAATTGAAGATCTGGCATTGGGAAAACCCCACGGAGGTGTGATTGTGGTGGCGATAGACGGATCAAAGCAGATCGAAAGATATCGTTCTTCAAACAATTTCTGCACGGGTGACTGGAATCGGATTTTAGAGCCGATTGAAGGCCCTAAACCCAAGGATTCTGCATCACGACGACAAGGCAACCTGAGATCTCGAGTTTCATGGAAAACGGATGATAGATTGTGAATCCGAAGGTTCGGTTGAGGTGCGAGGAAGAAGGCAGCGATTCTAGAGAAATCCCGACTACACGGTGTGTAGTATGGGCTACACGGCGTGTGTTCATCGGCGGACCATTTGGTGTGTACTCCAGGAGTACACGGACACAGGTTGGGTACACGGCCAAGAACACGACGTGTATACCCTTCCCCGGCCAGATACACGGGATACCCCATGTACGGGTACACGGGTAGGGTGACACGGGTTGAGGCTGTGTACGGGCACATGGCCAGCGTACACAGAGCGAACCCTGAACACTCAAACACAGCGTGTAATCCTTCTACACGTCGTGTAGTTACTTTTTATACGACAATCCTTAAGACACGGGCTGTTTTACACGGGCAGTTCCTGGAGTAAAGGAACACAGTGTGTGACCCTACTACACACCGTGTAACCTATTTATACATGGTTTGAGCTAGTTGTCTTCTATGACTTGGACTAGTTTCCTTAGGTTTCATTCCCTTGGTCCTTCCCCTGAAGTTTTTCAGCATCATTTCCTGTGCACATGAGTATGATCCCTTCAGCAGGGCTTCCTAAATAGAGTTGTTGTAATCCCCTCTGTGAGACTTAGAGCTGGATCCTCTATTCCTTCGTGGTACCCTAGGTAGAGTTTCTTGGTATCGATGTGACCTAATTTACCCAGGTTCCAATCCTCTACTTAGCAGGTTAGTTCAGACTGAGTTGTTAGAATCACCCCATAGCTACTGGTTGTGATCCTCATTTGACGCATCAAGTATCTTTCTTCAGTACTCGTGGAGTGAGTTCTCCTAGAATGAGTGCATCGTATATTTATTCAGACTTAGGAGTATGTTCTCCCGTTTACATGCTTAGTGGAATATTTGAGCTGGATCTTAGTGGTGGTTTTGAGATAGTCGATCGTGTATGAGTATATCTGGATATTCTTGTTATATGTTCTGTAAACATATACTGTGTAGAGCTGACTGTATCATTCCTTTGTGGTATTTCCTTTGTTGTATTCCTTTGTGGTTTTAGGGGTGTCCTACTATGTATTGTTATACTCACCCATGCACGGGCTTTTCCCTCACGTGTTGTGTCTTGTGCAGACGAGCGAGCCTTTGACAGGATTCTAGGTGGACCAGGACCGGACGGTGCTCAGTGAGATCAGGCAGGCCGAGGTGTGTTCCTACAGCTACGGATTGCAGTCCCAGTACCTTTCTTAACAGGTTGGACTTTGTTGCAGACTTTCTTTTGGTGGACTTTTACTTTTGGCCTAGGGTTTTACATTACTGTACTTTACTTTCCTGCCATACTCTATTGGTTGAGATTTTAGTGTATGCATGCATTTCCATTTTCAATAGTTTTTACTTTTTAGTTTGTGGGCTTTGAGATGGGTGTGTGTGTGTGTGTGTATAGGTTTATAGGCAATTCCTTCCATGTTGGTGACATGCCTTCTCGATGTTATTCACCAGCCCCTGGCCTATTGGAGGCGTGCTTGGGGAGTTGTGGTATGGGCCCCACTAGGACGGGTCGTGACATACTTATTTTTTCTTTTGATTATGCTTATGTTATTTTATGTTTCTATTGCACCATTGTGTACTATGACATGGGGGTAAATTCTCCCCACTTATTTTACCAATTAAAACCCTACTGATAGTTGGAATCCCTTTATGGGGAGATATGCCAGGGGTTATGTGGCCAACTAGGCTCGGGGCACGGGTTACGTGGCTGCCGAGTCTGAGACGTCACAAATACTCAAAATGGTCAATATCCCATCATCTACAGAATAATATCCATGAAATAATAACCACTTTTACACATCAATTATACTTTTAAACCAAACTATTAAGTATGGTTATGAAAAATAAAGTACATTATAATCATGGAGATGGTAGGTCGTACGTAAGTATTAGAATCATTTTCAATTTTTAATTATCATTATGGAAAGAAGGTAAATATAATTTTATCTTTAAATAATGATAATAATATAATTAATATCATATTAATAATTTAAATATAATTATATATATCATTCATGTGATTTTGTGATGAAAAACAAATCACATCACTTCGTGGAGGTGATAGTTCACACGTACGCACGAACGATGTTATCATTTTTATGTACACGAAAATGTACCAACATAAATGATATATTATTATTTTATAATGATAATTATGTTATTAATATCATATATAAACATTAAATCCATCATTATAACCATTCTTGAGATATGGTGATGGAAAAAAATCATCGGTTCGCAAGGCGGTAGTCCACCGTACACATGGATGATGAATTATTTTCCAATTTGATGGAAAAGAATATAGATATAGGTGATGATATTAACATAATGAAATATTATTATATTTATGAAATTTGATTTTTTATTTCATCATGGTTTAAGAATATTTTAAATAAGTGTAAGAATGAATAAAATAGAAACACTTAAAAACAACACATTTTCTTCGGACAATCTCTTTTGCTTAACACCTCAAGACCATGGGTGATGTTATAACTAAACTAAGAGGTCTAGAATGTTTTGAGGGATTATAGGAAGTTATTTGGGTAGGTATTGGGAAAAAAATAGGTTTTTAAGTGTGAATAAAAGATAATAATAGGTTCCCTTTTATAAGAGAGGGGAGGGGTACTCTTGGAATTCTTCTAAATATTAAATTAATATAAATTAATTTTATAATAAAAATGGATTCATACTGATTTATTTAGATAATAGTATGATTTTGGTCAGAAATAAATTCATTCAATGAAAAAGATAAAAAAAATTGACTATTTTTTAATCCTTATATTTTTGTTTTAACCATTATATACTTTTTCAATTCTTACCATGACAATATGTGTTTTTACTCCTTAAGGGTTAATATTGTTACTATAAGATTAAAAACAAACCAAAAATGGATCATTGATGAAATTTTAGACCTTATCAAAATAATTTGGATGAACTTTATATTTTTATGAATTTTATATCATTTAATAAAATATTATTTATCTAAAAATATCATTTATAGAAATTTTGACAGTATTCGTTACTTGACTTTATAAAAATATCATAAAAACATGATATCTTTGAACAAACTCTTTTAACTAATCAATAACATGTCAAAGTCACCTAAAAAAGTTTAGATGACATTAATTATCTCAAATTATATTTATTTTAATATTTTTGATATCATTTATTTGATATTTCCTTTAACTAGACAATTACTGCATCATTATTGTCGAAGCATTTAATTTAATTATTTCTTCCCTAAAAATTAAAAAAAATACCATGATGAAGATAAAGATTTTATATTTAAAAATATTATTTATAGTCAAAAATATCCCATATATAACCCCGTATTAAAAATATTTCACTTGTTAAAAACAAAAGTATGACAAAATTGACTTTTCTTTGAATAAAATACTATAAACAGATTAAAGTCATCCAAGTGGGTCCAAGAGCTCACAAAATAGTCCCAAGGATGATTTTTATCAAAAATCATTCATCCAATAAAATTATTATAAGTTTTATGGTAATTTTCTAGTATTTATAATATTATTTTCACCCTTAATTACTCAATTTACCCTTAATTTTGCTAATAAAAATTACCAAGGTTACTATTCATATTGTCCAAAAATAAAATGGACCTATTTAAAAAAAATTGGCCTTATTATTCCAAATATGGAATCTATTTTTTAAAATTTAAAATACATATTTGGCTAAAATTAATCTCATTAACTATGTGAGAAAACATGTTATTAAAGCGAAAACATTTAAAAGATTGAAATGTTTTTATATCCAAATTCAATGTGAAATTGATTCCAATGACATATATTGGATTAAATGATATGAAATTAATATAATTATACAATAAAACTAATTAAAATATAATTAAACACTATAAATTATTTAAATAAAAAAATCTTTTTTCAATTAAAATTAAATATTTATCATTATTCATCAAAACATGAATCTTTTCAAAAAAATACCAAAAATTAAACCAAAGTAAATTTTGATATTATGGTTTCAAATAAGAATTTTATTTTAGTCAAATATAATTTATAAAAGTTTCAAAAACTAGATTTAAAACAAGTGTGTCATCAAAAGGAAGAAAACTGCCTTTTTAGAAAAATAATTCCTTTATCCTTAAAATTAGATTTGCTCTAATATCATGTATAGAAAACACATAATATGAATATCGAACATTATATTGAATATATATATATATATATATTATTAATATAATCCAAAAATATTGATTTTTTTATTTACTAGTATAAAACACAATTGTACACACTTAAATAGTTTTTTAGAAAAACATTTCCTTTTATTTTAAAAAGGGTTTTACATTAATTTATGATTAATTGGTCAAATAATTATATATATGTGTGTAAAACATATTTTTATAATTCATTTAATCTTGTTCATACCCTCCATTATAACAAATATGAGATAACAGACATATTAAATAATAATAATTAGTTGTTCGTTTAACCTCAATGTCGTGTGTCATATATGCTATCAAACATAGTATTAATTTATTTATTTAAACTTGGGAT